>OY743126.1:12536250-13870000 GCA_963555685.1 Acrobasis consociella
TGCTTGTTTTTTTATGAACAAGTTTATATATCATTTTTTTATTTATATTTCATTTTAGACAAGTTTTAAAAAATGTAGTTAAGGGGCTACCTGATTTTTCCGGGGTTCAGTGGCATCCTCATTTAAAATAAATTATTTGAAAGGAAACGGTGATATCATTTAAAATTTCGACTTGATCAAACCCTAGATGAATGAACTACTGTTTATAATTAAAGTGCGAACGTGAAGCTTTTCTACGCACATTAGCTAAAAGTGGCCGTTTTTCGCAAATGTGCGTAGAAAAGCTTCACGTTCGCACATTAAATTATAAACAGTAGTTCATAAAATAGTTACAAGGGTTATATGGGGTTTGATCAAAACGAAAATTTAAATGATATCACCGTTTCCTTTCGAATGATTTATTTCAAATGGGGGCGCCACTGGACCCCGTAAAATTTGGGCATGGCCATAAGAGAACGCCTTGTGAACGCAGCGCCCCCAATCGCGTTTTATTACATTTCTCAACAAATATAGACAATATTTCAAAAATCCTAACGGACAATCTGTGGTTATTATTAAAGTACGTCTTTTTAAAACATTAAATTTATTTAGTTTACATAGAAGTGTTTTTTTTTTGTTCAAGTTTATTTATTTTTTTATTTTGTTTTTAGACAAGTTTAAAAAAATGAAGTTAATGTTAGAGATGTAACCGAGCAAAGCTCGGTCGCCCAGGTACTTATAATATATACGGCTTTTGGTAGACTCGAGTCTGTACTGGATTGCAGACTTTGCAAGCGATAGCCCACATCAAACTCGATGCAAGTCGTGGCAGACAACAGGTGATGTTCGCGTTAAGTTCAGCTGAACATTGTATAATGCTGCCGACATATGTTTTCCTCTTTTTAACCGACTTTAAAAAGAAGGAGGTTGTCGATTTGAATCATCGAATGTACCTATATATACATTTTTTTAAAGATTTACTGATTACTCGAAATCACCGGGACCAGTATTTATTTTAAATTGTTTTCAGCGCAGTGTAGTAAGTAGTTGGTGTAATAGGCTATTTTTAATGTGTATGTTTTTGGTTCATATTCAATATACATTAAAAAGTGCCTCAAGAAAATATTTTTTTAAATCAGCAAGAAAATTGGGTAATTAATAAAGTGAACGCATGGTAGGGATATCTCACTATCTATTTCGTACGCGCGATACCTAATAGCAGTGACGTCAAGAGCGCTATACTTGCATCCGGTTTCTGTTTTGATTGTTTTCCTTTCCATCAGATTTAAAAGCTTATAACTTACTTATTTTTGGACAGATTAAAAAATAAATATTGTTTTGTGTTTTTGAATATGTTGATGTATTTCCCAGGCGGGGCGGGCCGTCGCATCGGCTCGGGCCGCATCATGGTGCGGGATGTCCCCGCGGACAACTGGGGCGAGGAGCGCGAGTACCGCGCCGCGGAGCCCTACCGCCCGCCGCACAACCGCGCCGCGGACGGCCGCCCTAACAACGACAGGTGACTGCTGACATGCCCTTAACCCTCTGACCACCTTGGATTACAGACACACTAGTAAAACAATCAATGAGTATCAAACATTATAAACATGGCGCTGAATGTGTTACAGGGCTTCCTGAATTTTCCGGGGTCCAATGCTCATTATCTGAAGTCCAGTCTTTTTTAAACCCCGACAAAAAAGTGGGGTGTTATAATTTTGACACGTATTTGTGTGGTGTATCTGCCTGTGGCATTGTAGCGCTCGAACAAATGGACCAATTTCGATGCGGTTTTTTACGTGAAAACCGATGAAAATCGGTTTAGACGTTTAAAAGTTATTGGGGGCAAACGTTTGAAGTCAGGGTTTTTCCTAGCAAATAATAGATGGCGCTATGGATATATCAATTGGTATATGTTCATAGTCGGGTTATAGAACACTTCAAATTGCATATATTTGAAGTAACCCCATGCGCTATGGAAAGGGCTATGCTCGGTGTTTCTCTACGTGATCGAATCAGAAATGAGGAAATTCGTAGGAGAACTAAAGTCACTGACATAGCCCAGCGGGTTAGCTCGTTGAAATGGCAGTGGGCGGGACACACAGCGCGACGAACCGATGGCCGATGGGGCAAAAAGTTTCTCGAATGGCGACCACGTACAGGCAAGCGAAGCGTAGGACACCCGCACACAAGGTGGTCTGACGACCTAACCAAGGTCGCTGGAAGGCGCTGGATGCAAGCCGCTCTAGATCGGTCATTTTGGAAATCTTTGGGAGAGGCCTATGTCCAGCAGTGGACGTTGTGCGGCTGAAATGATGATGACGATGATGAAGTAACCCCGGTCGCTCGGTTGCAAATATACTTGTATATTCTAACCCTTATATTCATAAAAATTTACCAACGTTATTAGACCTAAAAAAACATGTTTTAACTAAAATAGGCTTAGCAAAGCTTAATTTTGGAACAAAGTTCCTTATCGCGCGTTGCGAAAGGAGGCTAGAGGGAAAAAATTAAGACCAACAGTTGTAACGACACTTTTTGCATATAGTTGTAAGCCGTGCGGCCAGCGCGTGTTTCTCTGTCTGTCTCTCTCTCTCTTAATTAATCGAAAGGAACTTCGTTCCATCCGGGTGTCCTTTGACATCTCTCAAGTTTTTTTATGAATTAGAGGGTAAATCTTTGTTATTTTCAGATACGACCGTCGTTCGTTCAACCGAGACTCCTACTCCTCTGACATCAAGAGGGAACGGGACGATCGATTCAACAACGAGAAGGGCAGGGACAGGTCGGTATCAACATTTAAATTTAGCATGACGTCACGGCTAAGTACGATTGTTACATAGTGGTGACATTGCAAACCCCCATTTCGGAACTTTGATGCTCCGTGTCTTGTGAAGTTTTACTTTTTGTAAACTGAAAAATATGGGTCCATTATTTTTAGATAATCTAAAAGACGGGCTAATTACAATCATACTTCTCTCCCTCCGTTGTTACCCATTTTTTTCGAGGATTCCATCATCATATGGTGGTGACAATGGGATCAACTTGCATACAAGTATCAGATACAGATACAGATACATTTTCACGTCTATATCCCTGACGGGGTAGACAGAGCATTTACAGACAAGAGCCGCATCGCCTATTACCATGATTCAAATCTCGCCCATTCCCTCGATCGGCTCTTACGATCTGTGTAGGTGGAGAAGCAGCTGGTACATTCTAAGTTTTTTCTTTTCTCCCAGACCAGCATGGAAGAATACAAGTATCAAATTACAATATACACATAATTATACATGTCTCCTTTTTTATTAATCGCTTAAAGTTATATTTCAAACGTGCGATTATTAAGATGATACTTATGTTTTTATTATATTTTTCAAGGGGAACTTACAGCTATTACAATACTTATAATTAAAAAGAATGAAATTTCTTGGAATATTAGTAGATTAAATTATTTGTTTTTCCCTACAGAGAGGACAACCGTAGATCAGGTGGTCGCTTCTCTCAACGTCGATTTGAGAAAGAAGATGAACCCGAATGGTAAGAGACAACACTATCAAATAAACAATTTTGGTTTAAATAAAACCGGCCAAGTGCGAGTCGGACTCGCACGCAGAGGGTCCATCACACTAATATTGTAAAGGCGGAAGTTTGTAAGTTTGTGTGTGTATGTTTGTTACTTCTTTACGCGCAATCGCCTGAACCTTTTTTGATAAAATTTGGCATACAGGAAGCTGACAACCTGGATAAACACATTACTTTGGGCGCGGGTAACGCAGCGGGGCGCAACGTGATTTTTTATACATAACTATATCTTTAAAAAATCACGTTTGTTATACATAACTTTGGTTGATGAAATTAAGAAAAGTTTAGTTGATGAATAAAGAATTTTCCCGGCTAATACGCTATTTTCCAACAAGTCAAATCAGATACTTTTTTCTTAACGTCAAAACAAACAGTTTCTATGGGATTTTGTCGAAGGATTTTTATGAAATACAGGCAGATGACGTCATAGTTTTTTGGAGTCAAATAGCGCTATTAGTATCATTTTTTCTGCAACAATAAATTTAAAATCACGCTAAAATGGATATGTTCAAAGACAAGTGACATTATTTTTGCGACGTTTTATTTTGTTATCATAAATAAATAAATATATAGGGACAAATTACACTGATTGAGCTAGCCCCAAAGTAAGTTCGAGACTTGTGTTATGGGATACTAACTCGACGATACTATATTTTATAACAAATACATATATAGATAAATATCCAAGACCCGGGACAATTTGAAAAAGGCCATTTTCCAACTTGCCCTGACCGGGAATCGAACCCGGGACCTCTGGGTGGCGGACTAGCATGGTGACCACTACGCCACGGAGGTCGTCAACAGTGCAAAATAATTTATTTTCGGCTTAGAAAAATACCTCATTTAGTTGTTTGGATAATGTTAAGAGCTTTAAAATTCGAATTACAGTATTGTTTGTTTTTGAACACAGGTTTAGTGGAGGGCCGACATCTCAACTTGAAACCATCGAGCTGCGTGGTTTCGACGAACCCACCAAGAAAGCCAGCCAGCCGCCCGCCAAAGACGAAGTAAGATTTAAATTCATTTTTGTTTGTTTTTCGTGTGGTGTAGTGGCTAGTAATATACATATTTACCAAATATTTAACTTTTTCTCTTTCAACGATTTGTAGTTTCAATTGAAATCTTAAAACAGTAGGGCATTATTTACATTAAATATTTCATTAAGTATTTTATGAGTATTTTTACAAGCTTTTATTTAACTTGCAATGTATCTTGCAAGTATGTATGAATGTTTGTTTAGTTCAAACCTTGCAACTCAATTTTCAACCAGTTATCTTGAACTGATTGAGCTAAAATTTTGCACACTTGTGTACGTACAATATTATGCAGTCAATGAACTGTTCTTGTTTGGGTGCGTGATGGGTGTTTTTGAAACCAATGTTAGTTAAACTCCGTTTTAATGCTTCTCTAAATGTTACAATAAAATGTTGGGTTGAATGCCCGCCCGGCCGTCTAACGTACCGAACGTGAGATGTATGGGAAGGGGTCAAGTACGTGGGTGAGAAGAGGCTTCTTGGCAAATGTCGCTAGTTTTTTTCTAACATAGTATCTGTGGTACAGAAATGGAACAACAACAACGGGTCGCGGTCCCGCTCGCCGGCGGAGCGCTGGCGCGGGGACACCTCCTCTCCGGACAACACCAGCACCAGCACTGCGCCTGCCGCTCAAGAGAACAACGTATGTACAGTCAGTATTAGAGATACCTGACCCCTCCTCCACCTACATCTTACATACATACATACATACATACTATCACGTCTTCATCCCTAATGGGGGAGATAGAGCATTTTGGGTCTTGCGATTCTATGCAGAGCCCAGGGCCGCAAGACTCAAAAGCCTACATACATACCTACATCTTGAATCCGACTAATATTATATATGCGAAAGTGAGGTATATTTGTTTGTTACCTCTTCACGCTTCAACTACTGAACCGATTTGTATGAAATTTGGTATGGATATAGATTGAGACTCGGGGAAGGACATAGGGTACTATTTATCCTGGAATTCCCACGGGGAGCGAAGCCCGCTGGCAGCTAGTTCTCTTATAAACTGAACATAATATTGTGGCGACCTCTACGCCACTACGAGAAACTAAAAACCACAAACAACAATGAACCTTAGTTCACAAGAATCATACGAGATGCTAGCAGTAGCCTACATCTCGATCTCAGAGTTCTGGTTGCAACTGACTATACAACTGATAATATACAACTTCCGACGATACGCCGTCGCAGCCGCGGTTCCCCGCGCAACACCATGCCTGGCGGGAAGATCTTCCCTTTGTTGCGGTCGAGCATATCACCTCGCTTCCGCTACAATATTAACATGAAAATGTGTATTCAGAAAGATTTTAATGAAGTCTTTTTGAATATATATTTTCATGTAAATATTATTTTCAGTTTAAGAGTAAATTCAAGATATAGATAGAGGAGGGGTCAGATATCTCTTATGCTGACTCTACCTCGGCTAGCTCCACCAGACCATCTGGCATACTGCCTAAGATTATGTCGATGTCATGTAAATATGGCCAGTAGAATTGTTAGGGACCGGTTTTGAGTTTTCGCCTGCCCGCTACAGGGTCGCAGGGGCGTGGCGACTATTGAAACGGAGGTGTATCGCGCTATTTCCCCTCAGTCCACTAAGAATATTCTGTTATCTGAGAATTTTCTTTTTAACTCCCGATGCAAAATAAGGGGTGTGTATGACGCCAGTTTATGTCTGTCTGTATCATCGTAGCTCTCAAACGGATAGACTAATTTTGATGCGTTTTTTTTTAGTAGAAATGTAATAAAATTGGTTCAGACGTTCAAAACTTATTGGGGGTGAATGCTTGAAAGTCGGGGTATTTTTATTTAACCCAACAAATAAATTTGTTTCACCGAGTGTTTATAATATACTCTCTCGCACTCTCAAATATAATAATATACTGCTCGATGTTTAAAACTATACATGTTCGTGTAACAGGAGAAGGAAACGAGCGTGGAGAGCAAGCCCGAAGAGAGTGCCAACAACGAGCAGCCAGACTTCAACCTGGACGAATTCCTCAAGTTCGACACCATTCCTGATGTGCTCACGGTGAGTTGTTGCCATCATCATCATCATCAGGTCTTTTTGTCTCCACTGCAGGAGCACGTCCCTCTGCACTACTAGACCCATATTTGGCCAGAGCAAATAAATAATAAATAAATATATAGGGACAAATTACATTGATTGAGCTAGCTCCAAAGTAAGTTCGAGACTTGTGTTATGGGATACTAACTCAACGATACTATATTTTATAACAAATACATATTATATAGATAAACATCCAAGACCCAGGACAATTTGAAAAAGGCCATTTTCCAACTTGTCCTGACCGGGGATCGAACCCGGGTCGTCTGGGTAGCGGACTAGCATGGTGACCACTAAGCCACGGAGGTCGTCAAGTAACAAATATAGGCCAACCCTTGATCTCCCCTTGATAACTATTTTTTTATTATATTTGATATATATGTATGTATACATTTTGATACAACAATATATTTTTATTGTTTGTTGTACTCACCCCCAAAATATTGCTTTCTCAGCATCACCTGTTGGTTGACTGTTAGAAAAGGGCTCAGGCCTTAAGTCCGCCATTTATATGTATTGTAATAAAGTTAAATAAATATAAATAGCACTTTTCTATGATGCTATTCTTTCGAACCTATCGAACCGTCATTTGCTAGAGCGAGATAGAGAGAACGCTTTAGCCGGTGCTGAAGCGTAGAAAGGATAGCGGCATAGAAAAGTGCTCCTCCATACTTACAAATGTAAGCCAACCGTTGACAACTGTATTTGGTCACAGAACGGCAGCGGGGAATCTGAGCGAGGCAGCCGATTCAGCCGATGGTTCCGCCGCGAGAGCCCCACCAACGACGGCCGGCATTACGAACGACTGCTGCACAATATTATGGATGGTGAGTTCTTATTCTTATTATTGTATACTAGCCGAAGCCCGCGACTTTCATTACTCTGTAGACTGTACTCCAAAACTATGAGTTTAACACATATTTTAGGCGTGGATAAATCCGCGGGGCGCAGCTTGTCCTCGTATGAATTCAACCTCTAGTATATTACTTTAATACAAGAGGGTGTTACGTATTTTTGTATGATCTAGGTTCAAATTTCAATAAAAAAAAACCCTCGAAACAAAAAAAGAGTCCTCCGGAAGGAGGCACGTATAAGCCGTTGGTCCCGGCTGTCTACATTGTATGACAGTCGTCAAGCTATGTCAGATGCCTTGAGGCAGCCTGAAAAATCTGACACCATTGTTGGCCACTTCTTATTGTTATTAAATAGCTAAGCTCTTGTCAGTAGAGCAACCAATGCCTTCCATCTCGCTCTGTCCAAAGTCAACTCCTTAACATCCTTGTAGGTTGAAACATTAATTTGATCCTTTAGTTCTTCCTTCTACGAAAAAACTGGGTACGATTGTGGTCCATTTTGTTACTTTTATCAGATTTGGAAAGCACTCCACGCGAGGCTGCGCCGGCGCCGCCGGTGTCGGAGCCCCAGCATGTGTTCGCTCCGATATCGCCGGCCGCCAGACCGCCGTCACTGCTGGACTTGCTGCGACAGGCCAATGCCAACGCCGAGCCCAGACCTGGTGAGTGACCCAACATTAGATCAGAGAAGCGTCCGTAAGAGGCACCCATCATAGCTGGAAAGGTCCTTTATTGCCTTTTTTGTAAGACCTCCGTCACTGCTGGACTTGCTGCGACAGGCCAATGCCAACGCTGAGCCCAGACCTGGTGAGTGACCCAACATTAGATCAGAAAACGTCCGTAAGAGGCACCCATCATAGCTGGAAAGCTCCTTTATTGCCTTTTGCAAGACCTCCGTCACTGCTGGACTTGCTGCGACAGGCCAATGCCAACGCTGAGCCCAGACCTGGTGAGTGACCCAACATTAGATCAGAGAAGCGTCCGTAAGAGGCACCCATCATAGCTGGAAAGCTCCTATATCGCCTGTTTCAAGACCTCCGTCACTGCTGGACTTGCTGCGACAGGCCAATGCCAACGCCGAGCCCAGACCTGGTGAGTGCCCTATCATCCGATCAGTGAAGACTCCTTAAGAGCGCCCAACCCGCCTTACTTTTCATACAAACGCTCGTACGTGATTATGGCGTTGTAACAGAACTTTCTTGGAAAGTATTCAACTAACAGGAATCTTGTGCGCTATATCTAGGTTTCTATCGAAGTTAAAAATTTGGAAAAACAAATTCAGTATAAGTCTCCAAAAATCTGCTTATTGTATAGTAGATCGAGAGATGCCGATCATATAGTACTCATGAATTGTAAAAGTAAAGAAAATATTTGCATACAAACCTTGCAAATGTAATGAAGATTTTAAATGAAAAACATTTATTTCACACACTCGTAAAGCTTACTGAAAAACACGTATTACCTGGAACAAGTTTTATGAAATTTCCGCACCCTATGAAAAGTTAATATTCGTTCAATAAATAGTAAATAATAATACTAATTACGTACAATCTAATGCAAACTGAGCGCTCAGGTGCTATCTCTCTTTTTGCACTTTGCTTTTTTTTCTATCATTGCGCTGGATGAAACAACAAGCATTTCCAACCATGCTCGCGTTGACGATAGACGGACCGGGAAGGGCGCTCTTAAGAGACACCGCGTTTATGCGTTGCTAAAATTACGGCCGCAAGATATCCGTCACTTTACTGGATACTTACTGTATTTGACGACCTCCATGGCGTAGTGTTCACCATGCTAGTCCACCACCCAGAGGTTCGGGGTTCGAACCCCGGTCAGAGCAAGTTGGAAAATGGACTTTTTCAAATTGTCCTGGGTCTTGGATGTTTATCTATATATGTATTTGTTATAAAATATGATATCGTTGAGTTGGTATCCCATAAGACAAACTTACTTTGGGGCTACCTCAATATGTGTGATTTGTCCCTATATATTTATATATACGCTGACTTTTCATTGGTTTTGGGAAAAGAAATGATGTATAGTAAATAAATTCCTCTATCCATATATGTAATCCAAGTTTGTGTATGAAGTGGCCTTCGGCTCCGAAACTAATAAAAAATCACCGTGTATTAATTTACTAAACAGTACTTTTGGGTACGGAACCCCAAAAATAATGACACTAACATTTATTGTCAACAGCGGCCCCTGCCGGCCCGAACGCGAACATTCCGGGCGGCAACATGGGCGGCAAGATCCACAGTCTGGAAGAGCTGGAGGCGCGCCTCAGGCCGCAGCAGCCGCCCGCGCATGAACACGACCTATCTGCGTTCAAACGACTTGTGAGTAGCCCACCATCATCATCATCAGGTCTTTTGGTCTCCACTGCAGGAGCACGACCCTCTCTGGACTACCAGAGCCATACTTTGCCAGAGCAGCTAAAAGACTCGGCCTACACTCCACGCTGGCCAGACAGAGAGGTCTTATTGTATTTCCTAAGTCGGCTTCAACGACATCCACGGAAGGACTTGGAGTGGCCCTATTCTACTCTGCCGTAAACCACACGGCATCGGTGAGTAGCCGATAGCCAACTGGAGTAGTGATATTGGCCCTTCGGTCATATTTAGACCACGTTGACCATCTTTTCGAAGTGTAGTTTCGGCAGTGTAGAATCCTCTACTTCCAGTCCTCCTGTGGATGCGAAGCCCACGAGCACAGCTAGTCAAATTATAAATATTGCACCAAATAAATGATTTTTATTTCTTTTTTTTAACCCCCGATTATACGTTTGACGTGTCTGTATGTCTGTCTGTGTCATCGTAGCTCCTAAACGAATTCAGTGTGGTTTTTGAATCGAAACCTTGTTTGTCGAGATGGTTCAGCTGTACAAAATTTATTTGATGGCTAGCGCTTGAAAGTCGGGGCTTTTTTTAATTTGCTTGTTTGTTTCAGCTGGCGCAGGTATCGGGCGGGCACGTGACGGCGGCCTCTGAGCAGCCGCGCCACCCGCCGCAGCCGCAGATACAGCCCATGAGCATCATGCAGGTGAACCATCATCATCATCATCATCCAAACCGTGTGGTTTCCGGCAGAGTAGAATAGGGCCACTCCCCGTGGCCGATTGAGTGGCCGACGGAGCTAAAACACACCCACCACTGTCCACAAATAAATATCCACTTTATAAACTTTTTACATATTGTCCATGAGAATGAGCATTTATAACACCAAACTACACCCAATTTCATAGTATAAAGTCCACTAGAATCAATTTGCAAAACAATTTAAAGCAAACTCCAGCTGAACCCCTTGACTTCCCGCCAACACACGCTACATGGACGGTGGACGGTGTGTTTTCCGGTAGAGTAGAATAGGGCCACTCAAAGCTTATAAACATCAGTGAGACCTCTCCAAACCGTCTGGCCAGCGAGGAGAGTGTAGGTCAAGTTCTGGCTGCTCTGGCCAAGTATGGCTCTGGTAGTACAGAGAGGGTCGTAATCCTGCAGTGGAGACAAAAAGACCTGTTGATGATCATCATCATCATTTCAGCCGCATTACGTCCACTGATTTCAAAAATGCCCTATCAAAAGAGGCCTGCATCCTGCGCTTTGCAGCGACCCTAGTCAGGTCAGCTGACCACCTTTTAAGCCGGTGTTTTACGCTTTGCTTGCCAGTACGCAGATATACGAATAGGCATAAGAAATGGAAAAATATTGTTGGCCCATCGGTTAGATTATTGAAAAATATTGTACACGTATTTTTTCTGTTTTGTAAGAAACAAAAAATGACAAAGATACAGCGCATTAAAATTTCGCATGACGTCACGGCTATGTACGAATTTTGCTTAGGGGTGTGACGTCGCAAGTCCCCACTCCGTAACTTTGATGCTCTGTAATCTTTATGGATTTTAACTTTTTTGGTAAACTGAAAAATACAGGTCCATTCTTTTTGGATAATCTAAAAGACGGACTATATATAAGGTCTAACAAAATATACTGAAACTATTTTAACAGTAGGCTCAGTCCGTGATACTGAACAACTTTCCCCAAGAAACATATAGTGAAATATGAAGTTTATTTTTTACATACACTGACCTTCGACCGCACATGCCGCGCCGTCCGCTCATCGCCGCAATACCTAAAGGCAGCCACAAACGTAGCTAAATGGCGCGAGGCCGCGACATCACTCGAACTTTATGGCACGATTTCATAACACAATCACAGTCACAAAACAAATTCATCAAATTAGTAGAGTGATTTATTATTTTTCGATATCACTTGCCTAAGGCAACTAGTATTTATTCTGTACCCTATTAAACCTCAGGTTGTTTTAATAACTTCATGCATCATGTAATAGACGCGGGTCTACCGCGTCTATTACATGATGCATGAAGTTATTAAAACAATAAGAAAATAAATAAAATGACGCAATTCACCTAATTTTGATGTTAATTTATCTAGGCTGGCGTTTTAATTACACACAATATGACTAGGTATTTTTGAACAACTGCCTATAATTTGGCATAGAGAAAACGTACGCACGATGCTATTTGCATCAGTTCCAACTCAAAACTGACCAGACCTTGGAAAGTTTTTTTGTTGTTTATTTGTTTTCAGTTAGCGTTCCCACGGTTAACATTTATGGCCCCTTTTGTTCTCGCCGCAGGCACGAGCCGATTTAAATTTTGTTGCACATTTTTTGCTTGTTTTGAACAGTATTTTTGTAAGTAAAATGCCGACAAAAGAAACAAACAAAACATCATAAAAGCCGGCAAAAATTGAACCGGTGAATTTTTACTGCAAAATCCTTTGTTGTCATATTCAAAGAAATACCGCCTCATGTGAATAACATGTTTTTACTTATTATAGCAAGAAAAAAAACCGACTAATAACATCAGTTGACTTTTGTTGCTCTAGTGAATAGGTAGTTCAGTCTCCAAAATATGCGAGTTTAGTGTAAATTAGATTTTTCTTGTTAATAACCTATCGCATGAGATGTTTGAATATTTTTGACTGTATCAAAATATGAATTTGGAATGTGTTTTATTGTTGTGAATAATGTCGTTATCGGTGTAAAGATACTTGTCGAAATACCAAAAATAATCTTAATTTCTTAGGTACTTAATTCAAAGTGTGCTGTGAATTGATTAAATTACATATGACTACCTAATGACTACTAGGACAACATGTGATTGTTTGTGAATTAGTGTAATCGTAGCGTGTGTAGACGTCCTTTGCTGCATACAGCTGATGTGTCAGGTAGAGCGGCGAGGCACATAGCAGTGAAAGGTGGGTGATATATGAAAAATATATTTTTTATATTTCGCTATGTGTTCCTTGGGGAAAGTTGTTCAGTATCACGGACTGGACCTACCTTTAAAATAGTTTCAGTATATTTTGTTAGACCTTATATATAATAATACGCCCCGACGATCGCTAAAAACTTACATATTCATGAATAAGAAAACTTCCTGGGTCAAAAATAAATTATTTGGTACTGTTAATAAACTTTCGTACTAATTTGTGTGTTGCAGATGTTAAACAAGAGTGTTGAGCAGCAGCAGAAAGCGCATCAGCAGCAGCCGCAGATCCCGTCGGAGCTCCTATACAAGCTCCTGCAGGTCCAGGTTGATACCAATAATATACGTCTTTATACATAGTGGGGCACAGTGCAGACAGAGCATTTTGGGTCTTGCGACTCTTAAGAGCCATTGTTCCCCATCGCCTTATAAACATAGTTATTTCTCTTCCTTATCACAAGATGGCGCTATAGGTAATATAATAGCATAGCTAGGTTAGTAAATATAATGAAACAAGTGAATGCCGCTTTTCAAAAATAGGCACAGAAAATCATTTTTTTATTTATAGTTGACATCGTACCCATAAATATACTTAGCACAATATAGTGTTAATATTACACAAGGGATGGCGTTACTAGTAACAAAATACAAATATTAATAATTACTTTTATTATTTTGATACATCATTATAACAAAGGCTACTTTTGATGCGTGGGCGAGGTGGAAAAAGGAATCAAAAGTGATGGGTTGCTAGCCGCATCGCCTATAAACTTGATTCGAAAAATATTAAAAAAACATGATATTTTGGTAAGCGATGTATTACAACATAGTTCTATAGTTAATCGAATCTAGTTCCTAAGATATATATTTTTTTATTAGCCCATAGTTGGGCATAGGCCTTCCCTGTTGTTTCCACCTATTTCGATCTTTAGCTACTTCTTTCCAATCCGTGTCAAACGCAAACAGGTCGTTACTCCATCTCATTTTAGGCCTTCCCCTTGATCGTTTCTCGCCTCCTGGAATCCACATGTTCGTTATGTGAAGATAAAACATACAAGTCATATTATTTGTCTGTAGCGTCAGCAGCAACAGCAGCAGCAGCAGCAGCAACAGCAACAGCAACAGCAACCGGCCGACATGGGCATCCACAGCACGGACAGAGAACTGCTGCAAAGGCCAGAGGCGCAGGCCATCGTTCATGGTACGAAAAGCAGTTATACTATTTGTCTGTAGTGTCAGCAGCAACAGCAGCAGCAGCAGCAACAGCAACCGGCTGACATGGGCACGGACAGAAAACTGCTGTAAAGGCCAGAGGCCCAGGCCATCGTTCATGGTAAGAAAAGCAGTTATACTATGTGTCTGTAGCGTCAGCAACAGCAGCAGCAACAGCAACCGGCCGACATGGGCATCCACAGCACGGACAGAGAACTGCTGCAAAGGCCAGAGGCCCAGGCCATCGTTCATGACAAGAAAAGCAGTTATACTATTTTTCGGTAGCGTCTACAGCAACAGCAGCAGCAGCAACAGCAACCGGCCGACATGGGCATCCACAGCACGGACAGAGAACTGCTGCAAATGCTAGAGGCCCAGGCCATCGTTCATGGTAAGAAAAGCATCAAACGTATAGCGGGAGCACATAATTAGGCTACTTGAATTTTTCGGTGCTCCCAATCAAGTGACAAATACACTTAAGTACCGTTCGCAAAAACAAAGAATATGTAGGCGCCTACAGCCGCCCGCTTAACACCCACCACTCAACATCGCGAGAACAGGGGAGAGGCGCTAAGTACCGTTTGCAAAAACAAAGAATATGTAGGCGCCTATAGCCGCCCGCTCAACACTCATCACTCAACATTGCGAGAACAGGGGAGGGCCCGAGGATGGGGCGCGGGGATGCATATATATCGGGACCTTAGGAGATTCCGTTCTGTATGTATTACTTAGAATAAGGGGTCGTATAACTTAAGTGAAAGATGAGGACATTGTGTTAGAACGTTACCTTAACATGCAGTTCGTCGATAAAGTTATAAAACAATATGCAGAAGCACACGAGTATCGATTGCTTCATCATGTGAACGTTGAGGCAATCCAGCTCTTCGACAACACGGACATAGTAAGAAGACTTAAACGAACTAAACCGTTTGAACTAGTGTAGGAAGTGTAGTGAAAATTAATAAAATAATAGTGCAATTACAGTGCAATAACTAAAGACACACGAACAAAGTGCCTTCCCCTTAATAGAGACAGTAAGAAAAGTGCCGATGGACACATTCTTATACTATTGTTTATAAAACTAGGTCAATGTAAAATTACTAATTAGTCTAAGTTAATAGGCTAGATTGTAAATAATAGAAGCGTACTTATTCATTTACTTTTTAGTATGTAGGTACGTTAGGAAAATGAAAAAAAAAATGTTAGAACGTAACAAAGTAAGTGTACGACTAGAGCGAAGCTCGTTAATAACTCCATCTTGTTTTAGGTTTGAAAGCGGGTGAGATCACCGTGCAGCACCTTATCCAGCAGCTCGGCAACCCGGGCTTGCAGAGCAGGCACCGGGAGGTCCTGCAGACCATACTCAGGATCCACCAACAGCAGAGACAGGTAGGAAATACGCCTACGCTGTCACGTCTTTATCCATATCTCTGTTTTGGAAGGCGCCATGTGGAATTTAGTTTCAAGTTTTTCCGCAACATGGCGAGGACTAAGATAATATACGCAGAATTTTTATTGGTTTTGGAAAAAAATCGTATAGTAAATAAATTCCTGTATATTTAATTAAATTAGATAGATAGATAGATAAATTGTTTATTTGTCACTACATAGTCACACACAAAAAATTAAAGTATACATACGTGATCTCTATCGAAATTCATTTTCGCAACATTTTTATCATAAGTCATACACAAACTTGGCTTACGTATATGGATAGATATACAAACTATGATTATTTGATATTTAAACAATTTAAAAAAATGATATTTTTTTTCCAAAACCAATGAAGAGTAAGCATGTAATATTTATCAACTCTCGGCGAACAGACTTTAGGTAGTTCGACTTATGACGTTGTCGGGGGAGACTTCTTATTAGGGGAGTTCACTATTTCATTAACTGCCTCTGTGGTGTAGTGGTTAGAGCGTTCGGCTCATACCCGGAGGTCGCGGGTTCGATTCGCGGCGGGGGCAACGACTTTGTGTTGTTGTCCTAGTTTGGTTAGGGCATTGCAGGCTGATCACCTGATTGTCCGATAAGTAAGATGATCCGTGCTTCGGAGGGCACGTTAAGCCGTCGGTCCCGGTCACTGTCTTTGACATTGGTCGTTACCTAAAACCATGTCAGAGGCCTTTAAGGCGGTTTAAAAACTCTGACACTAGTGTTAGTCACTAACACACGACAAGAAAGAAAGAAAGTTCAAGATAAATTCCGATATCACACTAACGATTTATTGCTTAACCACAAGCGGTGGCCGAGACGACCAAGAGATGACTGGCGAGACGCTGGCGAGACGCAGGCTGGGGGGTTCGTTCGTCAATCGCTTTACAAAAGTGCATACTCTGCATATTTCGCTACAACGTCAAGTCAGTATTCAACCCTTGTTAATTTGATGTGACGTTCGGCAGCAAATGGCGGGTTCCCCCCTGCCCCCCGTGGGCAACGTGGGCGTGGGCGCCGCGCCACATCTGGTCGTGCCGCCGCACCATCAACCGCTCAGGCTGTCGCCGCTACCTCATCCTGGTGAGTCCACATACTAAACACTCTCTTTCTCTTTTCTACCTGAAAAATTCCATTAGTGTCCGATATCCGATAGTATCGTTTCCTTACAACATCATATTAACTTGGACATCATTTCGATTTTCGGTAATCTTGCCTGTGACAAGCTATATCACAATCAGTACTACTACTTATGTTCAGAAGTCTTACTCAGCAAAGAAATTCAATGTATTTATTTATTTGCACGAGAATGCGCTGCGTTATGCGGGGCCGCGCGACGTTCAATCTATTTAAGTCACACACTCTACGTGCGAAGGAGATAGCAGAATACGTCATAGAGTTTGTGACAGAGACAAACTGTACACGTCGCGTAGACACTCTTAACGCAGCGTACGCCCACACAAAAGAGAACCCCGCGTTTTCTATTGCACATTTTTATTCCTTACTAACTGTTGCCCGCGACTTCGTCAGCGTGGACTTCAGTTATGGTATTGTGGTTATTATAACATTTTCGTTCGTTTGTTGGGACGCAGCATTTTGTGTATCGCCTATCATGGCGACCAGTCCTAACACACTGGCCGTACACCATCCAGGTACTGTATCTACATGCCACAGCCCGTGATACATATGCCTCCAGTGAGGGTTTTCAAAAGTATGTGACATCAGATAGCAGCACAGTGACGTCAGATCCAATCGTCATTGGGCCATAAGCTGACAGGTTCTTTTGCTCCGTCCATCCATGCATAGTAGCCTTTATGTAACCAGGACATAGGCACAGAATTAATATAAGGATTACATACAGACCAGAATCTCTTACGGCCTGGCCACAGCCTCTGGCGGTGCGGATCGCGGTGCGGCAGGAGGCGCGGCGTGCGGCGCGGTTTGCGGTGGTATGCCACAGCTCACATGTTGCGACAGCGGCGGCGGCAGCGGTGGACGTATTTAGAGAACAGCTAACTATTAAAATAGACGGAAATTGATTTTGTTTCGATCCATATTTTTTTTTAAACTTGCCTATATTTATGATGTGAATTTTTTGACATCCATGATGCTGGTCTACTCAGTATTTCACTTATAAATTGTTCCGTATTCGGTATTTATATGAGCTCAACGCGCGGTAAAAACAAAATGATTTGTTTCGGTCGCGCGATGCTGATTACGTCCACCGCTGCCGCTGCTGACGCCGCGCCGAGCTGTGGCCACCTCGATACTCGCGCATACATTTGTTTCACCCGCCCGCCCCCTCCCCCCGCGCCGCACGCCGCGCCGCAATCCGCGTCGCCGGCAGCTGTGGCATACTCCATACATTCCCTACCATTTGTTTTCGCCGCTCACCGCCTGCCGCGCCGCAATCCGCGCCGCAATCCGCGCCTCCGTGGGCTGTGGCCAGGGGGTTAAAGTTCTCCGTCCCAGCATCTCTTTTCCGTTCTCGCCTTGTTGAGGGTGTTGAGCGGGCGTCTCTAGAAGGCGAAGAAATATCAGACAAGTTAAACAATGCATTCTCGCGTAGATCTACGCAACGGCAACCGAGAGGTTAATTCTGTGCCATAAGCCTCCTCCACATCTTTCTACCTTTGTTTCTCCCTTGCCACCTGCATGCAGTTACGGCTTGCGTGACGCTTAATATCGTCCACCCAATGCAGTGCTGGAAGCCCTCTGCCGGTTGGCCAATGGTCGCCACTCCATTTCTCCGTCAAATGTATCCAACAGCAGCTTATTAAACTTAACGTCACGGTGTAGCCATCTGGTGTCATATATTTTTGATAAACCTCGTTGCAGGTTTTCATTTGTATCATGGGATTATTTTAGATTTCATATCTGTGATTGAAGTAGTGCTTGCGTCTGAGCGAGTACACAGCGCCAACGCTGTCGCTGCGACGTTTTGCATACAAATAGTATGCATGTCACCTTATGATTGTTTTTATAACATGTCAGAGAGTGTAGTGAAAAATATATGAATTATACTTGTAAGTCATTTATTTCAGGCAAAAAACCCATATTTACACAAATTTCATAAAAGTACAAAAATGTTTACACTATGAACCGGTCAAGACCCGCCGATCCACCATTAGGTCGGCTTCCATTGTTTTACTATTGTTGGTATTAGCGGATCTCAAAGAGTTAATTATGCTATTGTTTGAGTATTTCCAAGTGGCGTCGACAACGGTATGCCCTTTGCTCAGCAGTAGGAGGAAGAGGAAATAGATTGATAACTTTTCATTGTACACCAAAAAGAAGCAAATGAATACAGTGGGTGGTCTTACGACCAGTGAATGGAACAGTCTACAAAAACAACAACAGTCAACAAAATTGAGTCTATCTTGGGCAGTATTTTACCTAATGTTAGATCAATACGCAGGGGTCCCTGGCCGCATCCCGTCCCCGCGTGAGCTGGTCGCGCACACCCAGTCCATCATGCAAGGCGCGCTCATCAAGAAGAAGCTGGAAGAACAGAAGGAGAACTACCGCAGACGTCATGAGATGCAATCCAAGCAGCCTACACCCATCTCCTTCACTCCCACCTCGGTGAGTGAGACATCTGTACCTACATGTTTAGGCTGGTTTCACAGCTACGCCACAGAATAAGTACGTACTCACGTACAGAAAACTTACTCAGCAAAGGAATTTAAAGAAATATCTACTCAATGTCGTTAGCGATATGGTTTAATTTAGCTCGCGTCAGAACACGACACCTCTTCGTTTAGATACGTAGAAGTGCATTGCAAGCCAATTACATTCTTATTACTTAAGACATACGATTCACGTCACTAAATTTGCCACTTCGGAGTGGTCGCCGCGCGCATAGTAATAATGTAGGTATATTTTCGATACCTTAACGGGGAGTGACACAGGACTGGCTACGCGGGAAATCCGTAGCGGAGGCGCTAGAACATCGTTTCACAGCGACGTGAATCGTCCCGTACGGAATACGTTCAGGGTAGCGCCCGTACAATGCCAGCTCAATCGTACTGAACTCTCGTTTCACGCACCGCGTGCACTTCAGGGTCAGTATTACGGTTAAACCGTACAGGTCTCCCGCACAGCGAAGAAACTAGCCTTGAACTGAATGGTGACGTGACCAGGATATTTTATATTGCATCTTATTTGTAAAATGTTGCATTTGATAATAGGCATGATGATTGATGACTGAATAATTCTAATTGGCCGATCAGATGGATTATTAAAATATTGTACACGCGACTGTCCCGATGACGTCACAGCGACCGCGCCGACCAGTCGCTAGTAATTTGTTCACAACTTCGTTTTTATCGTAGGGCAAAATTCTTTGCAGTGTATATTATGGATTACGTAGCTCTATAAAACTAAATTGTTAATAATGCCGTGATGAAATGCCGTGTGGTTTCCGGCAGAGTGGAATAGGACCACTCCAAGTCTTCCTATGGATGTCGTAACGTAGAAGGCGACTTAGGAAATATAAGCTGATTAAAGCTTAAAAATATCTATAAGACCTCTCCAACTTGCGTGGAGAGTGTAGGCCTAGTCCTCTCGCTGCTCTGGCCAAGTATGGCTGTGGTAGTACAGAGAGGGTCGTGCTCCTGCAGTGGAGACAAAAAGAACCTGATGATGATGGTAATGATGGATAAAATTAGTTACGGATCATTGTGTGCACGCAGGTGCTACGTAAGATGACGGCGGAGAAAGAGTGCGAGGCGCCCATCCCTAAGCAGCAGCAGCAGTGGGCGCCGCACAAAGTGCCGCAGGGCAGGCCCATCGTCAAGGTACCAACAATTTTTCTTAATTATAAATTGGCCAGTACAAGCAATCCAAATGTATCATAAATACTCATCCTGCGTAAATTCACTACCGTTTGCTAAATTGGTTTTTGTTAAAACGTGTTTTGTCCTTTTTCCTCTTTTGAATATTTGACATTGAAAGAGCGAGACAAAACATATTCTAAGTAAAATAGGTTTAGCTAAAGTTTGTAATTTTTTATGAATAAGGGGGTTAGTACAAAAGAAGTCGCTTCCTGCCATGAGTCCCTCTGTTTGTGCATATGTAAATACGTAAGCTTGGATTTTTTTAAGAGTTGGGCTATATCTTGCAGCGCGTAACAGTAATTTTCTATGATGCTATGCATTTCTGTTGCTCAGAACTGTCATTTGCTAGAGCGAGAGAAAGGGACAGAAAGCTTTAGCGCATAGAAAAAAGCTGTTCTGTGCTGACAGATGTAGCACAACCCTAAAATAAACTAATTTACAATACAATACAATACAATACAATACAATACAATACAAAAATAAAAACAAAATAGCTGTTTTTATTTTATTAGTTATTCTTGTTTCATCTATGTTTATATTTTAAACCATTTGGTGTACTTTGTAAATAATACAAATATACAATAGTGGTGACGACAGGGTCCGAAAAGTATAATTGTAATTAATCCGTCTTTTAGATTATCAAAAAATAATGGACCCGTATTTTTCAATATATCGAAAAGTAAAAATTCACAAAGATACAGAGCGTCGAAAGTTTCGGAGTGGGGGCTTCGTCACCGCTAAGTAAAAATCGTACTCAGCCGTGACGTCCTGCGAAAATTATATGCGCTGTATCTTTGTCGGAGAAAATAAAAAATATTTTAATAATCTAACCGATGGACCAAGACTCTTTTTCCATTCGTCATGTCTATTGTGCATGAATAAAAATAATAAAATGTTGCCAGGGTAACCAAAGCGGCGCCCCGCCCCCGATGGGCTACCCCGCCAGCCCGGCCGACTACCAGCAGCAGTACCTGAGCCAGCAGCAGCAGATGATGGGCGGCGTGCGGCCGTTCGTAGCCAACGCGCAGCAGCGGCAACAGGTGCCCAACTCGGTGAGTTGTGTGACGTGATCCGTCGTCTCATAATCATCATCATTTCAGCCGCACAACGTCCACTGCTGGACATAGACCTCACCCAAAGATTTCCAAAATAACCGATCAAGTGGCCTGCATCCAGCGCTTTCCAGCGACCCTGGTCAAGTCATCTGACCACCTTGTAGGTGGGTGCCCTACGCTTCGCTTGCCAGTACGCGGTCGCCATTCAAGAATCTTTTTGCCCCATCGGCCATCGGTTCGTCGCGCTATGTGTCCCGCCCTCTGCCACTATATCAGTGCCTCCGAGTTCCGTAGTCTGTGTTGGTCCTTTAGTGGTGTGATGTCATCATCATAATCCTAGCTACTTATATCTTTTTGGTTCTTTTTTACTGGCTACTTTTTATTTACTTTCCCTTATGTTCGTATGTACCAATTTTGTAACTCACTAGCTGTGCCCGTGGGCTTCGCTCCCCGTGGGAATTTCGGGATAAAAACTTTCAAAGTTACAAGCAGCTATTTATATCGAATTTTTAATTTAAACTAAACTATTATTTATGGGGTGATTTATCCATAGTAATTACGAGGGGCATTCAATAAGTACCTAGCCTCATCGCCAGAGGGCGCTGTAGTTTCAAAAGAGTTTTACCACAGTGTAGCACATTCTTTTTTAATTCTTTTTTCAAATTTTCATTCCAATCCCTTCATTTGTTTTAATTTGACAACTTAAGGAAGCGAACGTGTCGATCGGTTTTACAAAAATGGAAAAAGAGCAATATCGTTCGGTAATTCGATTTCTATTTTTGGAAGGGAAAACGCGCATCGAAATCAAAGAGCGCTTGGATGCTGTGTACGGTGACTCTTCTCCATCGATGGCCACCATCAAGAATTGGTTCAACGAGTTTGCACGTGGCCGTACGTCGGTTTTTGATGAACCACGTCCAGGTGCACCGAAAACAGCTGCTACGGAGGAAAACATTAAAAAAATCCATGATCTCGTATTGGCAGATCGCCGATTGAAGGTTCGGGAGCTAGCTGAGACTGTAGGCATTTCAGAAGGAACAGTGCATCATATTCTTCACGAGGAACTCGGCATGAGAAAGCTGTCGGCGCGATGGGTGCCGCGTTTACTCACACCGGAAAACAAGCGCAACCGTGAGACCACATCGGAGACGTGTTTGGCTCTGTTTAAGCGGAATCCAGCGGAGTTTTTGCGTCGTTTTGTGACCGTCGATGAAACTTGGATCCACTGGTACACACCAGAGACCAAGGAGCAATCAAAACAATGGATCCAGACCGGGGAACGTGCTCCAAAGAAGGCGAAAACTGTAAAATCTGCCGGAAAAGTTATGGCCACCGTTTTCTGGGATTCACAAGGTGTGATCTACATCGATTACCTCGAGAAGGGTAAAACAATTACAGGGCTTTACTATGCCGATTTATTGGGCCGATTCGACGCCGAATTAAAGAAAAAACGACCCCATCTGGCGAAGAAAAAAGTGCTGTTTCACCACGACAACGCACCGGTTCACACGTCTGCCGTTGCCATGGCCAAATTGGTCGAATTACGCTACGAATTGCTGCCCCATCCACCGTATTCTCCAGATTTGGCCCCTTGTGACTTCTTTCTGTTTCCTAATCTGAAAAAATCACTCGCCGGGAATAGATATGGATCAAATGAGGAGGTCATCGCCGCCACGGAGGCCTATTTTGCAGAGTTTGACAAAAACTATTTTTCGGACGGGTTAAAAAAGTTGGAGCATCGCTGGGCTAAGTGTATCGAACTAAAAGGAGACTATGTTGAAAAATAAATTGCCACTTTTCCAAAATTTTCGTTTACTTTTTGTAGGCTAAGTATTTATTGAACGACCCTCGTACTATGTATCATACCACTAAAGGTTTCGACCCCGAAGACGGAACACTATTTAAATATATGTTTGCAATAAAAGCATATTGGTGTTTTAGTGACGTTTCTGTATTTTACCGTCAGTGATTTCATCTGTATTATTTTTATGACAGTTTCGACCAAAATGAACTTCACCTTACGATGCCTTAGTAAATTAGAAGTAGACGATTTCCTCAATATGGTGAGGTCTTTACTATACTGTAATTTAGTGGTTGACGTTCGTACGTCGCCGATATGTATGGATAACTATGCACTGTAATGTTGTCGCAGCCATCTGGTTGAATCAACCAGCTAATTGGCCTAGCCCGTTAAAATATAGATAGATAAAATCTTTATTTACTAAAAGGACACAATATACACGGTGATTTTATCATTGGTTTTGAAGCCTAAGGCCACTACATAGGCATCGTTAGTAAGACCTAATTAGCTACTCAAAATAAAAATTCAGAAACAAACAAAATTCGAAAGTAAAATTGTGAGATCAATAAGTAGTACCACCGCCATACACCGCCCGACGGCCGGCCGGGGTCATCGACATCACGCAGCTGTTTTGGCCGGCGTAACTACGTGGTCTCGATCGAAAATCATTTACGCAACTTTTTTATCTTATCTTATGACATAAATTACGTAGGCCGCAGCCGGAGTACTTAAAAAAAATCAAAGTTTGAAATAAAACTTTATTAAAATAAGAAAATTACAATTTAAAATAATTCTAAAAATTAACTAAGTTCGGTCGATGCTAGATCCGAAGTGTATTAGGTTCGTGGCCAATGCAACTCCGGTGCAGGCACGAGGCGTTGACCCAGATTCACGCAGCACGGCCACACGGGTGGATATTGCTGATTTAGCTCCGAGAGTGTTCCAAAAATGTAGGTCGATTAGTCAAGGCTTGTGGACTCTGTACTATAACCATAACACCTCCACCCTCAGAACAGCAACTATTTTAGAACTTTGAGAGAAAATGTTGCTGGAAGATTGGATTCTTCTTGGTGTGATCTTTGATTTTTTGGATGAATCTTGGCATATGTTGGTTCTTCGTCACTCTCGTTTCTAGGTGTGCTATTCTTGTTTTCAGATTTATTACGCTGGCGGCAAGGTAAATATCTTTTGATGAACGCTCCTGTTATAAGTAAGAACACTATTGAAGTCACACCATAGAAGGGTAGTGTGGTGTGATAGATGAAGTCAGATGAGTCTTCATTAAGGGTTACAGGTGGCTGATGAAGTATGTTTTCTTGAGCAGCGTGTAGACCTTGTAGATTTATTGAGTTAAGTCTTAAGGAGGGTGGACTCGTATTTGAAGTCTTCTTATTATCTGTAGTAGGTATCTGGATAATCTTCATAGGTTGGCCTTCAACGTGATCGTTAATGTTGATAATGGCGAGCTCTCGGGTATGCAAATGACAGCCTCTCGGTATTGTAACTAGGTAGCTTCCATGTAACATGGTATAGTCATCACGCCCACACGTTATTTGAACTTGCGTCGGCTGAGGAAGAGCAATTGCGTAGTGTCTATCATCCAGTTTCTCCACAGCTTCTTTTGTAAGTAAAACGGTAATCTGTTCGCAGGATTCATCTAGAGCTTGATCGGCGATGAGTTTGAATACGCAGTCTGGTTGAGTCTTAATTTGGTGGTTCAATTTTCTTTCGCAGATGTAACGAGTGGTTATCTTCGGGCATTCAGCCTCTATGTACACGTAGGAATTACTATTTGTGGCTACTAGGGGATAAGGAGGGATGATGACTAAATTATTTTTATTAGGCATTACAGACAGTCTATAAAGATCATAATTATCTGGAGAAACTATAGGCACTCTAAAGACTACAACTATTTGTTCGTTACTGTAATAGCAAGCTGGTCTTATTAAATTATAATATTCCCTGATCTCTATATCTAGAACCTGATTTTGATTATATAGTACCCTCAATCTTTTAATCATATTACCTAATATATCATATCCTAGCATCGAATGATGTGTGCTTGACGCTCTCACAAATGCAAGCATATTTTCTATCCTAACTAATTCTAACGTTAAGTCCTCTACATTTTCACTGATAATAGCAAGTAACTGAGAAAATCTAGCTAACCTCAATATCATATCCTCATGATAACTATTAGTTTTTAATAGCAACTGTAATGTTTCATTAACTTTACTTTGATTTTCCACTATTTGTAAAATAACTTTACTGTGCTGGTCCATCCAATCTTTACTAAGGCTCATTTGACTATTGATCTCTAAAGATAACTTATGTTGATTGGTTTTAAGAACTTTAATGGCATCATTATATTTTAAAGCATCTGAGTGGTCTAGATTGCCAGTGATACCCTTTATAACAGATCCCAAGCCGTCTATAAGACCTCGCTTAACGCGATTAGGTTTTAAACTTTCTAACTGATATAATGCTTTATCTAGTTTCTTATGGAGATGATCAATTTGCAAAGCATACAAGTATGTGCTATCATTGCCTAGCATGCGATTAGTTTCGTTAAGTTGGGTATAAACTAGTTGAATTTTGTCTTCTATGTCATTAAGGTCAACGTAACTTAAAAAGGTATGATAATGAGTAATGAAGGTTACAGGGCCAAGTTTAAAAGGTAGTAATCCGGGTCCGTTGTCCATGCTGTCAAGTCTTATCTCTTGAGCTTGAGTCAGTTGGAGGCCGAACGTCATCAGTAGCATCCTGTAACAAGTTAGCGCTCTTAAGGGTGCGTTTTAAACGAGACTTAGCAACGGGACCTCGTTTTTTAGAAGTAAATATATGAATAGGCGAATTGGCTAGTACTTTATCTTGAGTATAGCGTGCGGCTAATTTCTGACGACTGGCAACCGGATTTTTTATGAATACCTGTTGTTCAGGAGCATATTCTATCTCTGGTTCTCGGGATCTGTTCCTATCTTCGATGAGTTTAGTTCTATCAGCGACAGAAGTCTCATTTATCAATTCATAAACTTTTTGTATCTGCTCTCTGTGATTTTGGATATATTGTTGCATTAATATTGGTGTCAAATCAATATCGGTTGGGTCTCTAGGGTCTAGGTGACCTAAAATTACATCATATGGTCTACATTTCGTAAATGAATGAAGTGAACTGTTATAAGCAAGTATAGCGTAAGGCATTAGATTCACGACATGTTCATCATGCTTCTGGAGACGTAAAATTCGAAGATGTTCAAGAAGTGTGGAATGCAGTCTTTCTATATTGCCATTATCATTCGGAGAATGAGCCAAAGTTATGTGGTGAATAATCTTATGAAGCTTAACAAACTCGGTGAACATCTGATTTGTAAATTCAGTGCCTTGATCTGTGACTATAGTGAGTGGGAGGCCATGGTGCGTGCAAAATGTTAATAAAGCTTGTAATACGCTAAGTGCAGTCCCATCTCTTAAGAGATAAGCCTGTGCGTATTTTGAGAAGACGTCCACGATAGTAAGATATTTTTCGGACTGAGCTGTAAATAGATCCATGTAAACTATCTCAAAGGGCTTAGTGGCAGGCGGCACAATGCAAAATTGTGGTCTAATTGGATTACATATATAGTCTGATAATGCCCTGGTCTAACATCTTTGCTATCTGATCACTAACCTCTTCTCGATGGATAAATGGGTACCTATAGCTCTAAGTATATATAGGTACCTCGTCTGTAGTCTTAATTGAGTGTTTAATTTTATTTGTGAATGTTAATTTCTCGCCTTCAATATAAAAAACGTCCGCATACTTAGCACAGATAGATAACAAGTTGGCCTTTTCTTCTTCATTAAGATGATTAAACACAAACCCGCTCCTTGGCTTACGGTTGAAATAAAGACTCTAATGGCACGTAGAGATAAAGCCAACCGTAGATACAAACGTTGTCCTTCTGAGTTTAATTTAAAATCTTACAAAGTGCTTCGAAACCGCTGCAGTCGCATGTGTCGCGATGCAAAGAGGCGTTACTTCCACGATTCACTAATCAACCGTAGCCCCGCGGAAACTTGGAAATTCTTAAAGTCTGTTGGAGTGGGAAGAACGTCAGAGGTTAGTCATTCTGATATTGACATAAGGGAACTAAATAAACACTTTTCTAAGCCACCTGTTGCCCTTGATCCTTCTGTTAAGGCGAATACGTTAGCTGAGTTAAGTAATTTACCTCAACCTTCTTATCTTCCTTTTAATTTTAATTTAGTTTCACAAGGCGATGTTGTAAAAGCTATAAAACATATATCTTCTGATGCAGTAGGTAATGACTTGGTTTGCTCTAATATGATCACTCGAATACTACCGGTAATTCTTCCTATACTCACCCACATTTTTAATTTCTCACTCTCGTCTGGTACATTTCCTTCAACTTGAAAACAAGCACATGTCATACCACTGCCAAAAACTACTAACCCCTGTTCCTTTTCTGACTTTCGCCCTATTTCTATATTGCCTTATCTTTCCAAAGTACTTGAGCAAATCGCACATAACCAGTTTTCTTCTTTCCTTTTAAAAAATAGTGTCATTAGTCCCTATCAGTCTGGGTTTCGATCAGGCCACAGCACTTCTACTGCTTTGGTGAATGTGACTGATGATATTCGAATGGCCATAGATAATAAAATGCTGACTCTACTAGTCTTGCTTGATTTCAGTAACGCCTTTAACTCGGTAGACTTCGATATCCTTTTAGGGATCCTTCACTCTATCAATGTATCTCCTTCTGCCATAAATTGGTTTAGTTCTTATCTACATGGACGTTCACAGCGTGTCTGCCTTGATGAAACGCAATCAGATTGGTGTGATCTGGGAGCTGGAGTACCTCAAGGAGGTTGTCTTTCCCCTTTATTGTTTTCTGTTTTTATAAATACCATTACTAAAGTTTTATCCTGTAAATTTCACTTATACGCTGATGACCTGCAGCTGTATCGTCACTTCCCGGTGGATAATGCTGAATCAGCCATTGCATCGATGAATGATGACCTTTGCCGTGTATCAGAATGGGCTACATGTCACGGTCTCAAGGTAAATCCCAGTAAGTCTCAAGCAATGGTGATCGGTACTAGTGTTTTGCGAAACCGGATTGATTATGATTGTCTTTCGCCTGTAATATTTGAGGGTTCTGTGATTGCCTTTACCAACACAGCCAAAAACTTGGGTATTGTAATGGACTCTAACCTTAAATGGTCAGCCCACATTAGTGAAGTCAGTCGTAAGGTCCACTTTTCCTTCCACACCCTTAGATCTATCCAATACTTCTTGCCCTTTGAGACTAGGATCTCTCTTGCTCAATCCCTTATCCAACCAACTTTAGACTACGCTGATACATGCTACTTGGATGCTTCAGAAGATCTTTTAGATAAACTAGAGCGCTTGCAAAATCTGTGTATCCGGTTCATATTTGGATTAAGGAAATTCGACCACGTTTCTGAGCACCGTGCTCAGCTAAAATGGTTGCCTATACGGCTCCGTAGAGAAAGTCGCCTTCTTTGTCTCCTTTTCAACGTCCTACACTATCCTTCTTTCCCCTCCTATCTACGAGAGCGTTTCTCCTTCTTATATCCTCCAAATTCTCCTTGTAGATCCCACCTAAGAACAGTCCTTAAATTCCCTTCTCACAACACCGCTACCTTTTCCTACTCCTTCTCGGTACATGCAGTCAGACTATGGAACTCATTACCACCTGTTATACGCGAATCTAAAACGATTTCTGTGTTTAAAAGACGAGTAAAAGATCATTATTTATTGGAATCATCTTAATTGTAACCTATATTTTTAATGTTAAAGTATATATTTAATTTATTGCTATATATACATATGTATTTATTTAAGTATATGTGTAATACATGTATAAGTATGTTTATTGTAGTTTGTGTAGTTTTATGTAATTTTAATTTTCTTGTTTCTTAATCCTATGTATGAACACGCCTGTATGCCTCTCTTGCATAAACATCTCCTCTCACAGGCCTACTGGAAGAGATCTCTTTTGAGATAAGTAGTGCCTTTGTACAACTTTTATTTTATGTATTCTCTGTATACTTTTTCCGTGTGCATAAATTGGTAAATAAATAAATAAATAAATGATCAGTACGCAATTTTGATAATACGTCCTGCACTCGCGAGTTAGGCGGGCTAGAAAATTCACCCTCGACATTAAATAAAGCGGCGCGTGCGGGACAATCTAATGAAAAGACGATGTCATTCTGTGTAGGATTCTCTATTTCCACTATACCACGATTATTTTCTATAGTAGTGAGACATTCATGAATTATGCAATTACATATTAGTTGTTCATTAACTATGACGTCACCATCAGGGGTGTTAAAAGGTATACGAATTAATTTACTTGAATTAGCTGGAATTATGCCTTCATACAGATTTACGTTTCGTGAATTAAACAATCTAATAGGGTTGCTAGCATTTTTCGTATGTAATATTTGCTCTTTTAAATCTATTCTTGCTTCCCATTGTGTAAGCGTATCTAATCCTATTAATCCGTCAAAATGATCATGAAATTTATAAACCTAAAATTTTATATTTTCAGGGCTTTTGAGCTCACTAAAACAAGGTAATAAAATTGAATGTTCCCTTCTAACAGAACCTTGAATGTTACATATCTCAAAAGGTTCATATGTGAGCTGTATATTAGGATAGTACTTTTGTATAGCTTCAGGGCTTAAAAGGCTTATGTTGGCCCCGGTATCAATTAATAGTTTTAATGGGGGGTTTTCTATACTAATATAGGGTAAGCATCTCTGTGTTTGAAGGTTTAATTCTATTTTTGCTTTTTTATAATTGCATCCTTCCGAAAATCCTCATTACTTACTGAGCTAGGACCTGGTTGCGGTTCGGATGGCTCTGACAATACTGGTAACTCATAAGACGTGTCTACTTGTGGTTGGTTTTCGTAATAGTTATAGTTATAACAGTCATTATAAATCGCATGGTCATAGTCGTAATAATCTGGGGTGTAATAGTCGTAATTATTATCATAGTAATCGTAGGATGTCTCACAGTCGGTCATATTTACGTCACGCGATTTAAAATAATTAGAAGGTGGTGGATTTCCAAATTTAGTCCAGTCATGGCCCGACGGGGGCAAAGGTCTAGGTGCAAAGTGGCTTACACCGCTCATAGGACGCGGGCCCGTGTTAGTGTTAGGCATATTACGCGGGGGTAGTCTAAATAGATTACTTTGTGGATTATAATTATGAGGGGGTGCACGAAACATTTGCTGCGTACGCGTTGGCATGCGGAAAGGGGGTTGGCTCACTTGAGGGTTAGGTCTAAATTGCGGAGGCGCCGGAGGCTGCGTGTTGCGCTGCCAATTATTATTAGGCTGAATAAAAGCAGGAAAAGTAAATGGTTTAGGCATATGAACGTTAGGGGTTGCATGCGGGGACGGCATAAAATTATTACTCTTAGGCACTAACGGGAGATGAAAAGATTTAGGTAAAACATTATTACGCTGCTGCAAGTACATCACATTAGTTTCTTCCTGCACATATTCTAACGCCTTTTCAATAGTATCAGGTCGCATACACCTAATACGAGACCCAAGAGGTTCTCTAAGGCCGCGCACAAACGCCTGCATCGTAAGTTTTTTATATAGCGTTCGTTTAGCTTCAACAGTGGTGTGCACATTCTCATGCAATGTTACATAAGTCATTATAATACTAAAGAGTGACTGGCATCTCTCATAAAATTCCTGGGGTGTGCTAGATCCCTGGGTTTGCAATGCAAGGTCATTATAGAGGGCTGTTTCATCCCTTTGATCTGAAAAATTATTAATTAAAACTGTTCTGATGCCATACCAGTTATCAGGTATACCGTTCGAATTAATAGTTCTCGCGGCGTTCCCTGTGACCTTATTAAGGATACCATTAATTACTGCCAAATTATTTAACTCGGAACCAGGCTCATTCCTAACGTAAGCTGTTACTAACTGGTCGCAAATACGAATAAATCTAGTCAAAATGTTAGGATTCCCGTCGAAATCCGGGACAAGTCGTAAGGCCTTAAAAATAATGTCCGGGTTTATCACTTCCCTCTCTACATCTGATCTATTTTCCGCAGGGTTCACCATATTTAAATCTAATTCTCTACGACTGTCTAAAGTGTGCGCCCTGCGAGACTGCCTACTGGGCGTCCCTTGGCAATTACTTCTAGGGTGAAAAATCGTGAATTTAAATCACTACTAAAATAAGGACTTAGGAATTACGGGAAAGCAGCACAAGATAGAATTCTAGTGTACTTACAAAATCATGTCGACTCGTTACGTATCAATGTCTGGATAACTGCGGTCGTCTCCGGCGGCGTGGTCCTCGAAGTTCTTTCTGGAGTACTCGTGAAAGCTTGAGAGCTCAACCAGCGGCGAAAGGAGCAACGATGTATGGAGACCGATCGCGCACTGACTCGAGTATCCTACCGACTGCGCCAATTACGTAGGCCGCAGCCGGAGTACTTAAAAAAAATCAAAGTTTGAAATAAAACTTTATTAAAATAAGAAAATTACAATTTAAAATAATTCTAAAAATTAACTAAGTTCGGTCGATGCTAGATCCGAAGTGTATTAGGTTCGTGGCCAATGCAACTCCGGTGCAGGCACGAGGCGTTGACCCAGATTCACGCAGCACGGCCACACGGGTGGATATTGCTGATTTAGCTCCGAGAGTGTTCCAAAAATGTAGGTCGATTAGTCAAGGCTTGTGGACTCTGTACTATAACCATAACACATACAAAAATTTGGATTATGTATATGGATAAAATGGAGAGGTATTTATTTACTAGACGACATTTTTTTCCAAAACAATGAAAAGTCAGCGTGTATACATTGTAAGTATTGAGTAAAGCACATGATAACTAAACGAAATCTTATTAATTGTGGTTGTGCAATGCGGTGTTACTGTGCGATGTGACCTGTATAGCGAAAAGCCGGCATCCAATTAAATGGCTGAAGAAACTAGCCGAGACATATTGAGCGCAACGTTTAACCAGATGCTGAGCGTAGTGTAGTCAGTTAGCTGAATTGGATATTGTAGGATTGGGATGTGTGGTTAGAGTTTATAAATGATGTACAGCTATTTTTTACTAATACTACCACTAAATAACTAGTAATAGTGTTTTTTTTAAATATATGCTTTGATAAAATGTATAAACGAAAAAAAATATTTATGCGCTATTGACATCTTTGTTTTGGTGACTACTAGCGCCGCAGTGGAAAAAATCGAAACTAAATTGGACTCACTTGGCTGAGTCTTGGTCAGTCATCTTCAAAGGGCTAACTTTTCATACTCCAAGTAGTTAAACGTTGAGTTCTAGATAAATGAGCTATCGACCTAGGCATCCAATTGGATGCCGGTCTTCAAGGAACGGCCTAGGCCTGCATTTAGCTGGCTAATTTAACCAGATGGTTGCGACATAGATATCAATACATAGTACAAAGTAGTTTCCCGCCGTCTGTCCCTGTTTATGTATGTACATTTTTATCTTTTAAACTACAATGGATTTAAATGCGGTTTTTATTAGTACATAGAGTAATTCAAGAGGAAGTTTTATATATAGCCGTCAAGTATAAACATCGTTAAGTATAGATGCCGGATTAAATGTTATAAAGTAACAATATACAAGACGCGGGAATCAATAATGAGGTATAACATTTGAACGTAGAACAACCTTTTTTTATTTTTATATTACTTTGCGGTCGTATCGTTCTTTGTGGCCAGTGTTTATGTGATTGCAAACTCTTTTGCTAAAATAGATAAGGCAAATGTGTAAAAATGTTATGATTTATTGCAGTACAATAACATGAACAATATGCGCGGCATGGCTGGTGGCACCACCCTGCACCAGCTCCTTGTGCAGTCGCACCAGAGAACCCTTAATGGTAAGTCGTAGTAAAGAAACGTCTTATGCCAAATTTTACCTAAACCTTATATTGACTAGGAAGCAAAAAGCCTACTTTGCAATATGAATATGAAGCATTAGAACTGGCGACACTCGAGGTATAGGATAGTATGTCGAGCCGACGCCAAAGTTTTCCGACTTGCAATGAGTGAAGCCGCCAACCTAGCTCGCCGTCAAAAAGTTGCCGACATATGTCGGCGGATCGGTGGCCGGTGGCTTTGGTGTGTAGTGTGCTCAAAATAGGATGTGGACTGCACATGTATTTGCTTATTTCCAGAAATGGGTGGAGGCGGAGCGGGCGTAGGCGGCGGTGACAACCAGCTCGCGCGGTGGTTCTCTCCCGAGCTGCTGGCGCGCGCCTCCGCCGGCAAGCTGCCCTCAGTACACGTGCCCAACGCGCTCTCGCTCGAAGACCTCGAGCGACACCACCACTCGCCAGCGCCGCCCGTGCGCAACTGAGCTCCGGCGGCCCGCGCCGGTGGAGGGGATGCGATACCTGGTGTTTGTGACGTATGCAATAGCGAGTCTTCGGAAGGTAAACAAGTACCAGTGCTGGGTAAGAGATTTTGTTTGAAATTTATCAGTGGCTATGGAATGTGATTTCTCTTTTTTCTGGGGTTTCTATTTCCAGTTTAAGGTTCGGGCTTCCTCGTTATACGGCGCCAAGATGTTCGATCCTCAGTTGTCCATAAGACAATTCTACCATTTAAAAATAGTATTATAATGTTAATATAAACTTGTTTACATTTCTGAAAACTCGACTAGTAAGGTTGTAAAAATTATGTAATATTGCATATGTCAGTTGTCAATTTCCTATATACAGAAATAAATGCAAAGCATCAAATATATCATAGCGAAACGATCTCAAACAAATTGGTTTGCATTTATCGGACACCATGTATCAAATTAACGTATATAGACATCACACCGGGGCAGGATTTGAACGGTATGTGAAATCTATTTGTTAGGAATTATTTAATGGCCCTGGATATGGATCCTTTAGGGCCTTCACCAACTGAACTTGACTTCCCGCCAGAAACTCCCTCGAACAGGAAGCATTTTCTTGTTTGACTGCAATCCTGAAAAATCATAGTAATAGATAGAACATCGAAAATAAACATGAGTGACAGCCGAGTATGTATGAATATGCAAAACTTTTTATGTATATAAAGGGTCAAACAAAATATACTGAAACTATCTTAAGGCTGGGTTCGGTCCATGACACTGAACAACTCTTATGGTACTAGCGAAATATGAAAAATAATTTTTGACCTTCGCTACAATTTGACCGATCAGCTGATCAGAGTGTGATGATTTGGGGTCTTTCGACAAGACCTGATAGTCTATGGCTCAAATATAGAAGATCAGTGGCGGACCAGACGGAAGGCCTTTGCCCAGCAGTGGGCCACTAGGCTAATAATAAAAAACTATATGTCCCATGGGGAGAGTTTAGTATCATTGACTGAATTAACCCTTAAAATAGTTTAAGTATAGTTGGTTAGATGTTATATAACTGAAATGGATTTGACGTGTGAACTGTTGATTCACGGCACGATTAAATGAAACTTGTTACTGAGATCTATTGAGCTTTGTCAGGACGAGTCTATGCATACATACATAATATCACGCCTGTTTCCCACAGGGCTAGGCAGAGACTATGGACCTCCACTTGCTACGATCCTAACAAACCTCTTTTGCTTCATCTAAACTCATCAATCTCTTCTTACATGCCCTTCGGTTACGGTTACTTTTTACCTCTCCTTTTTTTAGAACGTCTGCAATTTGATCGCAGAATGTATACATGTGAATAGATATACATAATTATATATGGCAATATAACAGTAGAATAACTGATCGAAAGAGTGGGGAATCTGCGAATCATGTTAATGGGTGATGCGGCTAGCAACCCATCACTATTTTGATTACTCTTTCCATCTTTTCGCCCATCATTACGCTAAAGGTGGCCTTTGAGTTTTTCGGCCCCGGGCTCTGTCTGCTTAGAGCCGCAAAATGCTCTCGCAGAATAAAAACCTTACAAATTGACATGGAAATAGGTACCCCATACAATAGTGAACGTATGAAATATAAAAACTTTAAAAAAATATTGCCTTTGTGTCACATTACACTGTACAAGTGTACTGGTGTCAGGTAACCGTTCGCGATATATCCGGAACAAGCCGGCCATAGTATGATTAGACTGCTATTTGACTACCAAGAATTTTGACGTCACATCACTTTCGTGACAATTATTTTACAAAATCGTTGATTTAAATGGCACGGTCTCAATAGTTCTCAGTTTGAATACAAGTTTCACGAATACTATCATTGGTCCTTGTTGTTAACGGATTCTTTCCAGCCAAAAAAGAAAAAAAAAACAGAATTTTCTAGCTTAAAAAAAGATAAAGTCATTAAATCAGATAGTTTCGAATAGTGTTGAAATTACAAGTGAATCGGCAGTTCGGAGGACTATCTTCTCTAGTCATACCAGGCGCGGATCCAGGGGTTATGCCTCTCCCTGATCTTAATAACCTATACTTAATAACCATAAAACCCATGGAACGGTTTAAGTGCGATCGGGGAAGGGAAGTGGAACGGGGAGGGGGGAGGAATGCTTCAGTTTGACGTAAACCCCCACCTTAAACCGAAGGCTGGATCCGCTCTTGAGTCATACAAAGTGACTTGACGGTCTCCATATAGAAAGCGCATTTAGGGTGTGCGCGGAAAACTAAACAAATGTAAGTTTTCACAGCTGTGCGGGAGACCCGTACGGTTCGACCGTATAATACGGGCGACCCGTACGGGGGCGCCCGCAGAATTTTGAGATGATACGCACCTCGTACGCCCTTTTAATGTGGGGACATAGTTTTGACAGACACATATTCTTTCAGTAGAACTATATATACTATAATTTAGTAGCATGCTAAATTGAGCAAACAAAGATTAAAATGTATTCTTGAATGTGTTTTTACCAGGTAAAACTGTAAAGGTTTGTGGATTACGAACAAATAACCAATAAGGAAATTGATAAAAGTTAAAATGAACTGTTATGTAAAAAAATTACCACTATCGAGATCTCAATGCAATGTCAGTTTCTTTTTTTGTATTTACTAACATGACGAAAATTGTAAGTTTATAAAAAAAGAATGTTAGGCTACAATTGTAAGCAAAATTTTGAGAATTCAAACTAAATTAAAGGTTTTAAATTAGTTTGGATTTACAGAAATGTGCCACATAGTCTATCCTTTATGAAATAAGCTGCCACAGTCATTAAATCTGAAAACGTATTAAATGTCTGATGTCGTTTGCATATTCTTGGTAAAATAATGTTTATATATCATTGTTAGAGTGCAATCGGCATAAGGTTTGGTCTATTGACACAATTTAAGGTGCGTGTCCACTTTACGATGAATTTCACACAACAAGTCGAATTTTCTGCGGATTACTATTTTAGCTATACAGCGAGTCAATCGAATAATCCGCTTCATTCCGTCTCTTTCACACACCATGCGTGAAACAGAGACGGGTATGTTTTGCGTGATACTTGTCGTCAAATGAACACGCGCCTTAGTTTTGGCAATCTGTTAGCGACTTTGTCATTGCTGGCCGTGTTCTTAAAATACTCAAAATTGACTTAAATACTACTAAAAAAACTCCACGGCTATCGTAAGTTACTTTACGAATGCAGTGAGCAAAGTTGCGTTTGAGTACTATGATGGACTTTAAGGTAGCAGCTGATGGGAGGACAGTTTTTGATGTATTTCTTTATGATGGAGTGGTTTTGGCGCCGATGAGCAATTTATTGTATTATTTGTCCACGCTCTGTCAGCTCCCTTTTGTTCTTTTGACCTCGGATTGGGAGATACTATAACGTGCCCTCAAATTCTGCATGATATCTGTATATAGTGTCGCGATATCATATCAAGTGGAATTGAACTCTGTGAACTGATTGCTTAGCGTTCAATTTAGCTTGACGATATTAACCAGGTTTCTAGTGCTGGTGTTCAATGTTAGACGGCAGGCGCAGGAACGCAGCTGTTTATTATTATCCAGTAAAAGTAAAACTTACAACGACCTGGGCTCGGCTTTCTTGCGTCTGGGCCTTCCTAAGTCGGTCGGTTGACATTGCGAGCAGAAGTATGCGTGTGCGAGTGAATGAAATATTATGTATTTGTATGTCTACGGTTGTGTTTGTAAGCATTTTTGTTACTACGTCATTTTCGTGAGAAGAAAAAGATTTACGTTGAAGAAAATAAAGTTAGAGATATGTCATTTTTCATGTCTATACACTTATTGTTGGGTTATAGACATTTTAGGTTGACCTTTTAGTTTTCAATCGCGTAATTTTTTTCGAATGACCATTTTGGAATTAGCACAAGTGTCCGACTTTACCCATTTGTGTTTGGAATTCCTGGATATATTTTTTTAATGGATTTTACGATCGCCCCGTGCATGCCCGAGCGTCGGGCCGACCTCGCCGAGTCAATTATAATTTGTAGCACCACCACCGGACAATAGCGCGTAGGGTTGTAACCGTCCATCGCTGTGTCGGCTCAATACAAACCAAGCAATACTCGTAAATAGTTCCCTTTGATTTGAGTAGGCCAGAACTTAAAGTAACAGGATCGATTGCCCGCTGTGGGTAGCGCGAGGGTTCTTACGGTGTTCTTGGGGGCGTGGCCGACGACACTTTGTCATTGTGGACCTTCGGAAGCCATGCGCAACGGTTTTGTGTTGCTATGCTAAAGAAAATGTCCTACACGAGAAATGTCGTACTGATAAGGCGCAAGCCACACTGGATGAGGCGCGGGCATTGTAATGGCGCAAGCGTCATACCATTCTTTCAAATTTCTTTACAAAGGGCAATAAATTCAAAATTTGAATAAAGAATGGTAAGACGTCCGCGCCACGTCAGATCCAGTACGGTTTGCGCCTAAAAAGTGTCGTCAGTTATATCCCTTAGCGCGGCGGCGCATCTAATGCGGCCGGTCTCCGCGTAGTGTACCTGGGGCCTCAGTGTCGTAAACGCCGATTTTACAAGCCGTCAGTCGGTTTTCCAGTGAGGCTTAGTGCGTTTAAGACGCGGGCCCCTGAGCGAGTCGCCGCTCCTGCCAGCGACGGTTGGAGGCCGAGGGAGGGCGCGGCCGCGTGCTCGCAACACAAGAAAATGTCTCCTGTAAGCTTTAAATTATTGATTAAAAGAAAATTTGAAAGTTTCTCTTGTTTTATTGCTTTTAAATAGGCTAATGTATCCTGCGTGCTGTGTGGTTTCCGGCAGAGTAGAATAGACACTCCAAGTCCTCCCGTGGATGTCCTAGAAACTGCTCTGGCCAAGTATGGCTCTGGTAGTACAGAGAGGGTCGTGCTCCTGCAGTGGAGACGTGAGGTACAGACAAATCATTGCCGCTAGTGCTTAAAGTCTGGCTCACGTGGCCCCGCTAAATCGGATTACATATGACTGACAAATATGACAGGGTACGAATGACAAAAAGACCTGTCGTACCCTGACGTCACTCTATTGACTAACATTTTCACACTAGGTATAGTTACATGTGACGAGTGACACGACTGCGAAAGACAACTGCTGAACGTAAATGCGACTTGTGTCTGCTCCCGAGTGAGCCGCGCGCGCGACCCGTTCATCCACACATCAGCTTCTCCCAGCAGGTCACCACTGATCTGTATAGCGCCATTGCGACTACCGCCTATTCGACTTCTCGTCACTGCTCCGCGTCATCACTGCTCTAACTGCGTGTCTGCACACAGCAGAACCCCAAATCCAAAAGACCCGTAGTTAATACAGGAGAGTTCTGCAGAATCGGGTGTTACACACTCATTTTTAAAGTGTCTAAATTATATTACTTGGTGCTAATAAACTAAGTACTTAAAATATACTCAATTTTTATATAATCGTTAAGTGTCATAAAAATGCAGAAAACGTAGCCGTTAACGATATTTTACTCTATGGTCATGACGTCAACTATGCATGTAAAATGCGCCATGTATGTATGCTGACAGTTGTCACTTTTCAGCGTTTACACAGGCGTATGACATCACTGCGACTACCATTAATGCGACATCTCTTCACTGCTTTAACGCATGTGTCTACACACAGCGGGACCCTATATCCAAGAGAGAGCCATAAAGCCGTAATACTGGGGTTTAGCTCCAGATTAGTTTTGTAGAATACGGTATTACACCCACTGTTGAAGACAAAATACACAAAAATATCATTTAACCGATAAGCGCCATAACGTAGTAGGTAGTGTATAAGTGCATAAGTAATAGTTCATGCTCACTAGAGCATGAACTATTCCCTGAACGCTTTAAGTCGCATCTGTGAACGCTTCCCAACGCTTGTGTTCACAGATGCAAGGGAAGTACTAACTTCCCTTGCATCTGTGAACACAAGCGTTGGGAGCGTTCGGGCGTGGCACGAAAAGTACTGGCAAATTCCTATAGTAGCGAAAGACGCTCCTGCTGCTTCTGATTGGTTTATAACTCTTTACGTAAAGCTTCTTCGCGGGCTTTGATTGCCGCTGATCTCTTTTTATTTCGTGGCATTATTACTAATACTACTACAGAAGCACAGACAAGCAGCGATAACGATTGAAGCAAAGTTTGCTCAACAAAATTGCTAAATTTAGTAAACAAGCCATCAATCAATGAAACTAAGCCAAAACTAGGCTAAAAATAATTTGCTGTGGGTTTTTTTCTTTTGCCAATCCAAGATGCCCGCCGAAAGTCAGCTGCCTCCGATTTGGCTGAAAAATGTTATCCCCAAAAATCCAAATTTTATTTTTTTATTTTTTGTCTGGATTTTATAAAATTAAACTTATTTTGTTTACATTGTGACTTCGTTGGGGTCTGAAATTTTGCATGTGGGGATAAAGCACCCCGCGGAACTCAAAAATGCAATCAGATTTTGGATCCAAGATTGCCGCCCCCACAGATATTTTGATGTTTCCTTTACTGACTCCAGTTTTTACCCTTTTTCTGAACTGGAAACATGTATTAGCCTACCTCAACAGCCGCACGAAAAACTGCGGGCTGCTAATTGCATAAGCGTCCCCGTGTGCCATACTTTTTTTTGTCTGTCTGTATGTATGTATGATCTCGCTTTTCTCCGAAAGTACTGAACTGATTTACTTAAAACTTTCACCAATTGCTTTGTTTTTACTCAACAAAACATTACAGTTTGTTTCAATAAAATCCGTCTATTAAAAAAAAAAGTCAAGGCATGAGTTTGCCTGCAGATATATAGCAATCTATACATATAATAAAACAGTAAAAAAAGTGTGTCGGTACATTAAATATATTTCCAAAAAAAATATTGGGGGCGATGGAGACATATTAATAGAGTAAGAATTTAAAAAAAAATGTCTGTCTGTTTGTCTGTATGTCTGTTTGTCTGTTTGTCTGTTTGTACCCGCTAATCTCCGGAAATACTGGACGGATTCGAATGAAACTTTTTTTGTTATATAGCTATTAAGCCTGGGCAACATATAGGGTATAAATGATTTTGGAAAATGGAACGCCTGATGCAGAACCATAATGTTTCAGCTAAACTATAAGAGATATAAAAATGCCGCCGTAGTAAAAGTTGTTCAGCCTGATGAGCATTTTCCAGAGACATAAAGTCCACGCGAACGAAGTCGCGGGCTTCGGCTAGTCTTAAATAAGTTAAGTACATGGAAAATTTAAAATCCGAAGTTAGTTTATCATCATTATACGACAGCATTATACTTATATATATATATATATATAAATATAAGCGAAAATCGTTTTTATTTTTGTTTTTTTGATAACATCTTGGTTTTGCCGCAAATAATACGCCTATTAATTCTTCAAGAATCCGTTAGATGGTGCTGTTTCATTTAATCAATTTATACAACGCGCATAAGCTAATAATGTCGTATAGAAATACATAATTTCTTTGAGTTTACTTTACCTCAAAGAATTGCTATAAAGACCAAAAATATTTTATTCGATAAGGTCACTTATATCATGTAAGTATTTCATATATTAATATGATTTGTATATTGATTTATTTTATTACGCGGACGAAGCCGCGGGCAACAGCTTAATCTAATAAATGATTATGCTATATGAAATATAGTATGTAATACTATCTCGTGAAATGATAAGTTTCATCCAAATCTGATCAACGGTTTGAAAGTTATAGAGCAATATTTATTTTTACCAAAATGCGTATATCTCAAAAACGGCTGAACCGATTTTGATGCCCAAAGAACTTAAAAATTCTGTGAATAGTTGCTACACGCATTCTTAATTTCGTCAAAATCAGTTCAACGGTTCGAGAGTTATCGCGGAACATACATACATACAAACAATGTGTTTTGGCCCCAACATGAATTGTAGACCTCGCTCGCTTCGCTCGCTCGGTCAATTAATTGCTCAGCTAATTGAATTCTGGATCCCTGACAAAATTCCGCCAGAAAAACGTTTCCCTGGCGGAATATGTTTTTGGCGAATTTCTCAAAACTTACTGAATACACAAATTTCATTTATCGATAAACATTTGAAGGCAGCTTTAAAGATCTAATATAGTCAACATTCAATATTCGACACTTTTCCGCTGGGGACTTACACACATTTTTAATTTGCAAAGTAGACTGCCTGCGGTACACAGGAATACTAATAAACGCCTTTTCATTTTAATTAGCAAATTTTAACGTAAGCAGAACGTGGACTGTTAAACATGTGAAATTGCATGTTTGTTCTCGTACTCATTACCGTGAAAGATCTTCTTTCTTTTGTGACGTATGCTGGACCTAAAGCTCATAATATAAGCATTACGTCATATAGAACCATAGAAGTAGAATTTCTATACTGCGTAAAAAGACCACATTAGCCAAATGCGACAGATAATATGATAAGTGTCATCTTCATAAGAGCAAAAGAGATAGCATCAATTTGACAATGAGACAAGTTTTCATACAAAACATGTCACCCATTGTCACCCTGGCTCGAACATCGTTACACGAAAATTTTATTTTCCAAATTGTAAACTGTGTTAATTTATAATATAAGTTATCTTATACTGGAAAGATGGTATCTAGTGCGGGAAGTAGTGTCATAAGGTGCAAATTTTGGTATCGGAAGAATTCACTTGGCACAGATGTAATATACGTAAAGTTAAGCTAATTTCGCCCGGTAGCCATCCCCCACCCCCTGGGGGGTAGGCAGGGGGGGCATTCAAAGTTACTCGCCGCCGCGCTTCAGAAAAAAAATCATATCAGCTTCTATTTACCTAACACCTCGAGTATGGTGTCATTTTCTGATAAATCGGGGATGAGGAATTCAATTTTGAGTACAATTTGACATTCGATGTATAGATTAATAATAAAAAAAGGAAAATATTAAACGAAAATATCAAAATCGGATCGCAGTTTTTTTATTTTAACAGATTTGTTTTGCCAGGAACCCGGAATTTCGTGTTTAAAAAAATATTAACTTAAAGCATATTTATCTAGCTTTAAAAAAATATATACTTTATTATATATAGCTGTCATACATCTATCTGAAAAAAATCGGACATGGCACGCGGCGGCGCCTAGAAACTTTTTCAATCGTCTCATCTCACATAATTTGTTGCTAGTATTAAGTTGTTTTTTATGAAAAATATATAGAATACATACTTAACTTAATTATTGACTGTCGTTTATGGTCTTATATATCAATAATAGTATTTTATATTTATATTTGTAAATTTTTTCATTCAAATTTTTCACCACAGTGGTATAATTCGGTAAATTTAAATAGTTTTTTTAGACAGTTGCACCTAACACTGCACCCTGACTTGCACTTGCAGCGAATCAGGTCACGACAAGCGGTAGCAGCTACTGATGCAGTTGTCCACTTTGGTTTCCAGTTATTTGATTCCATTTCCTATCCCCAATCCGCCGGACTGGGAGGATTTAGAATCGGCACCATCGCTTGGCCCCAAACGTGCACTGCACACCATGCTAAACAGCTCTTATGCTGCCGAAAATTCTCTAGCTGTCAGTCTTTTTTAGAGAATATATCCCTCCTGCACTCGTTTAATGATATGCACTGACTGGATCTAAAACGAAAATCCGGTAAGTAGGTATTGCATTATTATTTTGTTTAAAATAAAATACAGCTATATATACCTGACATGCTTAATTATCATACATCGTTACTCACTGGGTAACGATGCAGCGGACGAGCTGACACTGAAGGGACCCCTTCTGATGGCCCTGATTCCCTTCACGCAGGTTCTCTCCTTGTTTAAGAGTCGTATTGGCGAAGAACTGGCTCAGTCTTGGCAGGCTAAGGAGGCGCTGCTCCAATGAGACAGACGTTTATCCCGACGTCTGTTAGCACTGCCTAGGAGGAACCTACGCCCTATGATTAACATTATTACTGGTCATTGTGCACTAAACAAACACCTTTTCACCCTAGGTTTAAGTAACAGTCCTCGTTGCGGAGCATGCATGGAGGCTGAAGAAACTGCGAGCTATCTCCTCCCGGAGTGCGATGGTATCGCACACATAAGAAAAAAGTTCCTAAAATATCCGGAAACCATGACGCAAAACGGAACTGGCAAATTCGGGCCTAATTGCGAAAAATTGTCGTCGAGGGAAGTAAGAAGTAATATCATACATTGTTATGACAAATTTTGAATAATTTGGTTAGAGTTTTCTATGTCTTTGTCATTAAACATATTAAATACATTAGTTGCTGATGGAAAAGTATTCCATGCTTCGTCAGCAACATGCACAATTATTCTCGTATGGGCATTCAGCTTCGTGGTTACAGGGTCGATGTTATTTTTACAACGATCGCTGCTGCTAGGAACAGTCGTATGACTGTTCTTAGCAGCTGCTTTTGAAGCATAAAATACTTTTCCATCAGCAACTAATGTATTTAATATGCTCGCTGACAGACACGTAGAAAACTGTAACCAAATTATTCAAAAATTTATCATAACGATGTATAATAAGTGAGCATAAATTAAATTGTATTTACGTGGTTATAAATGACAGGTATATATCGCTTTATTTTATATTAATCAAAATAATGCAATACCTACTTACCTAATTTTCATTTTAGATCCAGTCAGTGCACATCGTTAAACGAGTGCAGGAGGGAGATTTTCTCTAAAAAAGGCTGACAGCTAGAGAATTTTCGGCAGCATAAGAGCTGTTTAGCATGGTGTGCAGTGCACGTATGGGGCCAAGCGATGGTGCCGATTCCAAATCCTTCCAGTCCGGGGGGATTGGGGATAGGAAATGGAATCAAATGATTGGAAACCAAAGTGGACTACTGCACCAGTGGCTGCTACCGCTTGTCGTGAACTGATTCGGCGCAAGTGCAAGTCAGGGTGCAGTGTTAGGTGCAACTGTCTAAGAAAACTATTTAAATTTACCGAATTATACCACTGTGGTGGAAAATTTGAATGAAAAAATTTACGAATATAAATATAAAATACTATTATTGATATATAGGACCATAAGCGACAGTCAATAATTAAGTTAAGTATGTATTCTATATATTTTTCATAAAAAAAATAACTTAATACTTGCAACAAATTATGTGAGATGAGACGATTGAAAAAGTTTCTAGGCACCGCCGCGTGCCATGTCCGATTTTTTTCAGATAGATGTATGACAGCTATATATAATAAAGTATATATTTTTTTAAAGCTAGATAAATATGCTTTAAGTTAATATTTTTTTAAACTCGAAATTCCGGGTTCCTGGCAAAACAAATCTGTTAAAATCAAAAAACTGCGATCCGATTTTTATATTTTCGTTTAATATTTTCCTTTTTTTACTATTAATCTATACATCAAATGTAAAATTGTACTCAAAATTGAATTCCTCATCCCCGATTTATCCGAAAATGACACCATACTCGAGGTGTTAGGTAAATAGAAGCTGATATGATTTTTTTTCTGAAGCGCGGCGGCGAGTAACTTTGAATGCCCCCCCTGCCTACCCCCCAGGGGGTGGGGGATGGCTACCGGGCGAAATTAGCTTAACTTTACGTATATTACATCTGTGCCAAGTGAATTCTTCCGATACCAAAATTTGCACCTTCCATACATTGGGTGACACTACTTCCTGCACTAATCGTACTGCTTTACCCATAGTTTGTGTAGTAGGTACAAATACAACCCATAAAAAGTTACACAGAAATATCTTCTTCCATCCATCTTGTACCTTCTAAATCTATGTATAGAACGGAATCATTCTGTCGAGGCGGCCAGGCGCCCGCAGCCGACCTCTCAACAGTCTCAATACCCTCGACAAGGAGAGGCGCGGGGTGGGGGACGGGGACTCATTGCACGGGACGGGACACTAGGAGATTCCGTTCTGAATGTAATACTCATATTAATTCTGTGCCTACAGTGCGCGTGCGTGAGGATGAAATGCTCCTTGGTGTGGGTGTGGGGTGCGTCTGCTATGTCGTTTCATTGATACCACAAGTCACAAGTGCATCAGACACTGCTAATGAGGGTTTTTGACAGGATATTTTGTTCAATCAAATGTATCCAATATAACTATGTAATACCGTTATTAATTCTGTGTGATACTTATTTGGACTTGACTGTCACTGTGCTGCCATCTGGTGTGAATTTTTGAACACTCATTGCCTGCAGATGTGATGACGTCACGAATTCGTCCAAAGCGCCTGTCTCTTTGGTTTGGTTTGGTGGTTATAAGAGATGACTTTGCCTCTGTATATTTTGTCTGAATAATTTAAAAAAAAATCCGATTTCACCCCCAAACTACACAACCGATTTTGATAAAATTTCTAAGCGACCACCTCACAAGAAACGTCCTTTCAAACAAAAAAAGATTTTTCCAAATCGGTAGACGTCTTCGAATAATCGGTGAAAATACATAAAATAAAGATCGCGACTAATTGATAACCTCTTTTGGAAGTCCCTTAAAAATAGAGAAATCCGTCTGCTTTCTACAACTGAAAGACTAGTACTGATATCCGCAAAGTAATGCCACATATAATAAGTAGTAATTTTCGTTATCTCATGTACCTACTCCGGTCTGAGCTAGCGACCTCGACTGATATGATAACATTGCAAATGATAGATAACAAATTTTCTAGAATAAAAATCGTATTTTATGTGGCACGGTGGTAGGTCTTCTGTTTAACTTATGTAAAGCTTGGCAACATAACATCTTTTTAGGGTTCCGTATTAGTAGGGTGAAAACGGGGACAATATTAATCCGTTGTCCGTCTGTCTGTCTATAATAAGTCTGTATCTCATGAACCGTGGATCAATTCAACTGTTTTTAGGGTTCCGTAGCCAAATGGCAAAAACGGAACCCTTATAGATTCGTCATGTCTGTCTGTCTGTCTGTCCGTCCGTATGTCACAGCCACTTTTTTCCGAAACTATAAGACCTATACTGTTGAAACTTGGTAAGTAGATGTATTGTGTGAACCGCATTAAGGTTTTGACACAAAAATAGAAAAAAAAATAGTAAATTTTGGGGGTTCCCCATACTTAGAACTAAAACTCAAAAATTTATTTTTCATCAAACCCATTCGTGTGGGGTATCTATGGATAGGTCTTAAAAAATGATATTGAGGTTTCTAATAGCATTTTTTTCTAAACCGAATACTTTGCGCGAGAGACACTTCCAAAGTGGAAAAAAGTGTGTCCCCCTCCCCGTAAATTCTAAAATAAAAGAATGATAAAACTAAAAAAAATATATGATGTTCATTACCATGCAAACTACCAGCGAAAATTGGTTTGAACGAGATCTAGTAAGTAGTTTTTTTTTAATACGTCATCATCATAAACGGCAATTTACCTTTCATTCAATCAACTCAAATATAAAAATTAAAAAAAACATACTACAAGACTTTTATATTATGTTATTTGCTACTACGGAACCCTTCATGGGCGAGTCCGACTCGCACTTGGCCGCTTATTTATGTGAGTAGTTACCGGGATACTTTTTGTGTGTGTGTAAATGCCCAATCACTGTTTTCAGATTTTTTTAAGCTGTCTATATAGGCATCTGGCAGCTAAGGACTGCTGCCATATAATAATGACAGCAGGGACCAACTTACACACGTACGTGCCTTCCGAAACACGGAGAAGCTCGATGAATTTTTAGCCATTCTGGGTACCCCTAAGGGCGGACCAACTGCTTTTATACCTAAGTACGTGCCTCTTTAGAAGCACGAACAAGCAATTTTATACGATTGATTAGTTACCCATCTAAGTGCGAACCACGCTCGGTGTCGCTTTACTTGAGAAAGCGTAAGACTTTACATCTTCTAAGTGGTCCCATATTGTTTCGATATAATCTGGTTAGTATATGTAGTTATTGGTGTCATCTTACTTCAAGATGACACCAATAACTTTTTTCCATATTAAAATTTATTCTGTATCTGTATTGATAAAAGATATGTACTTGTGTAGGTGCAGTATTGGGTTCCCGCAAGATTAGACATAAGCGAACGTAGCCAAACAACAATCAATAGGTACACTGGAAATGAAAAAAACGCTGAATCGATTGCAAAATGCTAATGTTCTTTATAAAAGAAGAGAATAACCCGATTTTTTCGGCATTTACAACTACGGAACCCTTCACTGCGCGTTGCCTAACATGCACTTGGACGGTTTTATTGAAAATATCTAAATAACGATTCTCATAAACTTAAGTCCACGCTGACGAAGTCGCGTGCAACAGCTAGTAAAGAATAAAGCAAAACCTTCCTACCTAGATTTACAAATTATTTTTCTCAATACCCAAACTTGGTTCAATCTGTAAAGTTAAACTTATTAATATGTGATGTCACGGGCAGACAGGAAACTTTATCCGACTGCTAGGAAGGTGGGTATGCTTATACAATCTGTCCGTAGTCTGCAAGCGCCACATTGGGACGTAGTCGTTGATCTCTCTACGCTTTAACATCGCCTTCAGCTTTTATACCCGACGTGGCGTGTCGGGCATGCGCAGTAGGAGTCGACCAAAGATCAATATTGGCACGAAAATAACTCGTGGAGTAGACTTTTGACAGCGCGCCGTTTCTATGAATTGTGTGAAGTACACGCAAAAATATACGTATGATATTATGTGTGTAAGTATATTATCACATGGGCTAGTAGATATGACGCAAAACGATGTAGTTAGAATAGAAGATAAAGATCACTGAGAGGTGTGTTACTGAAGATCTTTTTACAAGCTTTTAAATTTAGTTTCACCTGTCCCGTTGTCTTAAGCTGAAACTTTGCACGCATACGTATATCGTGTGACAATGCAATATTATGACGTCATGGAGCTGATATCTAACACCCATTGTACCTGTGATTGACAAAATAAATGATTATGATATGATGAGCATTTTCAGGAGTCATGAAGTCTACGCGAACGAAGTCGCGGGCTTTGGCTAGTGACTTATTAAACAACAAAACCTCATTGAGTAAGAATCGCTTGATTTGTATTGACGACCGCTTGGTAGACGATTATGCTTAGGGTCTGATCACGTAGATGGAAGGTGGTCTATGAAATTCAGTATTAAAACGAGTTTGGGCTTATTTCATTTTTTTAGTACGTACCTTGGCCTCAATAAAAGCATGTACAAATATTTTTTTTCAAAGTCTATGTGTTATTTTTAGTACCTAAGTGTAATGTCGAATTTTACCATATCGACGCTGCAATGCTGTTGATTTCATCAAGTCGATTTCCTCTAAAAGCCAACTGATCTTACGTCTATTGCCCAATGTAACTATGTCTAGCAGGGCCCTCATCCTAGGTTAATCAACATGTAGGTAAGTACATTTATTAAAACTATAACTAAAGTTAAATATTAAATACAGTCATGACGAAAAATGTAGTTAAAACATACCTAGGTAGGTACTACATTTCCCTTAGATTCACGGGTGTTTTTACCCTTGGTCCTTTGAGAGGCTTGTGTGGGGATACAGATCCAACACGAACCTAGAGCACAACCTAGAGGCCCTTTAGAGAAGTTGATGTTATGTGGCAGTCTTGCCAAAATCCCTTCCTGGATATATGTAGCATTAGTATTATTGCAAAATAATATAGTTAAATAACATTTTTTCTTGTGGTTTTGCTAATCCGTTCCTCACGTCAAAATGGAAAGTAAAATGAGAAAAATTATTTGCATTTCACACTGACTTTATTAAGTAGTAGGTTGGTTGACTGGTAGAGAAGGCCCCTTGCATTTACGTGTATATTGTAATGAAGGTAAATAAAAAAAAGTACCTACCTACTTACATCACATAAAACTACGAGTACATCCTGTTTATCTATATATGTATTTGTTATAAAATATAGAATCGTTGAGTTAGTATCCCATAACACAAGTTTCGAACTTACTTTGGGGCTAGCTCAGTGTAATTTGTCCTTATATATTTATATCCTTCGGGAATGCTATCATTGGAGTTACTTTGTCTTTAGTGCTAATTATGTATATACTTATCTTACATCTACTTTATACTTATACCTATACAAAGATCTCAGGTACATATTTACTTATGACTAAATCTCCGAGAAACAGAAAATAATCCCAATATTTTTGCTAAATTGTGCAAAACTTTGATCATGTATGGAAAAAGTATGTACCTACCTAAACAAAAACTTGTCGCCTCTATATTGTATGTGACCTAGATCTAGATAAATCCACGCTAGTACTTATATGCAATGCTATAAGCCTATTGTCAATAGCCTTGAAATCGATATGCTGAATAAGTGTGTAGAGGTAGGTAGACGTACGTACGTGGAATTGTTTTGGATCTACAGAAAAGCAAGTCTGTTATTTCCTTTTTATTCTAAGACTCTTTTTAGGGTTCCGTAGTAAACGGGTAACCCTTATAGTTTCGCCATGTCTGTCTGTCTCTCTGTCCTCGGGTCTACTCAGAGACTATAAGTACTAGAAAGCTGTAATTTGCCATGGGTATCCACAAGAATCATGCCGACAGTGGTAAAATAAAATCATGAACAATAGTACATTATGGTACTAGTGTGTAACATTGGTGATTACCGCCGCGGCGCCATTGAGACCCGAGCCGTAGGCGAGGGTCTTAAGAGAGCCAAGGACGGTAATCATTAATACACACGTGTATCATACGACGTTTTTCAACACACTTGTGAATAAAATAACAATAAAAACTCATTTTATTTAGTAGATAAAAAGTTTATTTAGAGAAACAATTAGTAAATATGCAGTTAGTAAAATTATAATTAACTGTTTTTGATGACATAGCGGTCTCAACAGATAGATTATTTATTGAAATACTTCATGTTCTATTGTAATTTGAGATAGCTCATTATTCGTGTAGATAGGTGAAATCCAATCATTGTATGTAGGTACTTGGTGTTTCGTCAGTAGGAATCTTTTATAAATTTTTCAATATCGTCCGACGATTAAACCTTTGATTTCTTGCTTCTAAATCCATCGGATAGTCTCTTTAGATAAGCTGACAAATTAGAGTATGTTTTTAAGTCCACTCCATTCTTTGTTCGGACTGTACTTTTTAACATTGAGCATAAACACCACAAAGAGCTAGGTTTGTACTTAGAAGATAATTCTTTAATGTACGCCATGAACACATTTTCTGAAAAAGAATGCGTATTCTTGCTGTTTTGCCATTTTATGAAATTTTGGTAGGTACGCTAATAGATATTTTTCCTTGGAGTTTTCAGGTACTAAACTTTCTACAACGTTAAGGGCTTCACATCGTATATCGGGCGGTGTACAACATATTTCATTTTCTTCGTAACTAGTACTTGTAGACATTTTAATTAATAAATAATTATAATTTCATCAGTGAAAACGAGTTGTAAAAAATGTTTCGGGCGGGAACAATTAATCAGTTTTCCTATGCGCGCGCATTGCGATCGGCCACAGACTAAAGAGATAAGTTTTTTTTTTCACGCATAAGATTTGCGCCTATTCTGCCACGTACAAAATGGGGAATTTAAAGTTTTCTTTTATTACAGAGAAAACAAAAATTATACTTGAGTTAAAATAAACACGTACGAGCTAAAATTATCTATTTAAATAAGAAGCATGAAATAAGCAAGCAAGAGGAACATTAATTTGTTTGTTCTATTGAACACGATTTTTTTTTTGAATAAAAACTTTTTTAATAAGAACAAAGCAACTCAACGCAAGTACATACAATTCCATGAACTCAACCAATAAAATTTAAAAAAAAAATCTATAACTCACTAGTGAGTTATAGCAATGAAAAAGTCACAGTTTGATTATGGGTGTCATTATGTGCCTAATTGCGGTGACCATAGAGCCACTTTATGGGCAAGTGTGTTGAAAAAGATTTTATGGGGTAAGTATAGCTCCCAATGCTCCCATACATGCAAAGTGACAGTATTTTTTTTCTCGACTACCTGATATCGTTGAATATGTCTTTCAAAAATATTGTGAGCTTGTGAACACCATTTATCGAGATAGGGATCCATTTCTGAAATATGTCCAGTAGTATTATTTAAGAGCTAAAATAGATTTTACAAATCAGAAAGTTACAGGCGAATGTTTTTTTAGACGTTTTCAATCCCGTGAATTCAAAGTTGGTACGATGTATTGATAACTACGGAACTCACACTTTTAAACCTATTTGAGAATTAACTTTGTTATAAAAGATTGTGGTGTTATTAGTACAAACTTCCCAGCCTGTTTTGTATACCCCGAATCAACAAGAGGGGTGTTATAATATAAGTTTACGAAGTTTTAGTGGAAAGTAGTCCAGTATCTTGGACAAAACTCGCTCCAAAAATTTGGCTGATGGCTGAAAGTTACCTACTGCATTTTAAATTTAAGGGTCCCCCGACCCTAGACCAAAATACAACTTTCCATACAAACGTAGTCTACGTTTTATTTCAAAACGACATGTCCGATTTGGGTAAAATTTTGTAATTTCAAAGATATTGCAATTATCTAGGTTTATATTTAGTTTCCGACGTAAAAATATGAACTTGAAATAGAATATAGTGTTTTATATCATTTTTGACCATTAGTATGGGAAACTTCTAAATCGTTATATTTTCTTTCCAGTTCATAACTTTACTATAGGAAACCCAATATAACCCTAGATAATTGCAATTGCAATTTCTTTACAATTACCAATTTTTACCGGAATCTGACATGTGGTTTCAAAATTAAACGTATACTACGTTTGTATGGAGAAGTCTAGGGTCGCCGGACTCTTAAATGAGTGGCTGTGTTTTAAAAAAAAATACATTAAAGCTAGAGGCTTGACGTCTACATAAGTAAAAGATAAGCACAGCTACTTTACATACAAGGTAGGTAGTTACATGTATACGTTACCACCTACCACCTACCCAATGTTATTATTCACTCGACATCGCAGAAACATACCATTGAATGCTGACACCCCCTTTGTCTTTTGTTAAAATGTAACATAGCATCTTCATGGCATGTACTTAGGCAGGAAATGACACTTCATTAAAATTCAATGTAACTCTGCACATTGAACCAACGTTACGGGTGATTTGGAGGCACCTTTTCACCTTTGTAAAATAATTACTCGTTTTATCGGATTATCTTTATTATCATACAAAAGAATCATTCATACATTTTGACATCATGGTCATATTAACACAATGGACATATTCAAACCTTGGTCGTTTTGCTACTTTGGTCAATTTTAAACTATGGTCATTAGAACAATGGTAATTTTCCAACTTGGGTGTTTTTGCTACTTTGGTCAATTTCACACTATGGTCATTAGACACTTTGGTCAATTTTCACACTATGGTCATTATCATTAGACACTTTGGTCAATTTCACACTATGGTCTTCATTAGACACTTTGGTCATTTTTCACACTATGGTCATTATCATTAGACACTTTGGTCAATTTCACACTATGGTCTTCATTAGACACTTTGGTCAATTTCACACTATGGTCTTCATTAGACACTTTGGTCATTTTTCACACTATGGTCATTATCATTAGACACTTTGGTCAATTTCACACTATGGTCTTCATTAGACACTTTGGTCAATTTCACACTATGGTCTTCATTAGACACTTTGGTCATTTTTCACACTATGGTCATTATCATTAGACACTTTGGTCAATTTCACACTTTGGTCATCATTAGACACTTTGTTCAATTTAAAACTGGTCATTCATTAGATTCCCAGAAGGTACTTGACATTAAATTTTATTTTTAAAGATTTTATTTAGAAATGCAGAATGGACCATCCATGTTATAACCGCAGTTACGGCCCACTATAGAAAAAAAATCTTTAAAAAATAAATGTCAAGGGTGTTTCTGTTGTATGATAGTAAAGAAAACCTGATAAATTTCATTATTATTCATAATAGTATTGTATTTTTGAGTTTTTTTTTAAAGTTACTTTCAAATGAATCGACGTGTAACTAGTTTCCGGCAGAGTAGACTAGGACCACTCCAAGTCTTTCCGTGGATGACGTAGAAGGCGACTTAGGGTAAATAAGCTAAGCAAAAATTATAATGAGATGTCTTCAACCCGTCTGGCCAGCGGGGAGAGTGTAGGCCAAAGGCTATCCTTTGGCTGCTCTGGGCAAGTATGGCTCTGGTAGTACGGGTAGGGTCGTGCTCCTGCAGTGGAGACTTAAAGACCTAAAGATGATGAAGATGAAGATGAAATGAATACGCATTATATGGATATGTATTACTTACGCAAGCTTAAAGTACTCTATGGTATTAGCAACACATGTACCTACATAAGTTCTGTGTTACCCCCCAGGGTGGTGACTTTATACAATACTAGCAGTCCATCCCGGCTTCGCCCGTGGTACATACATAGCCTATGTCACTCAGGGATAACATACCTATCCAACAGTGAAAGAATTTTTAAAATCGATCCAGTAGTTTCGGAGCCTATTCAATACAATCAAACAAACAAACAAACAAACAAACAAATCTTTCCTCTTTACAATATTAGTGTAGAAATGCGTTAGTCGTACGATGCGATGACGTCCTATTTCAATGTCGAACCAAATTAGACCTTATCTTTATAGACTAGTGCTCAATGTTGCTTGACATTTGAACGCGGTTACACAGTAACTTTCGTCTTGCGCACCACTGGTCTGGTTGTATATATATATTAATGTATAGCGAGTTTTATAAAGCCACCATTCAAATTCTTCATTACATAATTTTTCAAAACTAAAAACCGACTTCACCCTTGAACTACACAACCGATTTTGATAAAATTTCTACGGAACCTTCTAGCAAATATACCCTTTCAAACAAAAAACTATTTTCAAAATCGGTTCAGGCTAGGCGTCTTCGAAAGATTGCGACGATTGAATAACCTCGTCCTTTTTTGGAACTCGGTTAAAAACAGGCCTTTAGGTCGCGGAAGTTGAACTCCCATAAAGTTGAAATTCCAAAATGTTTAATTTCCCAGAATGTTGGGTTTTTATTGTTTTCCAAAATGTTGAATTCTTATTAAGTTGAACTTTTAAATCGTTGAATTCTCATGATGTTGACTATTCATTTTCGAAAGGTAGTAAAACCTTTAATGTCTAGATCGTTTTCCTTACGTAGGTACTACAAAAGTGAGGAATATAAGTACTACCTATAATATGAAACCAGACATCGTGTAAAATCCCTATTAGTACTATAAGGAAACTATCTCCTCCCTCATGTAGTAAGATATTTATAACAAAGACCTATCTGTGAAACTTTGCTATATATTTACATACGCTATACAACGTGGAAGGGAAATACACGTAATAAATCAAACCACGGGCTATAAGACGTCCTGTGCAAGGTTGCAGGAAGGCGCTGGATGCAGGCCGCTTCGGATCGGTCGTTTTGAAGATCCTTGGGGGAGGCCTATGTCCAGCAGTGGACTTCCTGTGGCTGATATGATGATGTTGACGGGCTATACTGCCTATTATAGATCACTATAGTAAAACAGAATAAAAATAACAGTAAAAAAAATTGGCAATTTCATATTAAGGTATTTAGTTAGATTTAATGTTAGTTTCATTTATCCTGTGTAAGTACGACCTTCTATACCCTTCTTGTAAATAATTGTCCTATCTTCTTATTCGCCGGTTGACTGGAAGAGATTCCATTATGGGATAAGGCCGCCGTTGTCAATTTATTCTATTGTTTTTGTATTTTTTCATAGTACAATAAAGTTATTACAACAAAAGGTGTGCACTTGTGCAGCCGCCCGGGTAATTTTTATGGGAGTGTGAATTTTTTGTTGTTTTTTGACTGTTATTTTAATTTTATTATGCTATAGTGATCTAGTATAGCCCATGGTATGATTTATTACGGTTCCTATCTACTTTGTATACTTACATACACTATCTTCATCCGTAACGGCAAAGCATTTACATATCGCAGTTTTAAGCAAACAGAGCATTTTGGGTCTCTAAGCAGACAGAGCCCAGGGCCTTAAAGAGTCCCCTTACCCTAGACTTCTTCATACAAACGTAGTCTACGTTTTATTTTGAAACCACATGTCAGATTCCGGTAAAAATTGGTAATTGTAAAGAAATTACAATTATCTAGGGTCATAACTGGTTTCCTACCGTAAAATTATGAACTGGAAAGAAAATATAACTGTTTAGAAGTTTCCCATACTGATGGTCAAAAATGTTTTAAAACACTATATTCTATTTTAAGTGCATATTTTTCTCGTCGGAAACCAGTTATTACCCTAGATAATTGCAATATCTTTGAAATAACAAAATTTTGCCGAAATCGGACATGTAGTTGTGAATTAAAACGTAGACTACGTTTGTATGGAAAGTTGTATTTTGATCTAGGGTAAGGGGACTCTTAAGACCCAAAGGCCACTTTTACCGTGGTGGTGGGCGAGATGGTGGAAGGAAGGGTGGAGTAAATGTGTTAACATGTGTATGTATCTACCTAGAAGGTTGATTTTGACAGGTTTAGAGGATTAACATGGACTATATTATATCTACAACTAATAACTTTTAGATATCATCATCATTAGATATTTTTGTCTGCACTACACTTCTCTGTACTACCAGAGCCATAGTTGGTCAGAGCAGCCAGAGGACTTGGCCTACACTCTCCTCGCGTGCCACATCTGTATTATCTATATTACAATCTCTATAGTACTTAGTTGCCTATATTTTATGCAAATAAATTTTGATTAATTGATTGATTGAACTACCAAGTGTACCAATGCCAAGACTTTTCTAAATCCGTCCAGTTTTGCAATTTTTGTAATTCTGATACGAAGTCACATCACATCTGTTCTAAGAATAACATGGTCGGTTTCGATTAATAAAGTCATACCTACTTACTACTATAGATGTAAGTACCTATATACGTATATCTATACTTACTACTTATCTATTTTTATGGTCCGTACCTAAAGTGTAAAAACGGGACCCTATTTCTACGACTCCGCTGTCCGTCCGTCAGTCTGTCTGTCACCAGGTTGTATCTCATGAACCGTGATAGCTAGACGGCTGAACTTTCACAGATTTCTTTTGCCGCTATAATAACAAAAGTGATTTTTTGCAACAGGTAGACGCTTGAAATATTTACAGAATATTTAGCTATATATTCAGTTTAAAAATAAATAATGACATTAAAAAAGAAATAAATATTTAAGGGGGGCTCAAATACAAAAAAAAATAAAAATTAAAGGGGGGCAATACAACAAACGTGATTTTTTATAGAAAATGGTACGGAACCCTTTGTACGCGAGTCCGACTCGCACTTCGCTGGTTATTTTTCGTACAGACCTGCTTAGTCCTAATATTTCTAAGAAACGAAGTCACCTATTTATCAGTAGAGCAATAACAGAAGCTAAGTACATAACAGTTCTAAGAATTCTTTATCATTTTTAACTGATTTTCAAAAAAGAGGAGAGGTTATCAATTCGTCGCTATCTTTTTTTATGTAAGTTCACCAATTATTTGAAGACGCCTGGACTGATTTGGAAAATTCTTTTTTGTTTGAAAGGGTATACTTTTCGAGGTTGTAAAATAGAAATTTTATCAAAATCGGTTGTGTAGTTTGGGAATAAAGTCGGTTTTTAGTTTTGAAAAATTATGATCTCTATACTCAAGGGCCAAGGGAATGAACGCGGAAGGAGGCGGTATGTAGAATTTATTGGTTTTTAATTTTAAACAGACAGATACACATGGCGAAACTATAAGGATTCCTCGTTTACTACGGAACCCTAAAAAGGGATAAAAGGAAACTGCGAATTTGTCGAAAAATGTGGCTTTAAGTGAGCACAAGAGTTAAATGTAAAATATTAAGGTAACTTAATAAGCCTTGAAAAATTTTTTACAAAAAGGCGTTGCTTTGGGATATTTTTTTACCGAGTGAAGTTTGTTAGATCATGTAACTGAATGTGACTTTGACTTGACTACTTAGATCCATAAATCTTTTTCCAGATTTTAAAACACTATTTTCTGTCTTTAGGGTTTAAAAGCTCAATATCTCGACTTAACTAGTCCTAAACTCCTAACCGACTTCAAAAAAGAAGGAGGTAATCAATTCGTCATAATGTTTTTTTATGTAACGTTCTCTGATGATAAGGTATTTGAAGACCGATTTGGAAAAAGAATTGTTACAATAGTATTGATATATTATGGATATATTATTTTACCCGCTTTATGCATAAGGTTACAGCACGAATAAACAGACATTCTCCGTGGACCCACTGGTGGGTGAACGGGTCGCGGCTCTTTTTTTTTATGCATATTTGTCAGGCAGTCCCATTGAAATTTTATCAAAACCGGTTGAATATAGTTTGAGGTTGCGGGGCAAGTCGGGTATTTTGGATTAAAAAAATTGTATTAGGTAGATTATTTAGAAGCTACAAATGGCCCAAGTCTTGGTTTTATTTATATGTAAGTATACATAGGCATAACCATTGATTTATAAGTTTAATTCTAATAAATATCTTATCTTCTGGTAAGCATAGTACAATTTAAATGAAATAATTAGTCTCCTAAAAAACACCTCGGCTACACGTATGTTGATGATTTTAGTATTTTTCCTATAGGTACTGATTATTGAAATGTGGGTTGATTTGGCCTTTTCACTAGAGGGAACAGCAAAACTAACCAGTTTTTCGCAACCTACCCACCTAGATTATACCTAAGTACTTGTATTCACAAAATATAACTATCGGATTCGCATTAAACTTATCTCTTGGGCCAACTCCGAAGCACTACGTGGTATCATTACGCAAGATTTTTCAACGCCGCGATGATTCTTACATTGCAATTTGTAAAACCAGTTTCTATCTTCGATTGGTACACTGAATAATTCTGTATATTATTTCGACGCGACCATGGACGAATAGAGCAATGATAGAGCACAGTTGACACTTTGATCTGACATTCTTTAGATATTGAACCTCCTTTTGTTTATCAGCAGGCAAGATGCTACTGGCTGGTGAGAATACTGAAACAAGAGACGTCACAAAAATAATAAACACGCGAATAGAGAACGGTCGACTTGGAACAAAGGAGTGTCGGAGCGCGAGACGTGAAGCAATTTTGTCGTGTACAGAAATTACATTTTGATACACCGTGCGACAGCGGCTACGCCCGCTCGGCGAATGATTCTTGGATCGGCAGCGGGGCTCCGGTGCGCGGTGGGGCGTTGGTCGACATCCTTTTCTGACTGCACACATTTCGCTCGTTCAGCAATCGACGAACGGTCCCGCCGCCCGCTTGTGAAGAACGCCATACCTAGTTTAGGGACGCTTGGCAGACAAAGAAAATGAACAGTCTACATGTTACCTAACGCCGTGTGATCGTGATTAGGAATTTATTATTTTATTTGTGTGTGAGGTTAGTGCAAATTGAATAACGTTTTGGAATTTGTTCTTTAGGCGATTGAAATTCTAGTCGCAGGGCGTAGACATTATAAAGCATGATGGCGTCTCGTCCGTAATACAGAATTCGCAATGAATCAGTGGACGTGTCTCTAAGGTCGTAGTCGCGTAGTTATAGTTGCGTTTCGTCACTATTTTTTCTTTGGCTTTAAAAATATGAACCTACCGAAGTAGTTTCTTGCAAAAGGTAGGTAAAAGTTATTTTGTCTAAATCTATACGTACCTACATAACTGAGCTACATTCCGAAGCAGTTACGCTCCTTAGGTACCTACGTCATACTCATAAGTGGGCCTAGGTAGCATCTGCTATACCTACTAGCTAATGGAATTTTCCATTCTAATTTTGTGCTCACTCACTGCTCATAGGTCATATGTACCTATTTATGTAAGTACTTACCTATAAACTATCCACATAGGATACTACCTACCTAGGTAATCTTTAGATCATTAATAATCATTTAAGACTAGGAACCAACCTATTGATTTCTAGTCCAAGCGTAATATCACTTTTCAACGCATTTTTTCTTTTGATCAATAGCTGCTCAAGCGGATATTCAAGAATTTACGGATGCCTAAATAAAATGATTCGATTCAAGGTATGTTATTAATAGAACAAATAGAAATGAGACTTATTATATAATTTACTCTGGTATTATTTTACATGTGAATAGTTGAAGACACAGTGTAACAAGTAAGGGTAGGTACGGTACGAATTGCTTGATAAATTATGTAGGATAGAAACTTAGCTATACTAAGTAAAATAAATTACCACGTTATGTCCATCCACATACTTTTTTTTGTAAAAGTCGTTCTATCTATCTAGCCTTTGTCAACCACAACCAGTCCCGCCCGCGCCTGTACTGTACGCCCCTCCCCTCCCGTATGCATACGTTGCAAACATGTTGTATGACTTTTTTATAATCAACACAACTCCCTAATGGTAATTTTAATAAAAATAGTTACCATAATAAATGAAATTAATTACTATGATTTCCGTTTAGTGTAAAATTATTTAAAAGACAAAAATATAAAATAAATCGTTCAAATATTCTGAAACTAGTTCCGGATTCCACCGCGATGAAGCTGCTTCGCGCGCTAGTGTGCTATTCGTTTGTGGAAGTGGAATGAATGACCTCGTCGTTCGCTCGCCGGTCGCCGCCGGCGCGCGCTTCGTTTTGTCTCCGTCCGCCATTTTGTAGTCGCAGTGCGCAGCGAGTGATTGCGAGTTACAAGAAAACGTATAAAATAATTTTTAGTGTAAAATGTTCAGATATTATTTGTATTTAGTTTGTTAATTCTGCTTTTTGTACTTTTAGTTATTAGATGTAAGTAGTAATAAGGTAATACTTACCTGATTAGTACGAATGTCGAATGATTTGGTGAACATGACTTGGTAGTGATTGAAACCAGTCTCGTTTTTCTGAATTGGTGTTAGTTACTAGTGCGGAAGGTATGTTTTATTGAATTATTATCAAATTGATTATGATTATAATAGCTTATGATTTTATTACTTGGATTGAGTCTGCCACGTATCATTGTTAGCTTTGATTGTTGTAAGTACCTACCTCTACGCCATGAATTTCGATTTTTCAAAAAGGTTAGTTAGGTACCTACCTAGTTAATTCGGTCCAGGTACCAACTACCTAAAAAGGCATGCCATCCTATCGTCCAACCGTGTGTTTGGCTTAGTCGGATGTCTTATAGAGTGTGTATACCTACCTTTCGTACCATTTTTTAAATTTTCATAAATTCATGCCTAAGTAACTAGGTACCTATGCGACATTGTATTGAGGTACTTACTTATGCCTTGCACCCTACTGGGTACCTACATCGTTGAAATATCGAATTGTCATTGTGCACCGAATATTTTATTTACATCGTTGTTTATACTGATTTGTTACTTCAATGAGGACCTTAATATAGGTACCTGCGAGCTTATCTACGTACATAGATACTTATTTACTTGGGTAAGTCGTTACTTATAAAAAAAATCCTATTTTAACTAGTTAATAGGTAGGTACATATGTGCCTAAGTTTAACCTATACTTATTATAAACACGAATATTTGAGTTAAAGTATTTAGATGAAGGCGATAGGTAAGTTATGAATACTTTGACACAAATGTTCGTGCTAAGAATACAGAACTGAAAGTAAAGTGAATTTTGTTTAGTCTCCGATGCACACACCTGGAGCTGGTCAATAGTCCGCAGCTGAAGATTGCATTTTCTGAAAAATGACATTCAATTTGTTAATTAATCATAATAGTCAAATAGTAATGGAATATTTGGCGACTCAAACGTTCACGAGGATGTAAACTGGTGCGAGTGAGATGTAAATACTACTAGCACTGACCTCCATATATACAAGTACGCTGGACCTATGATTAGCCGGGCCATAGTGAGGCGATTTGATTTTCGCCATTTTGGCGCTGATCGTAGGCATTCGTAGCAGTGGGTGGGAACGGAACTAATATGACAGATGGGACAATGACATCGATAAGTCATTTCCAAATTAGTTATGTCAGATTTAGTTCTCTTCCCACGCATTGGGGGCGCTTCAAATAGGCACAATAAAGAGCTGTCATTTCTAAGGGTATCATAGGTCCAGCGTACTTGTATATATGGAGGTCAGTGACTACTAGCGATCGGTAATATCGTTACGTCTCGGTCGCACATGTGTGATCGAGGGTTTTCAAAAATATGGGACACCAGATGGCAGCACAGTGAAGTCAGCAGATCCATAAGCTGCTGTTATTGCCTACATTTGATGTAGCAAAAGACCCTGTCAACTGATGGTCCAATGACAACGATTGGACCTAGCGTCACTGTGCTGCCACCTGGTGTCACATATTTTTGAAAATACTCATTAGGGATTTATGGTTGCGGTTCTGTTCGTTTGAATGATGTAAGATTATTCACTAACTAACTATATGTATATTGTAGGTGAACAACAATTTTATACTTAATATTTTTTGCGTCGTGCGCTTGTTTTATCAACATTTGCTACGCCGTCGTGGCGGCACCGTTGAAAGGGTCAGTAAAAATACTAACAAGATCGAAGCTAGTGGCGCCGCTGTAGAGATAACCGCTGCCGCGTCGGTTCGGACGTGATAGAAGTTCTCTCATTATGCGTAGTTTAGTTACCTAGTGTAATGTAGCACTCAGGTAGGTAATCATGTCCTTTGTTACCTAACTGTTTATTTTATTAAATCCTTATTCAACACAACACAATGGTGTATAAAATGTGCGCTTTGGCTATTAATTTGCATTCGTCTAATATAATGGCGATAGGTGCTTTGAAATAAACCATATTATTAAGAAGTATACAATCCAACTGTAAAATCGTATACATATTGTTCCGTGCCTGTGATTTACATTTTTTCCGTGGCCATAGTAGGTATCTTCTTATTAAAAATATAATTCCTTACACTTGCAGTGCTAATAAGTCTTAAAAAATAGTGTGGGCGCCACTGTCTACGTCAAAGTGATGAAGACAACGTTTTTATTTTATTTTTGCTGTATGGAGACGGTATTTTATTAAAGTCTATAAATAAAGGACGTAATCAATTTTTAACTAATCAAAACATTATGAAGATAAAAAGAATACATTGTTTTTTTTTATGTGCAAGCGAAATCGTGTCTTACGTAATCATTTTTGAAGTTTTACCAAGGGTAAAATGAGATAGTGGCAACTGAGACAAAAATAAAACATGCAACGTTTCTAAATTCTTTCCAAAGAAAGTTAGCTTAGTCAAAAGTAGTGTCAAAGATGATTATAGTGAACCTTTTTGTTAAAAAGCTTCTTCAGTTTGTTGCCATGACAAAACAATATTTTATTTTTATTTAATACAACGAAAGATTGTGACGGCGCCATGGAGGATACAAGACATGAAGATTTTAATGGTTCGTCTTAAAAGAGTAATACGACCTGTGCTATTTATACGTAGCAAGTACGTATGTACATACTAATATGATGTACTTGATAAATAGTAATGTATATAATACCTCAGCTTAAAGCGTGATATTTTTAAAGAGAACCCAAGAAAAAAACAAGATGGAGGCGCCATTGTGACAAAAAAATAAAATGTTTTGTGATCCAAAATTAAGATTGGGATTTGTCCCATGATGGTGTGGGAAAAAGAAAAACATGGAATGTTACCAGCAGCTACTGTCCCGAACAGATAAAGCCTATCGAGGGAATAGGCGAGAATCTAAATTATGTTAAAAAATAGTAAAACCGGTGTCTTAACTATACAAGAGTCGAATAAATAAACCGCAATGATTTTACGATTCGTATTTATCGTTAATATGAGTAGTAGTAGTAATAGTTATTAATCGTAGATGTTCTGTGTCTTGTGGTGGTTACCATTTTGTTGAGACTTGAGACTATGTTTGACGGGAAATGATCCTAGACAGATTTTATACTCTGGATTAAATTTACTTTTGTGTGTCTTTGAGTTAGCATTTAAAGTAGTAAAGTAGTTTTAGCCGGCTAGAACTAGATACAGCCGATCTCAGATGGTTAGACTTAGATTTCTCCCACTTCTTCGACTAGTAAGTACTAGGTTTGGCTTTTATCATTCCGGCTAAAACTAGGTGCAGCTATTGCTGGTGGTCAAACTTAGGTGTGTCTTGTTTATATGAGATTTGAACTAGGTGTTTTTAGTTCAGTTACTTCAGTTAGCATTTTGTTTTGGGTAAGCAGTTTTGTTTTGCATTTTTCGTGCCCGTAGATAAAATATCTTTTGGAGACAATAATGGCGATCTGTATCAAGATTTTCAATATCTCTTTCATCTCAGCCGCTCTAGCAAAACCCACGCTTCACTGCCATATAAAAAGTTGGGTCTGCCATATAAAAAGTGGTTAATGATGGATTTATTGACCTGTCCCTTTAACCTAACCGGCATTTAGTGGACACCAGACACCTTTCGCCAGATGTGGCATATACTTTTATACGGGCCTTGATGTCGGCATCGATGTCTCCGGACACGTGAAGTACAGATCCCAAGTATTTGACCTGGTTCGTACGCTTCACTAAATCCTATGCGTACGGGTGGGGGATCTGTAGCATTGCAAGCTATATATTCAGTCTTCGTCATATTCAGCTTCAGACTACCGTTTAGCTTACCTAAAGCCTTCTTAAGCGACTCATAATTACCCTTGAGACAAAGATACAAAATTGTATCAATATAAACATCACTTCAACTTCTTGATCGCTTATTTTATCACCATTATAGCGCAAAATATGGCAAACCTTATCTTACACCTTAATTTAACCACCTGCGACCGTCTTCACCTAGTTTTAGTCGTGATAAGAGGATTAATCTAAGTGTAACCATCTGAGACTGGCTGCATCTTTTTCGGCGGCTCTGTTTTAGCTGGATAAAACTAGGCATAGCCGCATTTCGCGTTTTAGCCGTAACATATACATCCATAGTGAATATTTGACTTGTTACGTTTGTGTCTTAACTTTTTAGACACATCACACATCGTTCGTTCTTTCAACTATTTAAGTACTTCGATGGTACGTTCGTGCGACACTAGACCTATAGTACTATACAAGGCAGTGCGGTTACACGTTCTTTTAGTTCAATAATATTTTAAATGAGTACCTAGTTCGCCCCGAACACTGAACTCTCGAACCTGATATGTCTTATGTTCCCCTTGACCGATTGGCTTATGCTCTAATTTAAAAATTGTATTAGCTACAACTACTCTGCTACCTATATAATTACATGTAGTTCCCAAAAGATCGTCAAACAAACATGCATACAAACGGCGGAGTGTTTAAGTGGACTCAGTGAATTTCACTCGCTTCAATGAAATTGGACAGATCCATCACTACAGGTCACGACGACGATAAATACCTACGCTTTATTTAAGAAAACATTTAAGAAACAAAAAATGAGCTTTACGGCTTTGACTCAGCGCTAGTTCGGCCGACGGAACGGCGGTAGATACTTTTCGGCGCCACTGCCAGCGATTGTCGGGGACCTGCCCTTGCACCGAATTGTGGTCCAGTGAGAGACCTAAGGCATACGCCTACGTGACTTGTTATTTTCCGTGGCTTAAACTAGCTCGCGTCTTGTTCCACTTGAATTACCTACTTCGGAAGAAAGTAAACTCATTCTTACTTCAATTATTCCAGTGTATTGTGTGGGTCGGGACAGTACGTGATACGAGTCCTTTTCGTAAGTCATCTTTTAAATTAAAACGGCATACATCGCTTAAACAAAACCTTAAATATCAGTTAAAGAAAAAACAGAAAATGTTGAAATCTCAGATTAAAGATTATATACCAGGATTTTCGGTTAGATCAATATGGTATTAAAAATCTTTAAGACCAATATATCGCCCGAAGACTTAAGTATCCACAGACCATAGACTGTCTTGCTAGTGGCTTTTTGAAGACAGTCCTATTTTAGCTAGTAGCCACTGCTATAGTTGTTTAAAGGTTTTTAAGCATTTAAATAAGAACTATAAAGTTAGCATAGCGCCATACTCTTATGTAATTTGTTTTTTAAAATTTTTACATTTTCTGGTGTAGGTAACTAGACGATGGTTGACTAAAGGCGTCATAGAAATCTTGTTTTTTAGTAGAAAATGTTACTCGTTTAAAATTACTATAACTAAGGTGGGAAAAGGACAAAGGGGTCTTATTTGACATCCGGTCAAATAAAAACAAAACAAGTGATCCTGTAACATAAGATATGGACCCAGGCGTTCTCCAAATTCAGACCAAAGCAAGTCGAGTGCGTTCTATCCGGCTACCGTTCACCCTTTAAAAGCTTGTTGTTTCGCCATGTCCAATCTCACAGATGTTAAAATATATAAAAAAGTTGTTGAGTGCCAGAGTGCCACTTGCCTAAAACTTTACTCTTACTTAATTCCAGTTGTCTATGCATAATTTCGTTTTTTTCTGCAACTGAAAATGGTTGCAAATATGAATAAAAATGAGTTTTAATTGTAATAGGAGCCGCTTATGGCTAGTGGAACGAAAGACTGAAGCACAAATGCTAATTATATTTATTAACTATACATAGCTGAAGCTAAGAAGCCTTGCCTGCGTTGTCAAATTTTTGACAATCCTCTTATTTTCCCGCTACTTATTTAGCCGCTTGAGCTGAGTTTTATACAAACTTTCAACTCTCATTTTGACTCCTTAGAGGATGAATTATTCAAAATAGTGTCATTTAAGGAACGTTTGTGCAACTTTCACGATTCTAGACCCAGTGGTTTTAGCTGTGAGTTACCGATCAGTCAGTCAGTATACAATGTCCTTTTTAATTAAGTACAAATATTTTAAGGGGTGGTTCAGTCCATCATTTTGAACAACTTTTTCCAATGAAAGTATATGGAAATACGAAAAAAAATTTTAGGTTTTCATACAAATCGAAGTAGTCACGTGATATCATTACTATCGAAAATGAAAATTTTTTTTTCGTATTTCGATATACATTCATTGGGAAAAGTTGTTCAAAATGATGGACTGAACCACCCCTTAAAATATTTGTACTTAATTAAAAAGGACATTGTATATGTCAGTCAGTCAGTTTCTTCTTTTATGCGGTATACATATATACATATACATAATACATATCGGCAGTTAGATTGTATAATCCGTTTTTTGACAAAATTTAGCTGTTTGTCATTACAGCTCGGTTTTGTAAAACAGCTGAAAATCGTTCAGCTGGATTGTCAATGTGTTACGTAATTACGTTTCACAAAACAGCTAACGTTTAGATAACATATAGGGTTACCATTACTAAATAAAACTGTGCTAACTCTTTTTTTAAAATCACACATTGCATGGAAATAAAACCTTAATTCAACTTCTTACTATATTATCCAGTCTCCAAGATCATAGAACATCAATTAATAAAATGCGACTGAATTTCAAAATGTTATAAACGCGACATTACAATGGCGGCGTACTGGTCTTCTTCTTTTTATCGTGTGTGTTAGTGACTAACACTAGTTTCAGAGTTTTTAAACCGCCTTAAAGGCCTCTGACATGGTTTTAGGTAACGACTAATGTCAAAGACAGTGACCGGGACCGACAGCTTAAAGTCTCCGTAGCGTAGCGGTAAATTATTATTAAACAAATATTATATGACGGTAAAAGTTTGTCTATATTTATTTTTTATTACTTGGGGCATGAAAATAAAACCTCAATTCAACTCTTTACTATGTCTCCAACATCATAAAACACCAATGAAGAATGTTAATCAGCTTGATACAATTGGATATCGAAATTTTGTTTACCCGACAACTCAATGGCGCAGCGCTTTCTTATGTCTTAGTCTTCATCTGATCCATGTGAATTTTCCACCTTGCCGAAAGGCGGGCGGCGTAATATTAATTTGGGAACCAAGCTTTTTTCTTCTCAACCTTTTGCAGTACAAAATCACAAACGATGTCCAGATGTCTCTCGATGAAAACAGCTTACTTTCGGAACTCGCTGAAGAATTTACCTCAGGCCATATTTGTTGTTATGACAATGATCCCGAACGATTTACAATCTTACGTTAGCTATTTTGTAGTTGTTTACAAAACGGAGCTGTAATGCCAAAAAACTAGAGTTTTTGTCAAACAGCGAATTAAAATTCAACTGCGACACATATACGACAAGCAAAGCCATTTGCCGAGCAATTTAAAGGGACCTAAAATGGCTAAATTAAAAAAAAAAAAACTACTATTGCGTTTTTCGTGTGTAAAGTAGCCAACACTGGAGTCTGATTTTTAGGCTGCCTTTATGCATCAGACATGGCTTGACGACAGCTATACAATGATGACAACTGGTATTAACGGCTTATAAGTGCCTTCCGACCGCACTACAAGTGCGGACCACGGCCAGAGTCGCTTGGTTTTAAATTTGTTGACTGTTATTTTAATTTCATTATAATAAGTGATGTAATAGCCCAAGGTTCAATTAATTACGGGTATGTCCCTTGCACCTTGAATAACTTCAATACTGGAGCTTTATTCCGATAATTTTTTAAAACTGAAAACCGACTCAAATTATACAACTCTTTCTAAAAAAAAAAATGGCTTAGAATTGATTCCTCTTCCTTTTTTGAAAGTCAGTTAAAAATAACTACTGCCGTGATGGTCTCGCTGTATTATAACTGCAAACCAAATTAACCTTTATCATTACTATGTAGTGCTCAATATTTGAATGTTTTCGACCGAGTGAAAAACCAGTTTCGGTCAAACATGTGTAAAACCAGTTTTGGTCAAACTTGGTTCGACTTACTCTAGACTTGAAAACAAACTCATATGACTTATCTTCTGCGTTAGTTACCTACTTCTTCTTTATCAATACATCCAGCGCTAAAACTCGATCAATGTTTCCATTCTTCGTGTATATTGTCTGTTAAGTAAATAACAACTAGTAGGTACCTATTTCACCCGGAAAAACGTATCAGCTGCTTCTCACGCAGATTGTAATCGTCGATCGAGGGAATCACATCATTATATCATGCGAGAAATATATAGATTGGAACCCACCACTCCTTTCCTATGTTCACCATCACGTTAAAAGTGGTATTAAGTTCCTTTGGGTCTGGGTTCTACTTCTACCTAAGAGGTGAAGACGTGATTGTGTAATTTTGATATTCGAACCGACTTAAGCCGACTTAAATGATTTAGTTGCGAGTTGCGACAGTGCCGAAGAAGAGTCGATGGTAGAACTCGATTGCAACTCTTTGAGATTAAAGAGCGTAGGTAAAACTTGAAATTCGGGAACTTGGGAGTATGTGGGTATAAGATTTTCAGTTTTTTAAAACCTTGTGTTTGATAAAGTGTACTCGCAGAATTTGAGTTTGTCTGCCTGAGCGACTAGTTACAGTTGGCCGAACAAGTTTGCTTTTTAGGAATTGAAACTTTAAGTCAAAATTGTGATACATTTGCATAATAATTTAATATGGAATATACATATACAGTCCATTTGTACATTAAGGAGTCAAATAAATTTCATTTCAATTTCATTTCAAATTTATGTGAGTTTGGATATATGTTACCTAATCAGCCTAAGTTGGCTGAACGGATAGGTATATATATGTATTTTGTTACACAGGTTGTTACCTGGATTTATATGTGACGTAATAAATGCCTCTTTGAACACGTGGGCAAAGCTGCGATGTTGTAAAAGCAAAATGGTAACTGAGCTGAATAAATTATGAAATCTGAAACTTTATGTACTACATAATTAAAAATTAATAAAATAGTAGACATAAGACTGTGCCACAAGGTTTAAAGTAAAGTTTTTTATTCATATTTTTATTCCGTAGCAAAGAACGTAAAAATGTTAATCTACACATGTAACAGGTTCATATTTTTCGCAGAATTCAAAATGGCGTCCGAATACGATCGGAAGTTCGAGGAGATGAAGAACTATATTCCATTCTTGGAGAGTATGATAAAAAGACTGGAGAGCACGTCAGGGTCCACGAATCCTCGACAAGCTCAGCTCGATAAGATTAGATCTCTGAGAGATTTGCTATTAGATAAGAAAAAAAGGTAGGTCCTTTTTGATAGTTCTTTTGTGAGCTGTGTTAAGTGTGATAGTTCTATTTAATTTTTTATGTTTTCGATATAGTCATTGTAATGTTTTATTATTATTTTCAGAATGAAAATGGATAATTTGCTGAAATGTGAACAAGTTCTCGTGAATCTGTATGCTAAAGTTGAGCAGGTAAAATAGTACGCAAGAATATCTTGCACGTTTTCTGTTCATATAAAATTATTAGTTGTCTTATGTTATTATTTAATATCTTTTTTATTACAGAGAGACACCTTACCTGGTATAGACCTGAAAACGCCTAGCAATTCGGACAAAATTAAAGATGAACCGGACTTAGATTCGGTTCGAAATAAACTTAAAATTGTTACCAAAATGCAAGAGGAATCACCCGGTACTTTGCCAGAAATAGCGCGAGCAAATGAGACCCGAGACACTAGTACAGCTGGGGCTAAGGAGCCAGCTTTGTTCCAAAGAAGGCCAAACGTCATGGGTTCGTCAAGTTCCGGCACTCCAACAAAATCTTTAGACACAAAAAATCCACAGCCGAGGAGAAATTATACACGTGTGTTAGTGTCTCCTGAACCAAGTCCTCAACGGTGGTCAAAACATGATGATACACCGGAGAAGCCACTATTTAGTAGAAGATCTCCAAGAAGGCAATCTCCAACATATCATAGAAAAGACAGAAAATATTCTAAACAGGAAAATTCGCCTAAATCAAAAGACTTAAATAACTTAAACATTACGCTTAAAGTTCCCGAAGAAAGACTAGATTCACTAAATACTTCAGACATATTTTCCAGGATTATAAATTGTAGTGATTCCGACGTTGATATAACGACACTTAGAGAACTAAGGTCGCAAATCCTTGGAGAACTAAAACATACTGGTGCCAAAGATGATATATCTGATTTGATTTTGAACTCTTCAAAGAGGAAGAAAAAGAAAAAGTCTCACAAATGGAAAGATGAAGTAGAGGAAGGAGAGTTGTCTGACAGTGAAAGCGAAGCAATTGAAAATATTTACGGCAGTTTAGTCATAGTAGACAAGGATCAAAATACATCTGATTCAAAAGTATCAAATAAACATGATCAAAAGCCACGTAAAATTCAAATTCGTTTAGTCATCAACTCTGAGAATGAAGCTGGTAGTTCAGATTCTCCCAGTACATCAGATAAGAAGGGTATGGTTTCTGATATTAGTGATGTTTCGGAGCTTGAAATGTTTGATAAAGATTTGGAACCTAAAGTTAAAGCTGCAAATAAAGAAGTTACTAAATCACAGATTGAAACTAAAGAAAAACAATCTAAACTTGACATTACAAAATCTTCAGAGTTTGATATAGCTCCAAAAGCTTCCCAGTTACCTGATGAGATTGCACCAAAAATTTCAGAGTTAGCTCCGAAAGGTCAGGATTTTTCCGATGAAATTGCTCCGAAAGCTTCGGAGTTATCTGATGAAATCGCCCCAAAAGCTTCAGAATTACCTGTTGAAGGTAGCCTGCAGAAAACTAAAGAAGTGTTCTTCGGCAAGACGGAGATAAATAAAAGTAATTTAATAGAAACAAATAAAAAACAAGATAAAAGTAGTAATGATACGACACCATATAAACCAAATTTCTACAAACCGTTAACTGTACCCGAAACTGAAAATCAAGGCAACAAAACAGATGAAAACGTCAACGGTAAAAATACCCCTGAAAAGAACCAAAACGATGCTGCTTTGTCGTCAGATAAAAAAGATTTAACAATTGAAAAAACTGAATCATCAAATAATGATATAAAAGTAGATATACCAAATAAAGTGGGTGATAATGTAGAAATACCTCTTTTAAATGAACCGAGCGTAGCATCGCACAAACCTAAAGAAAGTGTTGTGTCTGACATAGATATACTGCAAGCTCTTAAAAATGAGATATTGAGTGAGACTATTGAGATTCCTGGTTCTGATGCGGCCACTCCCGCGTTGCATCAGCCTAAGCTTACTAAAGTAGCAAACGCGCAAGAAATAGCACCCAAGAAAAGAATATCTATCGAAAATTATAAACAGAAGGTGACTCCAAAACCAGCAATAAAACCTCTGTTTTCTTCACAGTCATCGAAAGACAAAAATGATCAAAATAAAAAACAGAGTATCAAATTAACAGAAAAGGAATGCGAAAGATTTAAAATAGCCTTGGCTAATGATTTGAGCTCTGACGATGACGATATATATGATGATTTAAATAAATCTGGTGATGATGACATGGATCTTGCTCCCAAATCTCCAGACATCGATGACTCTAGTACTGTAGGGAATAACATTCCTGTAATTATACCAGTGGATCCAGTTAAGGATATAATGGCTAGTTCGAAAGTAGATGTCGATATGAGAACATTAATGCCGATACTGTCACCGCTTGCAACTCCTCCTCCTGTTAAAGAAGTTTCAAATCAGAAATCTGTTACCGGTACAAAACAGATCATTTCTAAATCGGAAAAAAATAGGCCGTGTGATCCTCGATTGAAAAGAGACATGGCTTCTTCGATTATGCAAAATGAGCCGCCTAAGCCGGTACCACCGCCACTGCTTCCTTTTCCAAATGTTACGCCAACCATGCCTGTTGGTATACCTAATTTAATTCCAACTTTGACACCTAGTCCGAATATGACACCTACAGTGACTCCTAATATGACTCCAATTATAAATCCTGGAATGACCCCGAATAGAATGCCAAATATAACTCCTGTTTGGGCTCCTAATATGACTCCAATTATGACGCCAAATTCTAGAAGTTTTGAAATAGACGATCAACCCAAAAGGAAACATGTTTATGCTTCTCTTTGTGATCCCATTGATTACACTGATGATGTTCAAAGACCATATTGGGAAATGGCAGACAAAACTAATGCTCGTGAACCTCGATGGGAAAAAACTGACGAAAGAGACCGTCATCAACATTTGTCTATGCAAGATCGCCCGCTGAAAGCTACTCAAGATGGACAAAAATTTAATAGATACAGTGATTCTCGTAGTTTTTATAATTACAATAAATCCGATGGTCGAGATGATCCCCAAGTTCCACTGTATAGAAGAACAGATGCTCCTATGACACCCAGTCATCCATTCGGTAGATCTGACTGCCCATCTACACCCAGTCACCCTTTTGGAAGATCAGAATGTCCACCAACACCTAGCCATCCATTTGGGAGATCTGAGTGTCCTCCAACTCCTAGCCATCCATTTGGCAGATTAGATTGCCCACCAACGCCTAATCACCCCTTTGGCCGATCAGAAGGACCAATTTTAGGTCATTCTTACAGCAGGTCTGAGTGTCCAATGACTCCTAGTCATCCATTTGGTAGATCTGAATGTCCTTCTACGCCTAGTCATTCTTTCGGACGTTCAGAATGTCCAGCGACACCTACTCATTCTTTCGGGAGGTCCGATATTCCCGTCACACCCAGTCATCCTTTTGGTCGAATGGACAGAGATCCAAGGCTCCAAAAAAGTTACGATTACGACAACAATGTTCAAAGCGATGAAAGAAATCGTCTGTACTATAATGACCAATCTTCGTATAAGCCTTCGCAACCCTATAATCCTAAACATGATTTGAATAGCAAATCATACGATAATTACAGAAGCCATAGAGAACGAAGCATTGGAAAAAGTGACAGAAATAGACCAGATTATAACAAGGAGCAAAGTGGACGCAGCTTAAACGATGACAGAATGTCAAGGCATGAACATAGCGATAACCGTCCGAGAAATTTGGATGGTGAACAATATAATTCTAGGGGTCACAAGACAGATAATGATTACTATCCGTCTAGATTTAGAGAAGTTGAGTCGCGATCAAATTACCAACGAGAAAGAAGAGATGGAAGAACAAATTCGATCGAAGATAGGCACGTGCGCTCGAATTCTAGAGCTCGAAGCGTAAGTAGAAATTTCGAGGGAGATGACAATACCTTATCAGTAAAACCACATGTGGGACGGTCTTTTACAATTGATACTAGTGTTAATTCAACGTTTCAAGATGTGGTGAAAGGTAACCAAGAAAAGAGTATATTTGATCAATTATTTGATAGACGGAAACGGGCATCAAGTGTCGGTAGAACATTTGTGCGTGAAACAAGTGTCGGACGGACTCTGTCACGCCCGTCATTGGATCATTCTGAAAATACAAATGATCGTTTTAGAAGAGCTCGTAGCGTAGTTAAAGATACTGAATCAAAAAGTTTTAGTGAGGTCAAAGCTGATTTTGAGTCTTACAGATCAAAAATAAATACAAGTTCGAATAGGATCAGTAATGCGAAGCAACCCAAGATAGCAGTAGATCGAAATAGTCCCCGCATTACAAAAGATAATTACATACCGCCCATTAAAATGAACGAGTCCAAGCAAGCTTATTCACCTAGAAAGAACTATAGGGATCCGAGATTAAATCGTGATCCTCGCCATTATGATCAGAGAGTAAGGCAAAAAGAAGACAAATACAGGTACGATGCTCGTGACATGAATAAACATGGGATTATTTATTCAAATGATAACATTGCAAGTGGTACCATATTAGGCTCTGGTTATGGTGTAAAAAATTATAAAATTCCAAAAATAAAACGCCCTGAAGAACATGTTAGCACAGAAAAAACAGAAACCAGTAAATCAGTAATAGAAGAAAAAGACAAAAAGTCTGATAAAAACATAAAAGACACAATAACTAAAAACAAGGAAAAGGAGTTAGAAATCAAAAATAATAAAAACAAGGAAAAAGAATCACACTTTAAAAATAAAAGTAAAGAAAAGGTTTCAGACAAAAATAAAAATGTAAATAATAAAAATAACGAATCAGATGCAAATAAAGAAAAGGAATTAGACGACAACAATAAAATCAAGGCAAAGGAATTGAAGATAATGGAAAAAGAAAGTAATCTGACTGATAAAGTAAAATCAAATATAGATAATACTGATAAGAGACTACGAAGATCGAATAGAATAAATGAAAATGAAGAATCGAATATTTTGGATGATGAAGTAATTGCTAGACCGCGTAGAACTAGGTTACAGATCAGAGAATCAGAATCAGAATCTGAAGATAATACTAAGACACATCAGAAAGACGTAATTTCTAAAGAACAAACTCCAAAAAAGCAACCAAAAATATCAAAAGACAATAAAGATAGTAATGATTCTTTAGATGATAGTTTTGGCATTGATGAGATATTTTCTGAAAATGCTGTTTCAGAACCAGTTATTGACAGCATTGACTCTTTGATAGCAGATTTAGACGAAGATTTGAATGCGTCCAGGAATGAAGGTGCGAGCAAATTTACCAACGAGATTTCTCTTGAAAATATGTTGGAAAATATTACTTGTCAGTCAGCAACAGAAGTAACGAAAGATATTTCTATAGACACTGCTTTGGAAGAGATAAATAATTTAATTGGAAATGATGAAAGTGAAGATGGTACTAAAACTAAATCTAGCAATGCATTCCGCGCACCAGAAAAATCCTCCGAACAAAAAATTAAGATACAGACAGAAACAAAAACTAATGTCACTGATATTGTAAACCTGTCTGTCGATGAAGAAAATTCGGGTGATGTTAAAAACAAAATTGAAAATAAAGATATAAAGTTGAATAAACCCCAATGTGCTAAGAATGAACAAATTCCTTTTAAAGAAGCCGATGATATCGTCTCTACTACTGAAAATGTAAAAAATAAAAATAAAGTTGATAAGAAGAAAGAAATTAATGAACAAATCCAAAGGTCTACTACACCCGACAGTACAAATGCAGATGCTGTGCCAAAAGAATCTATTCGTGTGGATAGCTTTCCTGACAGTACTGAAGAAGTCCACAGTGAAATTTCAGAGGTTTCCTCTAGCAATACGTCTGCTCAGTTATCATTGAAAGACCCAGAACCTAGTTCTTCTCTTAAGGAAGCATCATCAGCAACTGATCCTCTTGGCAATATTTTATCAATATTACAAAGTAAATCTAAAATAAAAGAATTACTTAGTATGTTAGGAGATCAGTCTAGTGATAATGACAAAATTAAAAAGAAGTTAGAAAAACTGAGCGAAATTGTATCTGATGATGAAGACAAAGGGGATGACGTAGAACAAGAAACTGCGATTGGTATAGACCAAGAATCTAGAGATGGTACTGAAATAGAAAGCAAAGGTAAAGATGACGAAGAATTAAGAGATTGCACGGAACAAGACGTGGCTAAGAACAATCAGATAGAAACTGATGACACAGCTTTAAAATATCACACAGATAACGTTGAAATACCAAATATTAATGATTCCGAACAAAAGCAAGAGGAAATGAGTTTAGTAGACAATTCTACAGACAAAGATACCTTTATTGATGAATCCCAAAATGAAACTACTCTAAAGAAAAATAACTCAGTAAAAAAAGTTCCCATGAAAAAAAGAAATCGAAAGGGAAAAATTTTAAGAAAACCTTTAACTACTGAAGATAAGTGTGTGACGAGATCTGAGGTAACTGTGAAAAAATCTGCATCGGGTAAGAAGAAGAAGAGTGAACTACTGAAACTACAGGAAGATATAAAAGAGATGTTTATTAGTGACGACGTATTAAATGTTACAGGAATTCGGATGTGTCGTTTAGCGAAATTAGTAGACGACAACGTTCATAAAGATATTTCTGCTAAGACTGATACAGAACCAGTCGTTGTATTAGAAAAGTTCAATAAAAATGAATCACTTTACGAAACAGCGGTAGACGGTAAAGCAAGCAAAACAAAGCCAGGACCTAGTATTAAAAAGAAACCAGGACCAAAATCTAAAGTCAAAGTTACATTAAACGAAAGTTCTGGTGACTCAGAGGAAAAAGTAGTAAAAAGTAAAACAATTCCTAAATATAAACCCGGGCCTAAATCCAAAACAAAATCGAAAATACAACGTGATGTAGATCCCTATGAATTTGAAACAGAATCCGTAAATGAGTCAAATGCTAGTAAGGTAAGTGAAGGCAGTATTCGGGATAGCTCAGATGTCTCTGATAGTGAATCGTTGACTTCACTTACTAGTTTCGGGAGTTCCGAAGCCTTGTCTGAGTTGAAAACATTGGCAGAATTAAAAAAGAAACCAAAACGCAAAAGAAGTGCATGGAAAGCAGGTGTTATCAAGCCAAAAAGAAAGAAAAAAACCGATCAAAAAACAGTTGAATCTGCCCCTAAGAACCAAACCACAGATGAAAAACAACATATCGCTATACCCGACTTTAATTGTTTCACAGACAAAAAATATTGTTATGTCAAAAACGTCTTTACATATTCTTGTCGTTTGTGTGTCTACAGTGGTGAAGAAATTGTGGCCCATTACAAAAAAGAACATCCACATACTGAAATTCCTTTATCACGTTTGAGCCCTGAAGTAGCTAAAGAAGCTATTGAACAATGCGAAGAAATTAATTTCCAGGCAATAAGCAAAATTCCTACCGATAAGTACGTATGCAGATTCTGCTATAAAGAATTTGGAAAGAAAAAGGCAGCTTTAGAAACATTTTTTTGGCACGTTGTCAGTATGCATACCGGAGAATACAAACAAATTTGTTCAGAATGTGTCAATATAACCAGATGCCCCTTTAATTTAGACATTCCTCCACCACCCAAAGATATAAAGGGACAACTTATTGGATATATTTGTGGAAAGTGTAATTTTACACAAATTTCACTTGAAAATCTAAAAACTCATGTCATAGTACGTCATAATGACGAGCAGACTGAAGTGTACACAATCAATTTGGCAGTCATGTCTAGAAAAATTATCAATCTATTGTTAAAACGTGTTAGTCAACCTGGAACTGAAAAGCCTCGAGTTTTAAGAAGTTCACGCTCCAATCAAAGCATGACTGAAATGAGCGATGATCGCAGTGATGCCACCGAGACCAACAGCTGTTTCACAGACCCAGACACAGTTAAAGATGAGATTCAACCTAAACAGGTTAAAGAAAAAAGAAAGCTATCATTAGAAAATAAATCAAAATTACAGTCGAAAATAACATTTGAAAACGATGACAATGATACTAACTTAGCGGCGCCTGTTAAAATTGAAAAAGAAGATTTAGATGAAGAAGACCGGGAAGAACTGACAAATGCTGCCGTACAGCCGCTTAGAGACAATGAGTCCTCTACTATTCAAAACCAACGTGACGCTGCGGTTTCTGACAATTCTGCTACTCAGCCGCACTTTAAAGTGAATTACACAGACACTGGTACTGGAATTGAATTAATGTGCTTCATCAACAGCAACGACAGTCATTATAAGTGTAGTACTCTTAGAGCATTTAGAACACACGTGCATTCAAAGCATAAAGAAGAGAGGTGGGACGGGTATTGCTTTATTTGCAACGAATTTGTGCAAGCTCAAGACAAATATTTCTTCAAGGATTGTTTGACACATTTTCAGATAAAGCATATGGATAGTGAGATGGTTTCAGAGGTATATTTCAGAATTAATTACTCTGAGACAGGTTTGAGACAGTATCTGTGTTTCATTGATGGACATGATCATTATCAATGCCCTAGTCTTATTTCTTTGAAATTACACGTTGGCTCTCATAAGGGTAAATGGAATGGTCATTGCTTTGATTGTAAGGAGTTTGTAAAACCCAAAGGGGAATATTTTATTGAAGAGTGTTTATCACATTATTTGCTTAAACATAACATGGAAGGTTCGTCAACCGACGCGTCTGCAATTGCTAGAGAAATCGTCGCTTCATGTCAAATGAACCAGATCTGTTCGGAAGCTACTTCGTCCGATTCAAATAAACAACCTGACAATCCTGTATCAGACATTTTTGCGTACCCGCACTTCAAAGTGTCTTTCACGGATACGGGCAGCAAAGAGTTTGTATGCTGCATAAACTTGAAAGACGAGATACATTACAAGACGCCTCTTCTGATTTCGTTTAAAAGACACGTACAGACGAAGCACTCGGAAAATTGGGATGGATACTGCTTTGTGTGCAAAGTGATTGTGATGCCGCAAGGTCGGCACTTGTTTAAAGATTGCTTGCAACATTTTGTGGATAAGCACATGGATGACTTCCCAGTCCTAGAGAAGCTGCCCGAACCCAAAAAAACAGTGGAAGAGGCAACTCCAGCTCCTAGACCTTACATTAACGTGCGCCCATTATCTCAATTGAAAGACATCGACACAGAAGAGGACAGAGACCTTGTTTTACCGAAGATAGAAAGCGTTGTTAGTTTAGGAGCAACATCTGCACCTGATGTAGACTTCTCAGCGCCGCCAGAGCCGGAGTTGGCTGAGCCCCAGCCGGCTGACCCAGAGCCTGAGGCACAGTCGCAAATCGAGGAATTCCATAACTACGAGGCTTCACAAATCAAAGTGATGTCTCAGAAACACCCAGTCGTTCAAGAAGCCATGTTGAGGAAAGAGAAGTTGGTGAAAGTGTTCAAATGCGCTGGTAGCTTTTGTTCTTTTGCTACCGACTCGGCAGATATGGCATTATCTCACGCTTTGACACATCAGAAAATCGGTGGAGAGAATTCCCTGTGCTGTTCCTATTGTGATTTTGATTGTTCGGGCAACGCCATCGACTTGGTAGTGCACGTTTTCAAGCACGCGAGCTGCCCGTACTCCTGCGGGTATTGCTTTTACAGAGCTGCCGCCGCGCAGCTCGTGGTGGCCCATTCGGGCACGGCCCATCCTGGGAAAACTGTGAAGGTGTACATAGCCAATAAAGCAACTATACCCGAGAAGGATACAGCGCAAATGCCGTCGAGAGAAGACGTCGTGCTGCATTATGTTTGTAAAAACGGTGAGTACATGATCAACTTACCTATACTTTTTATTCTATTTGTTTTCTAACGCACGAGAGTAGTATCTGACACCAATAAAATAACTAACGAAAATATACTATCTATGGATTTAAGTAAAATTATTATCTGCAAAAATGTATGATTAAATGTTTATACTGGAAGTAGGTATTCAACTTTTTGAAAATTAACATTTTGGGATTCAACATTATGGGAACTCAAAATTTTGAAAATTCTACTTTTTGAAAATTCTACTTTTCGGACCTGAAGGTTCTGTCTTAGGTAGGTACCTAATCTATCTATACATATAATAAAACAGTAAAAAAAGTGTGTCTGTACATTAAATATATTTCCAAAAAAAATATTGGGGGCGATGGAGACGTACTAATAGAGTAAGAATTTAAAAAAAAATGTCTGTCTGTTTGTCTGTATGTCTGTTTGTCTGTTTGTACACGCTAATCTCCGGAAATACTGGACGGATTCGAATGAAACTTTTTTTGTTATATAGCTATTAAGCCTGGGCAACATATAGGGTATAAATGATTTTGGAAAATGGAACGCCTGATGCAGAACCATAATGGTCCAGCTAAACTATAAGAGATATAAAAATGTCGCCTTAGTAAAAGTTGTTCAGCCTGATGAGCATTTTCCAGAGACATAAAGTCCACGCGAACGAAGTCGCGGGCTTCGGCTAGTATATTACTAAATTTATGTCACAACAACTGCCTCCGCTTGCCATTGTTAAAAAATCGAGTCTATAATAAGAAGAGCAAGTGAAGTCGGCAATACAAGTAAAAGGAGAATTTATTACCCGTTATAAAAATTGACATTTAAAAAAAAATGGAGACGCCAGATGTATGAAGACAGTGACGAGTATAGATGAAGCGGAAGAAATCAGCTACCCCTGTGGGAAACAACAAAAAGTACCTAAAATAATATTGGTATTGTATTATGTTTCCTTGTAGCGAAGTTGCCCGGGAACGAAGGTTACGTAGGGGATACCCTTTAGTCGTATGACCACTACAATAAAAAGTCCCCTGTATCAAAATGAACACAGTATCAGAATGGCCACATTAAAATGTCCCATTATCAGAAGGACCACTACCAAAATGCCTACTGTAACAAAATAGCAACTCTGTACGTCCTTCCCTATATTAATTTAAAATAAATAAGTAAATATATAGGGACAAATTACACTGATTGAGCTAGCCCCAAAGTAAGTTCGAGACTTGTGTTATGGGATACTAACTCAACGATACTATATTTTATACGCCACGGAGGTCGTCTAATTTCCTAACGTACAAGTACATTGTTTTCTTTTACTTCAAAACCTGAATAGCAACATCATGCTCCCCAGAAACCCCGTCCTCTATTTTGCTGTACCTACGCCCACCAGATAAAAATACGTTCAATTCAGAGATCATCATAATACACGACAATAGTTTACAAAATAAGAATATTTGCGTAAGTAGGCATACAAAAATATTTACAGTTAATATCATATAACTATCTCATTACAAGATGGTTTGAGCATATAGAAAGGATGGATGAAAAGAGATTGACGAAAAATATTTATATGATAATGTGAAGGGAACATTAAGAAAAGGTCGGCCTCGGCGAACTTTCTGCGACCAAATTGCAGACGTTCTAAAAAAAGGAGACGTAAAATGTACCCGTAACCGAAGGGCATGTATGAAGAGATTGATGAGTTTACATGAAGCAAAAGAGGTTTGTCAGGATCGTAGCAAGTGGAGGTCCATAGTCTCTGCCTACCCCTGCGGGAAACAGGCGTGATATTATGTATGTATGTATGTATCTCATTACAACAATAATAATATTTCAATCGTGAAATGTTGGAGTATTATTTCCTCAATACCAAAAGTACTATAGCAATTGATTCTAAATGATTTACTTGGTTTCTTTATTATTTTTTAGCTTCCAGTATCGATAATACCAACTATATTTTTTAAACTTTTTAATTTTATTTTCCAGAGGATACGCTGTGTAAATTCAAAACATACACGGCGCGCAAATTCTGCGACCATTTGCAGACTCGACACCCCTGTAGCGAACTCTCGTGCTATGTACGTATTTTTTTAATTACATATTATGATAATCAATGTATTAAATAGATAAGAACAAATCATAGAATTTGAGTTAGCCGCAAAGCAGAGAATTACTAATGTCCACGTCCATTGTCTTACTATTGTGTCCGGTATTGGCGGTGAAGGAAAGGTTAATATAAGTATTACATCGGAATCTACTAGGGTCCCTCTCAATATGCGTCCCCGTTCCCCTTCCCCGCACCACCGTTCTCGCCTTCTTCTTATCGTGTGTGTTAGTGACTAACACTAGTGTCAGACTTTTTAAACCGCCTTAAAGGCCTCTGACATGGTTTTAGGTAACGACCAATGTCAAAGACAGTGACCGGGACCGACGGCTTAACGTGCCCTCCAAAGCACGGATCATCTTACTTATCAGACAATTAGGTGATCAGCCTACAATGTCCTAACCAAACTAGAAGAACAACACAAAGTCGTTGCCCCCGCCGGGAATCGAACCCGCGACCTCCGGGTATGAGCCGAACGCTCTAACCACTACACCACGGAGGCAGTTTTCGCCTTGTCGAGTGTGGTCTTGGTCGCCTGGGCGAACAAAACACAATTCCGTGTGCACGGATGTATAGGATGTATAATTTGTTAAACCCTGTATACTAACATGGCATTTAAAAAAAAATGTCTGTACAAGATGATAAATATTTTCCAGAATGAAATAATTTTATATATGTATGAAATAATTGTAATAAGTATGTATTTGCTTTCATTTAAATTTAATACATTTTAATTGACCACATAACAATAGTACAAAAGGTGAACTTAATTGTTATGTATTCTCTACCATTAAACCTTTGGGAAAACAAATTTAATTGCGAGGTGCTTTAATATGTACTTAAAATACACTATAATATAAAATAAATGCACTCTAGTGTATATTAAGTACGTATATATCAATAAAATAAATATAATACTTAAAAAATATCTCAAAAATTGTTGAATTTGTTTGCTTTTGGCGTGTGTAAGTTTCCAGCACTGGCGTCATGTTTTTCAGGCTGCCTAAAGGCATCTAAAATAGCTTGACGACTACAGTGATGACAGCCGGGACCACCGGCTTAGACGTGCCATCCTAAGCAAAAAAAAAAGATTACTTAATAAAATTTTGTAACTACCTCAGAAATTGTGTTTGATTTTTGAAAATGTTTATTTCCAGATTTGCTCTCAAAAGCTCTCTACTGCCTCTGATCTCATCCAGCACATGAAATCCCACGACCTAAACTTGTATCAGTGCACTTGGTGCATCCACGGCGCAGACTCGGAGTCCGAGCTACTGGCCCACGCCGCCTCAAGGCATCCCACTCAACAACCCCAAGCTTACGTGAGAATTATCACCAACAAGGTAAGTCCAAGCTCATTTGTGCATTAAGATAAAGATAATTTATCTGCTCCCATGCTGGTCTGGGAGAAATAAAAAAACTTAGAATGTACCAGCTGCTTGTCTTCCCATGCAGATCGTAAAAGCCGATCGAGGGAATGGGCAAAAAATGCAAATCATGTTAACAGGCGATGCGGCTAGCAACCCATCACTGTATTGATTGCTTTTCCATCTTCTCGCCCACCATGACGCTAAAAGTGGCTTTTGGGTCTTGCGGCTCTGGGCTCTGCATAGAACCGCAAGACCCAAAATGCTCTGTCTGCCCCATTATGGATAAAGACGTGATAGTATGTATGTATGTATGTAATTTATCTGCCAAACATGAGTTACAAGATATTAGTACATTCAATTTCGTCCAATCATGTTTACCATCACCGGTGTGCAAATGTAGTTAGAAAGGCTGTCATATATACCTATGCTACCTATATTATAATAATATACTAAATCTATGGACCAATAAGTCTTGCGGCCCTGGGCTCGGTCTGCTCAGAGCCACAATACTTTAAATGCTCTGCTTGTCCTGTTAGGGATAAAGACGTAATAATATGTATGCATGTATTCACAAAATGGTACCCACGCGTACTAGTTACAAAACTCCACCAAATAGAGGTATAATTAGGGCAGGTAATTTAAAATGCCAAAATTTTTGGTCTTTGACTAAAATATTAGCATTTTAAATTACTAACGGCATTGCTAAATTTTTTTTGTTAATTGCTCTTCTTAAAATCTTCTGTATATGTATAGTGTACACATTTCACTAAATACAAATAGAGTACATATTGCACTAAATACAACAAAGACGAAATATCCCAGCCTATGTTAAAAAAATTGCGACACCGCCTTTTATTGAAAAGCTGATAAATAATTTTAACCCTTAATAAATAAGTATTATTAGGCGTCATATTTTGTTATTATTATCTATTTATAAGTGGCGGTGTGGAGTAAAAGAGGACGTTGTGACAAAAATAGAGAAAGGGATGTTAAGATGGCTTGGGCATGTAGAAAGGATGGATGAAAAGAGATGAATAAAAATATTTATATGAAAAATGTGAAAGGAACAGTAGGAAAGGGTCGGCCTCGGCGAACATTCTGCGACCAAATTGCAGACGTTCTAAAAAAAGGAGAGGTAAAAGTACCCGTAACCGAAGGGCATGCTCATGAAGAGATTGATGAGTTTAGATGAAGCAAAAGAGTGTCAGGATCGAGGAGGAACCTACCCCTGTGGGAAACAGGCGTGATATTATGTATGTATGTATAGTTGAGGTTTACCTAAAATATTTGATTAATAGTAGAAAAAAGGGACTTCCCTATCTGCTCACTATGTAAATAAAATGACTGTAATACTACTGATATAATGAAAGAAAGAACTTTACAAAGGAAATCTAGTTTGAATATATTTTAAGTAGTTCCCCCGGTGTTGCCCGCGTAGGGAATGAAAAATTCTAAAAATATTAAAGTTAAATTAAATAAATATTTCTTAGACAACATCTAACATTTATCTGGTTCCTAAATAAGTATCTATTACAAGTATATTTTTTATGCTAAGTACCGATGTAAAATATAAATACGATAATACAAACCTGCGTGGTTTATATATGTTATTTTAACTATTTCCCTTTGTCATGTAAATTCTTTAAATGGTAAATTAAAAAAAAAAACTTCTTTTTACATCAATTCAAATAAATGATTACCAGCCGCAGCCAGCAGATGTATGTACCAGCTCATAAAAAAAAGATTTGAATTTGACTTTGACTTTCAACGGTAATGTTATCTGACGTGATGTGCGATATGTCATAAAGTCGTAATTTAATATCGCAATTTCTGGCGAGCAAATCAAAACAAATCAAATCAAAATCAAATATCTTTATTTTGCTTAAAATGTGGTACACTTACCGGTTTTAAATATCATATCAGAGTAGTACTATTTTATTTATTTTCTTTACAGGAAGGTTCATCTGAAATGCGGGTGCTACCGCTAGCGTCCTTCAACAAGAGCAGCGTAGGAGTGGAACACGTCAATAACACCACGCTCCCGGAGAACCCCGTCAAGGAGGCCGAACGCTCCATAGACCTGCAGAAACTCATCGGACAAACCAAACTCTTGTTCGAAACGATGACCTCTACTGAAGCCCCGTCCGAACCGTCAGCAGCACCCACTGACGCCCGAAGTGCATCAAATGCCGACGACATGGCTACGATATCACCAGCAGTGACAACCCCACCGAACAAAACCCCGCCCAGGCCGCCCACACCCCAACCGGACAAAGCCGAACAAAATACACCTGTACTGAAATCTGAACCAGCAGAAATAACACCCTCTAAGGTCTCAAACGAAATCGTATGCCTCGACAGCGACGAGGAAGACCAACCGGCCCCTTCCCTTCAGCGAACCGTCGAAAACGTCATCGATATATCCGAAGAAGATGCTAACAAAGCAGCTGAAAAGATCTTGCCAGATGATAAAGTGTTCAAGTGCCCCAAATGTTTGCATTGCTGCAAAACTGATACAGGTCTCAAGCTGCATATCTTGAAGTGCTACAATCCGAACTGGCCTATGGCTTGCCCGCACTGCCACAAGATGACCGAGAACAGAGAAGTTCTCATCCAACACTACATCTCTGACCACTGTAAGAAGTACGTCTGTGGCGTCTGTAACCGCGAGATGCATTCGTTGAAAGGCGCCAGATTCCACTTCAAGTGGATCCATAAGATCACTAAAGTGGTCGTCGAATATGGCGTTGGGGACAATCCTCATATTGTGAATAAAGACACGAGCACACCAGTGCCCACTCGGGTGGCGCCTAAACGCAAGTTGTCTATGACGAACGTGCCAGCGCCCCCGGCGAAGCAAATCAAACGATACGGCCCTCAGGATGTGGATCAGTTGCCAATAAACCCTATTTTAGATGACCTCGTTTATTGCGCTCTATGCGAGTTTAATACTAAGGTCCGTTTGAACCTCGTGCGACATCTGCAACGGCACGCCGAAAGCCAGCCGGTTCCAGAAACGGCCCCCGTAAATCCAGTGCCACATTTGGAAACCAACGAGATGCATTTCGACAAAATGGTAAACCTTGCGTCAAGCTCGTTAGCCAAGGAGAAGTCTAAGGAAGTAGGTCCCATCGTGTCCCAAATCCCTCCGGAGGCGGCCGCTAGGTACCCCAAGTACATTCCTGAGAGGCAACGGTTCACGTGCGGCGCGAAGGACTGCTCGTACATTTCTGTCGACGAAGGCATGTTGCGATGCCACTGGGAAACGCTGCATTCCGAAATAGTTGACTACCGCTGCGTTCACTGCCCGCCGTACCAACACCTCGATAAATCTAAGCCCTTGACGGCAGCTAGAATAATGATGCATCTCAAAATGCACGACACATCTCTGTACGCGTGCTCCTCATGTACTTACTACCATTTCCGGCGGCAGATCGTTGAGAAACATATAGCTGATTCACACAAAGGGACCGGGCAAGTCATGGTAGTCAGAGAAGAAGCGACAGGGCCTCTTGTGCTTTCTACAGCTCCTAACTCAGCTCCCACCATGGATCTGAAGCCGTGGCAATGCGGTCTATGTAAATTCAAGAGCATGCTCCGTCCTGAAGTAGCTGAACATTGCTCGAAAAACCACCAATCGAAGATGCAATACAAATGCTCTTACTGTCCGTTCCGCACCTCCACGCTCGAGAACGTAGTGAAACATCAGACTAATGCCCACCCTGGTAGGCCTGAAGAGATATTCTACTATTATTACCGCGAGGGATCGGTTGCAGAGGAGGATGGGAATCCAACATGGATGAAGCAACGTCAAAAAATGGGTATAATGGATGATCCGGTCGTGAAAACGGAGGTTTCTGAAGGATCCTCCAAGCCTGATCCTCCGATGTCTGTAGCTGCCCCTGTGGCTGCTCCAGTGGGAATAGACCTTAATATCGTGAAGAAGGAAGTAGAGGAAGGTACTGAGCTGAGTATAGAGGAGTTGTGCGGAAAGTTTGGGCAGTTTTGTGAGCCCAACGGGCTGAAGTACAAGTGCCCACTGTGTACAAGTGTGACAGAAGATAGCAGGGAAGCCATACAGTCGCATCTGTATGAAGAGTTGCAGTATAGAAGGTGAGAATTCTTTATAAACAAAACTTTTTTTTTGAAGCGTTGAGATATGGTTATTGTAAATTATGCTTTTGTAAATGCGCTTTTGAATTTTTTGCCAGTTACATAAGATACTTATTAAATATTGCTGTAATGTAAATTATAAAAAAAAAACTAGCTTTCATTTCGTCATGCCATATAAAATTATTTCAGACTTGAGTTGTAATCATATTAAATTAAAATATTAAAAAGTCATTATCACAATAAACGCCTATGTTAAGTTTTGTTTAAGCGTTACTAGCGCCATATCAAATACAAATACACATTGTTTTTATTGTACATCATGTCATAACGGTACTTATTGCTTATTAATATTTAACTGGCTTTTTTTACTAATAAAACGTGCCTTCTATGCTTTAGAAGGCACCTTAAGCCATTGGTCCCGTCCGATATGCCAGCTGTAAAGCTATGTCAGATGCCTATACGTAGCTTGAACAATCGGACACAAGTAGCGTAACCCTTTCACCGCGAGACTTTATATCATTTGTCGTGCCCCCAGCGCAAGGCATGGTAAATCTAAAATAAATACCTACAACTAAAAACGGATATGGACGTAAGTTATGTGCCAAATTTTTTTTGTCGGAAATATCCGACGTTCGCTAAATGGGCCCGACGATGTTAGTCAGACAAATCCGGCGTTCGCAGTTAATGCTTAAAATAAAATAAATACCTGGCCGGTAGGGCGAGCGCTTTAGAGCTTAGGCAGTTGACGCCAGTGCGCGGTCTCCTAGGCAGCTGAGAGGTAAAGGGTAAAAAAACTGAAACAATAATTTTTAATTTCAAGATGGCGCTGCAGTATCTGCTCGTACAAGGCCTTCCACAGAAACGGTCTTCACGAGCACATCTCGACCGAGCACAGGGGCCGTATGCAGGAACCTCTCCCCATCAACCTCCCAGCTGATGCCAACATCGAGCGATGGGTCGCCGAACTTCTTCAACACCAGACGGCCATCATAGAAAAGAATAAGCAAAATTTACTCGGACAGAAAGTCCAAACAGCCGGACCAACTGGCGCGCTAAATGCACCCCAGAAAGTACCAGAGAAACCAATCGAGGCGCCGAAAACTAGATATTCGACTAAGGAGTTGGAAGACTCATTTGGTCAGTTCGGAGTGGCGAACAACAAGGAGTTTTGTTGCCCAAAATGTGTGTTTAGGACTGAAAAGGAAGAAGTTATGAGGGAACATCTGGAAAGCGAGCTGACTAAGATACGGTAAGATTTGAGTGTATAGTTGCTGGCCATTATATTTGGCTTGTGCTTTCTGTGGCCTATTGCTAAATTTTTATACTAGCTGTTACTTGCGACTTCGCGTGGACTTGGCATTTTTATTGGACGATGTTATTTGAATTGATATATTTTTTTATGTTTGAAGTTTCTGGTTTTTTCTCTGTTTATCCTGAAGGATGACTGTAGAGAATGTTATTAGCGTTAAATCCGCCTTTTATACCATGTTGTTTTGGTAAAAAAAGTTCAAAACACGCTAAAGTTTATGTGAATGTTGCTACAAGTTATAAGTAAATACCGCACCCAAATCGGTGAAGCCGTTTATGTGATTAGCGTGCTCAAACGCACAGACCAACAGACGAATTTATTTATTATTGCAGAAAAACTGATATAAAGAGCTCTATTAGACTCCAAGAAACTGCCGCGATCTGCCTGTATGAATTTCAAACAAAGCCCATAAAAAATGTTTGTTTTGACGTTTAGAAAAAAGTACCTATCTCTTGTTGGAAAGTAGCGAATTGAAAAGAGAGTGCAAAGAATTCGTAATTTCTTTACGGTTTCTTTTTTTCCTTGACCGAGACCAAGCAAGAGTTAAACGAAATAATTGCTGTGCCTGAAAGAGTTGATAAGACGGATTGTATTAATTTTATGACCTTATGTAAAAAAATTATTTGCAAACTAGTCGTTGCCCGCGATTTTGTTCGCATGGACTTTGTTGGAAAATGCTCATCAGGCTGAACAACTTTTACTAAGGCGTCATTTTTATATTTCTTATAGTTTAGCTACTAGGACCATTATAGTCCTGCATCAGGTGTTTTATTTTACAAAATCACTTATACCCTATATGTTGCCTAGGCTTAGCAGCTATATAACAAAGAAAGTTTCATTCGAATCAGTCCAGTGTTTCCGGAGATTAGCGTGTACAAACAGACAAACAGACCCACAGACAGACAGAATTTTTTTTAAATTTTTACTCCATTACTATGTCTTCATCGTCCCCAATATATATTTTTTGGAAATATATTTAATTTACAGACACGCTTTTGTACCGTTTTATTATATGTATAGATAAAGATTTCATTTAGATTTCATTTCGTAGCAAGTGGAGGTCGATAGTCTGCCTACCGCTGTGGGAAACAGGCGTGATATTATGTATGTATGTAAGATTTCATTTGATTTAATAAATTACTTGTTTACTTTCAGCTGGTGCTGCAGCGCTTGCCCCAACACCTTCCAGAACTACCACGAGGCGCAGTTCCACTGCAAGACGCACGAAGGCCACTCGGCCAGACCCCGCGAGGCCGTCAGAGACCCGTACATGCGGGCCGCATGGGTCACTAACGCCATACAAACGCAAAAGCGAACCATCACCGAAAACTCGCACCCGACCAAACCAGTCGAATCATTGTTGAAACCGTGCGAAACTGTCAAACCTGGCGAGTCTTTGTTGATAGAAAAGAACATGCAAAACTTAGTCGGCCAAAGAGTACAAAGGCCGACAAAAACGCCTCAGACGACGGAAAAAGATGACTCAAAGAGTTCGGAATACCAGCCTAAAGAGTTGGAAGAGGCGTTTGGGCAGTTTGGAGTTGCGAACAATATGGAGTTCTGCTGCCCGAAATGCGTGTTTAGGGCGAAGAAAGAGGACACTATGAAATGTCACTTGGAAAGCGAGTTGACCAAGATACGGTAAGGTTTATTAAGTTCTTTATATTGCATGTAAGAATAGCTTGATATCTATTAAAGTGTAGGTTCTTTAAAATAGTCTGATTAAGCAAACGCCTTGGACGCTGGAGGTTTCGAGTCACAGCTACAGAAGTGCTATTTTTGAATCGCGGAGTTACTAAACGAATGGCTTTTAGATACAAAAAACTGTTTAGTGACTCCGCGTTTCAAAAATGGCACCGTTACTGTATGTTGCCCTCACATTTATCTAAAATTTGAGACGTCAGCCCTATTTTAGATATGTTACGTCCCTCCCTTTTTTATATGACTGAAAGAACGAGACGAAACATATTACCGGCAAATTATTGATATTTTTTATGAATACAATACAAGGGTTTGGGTAGTGCGGTTTCAGAATGTGTCAAAGACAGAAACATTGTAAAAAAATTTAACTCCTTTTAGGTTAATAGTTGCTTTTGCTTCATTTGCTCAGTTGCTATCTTATTGCTTGAAATGAACACTGTGCTGTGCTATTATTGCTTTGTTGTAAATACAGAACTAAGCAAATTTTACTGAATAATATTACGCTGTACAGTTGAATACTTGGAATTTGTATTCACTAATTTCTATCCGAAATTCCGAAATTCATATTGATGTAATTTTGAATTTAAAAAAATCCTGGCAATCAAAGTAGTCAAAGATATGAGACACGAAATGGAAATACAGTGACGTCAGTCAGCCAATCGACTGTTGTCTTTGGACTATGCGGTTAGAGGGTAACAGCATTGGACCATCACTTGACAGGTTCTTTTGCTCCGTCAAATGTTTGTTGGACCTGACTTCACTGCCATCTGGTCCCATATTTCTTTTAAACCCTATTTAAAAAGTACTGTGTATAGTAAACTTGCTTTGAACTGTAATGTTTCGACTGCACATTATGTAGTGTACATACGTTAAACTTGTATGTAAGTTCGGTACTGATTTCCAGGTGGTGTTGCAGCGCATGTACCAGTAACTTCCAGACATACCACCAGGCGCAGTTCCACTGTAAATCCCACACGGGTACACCCGCGCGGCCCAAAGAAGCCTCGCGTGACCCCAACATGCGCTCCGCATGGGTCAACGCCGTCATCCAAGTCCAGAAAACCGGCATGATGGCTGCTGCCAACGAAAACATATACTCCCCAAACAAATCCCAGGAAAAAACCCAAGAACCTGAAGATTCTCTACTCGTCGTCCGGTACGAGGAGAAAGTCCCGATGCCCGAGCTGTCCACCTCGAGGCCCGCGCCGGAACCCACTCCGGAGCCGACCTCGCGACCGGAAACACCGGAGAGCGACGACGAGAAACTAGTCATAGACGAAATATTCACGCCGAAGAGGATCGGCAAAGTCACGATCTGCCCGCACTGCAACTACCAATCCAAGCACGCCGTGGTGGTCCGAGACCACGTTTATAGGCATTACGGGTTGTACCCGTACGCGTGCAGCTACTGCGAGTTCTCCGGCTACCGCGCCTCCGTGAGCAGCCATCTCGACTCTGTACACCCCCATGAGCCAAAGAAAATCAAGGCAGTGCCCGTCCCTAACGGCCCGCCCACGGTCGCCAGCCTCCAAAAAAGATTCCGACGCAAAGCCGTCGTCAACGAGTGGCGCTTCTGCCTGCTGTGCCAAATCACCTTCCACGTGGACAAAATAAGCTCCCACATACACGGAAACCAGCCCGCAGTCTTCGTCAAGCACAGCGACATCGTCGTCAACTGTAAAGTCTGCCAAACCTTCCGCAAAGACCTAGATCTGATGAAGGAACACTTCGCAACCGAGCATCCTTCGAGACCCATGAACTTCTGCATCTACCAAATCACGTACAACGCGACATCGGGCGAAAATGTCCTCCCGGTGTTCAAAAGGCTGCCAAATATGCCGCCTGAAATCATTGATATTGATAATGATGACAGCCCGCCTCCGAAGAAGGTGGCCAGAAAATCCACGACGAAACTACCCATGCAGATGGTCGCCAAAAAGTCTACGACGAAACTACCTCTGCTTTACATCTCTGAGGACGAGGAATATTCTTACTACGGAACGAAACCTGCGCCTATAGACGCGTTTGAGAACGTCACTACGCTTATGCCTTTCAATAACACTTTATTGCCGTTCAGCGTTAAGAAACTGAGTGAAATCATTAAAATTAACCCCCGGGTGGTCGTCAAAGACGTAAAAAAGTGAATTAGGTTGATTTAAGGACTGAATTAATGTGTAGATTACTATGTAATAATTAGTCCAAGTTTAGTTGTCTATAATATTCTGCGCAGTCAGACATTCTTTCGAGATGCTATATATTTCAATTGATATTATTTTTAATAAGTTTTTTCATATCAAAATTATTGTCCAAAGAAGTCGTTTTTGGAATGATTATGATACTTGTGAAATCTAGATTATGGAACTACAAATATATTTTAGTGGCAAAGTAATTACAGACAATTGAATTTGGACATAATAATCTGTGATTCCTAAACATTCTTTATAAGTTTATAGTTGTAGTTATTATAGTGATTGTCTGGAAAGTAACAATTCACCTCGAAGCATTTGTATTTTTGTAATTTATAGGTGTATTCAATATATACGCCACACGGAACGATAGATCGTGGCGATTTAACTGAGTAGACCAAATAGCGCAATTAAATCGAACGTTGGATTAAATCGACGGCAGCTTTTTTAAATGTTCTATACCTAATTTACCTATATTTACCTAATTCTATACTTTAAAAAAAATTCTCCATAGTTTTTCATCATATTTTTAATAGATACTTATAATTATAATTAACACGTACACATTGACATGGTAGGTTAAATATTGTTGGAGACTTTCTCCGAACTAAACAGAGCTTGCATTTTGGAACACCAACTTGTTTTCATTCTACTCAGATTGAATTCATTTTTTGCACACATTTCCGAACTGTTCGCATATATAACACCACCTGTAGGTAAACTGGTAGAAAAGGCCTAAGGCCTTTAAGTCCACCGATTACATTTCATTTCATGTCATAAATTTAAATAAATAAAAATATACTGTTGACCAAAGAATATGAACATCCAATTGACTTCGATAAAACTGCTAAGTTAAATCGTTACGATTTATCGGCTCGTGTGTAGTGGTAGTCACAAATGTCGCGTCTGTTTACTTGTTTCCAATCAGTGAGTAAAGACGTGATTTAAATTGCGTTTTTGAATACACCTCAGTATGTTATGTTTTGTTTTTTCGGTTTCATATCGAATTATCAAGAATTTATTCGAATTATTGTCTCCCAAGTGTATGTTAAACTGTTTATGTAAACATTTTTTTTGTATCCAAAATTACTTTCGTATTGAAACTGAAAGAAATTTAATTAAAGTGTCTAAGTATTACTCAAATTGGTTTATTATTTCTTGCACATATATTCAAAGTAAAAGTGATGGTTGCGGATAGTGAAAATCTGCGAACTGACTTAAAAGTTCACATTCGAATGACATATTTCTATATATTACTTTTTTTTAGGGTTCCATACCCAAAGGGTAAAAACGAGACCCTATTACTAAGACTCCGCTGTCCGTCTGTCTGTCACCAGGCTGTATCTCATGAGCCGTGATAGCTAGATGGTTGAAATTTTTAGAGATTTATTTCAAGAAATCTAATTAAAAACAAAATCAAACGTGATTTTATTTCATAGATGGTGCAAGACCCTTCGTTCGCGATTCCGATTCGCACTTGGCCAGTTAATATGTGCATTTTTCTTTTTTTAAATATTTGTAATTATGAATTGCAACTGACCTACTTTTTCAATCGAGCTCTCGGTACATAAATGACGTGAATAAATCAGACGTTCTACTTTTCAAAAAGGATTTTTTAATGTTTCTACTAACTGGTTGTTTAACTTATCTTATACCTTTAAACGAACAATTCTTGTATATTTATTTATATATTTTTGTGATCTCGAAAACGGCTCTAACGATTTTGCTGAAAATTGGTATATGGGGTTTCCGGGGGTAAAAATCGATCTAGATTAGTCTTTTGTTTGGGAAAACGCGTATTTTCGATGTTTGAGATGTAACCGAGCATAGCTCGGTCGCCCAAGTACTAATTATTAATTAAACGAGTTCAAAAATTTGGGAGTTACGTAGATACTTGGAAAAAAAAGATGGCTTCCCTGGGCTTTTCTGCATAATGGGTAATGGGCTACTTACATGGACCATGAAGCCCAAACAATGCTTCAAAAGATAGGAGACATCCCACAATAGGGGTGACGAGAGGGTCAGAAAAGTATGGTTGAAGTTAGTCCGTCTTTTGATTATCCAAAAGTACCAAATGGGCCCATATTTTTCAGTACCTATAGTGTTTCTTATTTGGTCTAAGCCTATACCAAAAAATTCAAAAGAGACGGAGCATCGAAGTTCTGAAGTGGAACCGCCTGCGAGGTTACCGCTAAAATTGTACGTAGCCGTGACGTCACGGGAAATTTAAATGCGCTGTACCTCTCTTTGTCATTTGAAACGTGTACAATATTTTTTAATAATCTAACCGATCGGCAAATAATATTTTTTCCATTATCTTGCATATAGCCGAATACTATATTCATACCGAATACTGTGCTCTTTGCCGAATACCTACTACAATATATGTACCTAATACATTCGGCTATGTACCGAAAATCAATTTTGAAATCGGAATCACTTTATTCAAACTTCACATTGTTTGCTGGCCAGCATGCGACCCGTGTTTGCCGACCACTTCAGACTCGCAAATTCGTTGGCGCATCAAATTCGCATTGTTGCGTTTGCTGAGTAATCAGAATCAATCAGCGAAATGTATTTTTTACTATGTTTACTTTCTATACATACACGGTGACTTTTCATTGGTTTTGAAGCCGAAGACCACTTCATAGGCATCGTTAGTAAGACCTAATTAGCTAGTCAAATAAAAATTCGAAAACAAAAAATGTTGCCCAAATCATCGACATTACGCAGCCGGCGGCCGGCGTATAAGTACGTAGTCTCGATCGAAAATCATTTACGCAATTTTTTTAATTTATGACATACAGAAATTTTGATTACATATATGGATAGAGGAATTTATTTACTAGGTATACTTACGACATTTTTTTTCCAAAACCAATAAAAAGTCTACGTGTATAATAAAACAGTAGGTAAAAAAGGATGTCTGTTCATTAAATGTATTTAAAAAATTGCAGCGATGCAGAAATAGTAAAAGAGAAAGAATTAAAAAAAATGTCGGTCTATTTGTCTTTTTGTACACGCTAATATCTCAATTTGTATAGAATCCGTAAATACTGGATGGATTCGAATGAAACTTTTTTTGCTATATAGCTGTTAAGCCTGGGCAACATATAGGGTATAATGATTTTGGAAAATGGAACACTTGATGCAGAAACATACTGGTCTAGCTAAACTATAAGAAATATAAAAATTACACCTTAGAAAAAGTTGATCGGCCTGATGAGCATTTTCCGGAGACTTAAGGGTCCTCCCCGCGCTAGCGACCTTGAAAACACAAAAAAAAATGGTTGCCTGTAAAGTCGGTTTTACGGGCGAAGATTTTACGTGACAACGTAGATAACATAGTTGAGTGGGAGAGAGACGCAAGGCATTCGGCGGGCCTCTCTCTCGTTTGGTGACTCATCGTAACGTTACCGAGCGTTACACTTTTTCATAAGTGACTCCCAGCCGCAACCTAATTTAAGACGTTGTCACGTCAAAAATTAATTTCTCTTTCTGTAAGTGAGATTATCAGAAACCCTCGTACAACTTTTTAGCTAGTATCCTTAAGTTTCATTAGAACCTCGAAAATCATTGAAATAAAATACCCTGAATTTTCCTTTGCAAAAAATACTAAAAACGGCCATTTTTGACTCTTTTTGTAAAGGTTTCTAAACCGGACCGGATAGTATTTCAATGACTTTCGAGGTTCTAATGAAACTTCAGGATACTAGCTAAAAAGTTGTACGAGGGTTTCTAATAATCTCACTTACAGAAAGAGAAATTAATTTTTTTGTATTTTCAAGGTCGCTAGCGCAAGGAGGAGCCTTAAAGTCCACGCAAACGAAGTCGCGGGCTTCAACTGTTTCTTAAATACAATCTGATTTAAAAAAAAACACCACAACGCGCTTTTTACGAAGAAAATAAGTATTTGAAACAAACAAACATGGTAGGAAATAATACACGTATACCTACTTCGGTGACATGTAAGCATGAAGTAAGAGGCATGTAATTAACAAACAAGCTTCTTAAAAAAAAAAACTCATGTCATTAAAAAAAACATATCTAAGGACACTTGGGTTTTTAAGACTAGTGTTACGATAGGTTCCTTATTTGTCGCAATCCACACAGCAGCCGTTTGGAAGATACGATCCTTTGTTTGTTTGTTTCTAATATACGTAGAGGTATACGTGAAAGGGACAATATACTTACTCGTAATAAATCAAATAGATCACTATATGTGGTACCTATAATAAAAATAAATAAATAGTAAAATTAAAAAAAATGCCCTTTACATACGAGCGTAGCCCAGGCAATTTGTATGGGAATGTCGAATTTTGTTTGTGACTATTATTTTATTATAATTATATTATAGTAATATAGTATAGCCCGTGGTTCAATTTATTACGGGTATGTCCCTTCCACATTGTACGTAACTTTCATCATTGTTTTATTTAGAGAACGGGTTACTCACGTATAGAGTCAGCTACTGCCGACATTTTTCGACCTCATCCGGAGGTCTTCATGAGGGCGAATGTGACGAGAGGCCCGTACACCGCACCGGCTCGTGACATGTCGGCAGTAGCTGACTCTATACGTGAGTAACCCGTTCTCTAAATAAAACAATGAGTGTACCTCACGTTAGTTTTAATCAAAAAAACTTTCATCGTCATTATCATTTCAGCCGCATGACGTCCACTGCTGGACATAGGCCCAAGGATTTCCGATGACCGATCTAGAGCGGCTTGTTTTCAGAGCCTTCCGACGACCTTGGTCAGGTCTTCAGACCACCTTGTGGTTGGGTGTCCACACTTCGATTTCTAGTTGATACATGGTCGCCATTAGAGAACCTTTTTGTATCTTTATTGTCCTCATCATCACCATCAGGTCTTTTTAGTCTCCATTCAGGAGCGATCCTCTCTACTACCCAGAGCCATACTTGGCCAGAGCAGCCAGAGGATTTGGCCTACACTCTCCTCGCTGGCCTGACGGGTAGGAGAGGTCTCTTTGTTTAGCTTGTATTCCATATGTCGCCTTCTACGACATCCATGGGAGGACTTCGAGTGGCCCTATTCTACTCTACTGGAAGCCATATGGCGACTTTAAGAAAAGTAAAAAACACTAACAACGTAAAGAGTAAATTGACAATAGTGGGCAATGAAATCTCTTCCAGTCAACTGGCGAGCAAAAAGATTAAGAAGATATGTACATTTAGCCAAAGAGATACCTGAATAGGCCTTTATCTTGAATTTTTTCTTGAACTGAAAATGTATACCTATTGAGAAAGAATTAAAATCTTCTAAACATAGATTTTTAGTTTTAAAAAAATCAAAATACACGTACCCCAAGTAGCACGTTAGTGAACTTATTTTGCAACTGTAGGTAGCATATAAGTGATGCAAGAGTGATCGGTATTACTATAAAGATGCAAATAGCACTCGAATTTGCATATGAGTAACTCTTTTCACTAACTGTTGCATTTGAGTTATTTTTGTTCCTGCTTTATAAGTTATGGTGGCATAAAGCCGATTTTATTACTTATAGACGCATAAAGATTTCAGTTTTCACTCTTTTAGAAGTCAAAGAAGCATATGACATCTTAAACTCTCCTCTAAAGAACCGTGCCCTAATAGGTGGTATTTTTTCCTTATTTGGCACCTTAAGTACTAAATAAGTAGTATATGTAAGTTATTTATCGCCTACAGTGGCTCAAAAGATTTTATTGCAGATCATTTGGAACCTAGTGTAATTGCCTTTGTAAGGTCTAATATACTCTAATACGTTACTGTAATGCGTACATCGATTCCAAAAGATGGTTCTTGAAAACCTTCAGCAACAAATTTCTCTCACTTAGAACCACTTAAGATCTAACAGTTCTAAAAGATAGAAATGTAGAACTTATTTTAATTTTGTTTTGAGAAATTGTTTCTAGAGAATTTGACTATCACTACCGCAGGTTCCTTACATATGATAAATTTAAATAGAGTACAATTTATTTCCTACATTTTAGGTAATTGACTAGTTTATGAAATAGTTATCAATCACTTAGTTCACTTTGAATTTTTTTAATCTACTTACGTTATACAAGGTGTAAAATGAAAGATTGGTAGGCAAGGCAAGATCAGTTTTTATTAATGAGTTATTCTTTTGGATGTCTCTTGTATTTTGATTTCAAGTTGTAGGTAGATACCATTTGTCAGATTTATAGAATAAAGATCTTATGCAGTCATGATGCTAGTGAAAGTTCAACTTTTTTTTTTTAATTACTGAGGAAATTAGACTAAAATAAGTGATGGAAATTTAGCTGAAAATGATAATGTGAATAATGAAATAATTAATGAAACTGACCTCGAAGAAAATTATGACTGAGCTTTGAAATCTTTAACGACACTTATAAACACTTTAAATCCGAATTTGCTTCCAGTAGACCCAAGAACGCTCATGATGCTATCGTTTCAACTAAAAAAACGGCATTCTGAAAAAAAAATTATGAGTAATAAAATAAACATCATTATAAAATAAAATTAAGTAAGTATATCTTATTGTAAAGAAGAACTGCCAATGAAAAATTACAAATTGGAAACTATCAGTAGGAAATATACATTTTTTTTTACAAATCAATTAAATTTTACTTTCTTTGCCTTCATAAATGGGTTTTGTACCCGTATTGAAGATCCCCAATTCAATGCAATGACAACGAGACCTGCAAAGTGAAAATAATCACTACTAGGTAATAATGAGTGATGTTTGGATCTAGGAGCTCCAATAAGGCAACAAACGAGTGGAAATATGAACTGCAAGGTCTATTTTAAATCGCCATGTTTAAAAATGAGTCCTTGAAAAGTATCTTGTTGAATGGTATTTTATTACAATTACAAACAATAACATGAGTTTTGATAACTGTTTCTGATGTAGTTTGACATTATACTTTTTGTGAAACCATAATATTAGGTTTTTAACAACCAAATTGTATAAAGTATATTTGATCAGTGCATATTATTTGATAATTCTTGATTAGATTGAAGGCGCATCAAAATTTACTTAGTAAATATACCATGGTTTCACAGTAAAAAACCATTTGCAAGGGCTCCAAGATGTTATCCTGCGTTATACACATCATTTTTTAATACTCACCAAAAAGATGCAATAATCCAAATAAAGCTGTCACAACACAAAAGCACAATCGTCCTTTTGTTTATCTCCACCGAAAATAAGAACTTGATAGGATCTCATTTGTCACTTAACGAATGAACTGTATCGCTTTATCGTTCAATCATTCATTCACGGCGCGCAATTTGCACCGTTAGTTCCAAGTACCACTCAGGATAACAATTCGAACTCTTATGCTTCGCTTTTGCATCTTTAAATAAGTTGCAATTTTTCTCCCTTTGGTAATATACAGGTTGCTTAAAGGTTCTAACCACCTTTATAGAACTTAAGCACAGTGGATTTTATTACTAAAGTTTCCAAAAAAATACTATATGCAAGCTATTTGTCACCAAATGTGTTACTTGGGACCTAAACCGGTTTTTACTGGTTTTTGAAACACGGCCTGAGGCGCGGCATAGCCTTGAATTATTAGTGAAATAAACTAACATTCATGGTAAATGATATAAAAAATAAATTACTTTAATATCGTGTTTTTTGATGATCAAAATGCTTAAAAAGAGGTAATTTCTTTTAAATAAAACATTGATTTTTTTATGTATTAGTACGTATTTTTTAACAATTCTATTTTACTACTCACACTAATGCAAAGCTGAGCTTACGCCTCGAGGACTGTACGTGCATGCATACAGTTTACTATTACTACAAGATATAAACATACACAGACGTACATAACATACATATACTCACAAATATTTTCAGTTTTTCAACGCAATGCGGCGCGTAACATACATGTCACAAAACTTATTGGATCGGAATTTTGTGGAGCGTCCATCAGCTCGCGACGTCACATCGCGTGCGGCTGACGTCACCAGACATATAGCTCGCATCGGCTTTAAATCCTTTTAACTGCTCTGTTTTTTACAGGCTTTAATCTTGTTATGCATAAATAAAACACATATTTTTTTTATTTAATGTTTTTGTACATTACGTGTACAAGTGGGTAAGTTCTCACTTTTTTTTAAAATTTAACCTTTATTGTCCCACTGCTGGGCAAAGGTCTTCCCCATATCCTTGCTCTTATCCCGATTTTGTGCGACCTGAGACCAATTCTATTATTTCAAGTACTTACTTATTATTTTTTATTCTTCCATGCTGATCAAGGAGAAGAGAACTACTTACCAGCTGCTTCTCTTTTCGCGCAGATAGTAGAAGCCGTTTTAAAAACATGACAGATGATTTAAGGCAGTTTGAAAAATCATGAAGGGCAAACCAAAATCAGGATTGATGCTAACTGCTTTTATTATTTATATCGCACAGTTTTCAGCATTCATTGTAAGATGCTAACCTTATAGTGTACTGCCCTGGACGGCGAGTAAACAAATAATAATTTGTTTATTTTATAAAATAAACATTTCCTTGTTTTTGGTCGACGTAGTTTCGCTAAAGTTTTTTAGAAAATGAAAGTTTATTTTATAACATAAACTTTAAAATACGACGGAGTCAGCAATTCTTGAATATGAGCAAAATATTTTAAATAATACAAATAATTTTCTATACCATGACGCGTCAGCACAAACGAGTTTTCATCAAATTGACACAGTTCACAGCTGACACAAAATAGTAGAGTACAGATGTATAGAATGTTCTCTTACGCGATTAACATAATGCACCGCGTCCGCTGCGTAATGCGCCATACAAAAATGATACGCGGGGCCATGGTGCCAGTGTGTTGTCCTATGCAAGGTTTTATATACAAATTGAGATACTTGTATACAGTGCGGCATCGTACCACGCAGCACCGTGAATAGCATAAATGAATAAACCGATGCAATCTGCTTTCTGCGTCAATCCGTCTGCGGGGTGGCTTGCGGATCGCCCCGCACCTTATCCGGCTGTTTCGGCTATTTCTTCTCCACTTCGCGAGGTCGTTAGCATTCTTGTTTGACCATCGACATGCTTTTTAATTTGGAGAAGAAAAAGCGAGACATCTTCTCCCGGGCTCCCAAGCAGCACAGATGAGGATGCAGTTTGTTACCGCTTTTTCTGTACTTGCGCTTACGAAGCAGCAGAAAACTTAGTTGAAGGTAAATGGTCTGACGTCAACATTTACAATACAATACAATACAATACCCTTTATTGCACAAAATAAAATACAGCACATAATATATCTTAAAAACTAGGAAATGCGCAAAAAGCGGCCTTATCGTTAAGCAATTTCTTCCAGGCAACCTATATAGAAAAAAATTGTGATGGGAAATTAGGTAGTATTTACCTTTTAAGAAATAGAAAAAAAGTGACAATTATCAATTCAAAGATAAATAAATGATTTTTGACTTTGACATTGACTTTTTTTTGCAAAGAGCTAAGATAAAGAAGTAGTATTTTTCTGTTCTTTCCATGGTTTGTGTTCCGAGCGACCACTCAAGATGGCAGCACGGAAGCTATTTTGTCGAGACGTGATGAGAATACCGCACCAAGCTTTAATAAATTCTCCTCCAGTTTACTTAACACTTTCAAATAAATAGCAACAAGGTAAGTAAAATTAAGAATGTTATTGACCGAGCTAGCGCGTTTTAGCTTCGGCAAAAGTTCTTTTGTTCCGGAAGTCCGAATTTCAGTTTTCCGGATGTTCTCGCCTACACGTCGTCGCATTTCTGAACCGATTCTCAAAGTGATATTCGTTAATACAAGTTTCGTTAATACAAGTCAAATCAGATACTTTTTTCTAAACGTCAAAACGAACATTGTCTATGATATTTGTTTGAAATAGCACGTCATGGCATATTTACATAAATATTATGACATTTGCATAATTATATATCGTTATCATTTATTATTGGAATAGTTAATAGAGTTCTGTAACTGTAAATATTGCAATGATGTTTTTTTTCTGTTATTTAGTTATTCTTAAACTGGAAATAATTTTATTTTAAAAAATATCCTAATTCTAAAAAATAATATCTCAAAATTGTACTGATTTGTGTATGGAATGAATAAAGCTTTATTATTATTATTAGCACGTCAAGACGTCATACTTTTTGGAGTCAAACAGTGCTCCTATTATCGGTTTTTATGCAATAATAAATATAAAAGAAAGTTGAAAATGGATGTGAACACTGACGAGTGACATTACTATTTAGCGTTTTATTTCCTTATCATTACAAAATAATTTCTTTTTGACCCTAATGACTGGGTCAAAAATAAATTATTCGGTACAGTTAAAAAACTAAACGTCACAAAATAGTGTCACTTTACATTGATTATATTTATATCTATTTTCAACAAGATTTTAGATTTATTGATGCATATTTTTTTAAATAAATTTCCTAAAATTTTTATTTTAACGTTTAGTTAAAAAAGTGTCTAATTTGACTTGTTGTAATCTAGCGGATTATTTCGGATTATTTCAAAATGGAGGACATTATGGAGTTTGAGAACTTTAAAAAATTATATTTTTCCTCGGGCGAAGTTTTTAATTTTATATTATGTAAGAAGTATATTCGCTCTTGCCGTGTGGTTTCCGGCAGAGTAAAATTGGGCTACTCCAAGTCCTCCCGTGGATGTCGAAGAAGGCGACTTAGGGAATACAAGCTAAACTCCAACCCAGCTAGCGTGGAGGTAGATATGAGCGCCGATGGCCAATACCACGGCGGCGGCGTGGACTAAAAATTTGCGAGGCGGCGGCGGCGCGCCGGCGCGTATTAATTTTTTATGGAGGGGGGACTATTTTTTAATAATAAAGAAAAGAAAACCATATTGTTTTTACTAAAAAAACATATTGTTTATACTAAAGAAAACGACATATTTTAATAAAGGAACAGAAGGTATATTCGTGAGAATTGCTTATTCATATCACATAAATCACATTTTTAGGGTTCCGTAGCCAAATGGCAAAAACGGAACCCTTATAGATTCGTCATGTCTGTCTGTCTGTCCGTCCGTATGTCACAGCCACTTTTTTCCGAAACTATAAGACCTATACTGTTGAAACTTGGTAAGTAGATGTATTATGTGAACCGCATTAAGGTTTTGACACAAAAATATAAAAAAACAGTAAATTTTGGGGGTTCCCCATACTTAGAACTGAAACTCAAAAATTTATTTTTCATCAAACCCATACGTGTGGGGTATCTATGGATAGGTTTTCAAAAATGATATTGAGGTTTCTAATAGCATTTTTTTCTAAACCGAATACTTTGCGCGAGAGACACTTCCAAAGTGGAAAAAAGTGTGTCCCCCCCCCCGTAACTTCTAAAATAAGAGAATGATAAAACTAAATAAAATATATGTTGTTCATTACCATAAAAACTACCAGCGAAAATTGGTTTGAACGAGAACTAGTAAGTAGTTTTTTTTTAATACGTCATAAATCGTAAACGGTAATTTACCTTTCATTCAATCAACTCAAATATAAAAATTAAAAAAACATACTACAAGACTTTTGTATTGTTATTTGCTACTACGGAACCCTTCATGGGCGAGTCCAACTCGCACTTGGCCGCTTTTATTAATGATAAAACTAACTAGCATCAATCATTTTAATGAGATCGACCAATATTAACTCCTCAAAATTGCTTGTTTTAATTTTTTCAATAGAATTAAAATAAATCACATTTATAAGGACAAAAACTAGCATCAGTAATTTTTAGTCGACTAATATAAGGAGGCTGTTATCAGTTCCTTGCAATCTTTTTTCTTATGTATGTTCACCGACTATTCCAAGACGCCTGGGCCGATTTGGAAAATATTTTATTGGTTGAAGCCCTTTCAGGCCCTTTACTTGTCAGGTGGCCCCATAGATGATTTGATATCTGACCGATTTTGATTTTATTTATATCAAAATCGGTCGTGAAGTTTATTACATAATAAGATCGACCAATATTAACTCCTCCACAATTCCACATTCATTGTTTTTAAATTTTGTTTATTTTAAACAGAAATAAAATAAAAAAACATTTCTAAAGACATAAATTAGGATCAATCAACTCGACTAAGCTTGCGCAGCGCAGTCGAGTGCCGATAGATTGCAATGCGGGTTACTCCATAAAATAATTCGTTAGTCGTACGATAGTGAAGTCCTATTTCTATGTCAAACCAAATGAGACTTTATCAATATACGTCAGTACTTAATGTTGCTTGACACAGAAACGCGGATATGCAGTAACGTCCGTCTTGCGTACTGCTTTTGGAGTAACCCCCTGGTCAGTACAGGCCGCGACGGCGCGCCGCTTGTTTCGCTCGGCGGCGGCGCGCTGACGCCAAGTCACGGCGACGACGGCGCGCCGGCGCGGCGCTCATATCAAGTGGAGAGTGTAGGCCAAGACCTCTGGCAGCTCTGGCCAAGGTTGGTTTGGGTAGCACAGAGAGGGTCGAGCTCTTGCAGATATTATATTTGCGAGGTTTACAGCTCACAGAGCTACTTACTTAGTTCCAATAAATGGCCGTTGTTGAGCAAAACACAACTCAAGTTTTCCTATATTTTCTACAATATACATACACACTATCACGTCTTTATCCCTAAGGGGACAGACAGAGCACTTTGAGTCTTGCGGTTCTAAGCAGACAAAGCCCAGGGCCGCAAGATTCAAAGCCACTTTTAGCGTGATGATGGGTGAGAAGATGGAAAAACTATTAATGCAGCGATTTCCCCGATTGGCTTTTAAGATTTATTTTTTTCGTATTTTAGCAAGCCGTTTGAAACTCTATGCTCTACCAAGGATTATTTCATCTTCCTGCAACCTGTGTAGACATTCTAAATCTTTGCTGTAGACATATTTTGGTTATCAATCAATGTTGATAAACAATTTAAACAGTTTTCAAGGCAAACATATAATTTCAGCTCGCAGGCCTCATGTGACAGGACCCTTGGGCCCCCCTGCCACCCTTGAATGATTTATATTGGAAGAGATATGCACCCTTTCACCCTCACCCAAGTACCTAAATCTGTTATTTCAACGGATAGTGAAAACTGACAAATAATGTGAGGGATGGAATTTAGTAAGATTTTCGTAGGAGAATTTAAATGGAGAGCCGAGAGGGAGGCCTTTGCCCAACAATGGGATCTAACGGGCTCTAAATAAATAATAAATAAATAATTTCGTAGGGGTTTTGCCTTGTAAAATCTTTCGTCCCCGGGGTAAAGCGGTACGCAAGATAGACGTTGCTGCGTATCCACGTTCCAGTGTCAAGTAACATTGAGGGAGCCTGGGGTTAGCTCAAAAAAAAACTATAATAATATAATAGTTTTAGGGCCCTCCGTCTGACGTCGCTAAATAAAATTGTACATAGGTAATAGTGATTTAGTAGACATTTTTAACTGTTTTTAAAAAAGCGGTTATTTCCATATATTTGGTTTATAAACCAGAAGATTTGGCCTACACTATCCACCCTGGCCAGATGGCCAACTCCAAGAGATGGGTTGGAGACAAAGCTGATAAACATCAATTAGAATATTGATGTTTATAAGCTTTGTTTAGCTTGTATTTCCTAAGTTGCCTTCTACGACATCCACGGGAAGACTTGGAGAGGTCCTGTTCTATTTTGCCGAAAACCACGGAAATAATCTTATACCTTTAAACGAGCAATTCTTGTATATATATATGTATATATTTATAAATTTCTGTGATCTCGAAAACAGCTCTAACGATTTTGCTGAAAATTTGTATATAGGGGTTTTTGGGGGTAAACAATCGATCTAGATTAGTTTTATGTTTGGGAAAAACGCGTGTTTTCGAGTTTTCATGCGTTTTTCTTTCCACGCAGAATATGGTCGCTAATTTCGTCGCGCCAACCGCCTTGTTTTTAGCTCAGCGGTTAAGGATACCGACCGCTAGAAAGAGTGTTACGGGTTCGAATCCCACTCGGTGACTTACTTTTGTTTTTTTTTTTATGTTTAAGTTTATATATAATTCTTTATTTTGCATTGTTTTTAGACAAGTTTAAAAAAAAATAGTTAATGGTTGAGATGTAACCGAGCAAAGCTCGGTCGCCCAGGTACTTATAATTGTATGACAATAACTAAATAGAACATCTAAGCTGAACATATTTGCCCCGTACCAGCTTATCTACTACTATTCTACTTACTTAAAGAGAGTTTGTCGATATTGTAAAGGATCTATAGACTATTTAGAGCATATGGTCAACCGATTTTGATAAAATGTTCTATATCTGTCCAGACGTCTTCGAGTAAAAATACTCCTACTTTTTTGAAGTTGGTTTTTAAACTAATAACATTATTAATCTATCTATACATATAATAAAACAGTAAAAAAAGTGTGTCTGTACATTAAATATATTTCCAAAAAAATATTGGGGGCGATAAAGACGTAGTATAGAGTAAGAATTTAAAAAAAAATGTCTGTCTGTTTGTCTGTATGTCTGTTTGTCTGTTTGTCTGTTTGTCTGTTTGTCTGTTTGTACACGCTAATCTCCGGAAATGCTGGATGGATTCGAATGAAACTTTTTTTGTTATATAGCTATTAAGCCTGGGCAATATATAGGGTATAAATGATTTTGGAAAATGGAACGCCTGATGCAGAACCATAATGGTCCAGCTAAACTATAAGAGATATAAAAATGTCGCCTTAGTAAAAGTTGTTCAGCCTGATGAGCATTTTCCAGAGACATAAAGTCCACGCGAATGAAGTCGCGGGCTTCGGCTAGTGTAAAAATAAATGCAAGTGTGGTGAATACCAAATGATTGTCATTAATGTAATTATGCCCTGATTACCGGAATGTTCGTCGGGGTACGTAGGTTCGATTCCAGGCACGTAGCAGCTGACGAGCTCTGATTTCCATACGGCAGGATATTGACCTAAATGAACATACTTATGCAAAAATATACCTCCACATTTTCACAGTGAAAACTGACGAGTAATGTGAAGGAAGGAAGTTGCGTGCTAGAAAAAAGGGACTTACCTATCTGCTAAATATAATGTCGACTAAATATTGGGCAGTAAAAGAAAAGAACTGTAAACATAGGCTATGAGCAATTAATGATGTGTATATAAGACAATGGAAACCGATTTGAATTTGGTTTGAAGTTATTCCCCCGGTGATGCCCGCGTAGGGATTGCGTTTTGTTTTTGTTACTTTTAACACGAGCTAGACAACAAAATTAAATGTTAATTGTAAGTTATTGTCATGTACCTAACTTGTCGGAGTACCTAATATCTATACATTCAATAAAACAGTCTCCAACCCGTCTGGTCAGCGAGGAGAGTGTAGGTCAAGTCCTCTGGCTGCTCCGGCGAGTATGGCTTTGGTAGTACAGAGAGAGTCGTGCTCCTGCAGTGGAGACTAAAAGACCTGATGATGAATAAAACAGTGAAAAAATGTGTATATTGAATATATTTCCAAAAAAAAAGTTTTTTTTTGGGCGATGGACAAGTAGTAATAGAGTAAGGATTAAAATAAATGTCTTTCTGTTTGTACACTCTAATCTCCAGAAATACTAGATGGATTCGAATGAAACTTTTTTTGATTATATAGCTATTAAGCCTAGGCAACTTATAGGGTATAATTGATTTTGGAAATAGAAGACCTGATGCAGAACCATAATGGTCCAGCTGAACTACCTGTAAAAAAAACAAAATGACGCTTTAGCAAAAGTTAATTTCAGTAATACTTTATTGTACACCAAAAAAGAAACAATACTTTAAATATACACACAGAAAAACATTCAAGTGCACAATGGGCGGTGTTATCGCTAAAAGCGATTTCTTCCAGACAATCAGCTGATGAGCATTTTTGCGAACGAAGTCGCAGGCATCAGCTAGTAAATAATAAAATAAATAAAATTATAGTGGTTAGGTCTTGCAAGTCTAAGCACTGTCGACAGGTGGGACGATGCTGATAGGCACCCTGAGGCAAAAGACTGGATCTCTGTTGGTTTCCTCTACCACGCGGAATTCGATTGCCGCGTTTGTACCCTGCAAAAATAAAAAATAATAAGAAAATTTACCCAATAAGATACCATTTAAAAACCACCGTGAGTTCGCTACCAATTGGGTACTTTCCTAAGTCAAAAATAAATTATTTTACACTAATAACAAAATAAAACGTCGCAAAATAATGTCACTTGTCTTTGAACATATCCATTTTATAGTGATTTTAAATTTATTTTTGCAGAAAAATTGACAATAAGAGCGCTTTTTGACTTCAAAAAACTATGACGTCATCTGACTGTATTTCATACAAAATCCCATAGAAACTGTTTGTTTTGACGTTTAGAAAAAAGTATCTGATTTGACTTGTTGGAAAATAGCGTATTGTGCTACCGTAATTTCGAATTACTCTGACGAATTTTCTCATCACATAGCATTTGAAGCATGCGTTATTCGTCATTAGCTACTGTCCACTATTTAGAAGTATGGTATTCAACGTAATTATTTAACTAAATTGAAAGTTGATTAAAGTGAAAAAGGGGTTTCAACAATTCGCGTTTAGTGACAGAAGGCGAATGTTTTCTTCACATGTTTTAATTTGGAAATTGCTATGTAATGGTGCTGACTGAATCAATAATTAGCATTGACCTACTTAAGAAAACAGAGCTAGTGTCGAATTCCATATATAATACAAAATGTTTGTTTTCTAATGTATTGATAGAAATCTAATTTTAACCGATTTCCATAAAAAAGAGAAGGTTATCAATTCGTCGCGATCTTTAATTTTGTTATGTACATGTTCAGCGATTATTCAAAAACGCCTAGACCGATTCGGAATATTATTTTGTGTTTGAAAGAGCATACTTGGCTGGTCGTCTCATAATTTCATCAAAATCGGCTGCATAGTTTGATTGCGGCTGTTAGTTTTGTAAAATTATACATTCATACTTTTATCATAGTGGGTTTGTGATAGGTTTTTTGACACAAATAAAACTTACCGCTGGGAAGAAGGACTCGATGAACATCCTTAAAGTGTACTGGATGACTTCTCCCTCCAAGACGGGGCAGTAGCTGTTGTTCAGGAAGTTGCAGGTCACCGCGTTGACACCCAGGTCGTACGGCACGGGCAGGGTCACGAGGCCGGTCGAGAGGTACGCGGTAGCCAAGGTCCTCATACTGCGCATCGTTTGAGCTATGAACAAAACGCATATAAGTTTTTAAAAAAACTATTTGTTTACAGGACTTAATCATCATCATTGACGACCTCCACGGCGTAGTGGTCACCATCCTAGTCCGCCACCCAGAGGTTCGGGTTCGATCCCCGGTCAGTGCAAGTTGAAAAATGGCCTTTTTCTAATTGTCCTGGGTCTTGGATGTCTATCTATATATTATGTATTTGTTATGAAATATAGTATCGTTGAGTTAGTATCCCATAACACAAGTCTCGAGTAGAGAGTAAATTAGTCCCTATCCCTCCCTATATATTTATTTATTTATTATTATCATCATCATCAGAGCACGACACTATCTGTACTACTAGAGCCATAGTTGGCCAGAGCAGCCAGAGGATATGACTTCATACTTATGTATAAATATGAGGTCTAACAAAAAATACTAAAACTATTTGAAAGGTGAATTCAGTCCATTATTGGTGAACAACTTTTCCCAAAGAAAATGTATAAATATGAAAAAAGGTCTAACAAAATATATTGAAACTATTTAAAGAGTGAATTCAGTCCATGATTCTGAACAACTTTTTCCAAGGAATATCTATCGAAATATCAAAAATATTTTTTGGCTTTCCATACAAACTTGCATCAGCTAATCGATCAACGGTTTTATAACTGAATTCCGTCGAATATCTCCCTACTCCATCATCAGAACAGCTTATTGACTGCATAATATTGTATTGTCATCCGACTTACACTAGTATGGAAAATTTCAGTTCAATCGGTTAAGGCCATACCCAAATTTTCCGGAGTCCAGTGGCGCCCCCATTTGAATTAAATCATTTGAAAATTATAAACAGTAGTTCATAAAATAGTTAAAAGGGTTATCTAGGGTTTGGTCAAGTCGAAATTTTAAATGATATCACCGTTTCCTTTCAAATGATTTATTTTAAATGGGGGCGCCACTGGACCCCGGAAAATTCAGGTAGTTAAGTATAACTGGTTCCAAATTGAGTTGCAAAATTTGACCTAAACAAATAATAAAAATCTATATTTTAACACGGTTTTACTCACGAAGTATAGTCAGAAAAGGACGACTAGTTTCGATAAGTTTAGGCGATCATTCTCAAGGCGAGTATCAGGAGGAGCGTTAAAACGTATTAAAAATATTTAGTTATGTCATCTAAAGTCAGTTAATAATATTGTAAAAATCTGTTGAATAATCTTTGAAAATCAAGTCGTCCTGCCAACCTCCCGCCAAAAGGGTATTTTCCTTAGTCAAAAATAAATTATTTTGTATAACAAAATAAAACATCGCTAAATAATGTTACTTGTCTTTGAACTTATCAATTTTAACGTGATTTTAAATTTATTATTGCAGAAAAATTGATAATAAGAGCACTATTTGACTCCAAAAAACTATGACGTCATCTGCGTGTATTTCATACAAAAAGCCATAGAAACTGTTTGTTTTGACGTTTATAAAAAAGAAGAAGAAGAAGGGAAGAGATTGCTGTACATACGATAAGTCCGCCTTTGTATCATAATTCTGTCTTATTGATTTTTTTAGTTTTTTTGTATTTCTTTTTGTTTATGGTGCAACAAAGAGTATTTGTATTGTATTTTATTTTAAAAAGTATCTGATTTGACCTGTTGGAAAATAGCGTAATCTAGGCAAATCAGAATGGACTCACGGGCTCTAAAGACGATGTGCATGACGACATCCTGCAGCTGCGGCAGGACGCAGGGCGGAGTCTCGCAGCCCTCGACGTACGTGTGGATGGGCAACTCGCCGGCGTTGGCGGTGCCTGAAAAAACATTGTCCGTCTTATTATAAAACGCAGAGTAACTTTGTTACAAGGTTTAAACCATTATCCGACCAAATCAAGTTGACATCTAGTAATATGCGACTGTCTCATCTCAAAATGTCAACGGAATTTGGTCGGATAATGGTTTAAATCTAGTAACAAAGTTAGTCTGCGTTTCATAATAAGACGGTGTATGTATTTATTTACCAACTAGCTGTACCCGCGGGCTCGCTCCCCATAGGAATTTTGGAATAAAGACTATCCTATGTCCTTCCCTGAGTCTTAAACTATATCCATACTAAATTTCATCTAAATAGGTTCAATGGTTGAAGCGTGAAGTGGTAACAAACATATAAACAAACACAAATATACAAACTCATTTTGCATTTATAATATTAGTAAGAATTAGGTTTTATGTAGAGTCGGCATCACAGATACAAGACCCTTCCTCCACCCTCCACCTGCATCTTGAATTATCTCATAAATATGAAAATAATATTAACATGCAAGTTTGTATTCAGAGAGATTTAAATTAGGGCTTTTTGAATATACTTTTTCATTTTCATTATTACCTTCAGTTTAAGAGAAAATCCAAGATATAGATAGAGGGGTCAGGTATCTCTGATGCTGACTGTACACGGAAAATATATACAGAGAATCCTTAAAATAAAAGTTGTGCAAAGGCACTACTTATCTCAAAAGAGATCTCTTCCAGTAGGCCTGAGGAGATATTTAAGTAAGAGAGGCATACAGTCGTGTTCATACATAGGATTGAGGAAGAAGTAAGTTGGTATTGTAAGTTATCCAGACGAAAGATGGAGTTTTTTTTAAATTTCATTTTCAAGCTATTGTCAAGCATAACTGGCATACATCTAAATTAACTGGCATACATCTAATTTACTAACTTGGTGGTACATACTTTGTGGAAAGTTGTTTCCAGTCTGGTAAGATATTGCAGGTTGATTATCCGAAAAGAAAAATGATTCCGTGTTTCGGAAGGCACGTATAAACTGTGGGTCCCGAACGCCATCTAGCGTTTGATTATGAAACTACTCAAGGATTGGTTCTGGTTAATCTTTTGGGTAGCGGAGGTCAAACGGCAGTCGCTCTGTGTAAAACCAGTAACCTCGTCAAATTTCCTTCGCGACCCGACCCCCCCGCATTCGCCGTAATCGAATGCGTAGGCGTAGAAACATTAGCTCGTTCACTAGGTACCGCCCGGCGGCACCTGGACGATTTGCGTCCTAAGTAGGCCCTTCTGGCAACCGTAGCTTCAGCCCTTCCGGCAAAACATGGGTGTTGCTGCACCCCAAATTTGCTAAATCCCTAGCGCGCCCAAAGCCGAGGCTTCCCCCTTGGGAGCCCTTTGTGCTGCTGCTAGTAGTTTATAAATATAGGAAGCCGGGCCTCTGGCTCGCACCTCAAACCTTGCTCGATGGAGTAGGAAATGCCGTCTGAGGCAAACTATGTCTGACAAATAAAATAAAAAAACAAATTTCTTTGGTTAGGTAGCGGATCTCGGGCTCTGAAGCATTTATGCTGAGAATGCAACTGGGAAAATGCGCTCGGATGATGTATTAAGTATATCAATTTACTAACTATGTCTGGCCCGTAGTAAAGCACGTAGCGAAAGACCGATCGCGACGGAGAAAAACTGTTAAAGCCCTCTTCCCCACCAAGGGCATTTTAGACAAGAGTACAATGAAAGAAGAAGAGTAAATATAAGAGTTATTCTGGTACACTTTGACTTCTATCCGTTATGCCCATTTATTGCATGAATAATTTCGCTGATATTTGGTTTATTTATTTAAAAAAAAACACAGATTAACAGTTTACATCGAAGTGGTTGACTGGAAGAGATCCCATTATGGGATAAGTCCGCCTTTGTACCTACAAATATGGTTTGTTAATGTTCCTTGTAAACTGTTTATGTACAATAAAGATATATACAACTACAATAATGGTTATTTTACTCACATGAGGATACACTTGTGGTTTGCCCTCTCACTCCCACCAGCACGGCAGCAGCACAAAACAGCAAAACTAATCGCAACATGTCTTCACCTTCGTAGTTTCTACCAAATAATGACTGATTCATTTTAATTTATCCTGTACAAACCGATAATGTTTAATCTAGAGATAATGCACAGGTGTCTTGCTGTTATCAGATTTTATTATTTGATTTGTTTTTGTAGCATAGAAGATCATTAAATTGATTAAAGCAGTGTAGAAAATTTGTAGCGGGAGCGAGGTGATATGCTCGACCGCTAGAAAGGGAAGGTCTTTCCTGGCGGGAAGATCTTAAAAAAATAAACAGAAATTTAAAAACACATATTTATGTATACAGGGTTTAACAAAATATACTGAAACTTTTTAATTCACAGTACAAAAAATTTATCATTCTTTATTTATTCTTTGCAAATAACTCTGATACAAAATTGTAGTTCAAAATTATCCAACGCTTTTGAATGTTCGTTAATTAATATATCTAATTACTCATGGCATTAGTTAATGTAGAGCAGAGCCAGTTTGTTAAATTGGTTTGTCTTAAAACCAGCGTCTTTCTCCGAAAGCCTAGCCAGAAAAGCTGAGAAAATCTATTTTGGCGACATATTTTGTTAATTGTGTTTTATGTTCTTTCTGTATTTTTTGTTGTTTTATACATACATACATACATACTATCACGTCTTTATCCCTAATGGGGCAGACAGAGCATTTTGGGTCTTGCGGCTCTACGCAGAACCCAGGGCCGCAAGACCCAAAAGCCACTTTTAGCGTCATGGTGGGCGAGAAGATGGAAAAGCAATCAATACAGTGATGGGTTGCTAGCCGCATCGCCTGTTAACATGATTCGCTTTTTTGCCCATTCCCTCGATCGGCTTTTACGATCTGCGCGGGAAGAGAAGCAGCTGGTACATTCTAAGTTTTTTCATTTCTTCCAGACCAGCATGGAAAATTTGTTTTATATTTGCTCCAAATAAAGATTTTTCTATTTTCTATCAGTAATTTTCCCCAAGAAACATTTATCGAAAAGTGGACCGATCCTCTGATCCGAATTAATATGAAAAGCAAATATTTTTATATTTCGATATATTAATAACCCGATACAGACAGACCCGTTTTCCAAGTAACGGAAATGAGGCATAGACGTCCGAACACGTTGAATAGACTAAACGAATGTAGCAAGGTCGGCAAGGGTGTTCGAGTGTCCATATCTGCGTAAAACTTGCAAGAGAATTTATATTCGTATTTGACAACAATGCATCGTCAGAGATGACACTTCCTCACTTCCGGTTGCCTGTCACACCATAGTTCCTTAGTAAGCCATTTATTTATTTTTAAACTAGCTCTGCCCGTAGGCTTTGCTCCCCGTGGGAATTTCGAGATAAAAACGTCCTTATCCTACGTCCTTCCTTGGGTATATATCAAACTATATCCATACCAAAGTTCATCTAAATAGGTTCAGTGGTTGAAGCGTAAAGTGGTAACAAACTTATAACTAATAACGAAGCGTATTCAAGTGACATCTTTTGTAGCTTGTGCAATGTTATGGGATGTGGACACTTTGTGTGAGTAAGTGGCGAACACTGCTGTTAGATTTTCAGGCTGACATAATTTGACGACTCTAATGACAGCCGGGATCAAAGGTTTATCGTGCCTTCCAAAGCACGGGGGAGCCCGAGAAGTAGCGTTGCATAATTATCGATAGTTTGTATTTCGATATATTAATAAACTAGTATAGAGAAATGTGTGTTTTAATCAATATTGATGACAATTTTATACCCTGTAAGTGGACAGCTTTATGATGCAAATGAAGGAGAAAGTAGGAGTGGTGCCGCATTTTACACAGCCGCAAGACCCAAAATGCTCTGTCTGCCCCTGTGATATTAAAAAAACTCACAGAGCTCCTTCGTGCTTATAAACAAAAAATACTTACAGTTTACTGCCCTGCAGGTACAGTACAACTTTACTATGGATTTAGGGTGTTGATGGGGCTGTCTCCATGATGCAGCGCGTCAGGGATGTTTGCTGAAGCGCGTGTGGACTGCTTTGCTTTTATGCAACCATGCGCACGCGCAAACGGTTCATACTCGTATCTCTGGCGGGCAGGCTCCAAGCCAGCGCCAACAACATGCAAAAACGCTGGCAAATAGGCTTGATTTTCAGTATGTGAATCACTGTTCAGTTCAATCCTACTAATATTATAAACGCGAAAGTTTGTAAGTATGGATGAATGAATGGATGTTTGTTAGTTGTTACTCTTTTACGTAAAAACTACTGATTGGATTTTAATGAAACTTTACAATAATATAGCTTATGTACATCAGAATAACACAAACGCTACAATTTATAAAGATATTGTGTACTCGAAATAATAATCCTAAGCAGACTAAGTAGCGGGCACCAGCTAGTGATTCATATACTGAAAAACAAAGACCTTTAGACTACACAGCTTCTAGTTCTTAAGTTCTATTTTTCTGGTACTAACACATGAATCTAATATTATAATCCCTGGTTGGTCGAAATATATTTATTTATTCATTACTAACCAACATATTAGTAGGTATCACACCGACTTCAGTGTGATACGAAGCCCTCAAATTCTTTTTTAGTTATCATACATTTGTAAAGGCCGGACGGACGGACATTTCTCGGCATCGTCGCCGTTTGACGAAGTGTATTCAAGTGAAATGACATCCTTTTGTAGCTTGTGAAATGTTATGGTAAATATATTTGGTATCCATTTCGAATTAGTCACACAAATAAACCCAAGACCCAGTATCGGATCTAGACTTCTTTGGAGGCGGGGCCAAATGTGAATATGCCGCCCCCTGCATGGTTTTGCCGCCAAGACAAGACAAGATATAAGGAATGCAAAATGCGAATATAAAAAGAAATAAATAAATAGTTAATTACCAGTACCTTGATTTGTGAACACGAGTTGCAGATAGGATATGCGACGCGACGTGGCGCACACTTAGAAATATAGAATCTCGCTAAGATGTAGAATTTTTTTTAAGGGATTGATCCAAAGTTATTTTAAATATAAGGTCTAACAAAATATACTGAAACTATTTTAAGGGTGAATTCAGTCCGTGATACTAAGCAACAGTTTCCCCAAGAAATATAATAGTTTCAATGTATTTTGTTAGACCTTATCCGTCTTATTAAACAACGCAGACTAACTCTGTTACTAGTTTTAAACCATTATCCGACCAAATAAAGTTGACATCTAGTAATATGCCACGGTCTCATCTGAAAATGTCAACTTTATTTGGTCGGATAATGGTTTAAAACTAGTAACAAAGTTAGTCTGCGTTTTATAATAAGACGGTATTTATTCCGTACTTGTTGAATACAATCGTATCAGATTCCGTACTTCAAACGATTACTTATCGTCAAACATTTATTGCTGTATTGACGAACATTTATTGCTGCATTTGCAGTGTCGAACAAAGCTCGATTTAAACTTTTACGTAGGTATCATTCGTTCGTAAAAGCTTCGGTGTACAGGCGGCTTACAAATACAATTTGATTTTAATTATAATCAAATATTACACTTTGAAGAATCCTCCAATCGCCTGGGTGAAATCAATCCTCATATGGCTTATTCATTTATAAAATTCTGCCTTTTTGTCCCTAAGACTACCTATGCCCTTCGGTGTACACCTCTATGGGCTCACGGCCATCTTCTGTCTCGTTTAGATAACATCATAAGGGATTCTATAAATAAAATATTTAACTGCCTCCTAAACGACAGAAGTTGGTCCCAAGCGACACTTCCCATACGGTATGGTGGTCTTGGAATAAGAAAAATTTCCAGTATAGCACTACCGGCATTTTTATCTTCGGTCCATGGCACAAGCAACCTCGTTGGTAAAATATTAGGCCCATCGCCTTGCGATGCAGAGTTTGCTTGCCTGACCGAGGCTAAGAATGCCTGGTTTTGTGCAGTAGGTCCGAGTGGTCAACTACCCCTGAATCTGGCCTCGCAGCGACAATGGGACGAGCCCCTCTGCGAGAACATAAAAAATAATCTATTAGAAACAGCTGTTGATGACGCGGAGCGGTCCCGCCTTCGGGCTAGCTGCATGCCAGAGTCAGGGTACTGGTTAAATGCCCACCCATCAGCAGCGGTAGGTACCCTTCTGGAAAGAACCACCTTCAGTTTAGCGGTGAGTCTCCGTTTAGGGGCCAGGACAAATGAGCCCCATCGCTGCCGTTGCGGGGGTGACGTCGATCACCTAGGACACCATGGCCTGGCTTGCCGCCGCAGTGCTGGCCGCATCCCGCGCCACGCTGCTTTGAATGATGTCATCCGTCGGGCTCTTGCTAGCGCCGGTGTACCAGCGGTTCTAGAGCCTGCTGGTATTTCCCGAGACGATGGCAAGAGGCCAGACGGGATGACGCTCATTCCGTGGAAAAACGGGCGGTCTTTGGTTTGGGATGCCACCTGTGTAGACACTGTGGCCCCATCCCACCTCCAAGCGACCGCCCGAAGAGCGGGCGCGGCCGCAGCGGGAGCAGAAGCGAATAAAAAGCGCAAATACGCGGGTCTAGGCGAGCCTTATATATTTGTGCCCTTCGCCGTGGAGACCTTAGGGCCCTGGGGTGTAGAAGCCCGTCAACTATTTAGAGAGGTCTCCACACGTTTGATCGACGTCTCTGGGGACCCAAGAGCTGGTGCGCATTTCGGCCAAAGGCTTAGCCTTGCAATACAACGCGGAAATGCCGCCAGCCTCTTGGGGACTCTGCCTGTTGACGGTGGCGATCTGGGAACGATTTTTTATATAAATTAATGTTTTTATTTTTAGTAATATTTTTAATTTTTAATTTATAGAATAGCATTTAGTTAATTAATTATAATGTAATTCTAAAATAAAAGACACATTAATTAAATAGGGTTAGATATCCAAGTCCGAATTACATGTATTCGAATATATTTGATTTTTCAATTTAAATGCTTTGATTTATGATGATATTATGCTAACGAAGAAAATATAATACGGCGGATTAGCTCGTTGAAATGGCAGTGGGCGGGACACATAGCGCAACGAACCGAAGGCCGATGGGGCAAGGTTCTCGAATGGCGACCGCGTACTGGCAAGCGAAGCGTGGGACACCCATCCACAAGGTGGTCTGACGACCTGACCAAGGTCGCTAGAAGGCGCTGGAAGCAAGCCGCTTTAGATCAGTTATTTTGGAAATCTTACGGAGAGGCCTATGATCAGCTGTGGACGTTATGCGGCTGAAATAATGATGATGATGACCCAGCTACAGTTTTAAGTGGTTGAGAATTAACAAACTACTGAACTTCAATAGAATTGTACAAAATGTTAAAGCTGAGTGTACTTTCCATTAGCAACGTAACTCAGTTCGGGCTGCATTACGAGGGAGGGGGAGGGTGGGATACTAACAATGTTACAAGCTAATTCCATGACTCTTACAAATAGCTTTAGTTAAAGAGTTCAAAGAAAACAACAAAGCACCTTCGATTGAAAAAATTAAATGTAAGAAGAGATTCTATCAAATCGATCTTTATCACGCCAGCCACACACATTTTCCACTTGGTCCAATGGTTGACCGGGAGAGAATGCGATATGGCATTAGGCCCGCCACTTGTACGTTTTTTTTACTGTGCAATAAAGTTTAAATAAATAAATAAATAAATTCGATTATGTTGCGGACAGAATAGCTAGCTATATGTATATTGTAAATAGATAAGCAAATTAAATAAAGATATTTTTCCCATACGGTAAAGTTAGGGCTTTTTAGCGTACCTAGGTATATATAGGATAAATAGATGTAAATATAGGGTGCCTAGATATATCTACCTGTTGTATATGTACTTATATTGAGTAAATGAGTTATGAACTGGGTGTAACATTTATTTCCCTGGTACAAATTGTAGCGTCTAGCACAGGTATATAGTGCTAAACGTGAGGTAAATAGGTATTCTAAGGTGGTTGGTCATGGAATTTCCTTACGAATTTGTAATAGGTCTTGGTAATTTTGGGGATTTCCATGGCCACGCCCCTTGTGAGGTAACCGACATTGTAAAGTGGAGGGGATATATCTAGGCACACCTACCCTCTTTTAGTTTGAGATTTTTTGTGGCTCGAATGTATAAATATAAGGCAGGCTCGAGTAGAATTGTACTTCAGTGTCATTGTGAGCCTAGTGGAATAAACAAGTGAAGAGAGAAAAATTAATTAAAAATGTTTTCATTGTGCACGACCTGCAGTCCACCGTGCTACCAGCTGAGCAAAGGAACTCGGAGAAAATACCGCACTGGTTTCCGTCGGTAACAGAATTTCGTGGTCCTCCGATCCGGATTTGAAGAAGCCGTGGTCCTGTCCGATCCGGTTTTGAAGATTTCAAGATTTGATCCAGTGGGAAAGAAGATTTCAAGAGGCCAGGCGCGTATGCAGTAGGCTTTCCCAGGAAGGGAGGCGCGTTTTGGTGAAGAAAAGGCTCTCACAGTGACATTGAAGTGCCACCCCGCACAGGTGTCTACGACTGTCAACCGTTATATTTCTTTGACATACCGTTTCATTTGATTTTGTGCGGGTGTGCATTTCTTGTTGCGTGGTACAACGCGGGTTTACCTGCGGGTTCGAGAAATTCCGGGCCTAACGGTGCCAAATCCGGGGTTTCTCGGGCTAACGCCTTACTGGCGGTGCAGTGAATCGGGCTACACTGCCAACTACCAAGTTGAATAGTCCGCTACGCCGATAAGGTTTGTGTTCGTGAAGGAGCCTCCTGGTGGGCACAGCCGAAGGTTGGCGGCGTTCCTCCGTCAACCCGAGCATCTGGATCGACACGTAACCCTCTATCGGGTAGTTCCTACCTATCCTATCCTGCACGACCATCCATCCTCGGCTGGGTTCACCGCGGTAGTATACCCGACCGGGATTGTTAGTGGTAGGGACCGTTAGGGCTTGCAAGTGCGAAGAACGACGATGCCCAAGACACGGAGCCAAGCAGGGAAGACGGAAGGCAGCCAGGACGTCGCGAGGAGGAGGCTGACATTCGACGAGCCACCAGCCTCGCCATCAGCTACTACGGACGCAGTACCCCCCACCACTGAGGGATTTCACCGACTACCCGCAGAAACTGATACCACCAGAACGCAACCAAACCAAGAAGACACGACAAAGGGAGATACTATGACACACTACGCACCACGAAGAGCCGCATCGATTAGGTCAGGGGCGTCGAGCATAGCGTCTCGAATTCAGCAAGCTGAACTACAAGCAGAGGAGCAATTAGCCATGCTGAAGAAAAAACAATTGGAAATAGACGCCGAGTTAATAAGAAAGAGATTAGCCGTCGAGATTACTTCAATTAGAGAAGAAGAAGGACAAATTCCGCCTGTAGAAGCACAGGGGAATGTACAAGAGCGCATCAACGAGTGGCTTCACCAAAGTATGGAGGGGAGACCACGAGAAAGAGCAGACGTGCCATCGACATCGCAGTACCTATCGGACGTTCGTCAGGCAGGGGCAGGACGAAAGGATCTGGACCGGGACGCTGTGATGGAAGAACCGCTACGGTGTGAAGGACGCTTGCCCTCACCAAGAAGGGGGCTGGATAGGGGCGATCCGGAGGCGAGGCCGAAGTCTACGCCGAGCCGTGAGCGAGGGATCGATCGACTGGCAGTTGTTTTGGAACAGATGACGCGACAGAGGCCCGCACCTAGGCAGGCCCATGAATTACCGATCTTCAACGGAGCGCCGATGGATTGGTTATCGTACAAGGCGGCTATGAGAGACTCGACGGAACTGTACAAGTTTACAAAAGCTGAGAACCTCGCTCGATTACGCACGAGTTTGCGCGGCGAGGCGAAAGAAGCAGTGGCTGCGCTTTTATTCACCGCGACCGACCCGGAGCAGATTATGAGAACATTAGAGCAGTGCTTCGGGCGACCGGAAGTGATAATAGATCGCACGTTGGAAGACATAAAGAAGCTGCGCCCACCCGGGGCGACCGCAAGCGAGTTTAATAGTTTCGCGATAAAAGTGCAAAACATCGTGTGTACATTGAACACGATTGATAATAGGGGCTACTTACAAAATCCCATGGTTGCAAGAGAGATAGTAGAAAAGCTAAGTCCTCATGTGAAGTCAAAATGGACCGACTACGCACAAGCGAACACGACGGCCGAGCCAGACATTGTCATTTTGTCTAGATTTCTGATGGAGGAAGCAGACCGCGCTTTACGCTTTGCATTTAACACGCCGAAGATATCGACTGCGCCTGACAAGAAACATGAGCAAAGAAATACAGGCCGAGTGCGCCGTCCAGTGCCAGTATATGCGACGGATGAGGAGTGCATCTGCTGTGGAAATAAACATTTAACAGCAAACTGTTACAAACTCAAGCAAATGTCAATGAATGAAAGATGGAGCTGGGCCAAGCAAGAGAAAGTCTGTTTTCGTTGCCTAAGCGCTAAGCACCGGCATGAAAAGTGCAAGCAAAAGAAATGTGGAGTGAGCGGATGTACGATGCCACACCACGCGTTGCTACACCACGAAAAGAAAGAGACGGCGAATACCGAAACAGTGGCTTTGATCGACGTGAATAATAGACAGGTGTTGTTAAAGATTTGCCCAGTCGAGCTGCGTGGACCTAAAGGTGTGTTTTCCACCGTGGCGTTATTGGACGAAGGATCGTCGACAACAATAATAGATGAAAAGCTAGCCGAAGCTTTAGGTGCGGAAGGAAATGAAGCCGCATTTGCCGTGCGCAGTATCAACGCCCACGCAGAAATACATGGCAGCCGTCTCGTCAGTTTACAAATCCTAACGACAGAGGGCGCTTATGATATACTAGCGCGCACTATGAGAGACTTGACGTTGAGTCGCCAAAGAATAGATAAAAGATTATTACAATGCGCTCATCTCAGAGAAATTGAAAAGGAGATATGCACTAGTGAGATGGAGCCGAAAATATTAATTGGGTCGGACTATTGGGATTTAATAGTTACTAGGAGATTGTTAGAAGGCAAGCGGGGGGAGCCCGTTGCCTCATTCACGAAGCTAGGATGGATTATCCACGGGTCGGCACCGCGAATGATAGAGCGAGATGGCGAGATTGTATGTCACTTGCAAAGAATGAGACGGAGCGATGCTGACGATTCGCTGAATGAATTAGTAAGAAAGCATTTCGCGATTGACGCGATAGGCATTGAAAAAAGGAAAAGCTCGCTTACGCCGTTAGAACAGCGGGCAGTAGAAATTTTTGAGAAAAATGTACAATTGGTAGATGGTTGTTATCAAGTGGCCCTACCATGGAAAGACGACAACGTGGTTATGCCGCCAAGTTATGGTCAAGCCATTAGAAGGCTAAAGGGCATCGAGAAAAAAATGGATAGATGCCCAGTGTTAAAAGAGAAATACACAGCGCAGATTGAAAATTTATTGATAAAAGGATACGCCGTTCCGGCGGACGGTACCGAGGAGAATAGTACAAAGCTATGGTACCTACCACACTTTGCGGTCACGAATCCGAATAAACCTGAACGGCTGCGGCTAGTATTTGATGCGGCAGCCAAGATGGACGGCGTCACGTCTCTCAACACAGAGTTGTTGGAGGGCCCAGATTTACTAAGGTGTTTACCAGGAATATTATGGAGATTCCGAGAAGGATGTATAGCCGTACATATGGATATTGTAGAGATGTTTTTGAGAATACGAATTGAGCCGACAGACAGACCCGCTCAAATGTTTTTGTGGCGTGGCGACGAAAGAGAGGGCCCGCCCAAGAAGTACAAGATGGCGTCTATGATTTTTGGAGCTAAGAGTTCGCCGTTTTTGGCCCATAGTGTACGAGATTACAACGCGATACAACACGAGAAAGAGTATCCGCGAGGTGCGCGTGCTATAACCCAGTCAACGTTTATGGATGACTATGTGCAAAGTTTTGAGAACGACAGTGAAGCGTTGCAAGTCGTCGACGAAATAATAAAGATAAATAAAAATGCTGGGTTCGAGCTGTCGGGCTGCGCCACTAACAGTGCGGCAGTTCGGGCTAGAATGCAAGAATGTACAAGTAATACGACTTGCGTTGAGATTAAACAGTTGGGTGAAGCATGCGAACAGTACGGAAGAACACTGGGCCTGTATTGGATCTCGACAAGAGATGAAATAGCGTTCAACACAAAGATGTCTCGAGTACCACAAGATGTGAAAGCTTGCGTACGAGCGCCTACCAAGCGAAAAGCACTGAGCGCGGTTATGTCTATTTTCGACCCGTAAGGCCTTATAAGCTACTACACGATCAGCGCGAAAATTATATTGCAAGGATTGTGGCGTCTGAAAATAGATTGGGACGACGAGCTGCCTGCGGAAAATGCTAGCGAGTTTCAAAGATGGCTGCACGGCATGTCAGAGTTAGCGGAGCTTCGTCTACCCCGTCAGTACCTTACGGGGGGAGTGACTCGCTTAGAAGTAAATACGTTTGTCGACGCGAGCGAATCCGCCTACGCCGCAGCAGTTTACTGGCGAGCTATAGATGAAAATGGAGAAGTACAGATGTCACTCGCGGCAGGCAAGGCGAAAGTAAGCCCAATCCGCACCCAAACTGTGCCGAAATTGGAAATGCAAGCTGCGTTGATTGGCATGCGACTAACAAAGGCGGTGTTAGAAGAGCACACATGGAAGGCAGAGCGTGTTGTATACTGGACAGATTCTTCGACAGTATTAAAATGGTTGAGAAACTCCGAAATAAAGTACACGCCATTCGTAGCGAATAGAGTTGCCGAAATTTTGGAAAATACGGATCCCAGCCAATGGCGATGGGTACCCACTGAACTAAACGTCGCGGATGACGCAACGCGATTGAATTTTGAAGCAAAATGTAGAAAGGACAGATGTTTTATTGGTCCACGATTCTTGTACAGTTCAGAGTCGGAGTGGCCGCAAGAAAGAGAAGGAAATAGTGAAATTGAAAGAGAGTACGTGTTGCATGTTGACGTATATAAATCATGCATAGATGTGACACGTTTTTCGTCGTATGAGCGCCTTGTAAGAACAGTAGGAAGAATGTACCAGTTTATCGAGAATTGCAAGACAAAGAAACGCCAATCGCTTACACACGAGCACGTCGAGAGAGCAGAGGGATATCTAATGAGAGCAGCCCAGCTAGAAGGATTCGGCGATGAGATCGCCGCCCTACGAGAAGGAAGACTGATTCCTGCGCGATGCCGCGCGCGGAGGCTCAGCCCCTTTCTCGACAGCAAAGGGTTGCTGCGAGCCTCCGGCCGGGCCAGCGCCGCGGGGGTCGCGACACTATCCATGAACTTTCCCATCATCTTAGACGGACGGCACCCCCTTACGCGGTTGCTGGTCGCTCGCGAGCATCGGCGATCTCACCACGGTCACAACGAACGAGTGGTAAACGACTTGCGACAAAAGTACATCATTTTGAAACTACGCCCAACTGTGCGCGTTGTAGCAAAGAGCTGCGCGATTTGTCGCATTAGAAAAGCACAAGTAATGCGCCCAGTGAAAGGTGACCTCCCGAAGGAGAGATTTTACGCATATTCAAGGCCATTTTCCAGTTGTGGCTGTGACTACTTCGGTCCAATGACCGTTACTATCGGACGACGACATGAAAAGAGGTGGGGAGCCCTGTTTACCTGCCTGACGACAAGAGCGATTCACATAGAATTGGTAGCATCTCTAAGTACAGACTCAGCAATAATGGCTCTACGAAGGATGGCGGCGCGCCGTGGATGGCCGCGTATTATGTACACCGACAATGCGACGAATTTTCGAGGTGCGGATAATGAACTACGCGCGGCAATGAAAGAGTGGGAGCCTGCGCTTCGAGATTACACCGTGACGAAATTAGTATGGAAAACGATAGCACCTAATGCGCCCGAACAAGGAGGTTGCTGGGAGCGCATGGTTAGAACAGTGAAGAACGCGCTCAAAGTTGTTTTACACGAAAAGCACCCAAAGGAAGAGGTTTTCATAACGCTATTGGCTGAAATCGAGTTTACTGTGAACGCGCGCCCCCTGACCTATGTTCCTGTAACTATCGACGATCCTGAAGCGCTCACACCCAATCACTTTCTATTGGGTAGCTCCATGGGCCTGCCTACCCTGGGCCCGTGTGAGCCTGCCGACAAGCGCACTTGGAGAGCCGCCCAAGGGCTGGCTGATGAATTTTGGAAGAGATGGATAAAAGAGTATCTCCCGCAATTGGTGCCACGCAACGACGCACCTACGACGAAACAAAGAAAAATACAAGTGAATGACCTAGTGGTGGTGGTGGATCCAAATCTACCGAGAAATGTATGGCCAAGAGGGGTCGTTATAGCCGTTCACCCCGGCCCGGATGGCGAGGTTCGCAACTGCACCGTGAGGACGTCGAGCGGCGAGTTCCGGAGGGCGGCGTCGCGGCTTGCTGTCCTGCCCATTGAGTGAGGTTTGCGCGGGAGGCTTCGACGGGGGGAGCTATGTTGCGGACAGAATAGCTAGCTATATGTATATTGTAAATAGATAAGCAAATTAAATAAAGATATTTTTCCCATACGGTAAAGTTAGGGCTTTTTAGCGTACCTAGGTATATATAGGATAAATAGATGTAAATATAGGGTGCCTAGATATATCTACCTGTTGTATATGTACTTATATTGAGTAAATGAGTTATGAACTGGGTGTAACATTTATTTCCCTGGTACAAATTGTAGCGTCTAGCACAGGTATATAGTGCTAAACGTGAGGTAAATAGGTATTCTAAGGTGGTTGGTCATGGAATTTCCTTACGAATTTGTAATAGGTCTTGGTAATTTTGGGGATTTCCATGGCCACGCCCCTTGTGAGGTAACCGACATTGTAAAGTGGAGGGGATATATCTAGGCACACCTACCCTCTTTTAGTTTGAGATTTTTTGTGGCTCGAATGTATAAATATAAGGCAGGCTCGAGTAGAATAATTGTACTTCAGTGTCATTGTGAGCCTAGTGGAATAAACAAGTGAAGAGAGAAAAAATAATTAAAAATGTTTTCATTGTGCACGACCTGCAGTCCACCGTGCTACCAGCTGAGCAAAGGAACTCGGAGAAAATACCGCACTGGTTTCCGTCGGTAACATATTAGGTCGTATACAAGATTGGCTTCTGCGTGGTTTCAGGCAAGGCCGTGTGGTTTCCGGCAGAGTAGAATAGGACCACTCCAAGTCCTCCCGTGGATGTCGGATTAAAAAACAAAAGGTAAATAAAACATCAGCGAGACCTTTCCAACCCGTCTGGCCAGCGTGGAGAAAGTAGGCCAACTCCTCTGGCTGCTCTATTAGTACAGAGATAGTCATGCTCCTGCAGTGAAGACAAAAATTAAACCTGGAAATGAAGAAGAAACAAGATAAACGTATCAAATGCGCATTAAAAAAGCCAACAGTCAACTCAAGACACAAAATAATGGTCTTTATACATTCATACTACCACGTCTTTATCCCGAATGGGGCAGACAGAGCATTTTGGGTCTTGCGGTTCTATGCAGAGCCCAGGGCCGCAAGACCCAAAAGCCACTTTTAGCGTCATGGTGAGCGAGAAGATGGAAAAGCAATCAATACAGTGATGGGTTGCTAGCCGCATCGCCTGGTAACATGATTTGCATTTTTGCCCATTCCCTCGATCGGCTTTTACGATCTGCGTGGCATTCTAAGTTTTTTAATTTCTCCCAGACCAGCATGGGACGATTAGTACGATAAAAAATATACTTATATTTCGTTATAGGCTCCGTCTACGAGTAGTAATCTGTGAAAATTCTCCATCATGAACTGTTTGCCTAGATGCCTAGTTATTGCATATTATTCGAGCTTCTATTTCGTAGTCATTTCACATCAAAAATCCGAATATCGAAGTATTTTGAGTGATTTTCGAAGCAATACAGCAAATTGGCAATGTCAAAGGCACACTCGAATATTTTTCTGACTGAAGTTGCTTTCAAAGCCTAAGTTGACTGGTTGACTGCATGCAAAAGGAATGCTGCCAATATCGTTGAGGTAAACACTGCAACCTAATATGGCATTTATCAATAGAGCTGTATGTACGACTGTTGCGTAGAGCCATAAGACTAGAAGTGACGCTTTTTTCAACTCGCACTAAAAACAAAATCTGACTATAAATCACCTAAATAGTAAAATGCTACTAATTATAGGAGCACTGATATTCATAACAAATCAATCTGTCTACTGTCTACTTTTCTTACATTAGTTTATCTACAGTTATTAGATTAGTTATGTACTCACAGTATGAATACTTACCGTCTTCAAAACTTTTCCTCAGAATATCTTTTGTTTTGCTCTGGAACCAATAGAAAAAAATTTTCGGCCCATCGGTTAGATTATTAAAAAATATTGGACATGACTTTTTTCTTTTCTATGAGAAACAAAAAATACAAAGATGCAGGTTCATTTAAATTTCGCATGACGTCACAGCTAGGTACGATTTTTACTTAAAGGTCACAGCACACTTATCAACTCGGAAAGGGATCGACACCGTATCGCCTTTCGCCGCGCGGTCAACTAGGCGTCAACCTGACGTAGGCACGTAACCAAACAGGCTCAGCTTCGGTACGTCGACTCGACTACGGCTGGGCGACGCCGCGCTTACCGCTCGCCGGCCGCTCTGGTCTGGCTGGCACTAGATCATTTTAAACGTAAAGTGTAGCGCACGGTTATGTCTCGGTTCACAATACGCGAGTCGGCAATCATAGCCATCAATTTTTGTTTGTCTACAAAATAAATAAAACGCGGGTGTGAGGAAACGGAGAGACGTCAGCTCGCATACGGAGAGGCGTAAGCGCGCGGACGACGAGCCGCAAGCGCGGGGACCGCTAGTTGACCGACCAGCAAAGCGGTTCGTGAGCTGGTCCTGAGGCGAGGCGTTTACGTTACGAATCCGAATAGTGTGCGTTGCAGTAGGAAGTTTCATACAAAGAATACTGAGCTGCTCGAGTTGATACGTTTACGTTCCGTTTACGAGTTGATAAGTGTGCTGTGACCTTTAAAGTGACGTGGCAAGCCCCCACTCCGGAACTTTGATGTTCCGTATCTTTGTGAATTTTTACTTATTTAAACTGTAAAATTATGTAAACTGAAAAATATAAATCCAATATTTTTGGATAACCAAAAGACGGACTAGTTACAATCATTGGTACTTATCTGATAATAAGTTTTTTTAAAGTTAAATTTTTTGTACAAGTTCAGCTAAATCGGTTGAGGATCTCTGGTTGCAAATTGAGTTGTAAGACTTAACCTAAAAAAACATTCATACATACATACAAGATACATTCCAAGTTTGATAAAAGCTTGGAAATAACTACATAGAATATTATCGTGATTCGTGAGTGATATGGGCGTTTAAGCGCCGATTCACACTGAAATGGTATTAGCAAGTAATGCAACAATTTCACTCTCAAACCATATTCAACTTTATTTATATCTTAGAAATGCTTAGCATAGTTGAGAAAACCATATTTTTGACATCGATTCTCCATTTCTCCTTTATTATGTAAATACAAAGAAAGGGCCACATCTAGCAGTATAAAATCAAGTCTGCCCGGTTAGTTTGGACTTTTTCCCCCTTCTATTACCCGGGGCAGTTGAGAACTCTATTCTAGGAAGCAAAACGAAATAAAAATGACCCACTATATGGAAGTTTTCAAACGGATTTGGCTTTTGTTCGGGTTCGGAGTTTCGGGGTTCAGTTCCGTGACTTATTGTTAATGTTTATGGTTTTGTGGCTTGTATAACTTATGTTTTATACCTAAAGGGCTAAGGAGGGAGTTGATGGAAAGTCGACATATTGTGTAGAGTTGCCTGTGTGTCTTGGATATAGATATATTTTTACGTCTTTATTTCTGACGGGGTAGACCCAGGGCCGCAAGACCCAAAGGCCACGCTCAGCGTGAGGGTGGGCGTAAAGGTAAAATTAGAAATGGTTTTAATACTAAAACCCGATTTCGAGAAGATTCTATAAAAAAAAAAGGCATTCCATACTAAAATGCGCAGCCACCCGGTTAATTTGTATGGGAATACCGATTATTTTTGGTTTTTGACTGTAATTTTTTTTGCTCTAGTGATCTAGTACAGCCCGTGGTTTGATTTATTACAGGTATGTCCCTTCCACGTTGTAGGTCAAGATGACCTGCCAGTCAGTTTGACACATCTTATAATTTAAAAAAAATTAAAGCTCGACTTCATCCCCATTCTTCATGTTCTTTTACGTATGCATGAAAATTGTGTTTATTTATTGTGATGTAACTGTAACATTTAGCATGCAGATGTCTTGGTGTAAAACTGTTAGTCTGTATGTTATATTTTAATAAACAATAAACAATCCCCAATAAAAAATAAAATTTCTATTGCACCTCCACGGAAGTACACCCTCCGAAACAAAAAAGAATTTTCCAAATCGGCCCAAGCGTGTTCACATGATCGGCCACGCGCAGTGTAGGGTTCCGTAGTTCCGAATGCCAACTTTGAGTTTATGCCACTAAAAACGTTTAAAAACTAATTATCTATTGAATTTGTATGAAATTTCTTTTTCCGAGTACATTTTATAAGTTGATCGCCTATAACTTTTTAATTTGTATACCCTACTTAGCTCTGATAGTTTTCCTTTAAACTAATTTATATATACTATAGCTGTGAATTTTTTCACGTGGCCTTAAATAACCGTTTAGCAGATAGAGGGGGGGGACACTTGCCTCCAACAAAAACTTTCACTTTAAACCCAAATATTTCAGAAACGCATCCCTAAATCTAAAAATGGTGTTAACAAGCTCACAATGTTTTTGAAAGACCTATTCAACGACACCCCACACAATGTGTTGGTCGAGAAAAAAAATATTGACTACCTCTTTACTTGTATGGCAGCCAGCCTAAAAAAAAATATTTTTCCAGATTTTATTTTACGACTTTTTCGCCATGATTAATATACATATCCATGCCAAATTACAGCTTTCTAGTACTTGTAGTTTCTGAGTAGGACCGCGGACAGACAGACAGACAGACAGACATGGCGAAACTATAAGGGTTCCTTGTTTACTACGGAACCCTAAAAAGATTGCGACGAATTGATAACCTCTTTTGGAAGTCTGTTAAAAAATCACTTCACAATCGACCACAAAGGGTCAACTTTGATTGAATAAAGCCGGGGAATAAAGCCTGTCAGGGTCATTTATTAGAAACCCCACAATAGCCATCAGAACGACGGTACGACCCTATCATTCCTGTCAATTTAGAATCTCGTTGACAAAGGATTTTTGCTGGTCATGATAAGGTTGATAATGTTGATATCGGTTTACTACATTAATAAGTTTATTTGCCACTTACTAGGCAAATTAAAAACAATCCCAGAATAAATAAAATAAATATAAATATATAGGGACAAATTACACTGATTGAGGTAGCCCCAAAGTAAGTTCGAGACTTGTGTTACGGGATGCTAACTCAACGATACTATATTTTATAACAAATACACATATATAAACATCCAAGACCCAGGGATTGAACCCGGGACCTCTGGGTGGCGGACTAGCATGGTAACCACCACGCTACGGAGGTCGTCAGACTATGTGGTCAAACACCATCTAGTGATGAGCGGCTGAGCTACCCCGACTTTCAAGCATTAACCCCTAATATCTTTAAACGGCTGATCTGATTTTCGTCAAACATAGCAAGAACCACAGCAAGGAATTTTGCTTTCACGTAAAAAAAACAGCATCGAAATCGGTCCATCCGTTCGAGAGCTACGATACCCTAGACCGACACACAGACAGAGAGACATTAGCGTAGTATAGGTGACCTAAAAATCTACAGTACGTTTGTTCAAATTGTTTGCAAAACATACAAGCTATTTTGGAAATTATATATGCCTTTAGACTTGCGCCTCGTGTGAAAACGCCTTATATAAAGTTTAGCAAAATATACTGAAACTATTTAAGACGGGAATTCAGTCCCTGATACTGAACAACTTTCTCTAAGTAACACGTAGCTTTACTGGCGGGAAATCGACCACCGATGCGGGAGTAGCACTTGTTACTCATATATACGACGCATGGGAGAACAAAAATGATGGAATTGGATCATTTTGTGATCTCTCCAAAGCATTTGATTGCGTAGATCATCCGACACTTTTGCTTAAATTTCGTCAATACGGTTTTGATGATAAGTCAATAAAACTTATAGAATCTTATTTAACAGATAGGCATCAGACTGTTGATTTAAATGGCATAAAATCGCACGGATCTAATGTTAAGATAGGCGTACCGCAAGGTTCAATTCTTGGACCTTTCCTTTTCTTGGTTTATGTCAATGACTTGCCTTACATGGTTGAGAAGCAGGCTGGCATAGTGCTGTTTGCTGATGACACCTTGCTTATATTCAAACTTGATCGACATAGCACAAACGCTAGCGCGGTGAACAGCACCTTGTCTTCCATTTCTGATTGGTTTTCTGCCAATAATCTCATGTTGAATGCGAAAAAGACTCAATGCGTTAGATTTTCTCTTCCCAATGTGAGACAGGGCTGCGTTGACATAATGATAGATGGTGAAAAACTCGATCTTGTTGAAAGTACTACCTTCTTAGGAATTACAATAGACTCGAAACTTCAATGGGGTGCTCATATAACTAAACTTTCAAATAGGCTTAGTTCTGCGGCTTATGCTGTTAGGAGAATAAGACAATTGACAGATGTAGCAACTGCTAGACTAGTGTACTTTAGTTACTTTCATAGTGTAATGTCTTATGGCATACTCCTGTGGGGGAATGCAGCCGATATTCAGACTATTTTTATTTTACAAAAACGGGCAATTCGTGCTATTTACGGGTTAGGATCTAGAGACTCACTCAGAGAATTATTCAAGAAAATAGATATACTTACCTTAGCATCACAGTATATATTTGAAAACATAATGTATGTAAGGAAAAATATTTCCTCATACAATAAAGTAAGCGATTTTACCGATAGAAACTTACGTAATAAGAATGACTTAGTTGCCCCGTTTTATAGGCTTAAAACAATTAATAAGACATTTATGGGGAACTGTATACTTTTTTATAATAAATTGCCAAAATCGATCCTTGATATGCCAGACAAAAGATTCAAAACTTATGTAAAGAAAGTACTTTGTGAGAAGGCTTATTATAGGACCGATGACTACCTTAAAGACAAAAAAGTCTGGCGTGAGCTTGACGCGGGTCCCTCTAAAAGTTTGTAATATAGGTACTCGAAAATGTCATAATTTGGTACATTTTGTACAAACTAAATCTACAACTTGACATTACTTTAAAATTTGGACATTCTAAAAATTAAATTTAAATTATGATATGACATAACAAACAAAACAATGTATTCTCTGTCCACATTAACTTTAAGTATTAATTAAATTGTGAGTTGACGTCCTTGGAGAAAAGGTGCAGTGCAGTTTGTTACCGCTTCTTCTGCACTAGCGCTTTGGAAGCGGTAGTAAACTTAGCTGTAAGTAACTATTTGACGTCAACAATTGTGCAACAAAATAATGACGATTATTAAGAGATATTATAAATATCCTATGATAATAAAGATATATTTGATTTTGATTTGATTTGACCTTTAAACGAGCAATTCTTGTATATTTATTTATTGTTTGAGATGTAACCGTGCAAAGCTCGGTCGCCCAGGTACTCGAAATATAAAAAGTAATTTCTGGCCTCCCATACAAGTTGACCGATCAGCTGATCCGAGTTTGTATAGAAAGCCAAAAAATATTTTTCATATTTCGACATACGTTCCTTGGGGAAAGTTGTTCAGTATCACGGACTGAATTCACCCTTGAAATAGTTTCAGTATATTTTGTTATTAGATCTTATATACTTAGATCAAGACGACCTGTGAGTCGGTCGTTCGACACATATAATAATTTTTCAAAACCAAAACCTACTTTACCCCGAACTGTACAACCGATTTTAATAAAATTTCTTTTCCCTTGCAACCAACAAAAAATTTCCAAATCGGTTCAGGCATCTTCGAATAATCTTTGAACATACATAAAAAAACATAACGATGAATTGATACCTCCTCCTTTTTGGAAGTCGGTTAATAAGTCATTATTTTGTTAAAGTAGCAGATATTTAACTTTTTTTATTTGTTAATATGTAAATTATTTTATTTTACTTACTTGCTTTGCTTTTGTCAGATTTTTCAGGCTGCCTTAAGGCATCTGACATAGCTTGACGACTGCCATACAATGATGACAACCGAAAACAACCGCTTATACGTGCCTTCCGAAGCACGGCGGAACTCGTGTCGCTTTACTTGCGAGAGTGCTGGTAATTTGCTCTCCCGCCACGCCACCGAGCTCTTCGCTGATCTTACTTAATTAAATATACTACGTAAATAAAAGATGCACATAATAACTTCACGAGAAACTATTTATTCACAATGAAAACTTACATTTTACCGTAATTCAGATTTTTTACAAGTCAAATAAAAACAAAATAATACTGAAAACGACTAAGAAAAAAAGAAACAAAACCATTCGCGTCTCCTCCACAAATACCCAGGACATTCCATATTTCCGTTGGAAACGAAATATTTTGCATAAATATTGCTGTTTCCATGAAATTCTCCGCAATATACAATATTTTTTATTACGCTACTTTCTGAATCCGAGTAAAAGTTGTTTGTGCTTTTTTGCGAACAAAAAGATAAGTGTACATATTTTTGGGACATAAGTACGTACTTATCTTGTATTTTAACTTGAAATATGATCCTATTTAACAAAAAATCTTTTTATAAATAGAGTTTATGGAAAAATATTTTTTGACAACTACTTGAACAAAATAATACTTAAAATTTTTCATCAACATAAAGAAAATATATATTCATTTTTTAATTTTAAACTTGACAAATTCTGTTTGTAAGTATCCTGCAAAGATAGATTCAAATCTTCCAACAAGTTTAAACATTAAAAAATTATAAAGAAAAGGTATTAACTTAAACACATGTAAATATAGCATAATAATTATAGATAGGACTACGATAACTATCTGATTTAAAAATGATTAGAGTGTTCACGAAATATTATGTTTTTCTTGATTCCCGGGTGTAAAGTACCAAATAAAATTTTGCTAGGAAGCATAGATCCAGGGTTTTCGTAAACAAAAACTTGACCGAACGGCAACTGTTCACTCGAGTCTTTCCCAGTCGATGCGGGAGAGAAGGCCCTCGACTTATTATTTTTCGACTTTTTTCTGTGGCTTTTATGGGAACTCTGTAAAAATAGAAAAATACATTTGACCTTGACACATTGAGAGTAGAGCATTACCTCAACGCTTAGCTTATGAGGGGTGCAAAATCTATCAGGGCGGGAAAACAGTCTTGTTATTAATAAAACACCACTTGTGCTTTTTCCACACGATATAAAAAGTAATAAGTAATAAATATAGGAGATATATATATATATAATATACATTTTTTTTAATGCGAATGTTTTTCACATATGCTTTCCCAGAATGTCGTAAATCTATAGCCAATCTATTTTTTGCTGGTTTTGATGAGATAATTTACACTAAAAAAAATGATCACTTTTTTGCTGACTGTATAAAATGCTCCAGGTTATGCCCAGGCAACACACCCTACTTATGTCACTTTTTGCTACTCGATGAGGTAGGGTTGCATACGGCCCCCTCTTAGTCTAAAGTGTGAATGGGGACCGGGAATGTGGTAAGATGAAGGATATATTTGCCAAAGTAAAAAGAAATAGCTCGTAAAAATAAATATGTAACTTAATTTTTAATAAAGCAAGAACCAAGCTTACGAAGCATTTTAAGAAGCAGTTAAAAATGTTATAAAATTCGACTTTCAACGAGTAAATTATAATTTTTCATGACTGAACAATAATTTTTGATACAAAATGGAACACAATAACAAAAGACAAAAATCCTTTTGTCAATAGAAAACAAAGAGTGTCGTATTGAATTATCTTTTCAAAGAGTCCCGAAATACCAACCAATGTGTTATTTTCCCCCAATCTCCCTCTTTGTGCGTCAAAACTGTCATGGCTGACGGGCGAAGCGCTATGCCCAGTGGGGCGGGCCTCACTGCCATTTGATTGTGCCGATTCAGAGCTACTCGAATCAGGAATGCCTGAAAATGTTAAGCATTTTAAAAAATTAAAGCCGATTTATTTTTGACACGGGACGCTTTCGGTCCGTCGTTTTGGAAATCCTTGGGGGACCTTTGTCGATAGGACGTCAAGCGGCCATAAAAATTGGTAGACTCGTATTTATTTGTCGCCAGAAACGCCTTTAAAGCAGTCAAAGAACACGATTAAAATTATTTTAGTTAGTAATATATCCAAACTAATAAACCGTGTGGTTTCCGGCAGAGTAGAATAGGGCCACTCCAAGTCCTCCCGGCGTATCGTTGAAGGCGACTTAGGAAATATAAGCTTATAAACCTCTCCAACCCGTCTGCCAAGCGAGGAGAGTGTAGGCCAAGTATCGTGGAGACAAAAAGACGTGATGATAATGGTGATGATGACATCCAAATTAAAACATGTGATGGAAAATTTCGCTACGACTTGGATTCGAACCCACACCTTAATGCCGTGAGTGCACTTTTGCAGGATTCGAAACCACACCTTAACACCTTCAGTGCATTTGCAAAAGTGCTATACCGTTACTTGGAATTCACCCCGACGAATTTTCTCATCACAGTAAACACGCAATTGAAGCTTGCGTTATTCTTCATTACTACCCACTATTTAGAAGTGTACCTACAATTTCATCACATGTTTTGATTTGGATAACAATCCGAGCATTGTAATGCTGTTAAAATCAATAGTAACACATCTTGTACATAATAAAGCAATATTATAGACTCTTTAGGAGGTTGAAAGATATACGTATCTGGGACATTGTTTATCCTTCGACAAGGATCTTAAAACTAAGGAGGTCGATCGACGGATTCAGTTAGGATGGGTGGCATTTGGCAAGCTAGCGGACGTTTTTAAAAACCGGAAAATGCCACAATGCCTAAAGACACGCCTCTTCAATCAGTGTGTTCTGCCCACAATGACTTATGGTGCCAAGACATGGACTCTAACAAAAGGTACCATGTATAAGGTTGCGGTTGCGCAGAGAGCCATGGAGCGGGGCATGCTCGGCATCAAATTGCAAGACCGAGTTCGCAACGTGGAGATCCGACGTCGAACGAAAGTTCAAGATTTGAACTCGAAGACTCTAAAATGGAACTGGGCGGGACACCTGGCTCGAAGGAACGATGGTAGGTGGAGTAAGGCCGTCACCGAGTGGTATCCTAGAAATGGGAAACGTAGTGTGGGACGTCCGTTGGCTAGGTGGGTTGACGATGTCAGACAGGTTGCTGGAAAGAACTGGATCGCGATTGCAAGGGATAGAACAAGATGGCGCAGACAGAGGGAGGCTTATGCCCAGCAGTGGGTCCCTGATAGCTGACGATGATGATGATGATGATGATAGACTCTTTCATGAGTGGATGCCAGCAGACTACGTAAGAGCGAATGGACTGGGGAAGGTCCTTGCCCAAAAGTGGGACACAACAACAAGCTAGGAAGAAAAGTAAGTAATAAGCAAGAATTAAAATAAAAAAATAAAAACCTAAAGATGGGCTTCAAATGACTCGAAGCTAAAAAAAAGCAAAATAATTATAATTGTCTGTGGTAAGGTAAAACAATTAACCCCAAATTACAGAACAGGTTTTGATAAACTTTCTATACAACTACCTTACAAGACATCATTATCCGAGCGTTTTCCCGGTGACATCCTCAGCAGTGCTTCACAGCCCGGGGTCCGCTACCTAACCAAGGAGATTTGACGAGGTTACTGGTTCTTTACACAGAGCGACTGCCGTCTGACCTCCGCAACCCAAAGGGTAAACCAGAACCATTTTTATGTAGTTTGATCAAACGCTAGATGGCATTCGAGACCCACAGTTTATACGTGCCTTCAGAAACATTTTCATTTATTTATTTCGATACAAAATAATTTGTGTTGAAATATAGTAACACGGAATCATCTTTCTTTTCGGATAATCAGGTGATTCAAGCCTGCAATTTCCCAACTAGTGGGATTCGAACCCATAACCTCCGGATCATAAGGCGAACGCCTTGACCACTGGAACACTGAGGCAGTCAACGACCCCCTAATAAGTGTATCCTTTCAAACAAAAAAAGAATTTTCCAAATCGGTCCACGCGTCTCCGAATAATCGGTGAACATATAAAAAAAAAATATCGTGATGAATTGATAACTTACTCCTGTTTTGAAGTTGGTTAAAATCTTGTTTGTTAGTTTGTTTGTTTGTTTATAAAGCTTTATTGTACACAAGAAAGAATACAGATACAAATCAAAAAAGTAAACATACAACGGCGGACTTATCCCGTTTAGGGGTCTCTTCCAGTCAACCGGCCAGTAATTGAGAGGAATATTTACTTATTATGCGTTTGGGGTCAAAGTAGTAGTAATCTTACCATCAAATCCATCGATGCTAGTGTCGCTCGGTCTTTTGCGGGTAATTATTTGGTATTCTAGTTTGAAAATATCTGAAACGAAGAATAACTAATAATTTTGAGTCTCCAAATATGTACATACATACATACATAATATCACGCCTGTTTCCCGCAGGGGAAATATGTAATAGGTATGATATACTTCCATTTATAATATGTATATAATATAATATGAACATCATGTAAAAAATATACTTATTTACTTAATGATAAATAGTTTGTCCTTTTATATAAAAAATCGTAACTGAAAAAGAAAATAACTTGAATAGGAGCTCAAAATTGTTTTAAAATTTTAGATATATATTTTTACGATAGACTGAATTCAGCCTTAAAACTGTTTCAGTATAGTTAGATGTTACTAGTCAAAGTTACATTTGTACTGGTGGCGGAATCGCACAAAGTAATTCACATCACATAGTATGTAGTTTCAGTATATTTTGTTGATACACTGTTGGTACATCTTGAACAAGGAAGATTACAAGAACGGACGAGACTCTTAATGAAAACCTCCTACAGGGACCGGCAACACTGGAGTTTTGGACATTTGTCTTCAACAGACAATGGACATTAACCTTCAACTAAATCTTTAAAACCTTGTTGGTACAGCTCTGCTGTGCCGTCGACAAGAATTGACAAGGTTCCGGACCGGCAACATCGAAGTTCTAGACATTTGCCTTCAACAGGCAATAGACATTTACCTTCAACTAAATCTTTAAGACCCTGTTGATACATCCTGGCTGTGCCGTCGCCAAGAATTGACCAGGTCATTTGCCTTCAACAGACAATGTACATTTACCTGCAACTAAATCTTTAAGACCCTGTTTATACAGCTTCGCTGTGTTTGTGAGTGTATGTATGTGTGTGTATGCGTGCAAAATTGACGAGCTTCTACAGGGACCGGCAAGACAAATAACTAGAGTGAGACATTTGCTTTCAACATACAATGGACATTTACCTTCAACTAAATCTTTAAGACCCCGCTGGTACAGCCTCGCTGTGCCGTCGACAAGAATTGACGAAGCTCTTAGTGAAAGCCTCCTACAAGGGTCCTGGTAGCCGCTGGTGATCCAACTGTCCAACGTAGTGCTGTGAACAAAAGTTTGATGATGAAACTTTTTGAAAACGGAAAAAAAATTATAATAATTAAATACTTACCAGAAAAAAAACAACTTCAATTTCTTTCAGGAGTTTCTTCCATATTTCCGAGTTTTTCATTATGTCTTTACCAAATTAATATGGGACCAAGTTGGGAGTAAAGACTTTCAAATAAAAAAAGAATCATGAATCGGTCCACGGTTGACGAAGATATCGCGTAACATATATACAAAAAAAAAACATACAGTCGAATTGATCACCTCTTTTTTTGAAGTCGGTTAAAAAATAATAGGAAGATAAGTACATATTTACTCCTTGTCGAGTGGTTTTGGTTTTCAGTAGAATAGGGCCATATCATCTATTTTTGTAGATGCCGTTAAAGGCGACTAAAGTTTAGTGCTGAAGATTCTTCTTATAAGTCTAATTCTTTAGTCGTGTACACTACATTATTGCACTAAATAAATTATTTTTCTGTATTTTTTTAATTGTTTTCTCCACATCCCTTATAAGAATGGAGACGGCCCGATGAAAAATAAGCCAAAAAAAAATACAAGCTGAACAAAGCTTATAAACATCAATGCAAATGAGACCACTCCAATCTGTCTCGCCAGCGAGGATATAGGTCAAGTCCTCTGACTGCTCTGGCCAAGTATGGCTCTGGTAGTACAGAGAGGGTCGTGCTCCTGCAGTGGAGACAGAAAGACCTGATGATGAAATAAATTACCTACATACCATATTTTTGGCAAGGGTACATCCGTATCCTTTACTTCTTGGTTGTTAGCAGTCCTCCAAACATATTTAAAACTGTTGTTGTTCATTACTTGTTTATTGTAAAACATTTTCGAATGATTTTATTACATACCACGAATAACTTTCTTTTCTGTGTGATCGTACTTTATATTATTGTTGTGGGTAGGTACGAAAATATGAAAGTGTCAATTTTTTTAAAGTTTATTTTACTGTCCTGGATACAAGTCCTTTAGCGCCTATTTTTAGATTTTAATCAAAAGTGTTAAGTCTTTTGATCAAGGCTATGAATTTTATATTTCAATGCTTCAAGGGAGCTTTTGGTACAAATCTTTGTATAGATTTGTAGGGTGGACGTACCTAATACCAGCCCCGTACCTAATACCAGCCTTTCAACGTTTTATTAGATAATAAGGTTTCTGTAAATATATCTGGGCAAGAACTTTTTTTAAAAAATATAAACCATTTGGTCCAAAATATTTGTTAAATATGGTTACACTAGACTGAGTACTTTGACGTCAATCGTCAATTAAAGCTAGGCGAGTGCGGACGGCGGCCATATTGCTAAAAAAATGATAAGTTCCGGAGTCACTAAAACAAGGAATTTCTCTTATTTCTTCAGCGCTACTGTTCTTGATTTGGTTTATTTTATATTATGATAAAGTTGTAAATCGATTTCTAAATATTAATTTAGGACTTGTCAGTCATATCAGCTGAAATTAATGGGGCTGTAGTTAGATACATCAAATGTATGGAGTATGTAATTCCAGCCACTCTAGGCCACTCTAGGCTGATATTAGGTTAGATGGAGTACCTAATTTCAGCCACCCTAGGCTGGTATTAGGTTAGATGGAGTACCTAATTTCAGCCACCCTATTAGGCTGGTATTAGGTTTAACGGAGTACCTAATTCCAGCCACCTGAGGCTGGTATCACACTAGGCTGATATTCGGTACGTGAAAGGGTGGTATTAGATACCGAGAGGCTGTAATTAGAGCCGAAGGGTACTTTTCTATATTTTATTGTTTTAAAAATTTGCAGTTAGATTTATGGTCAATTCAGATGTTAATTATGATTCTCAAATACATAACCTATCAACATAAAAAAGAAACAATTGATTTCAGCCTATACTAAAAGCAGTACAATTTTTTAAAGGTGAAATTTGTGCCAAAAGGCTGACATTAGGTACGTCCACCCTACTTGTATAGGTTGCCTACTGGTTTAGCCGATTGAGTGTCGTATTTAAACAAATATCTCTACAGCTATCACATACCTATTTATGAGCAAGCATTTATAACACATAACTACACCAATTTCACGTTATAAATTCCACTAATATCAATTTGCAAAATAATTTAAAATAAACCCCAATTTATCCCATTGACTTCCCGCCAAAAATTCATCGTGTCAGGAAAAACAACCAAGGAGTTTTTGGCGGGAAGTCAAGGGGTTCATTTGGAGTTTGCTTTAAATTGTTTTGCAAATTGATTCTAGTGGACTTTATAATATGAAATTGGTGTGGTTTGGTGTTATAAATGCTCATCCTGATGAACAATATGTAAAATGTTTAAAGTGGACAATCATTGTGCGGCTGTAGTGATATTTATTTGTGGACTGCGGTGGGCGTTTTTAGGCGCCGTCCGCCACTATAATCGGCTATGAAAACCAGTGGCCTCGTATAGATTTGTCGCCAGAAGCTCCCTTAAAGCAATCAAAGGACCTATACCAACCTTTGATTGCATATATATATATATATTTACTTCACATCAATTGTTTCCCACTTTCTATTAACTTGAGCATGGCTGAATACGCAATAGCGTCGAGCCAAAACTAAAAAAAAAACAAAATTTTCAGGAGTTTTCACTCATGTCAAATTTATTTTTTAGTGCAGGCAAAGATATCATGATTAATCAGCCTTGTATTTTGTAGCTTACAGTTAATAATCTAATTTTATTTGCGGTTTAGGATATAAATGCATATATTTCGTGACGTTTCGAGCCATGATGGGGGCTGGTCAAGAAGTGCCGTATTTTTTTATCCCTCTTTCGCAACCAGTGGTTTTGAATAATCCTTACAAAATTTTAAATTACGATTGAAATTAACTCGAGTTATCGTCGAACAAACAAACCCACTTAATATACGTACATACAAACAAACCCCGGATAGTGCTGAAACTTCGCTCGCTCATACAAAAATTTTATAGCTGTGGCCAATCAATAAAATGGATAGTTTTAATTTTACTTAACATTCCTACGCCTAATAGGCAGAGTATGTCTCACTTGTATCTGATAACACCATTGTATTACCAAATTCTGAGGAATAAATGACATCTATCTATCTATCTAGTATATATTCACGCTAGCTTTAATACGCGGACGAAGTCGCACAGCTAGCAAATAATATACCCAACAGTATGTATTTCAGAGATAAGCAATTTTCATGAACTATAAGCCCCAACGCAGACTATCCGTGACGCACTTTTTAGTCTGAGATAGTCTGTGAAAATAGAACTTAAGGAATCATATGCAGTAACGCACATGCATGATGCGCGCCGGACTTTTTGCGCGTCGTGTGCGTTACTGCATGTGATTCCATGGGTTCTATTTTCACAGACTAAAAAGTGCGGCACGGTTTAGTCTGTCGTCTGCGTTGGGCCTAAGTATTATTTATAGGACTGACAGTTTGTATAGACAGACAAACAATAGTTGCCGCTCCAAAACGTCTGTACTTGTACCTTACACCATTGTTTAATCTTACAATTCGTGCTATAATTACAATAAAGATGGCTGCTTTTACACCGTAGAGTACGAGACGTCTGAGCTTATTATATCTATCCAAATTTTTCTTGTTCAATAAAATTATCATCATCAGGTCTTTTTAGTCCCTACTGCAGGAGCACGACCCTCTCTGTACTACCAGAGGCAAACTTGGCCAGAGTATCCAGAGGATTTGGTCTACAATCACGCTGGCCAGACGTGTTGGAGAGGTTTTATTGATGTTTATATGCTTTGTAAAGTCGCCTTCTACGACATTCACGGGAAGATTTGGAGTGGTCCTATTCTACTCTGCCGGAAATCACACAGCGAATTTAACACCAATCGTTTGGTCGGTTAAATAAGTTATATTTCAATGAGTAACGGTTGGCCGAAAACACAGAGTTCCGTACTCAAATGGTACCGTGCCGACAGGACCCTATTACTAAGACCCCGCTGTCTGTCCGTCCGTCTGCCACAGGGTTCTATCCCTTGAACCTTAATAGACACGAAGTTTTCATTGTGGCTGCTATAACATTAAGCACTAAAAATAAGATTAAGTTAAAAGTTAAAGGGGGTCTTCAATGGTGTTACACAAGAAACGTGGTTTTCTATCTTTGTAATGGCATATTTGCTTAATAGGTTGTGTTGTGATTATGATTTTTTCAAACTTTCATCAAGCGGCAAATAGATTAGCGGGAACAAACAGACAAACAGTTTTTTTAAATTCTTACTTTATGACTACGCCCCCATCAGCCAAATTTTTTTTGGAAATACTTTCAATGTACAAATACATTGTTTTACTGTTTATTATAGGTATGTATAGGTATATATATATATATATATATATATATATATATATATATATATAGATTATTTATGCGCAGACAAAAGGAGGCAAAAGCCCAGCAGTGAGTCGTTAAGTGCTGACGATGATGATGTAGTATTCATCTATTATGAAATGTATTTTAATATAATGTAAGTTAAACAAGATCAGGTCTATCTGGCACAATCATGCTGATCAATCACGTTTATAAACACATTTATTCTGTTGTCGAAATATATAATTTTTTTTAATGAGTTTTTTTCGGTGTGTTTTTCTCATCCGTTGTAAAACACAACTTTCTTTTTTGGGATTTTTTTTATCACAAAATATTTAAAATAAATTTATTCGCTACGTTGTGTTTTCAGTCTCTTGAAATATATTAGGCACTCACTATTCCCATTGAAATAACAGAAAGGGAAATCCTGTATTTGAATAAACGCGTAACTGAGTGACGTGGATTAAATGAATTTCATATCTCCCAAACTAAAGCCCATCACAAACATAGCTATAATATAATAATAGATGCAAGATATATTAAGATATGAAACCTTTTTTCATAGTAATCTTCGAGCGATTACAGATCGAGCTATAATATAAAGTATTTCTATACAGACTGAAGAAGACTTTTGATTTTTAGCCTTTATGAAAGATATAGTAGCGTAATCGGTTGCAAAATTATGCATACATACATACATTGTTTGTCAAGATTTGTCAAGTATTTGGTACATTCTAAGCGAGCAATAGTAATACCGATCAAATGTTATGTCGACAAACGGTTTGTCTCACAACTGAGGTAGAATCGTTTTTTAGGGTTCTGTACCCAAAGGGTAAAAACGGGACCCTATTACTAAGATTTCGCTATCTGTCCGTCTGTCCGTCTGTCTGTCACCGGGCTGTATCTCAAGAACTGCGATAGGTAGACAGTTCAAATTTTCACAAATTAAGTATTTCTGTTGCAACAAATACTAAAAACTAAATACAATAAATATTTGAGGGGGGCTCCCATACAACAAACACGATTTTTTATAGATAATGGTACGGAACCCTTAGTGCGCGAATCCGATTTGCACTTGGCCGGTTATTTCTTTTCATCTCACATAACATCTTACAAAATATATTGAAATTATTTTAGGGGTGAATTCAATCCATGACACTGAACAGTTTTCCCCGAGTTACGCATGTCGTAATTAAAAACTATTTTTTGCTTTTATAAACTCGATCGGTCGACTTGTATAGAACTCAAAAAATATTTATTATAATGTTGATATGTGTTCCTTGGGGATGGTTGATTAATATCATGGACTGAGTTCACTCTCAGACCCTGTATAGTGGAATTTATTCATCATGTAGTCACAGTTCAGAACACTTCCTTTATTGTTTCCTAAAATACTCAAAATATAATAACATTGTCCACATTTTGTCGGTTTTAAAACGGGAAGCGACCTGGGGGAGTTGGCATATGGTGTTACAGGAATATTTTTACGACTTCCACGTCTAAAAACCTATTTAAACATTATGAACTTTAACGCTTTCGGCTTTAGGAATTTGAGTGAATGTTTTTAGATGGTACGTCAACAAATATGTGTGTTTTTTAGTCGCCTTTATGACTTTAAGTTAAGGGTCATAACACTTATACAACGTAAACTGCAAGTGCTAAAAATATCCATTGCAGTGCACTTCATATCGACAGTCCAGCGGTTTGCGAGCTTTTTACATACATACTATCACGTCTTTATCCCTAATGGGGCAGACAGAGCATTTTGGGTCTTGCGGTTCTATGCAGAGCCCAGGGCCGCAAGACCCAAAAGCCACTTTTAGCGTCATGGTGGGCGAGAAGATGGAAAAGCAATCAATACAGTGATGGGTTGCTAGACGCATCGCCTGTTAACATGATTTTGCATTTTTGCCCATTCCCTCGATCGGCTTTTACGATCTGCGTGGGAAGAGAAGCAGCTGGTACATTCTAAGTTTTTTTTTATTTCTCACAGACCAGCATGGGCCTTTTTAGTTTTTACATATCACCGCATCAGAGGCCAACTTTATACAACCTTTTACTCTCGACTTCGTCTGCGTAAAATTAGTCTTTTGTTATTAAGGTCTAGTTTCGTATGGCAAAATAGGATTCCCCATACAAAGTTCTGCTACCCTTTTCAATACCATAACGAATTATTTTTAAGTAAAAAGCTATCTTACGTCCTTTCCCGGGTCTCAAACTATATCCATACCAAATTGCATCTAAATCGGTTCAGTAGTTGAACCGTGAAGCGGTAACAGATCGACAGAGTTACTTTCATATATAAACAACGTGGAAGGGTCATACCCGTAATACATCTAACTACGGGCTGTACTAGATCACTAAAGTATATACTGATAATAAAATAACAGAAAAAATATTTAAAAAAAAAACGACATTCTCTTACAAATTGCCTGGGCGGCTGGGCACTGATGATCTCTTGTATCTGTGTTTCTATATATGTTTGTATTTTTTTTATAACCTGGCCAGCGAGAAGAATGTAGGCTAAATCCTCTGGCTGCTCTGACCAAGTATGGCTCCAGTAGCACAGAGAGGGTCATGTACTGCAGTGGAGACTAAAAAGACCTGATGACGATGATGATCTTCCGAACGACTATATGGATTTTGACAGTTAAGGTATGGTTAGAAGTGTACTAGCTGCTTTATGTGAACTTGGCAAAAATTCCTGTGTGGTTTTATATTTACTTTATGTGTGTACTTTGCTCCCACAGAGTAGTTTAAGACAAAGTACAGTTTTACTGAAAAAGGTCCCGTAAGTGTGATGTATGGGAAGGGAGGGGATAGACGCGTGTTTGCAAAACCTGTTTCATTTCAGTGACCACGAGGCAGATTCTAATAGATGAGCTATATTGTGACAATAATAGTTTTTGAGTTCTGTCCGTCTGTCTGTCTGTCTGTCACCAAGCCATATCTCATGAACCGTGATAGCTAGAGAGCTGATTTTTTTTCCTATGATGTGTTTCTGTTCCCGCTAGAGCAACCAATACTAAAAACCAAATAAAATAAATATTTAGGTGGGGCTGCTATACAAAAAACGTGATTTTTTTATAGATAATGGTTTAACCCTTTGCGTGAGTCCGACTTGCACTCGGCCGGTTTTTTTTTGGTTTCTGTTTTACTTACTCCCAAGATACTACTTTCTCAGCATCACCTGTTGGCTGGCTGGTCGAAAAGGCCCCTGGATTTAAGTTCGCCATTCACATTTGTATACATACTATCACGACCTATATGACTTTATCACTAATAAGGCTGACAGAAAATTTTGTATCTTGCGGCTCTAAACAGACAGAGCCTGGGGCCGCAGGACTCAAACAAATGCCATTTTTGGCGTGATAGTGGGCGAGAAGGTGAAAAAACGAATCAAAATAGTGATGGATTGCTATTCGCATCGACTATAAGCATGATTCGCAATTTCGCCCATTCCCTTGATCGACTTTTACGATCCGGGAAGAGAAGCAGCTGGTGCATTCTAAGTTCTTTCTTTTCTCCCAGACTAGCATGCAAGCTAAAAAATAGCATGACTAAAAGCCTACCCGACCTCAGACACATGTTTTGGAGTTATGCGGGCATGTAGAGTTTGGCCAGAACAAGGATTTACGGCTTTTATAGCAGTGTTTAACTTAACTCAGGTTAGTGGCAGTAACTTGCAGATATTTTTAGAGCTTTTTCCTTTTCCTAGCTTGCCATGAACTTTGTTACTATACCATAAATGTTTATTTTTTTCTTTTATGTAAAATAATTAATTATGTTATTACACTTATGTTATTTCAAAGATGTATTATTAAAGAAGTGAAAACAGTTGAAATACAGAGAAGACCCCAAATAAGGAAATGACGAGGAGAATAATAAAATAAATAAATATATAGGGACAAATTACACTGATTGAGCTAGCCCCAAAGTAAGTTCGAGACTTGTGTTATGGGATACTAACTCAACGATACTATATTTTATAACAAATACATGTTTAAATAAACATCTAAGACCCAGGACAATTTGAAAAAGGCCATTTTCCAACTTGCCCTGACCGGGAATCGAACCCGGGACCTCTGGGTGGCGGACTAGCATGGTGACCACTGCGCCACGGAGGTCGTCAATGATGATGATAATGATGACTTATGCTATTACTATTTCTACTTCGTTGGGAAAAGTTGTCCAGTATCATGGACTGAAATCACCCTTAAAATAGTTTCAGTATATTTTGTTAGACCTTATATAGTATGATGTTACATATATTATTTAAAATATATCTATCTATAATAAAACAGTAATAATACTAACAATTTATAACAGTAATAATAGTACACAAAATATTGTAGCAGAGCGTAGGTTGCTGTGGATTCGAGGAATTAAAATATCCAGAACGGGATTAGACATTTATTATTTTAGATGGCACATAAAACGTCTTGTCAAACATTTTTTTATATGCCAGGTACAATTTACCTTGATACCTTAATAAAAAGTTCTTATCCAACACACCCCCTTAAATTGTACCCCAGAAGTTCTAACACATGCTCTAAAAGTAATAAGATACACAACATAAACGTGACCAAAAATAAGCACAAAAAATAAGTAAATAACTAAGTAATACCTAAACCACGAATGCACAAATAAAATTTCTGTTTTGGCAACGGTTTAGTTAAAATATCTGCAAGCATCAAATCAGTAGATATAAATTTCAAAGCTATATTTTTATTACTTTTTAAAGTATCCCTCAAGAAATGATGCTTAATGTCAATGTGCTTACTACGTGTATGAAAAACAGGATCTTTCGCAAGTGCAATTGCTCCTTGATTGTCCGCATGTAATGTCACTCTGCTAAAGTTGTGTAAACCTATCTCACCTAATAAGCTGTGAAGGTACAGAGCTTCTTTCATGCTTAAAGCCAAGCTCACGTACTCAGCCTCGCACGTTGAGGTAGCGACGCACTTTTGCTTTTGTGATTTCCAAGAAATCGCTGCTCCTGCCAGTATAAAAATATTTCCCGAAAAACTCTTTCGATCTATATGACAGTTTCCAAAATCGCTATCTGAATACCCTATTACAGACTTACCTGTCTTTTTATAAACAAGACCGTATTCTCTAGTTCTTTTTAGATATCTTAAAATCCGTATAGCTGCTTTCCAACAGCTTCTATCGGCATTATCCACGTACTGTCCCATTTTGGCTACTGCATTAGCTATATCAGGTCTAGTACCTATGGATAAATAAATAAGACATCCTATTAATTCCCTATACGGAACATTCAAAGCAATATTCTGTTGCGTGGGTTGTAATTTTAAACCAACCTCCATTGGCGTAGTATGAATTTCTTTGCAATGTTTTTGTCCAAATTTTGCAACAATTTTATCAATATATTGCGTTTGTGACAATTTCAAGCTGTTGTCACTTCTTACAATATCTATGCCTAGAATAAATTTTGCAACTCCATAATCCTTTAATTCAAACTCTTTGGCCAATTCCGATTTAAAGTTTTCAATGCAAACTTTTTCCTTACACGCGATCAGAATGTCATCTGTATAAACACAAACAAAAAACTTGTTTCCATCATCAAGATCCTTGTAGTATAGACAAGGTTCATTCAAGGTTTGTTTCAATTGCATTTTTTTCAATTTCTCGTCCAACCTTATGTTCCACTGTCTCCCAGATTGTTTTAGACCATATAACGACTTACGTAGTTTACAGACGTTACCACCCAACGCTATATCACTAAGCATTCGTTTAGCTCGTTCTCTAATCAAACTATCCTCTTCAGTTTTCAATAGTTCGTTTAAACTCTCTTCTAGAAGCTCTGGAATTTTCATGTACACCTCCTCTTCTAGATATCCATTTAGATAAGCCGTATTGATATCTATCTGATGAATTTCCATATCTTGCTCCATAGCTAATGCGGCAAGTAATCTGACTGTACCAAGCCTCATGACCGGTGCAAAAGTTTCGCGATAATCAATACCGTAACGCTGACTAAAGCCTCTCGCTACCAATCTTGCTTTCTTCTTTTCAGTTTTATCCACATTAAGCTTTGTGGTAAGTACATAACGACATCCCACCACATCTCTATTTGGAGGTTTCTTAACAATTTTCCAAGTTTCATTTTTCACTAGACTTCGGATTTCTGACATAATTGCATCTTTCCACAGATCTTTCTCGTTACTGGTGAGTGCTTCTTTTAAAGTCACTTCTCCTGCGGTACCTGCAAAATCCTCACAATCGTCGAATCGATCAGGTGATGTTTGTGAGTCGTCATCGTTTTCAGCTTGCCTATTTTCACCAGTGTTATATCTTTCCCCTTCAGCTTCTTGCTCTTGCAAATGCAAAGGTGCAGAATCTATTTCTTCTACCTCTCGCTCTCTTGATACGGAGACCATCCTATATATTTTCTTCGGTCTACCTATTTGACCTCTTTGGATTTTCGGCCTGCTTGGAGCTCTCCTTACGCTCTCGGATGGAGACGGAGTTTGAGTCGGTTCACTAGAAGGAGGTTGAGCTGGTTCTTCAGCAGGATTCTTAACTATTTGTTCAACTTGCGGTGTATTGGATTGTGAATTTATCTCAATTTCTATAAACCGCGTCGGTTCCGATGCAATAGGTATTTCCAACTGAAAAGGATCACCAGGCCCATCGGTCTCAGATTTTTTAACATCTACAAACCTAACATCCCTAGCTATAATTAATTTTCGATCTTTCGGCAACCATACTCTGTAACCTTTTTGGTTCCTAGGGTAACCTATAAAAATTCCCTGTTTACTACGAGCTGCAAACTTATCTTTATTTAAATCCTTATCTAAAACAAAAACCTTCGTTCCAAAAGATTGTAAATAATGATTTGTACAGGTATCAAAGAATTTTTCATATGGTATCCTGCCGTTTAACGCGCTAGTTGGACATCTATTTCTAATATAACATGCAGTAACCACTGCATCTGCCCAAAAACCTGGTGGAAGTCCTGATGACAATAAAATACACCTTGCCATCTCGACAATCGTTCTATTCATCCTTTCCGCTATTCCATTCTGTTGTGGAGTTCCACTAATTGAAAGCCTTTTTTGTATTCCTTCCTTTTCTAAGAAGTTATCAAATTCCTGACTACAATATTCACCGCCATTATCAGTTTGAAAATATTTTATTCTTTTACCAGTAATATTTTCTACGTATTGTTTGTATATTTTAAAAACCGTAAAAACTGAACTCTTTTTACTCAATAAATATACTTCACACCATCTTGTAGCATCATCTATAAATGTCACAAAATATTTTGCACCCCCTAGAGCTGTATTTCTCATCGGCCCTACTACGTCAGAGTAAACAATTTTTAGTATCTCATCACAAGGTCCACTAGAACTAGTAAAAGGTATCGCACTCATCTTACCACGAATACATGTTTCGCAATCACGCAACTTATTGACATTTGTCATATCAGTTTTCACTTCTAAGTCGCAATGACTGATAAGTTTTAATAAGTCTTTTACATTAAGATGACCTAGACGCTCATGCCAAACTTGAATATCAACTTTATCATTTGAAATCACTAAAGCTTGAGCACGTCGTTCCTTCACGTAATATAAATTACCCTGTCGATTTGCAACTAGCTTAATGTTCCCATTGGAATCAGTTACTATAGCACTGTCGTTTCTAAATGTTACATTGAAACCCTTGTCAGTGATCTTAGCAACCGAAATTAAATTAGTTCTCAAATCAGGAACAAACAACGTATTTTGTAGTTCAACTACACGCTTAGAGTTATCATTACATGCAAATAATCTTATCGTACCTTTACCTTGTACGAGAGCACTCTGATTTGTAGCTAAATTCAATTTTCCAAAAGAAAGTTGTAAATCATTTTCAAAACGTGATTTTTCACCGCACAAATGACTTGTACAGCCGCTGTCTAAGATTCAGTTTCCATACTCGCAGTTTGCAGCATAACAGTTATCTGAAAAACAGTTAAAAGTTACAAACTCGTCATCACTCTTAGTAACTACATCACATTTTGAAACATACTTTACACTATCTTGTTTCTCTTTCTTGAATTTGCATTCCGAGGCTTTGTGACCAGTTTTATGACATTTAAAACATTTCAATACGAATTTTCGATTCGATTCAAATTCTTTTTTGTCGACTTTTATCTTCCCTTTATTATTTCGACCCTTTCCTTTTGCTATAAAGACTTTATTATCAGTTTTAGCATTATTCCTTGCATTGCTCTCTTCGACAATTTTAATTTTTAAAATCTCAGGCTCCGGAATATTATCTCTCGACTCTATCGCACAACGAAAACTCTCAAAACTCGGTGGTAAACTGTATAATAACATAATCGACGCTAAATCGTTATGAATATCGATATCCATATCATGAAGTTTATTTTTCGCATCGAAAAAATTTGCTAGATGCATATGAATATCATCACCTTCGTTCATTTTACACAAGGTAAGCTGCTTCAACAAGGATGCTTTCCTAGCTGGTTCTTTTGATGCATATATCGCTTCCAATTTCAGCCATAATTCTCTAGAAGTCGTGCAGTCTCGAATATGCCTCAATTCGCTTGGGTTCATCGCCAATATTAAATCAGCCCTCGCTTTTGCATCTTTCGATAACCATGTCGCTTCCTCGGCGACTTCTAGTGGCCTTGGAATTTTTCCATTCACGTAATCCCATAAGTCATTTTTTATTAATATTGCCTCTATCTGAATTCGCCAGGAATCATAATTTTCTCTACCGAGGTTTTCGATCCTTACCGTAGACATTCCTCAAAACGGCTGTAGATATGGGCAATCAAAACAACTTTTACTTTTGTCGTACTTACGTGATATCTTATTCCTCTTTTATTGTAACTGTATTACGGTACGCATTTAGCCCATAACCATTGTAGCAGAGCGTAGGTTGCTGTGGATTCGAGGAATTAAAATATCCAGAACGGGATTAGACATTTATTATTTTAGATGGCACATACAACGTCTTGTCAAACATTTTTTTATATGCCAGGTACAATTTACCTTGATACCTTAATAAAAAGTTCTTATCCAACAAATATATTTTCAAATAAAAATTTGGGACGATGGAGACATAGAAGCAGAATTAAAAAAAAACGTATGTCTGTTTGTACACGCTATTTTCCGGAAATACTAGACGGATTCGAATAAAACTTTTTTATTATATAGCTGTTAAATCTGGCCAACAAGGAGAATATAATTGTACACCTGATGCAGCACCATAACGGTCCAGCTCAACTGAAATATAAAAATGACGCCTTAGCAAAAGTTATTCAGCTTGATGATCATTTTTGTCCATGCGAACGAAGTCGCAGGCATCAGCCAGTTATTAATAAAGCAGTTGACATAAACCAATCTAATTTTAATTATACACTATCTCGCACCCAGTCGGGGTGAATGGCTCTACCGCCCGATAACAAGTGTTTGAAAGCAGTGAGCGGTAACTTTTTGTTAACTTTAATCAAAAGGGGTTTCAAATGATTCAAAACATAACATTTATGACCGCACCATAGAGTAAGGATAGTTGTATCTAGATCATAAGTCTATGGAATACCATGATACCATGGCCCACCTACTCTCGTGCCCCAACTGCCCAATATCCTGTACAATTATAGAGGACTTAAACTCTGCAAATGATAGAGGAGTAAGTGTCGCCAAACACTGGTCCACAACTATATAAAATCGCCATTCCGACTCGCTAAGAAGAAGAAGAAGTCTATGGACCGCACGTACGAAGTCAAAGTCAAAGTAATTTTTTTTTATTCAGTGTAGGATAAATTAATCTCTTATTGAAGACTAGCCGAAGCCCGCGACTTCGTTCGCGTGGACTTTGTGTCTCTGGAAAATGCTCATCAGGCTGAACAACTTTTACTAAGGCGGCATGTTTATATCTCTTATCGTTTAGCTGGACCATTATGGTTCTGCATCAGGCGTTCCATTTCCCAAAATCATTTAAACCCTAAATGTTGCCCAGGCTTAATAGCTATATAACAAAAAAGTTTCGTTCGAATCCGTCCAGTATTTCCGGAGATTAGCGTGTACAAACAGACAAACAGACAAACAGACATACAGACAAACAGACAGACATTTTTTTTTTAATTCCTACTCTATTACTATGTCTCCATCGCCCTCAATATTTTTTTTGGAAATATATTTAATGTACAGACACACTTTTTTTACTGTTTTATTATATGTATAGATATAGATTACGCCGAAGAAGTCTCTTATTTTTAACGCCCGATAAAAAATTATGTTTTGTGGTGTTATAAATTTGACGCTGATGTTTTTCTATCTGTGTCATCGTAGCTCTCGAACGTATGAACCTTTCGATGCGATTTTTATACGTGAAGACAATTTTCCTTGTGGTAGTACCTAGCTATGTTTTATGAAAATTAGTGCAGCCATTTAAATGCCCACCGCAAGGGAATTCTTTCACGTAAAGAAAACGCATTGAAATCGGTCTATCCATTCGAGAGCTACGATGTCAAAGACAGACAGTTAAACTTATGTCATTTTTTTTCTCGGGGTGAAAATTTAAATGACTAGGAAACGTTGCATTATATGTATATGCAACGTTTCCTAGTCATTTAAATTTTAATGCCGCCAGCCTCTTGGGTACTTTGCCCTGTGACGGCAGCGATTTGGCCTTAATTTTTTATATAATTTAATATAAGTTATTTTTAATTAGATTTAATTAGTTTTAATTTTAGGTTGTATTTATTTAGTTAATATTATATTATGTTTATTATTATGCAATAAATCTTATTTTAATAAATTTTTAATTTTCATTTGGTTCCATTTTATTTATATGTCATACAAATACAATTATGTTAAAAAAAACCCTGTCCGATCCGTTAAGGTAATGTTGGGTAGCTTGTGTAGGTTCTATTTATCTGTTTCTCCCATCCCTGAAATCGGAAAAAATCTGCGGCTCCAAACAAAAATAAATATCTACTGTTTCAAAATGTATGAAGCTGCAGTTTTTTTTTGCAATTACAGGGATGGAAGACCGATAAATGGAATCTACATACACTACTCAGCTTTACTTTAACAGATCGGACAGGGTTTTTTTGAACATACTGTATAGTATAAGTATATTTACTTTACAATTTAATAAGAAAATAAGCTCTTTTGCCCAATGACTGTGTTTGAAGGAACCGCGTTAATTACTTTTTGTAAACTTCCGAAGACCGACGGAATCTAATTAGTTGCGAGAGTTAAGTAGGTACTGATGGAAGGTGATAGCTTCCACTTGGTTCCTCTGGGAAGCAATCACCACTCCCATGCGAATCTGGTTGCATTTTTGTGCTGTTTCGGAGCCTGGACTGCGCGAAGAAGAGAAATAAATTTATTTATTATAAAATAAAACTGATATAAGAAATTATAAGTACTGAGGTGTTATTCGCATCAGAAGTTAAAGAGGAATGAGTCAAAATGATGAGCAAGGTATGTGCCTGGAATTTAAAAAAATGAATTTCAAAATGAAATTTGATATGAAGGATGGAGCTTATTGCATAATAAATAAATATATAGGGACACATTACACTGATTGAGCTAGCCCCAAAGTAAGTAATTGAGCTAGCCCCAAACCAAGACCCAGGACTCGAAACGCACTTGAAAAAGGCCATTTCCCTACTTGCCCTGACCGGGAATCGAACCCGAGACCTCTGGGTGGCTGACTAGCATGGTGACCACTACGCCACGAAGGTCGTCTAGCATCGCTACACTTGCTTTTTCTCCTCTGTCGCCCAAAAATAGCGAAGACCGTGACGATTGGAAAAGAAAAAGTCTGAACTATTTAAGTCAAAAAGCAAAAAAAACTTTTACCTTTATTTCATCGAATCCGCTTAATGACAACAAGTCAAATCAGACACTTTTTTCTAAACGTAAAAACAAACATTTTCTATTGGATTTGTATGAATTACGAAAGCGTGACGTCAAATAGCGCTAATGTTATTCTGCATTAAATCTAAAATCATGTTGAAAATGGACATGATCAATGAAAAGTGACACTATTTTTTAAAGTTTGATCTGCCTGTATTTCATAGATATCGCAAAGAAAAGTTTGTTTTGACGTTTAGAAAAAGTATCTTATTTAAGGGGTTGGAAAATAGCGGATTCATGGAATTGTATGTACTTTTCGTGAGCGGATTGTAGGTCTATGGTAAGTGTATACTCTTTCAAACAAAAAAGAATTTCCAAATCGTTCCAGGCGTCTTCAAAATACATAAAAAAAGATCGCGACAAATTGATAACCTTCTTCTGTTTTGGAAATCGGTTAAAGGTAACAGTACAATGTCTAATGCCTATTGTGTACTTACTTTCAGAAAACATACGCTGAAATTATTTGTTTGGCTTCAACAGGAACATACCCTTGTCAGTTTCAAAAGTATTGTGGTGAGTTTGAATGATTGGCGTAGGTATTAATAGGCTATTTACTGTGCATGTTTTTGGTTAATATTTTATACAAAACAAAAAACACCACTGAAAATAAATATTTTTTTTAAATCCGGCTGCTGCCACCCGCTGAAACGGAATTCCGTATGTATGTGGCCGGCCTTACACCCTCCACAAGGCGAGAACGGGGGAGGTGCGAGGACGGGGCACGGGGACGCATATTGCGCGGGACTATAAGAGATTCCGTTCTGCCAGCAGACAGAATCATAAAACATAACAACAAACATAATGATCAATGACGACCTCCGTGGCGTAGTGGTCACCATGCCAGTCCGCCACCCAGAGGTCCCGGGTTCGATTCCCCGTCAGGCCAAGTTGAAAATGGCCTTTTCAAATTGTCCTGGGTCTTGGATGTTTATCTATATATGTATTTGTTATAAAATATAGTATCGTTGAGTTAGTATCCCTTAACACAAGTCTCGAACTTACTTTGGGGCTAGCTCAATCAGTGTAATTTGTCCCTATATATTTATATTTATTTAATGAAGATATCATTTAAAATGTTGTCTTCACCAAGCCCTAGAAAACCCCTTTAAACTATGTTATGAAGTACTGTTTACAGTTTTAAGTGAGAACAAAAAGCTACAGAATAAATACTAGTACTCATGTAGTAAAGCTTCTTCGCACTTTAGCCAAAAGTGGCCGTTTTTCGCAAATGTGGATAGATAAGCTTTACGTTATCACTTAACACTGTAAACAGTAGTTCATAAAATAGTTAGAAGGGTTAGCTAAGGCTTGGTCAAGAAGGTATTCTCTTCCCGTGACAGCTGATGACGTAGGTGGAACTTGTCTACGTCTTCAGTTTGATGTGTTGCCACTGTGTGAAATGGAATTACCCAAGCGTAATGCATTTTTGAACTTTATATACCAATTTCGAATTAATAATCCATTATATCAATTTATAAAATATTGAATTGATGAATCACGCGAGATACTAAATAGCTAAGTTATTTAATATTTTATTTAATATTCATGAACTAATTGAGAAAGTCCTTAAATTTACTGAAAAGAACAATAGTGGCAACACTTATCGTGACGTAGTCAAGTTCCATCTCGGGAAGAGAATACCTGTCAAGACGTATATCCATATATACATGTACGATATCTTCGTTTTAATGAGCTAAAAATTTTTTGGTCCTCACTCATATTCTAATCTGTTATCTATTAATTATAATAATTGATTTAGTCGAGTTAACTTAAATTAACTCCCATGCTGGTCTGGGAGAAATAAAAAAAAACTTAGAATGTACCAGCTGCTTTTCTTCCCACGCAGATCGTAAAAGCCGATCGAGGGAATGGGCAAAAATGCAAATCATGTTAACAGGCGATGCGGCTAGCAACCCATCACTGTATTGATTGCTTTTCCATCTTCTCGCCCACCATGACGCTAAAAGTGGCTTTTGGGTCTTGCGGCCCTGGGCTCTGCATGGAACCGCAAGACCCAAAATGCTCTGTCTGCCCCATTAGGGATAAAGTCGTGATAGTATGTATGTATGTATGTAACTTAAATTAACCGGACGAAACGTAGAATTTAATAAATAAATTACTTTCGTATGTTTTGTTAAAGTGTTCGTTTTATTTTAAATAACTTATTAAAAATGGGGGTAAGAAAATTCGTAACCCGCAAAATGCTTTGTGTCCAGGAGAGAGCCTGCTATTTAGATGTCAATTGCCTCATTTATTCAAGTTATTAAGAGACTCAAAGTTTAGATTGATTTGACTTTACAAAATAAGTTGAAATTTTCATTCGGACTCGAGAGGCACGTCAAGTTGTAGGTTCCGGCTGTCACCATAGTATGACAGTCATTAAGCTAAGTCAGATGCCTTTAGGCAGCTTGGAAAATCTGACACAAGTGGTGGATACTTTACTGAAAAAAATACAAATAGAGAATATGCATGAAAAAAATATGTGTTATCTAACCAGTTTATTTGTAAATATTCAAAAGTAAAGTACTAACAGTGAAAACAGAATAAAAATTGCTGGAAAACGAGCGAGATAAAGCGATTTTACGAAAATATGTCTATCTCACTGGCAAAAACGCTATTTTCTATAGAAAATGTATTGATGACATGTAATTATGACGTCAACAGTCCATATCGGACTTCTCTCTCTAATTGACACTTTAAAGTAAGTATCATAGGTTCGTCGCTGATTAAGATATTTTTGATAAATACTTTCACATTTGTTTACTTTAATAAAAAAAATGCGTGCATATTCTCTATTGATCATTCCTGGTACGGGTGAGAGAGGCGTCGTGCGTCCGCCTATGCGATGGGTTGACGACATAATCAAAGTCGCGGGTTACACATGGATAAGAGCAGCACAGGACCGAGGTGGGTGGCGTCGACGAAGAGAGGCCTACGCCCAGCTGTGGGCGGAAGAAAGGCTGGGATAATGATGATCATTCCTGCAGAGAACACTTTTGTAGCATTCTGTGCTTTTGTTTTTCGTGTGTGTATGTGGCCAACACTCAGATTTTTTAGGCTGCCGAAAGGCATTTGACATAGCTTGACGACTTGCCATACAATTATGACAACCAGGACCAATGGCTTACACGTGCCTTTCGAAGCACGGAGGAGCTCGAGAAAATTTATGTGTCACTTGTGGTCACCCATCCAAGTGTGGACAACGCCCGGTGTCGCTTTACTTGCGAAAGAGCTAGAAGTGCACACTCCCGCTTGGCCAACGAGCTTTACTGCTAATTTTGTGTTAACAAGTTATCGTTATTTCCCATACAAATCATAAGAAACTTCGTTAAAAGTTTTCGAGTAAAAATGTAAATAAGTACGTTTTCTAAGTAAGTAAGTACTTAAACTTAATCATTAAAAGCTTCAACATTACCGGCTATACAAAAAGTTTTAAAAACATATTTTTGCACTTATTAATTGTTTAAAGAACATTTATTTTTATTTGTCTTTGTTTATTTTTTTACTTCATTTTTTACAGGGCAAAATATAACTATGAAAAATAAAGATTGGCTCTTAAGGCTTTGGCTCCACAGCCGTAAAATAAGGACTAGTATTCAAAACCGTAAAATCCTACTAATATTTAAAATGAGGTAACACCTCTTCACGCTTAAAATACTGAACCGATTTGGATGAAATTTGGTACCTATGGAAATAGTTTGAGACTCGGGGAAGGTCATAGGGTACTCTTTATCCCGAAATTCCCACGGTGAACGAAGCCCGCGGGAACAGCTAGTAATTTATAAAAAAATCAAGCGGATTAAATAGAGACAAACGTACATACAATTCCATGAGACAAACCCATTTGTCCAACATCAATCAAAAGCTTAGTTCTAAAGCCAAATTCGCTTGTCTAAATTCGATTTACTCTCAAAGGAAGTGGCGCGAAATCATTTTTTATCGGGAATGGCATTTCCCAAAACAAAATCGTGGCTCGAAATCGCCTCGTCTGCGACCGGCCCAGCTTCCCGCGATCTGTGGACTCAGAGTAGCCCGGTGTCTGACGCCGGCCGCACGTGCGTCCCGACTCGTGTCGCGAGTGTTAAACCCGGAACGAATGTAAGTCGCCTTAGATTTTAAAATTCGAATTTTAATTAGGTTCTTTTTTGTGAGTGATGTTTTGTGTTCGTGTTTTGGGTATTTTTTGATGAATTGTTTTGTTTTGTTCGATTAAATTTTTCGGAGGGATTGGCTTTGAAGTAAATAAAAAAGTATGATATAAAATTGAAACAGTGAAACTTAAAAATAATAATTTAAACGTAATTATTAAGAAAAAAATAGATGTAAGTAAGGCTTACTGTATCACCTTCGTAAGACTCATAAGAAAATATCTTTAATTTTTTTTTGTCTATCAAATATAAAACTATTTTGTACAAATAAAATGTAGGAACTTCTAATTCTGCTGTTTTAAAACAACTTTATTCAACTTCATGTAAATACTAACTTTTTTGGCGATTTTATCGTTCCTGCGATAAAATAAAGTTTCTGACATTAATGAAATATTTATATTTTGAAGTCTCATAGGTTTAAAAGTTCACCGAAATAAGCCCAGTCATTTAGCATGACACTAAAACAAATAGTCAAAGAAATTCTACTAAGTATATTTTGTATACCTTCATCCATTTTAATCAAAAGAAGTGCAAAGTGATATTTTGAAATAAATATATAATTTCACTGCACATTTTTACAAAAAAAATCTTTTTAAACTTATTAAGTACATTTACCTCTGTTTGACCGACTCCAAAAACGGAGAAGATTGTCAATTGGAATGTATATTTTTTATGTATGTTCCCAGATTACCCGAAGACTCCCGTACTAATTCGATTTTTTGTTTTCATATTGTTTGTTTGTTTGTATGGTTTGTAATAACTTTATTGTACCAAAACAATAAAAATACAACATATGAAAGAGCAAATATAGGTACAAAGGTGGACTTATACCATGTAGGAAACTATTCTAGTCAATCTGCGATATTTATCAGTTGGTCCCATAAAAATAAAGTATAAAAAAAAAGTTGTGTAGTTTGGTATTGCAAAAAATACATCTAAGAGAAAAAAAATTCTGTTATTACAGACACTTTACGTAAAAGATTTATCAAAACATTTATATGGAGCTCTGCTTTATAAGGATGTGAAGCGTGGACGATGACCAAAAAGGATAGAGATATATTAAAAGCGTTTGAAATGCGGTACTGGTTTGAAAAAAAAAGTTGTACAGAAAAAATTACAAATAAAAAGGTATCAGAGAATGTGAGAGAGAAAAGACAAATACTACAAATTATAGAAAATAGAAGAAAGAATTTTTTTAAAACAATAATGGAAGGAAAAATAGAAGGGAAAGAGGAGTAGGCAAACCCAGAAGAAAAATCGACCAATTAAAGAAGAATTGAACATGAAAACATATAGGAGGTTCAGAACAGAACAGAAAGAAAGAGAGACACGGAAAGCACTCCACCGACAAGAGCCCAGCTCTTAAATATAAAAAGAATAAGAAGTTTGGAGTGTTGAAGTATGTAAATAAGCGGCCAAGTGCGAGTCGGACTCGCCCATGAAGGGTTCCGTAGTAGTATTTTTTTTTTAATTTTTATATTTGAGTTGATTGAATGAAAGGTAAATTGCAGTTTATGACATATTAAAAAAAAAACTTCTTACTAGATCTTGTTCAAACCAATTTTCGCTGGTAGTTTTCATGGTAATGAACATCATATATTTTTTTTAGTTTTATCATTCTCTTATTTTAGAAGTTACGGGGGGGGGGGGGGGGGACACACACTTTTTTCCACTTTGGAAGTGTCTCTCGCGCAAAGTATTCTGTTTAGAATAAAATGATATTAGAAACCTCAATATCATTTCTGAAGACCTATCCATAGATACCCCACACGTATGGGTTTGATGAAAAATATTTTTTTGAGTTTCAGTTCTAAGTATGGGGAACCCCCAAAATTTATTGTTTTTTTTTTCTATTTTTGTGTCAAAACCTTAATGCGGTTCACATAATACATCTACTTACTAAGTTTCAACAGTATAGGTCTTATAGTTTCGGAAAAAAGTGGCTGTGACATACGGACGGACAGACAGACAGACAGACATGACGAATCTATAAGGGTTCCGTTTTTGCCATTTGGCTACGGAACCCTAAAAACTGTACGAAACGAAGATTTTTTTTTATGCGATAGTGAATTTGTATCCGAACAGTGAGCTGGATAGAAAGTGCTGAAGTTGGTTTTTAGTTTAGAAAATATATCCTTTTTATCGAGAACTTTGGAATTGTGATCAAAGATTAGGTACCTACCTTCCCAATGATGGACATGTCATGCCTACCACTACAACTCGATTTGGTTTCTGTCGTGCACATTTTTATAACAGACGCGATAAAAACGTGACTTTCCCGGCACAGCGTGCGATAACTCCCGTTATAAATAATACAGATGTGAGTCACATCTGCATTTAAAGAATATGCGCTTTTATTTGTCTTTATTACCCGACTTCCAAAAAAGGAGGTAATCAATTCGTCGCGATCTATTTTTATGTATGTTCACCGATCATTCAAAGACGCCTGGACCGATTTGGAAAATTCTTGTTTTGTTTTAATGACTTGTCAGGGAATGATGAAAAAATGGGACCTATATAGGACCACCCATATAGGTCCCATTTTTTCATAATTTTAGCAAAATCAGTTGTGTAGTTTGAAGGTGAAGTTGGTTTTTAGGTTTGAAAAATTATCTGTGCATATACGTCTTGCGGCTCTAAGCAGACAGTGCCTAGGGCGCAAGTTGACTTGACATAATCTACGGGATGAAAGACATCTTTCATCCCGTAGATTATGTCAAGTCAACTTGCACTCTAGTACCTTAACCACTAGATAATATATCGAGATGTTTATGTTTATGGTAATAACTATCCCATCAAAAACCTTATAACATAACTATAAAAACGTGATGGTAGGCGTGTGAATAGATAAATTATCACGTCTTCATCCCTAACGGGGTAGGCGACAAAGTGAAAAAAGGTATCAAAACAGATGGGTCGCTAGCTGTATCACCTTTAGCATGTGTTTTATTTTCGCCTATTCCCTCGATGAGCTTTTACGATCTGCTCGAGAAGCAGCAGTATATTCTTAGTCTTTTCTTTTCTCCCAGACCAGAATGGAAGACAAACTCATACCGTTAAAAATCCTCAGTCACGAGCACCGCTAGGATTACTTTCAGGATGATGCATATGCATTTGCAAATGCGTCTACACAAGGGAATGTGCCACATTTTTACCACATTTGTACCCTCCCCCCTTTCGGTGACTATGTGGAGTATATGTCAAGAACCCCCCTCCCCCTCCAGGTTTCACGTAAGAATTCGTTAATATGGTTTAAACTATTTTGGTAAACAAAAAGTAAAAAAAATTACTTCGTTCATACTTTTTACCAGATTGTATTGTTATCTTCGCAAGTAAAGCGACGCCGGGCGTGGTCCGCACTTGGATGGGTGACCACAAGTGGCATGAAAATTTCTCGAGCTCCTCCGTACTTTGGAAGGCACGTATAAGCCGTTGGTCCTGGCAGTCCTCAAGCTATGTCAGACGCCTTTAGGAAACCGTGGCATCTGACATAGCCTGAAAAATCTGACACCAGTGTAGGCCACTTACATACACAAAAAACGAACAAATAAAAAACCAGCTTGCCGCGTGACGCCTTAGGAATGCGTGCATACGAGTATCTAGCATATAATCAAATCAAATTAGAAGTTAAAAAAAAACTCAAAAAAGATTGATCAAATGAGGATCATTATCAAATGAATGTGCCAGTGTGTTTTAAAAAGGGAGTGCCTCCGCTGCCGGCGCTGGCTGCCGAATTGGCTACCGGCGCTGGTATAACACGTAAAACAAACACAGAGATTCACAACATAGCGACAATTCTTTTTATCCTTGCATCTGTGTCTGTGTTACTTTCGCCCTTAGCTTGAGTCGCTCGGTCGTGTTTTGGTCACAGGAAACCTAACGAACCTAACCTACACTTCACGGCTTTTGAATGCTGGCGCCGGCAGCCTGTGTTTTAAATCTCGGCTGCCGGCAGTATAATTGCCGGTTCCCAATAGTAATATTTTAAGGAGCCGGCACTCTCTTTTAAAAATGCTGAACGCTGTGCGCTATAACTGGTTATATCTCTGTATTGTTTCCACTTCGCGATGATAACAAGCCCCTTTGAGCAAGATATTGTTAACTCACCCGGACACCTCGCGCATTCTGCTCGCTCCCTCGTGTAATATACTCGAGTCTGTCGTTATTTTTATGTTAGAAAGTCTTTCATTATCTTCAGGAAGATATTTTTCCTGTCATGAAATTTTTAGTGCCTTCAAAGAAAGGAACTTCTCAATTTAAATTTATACAACGTGGAAGTGACATATACCTGTAATAAAACACAATATTATAGTGATAATAGTAGTAGCAGTAAAAATTGACATTGTCATACACGTTGCCCGGCTGCAGACATTCTTAAGGAAATGCCAAATCATAAAAAAAATCTTTGACTGTTATGTAAGTATTTTTAATTCATTATTTGACGACCTCCGTGGCGTAGTGGTCACCATGCTAGTCCGCCACCCAGAGGTCCCGGGTTCGATTCCCGGTCAGGACAAGTTGGAAAATAGCCTTTTTCAAATTGTCCTGGGTCTTGGACGTTTATCTATATATGTATTTGTTATAAAATATAGTATCGTTGAGTTAGTATACCATTACACAAGTCTCGAACTTACTTTGGGGCTAGCTCAATCAGTGTAATTTGTCCTTATATATATATTTATTTATTTATTATACTATAGTGATACTTAAAGCCAGTCGTTCGATTCATTACAGGTATGTCCCTTATACGTTGTATATTGATTTTGATTTTATCAACAAATCAAGTATTTGCATGAAGATGGCCAGAAAAATAATTTATGGATTCCCATCCCATGCAAGTTGATGAAGTTGACTTCCGCTGATCAACATACCAAATTTATATATCTACTTAATACCAAAAAATATTTTTCATATTTTAACATAGGTAGGTCATGTTCCTTGATCCGTCATGTTCCTCCCATGCTGGTCTGGGAGAAATAAAAAAAAACTTAGAATGTACCAGCTGCTTCTCTTCCCACGCAGATCGTAAAAGCCGATCGAGGGAATGGGCAAAAATGCAAATCATGTTAACAGGCGATGCGGCTAGCAACCCATCACTGTATTGATTGCTTTTCCATCTTCTCGCCCACCATGACGCTAAAAGTGGCTTCTGGGTCTTGCGGCCCTGGGCTCTGCATAGAGCCGCAAGACCCAAAATGCTCTGTCTGCCCCATTAGGGATAAAGACGTGATAGTATGTATGTATGTATGTTCCTTGAGGAAAGTTGTTCAAAATCATGAACTGAATTAACCCATATAATAATTCCAGTTTATTTAGATCACCCAGAGGTCCCGGGTTCGATTTTCGGTCAGGGCAAGTTGGAAAATAGCCTTTTTCAAATTGTCCTGGGTCTTGGATGTTTATCTATATATGTATTTGTTATAATATATAATATCGTTGAGTTAGTATCCCATAACACAAGACTCGAACTTACTTTGGGGCTAGCTCAATCAGTGTAATTTGTCCCTATATATTTATTTATTTATTTATCAGACCCTATATAAAAAATGAAACAAGTGTTAACCTGTGAACAGTACACTGACAAAAAAGTCCACTCCCGTTTACTTAAAAAATATTGTTGACAGTGTTGACACGAATCCTCGACAAACATAAGTTTAATCCGAAAAAAGCCGGGTTTGCGAACAAAACGGGATATGCAAGGTTGTTGGACGAGTTGTTTATTGTGGTACCGTCGCTCCGCAAATATTATCTGACGTGATGCTGGGTAGAAAATGCAGAGTGGAATATAATTTTCATTTCTGCGAGTAGATGTAGGGACGGTGTTGCAATTTTTATTCCAAGGTACGATGACGTGTACAAACTTATGCTTTTCCCTTCAAGGGTTAACAAATTTATTTAAATTATAATTATTTTATATTATAATTAATAATATTTATATTAGGGCAAGTTGGAAAATGGCCTTTTTCAAGTTGTCTTGGGTCTTGGATGTTTATCTATATATTTATTTGTTATAAAATATAGTATTGTTGAGTTAGTATCCCATAACACAAGTCTCGAACTGGGGCTAGCTCAATCAGTGTAATTTGTCCCTATATATTTATTAAACAAAAAAAAAATTAAATAAAAAAACTCCCGACTTTTAAGGGGTCAATCCCCATAACTGTAAAACTTCTGAACCGATTTTTATCAAACACTAGCTGTGCCCGCGGGCTTCGCTCCCCAAAGTAATTTTAGGATAAAAACTATCCTTTGTACTTCTCTAGGTATCAAACTATATCCATATCAAATTTCACCTAAATAAGTTCAGTGGTTGAAGCGTGAAGTGGTTACAAACAAACAAATATACAAACTCACTTTCGCATTTATAATATTAGTAGGAAGTAGGATAGGATAGCTAAGAAACATTACGATCAAGTCAGCTTTCAACAAAAAAAAATGTATCAAAATTGGCTCATTCGTTTATGTGCTATATTACGTCACAGACAGACACATAGATACATAAACATGTCAAACTTATAACACCCCTTTTGGTCTAGGTTTAAAAAATACTAACTTACGTTTTACGAGTAAATTTTGTCAAAATATAAAACTTACTCAAGCATCCTCTAAAAGGTTTGTTTCGTCGAAATGGGTTCACTTTGCATAAAAAACTTTGAATAACACTTACCTGTCCTTTAATAGTATTAAAATACAATTGAATGAGTACCTGCCCATTCAGAACATAAGCGGTCATCCGACAAATTATTATATAGGCTTCAAGCTAATAAGGCTGCGGTTTTACTTACAGCGGTAAGGTAAGCGTTAGGGCGGTTCTCTAAAAGCGACACGACATTCGTATAGTTTTACAATCGAAAAATGCCAAACTATCGATATGCTTATTTATAGTATCGATAGTTGTTTTAGAGCAATATAACTATTAATAATTGATAACCAACAATACTATCGTTAGTTAGTTTAGTATAAATGTTTTAGTAGTACTAGTTCGTTTAGTATAGATCGATGACGACGAGCAAACTACCGATATCCACTCGCATCAACGACAGAATTTGGCCGATGACACACAAGACATCTATGTTTGGTGCAAGTGTGTTTGGCATGGCTTCTATAGTATATAACAAGGTCCCAAAAAAATTAGGAACTTAAGTTTAAATTTATTTAAGAGTCAACTTATGGAACTATTAATTGACAAATGTTATTACACAATTAATGAGTTTTTAGACGATAAAATATAATAATGTATGTATCGAATGAAGTAAGTACCTAATATTATTTAAATAGTTAATGAAATTATATGACTCAAACAAAATTTGCATACCAACGCAAGAAGGTAAAATGTAAAAGGGAAGAATAATATTTTAAGATCTCGATGTACCTACATTTTATGCAAATAAATAAATTGATTGATTGATTGATTGATACTATCGAAAGTTTATGAAACGCAATACTATAATACTATCGATAGTTTGTATGTCGTCAGGATTGATACTATCGACAGTATCAGTTTAATTTAAAATATCCATAGTCTATTGATAGGCTATAAATATTAGACTATCGAGCGGCAACACTAATTCGTACATAGCTACGTTCCCGCGTTGCTGTGTAAAGCATCATGAGCACTGTAATATGAAACAGATAATTTGGTTGGATATTAAATTCGGACGACATTATCGAGCCACAAAATGGTTTTTAAGATGGCAATAACGTAGGGCTCAGATTGTATGGTGTTCTTGCAATTCATCATACTCCGTAGCATGGTATTGTTAATAAGCATAAGATTTACCTACATTCCGTGACGGAGTTGTACTATTTCACTCGTTAATCGTTGTCAAAATAATCAACCGATTTTGATAAAATTTATATGGGATTATCTGGAAAGTATACCCTTTCGACAAAAAAATATTCAAATTGATCCGCACGGCTTTGAGTAATTAGGGAAAATACAAATTAAAACAAAAAACATAAAAGATTCCGACGAATTGATAACCTTTTTTTAAGCTGGTACAAAAAGCCCTCAACAACAACTTTTTGTTTGTCTAAAAGCTTGTTACTTTGACAACTAGCAAGGAAGCAGTCTCAGATTGTTTTGTGTTCTTGCACCTTGAACATCACCCGCTTGCAGTAAGACTGCAGCCTTAACTAGCCGTCTCGTCATTCTAAAAAGACCTCAACAACACCTTTTGTTTGTTTAGACAGCATTGTGTGCCGCATTGTCGGGAAGTCGCCTTAAAAGCCTCTCCGGATATTGTTTCTAAGATTAATGTTTCGTATCGTGGCCTGCGTAGGACATTTTTGTTCGATTTAGATTGGCTTTAAATGAGTTTTAAATTGAGATTGTTAAGTGATCGGTTTTTGATTTCCTTTACTCGTAGGCGGTGCCGGTTTAAGATGGGCAGGCCTGTGTCACTCCCCGTTTAGGTATCGATAATATTACCTACATCTTATACCTTTTAACGAGCAATTCTTGTATATTTATTTATATATTTATAAACTAGCCGAAGCCCGCGACTTCGTTCGCGTGGACTTTATGTCTCTGGAAAATGCTCATCAGGCTGAACTACTTTTACTAAGGCGGCATTTTTATATCTCTTATAGTTTAGCTGGACCATTATGGTTCTGCATCAGGCGTTCCATTTTCCAAAATCATTTATACCTTATATGTTGCCCAGGCTTAATGGCTATATAACAAAAAAAGTTTTATTCGAATCCGTCCAGTATTTCCGGAGATTAGCGTGTACAAACTACAAACAGACATTTTTTTTTAAATTCTTACTCTATTACTACGTCTCCATCGCCCCCAATATTTTTTTTGAAAATATATTTAATGTAAAGACACACTTTTTTACTGTTTTATTATGTATATGTATAGATATAGATTTCTGTGATCTCGAAAACGGCTCTAACGATTTCGCTGGAAATTGGTATATGAGGGGTTTTCGGGGGTAAACAATCGATCTAGATTAGTCTTATGTTTGGGAAAACGCGTGTTTTAAAGTTTTCATGCGTTTTTCTTTCCACGCAGAATGTGGTCGCTAATTTCGTCGCGCCGGCCGCCATCCGTTTGGCTCAGCGGTTAAGGATGTGGACCGCTAGAAAGAGTGTTACGGGTTCGAATCCCACTCGGTCACCTACTTTTGTATTTTTAGACAAGTTCAAAAAAATATAGCTAATGTTTGAGATGTAACCGAGCGAAGCTCGGTCACCCAGGTACTTATTACTATGCGCGCTCCCACACACCACTCCGGAGTGGGAAATTCAGTGACATGAATCGTATGTCTAGAGTAATAAAAATGAAATTGGCTTGCAATGCTCTTCTAGGTATCTAAACGAAAAGGTGTCGCGTTCTGACGCGAGCTAAATTAAACCATATCGCTAACGACATTGAGTAGATATCTCTTTGAATTCCTTTGCTGCGTAAGACTCCTGTACGTGAGTACTAGTATTTACTTTGTGAGCTGGGTGAGATTTCTACGGCGCCCCCTTCTAAGCAAAAGGTAAAAAATAAACATACATACATACATACTATCACGTCTTTATCCCTAATGGGGCAGACAGACCATTTTGGGTCTTGCGGCTCTATGCACAGCCTAGGGCCGCAAGACTCAAAAGCCACTTTTAGCGTCATGGTGGGCGAGAAGATGGAAAAGCAATCATACAGTGACGGGTTGCTAGCCGCATCGCCTGTTAAAATTATTCGCATTTTTGCCCATTCCCTCGATCGGCTTTTACGATCTGCGCGGGAAGAGAAGCAGCTGGTACATTCTAAGTTTTTTCGTTTCTCCCAGACCAGCATGGGAGTAAAAAATAAAATAATCATTTATTAAATAAAAACCTGATTGTTGTGTCGTAGAACAGTCGGTTGGAACGAAGTTACAAAAGTTAAAGCCCCTATAAAAACCCCAAATAATTTCGGCCCCTAAAAATAGTTTGTGACGGAAAAAGTTGACGGAAATATCTTACACTTTTTCTTGCCTAGGACTTTGCAGATGGGGGCCATGTCCGTAACGCACGAAAAGGAACTTCGTTCCAAAATATACTTAACGTTTTTTAGCTAAATTCAAGGAATTGCGAGTAAAAACGGGACCCTATTACTAAGACTCCGCTGTCCGTCCGTCCGTCTGTCTGTCTGTCACCAGGCTGTATCTCATAAATTGTGATAGCTAGACAGTTGAAATTTTTACAAATGATGTATTTGTGTTGCCGCTATAACAACAAATTCTGAAAATAGAATAAAATAAATATTTAAGTGTATAAAACAAACGTGTTTTTTTAATAGATAATGGTACGAAACACTTTGTGGAATTTGCGGTTAATATTTGACTGTATATTCTGTAATGTGTATTATAGGCGTATGTATATAATGTATAACTTTTATATTAATACTAGCTTTGCCCGTGGGCTTCGCTCCCCGTGGGAATTTCGGGATAAAAACTATTCTATGTCCTTTCATGGGTATAAAACTTATCCATATCAAATTTCATTTAAATAGGTTGAGTATTTTAAGCGTGAAGTGTAACAAACAAACAAACAAACATAAAACAAATGTACAAACTCACTTTCGCATTTATAATATTAGAGGATAGTAGGAAGTAGGATAAACTTTTGCCCGTTTTATACGCTCAGTTTTACCAACGATCAATGATATGGTTTTACTTATAATTTCTTATCCAAGCCCTAATTTTGATGATAGATAGACCTCGCGAACTAAATCGAGGCCATTCGAGGCCATAAGGGGCAATGTTCTAATTAGGTTGATAATACTTCTTGGTTATTATAACTAATGCCTCATGTTATTGTAAGTACATCTATTACGGAGAAGTGTGGGCGTTGGCTAGCAATTTGCTTTCTGAGGAAGTTCATGGATCGAATTATGTTTTTTTTGCGAAGCGAACATATAAGTTACTAGCTGGTGCCCGCGACTTTGTCTGCGCAGTATATTTATAAATTGTAGCTTATTTGTAATTCTGATGTATAAGCTATATTATTGTTAAGTTTCATTAAAATCCAGTCAGTAGTTTTTATGTGAAAGTGTAACAAACATTCATCTACACTCATTTATCCATATTTACAAACTTTCGCGTTTATAATATTAGTAGGATTAGTAGGATTTGCTGTCTTGTTATAAAACGTGGATTTTAGTACTTGGTTTAAACCATTATCTGAATGGTTTAAACAAAATTTGGTTTAAACATTATCCAGGTCTTTCTGAATCCACTGCAGGACCACGACCCTATCTGTCCTTACAGAGCCACAGAACAGAGGAGCCATACTTGGCCAGAGCAGCCAGAGGACTTTGACCTTACACTCTCCACGGTGGCCAGACGGGTTGGAGAGGTCTCATTGATGTTTATAAGCTTTTTTTGCTTGTACTTCCTAAGTCGCCACCATGGCAACCACACGGTAAAACACGTTACCTCCCGCAATATGTCACCTTCTTTTATGTCACTGTCAACTTAATTAGGGTGAAAAATGGTTTAAACCAAGTTAGTTCTCCTTTATAATAAAACGGTTCTTAGTATTTAATGACCGAGCGACCGAAGCGTCTCAGTTTCGAGATTGGCCAAAAAAATGCTTTTCTCCGAAAAACAAACTACACAAAGTTTACAAACATCATGAGACCTCTCCAACCCGTCTGGCTAGCGTGAAGAGTATAGGCCAAATCCTCTGGCTGCTCTGACCAAATATGGCTCTAGTAGTACAGAGAGGGTCGTAATGCTCTTGAAGTGGAGACAAAAAGTCCTGATGATAATAATGATGATGCTTTGGTCCGTTAGTCTGTCTGTTCTTGCCTTTATGTCGCATTTCTTTTATTCGAGTCTCGTGAAACTTTGTGACCAGGTTTGATTGAATATTAACAATATACTTTTATTACGATTCAGTTTTATTTATTTTTTTCGAAATGGCCGAAATGTGTGGGTTAGAAACTAAAAAAAAGTCAATCAACTATATCGAAAATTTTCTAAAATGTCATTCAAATTTTTATTACCATATACAGGTTGTAAATCTGTAACCTTGCCATATTCTCAGACGTACCGATACCGATCATACTGAACAACTTTCCCAAAGGAATGTAGGCCGAAATATGAAAAAAAAAAAATTGGACTTCCCATACTAAATCGATCAGCTGATTAGCAATGTTGTAAGGGTGAACAATTTTATTTTCATATTTCCACCTATGTTTCTTAGGGACTATTGTTCAGTATGATCGGTATAAGTACGTCTGAGAATATGGCAAGGTTACATATTTACAGCCTGTAGATGCAACTTTTTTGTCTAAAATACTGTTTCATCCGATAAATTATGACGGGTTGAACCTCTACAGATCACAAAGCCACTAGTCTTAGGTACACTTGGATGATAAACTATCACATCTTTATCCCTAATGGGATAGACAGAGCATTTTAGGTATTGTTTTAGTTTTAACAGCATTGTCTTCCCGTCCCAGCGTTGGTTGTTTTTGGTGGATACAGTCCTTCAAGTTAACTGTACGGACAGTCAGCAGCGAAAAATGTCACCCAATAAAAGTGACATATTTTTACAGCTGACTGTACCGATATATTGTTTGATTCTTAGAAATTCTATAAATTAAAGACTGGCCAAGAGCAAGACGGACTCGCGCACGAAGGATTTTGTACTATATATGTATATAAAACATTACGTTTGTTGTATGGGGATCACTTAAATATTCATTTTATTCCGTTTTTTCATCTTTGAAAATTTTAACTGCCTATCTATCACGGTTCATGAGATACAGCCTGGTGACAGATAGACAGACGGACGGACAGCGGTGTCGTAGTGTATAGGGTCTCGTTTCTGCCCATTTTGTACGGAACCCTTAAAAGGGGCTACGTATACTTTCACTGGGTTTAGTTAAAAAATAACATCGTCCACATATCGATATTTCCAATCACATCTATCCTATTTAACCGCTGCGAGACGGAAGCAATCCCAAGTATTTGAACAGTGAATTGCTCCTATATTATTTTTGGGACATGGCAAACATTCGGAAATTATACGGTGAGAATTTTTCATCGATACATTTTTCTTTCTCTTTCCCAATTATATTTACTGGCCACGTGGTTCGTTAAGTTAGGTTAAGTAATACCACAGAATTAATAATAGTATTACATAGTAATACTTTAGTTTACAGCACACCAAAAAAATAACAATTATTCAAATATACACAGAATTTTATTTTAAATTTTCGTTATTCGAAAATCCCATGGGAACGCGGTCTCCTATTTTCCCGTGGTATAAAGTATCTCAATCTTAATTCAAAACTTTTTTCATCAAATATTTCATACGTTCAAATTGTCTTTGCACGATAAATAAACTTCTCAACTATGTCAGATTTCACTTTAAGAATTCTAAAAGATATCGAGGCGGGAAAATTCAGAACAATTTCCTATAAAAATAGCGCGCAGAATTTATTTTCCGCGGGAATAATGGAGAATTCCTTTGTACAGTTCCCGTGAAAATATTGCTACATTTGTCAAACATGAATAGAGAGAATGCGGTATTGGGTGTTTGTGCGGTTTTTAATTTACTGGTACGTCGGGGAAGTCGGGCACAGGTTGGCGAGAAAATGCAGTCCTTTTCATATTTTTCATAATGGCAATACTTTATAAACGGAATGATCGAGAATTTGGTTCATCTTAATAGGCGATGCGGCTACCCTTTGTTACTTTGATTTCCTTTTTATTCTAGACTAGCCGAAGCCCGCGACTTCGTTCGCGTGGACTTTTTGACTCTAGAAAATGCTCATCAGGCTGAACAACTTTCACTAAGGCGGCATTTTTATATCTCTTATAGTTTAGCTGGACCATTATGGTTCTGCATCAGGCGTTCCATTTTCCAAAATCATTTATACCCTATATGTTGGCCAGGCTTAATAGCTATATATCAAAAAAAGTTTCATTCGAATCCGTCTAGTATTTTCGGAGATTAGAGTGTACAAACAGACAAACATACAAACAGACATACAGACAAACAGACAGTTTTTTTTTTTAATTCTTCCTCTATTACTACGTCTCCATCGCCCCCAATATTTTTTTGGAAATATATTTAATGTACAGACACACTTTTTTACTGTTTTATTATATGTATAGATATAGATGTTCATGCCTAACAGCACTTTAACAATGTCGCGAGACGTCTTTATATGTACGGACGTCCTCTTGTCACATTCGCCCTGATGAAAACCTCTGGATGAAGTCAAAACATGTCGATAGTATCTGTCTCTCTAAACGAGTAACTCTAATAGGATTATCTTTTCTAGGTAATATATCAAACCACGAGCTATATATACTCAATATCGTATAATGATAATAAAATAACAGTAAAAAAAATAATCTTTTATTTAATATTCGACATTCTTAAACACATTGCCCGGGCGGCTCCTCACTACTGTATACTGCCGATTTTTTCACTTTTATTTAATTCTAATATACTATAGTGATCTAGTAAAAAGCCCTTGGTTCGATTTGCTACGCATAAGCTTGTCACTTACACCTAGCAATAATCCAAAATCCCAAATATTGTGGAATCGCATCCCGGCCTCGAATACCAGACCAATATATTCGAGTAATCCCAAGACAAATACACCAAGAACTCATTTAAGAAGCTTACATAAAAAATGGGCTAAGAGCAGATACTACGAGCAGTTGAGCGGGTTCCATATGTAGCATTTTTAATACAGGTCTAGTGGTTTAGAACGCAACCTATAGTATTTTAAGGTCACTGGTTTGGAGCCCTTCCGGCTTGACTTTCTTGTAGTATACGGATAGAATTTTTCAAAAAATAAACAGGTAATTATTTAAAAAGTATATTTTGAAACAAGCTTTTATCTAAAGACTCTTTAAGACAAATTAAAAGAGCTCAAACTCGATAGAATTGCGTTGTTTTATTACCGAGTTCCTATGGCCATCATCCGGCTTCATCATCAGATCAGCTCCATGTCACTATGAAACTGTACTGACACACAATCGAAAACCGGGAAGTGGGCCGAACTTAACTTGCAAAATTTGATTACGGACAGAACGACAGACAATGGGACAGGTGAAACCATGATCCAAAAAACAGGTCTGCTATTCCGGCAGTGACACGAGACTACGTCACCACAGAGTTGCCACTTTAATGTGACTAAGTTAAGATTTAGGGAACGTTTGCCTGCAATTATTCATGACAGTAAATATTTTAATGCATAAAAAATTAATAAAAAATTAATTGTTATTCATTAACAAGTCTAACTTATTTTTTCATAAATAGGTTATTTGTAAAAATGGACATGGTTTAATCCGATTCAGATATACGTGATTAAGTAAAGTTGGGGTGTTATTGATTTTACAGTACCGGTAACACAGTGGCGGTGACGTAGGCTCGTGTCACCCACGTGACCACTATATGTCGGAATGCCATTTATTTAGTTTCATAATATACTGCGCCAGCAGTATATTATGCTTTTTTAAATGTGACAAATAATAGCACGTGCCAACAAAATTACGGGTCACCCAATAGCTACGCGTGGTCGCGGCCTAAGGATCCCTAAAATGTGATAAATCCCCCCATTTCATTCAGGGCACGCCCGTGATATATTTGCCATGCTTGTGAGTGGTCGCTTTATATATGTTCATAATTTTTGCTATAAGTCCCCAAATTTATAACAGGCCTACTTTGATCTCTACCTCTTTATGACGAGAAAAATAAGCATGTATTAATTTAGTGGACCTTTCTCGGATATAAATGTTTACATTTGTCATGGGGTAGAGGGTTGTCTATGCTAATGGCTTTTATTGCATTTATTTTTTCTACTTATATTATGATTTGATTTATTTTTAGGGTTCCTTAGTAACCTTTCTGGTTTCGCCATTTCTGTCCGTCCGTGTCAGGTCCGTGTAGTAATAAGATACCTGTCATGTCATACGCTATTTTCCAACAAGTCAAATCAGATACTTTTTTTAAAATGTCAAAACAAAGAGTTTCTATGGGATTTTGTATGAAATACAGGCAGGTAACGTCATAGTTTTTTGAAGTCAAATAGCGCTCTTATTATCAGTTTTCTGCAATAATAAATAAAATGGATATGTTTGAAGACAAGTAATATTATTTTGTTATCAGTACAAAATAATTTATTTTAGGCTAATGAAAATACCCAATTTGGCATGGATAAGTGTATCAAGCATGATGAAAAAGTAATGAAATATAATCTTAAAAATTATTTTTTTTATTAAATATGTACCAAAATGAGATTAGAATATAAAATTAATTATTTACAAAAAAATAATAATAAATATAATTTTTATAAGCTTTTAAGGGTCAAAATATGAAACCTTATAATTCTACGTAATTAACTAATTACATACGTCAAACAATTTTGGATACAATATTGATAAACATAATATCGGCCGGAACACCAATCGGACAGTGACGTGGTTACCGGTAATTTGGCACGCGACATGATTCCGATATCGGAACTAGGTATGATGTCCGTGGATTGAATCAATGCATTGACATTTAAAAAATAATAGACTACATACAGAAAAGTAAATAAATGTCCTATTGATACTATATCTGCTAACGGTTATATATGTATATGGTTATACTTCGATTAATTTAGTTACTATCACTTCTTTATTCCTAATGGGGCAGACTGAGCATTTTGGGTCTTGCGGCTTTAAGCAGACCTCAGAATGTTCTGAGAAGCAGACAGAGCCCACCACGGCTAAGACCCAAAGGCCACTTTTAGCGTGATGGTGGGTGAGAAGATGTAAAAGGTGTCAAAAACGTGCTGGGTTGCTAGTCGCATCGCCCGTTTCAGTGCGGAAAAAGAAGCAGTTGCCAGCTTGTACATTTTTTGTTTTGTCTTTTTTCATAGACTAGCATGAAAGAAAGGTTATACCCTTGTATTTGTTATTCGCTGTTCGAGCTTCATGTAAAAGGAAAACGTGGCAAATGATGTATCTTTACGTATCTTTGTTCTGCTTTTTATGCTGCGATACTGCGAAAGCCTTGTGAATTTGTGAAACTTGTGTCATTAACAATCTATACAAAATTATCAAACGTTATTTGCTAGGTAAATTAAAAAACCTTGACTTTCGATTGCAACATTTTTTTTAACCACAATATTTTTTCCGATTCTCATCAGACATACTTAAGAAACACCGCAAGAGAATTTTCTTCACCCAAAAAAGCCGCATCGATATCGGTAAATACGTTCGAGAGGTACGATGGCACAGCGGCACAGACAGACCGACAGAAAGACAGACAGACATTAGCGTCCAACTTATAAGACCCCTATTTTTATCGGGGTTAACAATAGGTTCTTACATCTATTTATCTATAAAAAAGGTCTCCGCGTTTGTTCTCATAATTTCAGTATTATTATGATATTTCAGAAAAAGCCTTTAATAACACAAAAAAATGCTAGATTACGTCACTACCAATCAGTAAGACACGACAAATATTCCTGTCAGAACTATTGGTAGGACTAACATGATATTTTAGTTCTACTAGAACAATCTCGTTTTAAAGGACAACATTTGTCTAGAATAGATTGATGTCAATGAATCAATTCGATTACAATACAACACGTATTCCGATGATTCTCATCAGTTACGTTATACGCAGCAAATTGAATTTAGAATATTGTTTGATTTTAGAACATGTTAGCAACGGTCGTTGATTGATTAGTTCAAACGAGTTCGGCAGCTGATTGGAGGTTATGTAAAAGATTACCTTAAAATTTTTACTCGACTGTCAAAGTCAAGTCGTATTTTTATGCAAATGTATGTAAGTCTATTTATTTGGAACTTACTTTAGATGTCAACATTACAGACAATTAGGTACCTAAAGGGTGGGCTTGTGAGTGAAAATAAGAATCAAAATAGCAACTGGCAGTTAGTTTTCCATATCATTCCCTCTATTTCTCTCTCGAGATCTCTCTGCTTTTACGATCTGCGTGGAAAGAGAAGCAGCAGGTTTATTCCGCTTTTTCATTTCTCCAGACCAAGATGTCAAATCGTCCAGTTATAGGTATTTATAATAAGTTAATACTTTTTAGTTGCCGTGTGGTATTCGGCAGAGTAGAATAGGACCACTCCAAGTCTTCCCGTGGATGTCGTAAGAGGCGACTAAGGCATTACAAGCTAAATAAAGCTAAAATATCAATGAGGCCTCACCAACCCGTCTGGCCAGCGTTGAGAGTGTAGGCCAAATCATCTGGCTGCTTTGGCTAAGTATGACTCTGGTAGTACAGAGGGTCGTGCTCCTGCAGTGGAGACTAAAAAGACCTGATTCTGATGATGATGATGATAATGAATAATTTTTAGTAGGTACATAACATATTTTTCATTTGACGTAATATCTACAGAATTTATAACTTATTTCCTTAAATTGGACTGTATAGTATAACTTTATATATCTTATGTCTTATAGCTCTTTATTTAGTCACTTTTATTCTTCTCTTGCCACATTGAAAACTTACAACACAATATTCTTTGTCTTAGATCACCTTCATTAAGTACACATAACCACATCCATACACACGTGTATAGGTACCTAAGTTTGATAGGTATTTCAATCAATTTAATATCACTAATTCCGAAAGCCTGCTTCTGACGTGTAGATCAATAATGAGGACGACTTTGACGTATGAGTGTTTGGTAAGAGGTATCAGCACATACGTAGGTAGTCTTACCTTGAAACCGTAGAATTAGATATCTACACTTAGGTTCTCTATTTCATTCTCATAAAATAATTTGTCATAATATGTATAACTTTAGTTTTACATTATGTATTTTAATCTAATATTTATTTCTCATAATATTTGTATACCTACTTCTTAACCTTAGCGTCTTATGACCTTGGACTCTAGTTCAGTTCGTAAAGTAGTTTGATGGGTTATCTAGGGCATACTGGTTTCCTTTCAAATAAATTATATTATTTTTATTTGGCACTGGCAAAAAATTCATGTTTCACCTTGATCAAAAAATAGCGGTTTAGGAGTAGCATAGCACCAGGGCTACCCCCGTCGCGCCTTAAACGTACTATAGTTTTAGTCTTATACATAAGTTATTTCATTATAAGATTAAATGTTATAAATTAATAAATATATACGGACAAATCATAGAGATTGAGCAAGTCCCAAAGTAAGTTCGAGACTTGTGTTATGGGATACTAACTCAACGATGCTATATTTATAACAAATACAATTAATTATATAGATAAACATACCCAGAGGTCGTCGTGATAGAAAAATTTAAGTTAATGAAGATTATGCTTTCAGAAACATTATGAAAAGTAACATTATGTTAAAGTATAGTAATGGTAATCGTTTGACTAAGTCATTATGAAAACCAATATTATGAATTAGAAATTTTGATATACGCTTTTTTATTTCAAAGATAAAGCAAAGTCACATTGACTTTGTTTATGAACGAATGACATTTTATCACACGTACCTTTTTCGATGCTTACCTATTTAGTAATGATTCATCCTACTATTATCTGGAAATTTTGTAAGTATGGATGGATGTTTGTTACTCTTTCACGTGAAAAGTAAAGAATGGATTTTAATGAAACTTTACAATAATATAGCTCATACATCAGAATAACACATAGGCTACAATTACAATTTATAAAGATATCGTGTGAATTAAAATCCAGCGCAGACGAAGTCGCGGGCACCAGCTAGTTTAGTAAAATTTCAAAATATCTACAGCTTGCATTATTTTTGTTACTGCACGCAAGCATGGAAGAGCCGGAGAAATTATTTTGCCACTTATGGTCACCTATCCAAGTGCGGACCACGCTCGGGTCACTTAACTTGCGAAAGAACTAGTAATACGTTCTCCTACTGGGTCATCGAGCTCCTCGACGACCACATATTTACACCCTTCCTCTACATAAGTAATTCATAACCCAATCCACAGCATTCTATATATAACTCTTTCGCCCACCCGCAAAAACAAACGGAACTCCCTTCAAATATTAATTCCAAAGTTTAAATTTAAATAAGGAAGCCGAAAAACATTTTGTAATTTTCATCAGCTTCATTTTTACCCCACTGCGTCAGGAGGGTTATGTGTTTCGACTATGTAAATTTTTCTTTAGCTCCGAAGGATTCTGCTGAGTTGGATAGGCATTTTGGGGATAAACGACGTATTGTCTTACTTACTTTTTTATAGTTTGTTTTATGTAATAATTGTAAATTGTCCTTCAAATCTATATATAATGAAACAGTAAAAAAAATGTGTCTGTACATTGAAAATATTTCCAAAAAAATATTTGCGGCGACAGAGACATAGTAACAGATTAAAAATTAAAAAAAAAATTGTCTTTTTGTCTGTTTGTACACACCAATCTCCGGAAATACTGGACGGATTCCAATGAAACTTTTTTGTTATACTGCTGTTAAGCCTGGGCAACAACGCTTTGTATAATTGATTTTTAAAAATGGAACATCTGATGCAGAACCATAATGGTCCAGCTTAACTATAAAAATAACGCTTTAGCAAAGTCTACGCAAACAAAGTCGCGGGCTTCGGCTAGTAAAAATATATCTACCTATCAGTGCATACTTAAACCTCCCAAGAGTCTTTGAGGCGTGGTTAAATCTTCAAGTTTAAACATAATAATATTAACTTAATAACGACCGAAGTAACTCTCAGAATGTAAAGTCTATTTCAGCTCATTAAGCAATAATAACTTACTTCTTAACTCTCGAGGATGTGGTGTGGCGTTGGGTGTATTCATATAGAGTTGGAAACCCTGTGGGGAGCAGGCCTCGCGTTCAGTTGGAGCTATCTCTATAAACTTTATACAACGTAGAAGTGACATACCCGTAATAAATCGAACCTACTAAATACATACATACATACTATCACGTCTTTATCCCTAATGGGGCAGACAGAGCATTTTGGGTCTTGCACCTCTATGCAGAGCCCAGGGCCGCAAGACCCAAAAGCCACTTTTAGCGTCATGGTGGGCGAGAAGATGGAAAAGCAATCAATACTAAAATGTATAAATACTCCTAAATACTACAATGTATAAATACTCCCATGCTGGTCTGGGAGAAATAAAAAAAAACTTAGAATGTACCAGCTGCTTCTCTTCCCACGCAGATCGTAAAAGCCGATCGAGGGAATGGGCAAAAATGCAAATCATGTTAACAGGCGATGCGGCTACCAACCCATCACTGTATTGATTGCTTTTCCATCTTCTCGCCCACCATGACGCTCAAAGTGGCTTTTGGGTCTTGCGGCCCTGGGCTCTGCATAGAACCGCAAGACCCAAAATGCTCTGTCTGCCCCATTAGGGTTAGAGACGTGATAGTATGTATGTATGTACTAAATACTAGATCACTATAGTTTATTGGAATTTAAAAAAAATTAAAGAAACAGTAAAATTTTTGGCATTTCCATACTAAAGTGTGCAGCCGGGCAATTTGTATAGGAATGTTGTTTTTTTTTGTTTTTGTTTTTACTGTTATTTTATTATGCTATATGCGAAAAATAAGAATCGGAATAGTGATGGGTTGCTAGCCGTATCAAATCGACATGGTCAAATACTCGCTCGTTTCCTCAATCAGCGTCTTTGCATAGTACATTCTTCTTTTCTTTTTTCTCAGATCGGAATAAAAACTCTACTGCGACTACACTACATAAGAAAACCGTGTGAAAATACCTAGTTAAGTCATCTATATAAGGCCTAACAAAATATACTGAAACTATTTTAAGGGGAAATTCAGTCCATGTTACTGAACAACTTTCCCCAAGGAACACGAATCATTTTTGGCCTCTCTTACAAGTTGAGTTATCAGCTGAACTAAATGCCTCCGTGGTGTAGTGGTTAGAGCGTTCGGCTCATACCCGGAGGTCGCGGGTTCGATTCCCGGCGGGGGCAACGACTTTGTGTTGTTGTTCTAGTTTGGTTAGGACATTGTAGGCTGATCACCTGATTGTCCGATAAGTAAAATGATCCGTGCTTCGGAGGGCACGTTAAGCCGTCGGTCCCGGTCACTGTCTTTGACATTGGTCGTTACCTAAAACCATGTCAGAGGCCTTTAAGGGGTTTAAAAACTCTGACACTAGTGTTAGTCACTAACACACACGATAAGAAGAAGTTATCAGCTGATTTGAGTTTCTATGGAAGGGCAAAAATTATTTTTCATATTACGAAAAATGTTCCTTGGGGAAAGTTGTTCAGTATCACGGCCTGAATTCCCCTCTAAAATAGTTTCAGTATATTTTGTTAGACCTTATATAAAGATATTATAATAACATTCAAACCCTATCTTTTGCATGTAATAAACTGGATGGGATTTTAAGTACCACGTTTAGTCTACTTAAAAAATCCTAATCACCCATTTGTGGTCAAAATGGTCTCCTCAGGATACTTATTAGCGCAATAATTATCTTTATTACCGTAATCAACCACTAAATACCCATTCTATTTCACATTTACCCACTCAATTGTAAATACTTTGGACCAATCGGATAGTTCTCGATTCTCGATTAAAATTAATCGAGTTAGCTCGAATGCGATCGATCGCAAAGCTTTGAGCTTAACTTCTGTGCTTAGTCATTGGAAACTTTTCATCGAGTTGATGGGTAACAGACCGTTTTGTAGGGTCGGTGTTGCCAGCTGCAATAATAAAATATCCCTTATATTTTATTATTATAATAACCTTTCTTTAAAAAATCCATTTAAACGGGGTAGGCGCAAACTGTCTTTTTTTCAGTTTTCTCTATTACAAAACATACTTTCATGGACTCCTAGAATGTACCTAAGATATATATTTTTTAATTTTATTAAAACTAACGTAAGATAAATTCGTTATTACTATTACTAAACTCACGTAATGTATGTAGTCGGAGAGGCCGACCACGACTATTTCAATCGTTGACTAAAATTGCTATGGCACATATGAAAAAGTATTCCATGGCTCTATCATTTCATGTCAGGTCCACAAAAAAAAAAGGTCCACGAAAAAAGAATTCAATTGAGTTCCGAAACGAATAAAATTTGTTGTATTAAAAAACCTCGCCGTGTGGTTTCCGACAAAGTAGAGTAGGTCCACTCGTTTTTTTTGTGGATATCGTAGATCGTAAGGGAACTTAGGAAATACAAGCTAAACAAAGCTTATAAACACATCAATGAGACCTCTCCAAATTGTCTGACCAGCGTGGAGAGTGTAGGCCAAGTCCTCTGGCTACTCTGGTAGGACAGAAAGGGTCGTACTTCCGCAGTGGAGACTAAAGACTTGATGATGTGTTAAACAAGTTATAATAAAAAAACGACCGTCTTCCTTTTTATACACCCAGTGCCACTCTTAAAATTAAGTCGAATCCAACGACACCAAGCTTAAATCGATGGCTGTTTAAGTTAGGCTAACTGTTAAGGCTTCAAAGCGTTCCATACGTATGGGTAAAACTACACTTGGGTAAAAATACCTTGGTACAATTATATTGTAACATGTCAATTATATTGTAACATGTTACGATAGTTAGTGATGTTATGTAACTACCTTAGTTGTACAACTCATCCCACATCTCGCTAACCAGTTCAAGGGTTAAGTACATTCCGTGTACCCAGCTAAAACGCTGTCTAATTTGTAGAACTAATATCGTGTTCGTAAGTACCAACTTCTCAATTCCACTTAGCTAGCGCGTAGGCATCAGATTTTCATACCTGCCTATACATACAGTTCTCGAGGCATATAGTAAGCTCAACATAGCGCCAAAAGTATAGTTAGCAGTGGCGTTGTGTAGGAATTGGCATGACAAATGGAAAAATATTTTTAGTCCATCGGTTAGATTATTGAAAAATATCGTATACGTATTTTTTCTTTTCTCTGAGAAACCAAAAATGTCAAAGATACAGCGCATTGAAATTTCGCATGACGTCACACTTAAGCACGATTTTTATTTAAGTGTGACGTCGCGAGACTCCACTCCGAGACTTTGACGCTCCGTATCTTTGTAAATTTTAACTGGTGAACTGAAAAATACGGGTCCATTATTTTTGGATATTCTAAAAGACGGACTAATTACAATCATACTTTTGGGACCCTGTCGTCACCGCTATTGGGGCTAGTACAGCAATAAAACTATGAAACGAATTAAAAACCTACCTGATTAGGTTATATAGGTTAATTAATAAACGTAAGCCGATCAATGTACGGCTTATAATTCGTATATTATTATTAAGCTATTGCATAGCTTCTATTGCGGGCCTTGAGCGCGGGGATCGAATCCAGAAATTCCGTAACGAAAAAACCTCACGCTCTCCCCACTCCGCCTACCATGTAGGTTGCCGCTTCGTCTCCGTCGTCCGTTTGCGACGTTGCCGTCCTTCCTTGTTTGCAATAGCTTTACCGCGGCAGTCCCCGAGTGCCACACGTCTTTTTTTTATTAATTTAATGTAAATTATTGTCTCTGACCGTGTTTATACAAAATTTATCACTATGTGTGTATTTGGATTACCTACGAAAAATTTCTTATTTTAAATATGTGGGTGTGTGCAATCCATTCATGCTGCTAGTTTGCGGCTTGTGAAGATAGTACCTAAATGGACATTCTATTGCGCGATGTTCCGATGTTCGTAGGTTTAGTTGTTAGTAATAAATACATATACTTATATTGGAAATCAGTAAGGGAACCTGACGGGAATCGGCTTCTAATGAGGCCCCGCCATTGATAGTTAGTCAAAAAATTACATTAAAATAAAATCAATGTTTTTATTAGAAAAAAATAAGCCTTTGGCCCAACGCAGATGACAGACTATCCGTGACGCACTTTTTAGTCTGTGATATAGACGACGCGCAAAAAGTCCGGCGCGCGTCGTGTTCGCTACTGCGTATGATTCCATGGGTTCTATTTTCACAGACTAAAAAGTGCGGCACGGCTTAGTCTGTCGTCTGCGTTGGGCCTTTGTGTCTCAGAAGAAGGATGAAGGTCGTGCAACGCGCTATGGAAAGGGCTATACTCGGTATTTCTCTACGTGATTGAATCAGAAATGTCCTCATTTCTGATTCGATCGCATCATCAATTTGTAGGAGAATTAAAGGGCTATGTCAAAACCCAGCGGATATGCTAGTAGAAATGGCAGTGAGCGAGACACCGATGGCCGATGGGGCAAAAAGGTTCTCGAATGGCGACCACGTACTGGCAAGCGAAGCGTTGAACGTCATCTGGGAAACATAGTTTCATTAATAGAGTTTCTGAATGACGTAGGGAACCCAGATCGGTCATATTGGAAATCCTTGGGAGAGGCATATGTCCAGCAGTGGACGTTATGTGGCTGAAATGATGATGACGATCTCAAACTTAGGTACTTTGGGGCTAGCTCGATTTGGGTAATTACTCCGTATTTATTTATTTACTAGCTGAAGCCCGCGACTTCGTTCGCGTGCACTTTATGTCTCTGGAAAATGCTCATCAGGCTGAACAACTTTTACTAAGGCGACATTTTTATATCTCTTATAGTTTAGCTGGACCATTATGGTTCTGCATCAGGCGTTTCATTTTCCAAAATCATTTATGCCCTATATGTTGCCCAGGCTTAATAGCTATATAACAAAAAAAGTTGCATTCGAATCCGTCCAGTATTTCCGGAGATTAGCGTGTACAAACAGACAAACAGACGGACATTTTTAAAAAAATTCTTACTCTATTACTATGTCCCCGTCGCCACCCTTTTTTTTGGAAATATATTTAATGTACAGACACACTTTTTTTACTGTTTTATTATGTATAGATGTATAGATATAGATTTCCAGGTCTTGTCAAAACGCGCCTGATCATCACACTACCTTATTCTAAGGCGACCTCTCTTACGACTTAATAAAGGAGCCTAAAAAAGTACCTACCTAATTATGAGGGATAAAAGCTAATTTTAGAAAATCGTACGGACATCTCGCCACATTATAAATACGGTCACGTCCCCCTGATCACGCGTGAGCCGCGAATGTGCTGAACCGACAATTATAAGGAAAAGGAATATGATGACACAAGCGAACCCAGAGGATTTACTCTTTCAGGCAGTTTGTTGCCAAAATGCGAAATAGCTACAAAGAATTACTAAAAGGCTTTTTCGATCGTGCAAACTGGATTAAAATTACTTTTTCTTAAGCACGTATTTATTTACGTATGACTATTAGACCTTATGGTCTAACAAAATATACTGAAACAATTTTAAGGGTGAATTCAGTTAGTGAACAACTTACCCCAAGGAACATTTGTCGAAAAATAAAAAAATTTTTGCTTTCCATTAAAATCTCCCATGCTGGTCTGGGAGAAATAAAGAAAACTTAGAATTTACCAGCTGCTTCTCTTCCCACGCAGATCGTAAAAGCCGATCGAGGGAATGGGCAAAAATGCAAATCATGTTAACAGGCGATGCGGCTAGCAACCCATCACTGTATTGATTGCTTTTCCATCTTTTCGCCCACCATGACGCTAAAAGTGGCTTTTGGGTCTTGCGGCCCTGGGCTCTGCATAGAGCCGCAAGACCCAAAATGCTCTGTCTGCCCCATTAGGGATAAAGACGTGATAGTATGTATGTATGTATGTTCCATTAAAATTCGGATCAGCTGATCGGTCAACTTGTATGGAAGGCCAAAAATTACTTTTATATTTCGATATAATGTTCTTCATGGAAAGTTGTTCAGTATCATGGACTGAAATTACTCTTAAAATAGTTTCAGTATATTTTGTTAGACCTTATATATGTAGTATAGCTATTGGTCAATCGTCAAGCTATGTCAGATGCCTTTAGGCAGTGAAAAATCTGACATCAGTGTTGGCCATTTACAACAATTTTTGACTCTGACTTTGACTACTCAGTAAATCACTCTTCCATGACCTCAAACCACATACAATATATTTCGACCTCACATGGAGGTCAGTGTCTCGAGATGACATTGTGTGCGCGCATCCTCTAGTCACATTTGCCCTGATGACCTCCAGATGTGGTGGAACCAAATATGTTGGCCAGTACTCTCTACATGAGTAACACAATAGGGGTGACGACAGGTTCTGAAAAGTATGATTGTAATTAATCCGTCTTTTAGATTATCCAAAAATAATGGACCCGTATTTTTCAGTTTACCAAAAAAGTAAAAATTCACAAAGATACGGAGCGTCAAAGTTCCGGAGAGGGGGCTTGCGACGTCACACTTAATTAAGTAAAAATCGTACCCAGCCGTCACGCGAAATATATATGCGCTGTATTTTTGTCTTTTTGGTTTCTCAGAGAAAAGAAAAATACGTGTACAATATTTTTAATAATCTAACCAATGGACCAAAAATATGTTTCCATTCGTCATGCCTATTAAATACCTACATAGAAGTAGAGTACTGTTAAAATTTGGAATTGTTCCTGCTAAGTCTATAATCAGATATAGAACAAAATATACATGAACAATAGTGAAGGGTTGCTACTTGCCATCCCATCGCCGTTTTGAAGCATCATCGTCTCTCTCATTGACTTTTACAATTACGGGTTCGACCTTTAAGGATTAAAAATGGGTTCTATTATGTTAACAAATAGGAAAGTTCGTAATTTGGTTCAAAACCCTTTACCGCGTATTTGCATTTAAATTTAGGCACGTATGCCGAAACTCTTGGATCAAGTTTTGATTAATAACTTGAAAAGTTAAATCGCTTCGTATATTTTGGCATGTTTAGAATTTTTGACAAAAACAGGTACAAGGTGACAGCTGACTATAAACAAATTTAGAACCAAATAATTAATTTGGCAGTGGATGGGAAATTATTACTATAGTTTAATGATAAAAAAATAACAGTCAAAAATTAAAAAAAAATCAAATCGGCATTTCTATTCGAAAATGTGCACAGCAACCCGGGCAATTTTTATGGGAATGCTGTTTTCTATTTTTAATTTTTTACTGTTATTTTAATTTTATTATACTACAGTGATCTAGTATAGCCCGTGGTTCGATTTATTACGGGTATGTCCCTTCTAAATTGCATAGTGAGACGAACCGATAGCCAAAATAGAAAAAGGTTCTCAAATGGCGACCCCCGCACTGGCAAACGCAGCGTAGGACACCGTGGTCAGACGATCTGACCAAGGTCGCTGGAAAGCGCTGGATGCAGGCCGCTCTAATCGGTTGGAAATCTTCGGAAGAGGTCTATAGCAGTGGACGTTATGTGGCTGAAATGATGATGATTATGAAAACTGGACCAAAGATATTTTTCCAGTCATGATTATTACCCGTTTAAAGAATAATTTTCCAAAATTAAAAACCGTTCATCCCCAAACTACACAACTGATTTTTTAAATATTTCTATGGGACCTGACAAGTATATATATACTTTCAAACAACAAAAAATCTACATAAGGCCCAACGCAGACGACAGACCAATCCGTGCCGCACTTTTTAGTCTATGAAAATAGAACCAATGGAATCACAAGCAGTAACGCACACGACACGCAAAAAGTCCGGCGCACAGACTAAAAAGTGCGTCACGGACAGTCTGTCGTCTGCGTTGGGCCTAAAAGAAAAGATCGCGACGAGTTGATAAACTTCTCCTTTTTGAAAGTTGGTTAAAAAGGAGATATCGACCGGGGCGTACGTCAAAGGACATTAACATCAAAACGTCACCTCTACTCCTAAAATTAATCAAGCAAACCATAAACCAAGGAGATTATGTTAAGGGCGGTTAAGGGCTTAACACAATCCTCAAGTCATAAAACGAAAGGACCGGCTCGGACCGGGGGCATTAAGCAACAGGCTAATGGATGTGGACCCTATAAAAGATGGTATGGGATCTCACTGCGTAGTTCCCACTTTAATTTCTTTTCTTAATATTTTTTTTTTGAATACAGCTTTATCAGGTGTTAGACTTGTTAGGTAGGTAACTACTTTTATCTTCAACTAAATTAACAAATTTAAGTTTAGGTAGATATGAAGGATATACGTTTGAGACTTGCGGCCCTGGGCTCTATCTGTTTACAGCCGCAAGACTTAAATTAGTCTGTGTTTCTCTTTAGACCCATTAGGGATATATTAATATCGTGATATATTAAGTGTATGTAATAAGTTAATATCTATATTTTTCACATAAAAGGCAAACTATTAATATTAGCGTTGAACGCATTTAAGAGAAGATGCAAGATGCATTTTGCGCCGTGTGTACCTATATTTTGCTTTTCACAGAATTGCGATGAATTTATCGTCGCGTTACATATATTGCGTTTCATAGAATTTCTACCCATCGTTCATAACACACGTAAGGGATTCGGACTGGGAAAATAATATATTACTTTATTAAGTCCGTTAGCTAGATCTAAAAATAAAGGACCCATATTTTTTCGTTTAGCAAAGTAGTAAAAATTCACAAGTTACAGCGCTTCGAAGTTTCGTGATCATCGTAGCTGATCGTGACGTCATTTGCCAACTGCCTCCGTGGTGTAGTGGTTAGAGCGTTCGGCTCATACCCGGAGGTCGCGGGTTCGATTCCCGGCGGGGGCAACGACTTTGTGTTGTTGTCCTAGTTTGGTTAGGACATTGTAGGCTGATCACCTAATTGTCTGATAAGTAAAATGATCCGTGCTTCGAAGGGCACGTTAAGCAGTCGGTCCCGGTCACTGTCTTTGACATTGGTCGTTACCTAAAACCATGTCAGAGGCCTTTAAGGCGGTTTAAAAACTCTGACACTAGTGTTAATCACTAACACACACGAGAAGAAGAAGAAGAAGTGACGTCATGCGAAATTTTAATGCGCTGTATCTTCGTCATTATTTGCTTATCAGAGAAAAGAGGAATTACACATACCATACTTTTAAATAATCTATCTACCCAATGAGTCAAGAAATTTTTTGACTGCTCATCCTTATTCTATGAACAACGTGATTTACGTGATTCAACACTTAGGGTGCGCGCCCACGTCAGATATTTCGTAGGACTGTTTCTCAGGCCGATTTTTTTTGAATGAATTTCGGACCTATTTTTTGCAGGTTTGCGTTGCACTATTGCAATCAGTACGTTCTATTTTTCTCCAACAAAAAATTGGTTACCGATTATCGTATGGGCAGCCACAGGCGCATCACAATCTAGCGCACGTCTCTCGATGTTCCCACATTTCTACACCAGCGTTATCACCAAAGGCCACCAGATCAACCGTTGTTCCGAACTGAGGTTGCTGAACTTTACAACATTCCTTATCAGAGTGTAAAAACTGTGGAACGAACTGATTTGTAGGGCAATACACCTTTGATGTTTATTTTTTATACATTTCTGATAAAGTCAAAGGTTCAGGATTATAGGTCAATTATAACAGGTCACAGCTGAAAATCAGTATATTGCTCCTGGGCAATATTACCACTGAGCTGTGGCCTTTTTGTATTGCTGTAACACGCACATAAAATTATGCAGGTAGTTATGTATATATTACTTTTTTGTGTCTTTATTAAAAATTTGATATTGTATAGTTTTTGTACTTATGTGTATTATAGTAGCATATAAATGAATTTATCTATTACTAGCTGTGCCGTGGGCTTCGCTCCCCGTGGAAATTTCGGAATAAAGAGTACCCTATGTCTTTCCCCGAGTCTCAAACTATATCCATACCAAATTTCATCCAAATCGATTTAGTAGTTGAAGCGTGAAGAGGTAACAAACAAACAATCAAACTTACTTTTGCATTTATAATATTAGTTAGGATAGTTGGGATAACTTGATCTTTCTTATAGTGTGTTAATAGCTATCATTAGACACACTTATTCGGGCCGGCATTAATGGGCACAATCGGGTGGTAAGAATATATGAAAGTAGATGAATGTTGGGCGTTTGCAAACCATTCCGATGCCGCACATAATCACTCGGCTTAACAACGCCGAATTATGCCGACCGGGGTTTTGGCAATGGCGATTTCTTGAGCTAGTCTTAGTAGTCCTACCAAGTTTGTTTCACCAGTAGGATTTCTGGGATATTTAGTCCCAATAGAACTACCGATTGACTGTGATGTAACAGTAGTGCTAATAATATAAAATAAATATATATGCGGACAAATCACACAGATTGAGCTAGCCCCGAAGTAAGTTCGGAACTTGTGTTATGGGATACTAACACAACGATACTATATTTTATAACAAATACACATATAGATAAACATCCAAGACCCAAGTCAATCTGAAAAAGATATTTTTCCATCTTGACCTGACCGGGGATCGAACCCGGGACCTTCAGGTGACAGTCTGGCATAAAGACCACTAGGCCACAGAGGTCGTCAAAATAATGGGAATATTCTTAATCCCAATAGATTTACTGGAGTGTATGTGAAAACCGAACTGTGCCGATCGGCACAAATGTCATTGTGTCAATGAAGCCGAACGAAATATGGTGGTCGGGTCGATTTTGTTGTTTGACAAATACTTACAGAAAACTTCATTATAATTATAATATGTAACAATAAAATACGTTTATGTTTCTCCACAATATTACATGAGAGCATGAGTATACCAAAAAAATTATAATTATTAAGATAGAACTATGTCTTTACGGAGGACTTGTGCCTAAAGTAGGTAAAAATACCTGTTACACAGGTTGCCAGGTCCTCCCGTCGTCAACAGATTATAAGAGTTCGTCTAATAATTAGTTTGTCTTTTAGATTATTCATCTTTTTACCATCAGTTTACGATACGGAGCATCAAAGTTACGGAATCGTACCTAGCCTTGACGTGAAATTTCGTTAAAAAAATAATTAAATGCGCTGAATATCTTTGTTTTTTTTTGTTTCACAGAGAAAAGAAAAAATACGTGTACAATATTATATTTTAACCGACGTGCCTAAAATATTTTTCCATTCGTCATTCCATGCTCTTGTACTGACATATTAAAAAAATATTGTAAAAGTAGTACGTAGTAGTGTTATGAGTATAAACGTTTGCTATATTATGAGTATAAACGTATGCTATATTATGCAGTACCGTTATTATTAGTGTACACGTACGTGCTGCTCTCCCATGCTGGTCTGGGAGCTCTCCCATGCTGGTCTGGGAGAAAAGAAAAAACTTAGAATGTACCAGCTGCTTCTCTTCCTGCTCAGATCGTAAAAGCCGATCGAGGGAATGGGCAAAAATGCGAATCATGTAAACAGGCGATGCGGCTAGCAACCCATCACTGTATTGATTGCTTTTCCATCTTCTCGCCCACCATGACGCTAAAAGTGGCTTTTGAGTCTTGCGGCCCTGGGCTCTGCATAGAGCCGCAAGACCCAAAACGCTCTGTCTGCCCCGTTAGGGATAAAGACGTGGTAGTATGTATGTACGTACGTGAAAATACATCCGACCACATTTCCTTGTCAGAATTTGGTAGCAAGTAAAGTTTTTTTTTGTTTATAAGAGCAAAGTTCCGTAGATTCGTAGATTTGTTTCCATTATTTGGGAACTTTTAAACAAGTGTCGGATAGTTTGGGGTCTGAAACACAAGTTGAAGTGAAGGGTCACTGGGGAAAATACCAGCGTTACAGTAAGAGGTAATGTTTTTTGATTTTTCCTGTTTTGAAAGTTGCTCTGGTATGTTTTTTATCCGACTGCCCTTTTCGAGTGTATATGCATGGATAATGTATATTTTGTTGCCAAGCTTTGCAAATTAAATAGCTTGATTTTTTATACCCAGGTGTCGCGGCGTATATATCAAAAAGTAAAGTAAAAAAAAAGGCGGATTTTTTGCGCCAAATTTCGAGTCTGGAATCTAACCAAAGGATCTTAAAAAGAGCACGAAAATATGTAAACATGTAGAAGGGACATATACATAGGTACCTATAATAAATCGAGTCACGGACTGTACTAGATCACTATAGTATAATGAAATTAAAATAACAGCCGAAAAACAAAAAATCCACAATCCCATAGAAATGGCTGCACACTTTAGTACAAAAATGCCATTTTTTGTTTTTTTTATTTATTTTATTTTAATTTCTTTACACTATTGTGATCTAGTATAGCCCGTGGTTCAAGTAGCGGGAAAGGACTGGATGAAAATAGCCCAAGATAGGGAGAGATGGCACTCTATGGAGGAGGCCTATACCCACAGAGGGGTTCTAAGTTAAATACAAAAAATAAACTATATTTTTTGGAAACAAATAAGTAAAATAGGTTGTTTAAAAAACAAATTGTTAATTTTTTACTTTGAAAAATTGGTTTACTTTTAACATTTAATGTAGAATAATTTAAGCATGTAACTAGCATGATCTAACTTAGAAATAAAAGGCTTTTTTAATTTATTTATTTATTTATTTTATTATAGCCCGTGGTTCGACTCATACATATGTCCTTTCCACGTATGTATAATAGAATATGTCACTTTGTCAGTGTCAACTTATCAAAAGTTTATTTATACCACGTACTCACTCTAGTCCTCCTCAGACTATGTTCGAGAGTCGGCGTAACCCGATATCTGCATAAAGTACAAGTTGTAAACAGTACCTACGCTTCGATAAACTTCGGAATTATGAATCAAAACATTACCCAGTTTCGCCTATATGTTGCGCAATACACTCGCTTATAGCATATAAGTATAAATGCGACATACAGTCCATTTATAATACGCAGACTTACTTTTGGGCTTAGTTTACTGGGATATACAACGTGGAAGGAACAAACCCGTCATAAATTAAACCACGGGCTATACTAGATCACTATAGCATAATAAAATTAAAATAACAGTCAAGAAACCAAAAATAGATTTGAAATTCCCATACAAATTGCCCGGGCGGTTGCACACTTTAAAATAGAAATGCCAAAATTTTTTTTTGTTCTTTTACTGTTATTTTAATTCCATTATACTATAGTGATCTAGTATAGCCCTTGGTTAGATTTATTACGGGTAAGTATGTCCCTTTCACATTGTATAACATCTTTATTGACCACAATTGTACAAAATGTGAACCTAATGCTAATCCATTGTCTACCAGTCAACCTGTAGGAAAACAGAAAAAAATAATTTAATTTAAAGTAAGAAGGTAAAGCTTTACGTGCTGTAAACAGTAGTTCACAAAATTGATTGAAAGGGTTATCTAGAGCAGCATGAGACAAAATTTTTAATAATATCTTCGTTTCCTTTCAAATAATTTATATCAAATGGTAGCAGCGGACCTCAAAACAAAAATGTATCCCTTAAACCAGTACCCACTAGGTTTATTTATATTTGCCCTTTATTGAAATTTTCAAAGTTAAACAATAACAAGTTCATTTGCCAGGGAAATTAAAAAAAAAACCGATTTTCAAGCGTTTGCCCCATAACTTTCGAACCGCTGAACCGTTTTCCATCAAATATAGCTAAGAATGACTGCCAGGGAACTTGCCATACATTTGAGTTACGATGCCACAGACAGACAGACATTGGCGTTAAACTTATAACACCTCTTTTTGTCTATGGATATAAATTAATATGATAGAGATCTTCCAATATATCTCATAGTCAGTAATAAAAAAAATCCTTTGTGAAAGCCGAAAAATAAATGGTAACAGAAATGTTATTTCAACAATTTATCGAGGTTGGTTTAACAAGGTGGCGTGTCTCCAAAACATTTTATTTTCGAGAAAGTGGTTTAAAAATTTTTTTTTAAAACTATATTTGTCTACAAGTTTAGAAATGGGAAAGTCAACGTACCCATATGACTCCGAGATATATTTTTTTCATTTTTAAATCTTAAGTAACCATGCGTACTTATATACCAAGACCTTCGGCCATCTCTCGTTTTCACGTAAAAATTCATAAGTACATATAGTTTTAAACCATTTTTTAAAACACAAAAAGTAAAAAATATATATTTGGTTCATATTAGTCTGCTTGCCGCGTGACGCCTAAAGTGTGTGCAAATTTATGTTATCTAAATATACAAAAAAAAAAACTTTTTTTCAATCAGATGAAGGAAAAAGTCTTCATCAAATGAATATGTGATAGTAATTTAAAACTGCTGAACACTGCTCTATCACACAAATTATAAAGGCGAAAGTTTGTTTGTTTGTGTGTATGTTTGTGTCTTCTTCACGAGCAAACGGCAGGACCAACTTTCATAAAATTTGGTATGCAGACAGCTGACACCCTGGATTAACACATAGGCTACTTTTTCCGCGGGTAACATCGCGGGGCGCAGCTAGTAATTTGAAGATAGCTCGCAAAAACGTGAAATTCCCATAAGGGTATTGACTACGTGACGAAGACCTAGCTCCTCCCTCTCTGTGGCCAAACGTGGTATTTGATTTTGCAACCAAATCCAAAAAAAAGCAAACTTTAAAAAAAGATCGGTTTTCGGCCAGTTTCATTTTGTAGTAAGAGAACATACCTATGTTCTCATATTGGTTGCAAAATGAAACTGGCCGAAAACCGATTTTTTTTTAAATTTCACCAACAAGTATTCATAACAAAGGCTAAACAAACGCACAAACAATATGAGAATTTGTTAGTCAAATACGGGCGTTGTAATTCCAAATTTAAATAACAATCACGCCTATGTTCCCTGTTTAATATTTTCATTTGGACGGATTCGGTAGGATTTACTCATTCTGTTTCATAGGTTATCCTACCCTTCGATGTTTTTGGTGTATGTACTTTATTTATCCAAGTTTGTATCATTTTTTTTTTTTTTTTTTATAATAGGCAAGACGAATGGAAAAATATATTTGGTCCATCGGTTAGATTATTAAAAATATTGAACAAGTATTTTTTTCTTTTCTTTGAGAAACCAAAAAGGACAAAGATACAGCGCATTTAAATTTCGCATGACGTCACGGCTGGGTACGATTTTAACTTAAGTGTGACGTCGCAAGCCCCCTCTCCGGAGCCTTGACGCTCCGTATCTTTGTGAATTTTTACTTTTTGGTAAACTAAAAAATACGGGTCCATTATTTTTGGATAATCTAAAAGATGGACTAATTACAATCATACTTTTCGGACCCTGTCGTCACCCCTGTTCATGAAATAAAAGTCACACTAGTTACTTTTTATTGATCATATCCATTTTCAACATGATTTTAGATTTGACTTCAAAAAGCATGACGTCACGCTTTCTTATTTCATACAAATCCCATAGGAAATGTATACTTAGACGTTTAGAACAAAATGTCTGATTTGACTTGATGTCATCTAGCGGATTGTTAGTATGCCATATTTCCTGAGCCTGCATCAAATGACAAAAACAAAATTCCTTTGCCTCGGAAGGAGTTGCAACAAAAACTAGAAACTGAGTTGTGTTTAACAACTATTGCAGTGAAATGTAGGGTTGTCTCCTTTCTTTTATTAGTTACGTTTATTTTAGTTACGTTCTTATTAGTTACGTGCATATTTATCAAATCTAAATATTCTTAAAAAAAACATTTTTTTAATTAGACGAATCAAAAAATCTTCATCAAATGCATGTCTAAGATTTCTGCACGTATTATGTAGGTATATCTCATAAGCACTATAATATTTAACCACCGCCAAAAATAAGGTTGTTATAATTATAAGTTATCCCAAATGGATTAACAGTTTTTTGTTGTTGTTCAGAACGCGAATGTTTTATCTAAAGAATGCATTAAAAAAAATAATGCAAAATGATCATTATTGGAATCAAATTGTTATCTGCTAGATAACAGCAATGGAATTTGTAAAAAATATTTATTTATTTATTTAACTTTATTACAAATGTAATGGGCGGACTTAAAGCCATAGGCTTTATCTACCAGTCAACCCACTGATGATGCCGAGAAAAAGAATTCTTTAGAAGGAGGTGCAAATAATGCAATTTCGAAAGATTTACTAATCTATACATATAATAATCTATACATATCTATCTATACATATAATAAAACAGTAAAAAAAGTGTGTCTGTACATTAAATATATTTCCAAAAAAAATATTGGGGGCGATGGAGACGTAGTAATAGAGTAAGAATAAAAAAAAAAGTCTGTCTGTTTGTCTGTTTGCACACGCTAATCTCCGGAAATACTGGACGGATTCGAATGAAACTTTTTTTGTAATATAGCTATTAAGCCTGGGCAACTTATAGGGTATAAATGATTTTGGAAAATGGAACGCCTGATGCAGAACCATAATGGTCCAGCTAAACTATAAGAGATATAAAAATGCCGCCTTAGTAAAAGTTGTTTAGCCTGATGAGCATATTCCAGAGACATAAAGTCCACGCGAACGAAGTCGCGGGCTTCGGCTAGTAATAATCTATGATATAAACATATATTTGTATTATAAAATACTAGCGTGACACAGATCAATGAAAACTAACACTGTTTTGTGACGTTCTATTTTATGAACTCAATCGAACAATAAATTTATTTTTGATATAGTCATCTACTGATTGTAAGTCTCTTTACATGTATTAATTATAAGTACCTGGGCGACCGAGCTTTGCACGGTTACATCTCAAACATCGAAAATACGCGTTTTCCCAAACATAAGACTAATCTAGATCGATTGTTTACCCCCGAAAACCCCCATATACCAATTTTCAGCGAAATCGTTAGAGCCGTTTTCGAGATCACAGAAATCTATATCTATACATATAATAAAACAGTAAAAAAAGTGTGCCTGTACATTAAATATATTTACAAAAAAAATATTGGGGGCGATGGAGACATAGTAATAGAGTAAGAATTAAAAAAAAAATGTTTGTCTGTTTGTCTGTTTCTCTGTTTGTCTGTTTGTACACGCTAATCTCCGGAAATACTGGACGGATTCGAATGAAACTTTTTTGTTATATAGGTATTAAGCCTGGGCAACATATAGGGTATAAATGATTTTGGAAAATAGAACGCCTGATGCAGAACCGTAATGGTCTAGCTAAAATATAAGAGATATAAAAATGTCGCCTTAGTAAAAGTTGTTCAACCTGATGAGCATTTTCCAGAGACATAAAGTCCACGCGAAAGAAGTCGCGGGCTTCGGCTAGTATATAAATAAATATGCAAGAATTGCTCGTTTAAAAGTATAAGATATAGGTACTTATTGAATAAATTAATAGAGTCTCTAAAAATAAGCTATATTTTTAATGAATGTAGATTTAAAATAATCGTAGAAGTACATGCATATTTTCATGCCTGTTTCCCATGGGGGTAAGCAGAGACTATGGATTTCCACTTACTACGATCCTTGCAAACCTCTTTTGCTTCGTCAACATTCATACCTAACTCTTTTCATGCATGTCCGGTTATGGGTACTCCTTACATCACTTACTTAATCGTAGAAGTGTAAAAAAAATACTAATCTGGCAACCCTAAGTAAGTTCAATGCCCTAAGGTCATGTACCCACTGTAATATACGACTTCTAACCATTTTTTGTTATCTTTTTAGTTCATTAGAGTGTAATGTGATAAGATTGCCACAAAATATACGAGTGTTTACGCTATATCATCACTTTATTATTAAATTTACTTTAAAAAGTTAATTACTTAGTATAAATACAAATAAATTGGATAATATATCTTGCATAATTAAATAAACCACTATGTTTAATATTTATATACAGACACCTTCCCCAAGAAAAAAAGGAAGTGCAAGTAAGAAAAAAAAATGATTTCTTAATTTCAATACAAAATTTGTTAAATTCAGGTAGAGTCATATAGTAACATAGTATATTACTTGTATGAGATTTTCTATAAAATAAAAATGTTTAAAAATTAAAATCTTTGTGAAAGGTACTTATCTACTTTAACATTATCTTTATAAGAGTACCTACATAAATATACCTCTTGTATGTTTTTAAAGACCTGGGAAGTATTTAAAGAGACGCACTCATAAAATGACATATAATAATTCAGCATGAGGCATTGCAGCCTCTTTAGCTCAGTGGTAGAGCACTGGTCTCGTAAACCAGGGGTCGTGAGTTCAATCCTCACAGGAGGCATTCTCAAAACTTTTTTATTACGAAAGAGTATGAATGAATTTAAAAAAACGCTCAAAAATGTATTCACAGAACTCTACATTTTTAATTCTACAGTTTAAAAAGTTTCACTGAAAACAGAACAATACGAACGCAAAACATCAACAAAAAAATCCCTCAACTGTTCCTAAACGCGGGAATAATAAACTTTTTATTGTTTCAGAACGGACTCCAGCACCAGGTTTAAATTCGGAATGACATTCGACCGAAACTCGGTTCAATTTCCGAAAATTTGAAACAAAATACCCGCGTTCGGAATTCAAAAAAGAGAAATCTGCACATCGACTCCGGCTGCGACTGAGTTAATTCCATTGCCTTTTTTTCAAAAATGTTGCGATATTGGCTATGTTTTGCTAGTGCTGTGTGTTTGGCGGGATATTGTGATGCGAATTACTGCCGGGATTCAAACCTTTGTTGCCCGGGGCGGGACAGTTCTTGTGTAGTGCAGAAGGCGCATCAGAATGCGATTATAGAAGATTTAACGGACAAGCCTTGCTACTGTGACCACGCTTGTTTGAAGCTGGGAGACTGCTGTCCTGACTTTAGAGAGACTTGTGGAGGTAAGTTTTTATGTTTTTAATTTAAGTAGGTACTTATTTACAATGCTATTAAGATTCCAATGGACAGATGAAGACAGTTGTGTTTTACATAAAAACTTCTTCTGATAATCGAAGTATTTAAAGTAACACTCTTACTCTTAAATTAATATAAAGTAACACCCTACCGCAGATTAAATACAGACATAGAGATATTTTCCAGTGCCCAAATTTTTTACTCATACACAATCCTAGAAAGTTTACAGATAAACTTAAAAATAAGAAAAAATCATCTACCTACTGAAGTATTGTAGGTTAAATATAAGGTAAATATGACATTCTGAACTGTGCTAAAGGAATTTTCTCTATTGTTCCTTGAAGACTTATATTTTCTCAGAAATAATGGAATTCCCGTGATATTGTAAGATTCTTAACCTATTGTAGTAGTGTTTCGTATAGCATTTTTAGAATATTCTATACATATCATATTTTGACAAATAATGGGGTGTAAGCCTATTGTTTGCTTGGTTGAGTAAAAAAATCTTAATCTATTCAGAAACCTTGAATATTCGGTTATGGATGACTATAAGACCCTTTATCACCTTATACTACTCCTATAAAACACCGGCTATAACAGATAAGAACCTTTTATAACTGACCTTTAACCGAAAAGTAATAAAATCAGCCGACCAAGAAAATTAAAAGCACTTCCAAACTCCGATGACACCACTGTCAAGCACAGATAACAAAAATGTTTATGAAACTCGAGGCTCAGCCCTATCTTTTAATCCCACTTTTATCTATGATCCGACGCGGTAAAAGTTTGTCTATGGACGAAATTTCGCGCGTTTTTGAAGCAAGTTAAATTAGGAATTAGTAGGGCGGGTTTTTAATTTTAAGTTAATTATTTCAATTAAAAAAAAACGAATGGTACCTAATAAGAAACGATTAATGATGAGAAGAAATATTTTTAGGAACGAGTTTTGAAACCTAACAGGAAGGAAAATATTTTTAAAATTGCATATATATTCTGTTTAGATTTTTTTATGTTAATAGTGCACATTATGTTTATTTTGGGCCCACCGCCGGTGACAAGAGGGCTGGCAGTTTTTTAGGGTTCCGTGGGTAAAAACAGGATCCTATTACTAAGACTCTGCGGTCCGTCTGTCTGTCTGTGATAGCTAGACAGTTGAAATTTTCACAGATGATGTATTTCTGTTGCCGCTATAAAAACAAATACTAAAAACTGAATAAAATAAATATTAATGGGGGCTCCCATACAACGTGATTTTTGACTTTTTTTCTCTCGATGTTAATAACGGCTGTAGACGCTTGAAATATTTACAGAATATTTTGTTGTATATTCACTTTAAAAATAAATATGAATAAAATACATATTTAAGGGGGTTTCCCATACAACAAACATGATTTTCTATAGAAATAGTACGGAACCCTTTGTGCGCAAGTCCGACTCGCACTTGGATGAGCACGCGATAATATAGAGTTCTAACCATGCAACATGAACACGATTTTTTGTTTTGTATTTAGTTTTCTTTTTTTATGTTTAAATTATGTTATCTTTCTTATTTAAAGAAAACTCTTTTACAAATACATTTTCACGTCTATATCCCTGATGGGGCAGACAGAGCTCGGGGCCGTAAGACCCAAAGACCACGCTTAACTCTTTTACATTCTATAAAAATTTGAAAAAAACATCCCATATTGTAAAAGCGTTATAACACCTTGCTATTTGTGTTACGTACACAGATTATAATTCCCGTCACGGGGTGAGTGGTAATCCTCGTGTTGCAGCCTCCCGAGAGTTTGTATACATCCTTATTAATGCGTTATAACAACGTTTTAATAACGTTTTAATACCGTTTTTAAATATTTTTCTTTGTACAGACGCGCGCTCGAGTGTAATGGAGGGATGATATATGCGTCGAAAAGTAAATTTACCAGATGCAAAGGGGTGATAAAGTGTGTTTCAGTCGTAAACTCTTTCGTAAAAATAAATTCTTATGAACTGTATTATGATTTACGAGTATGTTAGGTTACCGCAGCTTTATGTCAAAATAGTTGTCCCCGGCGGCTCCGCATTATCCTACGTCCTTTCCTGGGTTTTACACTATAACTATGCCAATACGCTATTTTCCAACAAGTCAAATCAGCAACTTTTTTCTAAACGTCAAAACAAACAGTTTCTATGGGATTTTGTATGAAATACAGGCAGGTGACGTCATAGATTTTTGAGTCAAATAGCGCTCTTATTATTAGTTTTTCTACAATAATAAATTTAAAATAACGTTAAAATGGATATGTTCAAAGACAAGTGACATTATTTTGCGACGCTTTATTTTTCTATTAGTACAAAATAATTTATTTTGAACTTAGGAAAGTACCCAATTTTTATCTAAATCGAATCTGTTAATATTTAGATTTTACACGCGACTAGACGACAAGTTTGACAATCTTTGTAAGTAGGTACTATAACTTAGTTTAAATTTAAATTTGATTACCTATTGTTTTGTTTTAATTTGTTTTTTAAGTTTAAAGGGCTAAATAACGGGGAGGTCCGTCCGTCTGTCTGTCACTTAAACCGCGTTTGCTAAAGCTGTTAACTTGAAATTTTCACAGATGATGTATTTATTTTGCCGCTATTATGAAAAATACTCATCATCATCATCATCATTTCAGCCGCATAACGTCCACTGCTGCACATAGGCCTCTCCCAAAGATTTCCAAAATGACCGATCAAGAGCGGCCTGCATCCAGCGCTTTCCAGCGACCCTGGTCAGGTCATCTGACCACCTTGTAGGTGGGTGCCCTACGCTTCGCTTGCCAGTACGCGGTCGCCATTCAAGAACCTTTTTGCCCCATCGGCCATCGGTTCGTCGCGCTGTGTCCCGCCCACTGCCACTTCAACGAGCTAATCCGCTGGGCTATGTAAGTGACTTTTGTTCTCCTACGGATTTCCTCATTTCTGATTCGATCACGTAGGGAAACACCGAGCATAGCCCTCTCCATAGCGCGTTGAGCGACCTTGAGCTTTCTTATGAGACCCATAGCATGCCTACCCATCGTCATATAAACATTATTATTTCTTTTCCTTGTAACTAGATGGCGCTTTAAGGTAAAAATTAAAACATAAAAATCTTTTATAACTATTATTTAAATAAAGAAGTACTCTAATTAGTTAAATAAGACTTATATGAAGTGCAATATATTTTTTAAAAGTACATTCAACACTTTTTTCGTCATCTTTTTGGCTAGGCGTGTGTGCTGCCATCTCTGAGAGGCCACCCTGCAACTCCCGTTTTGCGTGCTTACGGGCTCTCCAATCGTTTCTATGGCGTTGGGTATCTGTTACGTTAGTAATTATAAGGTACAGCCGGGTGACAAGGCCCACAGTTTTGCAAGGCCCAAGCGCAGAAAACCATTTAAAATTCATTTGACTCGCACCAACTCTATGGTACGTGTGAAACAGACCAATAGGAACGCAAGAATGCAGCAGCCGGCAGCGCGTGGCCACCATTTCCCAAGTGACGCTCAGTTGTTCGCTGACTTTGGTCACGGCCACTCATTTAACTAATTATTGCTCCCACAAAACGTTAGTTTTCACTTGTTTATACTACGATTTATAATTAAATTTTTGTAAAGTGCTTTTATTGGATCATTATTCTTTTGATATTAACATAGCCATGTGCGATTTTATATGTATTTATTTCTAAAATGATCAATTTGGGTTGCGAGGCCCACGTCGTTTAGGAAGGCCCAACAAAGTTGTTGCTTGGGGCCTTACAAAACTCGACTGGGCCTTCCAACCCTACTGCAGTCTAACAAAGCCCCTTAATGTTATTATAAAATGAGTGATTTTAAAAAAAAATTTATTGGTGTACCTGTGCTTACTTATAGATACACACAACTTATAGATAAACTTGTTTTTTTATTTATTTGTTCTTAAATCATTAAATGTCTTCCCCGAAGAAATTGCCTAACTCAACGCGCTGCAGCTGAAAAATACCACATTCCCAGACGAACTTTAAGTAATGATTTAAAATCAGGCGTTATTTCAAAAGTAATAGGAAAACAGACTACCCTTAATAATACATATATACATAATATCACGTCTGTTTCCCACAGGAGTAGGCAGAGACTATGGAACTCCTCTTGCTACGATCCTGACTAACGTAATTAATATTAAAGAATAAACTAATTTGCAGGGCCTTGTTACACACTATAGGGGCCTTCTTAACCATACATGTGTGATAAGGCCCAATTCATGAAAATTAGAAATCAAAAATCTTTGAAAATAATTACTTAATTCTAGCAGGAACAACAATATTTTTAAGTAAAATACTACCATTTAGACACTTAACACCTAAAAATCAAATATCTGGGCTGTTTTCTTACACAGTGTAAAAGAGTATTTTTCTAAAAAAAATGTTGATAATTTTAGTAACTGCTTGCTGTAATCAAGTTCATGAATATAACATTCTTCATAATTTATACTTTTTTGATGTCTTTAATACTTACTTTTGCGCCAAACGGCTCAAAAACGCCACGGGCCTTATTAACCAGACCATGTTCGGTAAAGCCCAAAATAGAGGTTTTTAAAAATGTTTAAAAAACTAACATATAGTCGTCATAGCTTTAAAAACTACATTTATTTGGATTTTGAAATAATCTTAGCTTTTATTGTAAACCTTTTATTCCTTTAGGGTGGTAAAATAAAGGTTTTATTTCAATTTGTAAAAAAGTGGGCCTTGTCACCCGGCTGTACCTTATAATCTTTGCCCATAGTAAGGGACCACGTTTCAGAGCCATAAGTCATCACTGGTAACACACATTGTTTGTAGACCTTAGTCTTGAGGCACAGAGGTATTTTGGACGAAAAATACTAAAAGCAATAAAATAAAAATTTAAGTGGCACTCCCAAACGAAAAACGTGATTTTTTATACATTATCCAATCTTCAGTGCACGAGTCCGACTCGCACTTGACCTGTTATTTTTTAAAGCCTCAGCCCAAAGTTGTCTTCAAATAACTGCCTTAGCTTGTACTTTGTCTATGTTGGTACACTATTAAGAATGCATGTAAGTAATTTGCAGGCGATTGCCCTGCAGTGCATGTACAGGCACGCGCATGAATATTTAGACAATTTTACGAGCTGCAGTCACGTCTCCTCTACGGGAGGTGGCTTAAATTTTTAACTGAAGTTAAAAAGAGGACTTCTTCTCGAGTTGAGAGGCTATAAGTATAATTTAATTATAATAAAATAATAGTGCGCGCGGGCGTCGCTCCACGTTAGAGTTTCGGAATAAAAAGTACAGTTAAAAACAAAAAAAAGACATTTCCATACAAAAGTGAACAGCCCCTGGGCAAATTTTATGGGAATCTCGAATTTTAGTTTTGTTGTTTGACCGTTATTTTAATTTCATTGTACTATAGTGATCTATTATAGCCTGTGGTTTGATTTATTACGGGTATGCACTTTCCACGTTGTAATGCGCCCAAGTCAAACTGTATTGTTTTATTTTTGACTAAGAGGGGGCCGTATGTGACCCTACCTCGTCAAGTTGCAAAATTAAACTCTTGCCATTCGATAGTTCTATTCATCCTCTCAACAATTAATTTAGGTTGCCGGCCCTGTACCTGAAATTTTTCTAAGCCGGCCAAGTTTTATGTTCAAACAAAAATTAAATGATGCAAGAACAATGAGGAATTGAGTCCAGTGGACGGTGAATGAGGTTGATAAGATGTGATGACGGATCATATGTTGATTTATATAATAAACAACCTTAAAGAGGGGAAAAATATAAATTGGACCCAAAGTCAAAGTTCCAGCTATCAGACGGCTATGATTTTTATAGTCAGTACTACTATTGGTTATCATTTGTTAGTATGGCAAGAAACATGTGAGGTTATTCCACAACTTTTTAAAATAATCACTTTTTTGCTGACTGTACAAAATGCTTCAGGTTAAGCCCAGGCAACCCTGTACATTAAGACATATCTTTTTAATATGCAACACCCTACATATGTCACATTTTGCTATTCGATGAGGTAGGGTTGCATACGGCCCCCTCTTAGTCTATTTCTATTGACAGGTGAAGAGATAAGAAGGTATAAATGTTAGAAAAGTCCTTAAAACCTGTAAACTTCGATATCAGTAAAATAATAATAATGGAAATAATCTCCCGCCAAATCCATCATTCACCAAGATCACAAATGACGTGCACGCAAAAAGAAAATGGCGGGAAAATGAGGCATATTTTTGTCGCAGGCAATTTAATACGTAAACAGCTTGGGTGCGATGGAAAACGTAATAACGGTGTTCAGTGTACTTAGCTGTTTTAACCGATTTGCAAAAAGGAGATTATCATGATGATCAATTCGTTTTGTAACTCAGCCTTTTGTAACTTTTGAACCGATTTTCATCAAACATAGCTAAGAATCGCCGCAAAGAAATTTGCTTTCACGTAAAAAATACAACATTGAAATCGTCCATCAGTTCAAGCGCTATGATGCCACAGGCAGACACAGATATACAGACAGACAGACCGACAGACGTTCGCGTTAAACTTATATATCTATCCGCGGGGCCCAGCTAGTCTAGATAAGGTAGCTGTGCCCGCAGGCTTCGCTCCCCGAGGGAATTTCGGGATAAAACTATCCTATGTCCTTCCCTGGGTATCAAACTATATCCATATTAAATTTACTCTAAATAGGTTCAGTGGTTAAAGCGTGAAGTGGTAGAAACAAACGAATATACAAACTCACTTTCGCATTTATAATATTAGCAGGATTAGTAGGAAGTAGGATAGGATAAGATTTATCGAAATATTCATAGCTCAATCAAACTCGACATTCAACGCAATACAAATAGAGAAAAAGAAACATTTGCCTCCCCGCTTGTACTGGGGATCGTATTTTAATAATGTTATTTAATATCCCCGCCTGACGTTTGAATGTATCGCCTCCTGCCACTTATTTGCAAATGTCGGCTAAGCAAAGCTGAGAAAAACATTTGGATCGCTAGAAAATACACGGTGATTTTTTATTGGTTTTTAAGCCGAAGGCCACTTCATAGGGATCGTTAATAAGACCTAATTTGCTAGTTAAAATAAAAATTCAGTAACAAAAAATGTTAACTAAAACTCGAAAGTAAAATCATGAGGTCAATTAGTAGTGCCGTCACTAGGCGTCGCCGGCCGGACGGCCAGGGTCATCGCCCGCACGCGGCAATTTGGACAACAAATCTACGTGGTCTCGATTGAAAATTATTTTCGCAACTTTTTTATTATAAGTCATACACACATTTGGATTACGTATATGGATAGAGGAATTTATTTACTATACATCATATCTTTTTCCAGAACCAATGAAAAATCAGCGTGTATAATAATTGAGACCCCATTACCCTTGATTGGGTATTTCCCTAAGCTAAAAATAAATGATTTTGTACTGATAACGAAATAAAACGTCGGTAAAATAATGTCACTTGTTTTTGAGCATATCCATTTTAAAGTGGTTTTAAATTTATTATTGAAGAAAAACTGATAATAAAAGCGCTAATTTGACTTCAACAATAGAAACTGTTTGTTTGAAAAAAGTGACAAAGAAAGTGTTGAATATACTTTAAAAATATTATTGCATTTCATTAAGTCATATTTGACTAATTAGAGTACTACTATATTTTAATAACAGTAATAAATGATTTCGACGTTTTAATTATTACCTTACTAGCTGTACCCGCGGGCTTGGCTCCCCGTGGGAATTTCGAGATAGTGAGTACCCTATGTCATTCCCCGAGTTTCAAACTATATCGATACAAAATTTCATCCAAATCGGTTCAGTAGTTTAAGCGTGAAGTGGTTACAAACAAACAAACAAATATACAAACTCACTTTCGCATTTATAATAATAATAAAAAATAAAATAGTAGGATAGTAGGATAGGATAGGGTAGGATAGGATAGGATAGGATAGGATAGGATAGGATAGGATAGGATAGGATAGGATAGGATAGGATAGGATAGGATACGATACGATACGATACGATACGATACGATACGATACGATACGATACGATACGATACGATACGATACGATAGGATAGGATAGGATAGGATAGGATAGGATAGGATAGGATAGGATAGGATAGGATAGGATAGGATAGGATAGGATAGGATAGGATAGGATAGGATAGGATAGGATAGGATAGGATAGGATAGGATAGGATAGGATAGGATAGGATAGGATAGGATATGATAGGATAGGATAGGATAGGATAGGATAGGATAGGATAGGATAGGATAGGATAGGATAGGATAGGATAGGATAGGATAGGATAGGATAGGATAGGATAGGATAGGATAGGATAGGATAGGATAGGATAGGATAGGATAGGATAGGATAGGATAGGATAGGATAGGATAGGATAGGATAGGATAGGATAGATTAGGATAGGATAGGATAGGATAGGATAGGATAGGATAGGATAGCGCCATCTAATGACAAGGAAGAGAAGTAATCTTATCTGTGTGATTTGTCCGAATATTATCAGTAGACTGTACACTAACCCTAAAAATACTTTTACAGCTAGTATAACTTGTTGCACAAAGTTATAATAAACATATATACAAGGCCCACTAGTTTAGGAACCCAATTAAATTTTAACAAAGCCAAGGGTGCGTTAATTAGAATATGCAATAACCAGAAAATTTATGAAGTCCATACTAAATAAGTTATGGTGTAATAAAACAGAGAGATAACCTAGTTTTAAAGTAAAGTTTTTATATACGTGTGTACGATCATATTGATTATACATATTGACGACCAGGTCCATGGCGTAGTGGTACGTCCAGGCGTAGTCCACACTCGGAGGTTCCGGGTTCGATCCTCGGCCAGGGCAAGTTGGAAATGGAATTTTTTAAATTGTCCTCAGTCTTGGATTTTTAAATATATGCAACGTGGAAGAGACATACCCGTAATAAATCGAAACACGGGCTTTAAGTCGCGTGACGGCCGCCGATTATGCCTACGCCACGCCAATAGACCTAAAATCTCAGACCTAGATTTTTTTTTTACTGAAATCTGTGGTCGCGGGCGGTCGCGCGCACTAAAGTAGCGCGCGACTCACATGTCAATCTGTCACAAACTGTCAAAAACGTCAACAGGTGTTGCCGGCATATTGTTAGTCTGTAAGAGCCTTTTAAAGAATACGCTATTTTCCAACAAGTCAAATCAGATACTTTTTTCTAAACGTCAAAACAAACAGTTTCTACGGGATTTTGTATGAAATACAGGCAGATGACGTCATAGTTTTTTGAAGTCAAATAGCGCTCTTATTATCAGTTTTTCTGTAATAATAAATTTAAAATCACGTTAAAATGGATATGTTCAAAGACTAGTGACATTGTTTTGCGAAGTTTTATTTTTTTATCAGTACAAAATCATTTATTTTTGTCCCAGGAAAATATTCAATTTATTTGAACATTTAAACTTAGGTGAATTTAACACATAAGGCTGCGTTTCCACTGAAACGGGGCGGAGTGGAGAGGAGAGAAATTGACCAATCACAATGCTCGAAATCTCCGCTCCGCTTCAATTCAAACAGCGAAGCGGAGATTTCGAGCATTGTGATTGGTCAATTTCTCTCCTCTCCGCTCTGCTCCGCTTCAATGGAAACGCAGCCTTATGATCGTAAACAACCCGCTATAGTGAAAACCCTTAGGGATAAAGCCTAATAATGTAGTTAATTATAGGTTATGTAGGTATGTACATGTTTTTTATATTGTACGTACATATGTACTCAAACTTATGACTTTTTAATGAACATTAAAGTAAACCCAAAAATCCCTAGAAAATCAGATTACTTAATTCGTAGGGTAAATAAATCTCAGCAGGAAACCTCAAACGTTTCGACTTTGCAAGAATTTGGCAAGAGCAGCCATTTGTTACGAGTTGGACACGCGACCGCAGTTCTTGCTCAACTTTGCACGGCAGGTATAAAAACTAAACTTACCTACTTTATACTTGTACGTACAAAACTGTACAACGTACTAGTAATTAGTAATACCCATGTTCTTTGTAGTTTGTTCTAAACTGATCTCTCTCGATTTTGATGATTCTTTTTTTTTTAAAGCTTTTAGTACCAAGTTGGTCCCATATTAATTTAGTGGAGATACGATAAAGAACTTTAGAGGTATAGAAGAAACTCCTGTAAGTGTTACTTTTTTCATCCAAACTTTAAGGGGTCAGTATGCAGAAACAGACTCGCGAGGTTTACAGCTTACAGAGACACTAATTATAAAAACATTAAAAATGATGTGTCTGTACATTGAAATATTTTCAAAAAAGAAAAAAGGGGCAATACAGTACTAGTAATAAAGTAAGAATTTAAAAAAAACTGTCTGTCTGTTTGTCCGTTGGTCTGTTTGGACACGCTAATCAAAGGAAATAGGTACTGGATGGATTTGAATTAAACTTTTTTGTTAGATAGCTTTTAAGCCTGGGCAACATTATATATAGGGTATAATTGATTTTGGAAAATGTAACACCTGATGCAGAACCATGGTCCAGCTAAACTATAAGAAATATAAAAATGACGCCTTGACACATTGTTCAGCCTTATGAGCATTTTTCGGAGACGTAAAGTCCACGTGAACGAAGTCGCGGGATTCGGCTAGTGACAAATAAATAATATAGATAAATATCGATAAGATGAAGGCTTCGGTAATCAACTAATCACAGACGTTAATAAATTATTCTGAAGGAAATCCTGTTGTTTGTGAGTTAACGATGTTATTTGCGAACTTGACGCCATTACTGTTTCCTGTATGTTTGTAGTGTGAATCCGGTCCCAACTTGCGACGGATCTAATTGGGTACTTTCCTAAGTCAAAAATAAATTATTTTGTACTAATAAAAAATAAAGCGCCGCAAAATAATGTCAGTTGTCTTCGAACATATCCATTTTAACGTTATTTTAAATTTATTATTGTAGAAAAACTGATAATAAGAGCGCTATTTGACTCCTAAAATCTATGACGTCACCTGCCTGTATTTCATACAAAATCCCATAGAAACTGTTTGTTTTGACGTTTAGAAAAAAGTTGCTGATTTGACTTGTTGGAAAATAGCGTATTCCTATTTCTTCTTCGTATTTCACCCAAAGACTATATGATGACATCTGTGGCCTCTAGGCCGGAGGTCCCGGGTTCGATCGCCGGTCAAGATGAAAAATGATCTTTTCAGATTGACATGGGTCTTGGATGTTTATTTACATTGTTTTGTTATAAATTATAGGTAGTATCGTTTAGTTTGTGTCCCATAACACAAGTCTTAAACTTACCTTGCAGCTAGCTGAATCTGTGTGATTTGTCTGTATTTATTTATTTATATCTTTTCTTCTTCTTTTTTTTTTCCGGCAGAATAGGGCCACTCCAAGTCTTCCCGTGGATTTCGTAGAAGGCGACTTAGGAAATACAAGCTGAACAAAGCTTACAAACATCAATGAGATCTTTCCAATCCGCTGGCCAGCGAGGAGAGTGTAGGCCAAATCCTCTGGCTGCTCTGGCTCTGGTAGTACAGAGAGGATCGTGCTCCTGCAGTGGAGACTAAAAGACCTAATAATTATTAATGAAATGATGGTCTTTTCTTCATCAACTAGGGTGTCTACAGGGTAACTACATGGTGTCCTGGTGACCACAAGGCGACAGAGACCGTCATGGATGTCAAATGAAAAAAATGTTGAAAAAATGCACTTATCTGTACTGTACAGTTCAAGCCAAAAGCCTTTAATTTTATTATCCACTAATTTTCCATAAGTTAAAAGTTCTCCCAGTCTGATCCACTTAAATTGAAACACCCTGTATAATAAATAGAGTTTACAACTTAGCCCACATCACGACGAGTCTCAGTAACTCATTCTATTGAATTTGCTAAGAGACGACCGAGTGAAATTTGCCACTGAGAATATAAATATCAAGATTAATGTAGGAGATGAGGATTATCAGTCAAAATGTCTTTAAGCTTCTTTTATTTCATAATTAAAAATAACTAGCTGCGTTTAAAGTAGCCTATGTGTTAATCCAGTTTGTCAGCTTCCTGCATACCAAATTTTATCAAAATTGGTCCAGCCGTTTGCACGTGAACAAGTAACAAACATACACACACACACACTCACAAATTTTCGCCTATATAATATTAGTAAAGAAAAAAAAAACGACGGGTTGCACTCTGGGAGTGCCGGCAGAAGTGAAAACTTGAATATTAACGTTGTGCATTTTTGATATTTTGGAATGGTTAGGGAATAATTGTGCACGAATTGCTTTAATTATCAGTATAAAATATTTCAAATCTTTTCTGAACCACAGTCTGTCACAAATGTCACAAGCATGACACATTACACACACGAACGTAACGTAACATAAACACACACGAACATTCGCGCAAGCGCCCTGCGCCGTCTTACGAATTTTCGATCAGGACACGTGGTCCTGACGCGAGTTTAAGATTTTTTACCCATTCCAAAAAAAGTGCACAACGCCGCTAACGAAGTTTTCACTTCAAAAAAAGATAAGACGATATAGTATGTATGTTTGTATGTATAATATTAGTATGATATATTTGTCGCAGTTGATTGTATAATCTGTTGTTTGACAAAATATCATTGACAATCCAGCTGAAAGTCTTTCAGCTGTTTTATAAAACCGAGCTGTACAGCTAGAGGGTTTGTCAACATACGACAGCGACATTTAATGTCGCAGTTTAGTCGCAGACGATAGCGACATTTAATGTCGCAGTTTAGTTTGAATCCTTCGTCAATCGATACAGCGTTTCGTGTTAGTGGCAATCGCAAAAAAATGTAATGCTCAGGTCGAATGACACTTAGGTAGCTCTGTCTTTGTCTTTTATTCACCATCTCGCTTGCACACTTCCGTTCAAAAACATACATTATCACCTCATATTCATCTTCGTTCAGAAATGATTCATGAAGAGAGTGAATGTGGTGGATGAAGCGAAAGAGGACTGTCAGAATCGAAGCAAGTGGAGGTCCATAGTATCTGCCTAGCCTACCCCTGTGGGAAACAGGCGTCATATTATGTATGTATGTTCAGAAACGTTCAATCCCACGTTCAGCCGTCCTGCATCCAGGCTTTCTACGGGCCCTCCAATAGTTCGTAGAAACTATTAAAGGGCCCGTAGAAAGCAAGTTAGTCATAGACATGACGAATGGAAAAATATTTTTGGTCCATCGGTTAAATTATTAAAAAATATTGTACACGTATTTTTTCTTTTCTCTGAAAAACCAAAAATGACTAAGATACAGCGCATATAAATTTCGCGTGACGTCACGGCTTGGTACGTTTTTTACTTAAGTGTGACGTCGCAAGCCCCCGCTCCGGAATTTTGACGCTCCGTATCTTTGTGAATTTTTACTTTTTTGGTAAACTGAAAAATACGGAACCATTATTTTTGGATAATCTAAAAGACGGACTAATTACAATCATACTTTTCGGACCCTGTCGTCACACTTCTTTGCCTTTAGATTTAAGAGTACAACGTTACAAGTTACTGCTACGGAGTATTACCTAAGTACTATTGAATAAATGAGCAGGTGAGAACGAAGCTATCAGCTTAGCCCGCCCGGCACTTCTGGGTTACTTCCGGATCCATTCCCGACGGACTAGAATTACCTTTGAGATTTATTGTTGGTTAATGTACATACGTCTAACAAAATATACTAACAAATATACTAGACGGGGCAGTGCCCCGGGCCCATGATCTAAGGGGGCCAAATTGGTCTTTTTGAACAATTCCTTAAGGAACATGCATCAAAATATGAAAAATATGTTTGCTTTTCATACAAACTGTGATCAGCTAATTAGATAACTTTTATGGGAGGCTAGAATATTGCTCCCCATATTTCAGCCCTTTCAAAACTGTTTATAATTTTTTTTGTTGAAGACGCAACTTTTTTGTCTGAACAACTTTTTTATCCGATCAACTTCAACGTGTTGGGGATATCTCGCGAGTCTACAGCCCACAAAGAGCCTACTAGTAATAATTATTTTTCCTTCGTCGTTTTTAAATCTGATTCATCATTATAAAAAAACGTTTAAATCCAGCGGACATATTTTTATCCCCTTTCTCATGGAAATACATACAAAATCAAAGTCTCTAAACAAAAATATATTAACCCCGAGACACACCAAGACAATAAACCGTCTTTGTAACTAATGTTGACTTAGGTCCGTGGTGTATCGGGAGAAACCCGCCCAGCATGTCAATGGACGATCAAAGAGACCACAATATTGAATACGATACTAAGTTATTGATTCTTGATGCTTTATAAGCGTCCTTCCCTGCTGGTTTTGGATTCTGAAATCCTACTAATATTATAAATGCGAAAGTGAGTTTGTATATTTGTTTGTTTGTTACCTCTTCACGCTTAAACTTCTAAACCGATTTGGATGAAATTTGGTATGGTAGTTTAAGACTTGGGGTAGGACATAGGGTAGTCTTTATCCCGAAATTCCCACGGGGAGCGAAGCCCGCGGGTACGGCTAGTACTATATAAAATCCCAATACATCATATTTTTCAAAACTAAAAATATACTTCACCCCAAACTACACTATCATCATCATCATCAGGTTTTTTGTTTCCACTGCAGGAGCACGACCCTCTCTGTACTACTAGAGCCATACTTGGCCATAAAACAGCCATAGGACTTGTCCTACACTCTTTACGCTGACCAGACGGGTTGGAGAGGTCTCATTCATGTTTATAAGCTTTGTTTAGCTTGTATTTCCTAAGTCGCCTCCTACGACATCCACGGGAGGACTTGGCGTGGTCCTATTCTACTCTGCCGGAAACCACGCGGCAGTTTTATTGGAACGAAGTTCCTTATCAAGCGTTGAGAAAGGGGGCTTGACGAAAAAAAAATTAAGACTAAAAGTTGTAACGACACTTTTTGCTATAGTTGTAAGCTGTGCGGCGCGGCTTGCGCGTGTTTCTCTGTCTGTCTCTCTCTCTCTCGAACTTCGTTCCATCCGGGTGACCCTTGATACCTCTCAAGTTTTTTAATAAAACATATCAATCTTTAGTCAAGGAACCTCAAGACACAATAAGACAATACACTTATGTAATGAATGTTGACTTAAGGAAGCGGGCGTGAATGCCAATGGGAGATCAAAGCTTAGACAGTTGTGTTGTGAGACGTTACTGAGATGGCTTTGCAATGTAGCGTAAAACTTTTCAACAATTTCAACTTATGTTTGTGAGTTAGCACTGTTTGTGGGGTGGCCTAGCTTCATGCCAAACTGCAGAGTGCGCCTTATCTTTATCAAGGAACGTCGAAACAACCAGACAGACTCACGTAATGAATGTTTACTTAGGGTTGCTAAGAAGGCTCTGTAATGTTAGCGTTAAATTTTTCAACAATTTCAACCTATGTTTGTGAATTAGCACTGTTTGTGGGGCGACCTAGCTTCATGCCACACTGCGGAGTGCGCTTGGCTTATCTTTATCAAGGAACTTCGACACAAGAAAGGCTTAAGTAACAAATATTGAGTTAGGGAAGCGAGCGTGAATGCCAATGAGATCAAAGCTTAGACTGTTAGACGTTGCTTAGTTGTTGCTAAGAAAATTCTGTAATGTAGCGTTAAACTTTTCAACAATTTCATCCTCATATTTGTGAATTAGCCGCGTTTGTGGGGCGGCCTAGCTCCATGTCAAACTGCGGAGTATGCCTGGCTTATCTTTATCAAGGAACGTCGACAAAACAAGACAATAGACTTACGTAACGAATGTTGGCTTAGGGAAGCGAGCGTGAATGCCAATAGGAGAACAAAGCTTAGACTGTTGTGTTGTGAGTTGTGAACTTGTGAGACGTTGCTGAGAAGGCTCTGTAATGTAGCGTTAAATTTTTCAACAATTTTAACTTATGTTTGTGAATTAGCCGTGTTTGTGGAGTGGCCTAGCTTCATGCCAAACTTTTTCATGCCTAACTGCCTCCGTGGTGCAGTGGTTAGAGCGTTCGGCTCATACCCGGAGGCTGTTGTTGTCCTAGTTTGGTTAGGACATTATAGGCTGATCACCTGATTGTCTGATAAGTAAGATGATCCGTGCTTCGGAGGGCACGTTAAAGGTCACAGCACACTTATCAACTCGGAAAGGGATCGACACCGTATCGCCTTTCGCCGCGCGGTCAACCAGGCGTCAACCTGACGTAGGCACGTAACCAAACAGGCTTAGCTTCGGTACGTCGACTCGACTACGGCTGGGCGACGCCGCGCTTACCGCTCGCCGGCCGCTTTGGTCTGGCTGGCACTAGATAATTTTAAACGTAAAGTGTAACGCACGGTTATGTCTTGGTTCACAATATGCGAGTTGGCAATCATAGCCATCAATTTTTGTTTATCTACAAATAAATAAAACGCGGGTGTGAGGAAACGGAGAGACGTCAGCTTGCATACGGAGAGGCGTAAGCGCGCGGACGACGAGCCGCAAGCGCGGGGACCGCTAGTTGACCGACCAGCAAAGCGGTTCGTGAGCTGGTCCCGAGGCGAGGCGTTTACGTTACGAATCCGAATAGTGTGCGTTGCAGTAGGAAGTTTCATACAAAGAATACTGAGCTGCTCGAGTTGATACGTTTACGTTCCGATTACGAGTTGATAAGTGTGCTGTGACCTTAAGCCGTCGGACCCGGTCACTGTCTTTGACATTGGTCGTTACCTAAAACCACGTCAGGAGGCCTTTAAGGCGGTTTAAAAACTCTGACTCTAGTGTTAGTCACTAAACACACGATAAGAAGAAGATGCGAAACTACGGAGTGCGCCTGGCTTATCTTTATCAAGGAACGTCGACATAACAAGACAATAGACTTACGTAATGAATGTTGTCTTAGGGAAGCGGGCGTGCATGCCAATAGGAGATCAAAGCTTGGGTGGAGATGTTGCTTAGTAGATAGGTACTTTTACTTATAGTATGTACTAGCTGTGCCCGTGGGCTTCGTTCCCCGATGGAATTTAGGGATAAAAACTGTCATATGTCCTTCCCTGGGTAACAAACTATATCCAAACCAATTTTCATCTAAATAGGTTCAGTGGTTGAAGCGTGAAGTGGTAACAAACAAATATATAAACTCACTTTTGCATTTATAATATCAGTAGGATTATGTCGTGCGGTATCCGGCAGAGTAGAATAGGACCACTCCAAGTCTTCCCGTTGATAAGGCGACTTCGGAAACACAAGCTGAACAAAGCTTATAAACCTTAATGAGATCTCTCCAACTCGTCTGGCCAGCGAGGAGAGTGAAGGCCGAATCCTCTGGCTGCTCTGACCAGGTATGGCTATGGTACAGAGAGTGCAGAGAGGGTCATGCTCTTGCATTGGAGACTAAAGAGACCTGATGATGATGTGTTTTGTAGATGTTATTAAATTTAAGGAAGAGTATGACGAAATCGAATGTGGCATTATGTGTACCTACGTAAAACAAATTGTTCAAGCTCATGGACTTATTATTTGAATCCACCTTTAAAATATTTTCGATGAAGAAGGCTAGTTTCAAGGCAGTTTTTCTTGTATCTAGCCGGAGCTAGCGGTTCATTTGCCATTTCCAAAAGTTGACCTATAGCGAGCTCAGCAGTAGACCGCAATACACAAAATCGTTTTTCAATTTCTTCATTGCTCAGTTCAAAGTTACACTTCGGCGAGTAACGGTTAGCCGAGAACATTGTTTATCCTTTAATAGTCGGTCCAATTTTTCTCGTACCTACCCGTGGTGAAACAATCCATCTATTTACCAAACTTGACATCACTTCCCCACACAAGTTCGTAGCTCGAAACAATTTATTTCGCAATTTTTCCTCTCAATTTGCGAGAAAAAATGGCCTCTTATTTACCCTGCGCGCCCTTTGCAGGCGATGTGAAAGCGCCGTGGAAATAGTTAACCCTTGCCAACGCAATTTAGGTCACGTGTTTTAACCGACTGCCGAAAAGGAAGAGGTTATTAATTAGTCCCGATCTTTAAAAAAAAAAAAAGAAAGACGGAAACATGCCTTTATTTTTGCTGATTTACAGGAGTTACATTATTTAATAACTAAAATAAGGATTTATTATACAATGTCCTTTTTTATTAAGTACAAATATTTTAAGGGGTGATTCAGTCCATAATTTTGAACAACTTTTCCCAGTAAATTTTTATCGAAATACAAAAAAATAATTTTTATTTTCCATAGTAATGATATCACGTGACTACTTTCTATGATCTACGATTTCTATGAAAACCAAAAAAAAAAATTTCCTATTTCGATATACATTTATTAGGAAAAGTTGTTCAAAATGATGGTCTGATTCACCCCTTAAAATATTTTTACTTAATAAAAAAGGAGATTGTATATCATAATTTATTTTTCGTAAGACTTGCTCAAAAAAGTCACATTCTATAGCACAAAAAGCGAACATAATAATAGTCATTTTCAATCTGATAAAATCAGGGAAAGAAAAATGTACTAAATTTCATTCAGCCTCTAGACCAAGAATGAAAACAGGGAAAGAAAATTGTACTGAATTTCATTCATCCTCTAGGGGGAGAATGTGGTTTAAGTTTGGAATACTTACCGAAATTTATACTGAGCTGAAATCATTTCTATATTGTTAAGCGTAAAAAAATAACGATTTTGAATCGACAACATGTATCCGCAAAATCCACAAAACCACTTAAATTTCATAAAATAAACAACTAAATCAAGCCATGTTATTGTTTGTTTTTTTTTTATAAATTAATTTACGGTTCTGGATCTGGACTAGTCCTTTAGAGCCCTTCTACATTTATCTCTTCTTTATTCCGAATCCTAACCCTAACTATACAATCGAAGGTTGGTATAGGTCCTTTGATTGCTTCAAGGGAGTCCACTGGTTTTAATAGCCGATTGAGTGGCGCACGGCGTCCAACCGCAGTCCACAAATAAATATCACTACAGCCGCACAATGATTGTCCACTTTAAACATTTCACATATTGTCCGTGAGAATAAGGATTAAAACTACACCAATTTCATATTATGAAGTCCACTAGAATAAATTTGCAAAACAATTTAAAGCAAATTTCAACTGAACACCTTGACTTCCCGCCAAAAACTCCCGTTATTGTTTGTTTAGTTTACACCAGCTGTTTAGTTTTCCAAAAAGAAAAAGCAAAGGGCCATTTGCGTCTCACACATACAGCCTAGTTTTCTGTGTACCTATATTTATTTACAACGTAAAGCATTTTGTATTTCTTAAGTATCTGGGTATAAATTAATTAATAAATGCTTATCTCTTGTTATTATTGTCTTTATTTTTTTCGCAAATGGTACGAAAAGTAGAGTATTTTCCTCGGTGATAAAGCTGTCTTAGTCTTGGGTGAACTTAAATCCGTCGCTACACTCAGGACTCGTCCTAAATCCCTCGCTTCGCTCGTGATTTAAGTATTTAACACCCTCGCTTCGCTCGGGAGTAAACCTCGAGTCCTTCGTTGCGCTCGCGATTTAAGTCGTCACCCGCGACAGAAGACACTGCTTTATCCCCTTGATTGATAATCTACTATTTATGTATGTTCTCTGATTATTCGAAGACGCCTGGATCGATTTGGAAAACTCTCTTTGCATACTTGTCAAGTGGTCCCATACAAATTTAATTAAATCAGTGGTGTAATTACGGGGGTGAAGTCGGTTTTTAGTTTTGAAAAAAGTACGTTTTCAAGTAGGTGAAAAATCTTTTTACATGTAAGTCTGCGAAAAAAAAATGTATCAGCTACTTTGGTTCTCTTCATAGACCAAGATTTTTTTACTGCTTAATGTTTTGTTCGTAAAATTCCATCGAGAGAATGATCGAAATTACGTTTTTTTATCGGTTGCTTGGACCAGAAATTCAGACTTTTGTCTTCTTTCTTTTTGTTTTTTCTTCTTTCTTCGATCGGCTTTTACCATTTGCGCGTCAAACAGAGAATACATTCAACGTTTTTGTTTTCAGGTCAGCGTGGATTAAATACAATAAACCATATACCGCATAACGTCCAAACCTGGACATAGGCCATAGGATTTTAAAAATGACCGATCTAAAGCGGCTTACATCCAGCGCTTTCCAGCGACCTTAGTCGTCTGAACACCTTTGGGTGGGTATCCTACGCTTCACTTACCAGTATGTGGTCGACATCCTTTTTGCCCAATACAATACAATACAATAAACTTTATTGCACCAAAATACATTTACAATCTTTTGCCCAATCTGCCTTTGGCGTTATTCATCATCATTATCATCATCAGGTCTTTTAGTCTCCACTGCAGGAGCACGACCCTCTCTGTACTACGCATTAGGACTTGGCCTACACTCTCCTCTTTGGCCAGACGGTTGGAGAGGTATCACTGATGTTCAAAGCTTTGTTTAGCTGTATTTCCTAAGTCGCCTTCTACGACATCCCCGCGAAGACTTGGAGTGGTCCTATTCTCTGTCGGAAACCACGGTGAAATCGGCTTTTCTATTATACTTTTATTGTTCAAGACATATTCTTTGAAATTGAAGAGAAATCCTTAAAGTTTTACAATTCAAAATAAAAGTTGCAAACTTCCGTTCCGCTTAGTATTGAAACGATTTCAATAGTTTCATTGCAGCACTTCGATGCAACTTTTCCGTACTTTTTTAATATTAAGGCCCAAAGGTGAACTGGTCAAGCACTTTGATGCAACTTTTCTGTTCCTTCTTAATCTTCCTAATATATTTAAGAGCTGACACTGAACATAGAGGGTGTAATTGATTTTGAAAAATAGAACACCTAATTGTGCCAGTACCATAATGGTCCAGTTAAATAAAAATAAATAAAAATAGTTTATTTCGGACAACAATAGTATTTTTAGTATAGTAATTAATCTATGTTAGTATCTTATAACTAGTGTAGTGACAATGCGACTAAAACAGTGTGCGTCTCTCCGTTATCACTCTCCTCACTAGACTAGACTAAACTATAAGAAATATAAAAATGACGCCTTAGCAAAAGTGTTTCAGACTGATGAGCATTTTTCGGAGTCAAAGTCCACGCGAACGAAGTTGTGGGCTTCGGCTAGTCAAAAAATAAGACCTCTTTTCGTAAATTGAGAAGATTATTGTAGGCCCAGATTGCAGGCTTACTATAAAGCGAATCTATTATAGCAATAGGTTCTCGTATGAGTTCAGGGTAAAATAAGCTTCTATTTTCTCAAGTAGCATTTGTTTTTATTAGGTAAGGAGAAATACTGCGTACAAGTTTATTCAAGCCTTTTCTTTTACTTTACCTCTAAGTATCTAGTAAGAATGTATTCATTACAACATTTCTTTTGTATTTTATAGACAACTTATGACTCTGTCAATCCCGTAAGGTAGGTAAGATGTGATAATCCCATATACAACGTGGAAGGGACATACCCGTAATAGATCGAACCACGGGCTATACTAGACCACTATAATATAAAACCTAAAAAAGAATCGGCAGTTCTATACAAAAGTGTGCAGCCGCCCGGACAATTTGTATAGGAATTTCGTTTTTTTTTGTTTTTTGACTGTTATTTTATTATAATTTGACGACCTCGGTGGCGTAGTGGTCATGCTAGTCCGCCACCCAGAGGTCCCGGGTTCGATTCCCGGTCAGGGCAAGTTTTCAAATTGTACTGAGTTTTGGATGTTTATCTATATATGTATTTGTTATAAAATTTAGTATTGTTGAGTTAGTATCCCATAACACAAGTCTCGAACTTACTTTGGGGCTAGCTCAATCAGTGTTTTGTCCCTATATATTTATGTATAAACACTTTTTTTCGATATAGCAAAAACATAACGTGAATAATTAAATAATAATTTAATTAAACTAAAAACTATTTGTAAGATAAGTTAAGTCATATTTTATTGTACACCAAAAAATATAAATAATTCAATTAAGTATACATACAGAAAAACATTTAAATGTACAATGGGCAACCGATATAGGTACGTACATTAAATATAAATAAATCCAAAAAATAAAATAAACCACCGGTTTAACAAAACTTTACAATCACATTTCTGTTACACCCGGGAATAGAGCTGACCGGGAAACTGCGACGTTTCTAACTCAATCTGGTAGACAATAAGAAACTATTATTTTTTATCCCCCCACAGGGAAATGCCGTGTGATAGGATATTGTTTTTCTCATCTACAGGAGAGAAATTGCGGTTGCCGTGTCTATAGTTTGTTATAGCTGTTGGATGATTTGTAGATCTACCTGTGGTGCGATTCTCGAATTGCGGAGTCACTAAACGGTTATGGAAAAAACATTCGTTTAGTGACTCCGCGTTCCAAACATAGTCCTATGTTTGGAACTCCTGAGCGAGAAAATGTAAGAAAAATGACTTATAGGCAACTTAATTGTTTTTTGTGTTTGTAAGCAACTTACATGCAGTCTGCGTGTGGCCAATATTCAACTGACGTATAGCTTGAAGTCGTACAGTGATGAAAGTCGGGACTAACGGCTTAACGTGCCTTTCCGAATTTACCTACTTAATTCGGTCCAACTGTGGTCACCCTTCAAAGTGCGGACTACAAGTGGGATTAATAAACTTGTGAAATCTACTTACTAATACTTACATCTAGACATCGTGGCAAATATTTGACCGAGGCAGGACTTAAACCCAGAGTCCTCAAAGAGATAAACAAGGGAGTTTAATTATACTGAGATAAATTTTACCATTAGAGAAAATGTAAGAAACTAACTCTATTGGGATATTTCGTCTCAGATGTTTTATAATATCAAAAGCAAAAAAATGGCTCCCAACAACCTAATAGTATTTACCAAACCGAAATAAAAACCTTCAATTTTTCCTTTAAGTCCCACAATAAAGCCATATAGTTGTAATTCAAATTATTCCCGAATTAAACGCTACGATTTTTCGAGCCAGTAAAGCGAGTGATTGGTTAATCGGCCTCCGATGACCAAGGAATCGAATCGCCAAGTTTTGTTCGAAATCTTATGTTTTAAAGCGTTTTTTTTGTCTTTGTCTCTTGTGAAATTTACACGTCAAGACAATGTGCAATTTTTACAACAATTCCAGGCCATGAAACTTATTTATTACTTACATTCCTTAAACAAATTGCTAGATATGAAAATTCTAGCAAAGCCATTCGGTCTATCAAAATTATCATCATTTTTTTTTGTTTTTTTAATTTTCAAACCTAAATCTATTTACAATTTAATTTAGTTTGCCAAACTACCAGGCAGTTTATCGGCAAGGTGGTTTAATCATACATAATGCAATCTTGTTTTGCCTATTAACTAACTAGTAGCTGGGCGACCGAGCTTTGCTCGGTTACATCTCAAACATTAAATATTTTTTTTAAACTTGTCTAAAAACAATGCAAAATAAAAAAAAATATAAACTTAAACATAAAAAAGAAAACAAAATTAAGTCACCGAGTGGGATTCGAACCCGTAACACTCTTTCTAGCGGTCGCTATCCTTAACCACTGAGCTAAATCAAGGCGGTCGCGGCGCGACGACATTACCGACCATATTCTGCGTGGAAAGAAAAACGCATGAAAACTCGAAAACACGCGTTTTCCCAAACATAAAACTAATCTAGATCGATTGTTTACCCCCGAAAACCCCCATATACAAATTTTCAGGGAAATCGTTAGAGCCGTTTTCGAGATCACAGAAATTTATAAATAAATATATATATATACATACATACATACAAGAATTGCTCGTTTAAAGGTATAAGATAAACTATAACTTATTTCTACCCACTCCCATTACAATTGTGATAACGATAATTATGTATGTCATCTCAATAAGCTCCCATGCTGGTCTGGGAGAAATAAAAAAACTAAGAATGTACCAGCTGCTTCTCCTCCCACGCAGATCGTAAAAACCGATCGAGGGAATGGGCAAAAATGCAAATTATGTTAACAGGCGATGCGTCTAGCAACCCATCACTGTATTGATTGCTTTTCCATCTTCTCGCCCACCATGACGCTAAAAGTGGCTTTTGGGTCTTGCGGCCCTGGGCTCTGCATAGAACCGCAAGACCCAAAATGCTCTGTTTGCCCCATTAGGGATAAAGACGTGATAGTATGTATGTATGTATGTATCTCAATAAGTGTGATGACCAGTGGTCGGATAATGCGACAAAGAGTTTGCTAAAAGAATTTAAGGATAGACCTATTTAAATGAAATTTTATGAAACAATTATACTTGGTAAGTATAATGAGTAGCTGAACTAAACATGTTCATTCTCCTTGGGCTTTACAATTAAACCACAGTTTTCAAATCTATGAGAAAAACTCAATAAAAAACCGGCCAACTTCGAGTTGAACTCGCGTGGAGATGGTTCCGTACAGTGCCAAAGTCACATTTGAAATCCTCACAGTAAGACGCGAGTCAACTACTACTAATGCTTTTCCGTAAGTGAAAATATTGTGTGTATTATAGTAGTGTATTATATTGAGTTTACCACGTAACTTTCAAACGATATAACTATTATAGGTTTCCTGTAATCTACAAGCAATGAACTATATTTTATATTTTTTTCAACATTTTAGGAAGATCAGGTGATTGTTCAATTTTTGTCTTCTTTCATGAATAAAATCAAAACTAATTATTTTACAATAATAACAAAAATATATTTGAGATCCTCATAAGAAGTCCTTTTATTTGATATCTAACAAAGTAAGGTCTGCAAAACTTGAAAAAAGCCCTAATTTACCCCCGAGAATTAATTAACACTGCACATCTGTATTTGAGTTATAGAATCACACCATTCTACCAAATTCACCTGATTTGGTCCAGTAGATTCGGAGCAAAATTGTGACAGACGGACAGACATACACACGAGTGATCCTCTAGTTCTGTTTTTTCATTTTTGTACGGAACCCTAAAAACATGCTACTTTAGTTGAAGTACTTACCTCCCCATTTCAAATCGAGGAAAGTTTTCCAAATCAAAGGCGCAGACCTAAGTATGGGTTGGAAGTTGTGATATTATAAGGTTTCTTCTTGTTCAAGATTTGGGCCCTTTTGTTCAGTTTTCCTTATTTTCTTTTGTGATTGTTTTCCAATCCATAATACACGTGGAATCCCGATGTGCCTGTAATAAATCGAACCACGCGGGCTATATTAAATCTCTATGGTATAATGAAACCAAAATGACAGTCAAAAATAAAAAGACGTGTGGCACTCGGGGACTGCCGCGGTAAAGCTATTGCAAACAAGGAAGGACGGCAACGTCGCAAACGGACGACGGAGACGAAGCGGCAACCTACATGGTAGGCGGAGTGGGGAGCGTGAGGTTTTTTCGTTACGGAATTTCTGGATTCGGTCCCCGCGCTCAAGGCCCGCGATAGAAGCTATAAAATAAAAATTTGGCATTTCCTTACAAAATGTCGATTTCTTTTTGTATTTTACTGTTAGTTTAATTTAATTATACTATAGTGATCTAGTTACAGCCCGTGGTTTGATTTATTAAAGGTGTGCCCCTTCCACATTGAGTGATCAATATTTTTGGATGTAGTCCGCGCTATCTTGTTCAATGCGATGCGATGCATTTTATTTTTAGTTTTGGAAAATTAATAATATCGAGATTAATATATTATTATATACACCTACTTCGTTTTAGTATCTTTTTGATACGTAAAAATAAGACATATACCTAAATAAGCACGCAGTATTTAATTAATAATGGTCATGTCAATAGAAATCTTTTCTCGATATTCTTCTTTTATCTTTTGACGACTTTTCAATACAATACAATACAATACAAATACTCTTTATTGCACCATAAACAAAAGAAAATACAAAACAGAAAAAAATAAATAAGACAGAATTATGATACAAAGGCGGACTTATCGCATAGCAATCTTTTCCAGTCAACCTTTGGGTAGTGGGAGAAGTGAATATTTAAGATCTCATCATTTTCATCTAAGGATAAATTAAAAACAAGAAGTGCTTTGTTTTTATAGGGTTTTAAGGCATTCAAGATACAATAAAGTACTGAAACTAAATAAAAAATGGTAAAAAATACCTCGTCAGCGGGGATTGAACCAGCGAACTTGGGGTTGATACAGCATGGTTTTACCAACTGAGCTATCACGTATTCCACCTAGCATGCCGTATCTGTCCATCATGTCCTATATTTCTTTTAACCCCACATTACATACGCCACCTAAACTACCTACCTACAAGTACGTATCACGGGGTATTTTTTCATTACTTAGATTAACCTAAATGAATTTTTCGGAGTCCAGTCATCATCGTCGTGGTTGCCAGTAAGAAATTGCTATTGCGATAAGGGCGCCATTGTACATCGCATACTGTGTTTGTTATTTACTTTTCTGTATTCTTGGTGCAATAAAGAGTTTTATTATTACTATTATTATCATCATCATCATTTCATCCGCATAACGTCCACTGCTGGACATGGGCTTCACCTAAAGATATCCCAAATGACCGATAAAGAGCGGCCTGCATCCAGCGCTTTCCAGTACCGCCCCCAAAGTTTGTGATACAACAAAAAACTAAATTTTGTTTCGATCAAGCCCTAGATAACCCTTCAAACTATTTTATGAACTACTGTTTACAGTTTAAAGTGGAACTGCCTCCGTGGTGTAGTGGTTAGAGCGTTTGGCTCATACCCGGAGGTCGCGGGTTCGATTTCCGGCGGCGGCAACGAATTTGTGTTGTTGTCCTAGTTTGATTAGGACATTGTAGGCTGATCACCTGATTGTCTGATAAGTAAGATGATCCGTGCTTCAGAGGGCACGTTAAGCCGTCGGTCCCGGTCACTGTCTTTGACATTGGTCGTTACCTAAAACCATATCAGAGGCCTATAAGGCGGTTTAAAAACTCTGACACTAGTGTTAGTCACTAACACACACGATAAGAAGGAGAAGTGGAAACGTAAAGCTTTTTCTACGCACGTTTGTGAAAAACGTGACCAGCAGAGGACCCTGAAAAATTCAATATCCAAGTGCTTAGGTACAATCTACAGCGACCAGCAGTCAGTCACCAGTAAGTAAGTTCTCGGCCCAGGGAGCCCAATAAGGTGTATGAAAAAACTTTATAAAACCTTTTTCATTAACTAAATTGGGAGAAAAACGTCTGGTAGGCTGGCCGAGACACTCAGCGTGAAATTTAAGTAGGCTATTAGGTTGTAATAACGGCTCGCCATTTTATCGGTGGCAATTTATTTCTATACCTTATTATCGATTCGCATCCAACTGTACTTAGCAATTTAGTTTTTATAGTGAACACTTCTTTAGGCGCGTTAAGAAAGCATTTTCGAAAATGGGAAAATACCTATCGTGTTTGAAGTGAAAATTCTTAAGGCGCGTTGGGTACGCATAGAAAGGTTTATTGAGATGGGAAAAATCCATTGATTTCGCGACACCGTTACCGACACAAAATTTTCATTTCTGACGGCACTCCCGGAATGCCACTGTTTTTTCAAATCTTTTCAATTGGGCATTTTGCCTGGGTCAAAACATTATTTTGTAAGTACTAATATGAAAATAAAACGTATACAAAGTTCGCTTTGTGTAAAAACCAGTTACCTCGTCAAATCATTTAGGTTAGGTAGCGGACCCCGGGCTCTGAAGTGTCACCGCTGAGGATACAACCGGGAATACGTGAGGAGGATGATGAAGAAGATTATAGCCGTGTGGTATCTGGCAGAGTAGAATAGGACCACTCGAAGTCTTTTTGTGGATGTCGTAGTTGGCGATTTAGGAATTACAAGCTAAACAAAGCTTATATAAACATAAATGAGGCCTCTGCAACCCGTCTGGCCAGCGAGGAGTATGTGGGAAAAGACCTCTGGCTGCTCTGGCCAAGTATGGCTCTGGTAGTACAGAGAGGGTCCTGCTCCTGCTAGAGTTTAGACTAAAAATACCTGATGACGATGATGATAATGATGAAATGCTGGATTGTTAAAGTAACTCGGAGAACTTTACTTCCTAGTCCAATCATTGCTATACACGCCTCCCCATTTTCTTTGAGAATAATCTCAGCATTTTCCGACTACGAATTTAAACAATGCTTTGAGAGCTTCTGTGTGGAAAATATTCGAATAACGAAATATTTCAAATTATACTGTGAAACTATTTTAAAGCTGGGTTACAGAGGTTAAACGCTACTAATTTTCGTTCCATGAAAATTCGTTTCGGTCGGAGTTTTTTTTGTAGTAAAATTTTTTTTTACTAAAATCAAAAACATTTAAAGAACGTCATTAAGTGACGAGTAGTGGAACTACCTATACGATTTAATATCCATAGCGCCATCTTTTATTTACTAGAGAAACCCCTGACTATCAAGCGCTAACCCCCAATTTTTTCTGCGATTTTCCTCGAACATACCTAAGAACTACATAAAGGATACGGGAACTTGCTTTTACGTAAAAAAACTGCAATCGAAATCGATCCATCTGTTCGAGCGCTACAATGACACACACAGACAGATAGACCGACAGATATTAGCGTCAAAGTAATAACAGTTATAACTTATAACACCCAGAGGAAATGCCATAGGGTATTAGGTTAGCCGTGTGGTTTCTGGCAGAGTAGAATAGGGCCACTCCAAGTCTTTCCGTGGATGTCGTAGAAGGCGACTTAGGAAATACAAGCCAAACAAAACTTACATCAATCAGACCTCTCCAATCCATCTGGCCAACGAGGAAAGTGTAAGCCAAGTCCTCTGGCTGCTCTGGCCAAGCATGGCTCTGGTAGTACAGAGAGGGTCGTGCTCCTGCAGCTGAGACAAAAAGATCTGATGATAGGTCTTTTTGTCTCCACTGCAGGAGCACGAGACGATGATGATGTTGATTAGTGACTTTTTTGTAACTCAATAAATAAATAAACACCCCTCTTTTTTGTCAGGGGTTAAAGATACCTAGTCGTGAGTGACGTAACTCTTGTAAACGATTACTCATTAACACCCAAGGGTTGTCAGTGACACGTGTCCCGGACCCTTTTACATAAACGAAATATGAAAGTCATCCAAATTAAAACAAAACTAGAGAGGTCTGGAGATGCTCCCGCTCCGGACAATACAAAATATTAAACCCTTTTAAAAGAATGGCTCTGCATTTGCAAGTATAATTTTCTTTTGTTGACATCCCTGTTGTGGAGCTGCGGTTTGAGTTATGGCGGGTAGCGGGTTCAGTAGAATATTTATAGCGTATTGCTGTTCTGTGACTGGAAGTGATAGTTGGTTTGTTTATTATTTTTAGGATTTATATTTGCAAAGTCTTTAATAGCAAAGTCAGCCGATCCTTTTCGTTTCTCGTATTGTATCTACATGTCATCATCATCATCAGGTCTTTTTGTCTCGACTGCAGAAGCAATGTAATTTTGTTCTAATATTTTAATTTCAAAACGATATAGTGAGTTTCGATATAGTTCTAGTTGTAGTTTATTTATAACTCTTGATTGATGGAGTTCCTTTTAACCGACTGCCAAAAAAAATGAACGTCGCGTTCTTTATTTAAATGTATGTTCACCGATTATTCGAAGACGCCTAGACAGACGTGGAAAATTTCTTTTTGTTTGAAAGGGCATACTTGTCAGGTGGTTCCATTGAAATTTTATCAAAATCAGTTGAGTAGTTTGGGGGTGTAGTCGGCTTTTAGTTTTGAAAAATCATAAGCGTATGTTATAGCTTCATACTAAATAGACATAAGTGATGTTCAATTGTAATTATATTGTAGTTATAACATTTAAACGTTTAACGTTAAATTAAAACGGAAACTAATATTTTAACGATTTTCTTGTTAGTTCGTTGACTAGACAGACTCTTAACCTACTTTAAAGAATCCGCCATAGCTTGCCGCTTCCTCTTCGATTTCGCTACATATCAAGCGTCAGCTTTAGTCCTTGCTAAGGATTTCGTTCTAATTAGACAGGATTGATGTTGCGACGTAATTATATTGTAATTTGCCTCCGATTTGAGGTGTTATTGTTCAAATTCTAATTTGTTCCCTGTTTTCTAAGAAGGATTTGTTTTATATAATTGGTTTAAAATGAGGATTCATTGGCTTTGTTGTGGCTGAGTTGCAGGAACTTTGTTTTGAATTGTTGGTACTTACATTGTTTGTTTTGTTATAAGTTAAACCAGAGTGAATTACTGACATACACACACATCGTTACATAATTAAATTTTATCAAAAAATAACAGATTTCCTTTTTTTTTAAAGTTACTTTCATATCCCCAAAGTTCTTCATCATGTCTTTACCAAATTAATATGGGACCAACTTGGTAGTAAAGGCTTTCAAATAAAAAAAGAATTACCAGAATAGGTCCACGGTTGACAAAGATATCGCGTAACAAACATACAAAAAAACATACAGTCGAATTGACAACCTCCTCCTTTTTTGAAGTCGGTAAAAAAATCAAGGTTTGTATAAAAATCGTTGACATACAAGGATATTTCATTCCGAAATGACAATAAGTAGTTGTAGTTTTGAACTTGTAAGGGACAAGTTTATTTACCCAACACCATCTAGTGATGAGTAATTTCATATTCCAACCGATGTTAAGTGTGTACATGTAAATTAAAAACCCCGACTTTTAGGCGTTAACCCCTATAACTTTTAAACGGCCTAATCAATTTTCATCCAAAATAGCTACAATTTAGCGCGAGGAAACTTGGTTTCACTTCGAAAAAACCGCATCAAAATTGGTCCATCCGTTCGAGTGCTACAATGCCACGGACAGACAGACAAACTAAGCGTCAAACTTATACCCTTTCACATCAAAAACAAAAGGTATCCATTCGCTTTCCACATTTCCGTCCAGAACGCATAATAATATATGAAACTCCTTATAAATATGATCCTATCCTTTTATCCGGGCTTATTTCACCTCATCCGATGCAATGGGCCCATTTATCTGATGTTTCTTGCCCAGGGAATGGGGACTTATGATTTCTGGGCGAAAATCTGTGCCATGGAAATAAGTTTTTACTGTTATTGTTATATTCGTTGAAGGGAAACTAAGATTTGTGGTTACTATAGCGCTTAGACCTTATTTTTTCATAGTAAGTAGCTTTATTTTTTTATGTTGATGTTAAGTAGATAATTTATTTAAAAAAATGGTCGACTTGAGAGTAGACGGGTATAGAGGAAGAGGAAGGCCGAGAAAGACGGGAAGAATGCGTAAGATTGGATACGGGGAACGGGGGGTCAGTGCAGAGATGGCAAAGGATAGAAGGTTATGGAGGGAGTTGACATACAGAGCTTACCCCAAATAGGGAAAAGGCGAGGAAGAAGAAGATGTTAAGTAGGTATTTAGATTTTATTTCATCATCAAGTCTTTTTGTCTCCACTGCAGGATTACGATCCACTCTATACTACCAGAGCCATACTTGGCCAGAGCAGCCAGAGGACTTGGCCTACTCTCCTCGCTGGCCAGACAGGTTGGAAAGGTCTCATTGATGTTTATAAGCTTTGTTTAGCTTGTATTTCCTAAATCGCCATCTACGATATTCACGGGAGGACTTGGAGTGGCCCTATTCTACTCTGCCGGTAGCCACAAGGTGAAATCGGCATTTTTATCATACTCTGTCGGAATGCACACGGCAACAGTTTCAGTCAAGACCCGGACGACATTAATAAATGTCCACGTCCATTGTCTTACTATTGTGTCTGGTATTGGCGGTAAAGGAACGGTCAAGTAATTCTTAATAATAATAAAATGCAAAAAAATCAATTATCCTATTCGAGTTTACCTACTTCGATCATTTTTTTTTAAATTTATTGTACATAGGATTAACAAACAGTGTTACTATACAAATTTCGGAATTAAGTTCAAAAATCTTAAATATTACTACGAGACACCGCAACGACGTTAACCTCATTTACATTAATTTGAGTGTAACAAAGTTGAATGCGGTGAATAACAACTGATTCTAGAAACAAAATGCTAAACAAGAAGCTGATATAATTAAGAAAGTAACTGTAGTAAGTACATGCTTCAATAAAGTTATATTTATTTTAGCCTATATAAGTATTTTAGTTTAGGTGACCCCATAGGCCAATGTTACCAATAAGGTAAACAAGGAACACAATATTGGCTAATCCAACTGCACAGAAACAATTACTGATACCAATCAATATAATGGTCGCAATGTGTGTCTTGTTAGCACAAACGACGTTTGAGCGTCTATAAGTAGAGCAATGGTTATTACATTACCTGAGCAAAGACCTTGTTTCTACCTAAGAGACTAGAACTTTTTATTTTCCAAGATGGCCGCCAATCGTCAACTACATGAAGTTAGAGTTTTTACCCTCTAGATCCATGAACTGCATCCGATTTAAATGAATCCAAGGGCTTTTTGGGTTGAAAAATATAAATCCAAAATGGTTGTTTGAAATCTAAGATGGCGTCTGGATTTTAAAATTATTGTTTGTTTATCTTGTATGTAAATGGGCATCATTGGCGTTAGATTTTTCAAGCTGCAAGGCATCCTGCTAACTGCCATGCAATGATACAAGCTAGGATCAAGAGATTGCGTGCCTTCTAAAGCACGTAGGACGTTCAAGTGCGGACCATACCTGGCGTCGCGTATCCCATAACATAAGTTTAAATACTTACTTTGGGGCTAGCTCAATCTGGGCTGATAGAATATAAAAGAAAACGGGTTGACCATCGACACGCCAAAAAGAAGAAGAAGCTCAATCTGTGTGATTTGTGGGTTCGATTTATTATGGATAGATTCCTTTCACGCTGTATATTTATTTTAAACCTATCCTGTGCTTGCTTTTCAATGAAGAAAGGTAATAAAACAGCAAAGTATACACTAGGTGACTTTTCCTCTCTTTTTCTCCCATGCTGGTCTGGGAGAAATAAAAAACAACTTAGAATGTACCAGCTGCTTCTCTTCCCACGCAGATCGTAAAAGCCGACCGAGGGAATGGGCAAAAATGCAAATCATGTTAACAGGCGATGCGGCTAGCAACCCATCACTGTATTGATTGCTTTTCCATCTTCTCGCCCACCATGACGCTAAAAGTGGCTTTTGGGTCTTGCGGCCCTGGGCTCTGCATAGAACCGCCAGACCCTAAATGCTCTGTCTGCCCCATTAGGGATAAAGACGTGATAGTATGTATGTACCTATGTAGGTGACTTTTTTATCCACCAGCCAAACTTTTGGAGCAAGACCTGTCCATGATACCGAACTATTTTCCATTGGAAAGCAAGCACAGGATTGTTATAAAATAAATATACAACGTGAAAGGGACATACCCGTAATAAATCGAACTAGGGGATATACTAGATCACTATAGTATAAATGCAATAAAATAAAAGTAAAAAACAAAAAAAAAACGACATACACATCAGAATATCGCTAGAACCCGCAAAATGAAGTCTCTGGAATGTTGAAAATTGGAGTTTTTAATTTTTGGAGACCGTACGGGACGCGATACACCGAACCAACTTTGATTATCTGACCGAAACTCAGTTTACCTAATAAATATTTTTTTTATATTGGCTAAAAAATCCTCTTCATCCACGCTGGTCAGGAAGAAAAGAAAAACATCACTATTTTGTTTATTTTTTTCTTCCATGCTGGTTTGGACAGCTTTTTCCATTGTCTCGCCGCCGTCTAAACTTTTCGGGGTCCAAATAAGGTCCAATTTATTTGAAAGGAAACGTAGTTATCATTTAAAAATTTGTCTCATGCGGCTGCAGATAACCCTTGAAACTATTTAATGAACTACCTTCAAAAGTGAGAACATGAAGTTTTTCTTAGCATTTTTGCGAAAAGCGGCCAGTTTTGGTCGTATCCTTCAATATCCTTAGGCCGTATCCTCTCCTTAGGGCAATAATATTCCAATAATATACTTAGTCTTGCGTGCGGCCCTAGCTAGGCTTTGTCTGCTTAGAAAACGGTAAATCCCAAATTTCTCTGTCTACTCCATTCGGGATAAAGACGCGACAGACCACTCCGATCATAAAAATTAATGAAAAAATGCGTAATTCACTCAAAAATCCCTGTTCTTTAAAATAATGCTAAGAATCCGTCCGAGGTCGTAATATTTTGGGATCCGGGACACGGCGGGACACGGCAGCGGGACGGGTCATCGCGGGACGGAACTTCAATTAACTTAAATAAATTAGATATAAGGGCGGTCTCCACGGCAATTATAATAAACAAAATCCTTTTATCTTTGTTATTAAAAGCTTCTGTCGGGCAGCGGTTTCGCCACTGCGGTGTCCAGCGCCGTGTGCTATGATTTTTAACCGACTTAAAAAAAGGAGGAGGTTATCAATTCAAATGTAATACTCATTTTTGTTTATGTATGTTCCCCGATTACTCGAAGACACCGTTATCAATTTATAAAATTCTGAGGGCATACTTGATAGGTGGTCCATAGAAATTTTATCAAAATCGTTTGCATAGGTTTGATGTTAAGGCGAAATGGGAGCAGCAACAGTTCGTAAAAAGACCTTTAAATTATTTTATGAATAACCTTTGAAAGTAATTGAGTTAGTCCATCTAGTTTTAAAACGAGTTTTCGCCAAAAGCGGCCACTTTTGGCGTAAATTCGATTTAAAACTATACGGATTACCAAGAATACAACTTTCAAAGGTAATTAAAAGGTTTTTCTATAAATTGTTGGATGTCAATTTTTTATTATCACCATATTTACTTTTAAACAATTTATTTCAAATGACGGCGCCACTTCTGCTACCATTTTGATTAAAAAAGAATATTATGTTTTGTACTGACCCTGCGTTAGGTGCCGATGCCGCGGTGTAATGTGTAAATTAATGTAAACGCTTTTAAAAGATCCCACAACTGGATGCCTTTAGGAATCCTTGATACTTACAATACAATACAAATACTCTTTATTGCACGATAAAAAAAGGAAATACAAACACAGAAAAAAACTTGAGGTGTCATGGGACACCCGGATGGAACGAAGTTCCTTTCGATTTATTAGTAAAGGAATTATAATAATTTTTTTTTTTAGTTATAATAATATTTTATTATTTATTATGTACAAAAAACCTGTATACACTCAACAAAAATAATCGTCGCAACACCACACTGTTCAATGCGAAATAGAGTAGAGAGAGAGAGAGAGAGAGCGAGAGAGAGAGAGAGAGAAAGACAGACAGAGAAACACGCGCACGCCGCTTACAACTATAGCAAAAAGCATAGACATGCAAAAAGTGTCGTTACAACTTTTGGTCTTAATTTTTCCCGTCTAGCATCCTTTCGCAACGCGCGATAAGGAACAACGTTCCAAAAATAAGACAGAATTATGATCTTACTCGGACTTATCGCAAAGCAATCTCTGCCAGTCAACCTTTGAGTAGAGGGAAAAGTAAATATTTAAGAGACAGGCGGTGCAGTATGTCAGATTTACTGTAAATAGAATACAAAATAGAACCTGCCACAAAATATGTAAATACTTACATACAGACACTTACACTACATACATACATATCAATTGTTGGATATACATACAATATTTAGTTAGGCAACTTGAGTATTCTAGAAAGATAAGGTCAAACAACTCAAACGTATCGTGTGATTAGTCATCATAATTTCTGTATTATTTTCATTATTCAAATAATTCCATTCACCAAACGATAAGGCTCGTTTATCTTTGGAAGTTGTCAAAGCACAGACAGATCAACATTTTAATTGATTTGAATATGTAAATTTAAGGGCCCACTCGCCGGAACTAAGTGGTACAAAACCTTCGGGCGGTGGCGGTCTTAGCTAATGCAAGTCCCGGGTGGCATTGTTTGAAGAAGCCCTTAATATTAAAACTATAATTATAACAATTTAAATTAAAACTAAATAAGAACTTAAACTACTAAAAAAGCTAAAAAAGAAATACAAATTATTTATCTATATCTATACATATAATAAAACAGTAAAAAAAGTGTATCTGTACATTAAATATATTTCCAAAAAAAATATTGGGGGCGATGGAGACATAGTAATAGAGTAAGAATTAAAAAAAAATGTTTGTCTGTTTGTCTGTATGTCTGTTTGTACACGCTAATCTCCGGAAATACTGGACGGATTCGAATGCAACTTTTTTTGTTATATAGCTATTAAGCCTGGGCAACATATAGGGTATAAATGATTTTGGAAAATGAAACGCCTGATGCAGAACCATAATGGTCCAGCTAAACTATAAGAGATATAAAAATGTCGCCTTAGTAAAAGTTGTTCAGCCTAATGAGCATTTTCCAGAGACATAAAGTGCACGCGAACGAAGTCGCGGGCTTCAGCTAGTTTCTAATAAAATATTACCCCTCGGATTCTTTGAAAACTACCAGCCCTTTGGTCACGGGATACCCCGTATAGACGCTTATGTTTTAGCTATAATATGTCTGGAAAAAAATATGGCTAGGATTTGATCACCATTTTAAATCCTTTTCCATGTTTTCTCTCACGCTAAAAGTGGCTTTTGGATCTAGCGGCCCTAGGCTCCTGGTTAAATATCTAGTTTTAAATATCTTTGCCCTGAGAAAGAATTTCATATTACTTACTGACTAAAGTGAAACATGCCCCGCTATTTTTAATAGCTATAAAATAATTTTAGGAATACATACATACTATTACGTCTATATCCCTAATGGGGCAGACAGAGCATTTTGGGCTTTGCGGCTCTTAGCAGAAACCTATGACTGCAAAACTCAAAAGACCACTTTTAGCTTGATGTGGGCAAGAAGGTGGATTAGGAAGTTTAATTATTTGCATTTGTAAATAAGATGTAATCGTGATAAATACAATTCTAACAGTCTTAAAAGATGGCACTTCTCTGACGTATATGTGGTTTTGTATTTTTTGCTTATTTAATTAACTGTAAAAAAATCGCCATTTATCGACGCACAAGGTGCGCGAGTGAGACGATCGTGTAACGTGTAAAGAAAAGCGCTCTTATAAGTTTCAGTCCCTGGGCGCTTGCTTTTTTTTTAACTCCTAACGCCGCCACTGTCTCCGAACATTTGTTATTTACATTTGTAATTGTGAACAAGGCGGTAACACGGTCTCGTTAATTCCATGATGGGATCTTTAATGAACTACGTGTTCCGTTTTACCCAAAAACTCATTAAGGCTGTTTTTATTTTATAGGTAAATTGCGGTTCGTGTTCGACTTCCCGCGGTGTTTTGGGCGGGTCCGGCCGTTAAGCCCACAGTCCGCTAAGCACCCGGCCGGGAAGAACCCGAATTTGAAAATTTGTTTGTCCGCGAAGCCCACGGTCGCAGTGCCCCCTTTTTATTATTTTCTTGCATTAATTTCAAGTGAGTACTGTTAAGAGCAGAAGTGTTAGAATGAATTATTATAACTTCGTTTGGTTATATAATTATAACCAAAATGAGTTGGTAAATTGATTTCCCGGCCGGGTGCTACGCGGATTGTGGGCTTAACGGCCGGATCCTTTCGGGCATGCTGTACGATAATAACTAGCTTGGAAATTTATTTATGGAAACCTAAGTAAGTAAGTAAGTAAGTAAAAACACTTTATTGCACCAAAACACATGAAAATAACATTTAAATATAAATTCAGATGTACAATAGGCGGCCTTATCGCCAAGGCAATCTCTTACAGGCTACCTTTGGGTGACAGGATTGGCAAATAGGAGTAATAGTAAATGAGTGGTGCGATAGTGAGCACAGTACTAACTTAATTTTTATACCTATTCTTTTGTAGACTAGAAATAAGGTCTTAGAGTACAAAAATATCTAAGCAAGAGCGATTTAGACTCACGCACGAAGCGTACCATTATCCGTACTATTATAAAAAATCACGGATGTTATATGGGAGCCCCATTTAAACATTTTTATTTTTCTGTTTTTAGTATTGTTGTTATAGCGGCAGCAGAAATACATCATCTGTCAAAAAATCAACGTTGCATACTTTTTCTACGACTATATTAACTAAGTTAAATACAAAAATAAACAAAGAAAAAAAAGTAAATGTTTAACATATACTATAGGTTACGTTAGTAATTATATTATCTTTGCTATACTTAGGTATGTTTGGTAGATAATAGTTATCTATATGGTAAAATTTATTTTTTTAATTGACGTCTTTCTAGTGATATTTTATTAGCTGTAGGGTAGATCTAAAAAAAATACGACATATGTGCTGTTATGGGGAATAGACTTCCTGAAATCATAAATTATCTATGTTGTTATATTAGTGTTCATGATTATTTAAAAGACACATACAACATAAAGGAGTAGAAAAAATAAATAAGCTAATAGCCGAACTAAGGATATAACACTTAATCAGCAAAAATGAAACACTGTTTGGTCCCGCCATGCAACTTAATTAGCAACATTAATTATAGCGCGCCGCGGCTTGGGCGTGATTCGAGTAGATTCATTATTTAGCAATATTTCGTGAGTTAGTTCAAAGGTTTTAGGCATTTTGATCCTACTTGAGCGTCTTCAAAATATAAGGTTTGCAATTTTAATGGTTTTTATGTATGTTCCCGATTACTTGAAGATGCCTGGACCAATTTGGAAAATTGTTTTTTTGTCAGGTGGCCCTATAGGAATTTTATCAAAATCAGTTGTGTAGTTTGGAGTTGAAGCCGCTTTTTAGTTTTGAAAAATTATGGAAATCGCTATACAACCACCTAAATGTTTGTTAGATTTTCGTGTTTTTACTGACTAGTAGTTCGCCGCGAACTTAGACCTCGCGATTATTTTTCGCAATTCAGTTTCCTAAATAACCCCTAGATGGCGGTATCTAAAGTTAGAACGCGCTATGGTTTCGTTTGCTACATAATCGCGGATATTTTGAATTATATTTCAAAAACTACTGAACCGATTTTGATGCCCAACGAACTTGAAAATTCTATTGATGTTTCCTACATGCCTACCAAGTTTCATCAAAATCAAACCATCGGTTCGGCTGCTATCGCGGTACAAACATACATACATACATACATACATACATACATACATACATACATACATACATACATACAATGTGTTTTCGCCCCCAACTCGATTTAGAGACCTCACTCGCTTCGCTCGCTCGGTCAATTATATCTAATAATGTCTTATACGTAATAATTGTCAGGAATAATCTACAATAGTCTGATACTTAGATCTGGCTGGAGTGCTATTTTTCATTGAGGGAGTCAGTGAAACACAAAACAATTGTTAGGTCGCATAGATCAAGAAACCCTGCAACCTGTATGCTATAACAACATTAAAATTCCCTTTTGTACGAGCGTAAAGGATTTGGGATTGCATGTGGATGTGAATCTTAGCTGGAACACACAATTATCTCAGGTTGCTCAGAAAGTTACAGGGTCTCTTCGTTCGCTTTATAAATTAAAAAACTTTCTGCCTGTCAGTATCAAGATTATGCTGGTGAACTCATTAATTCTCCCCATAATAGATTATGCTGATGTATGTTACTCTGACTTGAACTGCAACTTTCTAAACAAACTAGACCGACTTCAAAATAACTGTCTGCGCTTCATCTTTGGCCTTCGTAAGTACGACCATATATCGCCTTACCGTTCTCAACTTAAATGGCTACCCATACGCCAACGTCGAAATTTACACATTCTGTGTACGCTTTTCTCGATTCTCTTTGACCCAAAAACTCCGTTATATCTGAAATCTAGATTTACTTTTCTGGGTATCACCCACAACAGAGAGCTTCGCTCGTCCAATAACCTTCTCCTTGAAATACCAAATTATCGGAGTGGGTTTTTCCGTCATTCTTTCACTGCTACAGCCGTACAGCTCTGGAATGCCCTCCCAGTAGATATTCGCAAATCTTGCAGTCGCCTCGCGTTCAAAAAAGCCGTGCGTGATCATTATCTGCACAAACTGTCAGACGGATAGAAAATATTTATTTAATATTTATATCTATAATATATATATATGTATGTATATATGTATATTTATGTATGTGTAGTATGTGTAGTAATGTACATATTGTAGTATATGTAGAATTTAATAACAATATATGTAAGTATATGTTCATGTATTATCATAGGTATGTACGTAGGTTTGTATTGTGTTATAATTTGTAAGTAAGTGTTTTGAGTTTTAATATTAAAGGTTTTGCACATATTTCCGAAACTTCGCATGTCAACACCACCTGTAGGTTGACTGGTAGAAAAGGCCTACGGCCTTAAGTCCGCCGATTACATTTCATGTAATAAAGTTAAATAAATAAAAAAAAAAAATAAAAAAACGTTTTCTATCTCTACTCATCGTTCGCTCGCGTAAAAAACCATTTGATCGTATTTTTTTGAACCGTTATATCAGCGAAAAACAATATCGTTTTACGCAGAGAATTTTGAAAAATCTGTCGATGGTTTTCTAACAATTTCAAAGTGAATAAAAAAGCATCGTGAAATTGAATTGATCATCCATGACAAAAACAAGTTCTAAGCTCTTTGCAGGAAACACGAAGGTTTCTTTGACATTTGTACGCTGCAGATGTCAAAAGATTCGTGCAAATCCCATATGTCAACAAAAAAATGCGGCCGTTTGAAAACGGTAATATGTTCGATTGTTAATGTGACTATCGATATCAAAAATGGCATTCCTAACAGCTCATCAAGGCTCGGTTGATGTTTGTCCTGACAATAATAAATAAACTAATAGAATATTGTCTATAATAAAGTCCGTATTATCTACATAATGGACTCTACAATAATCCTGCATACACCTGATACATCTCGGCTCGACTGCGCGCTGTTTGTCTGGCGTAATGAACAGGTACAAACCAATACATTGATTAGTAAATTGATTGTGTTTGAACTGTAGGAGTAGATTAATGAATGAGGTTTCGGTTAAACTACATAATCATGTCTTCAGCCATAATGATAGAGCATTATGGGTCTTAGGGGCCCAGGGCTGCAAGACCGTAAGGCCACTTTTAACGGGAAGGCAGAGGTATGGCACTTCATAGAAGAAGGCCACTTTTAACGGGAAGGCACAGGTATGGTACTTCATAGAAGAAGGCCACTTTTAACGGGAAGGCACAGGTATGGCACTTCACAGAAGAAGGCCACTTTTAACGGGAAGGCACAGGTATGGCACTTCATAGAAGAAGGCCACTTTTAACGGGAAGGCACAGGTATGGCACTTCATAGAAGAAGGCCATTTTTAACGGGAAGGCACAGGTATGGCACTTCATAGAAGAAGGCCACTTTTAACGGGAAGGTATAGCTATGGCTCTTCATAGAAGAAGGCCACTTTTAACGGGAAGGCACAGGTATGGCACTTCATAGAAGAAGGCCACTTTTAACGGGAAGGCACAGGTATGGCACTTCAAAGAAGAAGGCCACTTTTAACGGGAAGGCATAGCTATGGCTCTTCATAGAAGAAGGCCACTTTTAACGGGAAGGCACAGGTATGGCTCTTCACAGAAGAAGGCCACTTTTAACGGGAAGGCACAGGTATGGCACTTCATAGAAAAAGGCCACTTTTAACGGGAAGGCACAGGTATGGCTCTTCATAGAAGAAGGCCACTTTTAACGGGAAGGCACAGGTATGGCACTTCATAGAAAAAGGCCACTTTTAACGGGAAGGCACAGGTATGGCTCCATAGAAGCGGAATATCATAAGCCTACACTACTACCAACGAAACTATATATCCGTGCACACGGCGATGTGTGTGTATTCGCCCGCTCAACAACCTTTACAAGGCGAGAAATGGGGAGAGGTGAGGTGAGGACGGGGAAAAGTCTTAGGATTTCCTGTTCTGTATGTAATAGGTACTTATATTAATTCTGTGGTGAACGTGCGCTAGATAGTGGAAAAAGATATCAAAATTGTGATAGGTTGTTTAAAGCCGCATCTCCTGTTCTTCTTATTATTGTTTCTTTATTTTCGCTTACATGCACTCATACATTACATGGTTAGTAGGTTAATAAGTACATGAACCCTGGCAGGGTGTTGCGAACAAAAAGTATGTTGAGTTGAGTTTATATAATAATAGTGGTTTTAGATTCAGGATATGTCTAAAATTGTTAGTGATTACATTGAATGTCAGCAGAGATACATAGAACTTTTATGTTATAAATATATATAAATAATAGCCCTTAATTAAAGAGCTAAGCTATTGTCTGTAAAGCAACCAATGCCTTCTGTCTCTCTCTGACCAAAGTCAACTCCTTTACATCCTTGTAGGTTGAAACTCATCTCCTATCAGGTAACAAAATTCAAAACTTGGCTCGTTCTCCTGAACATTCATTCTAAGCTTTTTGAATCTCATAAATTTGACTCTAATTTCTGTCTGTGTGTGTGTCTATCTGTGTCATAGTAGCTCTCGAACGGATAGACTGCGACGTGTTTTTTTTACGTTAAAGCAAATTCCCTTGCGGCGTTTCTTAAAGCTATAGGTGATGGAAATCGATTCAGTCGTTTATAAGAGTCGGGGTTTTCTAATGTACCTGTCAAATAAGAGATGGCGCTACGGATATTTCCGACACTTATCACTAGATGATGTCGGGACTTTTTTAATTTATCTGGCAAGTAAACTAGTTTCTATTTGAAACAAGCGGCCATAAACGCTCCTTCATACTTTATCCCAGTAAGTACGAGGCGTTACCTGTAGACACTTTCTTCCACACCCTAGGGAGCTCACAGTAATCCGTGCTTTATGAAATATCCCGCGTAATTTACGCGAGGTGCTATAACCAAGGAGGGCGATATAGAACGCACTAGGTAGTATTTTCATGCTGGAAGAACGGGAACAACATTCTAAAGTTGTAGTGCAATGTAGTTGATATTGCGCTTAGGAAGCGGCAGTAAACTTAGCTGTAGGTAAATGATCTGACGTCTACAAAGAAATGGAAAGAAAAAGTGACAATTAGGTGTCGTCAAGTAATACAAATATCCCAGTGGCGGATTTACCAGCAGGCTGAGTAGGCTGGAGCCTAGGGCGGCGCATTGTAGTGGGCGGCAATATCGAATATTCCCCACCCCTCCCCTTCCGCTCAACCCCGCAACCCTGAATAGGGCCGGCATAATCAAACGCTCCCGGGCTTTATTTTAAGTAATCGGAGTGATACGTACTTATTTCCACTTCTTTGCTACTGAATGCTGCACATGAAGGATCCGAAAAAGGATAGGAGCGGCAAAATATGTATAATTAGCCTACTGGCGGCAAATGTGTTAATCCGCCACTGAAATATCCAAAGATAAAACTTGAGAGTTTTTATTTGGTCTGAGAGATAAATCAGAGTCCCATATCTCTGAGATAAATGAATGATTTTTTTATTTTATTTTGACTTTGACATTATCATGTATCGGTCTGGATACGTTTCGTGCGTCGTTAAAGTTTTAAAACTGAAACATATGTTTTAGAAATAATATACATACTCGTAGTTACAAATGCTTACTTTGAGTTCATGCGACTAAAAATGATTCAAAACTAATTTTCTATTCAATTTGTACGAAATTTTCCTTTTCCAAGTACATTTTATTAGTTAATCACCTATACATTTTTAATTTTTAAGCCCTACTTAGCTTTGATAATTTTCCTTTATCTACTTATTATCCTTTATTTTATACAATACTAGATGTGCCCGTGGGCTTCGCTTCCCGTGGGAATTTCGGGATAAAAACTATACTATGCATTTCCCTGAGTTATGTAATACTATTATTGATTCTGTGCCTGGGGGTCAAACTATATCCATTTCAAATTTCATCTTAATAGGTTCAGTGGTTGAAGCGTGAAGTGGGAACAAACAAACAAGCAAACAAATATACAAACTCACTTTCGCATTTTTAATATTAGCAGAATAGGCTGTAAAAAAAACCCTGTCCGATCCGTTAAGATAATATTGGGTAGTTTGTGTAGGTTCTATTTATCGGTTTCTCCTATCCCTGAAATCACAAAAAAATCTGCAGCTTCATACATTTTGAATCGGTAGGTATTTCATTATGTATGGAGCCGCAGATTTTTTTTGCTCAAGAGTCACATTAGTTTGGAAATCTTTGGGAGAGGCCTATGTCCAGCAGTGGACGTTATGCGGCTGAAATGATGATGATAATGATGACACATTAGTTACTCCTTACATCATCGTCAGCTCTCAACGACCCACTGCTGGGCATAAGCCTCCTTTTGTCTGCGCCACTGAATTCTATCCCTAGCCCTAGCTATCCAGTTTTTCCCACCAATCCGCTTGATATCATCGAGTTACTCCTTACCCCTCTTTTTCGTCGGGGGTTAAAAATAAGTCTACAGGCCATTATAAAACATGTGTAGGCTTCAAGTTGGTAATTAATAAAGCATATCCGTCTCTAATTTATGAAAATGTTGCTCGTAATATATTCCGCAACATTTTCCTATTAATAATTAAAAACTCTGCCAGAACAGGCCGTAATTAATTAACTGAGTACAATTTAATCAAAATGATAGCTGGGGTGCTACTACGGGTTGCCTTTGCGAAATGTATTTGATATATATATATCTCTTTGAAATATTTTTTATTTATTTATTTATCTAGAGAAACTTATGTCTAAATGACACATCGCCAAAACGTGAATGTTTAACAACTAAATCTTAGCTTTAAGCTCATATTCACATTCATTTATTTCACTTTCTCAAATCTAGTTTACAAAATGCAGACGAGACCCTGGTAAGGCCCTACATTCAATAAAAATATTTACACTTATTATGATTAGAAGGAATATCCTTAACAAGTTAAACTTAAAAACCATTTCTCATAGGGTAACCCTATCTCATAGGCTAACCCTTTAAGAAGCGCTTTCCATGGCGGCCACGGGGCGGGGGGGATACGTGGGGGGGAAAACACTTTCAATAAAGCGGAAAAAAATACCCCTTCCAATGATTTGGTAAACGCTTAGCCTATCATAAGGATAGGGTTACCCTATAGGGGATACGGTAAGCCTTTCGCTGGATAAGCTTTTTACAGGCTAACATAAACGTGAGGGTAAGCCTATCGTAAGGATAACCACATAAAGAGGTTTTAAAAATTAGCTGCTAATCCGGTCCCTGGCCTTGAGGCATCAGTGTTTCCAATTTACACATACGATAATTTTTCTAAACTAAAAACCGACTTCGGCACCTATCTTCATAACCAATTTTAATAAAATTTCTATGTAGATCACCTTGCATAATTACTTATGATCTATTAAACAAAAAAAAAATGTCCATGCGCCTCAGAGAGATCAGAGAACATACACTAAAATAAAAAATAAATTATTCGAATTGATAACTTCTCCTCTTTTTAAGTCGGTTAAAAACAACAACACCACGTTAAAAAAAAGCATTTTTTTTGCAAGTTGTGGATCAGGCATTCAAATTTAAGAAAGTTTGTTCGAAATCTGAAAAAGAATCGAGTGACAATATCGTGAGTTCCAGTAGTAGGTAACCTAACAACATCATTGTTTTTCGGCCTCGTGAAAATATGCCGCTGGTATTACCCGCATTATGATCATAATGTGGGGTAATTTCGGTAACACCCTGTTTTGAATACCATTCAGTAATATGCTTGGTAACATAACAATAATCTATGTACTAGTATTAAGTACATTAACAGTAGGTATGTAGTTATAGCACTAAACTATAAAAAAATGAAAACTATAAGGTTGACTGGAAGACATCCCTATCTGGGGTAAGTTCGCTATTTCTCTACTTCTCATTTGTGTTTTGTCTTGTGTTTAATTACAATAAAGATTTAAAAAGCAAACAAACAAACTAATTTATACACATCTATGCATTTACTTTTCCACTAATATATACATCATCATCATCATCATCATTTCAGCCGCATAACGTCCACTGCTGGACATAGGCCTCTCCCAAAGATTTCCAAAATGACCGATCAAGAGCGGCCTGCATCCAGCGCTTTCCAGCGACCCTGGTCAGGTCATCTGACCACCTTGTAGGTGGGTACGCTACGCTTCGCTTGCCAGTACGCGGTCGCCATTCAAGAACCTTTATATATACATACTTACTTATAAAATAAATCTTAATAAGTAAAAAATTTATTTTCGTTTATGTTTTCTTTACGTTTGACTGTATTCATATTCATTTTGATAAAAGTTTATACATTTATTAATTTCCGTATCTTTGAAGTATTCGTTAATCTTTGAGACGTTCGAAGACTTTCGTTGGTCATTTGCAACCGGAATGCAGGTCAGGTTCTGCATGAGCCGCAAGACCCAAAATGCTCTGTCTGCCCCATTAGGGATAAAGACGTGATAGTATGTATGTATGTATGCAGGTCAAGCCAGGGTAAGTATTCTTGTTCCTAGTTCATACTTGGGTTTAGGTATCTTTCTTAATCTTACTACTAAAGGTCCCGCGCAATATGCGTGCCCGGGTTCCCTACGCCAATCAAAAACACTATTTATGGAATAACCCTGACTGTTTTTTTTTTTTTTTTTTCTAGATACCTTTTTTTTTAATTATAAAAATAACAGTTTAATCTTCTTAATTAACAACTAAATTAAAAACTAAATTAAAATCTAAATTATACTCTAAATTAAACTAAACAAATAATAATAATAAAAAAGAAAAACCTTACAAATAGAAAACGTCTTCCAGATCATTGCCCTGCGGTAGAGTGCCCAAAAGGCTGGCAGCATTGCCACGTTGGATGGCAATGCTTATTCGTTGGGCGAAATAATTGCCAGCCCTTGGGTCACCCGACACCTCGACTATTTTTTGTTAAAAAATTTAAAAAGTTTGTGAGTTGATGGTCCCCACGGACCTAAAGTCTCAACCCCAAACGGCTCAAATATGAAGCCATTCCCTAAGCATTCATATTTGCGCCGTTTTAGGGTTTCCGCAGCGGCTGCAGCTGCGCCAACTGCTGCCTTTATTTATGGAATTATAATTAGTAGTTTAATTTAGAGAATATTTATTTTGTCGACTAGTCATTACTACTATACTCATTTAACCGATGGTCCCCGTTCCCGTCCCCGCATAAATGATATACCGCTTCTATGAAGTGCCTTACCTGTGCTATAGTGATTTTTTCTAGCCTTTTGTTATTATGTCCTACTGCTGGGCAAAGGCCCTCCCCCTGGTTTCTCCGCTCATCTCTGTCTGGTGCAAGCTCTTCCCTTCCTTCCTTCCTTGCCTTGCATTTTCTCTATTTGGGGTCGGCTCTGTATGTCAACTCCCTCCACAACCTTCTATCCTTTGCCATCTCTGTACTAACCCCCCGTTCCCCCGTATCCGATCTTACGCATTCTTGTCACGTCTTTCTCGGCCTTCCTCTTCCTCTATACTCCTCTACACTTTCAAGTCGACCATTTTCTGCAAGCTCTTCCCATCCAGGCAAAAACCTATCCAGGTCGTTGAGTATATTTATCTAGATCAAGTAGTATCTTTCATTGACAGATAAGAACGAGAATTCGACCGTGATATAGTGTAGTGTGTGTGTGTGTTTATTTATTTTGTATTACAAATCAATACACAATGTGTACAAAAATGTGTAAATAAATACTAATAATTGCATAATAAAAAATTAAGTATTTTTCCTTCTTACTATTATCATTACTTATAGGAAAATACCGTAAATAAAATGAACTAAGATGAATGGGAGCAACTAAGTGTATAAATCATAAAAATCTCTTAAAATCTTCTCCCCGTCCTCAACACCGTGTGACACCGTGATAAAGGCTTGTAACCGCTTTTCGCATGACAAATGCTCCCTAAAGTCCCCTTTATAGGCCATTAAAAGTTACTATCGATACCAAGATTGTGCGATGCAGAGTCGCTTGGGGTTACACCAAAATGTTGTGAATTCCGGAAAAGAGTTTCGATAAATTCACTATTTTCTGTATTACTTTATCTGCTCTGGTCAAGTATGGCCCTGGTAGTACAGAGAAGGTCGTGCTTCTGCAGTGGAGACAAAGGAGCTGATGATGATGAAAATGAATTCATCATTTCAGCCGTACAACGTCCACTGCTGGACATAGGCCTCTCCCAAAGATTTCCAAAATGACCGATCAAGAGCGGCTTGCATCCAGCGCTTTCCAGCGACCCTGGTCAGGTCATCTGACCACCTTGTAGGTGGACGCCCTACGCTTCGCTTGCCAGAACGCGGTCGCCATTCAAGAACCTTTTTGCCCCATCGGCCATCGGTTCGTCGCGCTATGTGTCCCGCCCACTGCTACTTCAACGAGCTAATCCGCTTGGCTATATCAGTGACTTTTGTTCTCCTACGGATGATGATAATGATGAATTCACTATTCCGGAATTGAAAAGCTCTTGATACGATATCTTAAACTTTCCTAGTTCTAGGCGTATGACCTTCTGATAAGTAATGAATGTTAAAAACCTTTCCATGCAAATTATGACAAAGTCTAACCTTCGTATTAAAAAAACTATTTTGGTTTTTCTGTCAAATCTGCACCCTTTGTTAATGCGACTGATTATGAAAGGATTATATAGGTATATACGGACAAATAACACAGATAGCCCAAAAGAAATATAGTATCGACGGGTTAGTATCCCATTACAGTCTCGAACTTTGGGGCTAGCTCTATCAGTGTAATTTGCGTTCATTCCCACTAGTTCGACTCGTCACTTCGATCATCGAAATAGTATCCCTATATATTTATTATATTTATTTATTTATTAGCTAAAGCCACGGGAAACAGTAATAAAAATACGATAATAGATTATTCGCAGACAATGGTAAATGTATGAAGATATTTTTGGGCGTTACAGGCCCGCCCGGGGCGTGGGCCATCTGTTACATGGCTGCTTCCCCTCATTTATCAAATATAGGAGACGTAAACTGTATTACGGGAGGAACATGTCTTAATGAAAAGTGGGCTTTCACGGTAAGGGGTCTATCAATGACAGTTTCACTGATAGGAAAAAAAGAAACTAGGTCTATGGCTACTTTAGATTTTTAAGTTGACATATACAACGACATATAAACATAATCACACTATCACGCTAATATTGTGGCGAAAGTTTGTGTGTATGTTTGTTACTTCTTCACGCGCAAATGGCTGGACCAGTTTTGGTAAAATTTGCTATGTAAAAAGCTGACACCCTGGATTAACGCAATAAATTATTGAGTACTGAGTAACACATATATACATTATACAGTATCGAACAACAACTTAAACAACAGTAAGAACAAACTTTAGCTATGCGGGAATAGCTAAAGCCACGGGAATCAGTAATAAAAATACGATAATAGATTATTCGCAGACAATGGTAAACGTATGAAGATATTTTTGGGCGTTACAGGCCCGGGGCGTGGGCCATCTGTTACATGGCTGCTTCTCCTCATTTATCAAATATAGAAGACGTAAACTGTATTACGGGAGGGACGAGTCTTAATGATAAGTGGGCTTTCACGGTAAGGGGTTTTATGATGTCAGTTTCTTTCATACATAGATTACTAGGTTTCTCTTGATTTTTAATTGACATGTACAGCGACATATAAACATAATCACACTATCACTCTAATATTGCAAAGGCGAAAATTTGTGTAGGGTGTCAGTTTCTTACACACCAAATTTTATCAAATTTGGTCGGTTGGTGAAGAAGTCACAAACATTTACACACATACACACACAAACTTTCGCCTTTGTAATATTAGAGTGATAGTGTGATTATGTTTATACGTCTTTGTATATGTCAACTTAAAAATCAAAAGAAACCTAGTAATCTATGTATGAAAGAAACTGACGTCATAAAACCCCTTACCAGGAAAGCCTTAATGAAAAATAGAAAGACTTAATGATAAGTGTATCATTAAGTGTTTCTCGTGGCTTAAGCTATTCCCGCATAGCTAAAGTCTCTTCCAACTGTTGTTTAAGTTGTTGTTCATTTATTTAAAAAAAAACACATAAAATGGTGTACCTACATAATATAATATTCATGCAAAGAAACGCGCGACACTAAAACTAGTTTTACAGTGGTCCGCCGGTCAAGCGCGCGCTGTTGAGACGCGCTGACCACCGGCGCGTGCCGCCGGCGTTACTCTGAAACCAGCCTTAGTTTCCGAATTCAATAATTTTAGTAAAAAAAATGTAAAAAAGTAGGTTTAATTTGCATATTTAATTTATCACGTTACTCAACAGAGACTTCGTAGCAAAAATCGCAACTCACGTGAACCTAATTTAATACCAAAATGAATTAAAACGTATTTGTAAGCGAAATACACGCGGAAACTTCAAAACGGTACAATATTGAAGTGACTTGGCAATTTGATATCGAGTCAGTGGCTCGGAAACTGCGGGGTCGTTCGTTACTACAGCTACATACGAGTTACATATACATAAACATTCTCTCTCTCTCTCTCTCTCTCCTCTCAGCGTATTTCCAATTGCATCTTCAGCTGTAACGCTGCGAAGCCCGGGGTCCGCTTTCTGGCTTTTTCCTCTTCTTTTTGCAAGGTATTGAGCATCCTTGGTTGTAAGACCGCTGGCACGCATATCATCCTTCCGCACGTTAGCCAGCATTTTTTAAAGTTCATTTCTAGTTGTATAAAAAACAACATGTACCAGCCTACCAACAGTTCTCGGTAACCAATACATTACGCATAGAATATACTAATAGTTCAAGTTTGTATGCTACAGTAAACTTAGCTTTAAGTAAATGATCTGACGTCAACATTTAACTTTTAAGAAATCGAAAGAAAAAAAGTGATTATCAAGTGATACATTACAAATACATACATACATACTATCACGTCTTTATCCCTAATGGGGCAGACAGAGCATTTTGGGTCTTGCGGCTCTATGCAGAGCCCAGGGCCGCAAGACTCAATATTATAAACATAGAATACATTACAAATATCCAAAGATAAATTAATTAATAATAAATTTCTGTGTGTATATTTGTAAATATATATTATTTTTTCTTTCTTATTTCAATAAAACCTATTGCACAAGATAAATAAATGATTTTGACTTTGACTTTGACTTTGACTTTGATTTTGACTTTAACTTTGCTAGGCAAATTAAAACATCCTCAACTGTCAAGAACGCCACCTAATAAACTACCTGAGTGATGAGAAAATGCTACAGTGCAGTTTGTTACCGCTTCTTCTGCACTAGCGCTTTGGAAGCGGTAGTAAACTTAGCTGTAAGTAACTATATGACGTCAACAATTGTGCAACAAAATAATAACGATTATTAAGAGATATTATAAATATCCTATGATAATAAAGATATATTTGAATTGAAATGAATTGAATACCGATACGACTTGATGTCGCCACATTAGCTTCCAACCGGCGGAACTAATTTTCATCAAACAAGAGAGAAGGAATAACAGAATTCAGAAATATTCAAGAGGTTATTTTGAATAGATTTCTATTATCTCCACAGGGGGAGAAACAGATAGTTTATTATTTTATTTCTTTGTAACATTTTAATGCTTTAAAACGTTAAAAAATTCGTAAAAACTTCAAAACGATATAACATTGAAGTGACTTGGCAATTTGAGATCGCGTCACTGAGTCGGAAACTGTGGGCTTGGTTCCGTGACGAATAGACAGCTTCATATCGCTTTAATTTTTGAATTCAGTTGTAACTTTTTATATGAAAGGACGAAAAAATATTTTAAAAGTACAGTCAAAGCTTATCAACTGAATGGCGGACTGGCGTGTTAACCACTACGCCACAAAAGTCATCAAAATAACAAAAAAAAAAAACAATGAAAAGATGAACAGCGCGCCCCGGTTTCCGAAATAGCTCATCTATAAGGACGAATAGAAAACTTCATACATAAATTCGCCGTGTGGTTTTCGGCAGAGTAAAATCACCACTCCAAGTCTTCCCGTGGATGTCGTAGGCGACTTAGGAAATACAAGCTAAACAAAGCTTAGAAACATCAATAGGACCTCTCCGACACGTCTGGCCAGCGTGGAGAGTGTAGGCCAAATCCTGTGGATGCTCTGGCCAAGTATCGCTCTGGTAGTTCAGAGAGAGTCGTGCTCCTAAGACCGAGACTGTAGAGATGAGGATAAGGTGACTTAATGAAACGAGTGTTGGGATATTCACGAGCGCGAGAAACCCGACGCGAGCACACTGGCAGGGTCGCCCTGTATAGATGAGGCGACTTAATGAAACGAGTGTTACTTTGATTCTTCTCATTTATTTAACATGTTCACCAATATGTTCTTACTCATACACACACTTATTACCTATGCTACCACACTACAACACTAAACTAACACTTTGTGTTGTTGTCCTAGTTTGGTTAGGACATTGTAGGCTGATCACCTGACTGTCTGATAAGTAAGATGATTCGTGCTTCGGAGGGTACGTTAAGCCGTCGGTCCCCGTCACTGTCTTTGACATTGATCGTTACCTAAAACCATGTTAGAGGCCTTTAAGGCGGTATAAACTCTGACACTAGTGTTAGTGACTAACATACACGACAAGAAGATGAAGACAACACTAAAACGATCTGAAGATGAAGATGATACATAAATTGTAACCCCATATTTGTTTGTCCACAGTGATAGACTGCGTGGTATCAGGCTGGGGACAATGGTCTGACTGCGACACGAGCTGCGGCTCCGGTAGCATGGTGCGGAGTCGCCGAGTGGTACAGGCGCCAGCGCACGGCGGCAGACACTGTCCGTCCCTGATACAGCGGCGTGCGTGCCAGGAACACCACGGGTGTGAGGCTGACAGCGATGTTCCACTGAGAGGTTAGTTTTTAAGTTCCCTCAAATGTCCTCTAAAGTCCATCATGGTCTTTCATAGCAAGGAATTAATATGAGTATTACATACAGGCCGCGTGGTATCCGGCAGAGCTGAATACGACCACTCCAAGTCCTCCCGTGGATGTTGTAGAAGGTGACTTAGGAAATACAAGCTAAGCAAAGATTAAAACATCAGCGAGACCTCTCCAACTCGTCAGGCCAGTGTGGAAAGTGTAGACTAAATCCTCTGGCTGCTCTAGTAGTACAGAGTGGAGTGGTATGACCCATCCTGCAGTAGAGATAAAAAAGACCTGAAGATGAGATGATGATGATACAGAACGGAATCTCTTCCGCGCAATTTGCGTCCCCTTCCTCGAATCTCTCCCCCGTTCTCGCTTTATGGAGGGTGTGGAGTAGTCAGCTGCCGGAGAGAGGTGCAGGAACGGAGAACGGGGACACATATTGCGCGGGACCTTAGAAGATTCCATTCTATATGTAATACTCATATTAATTCTGTGCCCATAGTCTCCTAAGTGAACTATGGTCCCCATAACCCTCTAAAACCTCTATTATACCCTAAATGTCTCATTAAGTCCTCTTATGTCCTAAGGTCTCCTGAGGTTCCCCAAGGTCTTACAAGGTAGTAGTATATAGTCCCTAAAGTCTTACAAGTGCCACAAAGTCCATGATTCACAAAAGTCCCTCAATGTGCCCCAAAGTCCTCAATAGCCGTACATCAAAGTCCCCTTAGGTACCCTAATGATATATAAGGTCTAACAAAATATACTGAAACTATTTTAAGTGTGAATTCAGTCCATTATACCAAACAACTTTCCCCAAGGAACAGTTATCGAAATATGAAAGTAATTTTTGGCCTCCCATACAAGTTGACCGATCAGCTGATCCAAGTTTGTATGGCAGCCCGAAATTTTTTTTTAATATTTTGACATATGTTTCTTGGCGAAAGTTGCACATTATCACGGACTGAATTCACCCCTAAAATAGTTTCAGTATATTTTGTTAGACCTTATTATAATAAAAAATGTGTAAATTATTCTGTGTATAGAGGAAACGGCTATGATCCTGCCGGGCAGCCTGTCAGTGAGCAGGCACTCCAACGAGACGGTGGACATCCGCAAGAACCTTCGACTGCGGAACCCTGATGACCCGGAGTCTAACGCTCACAGAGAGTGAGTATTTTCGTCTAAATAAACATTTCTAAACGCATTACAGCTGTAAAACTGGTTACATTTTACAAAAATATGTGACACCAGGTGGTCAGGTCCAACCCGTCTGGCCAGCGTGGAGAGTGTAGGCCAAGACCTCTGGCAGCTCTGGCCAAGTTTGGCTCGGGTAGTACAGAGAGGGTTGTGTTCCTGCAGTGGAGACGAAAAGACCTGATGATGATGATGATGTGATTGGACCATCAGTTGACAGGTTCTTCTGTTCCGTCAATCAACAACATTTGTGATGCCATACTAAAATATTTTTCCGTTGCAAAAATAAGTGCCTTCATTTTTAGGGTTCCGTAGCCAAATGGCAAAAACGGAACCCTTATAGATTCGTCATGTCTGTCTGTCTGTCTGTCCGTCCGTATGTCACAGCCACTTTTTTCCGAAACTATAAGACCTATACTGTTGAAACTTGGTAAGTAGATGTATTATGTGAACCGCATTAAGGTTTTGACACAAAAATAGAAAAAAAATAGAAAATTTTGGGGGTTCCCCATACTTAGAACTAAAACTCAAAAAAATATTTTTAATCAAACCCATACGTGTAGGGTATCTATGGATAGGTCTTCAAAAATGATATTGAGGTTTCTAATATAATTTTTTTCTAAACCGAATACTTTGCGCGAGAGACACTTCCAAAGTGGAAAAAAGTGTGTCCCCCCCCCCGTAACTTCTAAAATAAGAGAATGATAAAACTAAATAAAATATATGTTGTTCATTACCATGAAAACTACCAGCGAAAATTGGTTTGAACGATATCTAGTAAGTAGTTTTTTTTATATACGTCATAAATCATAAACGGCAATGTACGAGTACCTTTCATTCAATCAACTAAAATATAAAAATTAAAAAAAAACATACTACAAGACTTTTATATTATGTTATTTGCTACTTCGGAACCCTTCATGGGCGAGTCCGACTCGCACTTGGCCGCTTATTAAGGTTCCGTACCCAAAGGGTTAAATCGTAACTCTATCATTATGACTTCGCTTTCAGTCTGTATGTGTTCACGACGAAATGAATAACCAGAGCCTAATGTACATAGTTTCCCTTTTATTGTTCACCTGTAAGAATAAATATATATTTGAATAAATAGAATAGGTAGGACTAGGATAAGATGTGAAATGTATATAAGTTATGTTATAAAGAAATAAAGAATTTTTGTTTTTGTCTTTTACTGTTAGGTACCTTAGTTAGACCCAAGATAGGATAGCTAGCTTTGTTTGCAAAAGAAAAAGTAATGTAAGATAGGTGCACATTAGAAGCGAGTACTTCATACTCGCTTATGCAGACAAATAGGTACACTATCTTGAATGTAAGTAAATAACACTTGATTTAGAGTACATAAAGCTTACATGGGTCTAAGGAAATAGGATGATATGATTGCCAAGACGCTCGCATGCATAATAGCGGCATACGTGGCCAACTCACGAGTATATAAAGGGCCCCCCGCTCGCGGGGTAGGGGGGTGTCACGAGGGAACATCACCCACTTATAGTTGCAATTTTCCGCGGCTTTTCCTCGGAAAACGAGCCTTGGCAGTCATACAACTATAGAAACCGAATAGATAAACACATAAGCTATACGATAGTAAAAGTTTCATGACTGTATGTTATGTAATATTTAAGATATAACGAGATTAAAGATTGCAAGCTCGCAGGGGGGCGAGAGGCAGGGTATACGCCCGCGCGACTATAAATATAGCGAGGCTAACCCGCAAAAATCAGTCTGAATTTCGACACGCGTGCGCGGAGCTCTAAAAGAAGAAAGAAGAAACTCTGGCCTCCCTCTCCCCAAGGCGTGCTGCGTTTGAACTGCCATACGGTGTTTTACTGCCTTCGGCTTCCTACGTCAGGAAACTCCAGCAACAGTCCACTTCTCGACCCAAGACGATAGACCTACGTGTGCGGAGCGGTTTGTCGTATTATCGAAGGGCTGTCCCGCACAGTATGGATGTCTGTCAACCTGTTACCAGGTCGTATCGCCGTATAAATTTTCACAAATGATGTATTTCTGTTGCCGCTATAACAACATAAAAAACAGAATAAAATAAATATTGAAGTGGGGCCCCATACAACAAACGTGATATTTTATAGATACGGAACCGTTCGTGCGTGAGTCCCACTCGCACATGGCCGGTTATTATTGTTCATGTCAAGTCCCCAAGTCAACCAGTCAAGGCTTTTGATCCCTAAAAGGCCTCACAAGAGCCCCTCACCTCAAAATAGTTCCTTTCAGTTCAGTTCAGTTGTCAAACCGCAACTCAGCATTCTGCTTTACCATTCAATTCAGGCGTATATACAATCAATAATACATGTATAATACGAACGTTTTTCTCGGATGTGGCCGGAAATTACTAGTTTTGAGTAGATAAGTGAAGTTATTTCATACAAAAGTGTTGAATCGAATTTATGAAGTTATTTTGTAAATTCTATTTAGATAAAATACGAGTATTTTTGTGAGAATCCCAAATTCAGGCCACTTTCGATCGATAATACACGTTTATTACAATCATTATCTTCGGATGTGGCCGGAAATTACTTATTTTGAATAGATAAATGAAGTTATTTCACAAAAAGTGTTGAGTCGAATTTATGAACGAAGTTATTTCGTAACAAATTCTATTTCGATAAAATACGAGTATTTTTGTGTGAATTCCAAATTCAGGCCACTTTATTCTGAAAATATTCTAAGGATAAATACCATTCCATTAATTTTCCTACTACCGTGACATTTAATTTATAGATTTAGTATAAGTTCAAACAACTATTCGTACTAAATAAAGATATTTATTGCCTTATCTTTAATCTTGAGTAGTTATCATCATCACGTCTTTGTGCCTCCACTGTGGGAGCACAACCCTCTCTATCTGTACTACCAGAGCCATACTTGGCCAGTGCAAAAAGAGGACTTTGGCCTAAACTCTCCACGCTGACCAGACAGGTTGGAGACTTGGAGAGGTCTTATTGACGTTTGTAAGCTTTGTTTAGCTTGTATATCCTAAGTTGCCTTTTCCATCCACGGCCTTCTAGGACCTGGAGTGGCCCTATTCTACTCTGCCGGAAACCACATAGAATGCTATTTCATTTTTTAAGTACTATTTTATTTAAATGATAGTAATAAAAGATTTTAAAGTTTTAATTATTACCTTAAAGCGTCATCTAGTGACAAGGAATAGTAATACTTGTGTTTATATGGCGAGGGGTGGCATGTCCTAGGGAACCGCGGCTCCAACGTTGTATCGTCGAAAGTTATATGTATATATATTCATTTGCAACCAGAACTCTAAGATCGAGATGTAGGATACTGCTGGCGCCATCTCATATGCTTCTTGTAAACTAAGTTGTCAGTTATCGCTTTATTGTTTTTGTGGTTGTAGTTCCTCGTAGTGGCGTAGAGGTCGCCCAGGCTCGAGCTACTAAATGTTTTCTTGTGTGTCCACAGGTACTGTGTCAAGTTCGAAGTGACGAAGGTTTCGAAGGCATGTCATGCTGATTCTGACTACAAAGCACTGCGGGAAGGTACGTAAAGGATACCCTTCCCCACTTTTTAAATTCTTTTTAGGGTTCCGTACCCAATGGGCAAACACGGGACCCTAATACCAAGACTTAACTGACTGTCTGTCACCAGGTATCTCATGAACCGTGACAACTAGACAGTTGAAATTTTCACAGATGATGTATTTCTGTTGACGCTATAACAACCAATACTAAAAACAGAATAAAATAAACATTTAAAAGAGGCTTCCATACAAAATGCGTGCTACAACGCCACAGAGAGACACACAGGCAAACAGACAGACCGTCAAACGTTAACGTCAAAGCAATAGCACCCCTCTTTTTTGTATATACATATAAACAGTTTTTAGTTTTAACTTGAAATGTGCTTACCTACAAAAATTATTTCAAAAATACTTAGCAGTTTTTACCATGTCTAGGTCTCCTTTGTTTACTAAGGACGAAATATTGTCTACTATTTCATACCTGACGTGAAATTAGTTTAGCTTAACCCGCTATAGTGTTAATTAAATCTCTTGGGTAGTAATTAACCTTTAATCTTTTAAAATTTACTAATTTTGACAGTGTTAAGAGGAAAAAGAAAACTTATAAAACGTCAGAAAAAATTACCACTAATAAATCGAACCACGGGTTATCACTATATAGTGTAATGAAATTATCATAACAGTAAAAGATGAAAAAATATTTTAAATTAAAATTTCCATACGAAAGTGTGCAGTCACCGGGTTTTTTTTACTGTTATTTTATAATCATTATTTATCGTGATCTAGTATAGCCCGTGGTTCGATTTATAATGGGTATGTCCCTTCCAAGGTCGCTGGAAGGCGCTGGATGCAGGCCGCTCTAGATCGGTCATTTTGGAAATCTTTGGGAGAGGCCTATGTCCAGCAGTGGACGTTGTGCGGCTGAAATGATGATGATGATGATGATGTCCCTTCCACAATGTATTTATATTCACATCCTTATCTCTAATAGGGCAGATAGAGCCCTATGGGTCTTGCGGCCTTGGGCAGACGGAACTCGAACCGCAGACCCAAAGGCCATTTTTAGCGTGATGATGAGTGAAAAGGTAGAAAAACAATGCAAATGTAAATTTTACACATAGAGAACGCTGGAGACTCATTTTTGAACGTGGGAGTCATACAAAAAATGATCTGCGCTAGCATCGTTTCCAAACTGGCGCGTTTTTTAATCGCTGTCTCTTCGCGTTGTTTTTCATAGAGATTCAGTTCCGTTTTACGCTGGTTTCTTATTGATGTATAGTTTTTTTTTTAATCATTGACAAGAACCCGCGTTAAAAAGTTGGTCTCATGGTCTACCGGTGTTTTTTTTTTAAATTACCCTGTACTGTCCCACTGTTAGGCAAAGGTCCCTCCCATTTTCCTCTAATTTACCCTATTATAGCTGCTTCTGACCAGTCACGCTGGATAGCGTCCAGGTCATCGGGTCAACGATGTCTTGGCCTACCCCTGCAGGTTTTGGGGTATTCACGGATATTCGGTGGTCTTAGTGCAGGAAAATACGTAATGTAGGACCTAAAAAATACTAAAAACTATATTGGAACCAAGTTCTTTTTCGAAATAGGCGAAAAAAAATTTTTTCGTTACGAACTTTTTTTGCAGCTGGATTTTTTTGGGTTTTTTCTTGGGATTCAATTTTTGTTCTTCGTTTCAAACGAGTGTTAAGGTTTTTTCTTTTCGACAGGTGGTACGGTTTGTCTCCTCTGCGAGTCGGCAGCTCTCCGGCGCGATCTGAAGTGGCGCTGCGCCGGACACGGCGTGCCCGGCCACACCACTCGGTTTTACGCACTGGTGGCGCCCCACTGCCACGGGAAGTGGATACGGGCGGAGCACACGCTCGACAAGAAGTCGGAATGCTGCACCAACCCAGACTTCATCTTTGTTTAAACTTATCAATCTGAATTTTGAGAGTCTTACCATAGACATTTTTCATTCAAACGTAGTCTAGCTTTTATTTTGAAATTACATGTCAGATTTCGGTAAAATATTGTAATTTTTGCAAATTGATTACATCTAGGAATATATGTAGTTTTCAAATTCAAAATATGAACTGGAAAAAAAATATAAGGGTGTAAAAGTTTCTTACTGTTCCCATGTTCAAAAATGATATATAAACAATATTCTCCTTCGAGTATATATTTTGACTGTAAAAACCAGTTATATGCCTATTTTGTGCAATTTCTTTGAAATACAATATTTTACCGAAATCTGACACGTCGTTTTAAAATAAAAGCTAGACTACGCTTGTATGGAACACTCTGATTCTGTCTAGGGTAAGGGAAATCATAAGTTTCAGTTTATTATATCGCTGTTTAATTTTGATGACAAATGCAGTGGATTTTGAACCCCGTCACAACTTACATGCTTACTCGTTTATTGGCCACAAAGCTATGGCTCAGTCTTTATCTTTGTTAAATAAAGTAACAGAACGAATCCTTAGTTTAGAACTACTACTGCTAGCTAGACCTACTGTTAGGGATAACTTAGTAGGTCAATGTCTATAAGAAATATTATGTTTTGTTTCTGTATCTGATATTACTAATTTTTTTTTAACATAATGTTTGTTCACGAACTAAAAATAAAACTGAACTGTTTCTAGACTTAAGACATTTACACACTGCTAGTTCTTGCCTGTTGTAATACCTACGAATAATAATTATTCGTAGTGTAATACAATGAAATAGAAACAACTTCAATGATCTAAGGAAACAACAAAGATTTGCATGGTCTTAACAAACCTTTAACCATACAGATCATTTAGGTAATTGTATGGAACAGGCAAAAAACTTGCTCTTTGTAAGTTGACCTTAAGTAGTATTTATGAGTGCCATTTAAACTTTTTAATATTTTAACGTAAAAACCTAAAGCATTTAATGCCTTGCATTTATACTCTTTTAATTTTATAATAACTAGAATAGCATAATACATAGATTACGAAATGCTTTCTTTCAATGATTTGATACAACTCATTTGGTAAACACATCTAATTGAATCCGCTTCAATGAATTTTCGCCTGCGGGGAACAGGGGTGCGGGCGGCGGGCGTGAATAGCGTGATACACGATCGTACCTCCCCCAGTCCCCTTAGGCTCAGCGCAAACGGGCTACCAAAAACGGCCAACGACCACTTTCATACTAATTTAGTGGCCGCTACAGGCGTCACCGTGTGCGGCGAGTCCATTCAAAATGTATGAAAACTATTAGGAAAGTGGTTGGTGGCCAGTTTGCGCCAAACCACAGAATTAATAATAGTATTACATACAGAATGGAAACCTGCACCGTCCCCCGCAATCAGGCGTCCCCGCAACCTCTCCCCCGTTATTGGGACGTGTAAGCGCCTGTAAAACTGGGTTGTTGCTAGTCGCACGTTGACGTTATACGAGTCACTTAGGATTATTGAATCATAATGGTGAGAAACTGCGCATATTATCGTTGTATATCCTCGGAAAACAATAAAGAACGAAATTTTTTTAGATTTCCGAGTAATGAAAACAGGTAAGCAAAGCAACAAATTCTGTGGTGGCGACCCTGATTGTTTAACTCACACGTTTGACGTGTGCACGGATGTATTGTTTCGTTTGTAGTAGTACTAGGCTCCGTTTCTATGAAGTGTCATACCTGTGGCCGAGCCTTAGTAGCCATGCCCCCGCGCCCCTGTAGCCCCACAAGCGAAAACGCATTAGAGCGGTCGGTAAATTATAGCACTTACAATGAAATTGGATACATTTCCTTATTTTTAGTCATAAGTATCAATTTACTTTAAAATTTTAAATTAACTGTGTGTAAATATTAAAACTATAGCCATCATTTTCAATATTAACCTAAAAGTACTGATTTAGTCACATGATTTTCAAATAAAGATAGTTATACATTTTTACATTCACTGATAATAAGTTACTTTTAGGTTCTTAGTTATTTCCGTAAAATAACATATGCATTAGAAACAATACCGATATTTATAAGTATTAAGAATAGAGTAATTTTGATAATAACTGTATTAATATAAGGAGTAAAGTAACAATAGTTTGTGAATACATATCCACTCAAACGAATCGTATGTAAATAATATGTTGAATAAACGTATGAAAATTTATCGATATTTTTATTTCTACTATTATCCGACACTAGCTGAAACAAGCGGTCCTTTTTGTGAAAGTGACCAAGACTTGTCAGGTTTCTAAAGTTGATTAAGGAATCTTACTACTTGGTGACTGTCATGTAGTATTAAAGAATACATAATAGTACAAGTACAGAAGATTCACTCCGAAAAACCAATTAAAGGAATAGCGACTCTCGCTACGAAACAATTAAGTTCAATTCAGATCGCATAACGCTAATAACCTACAGTTATATTAACTTAGACGTTCCATCTCTTTTCGTCTCTTTCTATCGCGTAACGCTTACCTTTTCTGCCGCACTGATTAGCCACGCTGGCGTGGCCTGGCGTATTTCGATAAACATTTATTGGGAAAAGTTGTTCCATATAATGGACTGAACCACCCCTTAAAATATTTGTACTTAATAAAAAAGGAGATTGTATATACTAATTATACATACAATTATGTAGACTAAGTACTTAATTACCTCAAGTGTGACGCCACGACAGAAGAATTGGATAATCTAACCTTAAATGAATCAAGCGATGGTGCCATTCTTACATCAGCAGGAAGCGAGTTCCAAAGCCTAGCCGCCATAACTGCGAAAGATTTGGAGTACGACTGCGACGAATGGGATGGAATCTCAAGAATCTCAAACGTTATTATTATCAAAAGTTGAAAACTAATCGTCTGGCAATGCCAAACTTCCCGGCCTCTGCAGTAATGTACTATTTTGATTTATAATTACTTAGTCGAGTATCGAATTCTCGCCCATTCTCTCAGACTCACAAACTCTGCTATACAAACTCCTATATATTGGAAATCTTTTTAAAAACATTCGAGAACAATCCAATCCCCTCTCCTCGTCTCCCGGCAATACAAACACAATTTGGGCATGTCTTCTCCCGAATTTGCATGAATATTGGATCACCTACGATTGACATGATAAGACGTTCTTAACAGGATCTTTGGCTTTCATGGTAAAAAGGTGGAAATGGGGGCTTTGTAGAAGGCTTTTCTTTGTTCCATAGTGTGAGAGAACAAAGGTAAAGTAGTTTGAATTGAAGACTGGACCAACTTGAAATTTTTATGTTTGAAACTTGTCTTTTGTCTTGTTTGCATACTTGTCAGGTGGAAATTTTATCAAAATCGGTTGTGTAGTTTGCTGTTGAATTCGGTTTTTAGTTTTGATAAATATTATTTCTTTGGCAATTTTTATTCTATAAGAAGAAGTGCTTCAAACGTATAGATACTTTTTCACTTTCGGTGGCCTGTCTGATCTTGTACTACATAGCCTAGGTACAGAACGGAATCTCATAAAGTCCGCGCAATGCGTCCCAGTTCCCCGTACCCGCACCTCTCCCCCGTTCTCGCCTTGTAGAGGGTGTTGAGCCGCCTCTACAAAGCGAGAATGGGGGAGGGGTGCGGGTACGGGGAACTGGGACGCATTGCGCGGGTCCTTAGGCATCTTTGTTCTGTATTACTTATATTAATTACTAGCTGTACCCGCGGGCTTCGCTCCCCGTGGGAATTTCGGGATAAAGAGTACCCTATGTCCTTCCCCGAGTCTCAAATTATATCCATACCAAATTTCATCCAAATCGGTTTAGTATTTAAAGCGTGAAGAGGTAACAAATAAATAAACAAACAAATATACAAACTCACTTTCGCATTTATAATATTAGTAGGTTAGGATTAGTAGGATAGGATAGGATAGGATCTGGCCTAGGGTTCCCTTGTAAATGATACCTAACTCATTAGCCCAATCATTTGTTACGCTACGCGGCAGCTGCTTGCATTAATAACTGAGATATACATGTCATTACTCATAGTAAACATTCAGCTATACAATCATATGCTGTAGATTAGATAGCTATATGAGGCTATATGATACATTATTTTAAATAGACGAAAACGGGATCTTCCGGTACGGAGATCCTTTAAACTGCTGAGAATCTGAGATAAATCGAAGTCACTGATAAATGTAGCTATAGTATAGGTATTTTAAAAAACTTAATTTAAACTAGGTATGAAAACTAATGGGGTATGAAGCAGTGACGTGCATAAACTTTTTTGACAGGGTAGGCACACTAATCTTACTTATATTACGAAAACTGCTGAATATAAGGCGAAAAAATTTTTTTGCTAGTATCCGATATTAAATTAGGGTGGCACAGGGTAGACAAATACTATGTGTCTGTATAAAATGCACGCTACTGGTATGAAGTGAGTACGCGCGACGCTCTTGATACGTGAATTTTTCGGGGTCCAGTGTTGCCCTCATTTTAAATAAACTTTTTAAAAGGAAACAGAGAAATCATTTAAAATTTTGTCTCAAACGGTTCTAGATAATCCTTTAGACTATTTAATGAACTACTGTTTATAGTTTAGTGAGTACGTAAAGCTTTTTTTTAACATTTTTGCCGAAAGTGGCCGTTTTCCGTACACATTTTTACACAATAAAAGACGTTTAGTAAAAAAATGAAAATATTTAATCAAGGAAACCTAGTTTTTAGTCAAAAGGTAAAAAACGGAACCCTACTACTAAGACTCCGCACTCCGTCTGTATGTCACCAGGCTGTATCTCATAAACCGTGATAACTAACTAGGCAGTTGAAATTTGATGATGTAGGTATTTCTGTTGTCGCTATAACAACAAGTACTAAAAGTCGAATAATATTTTTATTAAAGTGGTGCTCCTAAATAACAAACGTGCTTTTTTTATAGATAATGGTACGGAGCCCTTCGTGCGCGATTCCGACTCGCACTTGGCCGATTATTTACTGTTACAACAAAATACTAAAAAAAAACCATTTATATTAGATCAGAAGAGACTTAGAACAGTGTCTATTTTGATTCTCTTTTTCCACTTTCATTCCCACCATAGCATAAAACGTAGTCTTTGGTCTAACGGCAGGCTCTGTCTACCCCTTGAGGGTTCAAGACGTGGTCGTGTATCCATCCTGTATGTCAGTATAGAAAAAAAATACAAAGGTTTCTTTTATCCTCAAATAAGATCTTCATTTCCTATTGTAAATTATTAATGGTTGCTATATTCATTACTTCCTACTGTTTAGGCTTTGGGGTAATGACGTCATTAAGGTGCGATTCCGAAAACAAAATGGGCAAATGACGGTGTGGAGGGTGCTTAATAACGCAGTGAAAAATAAGATCAGTACATTTATAAATATAACAGCGTAATTTTAGTTCTTATTTAGTTTAATATATATTTTTAAAGAGATGATGATGATGAAGCATTTCAGAAGGGATGAACGATGAGCCTAACACAGGAAAGAGATAAATGGAAGACGATGGATGTCGAGGCCATGGTATAATAAAATAAGGTATTCTCTTCCCGTGACAGCTGATGACGTAGGTGGAACTTGACTACGTCATCAGTTTTATGTGTTGCCACTGTGTGAAATTGAATTACCCGAGCGTAATGCATTTTTGAACTTTATATACCAATTTCGAATTAATAATCCATTATATCAATTTATAAAATATTGAATTGATGAATCACGCGACAATCGCTATATACCAATTAGCTAAGTTACTTAATATTTAATTTAATATTCATGAACTAATTAAGAAAGTCCTTAAATTTACTGCAAAGAACAATCAGTGGCAACACTTTCGTGACGTAGTCAACTTCCATCTCGGGAAGAGAATACCTTGTTTTATTATACCATGGTCGAGGCGATTTCGCCCCACCAGCGGAGTAGCTGCGGGGTCCGGGGGCTGAGGAAGCGCCGGACGCAAGCCCTCCCAGCAGCCGACCACACTTCCCTACTATTCAAGACCACCGCGGACGTTCTTCTTCTTCTTATATTTAAGAGCTGGGCTCTTGTCGGTGGAGTGCTTTCCATGTCTCTCTTCCTTCCGCTAAGTTCTTAACCTCTTTATATGTTTTCACCGCGGACGTTGGGCTTGTGTTATTTTGTGTTTTACGCCGACGTAATAAACCAGCCCTTGAGTAATACAGTCCACTCTTATTTAACATCCCCTAGGACCCCCACAATGGAAGAGACCTTTGCCCAACAATGGGACAAAACAGGATAACAAAAAAAAAATAGTTAGTTTGAATTTAATTGAACTTTTATTTTTTCCAATTATGATGTATTCTTACAGTGTAATTTTGTAAGTTTAATGAATTAGAAAACGAATTTTGACAAAATAGCTGTTCCCTTGTCTGTTAGTCTGTAATCAAATCTTATTTATTTATTTATTTTATTTTATTGGTTCATGTACACTTGAAAAATGTACAAATAAAACCTTATAAAAGTAAACATAGTACATAGGTGCTACTTATTTCTAAAAAAAATTCTTCCAGTAGACCCGCGAGAAATCTTGCAAGTTAAATTTGACACACTTTTCGGTATCCGATTAAACTTAAATTTTGCACGCATAATGTTTATCGCGTATTAAAGTAAAATCACGACGTTGCAGTTGTATGAGAAGTTGGATTATTATTTATTTAACCCTTTCACCGCGAGACTTTATATCAGTTGTCGTGCCCCCAGCGCGAGACATGGTAAATCTAACATACCTATCTACAACCAAAAACGGATATGGATACGTAAGTTATGTGCCATACGAGCATTTTTTTTGTCACAAATATGTGACCTTCGCGGAATGGGCCCGGCAATGTTTGTCACATAAGTATATGCGACGCTCGCGGTCAAAGGGTTAAAGTTTACTGCACGGTTAAAAAGAATGTACAGTGGCGGACCTAATGCCCGGTCAACCATTGGACCAAGCGGAAATTGTTAGTCATCATCAGGTCTTTTTTGTCTCCACTGCAGAAGCACGACTCTCTCTGTACTACTAACTAGAGCCGTACTCGGCCAGAGCAGACAGAGGACTTGGCCTACACTCTTCTCGCTGGCCAGACGGGTTGGAGTGGTCCTATTGATGTTTATAAGCTTTGTTTAGCTTGTATTCCCTAAGTCACCCTCTACGACATCCACGGGAGGACTTGGAGTGGTCCTATTTCTACTCTGCCGGAAACCACAAGGCAAATATGTGGCAAAAATTCGTGTATGTAAACTAAATTTAAATATCTACTATCTACTAAGTTATTCATGTAGGTGAGGAAAAATATCCTACTTCCTACTATCCTACTTCCTACTATAATCCTACTAATATTATAAATGCGAAAGTGAGTTTGTATATTTTTTTGTTTGTTTATTTGTTTGTTTGTTACCTCTTCACGCTTAAACTACTGAACCGATTTGGATGAAATTTGGTATGGATATAGTTTGAGAATCGGGGAAGGACGAGGGGTACAATTTATCCCGAAATTTCTACGGGGAGCGAAGCCCGTGGGTACACCTAGTAATATTATAAAGTACATACCTACGTACATACACAACACAAATGACAAAATACAAAGTTAATATTAAAGATTACATAGGTTGCTTATAATGGTAGACACGTTACACATTTTATCTTTAAAAAAAAAAAACATTTTAATAAAGCGCATCGCAAAATATCTTTATCCCTCTTTCAGCCAAAATTCGCACTTTTGAAATAGCACGCACAGAATTTCACGTAAGTAATAATTTCCACCCCACAGTTTCGGGAAAATCTGGCAGACAACGCCCGCACAGTGGTTTACACCCTCTGTACCTCTGCTTTTGCGCCACTAAATCTTCTTTTCTCGTGCAGAACCTAAGAATTTATTGAGGGAATAGGCGAAAATGCGACCCAACACCACCTAACTTCTAAATAATGTGAAAGTGACTTTGTATATTTATTTGTTTGTTTGTTTGTAACCACTTCACGCTTCAACCACTGAACCTATTAAGATTTGGTATGGATAAGTTTGAGACCCAGGAAAGGACATAGGATAGTTTTTAATGATTAGTTTTGGAACGATGGAACCTTTTCGGACGACATGGACTTGGCGGATTTGAAATAGGCCAAAAAAGTGTAAGTAATTTCCGTCCTGAACTTGTTTAGGGGCTGGAATTTATGGGGGGGTTTTTAGGTTTAATTTTTGTAACTTCGTTCCAACCGAGTGTTCCACGATACTCAATTTTTTTCATCATCATCCTCATCAGGTCTTTTTTGCCTCTACTGCTGGAGCACGACCCTCTCCATACTCCTAGAGCCACACTTGGTCAGAGCAGCCAGAGGATTTGGCCTACACTCTCAACGCTGGCTAGACGGGTTGGAGATCTCATGATGTTTATAAGCTTTATTCGGCTCGTATTTCTTATGTCGCCTTTTACGACATCCACGGGTGGACTTGGAGTCCTTATCCTACTCCGCCGGAAACCACACGGCCCGTATTAAAAAAAATTGACATTCTAAAAATTAGATTTAACTATGATATGACATAACAAACAATGTATTCTTTATGTAAGTTGACGTCCTTGGAGAAAATGCTGCAGTGCAGTTTGTTACCGCTTCTTCTGCACTAGCGCTTTGGAAGCGACAGTAAACTTAGCTGTAAGTAACCATTTGACGTCATCAATTGTGCAACAAAACAATGACGATTATTATGAGATATTATAAATAACCTATGATAATAAATATTTATTTGAATTGAATTGAACATGTTTTTTTTGTATTATGGGATTATCACTGGGGTACAGAGGGAGTGTTGGCGGCGGGAGCAAAATTTGAAATTTATGCAAAATCCTTCTCTTACGCAAAACGAAATTTGTTAGGTGTGCTTTACAGGTGCGATCCTGGTTTCAGGTTCGAACCGAGTTTTGTAACTTTTCTTTGAATAAATCAACATCAATTTTGACTTGTCAAATTATTGCTTTTCGGAAAGGCTCTTTTTATCTCATTATTCCACAATGTACATTTAATCACATAGACATACTTTAGTTTTCTTTAATTTTGCTTGTATCTAATATCAATTTTATGGTTTTGCCAAATACTGTACCTATGTACTTGCAAAGATATATAAATACTAACGTAACAGATACTCTAAGCCATAGAAACTATTGAAGGGCACGTAAGTAGGCAAAACTGGAGTTGCGGGTAGGCACACAGAGATGGCAGCATACACGACTAGCAAAAAGTGACCAAGAAAGTGTTGAATATGCTTTAAAAATATTTATTGCATTTCATATAAGTCATATTTAATTAATTAGTGTACTACTTTTTTAAGTAATAGTAATAAAATATTTTAATTGTTTTAATTATTACCTCTAGCGCCATCTGGTAACAAGGAAGAGAAATAATTATGTTTCTAATGCGATTGGTAGGCATGGTACTTGTAATTTCATATAGTCGAAACAGATTTATTAGGTCAAAATTTTTGGAAAACTAATATCAGAAACCTTGCTCATCCGAGCAAGTTCCCGGTTGTATCCTAGGCAGTTTCTATCGTGTTCTTCTTCTTATATTTAAGAGCTGGGCTCTTGTCGGTGGAGTGCTTTCCATGTCTCTCTTCCTTCCGCTAAGTTCTTAACCTCTATCGTGTTACGAAGAAGGAATTTCTGTTTATTTTTTTAAATATCTAGGTACTTGTTTGATTTCCTTTTTTAACCGAGGCGATGTAGACAATCATTTTTTTTTGGATCACGAAGATACAGTGAATTTAAATTTCGCGTGACGTCACCATCATTTTGAACCAACGGTGACGTAACTCACGACTCCGTCACTTCTAAGCGCTGTATCTTTGTGATTTTTACTACTTTTGCTAAACGAAAAAATATGGATCCTTTATTTGTGGATACAACTTGCAACTTAGACGAGTTGCTATTACGAGTTCAGAGTTGCGTTTTAGACGAGTTTCTACATAGACTATTTGTATTTTAGACTATTCGGGACTAACTCATCTAGTTGACGGACTAAATAAAATAATAGGTATATTTTTAACCCAGCCGCACCCCTATTTTGCAGAGGTATAAATTAACCTATCCATACACACGCTGACTTTTCATTGGTTTTGGAAAAGAAAATGTTCTATAGTTATAAATTCCTCTATCCATATCCGTTATCTAAATTTCTGTATGTCATAAGATGAAAAAGTTGCGTAAATGATTTCCGATCGAGACCACGTAGTTATACGCCGGCCAAACAGCTGCATAATGTCGATGACCCCGGCCGACCGGCGGGCGATGTATGGCGGCGGCACTACTAATTGATCTCACAATTTTACTTCCGAGTTTTAGACAACATTTTTTATTTTTGAATTTTTATTTCGACTAGCTAATTAGGTCTTACTAACGATGCCTATGAAGTGGCCTTCAGCTTCAAAACCAATGAAAAATCACTGTATGATTTTAGAGTTTCACGGTCACAATTACTGTTATTAACTTATTAGTATTACGGGATGTACCGCGATTAATATCGTTTTTTTGCCAGATTTTTGCAAAAAACTGTATTAATCGCGGTAAGTCCCGTAATACAAATAACAGTAACCCATCCATGTTTCGTTCAATGCTCTAATATACTGCCTATAGGGTATACCGACTCTGTTAACGCCTCTAAATAACTGGAAGAGGGGACAATGGAGTAAACGACTGTTACTAATTAAATGGGGCTCGCAATCGCAGGTTAGGGCTCCTGCAGACGAGAGACAGTATGCGACACTAGTCGGCGACAGTCGGCGACCAGTGTAGCAAACTGAGATTACGATGCGAACTAACGACCTCCGTAGCGTAATGATCAAAACGTTAGACCGCCAATCCGGAGATCTTGGGTTCGTTGTTCGGAACAAACTTTACTAAAACTATTTTAAGGGTGAATTCAGTCGTGATACTGAACAACTTTCTCGAAGGAACATGAAAGTAATTTTTTGTCTCCCATACAAGTTCACCGTTCAGCTGATCAGAGTTTGTATAGAAAGCCAAAAAATATTTTTCATATTTTGACAGAAGTTCCTTAGGGAAATATATTTACGAGTATGTATATCTGCTGTTCTTTGCAAGAAAAAGGGAAAGGTCTATGGAATGAAACTGGGATGGAAGCTGGGATATTGCAATAGAATATCACCTCACATAATCAAGATTACTGACTATTGTCGGCAGGTTATTATATTATTATTGTAAAACCGTGTGTAAATAGGTACTTTTATTATAGTCCGGTAAATTTAGGCATAAAAATTGTGGTCAAATAACAAAAATGCCCGGAGAGCCAAATTTTGGTGGAGAGCTAGGGTTTACCGTTACAAATAAAATTTTAAAAATCCCCATCGATCCTATGTGTGCTACCAAAGTTATTCGGGGTCAAATGTCAAAATTTGAATGATAACTCTTAGGAAAAAAATCATAAATCATTTTTGTAGAGAATTTTAAGATCTACAACTTTGGGCTGAGATTTTTTTTGATAAAACTTACCGTTTTCGAGAAAAATCCAAAAAACCTCAAATTTTGACATTTGACCCCGAATAACTTTGGTAGCACACATAGGATCGATGGGGATTTTTAAAATTTTATTTGTAATGGTAAACCCTAGCTCTCCACCAAAATTTGGCCCTCCGGGAATTTTTGTTATTTGAAATTGTTATATTGACCGGACTATTAAATGAATTTATCTCACGTTATTTTTACTCATAATTATTAGCGAATTTACCACCACAGCTCCTGTTTTCATAAGGTATTATTTCCCTTAAATAAATTAGCATAACTTCAAAAACAGGAAATTCAAAGCCAGTTGAAATAATACTACTCGTGAGACGATGTTTTGGTAGAGGGGATGGGGTGAAAGATAAATAGGCTGGGAATCCATTTGCGGAATTTCCATGGAAAAGGGAATCAAAATAGTGATGAGTTGCTATTAATATGATTAATATTCTCGCCTGTTCCCTAGATAGGCTTTTACAACCAGCACAGACGATTACAGTCTACAACTAACTTTAATATCATAGACAAAAAATATGTACCCTCAAAACCTTAAACATGACTATTATGTACCCCAGAAGTCCCGGGTTCGATCTCCGGTCAGCGCAATTTGGAAAATGGCCTTTTTCGCATTGTCCTGCTCTTGGATGTTTATCTATATATGTATTTGTTATAAAATTTAGTATCATTAAGTTAGTATCCCATAACACAAGTCTCGAACTTACTTTGGGGCTAGCTCAATCAGTGTAATTTGTCCCTATATATTTATTATTTATAATTATTTATTATATGGACCTATACATAGACCTAGTTTTTAGGGTTCGTTCGTAGTATTTTCTAATACGTTTTTTCCGTAGTATTTTCTAATACGTTTTAATAATGAATGGAACAAATTATTTTCTAAGGTCATTTTTTTATCATTCCTTTTCATTACGTCTAGGTACAGCTGGATAAAGGCCTTTCCCAAGCATTTCCAAAATGACCAATCTAGAGCGGCCTGCATCCAGCGCTTTCCAGCGACCTTGGCCAGGTCGTCTGGCCACATTGTACGGGTGTCCTACGCTTCGCTTGGCAGTGCTTGGTCACCTTGTTGACATTTAAGAATCTTTTTGCTTCATCGGCTATCGGTTCATCGCGCTGTGTCCTGCCCACTGCCACTTCAACGAGCTAATTTGCTGAGCTATGTAGTGACTTTTGTTCTACAAATTTTACGTTTCAGCTATATCAACTAAGGTATAGCTATTGTAACCTAAATTCAACTAAATTCACCCGAAACCGAAGTTTAGCTTTGATTCCGCCACGAGTTGGCAACTTCTGCATTATCATCTCTGCAGAATCTGCTATAGATCCTGTATGATGCTAATGATTAAAGGAGTATTGTTTTCTTTTATAAATTGCATAATAAGACAGCTCTCCTACAATTGGTACATTTGGTACATACCACAACATTACTGTTTTTTATCAAATGAAGGATAGACTAAAAAAAATAGAATGAAGTACTTCTTAAGTACTTATGTTGTTATTCTAGATCAAGTCTTTTTCTTTAATTGGACAGACCTGGTCTTCTGGCTCTAACTAAATTCAATTTAATTAGTTTCAATTCAATTTAATTCAATGCAAATTCATCTTTATTTTCAAAGGATATTTATAATATCCTATCCAATCTTATCCTACTATCCTACTTCCTACTAATATTATAAATGCGAAAGTAAGTTTGTATATTTGTTTGTTTGTACGTGTGTTGGTTTGTTACCACTTCACGCTTCAACTATTGATCCTATTTGGATGAAATTTGATATGGATATAGTTTGATACCCAAGGAAGGACATATGATAGTTTTTGAGGCTCTTAATAATCGTCACTTTGTTTTGTTGACGACAGAAAATTTTACTACCGCTTCCTAAGCGCTAGAGCAGAAGAAGCGGTAACAAACTGCACTGCACCATTTTCTCCAAGACGTCAATTCACAATTAATATATTCTAAAGGGCAACAAGACCCAAAGGCAACCGTTAAATAGCTATTTTTATAAGGTAGAGTGAAGAAAAATACAAGCCTCCAGAGACCTACCTTACTTAATTGTCAAAGGGCTTAACCCGTGCTACACTAGACTACAAAATTAAACAAATTGATTGAATTTTACCGGCCTTCTTTAACCCTCAAATGTTATTTCTGAGGCAGAAATATTTAATTTTAGCATGACCTTTTGTAAAATACTCGAAGAATATTCCTTTATTGTATTAAATTAAGTGCAAAGTTTATAGGTCCTGTCTTATAATAGATCTGGTCTGATCTATTATAAGATTGAACTATAATCACGCTTTACAACCTGACACTGGGTAAGTATGACAAAAATTGTTCCAAATTACATAATTATACAACGTCAAAAGGATCGTAGTAAGTGGAAATCCATAGTTCCTGCCTACATATATAGGAAACATAAAAAATATTTATTTAATTATTGTTAATTAACAATTATGTAAACTCAGTCCATGCATAGTTATCTAATTTTAATATGAGTAAATATAATTGTAAGTTGACGTCTTGGATAAAATGCTGCTGTACAATCTGTTGCCACTTCTTCTGTACTTGCGCTTAGGAAGAGGCAATAAACTTAGCTGTTAGTAAATGATCTGACGATAATTACTGCCTTTTATGAAATCGAATACAAATATCCAAAAATAAATAGGAAAATGATTTTTTGACTTTTGATCTTCGTTAATTATATTCCTATGAATGTAAATTTTACCGGAAATGTCTAACGAGCGTTGTCGATGCGTATTTCAGAATCGGCATTGTAATTACGAGGAATTTAATACATTTTGTTTGACGTCGCAAGAAAATGGAGGTAAATATAATGATTCTATTGAATTATTTGATGTGTATGTTGTAAAATTGGGATACACGACAAATTGGGACATGGGAAGGTGATTTTTTTTGTCTTCAAATGAGAAAAGAGGGGTATCTATTATTATTATTATTAAACCTAATTATATTATTACCATTAGGTAAATTATTATTTTTGTATCTTTTTTGAGAATCACGGGTCTTTTCACCCCGGCCTTTTGAGAGGCTTGCGTGGGGATGTAGATCCAACACGTAGAAGGGCCTCTACGTGTTGGATCTACATCCCCCACGTATTAAACAGCATATTTTATAAGCAAACATATTTTTGTATCTTTTTTCTTTATTCAAATGCGCTAGTTTTAATGTACGTACGTTGTTTTACTTTGTTTTTAAATATAAACTTAAATTTTCCATGCCACTCGTCCTTTAAATATAAAAGTGATCTTTTCTTTCTTTTCTTCTGAAGTCTTTTTGGTTGCCTGTAAGAGATTGCTTCGGCGATAAGGCCGCCTCTTGTACCTCATTACATGTTGTTATTTCATAAGTGTTAAAAAATTGTAAATGTCTTTTGGTGCAAAAAATTTTTTGTATTGTATTGTATTGTATTGTATTGTATTGTAAAGTGCTTATTGTTAATTCTGATTGCCCGCGATACAGGCTTGTGCCTAGTGCGGGAATCTTTGCTCATCATACAGTGTATTAAGTATCTCGTTAAATAATTGATTTTGTATTTTGTTAGAGCCCTTACAGTTTAATATTTCTCTAGCAATGCTTGTACCGTAACATTTTTTTTTAAATTAGGTAAAATGTTTTTTTTAATCAAAATAAATAAATACAATTAAACTACAAACTGAAATTTCTTTGTTTAAATAATTTATGTAGGTAATAAAATAGAAGGAAGAAATGAAGGTCTCTAAAAGGAATTAAAAAAGATCAGCCGATTAAGATTAGCAGAAGTGTAGGTGGTGGTAATAAAAGTCATAAAATATATAAAAAGTGAGTGCAACATAAAATTTTATGACCGAATTAAAATTGAAATTTACTTTTGCAAAAGTAGCCCCTAGTAAAGGTGACCTACTTCTTATTTTCGAAATTATTTTTTACTTACTGCACCCCGCGGTGTTACCCGCGGAATAAGAAGCCTATGTGTTTATCTAGAGTCTCAGCTTCCTGCTTACCAAAATTTATCAAAATTGGTACAGCCGTTTGCGCGTGAAGAAGTAACAAACATACACACACAAAAACTTTTGCCTTTTTAATATTAGTGTTATTAGTGTGTTAAAGGCATAACGTAGCTCAATTACTGTCATCTTAAGACAATATTACACACCGGTGAAGAGGTGAGCAGGTTTCCTCTCATGTTTCCTTCACCGGAAGCAAGAGATGGTAGTTGAAAATGATTGAACTTACATGAACACAAACTCAGACGTATATACAAGTCGCGTATGTGAAGATTTAAATTTTAATCATCATCATCACCATCAGGTCTTTTTTGTCTCACTGTACTACTAGAGCCACACTTGGCCAGAGTCGCGAGAGTATTTGGCCTATACTCTCCACGCCGGTCAGATGGGTTGGGTATCATGATGTTTATAAGCTTTGTTTAGCTTGTATTCCCTAAGTCGCCTTCTACGACATCCACGGAAAGACTTGGAGTGGTCCTATTCTACTCTGCTGGAAACTAAACGGCGTTATTATCACACAAAACATTTGCAGAAATTGCAAAAATGCACAGAAAAACATTGAAAACATTAAAGTGGTTGCAATTCACAACATGTGTGTACCTAAAAAGAACAATCATCAGAGGAGAATCTTACAATCTAAGAGAAAACAATGGAACTAGTGCCTCAAGACGCAGCTAAAGACTACCTTTTGGCCACCTAACTTACAGACGATCGACAATATGCCCGCTACACCTGTCGGCAACGGTCGCCGACTGTCGGAAACGGTCGCGTGACACATGTCAAAAACTGCCTCGATATCATGAAGTTAGAGGGTAAAACTTCATGCGCGATCGTCGCTTTTGACATTTGGTACCAAATATTTTTGAGTTTGTGACAGATTGACATGTGTCACGCGACTGTTTGCGACAGTCGGCGACCGTCGCTGATTACCGACGACACAAGTCGACGACGGTCGCCGACACGTGTTGCGGACATACTGTCACTAGTCTGTAAAGAATAGTAAAAAAATTATATGTCTAAGCTGTAAAGGCAACAACATAAAATAAATAATATATAATATAATGTAAGGGCATGTAACAGTTTTCGAATTTTAGAAAATATTCTAGGTATTCTTTGTTATCAAGGAGGTTTATAGAAGATTGTGCTACAAGGGGTAAAGGTAATTCTTTTAACGCGAAGACGCTTTGAATCCTGAGTGCCAAATGTAGATGAAATTAAAAATATTTTATTGATCAAGTTAAAATAAATAGGTAAGTAATTAAGCTCAAACTTAAGTACTTAAATGAATAGAAAGCTAAACTGAAATTATAAGTACATAAAAGTAAATTATACTAAGATTAAACTAAATAACTAAGTAAGTACCTATTAATAAAAACTAAACTAGAAATAATTACAATAAAAAGTACGTACGTTGTTTTACTTTGTTTTTAAATTTAAACTTTAATTTTCCCCGCTGCAGTTAGTGTTGTACAAAACTCGAGTCCAAGAGTCTACATTTGCAAACTTAACTTAAGTTGCATGCTTGCTAGACTAAGGCAGAGTCAAGTCTAGCACGAGTCGTCGGAGCCCAGACTCGGAGTCGAATAAAAACTCAAGTCTGATAAGAACTCCGAGTCGCAGAACCAACTCGAGTTCAAATACAATACTCGAAGCAACTTCAACTTACACAAAACTGTTACAACAAGTTATACATAGCATATTTAATTTATACATTTTAATAATTACTACAAATAACAATATTTGTTATTAACTTTAAAAAACAATTATGATTTTATGAGCGCGACTTAGTCCATAGTCAGACTCCAGAGCACACAACAGAGTCGAGCACTTATACTGAACTCGAGTCTATTACGGGAGCTTGGGTATAACTAACTCATCGAGCAGTGGAGTCGCTATTTATGAGTCCAGTCTTGTGATTTACAGTCGAGTCAGTATATTAAGACTCCCAGACTCGAGTTTTTAAAAACTACCGCTGCTCGTCCTTTAAATATAAAAGTGCTTATCCTTATTGCCCGCGATACAGGCTTAGTGCGGGAATATTTGCTCATCATACAGTGTATTAAGTTTCTCGTTGAATAATTGATTTTGTATTTTGTAAGAGCCCTTACAGTTTAATATTTCTCTAGTAATGCGTGTACTGTGACATTTTTTGTGAAAAAATTAGGTAAAATGGTTTTTTTTATCAATATAAATAAATACAATTAAACTACAAACTGAAATTTCTTTGTTTAAATAATACTTTAATACAAAAGAACGAAGAAATGAAGGTCTCTAAAAGGAATTAAAAAAAATCAGCCGATTAAGATTTGCGGAAGTGTAGGTGGAGGTAATAAAAGTCATAAAATATATAAAAAGTGAGTGCAACATAAAATTTTATGACCGAATTAAAATTGAAATTTACTTTTGCAAAAATAGCCCCGAGTAAAGGTGACCTACTTCTTATTTTCGAAATTATTTTTTACTTACTGCACCCCGCGGTGTTACCCGCGGGAAAAGTAGTCTATGTGTTTATTCAGGGCTTCCTGCATACCAAATTTCATCAAAATTGGCACAGCCGTTTGCGCGTGAAGAAGTAACAAACATACACACACAAAAACTTTTACCTTTTTAATATTAGTGTTATTAGTGTGTTAAAGGCATAACGTAGCTCAATTACTGTCATCTTATGACAATATTACACACCGGTGAAGAGGTGAGCAGGTTTCCTCTCATGTTTCCTTCACCGGAAGCAAGAGATGGTAGTTGAAAATGATTGAACTTACATGAACACAAACTCAGACGTACATACAAGTCGCGGATGTGAAGATTTTAATTTTAATCATCATCATCACCATCAGGTCTTTTTTGTCTCCACTGCAGGAGCACGACCCTCTCTGTACTACTAGAGCCACACTTGGCCAGAGCCGCGAGAGTATTTGGCCTATGACTCGCGTAATGTCAACGTGCGACTACCAATAACCCTGTTTTACTGCCGCTTACACCTCACAATAACGGGGGAAGGGTTGCGGGGACCCCAGATTGCGGGGGACGGTGCGAGTTTCCGTTCTGTATGTAATACTATTATTAATTCTGTGCCTATACTCTCCACGCCGGTCAGATGGGTTGGGTCTCATGATGTTTATAAGCTTTGTTTAGCTTGTATTTCCTAAGTCGCCTTCTACGACATCCACGGAAAGACTTGGAGTGGTCCTATTCTACTCTGCCGGAAACTACACGGCGTTATTATCACACAATACATATTAAAACTATTGCAAAAATGCACAGAAAAAAAACACTAAACTGGTTGCAATACAAAACATGTGTGTATCTAAAAGAACAATAATCAGAGGAGAATCTTATAATCTAAGAGAAAACAATCGAACTAGTGCCTCACAGACGCAGCTAAAGACTACCTTTTGGCCACCTAAGGGCTCTTACAGACGATCGACAGTAAGCCCGCTACACCTGTCGGCAACGGTCGCCGACTGTCGGAAACGGTCGCGTGACACATGTCAAAAACTGCCTCGATATCATGAAGTTAGAGGGTAAAACTTCATGCGCGATCGTCGCTTTTGACATTTGGTACCAATATTTTTAAATTTTTGTGACAGATTGACATGTGTCACGCGACTGTTTGCGACAGTCGGCGACCGTCGCTGATTACCGACGACACAAGTCGACGACGGTCGCCGACACGTGTTGCGGACATACTGTCACTAGTCTGTAAAGAATAGTAAAAAAATTATATGTCTAAGCTGTAAAGGCAACAACATAAAATAAATAATATATAATATAATGTAAGGGCATGTAACAGTTATCGAATTTTAGAAAATATTCTAGGTATTCTTTGTTATCGAGGAGGTTTATAGAAGATTGTGCTACAAGGGGTAAAGGTAATACTTTTAACGCGAAGACGCTGCTTTGAATCCTGAGTGAAGTGAGTTCATGTACTTATATCGCCCGAAGTAAAAATATTACCGTACCCAAAAAACACTCTCTACTTTTCATTACCATCTGAGAAAAACTAGCAAATACAAAACAGAATATAAACAAAAGTAAAACACGAATCAGCAATAACATTAGTGCCAAATGTAGATGATATTAAAAATACTTCATTGATCAACTTAAAATAAATAGGTAAGTAATTAAGCTCAAACTTAAGTACTTAAATGAATAGAAAGCTAAACTGAAATTATAAGTACATAAAAGTAAATTATACTAAGATTAAACTAAATAACTAAGTACCTATTAATAAAAACTAAACTAGAAATAATTACAATAAAAAGTAAATTATCCTAACCTAAGTAAAACAAAACTGAACCTTAGGGAACCATAAATTAAAGAACTATGTACAACTTGAATAAGTAATAAATAATTCAAAAACTTTATTCTTGCACACAAAAAAAAAAAGACACTTAAATACAACTTATGAGGTTTGATGTCTAGACTAATAGAAATGAGGCAATTTAAGTCGATAAGTCGCATCATATTCTTTTGATTTGCACATTTACATTTATTTTGAATGAAAACACAGTGAGCTTCCTTAGTAAAACCCTTTAGTCTTTTTAAAATTAACTAAAAACGTAGCCGGTATCGAGGTCGAAAAAAAGCACTAAAGCGTCCTCTCTACTTGCAGTGCTTTTTGCTCCACGAGGAGTTGTTACGTGCAGAGTAGTTTTAGAGATCCCTAGTGAAATCCTAATAATATTATAAATGTTAAAGTGAGTTTGTATATTTGTTTGTTTGTTCGTTACCACTTCACGCTTCACGCTTTTGTAGGCTGATCACCTGATTGTCTGATAAGTAAGATGATCCGTTCTTCGAAGGGCACGTTAAGCCGTCTGTCCCGGTCACTGTCTTTGACATTGGTCGTTACCTAAAACCATGTCAGAGGCCTTTAAGGCGGTTTAAAAACTCTGACAATAGTGTTAGTCACTAACACACACGATAAGAAGAAGAAGACTACTTCACGCTTTAACTAGTGAACCTATTTAATAAATTTGATATGGATATAGTTTGATACCCAGGGAAGGACATGGGATAGTTTTTATCCCTAAATTCCCACGGGGAGCGAAGCCCACGGGCACAGCCAGTGTTAACTAAAAGTACCAAAATTTACTTAGTATAGTCAAGGCAAGGGGTTAGTAAGTGCCTCCAATTTATGGAGGAGAAGGACTTCAACAGTGGGCATTGGAAATAGAAAAACTAGTGCGTAAAGCCTACTTGTCTGTTGACTCCAAAATGGTCGACACAAATGGTCGATACAAACTTTTATTGATGGAATAAGAGATGTGGAGGTAAGAGCTGTAGTGGGGATTCATCATCACGCGTCACTTAAAGATGCCTTGGCACATGCTCTAGAATACGAAGGTTTAAGACAGGACATACGTGCACATAAGTTGCGAGAAGTCACAGAAACGGAAAAGCAATCAAGAGCCCGCCAAAGAAGACCAAAGACAATAGCTCTGCGCCTACTTGCTACAAGTGTGGTGAAAGAGGACAGCTGCAGCTCTCCTGTCTACGAGAAGAGCTAAATGAAATTACGAAAAGGCAGGAATCCTCCTTTCCTGCAAGAAATCAGGGGAAACGAGTAACAGCCAGGACTAAGGTACTGGCTGGCGCAGAGGAAGCCCCAGCAATTGTCATCTCACAAGTAAGCAATAGGAGCAGTTTGACGATATGCGGACATGTGAATAGGACAGATTGCAAATTGACCATAGACACCGGAGCCTCCAGAACAATAATCAACCCACATCTGGTTAAAGCTGTGATGAAATTTATGAAGCTTGAGTGTCGGCTTCTGTCTGCCTCTGGCCAGCAACTGTTTGCGCCAGATTTGTGGTCCCCGTTTTAAGATTATTATTAGTAGTTTGTTACGAACGTTATTGTATATGAAAAAACACATTTACATACAACTTAAAATATTTATAATTAACATAAAATTTATTAAAACAGAGTAAAATGAGAGTAAAATTTAAAATAAAATGACAAGTAATAAAGTAAAATGACAAGTCATTTTACGGAATCTCTTCCAGTCAACCGGTAAATAAGACAATAGGAAGTTTAAGTTTTTAAAATAAGTAGAATTCACATGAAATTATTGATTGATTGATTGATCGATTAATCGATTGATCGATTGATCGATTGGTCGATTGATCGATTGATCGATTGATCGATTGATCGATTGATCGATTGATCGATTGATCGATTGATCGATTGATCGATTGATCGATTGATCGATTGATCGATTGATCGATTGATCGATTGATCGACTGATTGATTAATCGATTGGTTGATAGATCGATTGATGGAATGATTTATTGATTGATTGATCGATCGATTGATTGATCGACTGATTGATAGATCGATTAATCGGTAGCTCGATAGCTCGATTGATCGATTGGTCGATTGATCGACTGGTTAATTGATCGTTTTTTATTTATCTGTTCACTTATTTATATTTATCGATATATTTATTTCCTTATTAATTATGTATTAATATTGATTGATTTATTAATTAACACAGATAACAGATGACAAACACAAAAAGGAAAATAAATTAATAAATGATAAATTCTTAGTTCGAGAAATAGACTAAGATTAGTATATAACATTTTCTAGCTTCTTTACAACTAAAAAAATACTAAATTAAAAATCTAATCACTTTTCAATTGACAACAGAGTAAGTATAATACCTAGTTACCAACACTAAATTAGACTGAACCCACTTTTAAGTGAAGGTTCTATCTTCCTGCTATGTTAAATGGCTCGTTATTTTTCAGCACGTCTCTTGTAGTGATAATGAAAAATCCAGAAAATATACAATGTACATTTAAATTAAGTACAAATATTTTAAACGGTTATTCAGTTCACCATTGTCCTGGGTCTTGGATGTTTATCTATATATGTATTTGTTATAAAATATAGCATCGTTGAGTTAGTATCCCATAACACAGTTTTCGAACTTACTTTGGGGGTAGCTCAATCAGTGTAATATGTCCCTATATATAAGTATATTTATTTATTTATTTTGTTGGACTACTGTCTAAGCGCAGCAAGCCGAGGTCCCACATGAGATAAAGGTGGGTTTTCTACGCTATATCGAATGTCACTTGACCGGTGACAATTAACCAAAAGATCGTTTTACCGATTTACCATTTACTTAATTGAAATTTCAATAATCGATTGTACAGATTTATTCCCTCGTCACTAGATGGTGCTATAAGTATTAATTAAAACTTCAATTTTTTTTACTATTATTTAAATAAAGTAGACACATATACATTTTCACGTCTATATCCCTAACGGGGCAGCAATGCCCAGGGCCGTAAGACCCAAAGGCCACGCTTAGCGTGATGGTGGACATTATGATGGAAAAGGAATCAAAATAGTGATGGGTTGCTAGCCGCATCGCCTATTACCATGATTCAAATCTCGTCCATTCCTTCGATCGGCTCTTACGATCTGCGCGAGAAGAGAAGCAGCTGGTATATTCTAAGTTTTCTTTTCTCCCAGACCAGCATGGAAGGGTGTAAAGTAGTTCTCTAATTAATTAATTAATTAAATATGACTTATATGAATGGTCATAAATACTTTAAAAACATACTCAACACTTTCTTTGTCGCTTTTTTGTTAGTTGTGATGTGACTTGTGACTGCCATCTCTGTGAGAGCAGCTGGTACTAATTTCACCTACTAGTTTTGCCTAACTCGTTATGTATCTACGTTAGTAATTATATTATTTAATTAAGCTCCCATGCTGGTCTGGGAGAAACAAAAAAAACTTAGAATGTACCAGCTGCTTCTCTTCCCACGCAGATCTTAAAAGCCGATCGAGGAATGGGCAAAAATGCGAATCATGTTAACAGGCGATGCGGCTAGCAACCCATCACTGTATTGATTGCTTTTCCATCTTCTCGCCCACCATGACGCTAAAAGTGGCTTTTTGGTCTTGTGGCCCTGGGCTGTGCATAGAGCCGCAAGACCCAAAACGCTCTGTCTGCCCCATTAGGGATAAAGACGTGATAGTATGTATGTATCTACTACAGCCCGTGGTTTGATTTATTACTCATTATTTTGTCTGTACACATGTATTTCAGAAACCGCTCAAACGATTTCAATAAAATTTATTGTAGGGGTTTAGGGGATGAAAATCCATCTAGCTAGGTGTCATTTTTTGCGAATCTCTTTTTAACCGACTTTAAAATAAGAGGAGGTTATTTTCACTTATTTATGTATGTTAACTTATTACTCAAAGATTTGGAAAATTATTTTTTGTTTGATATGGTATACTTTCCTGGTGGTCATCAAGAAATTTCATGAAAATCGGTTGTGTAATTTGCTGTTGAAGTCCTTAGATTTGAAGCATTATTGTTGGCTTTTTCATCGAGGAAAGCTTGGTAGCTTAACTTATACCTTTGAACGAGCAATTCTTGTATATTTATTTATTTATATGTATATAAATTTATGTGATCTCGAAAACGGCTCTAACGATTTCGCTGAAATTTGGTATATGGGAGTTTTCGGGGGTAAACAATCGATCTAGATTAGTCTTATGTATGAGAAAACGCGTGTTTTTGAGTTGTCATGTGTTTTCTTTCCACGCAGAATATGGTCGCTAATTTCTTCCTACCGGTTACTACCCGTCTGGCCCAGCGGTTAGACGCACACGGCAAGAAAGACACGGGTTCGAATTCCGCTCGGTGACTTACTTTTGTTTTTTTTTATATGTTCAAGTTTATATAATTTTTTAATTTTTTTATTGTTTTTAAACAAGTTTAAAAAATTGTAGTTACTGTTTGAGATATAAACGAGCTAAGCTCGGTCGCCCAGGTACTTTTTTATTAAGCTACAAAACCATATCCACCACACTATAACAAGTTTTATTGTGACCATTAGTGCTCAGCAACGTTCCCTTCCTCAGATAATTCAATTAGACGTTCAATTAGACAGAGTCGTGTTTTTGCCAACCCTTTCTGTTGGGGATGGAGTAGACGGGACACTTTACGTGTAGGGCATCTGCGATTTATTCATCTTGAAAACTCGAAGCTTGAACATCACAATTTATTTCTTTATATATCGCTTACATGCACTCATACAGAAGATGGTTAGTAGGTAAGTACATGTACGAGCAGAGTGTTGCGAACTTATAGGAACTTATTTGAGTTTATATAATATTTAAGTATGTAAAGAAAAAGAATTAACATACATAAATTAAACATTAAAGTAAATTGGATTTAAGAAATTTAAGTTCTACGTCATAATAGGTTTTTTAAGAAATATAAATATTATAATTACTGCAAGTTTTACTGTAACCCCCGACAAAAAAGGGGTGTTATAAGCTTGACGCTATGTATGTCTGTCAGTCTATCTGTCTGTGACATCGTAGCGATCAATCATCACTATTTTGATTTCTTTTTTCCATCTTAAAGCCCATCATCACGCTTATCGTGGACTTTGGGCCTTACAGCCCTGGGCTCTGTCTATCCCGCTAGGGATAAAGACGTTATAATGTATCTGTACCAAAAACGTCGATAAATAATCAGTCAAATCCGAATTTCTGTTCTAAACGTCAAAACAGACTTTTCTATATTTTTACGATGTACGAAAGCGCGACGTCATGCTTTTTTGAAGTTAAATCAGTTTTTCTGCATTATTAAATCTTAAATTATGTTGATAATGGATATGATCAGATCAATGACTAGTAACACTATTTGGTGACGTTTCATTTATGAACTGTAACGAATAATTTATTTTTGTCCCAGTCATCTACCCAATTACAAGAGTACTATATTTCTGAATCGGATAACGGGCGTACCACGTCGCAAGGGAATATGTATGAAGCATGGCTAAAAGATAGACGCCCAACGCCGTAAAATTATATTTCAAAAAATCTCGTCTGCTGAAGCCCGTGATATCGGCCCCCATCCGCCATTACCAGCCCTCGTGTTAATCATTCTTACTTCGTAGTTCTGTTCGTATACAGGATATTTTTTCTCCGATACTGGGAGGATAGATATTTCTTAATTAAATTATCCCAAACGCCATCTGACGTTTGCTCAAACCTATCTAAGGATTGGTTCTGGTCTACCCTTTGCGTTGCGGAGGTCAGACCGCAGTTGCTATGTGCAAAAACCAGTAACCACGTAAAATCACCTAGGTTAGGTAGCGGACCCCGGGCTCTGAAGCGCTACCGCTGAAGATGCAACCTGAAATACGGAAGGATGATGATGAGTGGAAGAAAATTACATATTCTTTAAGAAATATTTCCTTAACCATTTCGCATAACCAATGTCTTTTTTGTTAAAACAAATACTTTAAGGGGTGATTAAGTCCATCGTTTTGATCAATTTTTACCAGTAAACGTATGTACTTATATCGAAGTAAGAAAAAAAATGTAATTTCTCATACAAACTGAATAGTCACAAATGATATAGTATATATGAAAAAAAAATTTCGTTTTTTTAAATATAACTTAATAATTGGGAAAAATTGTTCAAAACGATGGACTGAATCATCCCTTAAAATATTTGTTCTTAATAAAAAGGACATTAATTATGCGGAAAGTAAAAAATGTTTAATAAAATAATAAATCATAACTTAGGTTTGAGGAAATATTTTTTCATAAAGAATATGTAATTAAATTACTGGACCGTCATTGGAAGCTTTTAATATGAGATAGCATTTCCGTTTCCGTCGATTTCATATCAGTTTTCGTACTCTTTAGCCTGTAAGTTCCGGTCCAGTGGCGCCACCTGGCGGCGTGTCACGGTTAGTTTACTTGAAAAACGTGCCGCGCCATTTTTGTTCATTGGCGTTTTGTATTCCGTCGATTAAACATCTAAGTAGCAGCTCTGCTCGACGTCTGTTACAAAATAAAAAATATATTTTAAAAGTGATCAAATCTAGTTACATAGTGAGTGATAATAGTTTGCAGTGCAGAAAACCGTAAGTACTGTTATAATTTCTAGATTAACTAGATTAATGATCAAAATCGAGATGTTCTTGTTGTTTTTGTGATCTTATTTTTAACGGTTTTTGCCGTTCGGATCACAAATAATTATTCGTACTCTGTATAGTTTGAATGATATAAATACTGATATGTTTTATATATTATTCGATCCTATATGTCCTTTCTTTTGACGATACCCTCAGTATTAGTAAAATATAATTATTTTATTGTAACGTCTCTGATAGATTATGGACACAAATACTGAAGCCGGCCCGAGTGGCGAGGCTCGCAAGCGTAAGCGGGCGTCTAGCAGCTCCAGCTCCAGTAGTACCAGCAACGACTCGTCTAGCTCCGTGAGCTGCGAACAAGGGAAGCGGTCGAAGCGCGTCCGGTCCAAAAAGTCCAAACGCAGTCGGCATTCTAGGCGAATGATCGACAAACTTTTTAAGGAAATGGGTGAGTTGCGAAAGCATTTGTCAAATTCTAATAATAAAAAGTCAATTTGTCATGATCACGACAATGTATCACTTTGTTCAGAGGTTAGTGGGGCGTTATATGAAGACGATAACGTTGCCTTCGCATGCGATAATGCTGCCCTTGCTTCCGATAATGTCGATCTCGCTTCCGGCTTAAACCCTGAAGTGTCGAACACATCTGGTTTCACCTTTGATTTAGAGACAAAGTTAAAAGAACCATCTGTCCCCAAAACTCCGGACAATTATTTAGAAATGCTTAAAAATGTACAGCGTTTGGGCTTGACCACGTGGTCGGATGTAAGATATTCTGACACGCAGAAATTATACAATCACACTCCTGGTTTTATAGACTTGGAAGCCAATGAGGAAGTTAAGATGTATGACAATACACGTCATACTGCCTATTCTGACAAATCGTATGCGGCTTTAACTTTCTGTGTACTGAAACAAAAAGAAACCTTGCAAGAAAGCGTACGTAATCTTTTGTCTTGGGTTAAAAATTCTGATTTTATTAGCTACGATAATTTGAGTGCAAAGGTTGAGGAGTTATTTCAAAAGGGTGACTTGCAAAAGGTTTCCTCAGACCTACTGCAGTTAGTTTGTGGTCACCGGGTAGAAAGTATCGAAATAAGACGCGAGTCCATCTCAAGTCAAATTAAAGACCCATTGATTAAAGCAGCAGTTAATAAAATACCACCTTCACATACCCATTTGTTTGACTCTGACCGACTCACTGCTGTTTTAGAAAAAGCTGGGGGGGTCCGTAAAGCCTTTTGGCCCATTAAAACTGAACCTTCCTCTCAAGCGAAATCTTGTCAATCTATCAGCCGTCCCTCGCGGGGACAAGGCGTTCGACATTCAACAGTTCCATCGCGTGGAACTCAAATTTTTTTTTATGAACCAGGTTCATGCATGCACAATATGCCACTGCAGACCTGTAATAATACACCCTCGCGGGGTGGACACCAGAGATTTACCTCTGGCAAAGGGCAATCCTTTCATCACCAATATGAACAGCCTTATTCCAATGTGAAAGGCTCATATCACAACCACAATCGAGGCTCGCGGCCATACCGTGGTTCCTTTCGAGGGCGTTCAGGACCTAACAATCAAAAAAGTGCCAAAGGCAACCATAAGAGTCAAAAACAATGACTCGAAGCCTTTTCGAGCAGGTCAATTAGCTCAACACCTCTCACAATGGACAAAAATGGGAGCACCAGAAATAATTTTAAGATTGATTCAAGGTTACAGGATACCGTTTATTCGAAAACCCCCTCTAGTGCATCTTGATTTAAATGCAGTTTTAATAATTCTCCCAACCATTGTAATAAATAGTAATGCATATATCCATTGTAATATTTTTTGAGATAATCGTTATACGTTCATGTGATTTTAATATTAATTTTTAATAAGTTTATATTGTAAGGCAACATGATTTAATTATTACTCACCAGTGATTAACAATTAATTTTTTATTTATTTTTTATTCATAATTTACGAGACACCGATGGTATTGTTGCACGCGTCCCCGTGAATCTCGAGGTGGTGGCTGAAAATCAGTGGTTTGTTCTACGAGCAAACGTATCGCTGAGCCCACAACCTTTTGGTATCGCTGCGGCACACACGCACTACTTCGCATAGGTTTTTTCTTTGCTTGTACCATTAGCTATAGTATTTTTATTTTTATGATTTATTTGCCCTGTATAAGTTAAGTGTGTTGTGTGTCTTTTTGATTCTAATAAAACAATTATCTATCTATCTAGTACACCCTACTGTTGTCAAAAGTCACATTCAAACTCCCATGTCGGACGAAATGTCTTTAATTATCCACAAAATGAAACGGCAAGGCATAGCTCATATAGCTCAAGTGTCACGAAGTTTCATATCCCCGATGTTCTTAGTTCCCAAATCGGACGGGTCAGCCAGACCAGTTTTCAACCTGAAAGCTCTGAACAGATTTATAAATACAGAAACCTTTCACTTGATAAATGTACACCGCCTCCCGGGGTTCCTACAACCCAGAGATTACATGAGCAAAATCGATCTGTCTCAGGCCTATTTTCATTTGAGCATCAAAAAGTCGCACAGACGCTTTCTTCGCCTAATTTACGATCAAGAGTTATTGGAAATGACTTGCCTACCCTTTGGCCTAAGTACAGCGCCAAAGACGTTCTCAATTCTCACCAATTGGGTTGCTCAAATTCTTAGAGAGAGATGGAATATCCGCATTCTAGTATACCTCGACGATTTTTTAATTGTTCACCAGGATGCCAACATCCTTCGAGAGCATATACGTCTAACTGTACAAACCTTAGTAACACTAGGTTGGCAAGTCAATTTCGAAAAGTCTGTACTTTTCCCTCAGAAAAACATTGTTTACCTCGGAGTAATGTGGAATTCCTGGGACAATTTAAAAACCTTGCCATCGGAGAAAATTGCTGTCATTATTCAAGAAATACAGATAATTCTGCACGAACAGAAAGCGACCTTAAAAACCCTTCAAAAAATTGCCGGCCGGCTAAATTTTGCAAGTTACGTTGTTCCGCGAGGACGGCTCAATCATCGCCACTTACTAAGGTTCATGCATACGTTACCGGAAAGGTCATCGAAGACTTACCCAATACCTCATCAAGTATTGGAGGAGCTAGAATGGTGGACAAACAATTGTCACTTATCAACTCCCCTGCATTACCCTCCTCCTATGAACTTTCTGACAACGGATGCATCGGACCTGGCGTGGGGTGCACAGCTAAACAATGTGGCGTTGTCGGGAATCTGGACCCACAAAGAGCAGTGCCTACACAGCAACCAAAAGGAAATGCTGGCAATATTGTACGCCTTACAGAATCAAGTTCATTTCCTGAGGGGCAGCTCAGTACTCATACAGTGCGACAACAAGACTGCAGTCGCATATTTACGAAAGGAAGGAGGCACAAAGTCGTTAGCGTTGATGGAAATTACTTATCAGATTTTGAATTTAATAGATTACAATCAAATTCACATAGACATTCACCACATCCCAGGGAATTACAACAACTATGCCGATCGTCTGTCACGTCATCGCCCTCCTCCGGAGTGGCACCTGTCTCCCTGATGCACAAAAAGAATATTTGCCAAATGGGGAACCCCTGTCATAGACTTATTCGCCTCAGCAACGGCTCATGTCGTAGAGAATTGTGTCTCGAGACCTGAGGGATGCGGGAGCCATCTTTCACGATGCCTTCAGCGTACCCTGGCACTATCCCCTGGCGTGGGTGTTTCCGCCGCCATTTCTGGTCCCGAAGGTAATAGCACACCTAAATCAATCCACAGGAATATATCTTCTAGTAGTACCTCGATGGAGAAAAGTGTTTTGGCGGGTGGAACTGAAGAATCGAGCACTTGCAGCACCGTACACGCTGAGAAACCTGCAGAAGCATCTCATAGACACATCAACGGGGTCTCCACCCCAGAACGTAGAGAAAATAATCCTCGAAGTCTGGAAATGTGGGGGTGGGGCGACGTAGTTTCAACATGGAACAATGAACAATTGTCACTTCTTAAAAATTCCTGGCGCCAGTCTACTTTGAAAACATACAAAGTAGCTTGGGATCGATGGTTGTCTTGGTGTATTACAAAAAAGGTTGACGTCAAAAACCCTTCAGGTTCACAGCTTGCACAGTTTCTATCAGACTTATATTTAATTAATAAACTCTCTTATAATACCATACTCCTTCACAAGTCTGTAGTTTCTACGTTGTGTAACACAGAAACATCTGGTCATTTAAGTTCACATGTATTAGTAAGGCACATTTTAAAGTCGATTTCTCTTAAAAGCCCAAAAACCTCTAAGCCACCAGTCTGGGATACCAGTAAAATAGTGTCGTTCATATCTACATACACAATTGATAGTAACAATTTGTTTCAAACTGTTCGTCATACTGCTATATTGTTACTCTTGTGCTCGGGAAGGAGAATTCACGATTTAACTCTGCTTCAAGTTGATCCTAGTCACTATATAAAATCAGAGAATAGTATTATTTTTTGGCCGCAATATGGATCCAAAACGGATTGCCATGACTAAAAATAATAGTAATCAGAAATTAGATCCTTTCTTTTGGGTAGAAAAGACTGTGTCAATCTTAAAAGAAAGACGTGATAAAGCAAGATCTCTTAATTTATTGGCCAAAATCTGCATCACGTGCAGTAATCGCCAATTGGATTATTTATATATATTTATAACATAAAAGATCTATGTATCTCTGCTCACATTCAATGTAATCACTAACAATTTTTGACATATCCTGAATCTAAAACCACTATTATTATATAAACTCAACTCAACATACTTTTAGTTCGCAACACCCTGTCAGGGTTCATGTACTTATTAATCTACTAACCATGTAATGTATGAGTGCATGTAAGCGAAGATAAAGAAATAAAGAAATGGATAAAAACTCTTTTTAAGGAAGCTAACATCAACGCTCCTCCGGGAAGTGTTCGCTCGGCTGTCGCATCCAAATGTTGGTGGGAGAATCATTCCCTTGATGAAATCATGGCTCGTGGAAATTGGCGATCAGCCGACACTTTTAAACGTTTCTATAGGCGAGAAGTAAATCGGAACGTTGATTCAATTAATGTTAATCAATTATTTCAATCAATAAATTAGTAATTACTTCGTTTTGTACAGTTGATGCATAAGATTTACTATAACATAACTAATTTAATATGTAATAAACTTGATACAGTAATTGAATTATTAAGATTAGATACATTTTGTTTTGATTATAATATCATACGTTATATTGTCAATACAATGTAAAAATGAGCATGAATAAAACGAGTGATTCTAGAAATCTATGTTTATTTTGCTACTAAATCACATTGGCGTTAATCTCTTTCCCCATGTTACATGCATCACATGTGTGGCATCACCAGGCGATAACAAACAGGTCTCATATTAAAAGCTTCCAATGACGGTCCAGTAATTTAATAGCAGCGTTTTACCTGAAATAAAACGCTTATTAAAATACTTACCTCATTGGAAGCTTTGGTTTAATTTCTGCCTGGTTAATTGAGCCAATGAACAAAAATGGCGCGGCACGTTTTTCAAGTAAACTAACCGTGACACGCCGCCAGGTGGCGCCACTGGACCGGAACTTACAGGCTAAAGAGTACGAAAACTGATATGAAATCGACGGAAACGGAAATGCTATCTCATATTAAAAGCTTCCAATGAGGTAAGTATTTTAATAAGCGTTTTATTTCAGGTAAAACGCTGCTATTTTCTCCCACTATCGAAGAAAAAATATCCTGTATACAAAAAGAACTAGGTACGAAGTAATATCTTAATGTATGAATCACCCATTAAAATATTACTTAGTACCTAGTTCATTAAAATATTTGTACTTAATGAAAAAGGACATTAAATATTATGCCACAAAAGAAATATTTGTCTTCATTACCGAAAATTTTTGCCAGACACGAAGTTTATTACACTATAAATCACTATTAAAATTCATGCAAAATAAAGTAGGCTGGTTTATTTTTCATGAGCCTAACTTTGGCTCATTTGCTGGCGAAAAAGGTTTTTTTATTGGAAAACAAGGCGGAGATCTTAAGCTGAGCGCACACTGATAAATTTTTACCAAACCGACTTCTTCCCTAAATTACACAACCAATTTTGATATCTATGAGGTTACTTCACAAGTATACCCTCTTCAACATAAAAAGAATTTTCCAAATCGGTCTAGCCGTCTTCGAAGAAATCAGTGAACATACATAAAAAAAAGATTCTGACGAATTGATAACCTTCTCCTTTTTGGAATTCGGTTAAAAAGGATACATAATAGCAAGTAACGTCACATAACAAATAGGTGGTTTATAATCATCGAATAATGTCCAAAACTGTACATAATTTGTGGTCTTTAAATTATTAAGAATGAAAATAAAGTTGGCATAATAGTAATTTAAACTTAATTCAATCAATCATTCCAGCTTCTATCGCTAGAATTTTTTATGCCACTTGTGGTCACCTATCCAAGCGCGGACCACGCCCGGTGTCGCTTTACTTGCGAAAGCGCTAATAATGCGCTCTCCCGCCGAGCCACCGAGCTCCTCACAGCCATGGTATAATAAAACAGGTATTCTCTTCCCGAGATGGAACTTGACTACGTCACGAAAGTATTGCCACTTTCTTTTTAGTAAATTTAAGGACTTTCTCAATTAGTTCATGAATATTAAATAAAATATTAGGTAACTTTATCAATTCAGTATTTTATAAATTGGTATAATGAAATTGGTTTAAGGATTATTAATTTTAAATTGGTATATAAAGTTCAAAAATGCATTACGCTCGGGTAATTCAATTTCACACAGTGGCAACACATCAAACTGATGACGTAGTCAAGTTCCACCTACGTCATCAGCTGTCACGGGAAGAGAATACCTTGTTTTATTATACCATGCTCACAGCTGTGAAACCATCCTAATTCTCAGAAAAAGTTAAGTCGCCCCAAATACGGTTGCATGTCGTACGGAAATCTCTGTTACGAGAGTTTCCGACAATACTTGCAAATTGGCGGGAATCGGGTCCAATGAGGCGCAATTAGCGTTTCGGGAGTCATGTTCTTTTGAGTCAAGTTTTAAGCGACTTCAAAAAGGGTCGATCAATTTAACTGTATAAGTATATATATTTTTGTACATATGTATGTTACTCGATATCTCAACCTATTGTAAACAGATTTTGATGATTCTTTTACATTTGTAGGCTTTTAGTAGTTGCAGATTTTATAATTCCTTTATATTTGTAAGCTTTTGGTATTTAGTTGCCGTGTGGTTTCCGACAGAGTAGAATAGGTCCACTCCAAGTCCTCCCTACTCGTAGAATGCGACTTAGGAAATACAAGCTAAACAAAGCTTATAAACATCAATGAGACCTCTCCAACCGTCTCGCCAGCGAGGAGAGTGTAGGCCAAAGTCCTCTGGCTCTGGCCAAGTACAGCTCTGGTAGTACAGAGAGGGTCGTGCTCCTGCAGTGGAGACAAAAAGACCTAATGATGAATATCTAGCTCCCATACCTTTTGGGCACCATTCACCACTTTAGTTGCAACTCTAAAAACGAACTAAAGTCCTAAAGTCGTCTAATTAGTAGGCTTGGCGTCGGGGGTAAAGTAAAATAACGTAAACAAGCGTGCAAAAGTAAATTTGATGAAGATATGATGAATGACTTTGGTTCATCTCATATATTTCAAACTGACTTCATACATACATACATACATACATACATACATACTATCACGTCTTTATCCCTAATGGGGCAGACAGAGCATTTTGGATCTTGCGGTTCTGTGCAGAGCCCAGGGCCGCAAGACCCAAAAGCCACTTTTAGCGTCATGGTGGGCGAGAAGATGAAAAAGGAAACAATACAGTGATGGGTTGCTAGCCGCATCGGCTGTTATCATAATTTCTTATCTCCGTTTATTTTTAAAACAACATATAGAACCTTAATCTCGCTAATCCGAGCATGTTTCCGGTAATATTCTACGCGTTAGTAAGTAAGTAATACTTTACTGTACACTAAAAAATAACAATAATTAAATCACACACACAGAAAAGACATTAAAATGTACAAGGGCGGTCTTATCGCTAAAAACGATTTGTTCCAGATAGGAGAGAATATAGTGAAACGTTAGCAGACGGGGTGTACAGTGTACACGACTAAATTTCAATATTTAAAATTAACAATTACAATCGGCTAACGAGATACCTACCTGGGCCGGACCTATATCTTGAATTTTCTCTCAAAATAATATTAACATGAAAATGTATATTTGCAAAGACTTCATTAAAATCTTTTTGAATATACATTTAATTGTTAATTTTATTTTGAGCTTAAAGGATTCAAAAAAATTCAGGATATAGGTAGAGGGCTGGCCCAGGCATCTCGTTAGCCGACTGTACATAATATAAAAATATAAAAGATACATAATACGTCTACGTACTTCTTTTGTATCATCATCATATCAGCCACAGAAAGTCCACTGCTGGACATAGGCCTCCCCCAAGGATTTCCAAAACGACCGATCGGAAGCGGCCTGCATCCAGCGCCTTCCTGCAATTGTATCATGCAAATGGGTTTTTGTTTTAAATAATTACTATTTACCCTTCGTAATAACAAAAATATTCCCTAAATAACCAAAATGTAACGTCATACAATAACAAGGGAACTCTAAATATGTTGTAATTCGGGATATACAGTTATTTCGGACATAAATTCTGGGTGCGGTATGTGACTATGTGAGTCAACCGCTCGAGTTATGGAGACTGCAGAACTATAACTTTGTATCACTACCACAGGTATGGCACTTCATACAAACGGAGCAGCATATATACCTAGTACTACTACAAACGAAACAATCCGTCCGTGCACACGTCAAATGTGTGAGTTAAACAATCAAGGTCACCACCACAGAATTTGTTGCTTTGCTTACATGTTTTTATCACTCGGAAATCTATAATATTTTCGTTATTTATTGTTTTTCGTGGATAAACAATGATAATGTGCGCAGTTTCTCACCATTATAATTCAATAATCCTAAATGACTCGCTTAATGTCAACGTGCGACTACCAATAACCCTGTTTTACTGCCGCTTACACCTCACAATAACGGGGGAAGGGTTGCGGGGACACCAGATTGCGGGGGACGGTGCGAGTTTCCGTTCTGTATGTAATACTATTATTAATTCTGTGTCACTACGACGACACATAATCACAGCCTGACTGATGTGTTTGTGTTAATTTCGTTGTTTTAAATATTGTATTGTGTTGTGTGTCTTTGTTGGTACAAATAAAGTCTATATCTATCTATCTATAACACACATACAGGGTTGAACCTCTATGACAAGTATTCTTTAAGCAAAGTAAAAAAATACATACGCTGCTATGAGTACCTTTACATCTTGTTAAAAACCAGAGATATCAACTGACAAATATATACCAAAAATCTCCCATTGAATGACTTCACTCGCTACCTGGTGACTGGCAGGTGGCGGCGGGCGAGCGGGCGAGTCACGGATTCACTGCCAGGTAAGTAGTGCCAGTATAGCTATTTAATAATGAAAAAAATAATACATATAAATTATTATTTGTTCATAGTGATTCTGATTGTAATATTTCAATACAGCTCGGGTGTGCAACATCAACATATAAAAGTAATTACTATATAATTATTGCATTATAGTAAGCTACACCTTATTTATTTATCTCTTTACTTTTCACAAGTTCTACTGAGCTAGCCCCAGAGTTTCAAGACTTACTACTTGTTATAAAATGTAGTATTGTTGAGTTAGACTTAGGTGTACTAACTCAACGATACTATATTTTATAACAAATATATATAAAGATAAACATCCAAGACCCAGGACTATTTGAAAAAGGCCATTTTCCCTGACCGGGGATCTAACCCGGGACCTCTGGGTGGCGGATTAGCATGGGAACACTACGTCACGATGTTCCTATACTTTCGATATTTTACGCCCAAGGGTCGGAATGGCAGGCCGGCTGTTAAAACTTCACTATTAGTACGGTGTTAAAAGTACTGGAAATATTATAATTCAACAAATGTCAACTCTAATTTCAATTTTTTATTCATTCTCGTTTTATTTCAAACCCCAACTTCCATTTTGTGATATTTAAAACAAAATGGAAGCATTACTTTTCTACTTTATTTTATGAATTGGTTTATCATTTATTATGAATCCTTTGTTATAGTTCCGCAGTAAACAAGGAACCTTTATAGTTTTGCAATGTCTGTCTGTCTGTCTGTCGTGGTTTTATTCAGAGACTTTAAGTAGGTACGGAAAGCTGTAATTTGTCACGGGTATGTTATGGGTATATTAATTAAGCCGAGAAAGTGATAAAATAAAATTTCGAAAACAATTATTTTTAGAGTATCTTCCATTCAAGTAACTTTTTTTATTCTCGACTAACGTGTGGGGTATTATTGAATAGGTCTTTCAAAAAGTATATGTACACCATTTTTCGATAAAGGGATCCGCATCTGAAATATTTGGTTTTATGGTGTAATTTTTTTAGTTACAGTCAAGTGTGTTAGAAATATTCACAGATGTAGTATAATAACGATATTTAAAGGAAAATTATCAGAGCTAAGTAAGGTTTACAAGTTAAAAAGTTATACGCGACCAACTTATAAATATACTCGGAAAAGGCAAATTTCATACAAATCCAATAGAAAATTAGTTTTTAGACGTACTTTGTTGCGTGAACTCCATGTCGGCGTTTGCAACTACGGAATCCTGCACTGCGCGTAGCTCGACACGCTTAGTTTTGAAACTTTTTATTTTAACCCTCGACACAGAATTCATAATGGTATTACATCAGAACGAACGGAAACTCGCACTGTCCCCCGCAATCTGGCGTCCCCGCAACACCTCCCCCGCTTTTCGGCCTTGAAAGCGCCTGTAAAACAGGGTTGTTGCTAGTCGCACGTTGACGTTACGCGAGTCACTTATGATTATTGAATAATAATTGTGAGAAACTGCGCACATTATCATTGTTTATCCACGGAAAACAATAAAGATCGAAAATTTATAGATTTCCGAGTGATGAAAACAGGTAAGCAAAGCAACAAATGCAATCGTGGCAACCCTGATTGTTTAATTCACACATTTGACGTGTGCACAGATATATTATTTCGTTTGTAGTAGTACTAGGTATATTTGTTATTCCGTTTCTATGAAGTGCCTTACCATACCTGGGCCCTCGACAAAAAAGAGAGGTGGCATAAGTTTAAAGTGTCTGTATTTTGTGGTATCGTAACTCTAAAATGGATAAAAAAATGTAAAATATTCTAGTGATCAGTCAAAATCTACTACGTTTTAGGTTTTAGGACAAAATGAGAAGTCTCAAAATGTTGAATTTAATAACACTGTTAAAAATACAAGAAAGGATAGGGACTTACTAAACTGATATCCTGCTGTTGCCACATACAGACAGATTTTAACGTCAAACTTCTAAGATCCTCTTTTTTCGGGAGTTAAAAAAGGTTTTGGACATATTTTCGACACCCTTCGCCTAAGTACACACCCTGATCCCATCTCCCCACTTGAGTGAAATATTTTATGCACAATCATAGCAATATCTGAAGTTTGCAGTAAACAAACCTTAGAAAACCTTTGAAGAGGTTTCGTGTTTTCTAACGCTTTCATTTATTTACCCTTGTTATTATTATAGATCTCTCCAACCCGTCTAGCCAGCGAGGAGAGTGTAGGCAAAATCCTGTGGCTGCTCTAGCCAAGTATGGCTCTAGTAGAACAGAGAGGGTCGTACTCCTGCAGTGGAGACTAAAAAGACCTAATGATGATGCTGATTAATAGTTGAAAAGTATAGATCAAGTGTGTCTGATAAAAATTGTCTGTAGTACCTACAACAGACAACGGGACAGGGGAAACTAAATAATATCATCATCATCATCAGGTCTTTTTGTCTCCACTGCAGGAGCACGACCCTCTCTGTACTAGAGCCATACTTAGCCAGAGCAGCCAAAGGATTTGGCCTACACTTAATAATAAAATAATATAAAAAGCTTGTAAAAATCTTTATTAAATCGCTCAAAAAAAAACATTTGTTCCACAAAAAACCTTCATTAAATGGCTCAAAAAGGTTCTTGTTCCAGAAATTTCATTAAGTAGATTATCTCTACAAGCGAGTAATCAAGTCTCGGAATAAACTCGGTAATTTGAAGCCTCCGCAACAATGCTAAGTAAACAATTGGACGGTTGTGCTGGGAGTTGCGTTATGGTGTCTGTATTCGATCTTTACGGGACTTACATTGCCTGATCCTACGTGGAATAAATAAATAAAAGTGTAGGGCCAAATCACGCTGATTAAGCTAACCTAAATATAGGCTTATGCCTAATCTTGTGTTATGATATACTAAATAGATAAAAAATAAATACATATACAACGTGAAACACCGAAGACCCAGGACACAAAAAATGTAAATAACTAAATGTAAATAATTATATATAATAGTTACATAATTAGTTTGTAATTTGCAAAGGTATTGATTTATAAAGTGTATATTTCAATAAAAAGACATGTCAAGATTGTTTGCATTTGTTTAAATACCTAACCAAATGGAGTATAAGAATGGCGTAAAAGTATTAGGGGTCGACCCCGTATGGCAAAGAAAGAAGAAGTATCTTAGTTTGCATATTTTTAATATATTTTTTTCTATCATTAAAGTAATATTCTCCCATGCTGGTCTGGGAGAAATAAAAAAACTTAGAATGTACCAGCTGCTTCTCTTCCCACGCAGATCGTAAAAGCCGATCGAGGGAATGGGTAAAAATGCAAATCATGTTAACAGGCGATGCGGCTAGCAACCCATCACTGTATTGATTGCTTTTCCATCTTCTCGCCCACCATGACGCTAAAAGTGGCTTTTGGGTCTTGCGGCCCTGGGCTCTGCATAGAACCGCAAGACCCAAAATACTCTGTCTGCCCCATTAGGGATAAAGACGTGATAGTATATATGTAGTATGTATTAAAGTAATAAGCATCATACCTTCGTCCTTTACGGGAGTGGCAGAGAAGGCTTCGCGGCCTTTTGTAGGCCAATCGTGGCTGAATGTGGGCCAATTAGAAGCTCGTAACGCGATCAAAAGAAGCTGCCGTGTTTTGTTGTTCCTTCCACGTCTTCATTATTAGCAAAAAGAATCCATATTTCTACTAAGGTAGGTACTCAGTATGTCTTAGAAAGAATGTGTTATTTTTTCACATTAAGTTGAGTTTTATTTATATAAGGTGTAACTTAAGATTTAAAAATTCTGACATTGCCATGTATATATATCTTAGAAACCAGCAAATTTGCACGAAAATACTACACAAAAAAAGACGACTTACCGCGACGCTATCCTACAAGGATAAAGAATATGTTAGCTAGGCCAAATTCTACTCATAATTTAGAAATTTTTAACTCCGGACCGCTTGCAATGTCAATAAAAGTCTATAACACCCTTCCAGATCTGCTAAAAGCAGAGAAGAAAGATACCATTTTTAATAAAAGATTAAAAGCACTGAATGTAGAAAAAAATTATTACACATTGGACGAGTTTTTTAATGATAAAGATTTGAAAAAATATAAAATAAATGACAAATAACGTATTTATTATGTACATTGGACAATGGAAAAAATAAATGATAATAATAAAAAGAAAATTGACATTTAAAAGAATAAAACCAACAATATAAATGTAAAGTACATAAATATAAATACACAAAAATAGCTAATATTTAATGAATTAAAATACTGACTTTGTTATACAAACTGACACTACTACTTACCTACTCGTATCAAAAAACGACCAAACAAATCAATCTTTATTTAAATAATTAGTAACTAATTTTATATTAGATAAATACTAACTAAAAATAAAAAAGTTCCATTTTTTTTTCTTTTGAATTGCCCTATCAGGCCTCATGTTGTACCTACTAATTTAAGAAGTGACTATGTAGTAAAGTGTTATATATGTACAATATGAAAAGCAATAAATGGATTGAATTATTGAACTAAATCTAAATATACTAAAACTATTTAAAGGGAGAATTCAGTTCATGATTCTGTACAACTTTCCCCAAGGAACATGTATTGAAATATGAAAAGTACTTTGTGGCTTCCCATACAAGTTGGAGTGTGGAACGTAACGACAGACAGAAACACGCTTGCACGATATGACTACACACAGAGAGCAGAGCAGACCGAAATCTCTACTTACAGACAGTACGTTTTGCCGAAAACTTTGTTGATAGAAAACACTGTTCGTAGATATCTTGGATCGTAGAAAGCACTGTTGACAGAAATCACTGTTCATTGATTGTCACTATCACCATAAACTTCGTTGGGAGAAATTACGGTTTCTAGTTACAAAGAAAAGCGCCTTTGGTTTTCTATCAACAAAGTTTTCGGCGAAACGTGCTGTCTATGAGTAAAGATTTCGGGCAGCTCTGCTTTCTTTTTGTAGTCATATTGTGCAAGCGTGTTTCTGTCTGTACTTCCTCATTCTACAAGTACGACCGATCAGCTGATCCGAGTTTGTATAGAAAGCCAAAAAATATTTTTTTATATTTTGACATACGTTCTTTAGGGAAAGTTGTTCACTATCACCACGAACTGAATGAACTATTTAATTAGTTTCAGTATATTTTGTTCTCTTCTTCTTATATTTAAGAGCTGGGCTCTTGTCGGTGGAGTGCTTTCCATGTCTCTCTTCCTTCCGCTAAGTTCTTAATCTCTTTATATGTTTTCACGTTTAATTTTTCTTTTATTTGGTCTATAAATTTTCTTCTGGGTTTTCCTACTCCTCTCTTTCCTTCTATTTTTCCTTTCATTATTGTTTTAAAGAACGCATCGTGGCGTAGTAGATGACCGAACATTTTCCCTCTTCTATTTTCTATAATTTGTATTATTTGTCTTTTCTCTCTCACATCCTCTAGTACCTTTTTATTTGTAATTTTTTCTGTCCAACTAATTTTTTTTATTCTCCTCCAGCACCACATTTCAAATGCTTCTAATCTATCTCTATCCTTTTTGGTCATCGTCCACGTTATAGTCATATTTTGTTAGACCTTATTTATTTTCAAAATTGAAAACCGACTTCTCCCCTAAACTACACAACCGATTTTGATGAAATTTCTATAAGACTATTTGACAAGTATGCCGTTTCAAACAAAGAAATAAATTTCCAAATCGGTCACGGACTCTTCGAATAATCGGTGAACATACATAAAAAAGGTCGCAAAGAATTGATGAGTTAGTCGCGAATGGTCTTAAACGCAAGGAGAATATGTAGCAACCCGTCTAAATCGCTCATGGTCTAAATAGCGAATTAAATAATAAAGATATAAAATTTATAATATTATTTTTATTTTTACAACTTCCAAAAAGTAGGAGGCCTTTTCAAAAGTCGGTTAAAAATAAAGATATAAAATTATAAAGATTAATTTAACTTAAATTCATTTTTTTACACATATCTACTATAAATTAAAACTAGACCTATTACTTGTTCAGAAAAAAACTGCAGCTTCATACATTTTACTACTCCCATGCTGGTCTGGGAGAAATAAAAAAAACTTAGAATGTACCAGCTGCTTCTCTTCCCACGCAGATCGTTAAAGCCGATCGAGGGAATGGGCAAAAATGCAAATCATGTTAACAGGCGATGCGGCTAGCAACCCATCACTGTATTGATTGCTTTTCCATCTCGCCCACCATGACGCTAAAAGTGGCTTTTGGGTCTTGCGGCCCTGGGCTCTGCATAGAACCACAAGACCCAAAATGCTCTGTCTGCCCCATTAGGGATAAAGACGTGATAGTATCTATGTATGTATGTTCATACATTTTGGCACGATAGGTATTTAATTTTGTATGGAGCTGCAGATTTTTTGCGATTTCAGAAACGGTCCCATAGTAAAAGTTGTTCATATTGATAAGTACTCTTACTCCCTTTCGGGTTGATACTCTCTATTCGTTACACTTTGTATAGTAATGTCTATATACATTTAAGTATAATTCAAATAACTTCAATTCCAATAAAACTACCCACCAATAGTATTTTATGCAACAGTTGTGTAATGTACTTTGTACAACGTTGCCTATAATACTTTTATTACGACTATAATTACGAAATAAAATACAGAAATAAACAAAGAAAAATATGAAATGTGTGACTAATTTATGTTTGGTAGATAATAGTTAGCTATGGTAAACAGTTTTTATAAATTGACGTCTTCCTAGTGATAACATTAATAAAATGTTTTTCTTATGTTGGCAGTTTGCGTAGGAGTATCTTTTTGGCGAAATAACGGTACATGTGCTGTAATGGGGAAAGACTATAGACTTTCCTGAAATTATAATTAATATTAGTGTTCGTGAGTATATAAAATACACAGTACCAGGGCGACCGAGCTTTGCTCGGTTACATCTCAATCATTAACTATTTTTTTTTAAATTTGTCTAAAAACAATGCAAAATAAAAAAAATATATAAACCTAAACATAAAAAAAACAAAAGTAAGTCACCGAGTGGGATTCGAACCCGTAACACTCTATCTAGCGGTCGCTATCCTTAACCGCTGAGCTAAATCAAAGCGATCGCGGCGCGACGAAATTAGCGACCATATTCTGCGTGGAAAGAAAAACGCATGAAAACTCGAAAACACGCGTTTTCCCAAACATAAAACTAATCTAGATCGATTGTTTACCCCCGAAAACCTCCATATACAAATTTTCAGCGAAATCGTTAGAGCCGTTTTCGAGATCACAGAAATTTATAAATAAATATATATATATACCTACAAGAATTGCTCGTTTAAAGGTATAAGATAACAGTAGAGGAGTAAAAAAATAAATTGTCTTCGTGTAGCATTTAGATATTATAATTGATACTAAAAAGTCTTTTATCAATATCTTCTTTTCCCATCAATCATTCAATTCGAAGGAAGTTAAGCTTTTCTAAAAATAAACTTTTTACGTATCCTTCGAGAATTGATACAGGAAATGTCAACATCATACTTAAAACTTCCTTTCAGTGTGATTTGTCTCTTTGTGATTCTTCTTAAAAATAAATAAATTCTCAATGCTATATGATTAGCATTATTTACTGCTTATAAATAAATTCAATTCATTTGAATATACACGCTGACTTTTTATTGGTTTTGGAAAAAAAATGCCGTATAGTAAATAAATTCCTCTATCCATACACGCTGACTTTTCATTGGTTTTGGAAAAAAAAATGTCGTATAGTAAATAAATTCCTGTATCCATATACGTAATCCAAATTTCTGTATGTCATAAGATAAAAAAGTTGCGTAAATGATTTTCGATCGAGACCACGTAGTTATACGCCGGCCGCCTACTGCGTAATGTCGATGACCCCGGCCGGCCGGCGGGCGGTGTATGGCGGCGGTACTACTAATTGACCTCACAATTTTACTTTCGAGTTTTAGTCAACATTTTTTGTTTCTGAATTTTTATTTTGACCAGCTAATTAAGTCTTACTAACGATGCCTATGAAGTGGCCTTCGGCTTCAGAACCAATAAAAAATCACCGTGTATATGTAATCCAAATTTCTGTATGTCATAAGATAAAAAAGTTGCGTAAATGATTTTCGATCGAGACCACGTAGTTATACGCCCGCCGCCAGCTGCGTAATGTCGATGACCCCGGCCGGCCAGCGGGCGGTGTATGGCGGCGGTACTACTAGTTGATAACTACCTCCCTGGTGTAGTGGTTAGAGCGTTTGGCTCATACCTGGAGGTCGCGGGTTCGATTCCCGGCGGGGGCAACGACTTTGTGTTTTTGTCCTAGTTTGGTTAGGATATTGTAGGCTGATCACCTGACTGTCTGATAAGTAAGATGATCCGTGCTTCGGAGGGTACGTTAAGCCGTCGGTCCAGGTCACTGTCTTTGACGTTGGTCGTTACCTAAAACCATGTCAGAGGCCTTTAAGGCGGTTTAAAAACTCTGACACTAGTGTTAGTCACTAACACACACGATAAGAAGAAGAAGACTACTAGTTGATCTCACAATTTTACTTTCGAGATTTTGACAACATTTTTTGTTTCTGATTTTTTATTTTGACTAACTAATTAGGTCTAACTAACGATGCCTATGAAGTGGCTTTCGGCTTCAAAACCAATGGAAAATCACCGTGTATACAACGTGGAAGGGACATACCCGTAATATATCGAATTACGAGCTATTATACTATATCACTATATGATGATAGGAAATAATAAAATACAAGACAAAAAACAAAAAAAAAACAATTGACATTGCACATTTTCGTAAAAAAATGGCAACTTTTTTAAAATTGTTAAATGTTATTTTAATTTTATTATGCTATTTATTACGGGTATCATCATCAGGTTTTTTGTCTCAACTGCAGGAGCACTACGGCCTCTTTCCAGAGCCATACTTAGCTATAGCAGCTATATAACTTATTGACATAATAAATAAAATAAATAAACCTATTTCCTTTCTAAACCTTTCCATTTTTCATGCAATAGATTTTTCTTCTGCCAAAACCCATTCAAGGGTACACCTTTCATAGGTATATCCAGGAATAGGTTTTGGCAGGAGCGCCACATAACAACCACTTCTCCAAAGGGCCTCTACGTGTTGGATCTGTATCCCCACGTAAGCCTCTCAAACGACCGGGGTGAAAAGACCCGTGATTCTCAAAGGTAGCTATTGAAATATAACAAAAATGCACAAATGGATACCTATGAAAAGGTGCACACTGCTATTACGAGGTTTTTTTTGGTTGCTGTTTGTTCGTTACGGTGTTCGTACTAATTTGTATCAACTTGTACCTATTTTACGACTGCAGTTATTGGGTTATGTCCCTTCGTGTCAAAGGGCAGTAAAACAACTTCTGTGATCATGTCATTTGGGCCTGCCGACGAATGTCAGAGTTTTATGGTCAATAAAAAAGTTCCTGGCTGTTTAAATTCGATGTTAAATAAAATTGGCTTTTTGAAGACATGGAAATACAGTAACAGTGCCTTTTTGACACGTTTTAGTATGCTCTTTGAGTTGGGAGACAATTCGCCCCACAAACATTTTGTTCCTGGGACAATTTGCCCCTTACCTGTGTGATACATTGTTTGCACACCAAAGGTAAGCAATGATTTTAAGTATATAGGGTGTACTTAAATGTATACAATGTGGAAGGGACATACCGGGCTATACTAGATCACTATAGTACCTACAATGAAATTAAAATAACAATCAATAACCAAAAAGAAAATTTCTTCGCTTCCATACAAAAGTGTGCAGCCGCCAGCGCAATTGTATGTATGTATAGTGATCTAGTATAGCAAGGTATGTCCCTTCTACGTTATATATAAAATAAATGGAAAAAAATTGGCATTGCATAAAAAATCTGTTCAGCCAGAACAGTTTTTTGTAATATTTTTTTTTCAGATTCCCTTTTTTAATCTTTAAAATTCTTATCAACTTCTATTTATAGCATAATTTAATTATGCATTGTCTACAAAACATGATTAAATATGCAAGTAGAAACTCACTTAGAAAATATTTTAAGAGATTTTCCTTAGAAACTTCCGGAGTAATTTCATTAGTTTTTTCACCCCCGCCATGTCGCGAGTCATTTTTACCCGGAGATAAGTTCTATTCATCTGAGTCAAGACACTAGATACTACAGTGGTTCCCAAACTTATTTTGTCTACTGCCCACTTTGAGAATAAATATTTTTTTAGCGCCCCCATTTTTTCACCTATTTAAAAACCACTATAACTTCAAATTAAATTAATTAATTATTGTGACCTATATATGTATATTAACGGAGAATTCTAAACGAAACTTTTACTATAACCCGCAACTTCAATAAAATAGGACAGATATATGAACTACGTGGAGAGAAATATAGAACCGAGTTTGAGCAATCTTTTAATTCATATTAGTTGATGTTCACAAGTTGTTGATGAGAGTCGAGAGCTCTTGCAGTCGTTGTTTAAGAGGCCTCCTAGCTAAATAAAGCTCCTAGCAAAAAAAAAAAACATTTTCTTTCTGGGTCTCTTACCGGCCTCCTTGAGACCTGCAGCGCCGACAAGGGGGCGTTATCGCCCACTTTGGGAAAGACTGGTCTAGAAGCTCGCCCGGTTTCTTGGTTATTGCTACTTAATATTGGGTTGTTGCCTCAAATTTTTAATTTTGCTCTTTCAGAACGTTGCAACTTTACTTCTCCCTCCAAGGCAGAGTCATCATCATAAGGTCTTTTTTTGTCTCCACTGCAGGAGCACGACCCTCTCGGCCCCTTGGCCAGAGCAGCAAGAGGACTTGTCCTACACTCTCCTCGCTGGCTACACGGATTGGAGAGGTCTCATTGATGTTTATAAGCTTTGTTAGCAGTTACAGTAGCTTGTATTTCCCGAGTCGCCTTCTACGTCTTCCTCGGGAGGACTTGGACTGGCCCTAATCTTCTTTGCCGGAAACCACACGGCACGCCAAGGTTTGAGTTTTGCTAAAATCCTGCCCTAAAACCTCCAGGGAGAGGAATTTCCAGTGTTATCCCCGTGTACAAAAATTGAGTCCCTCATAACTTTAGATAATGTGCTGATGTGTGCATTTGCTTGTTTTGTATTGTATTGTACTCTCGCCAGGGCAAATGAATGTCAAAAAGGTTTTTGCAAGGTTGCGAACTTCAAAATACTCGTAATGTTTCGCGTCACGCACGCTATATATTGGCGCAAACATTTGTCCCGAATTTCACGTGTCAGAGTTCTTTGATTTATTCGAGACAGGCCAATAGTCCAATTTACGACCAACCTTAGAGGGACGTGGGTGGCTTATTTATTGTTTTGGGCACAGGAGGTGGATGCACTGACGTATAAATACGTAGATACGTCAGCTCAAACTCAATGCACATTGATTCAGATTCAGATTTTTATTGCAAGTCACAGTTTTCTAAGGTGTTACATAAATAAGATAGGCACAAGTGACGCCCTGCTAGGGCACTGCAAACATCAAGGGTAACTAGATGCCAGTAGGGATTAAATGGTGATTTTGAAACTCAGTTTTATACGCCATTTTCGGTCATTTTATTCCCTCAATGGCGTATAAAACTGAGTTTCAAAGTCACCATTTAATATCTGGGAATTACTTTACCTTTAGAGCTTATTTTCAATCGCTCAATGACGTGTTTTGAATCGTATAATAAAAGAGCACCTAAAAATCAACGTAACTTCACATATAACACTATATTTCGAAAGTCGCGTAAGAGATATTTTGTGTAAAACTTACCAATATTCATTTTCAACTCGATCCGCAACACATTACACCACTTTTAGAATTTTAACTCTAGCAAATTCACATGTAACACTGCTTGTTTCAGTTAAACACAGACATGTGACATGTTTCACTAGACACTCAGAAACACTGAGTTTTAGCAATATAAAATTGCTGAAACCTAAAAGATCTGACCATAGTGCATAATGCAATGGATAATCGCTTTACCAAGGCCGTTTGCTCATGCCGGTGATCTAATTGGTGAGCACCTAGAACGAATAGTCTGTCGCAAGGTCATCGGGACGCCTTGGGATCGAGTTTTCTCATTACTGGCCCGATTGGTCGTGCCGGTGACCCATTGGCTATTGGCACCCAGTAAATACGAGAGCACTGTCACCCGTTAAGACATTGGTAAAAAATACCCACCGAGACCATGCTGAGAACTTTTCGATGTTTCTAGGCCGTTTGCTCGTGCCACACCAAGTTCGATTGTTGGCATCCTGGACCACGATAAATCCTATCACAAAGCATATGGGATCCATTTAGAAATTCAGTAAATTTATATTACATTTTACTCATAACTTCACAATGCAACGGTCCAAGTTGAAATGCATTGGTAGGTAAATTAATAGGGTTGCGAACGCACGTTGTGAAGGAGACATCGATCAACTATCGATAAAAGTTTTGAATAATTATGTTAAGATATTCTTCAATCGCAATTAATTGATTACATTAACAATCTCATTAATAAATTTGCTAATAATTACGGGAACTGTAACCAGTTATTTATTTCTTGTAGTCACTATCAAAATGAATTATCAAATAAATACTCGTATATGTAACGTTTATACAGAATACAATAAATATATCTTAAGGGTAATTATTTTGTGGTAACACCCGTTTCATATTAAATATACTTATGGTTATAATCAAAACCTTTCCACTTGAAAAAAGTTTAGTTGTAATATAAATTATTTGCATATAATTTTATCGATTCTAATATCTTGAAATCACTACGACAAAATTGTATAATCTGCATTATTCGTTCCCACGGAAATATACCACGAGCGTACATGTCACAGCGTGTTATGCTTACCTCAGCTCAGTTGCGGTTTTAGGCGACCAACCAGGGCGCCGGTATAAAGGGGGCCATGACTGCTCATGTATATCCCCTCGCCAATTGATCGAGGCCTACTTACTTTTTATAAACAACTATTTCATTACGTATATTCATTTTATTGTGGATATCTATGTGTTTTTCACCTTAGCATCCATACCGCTTATCCACTTTTGACAAATGAGATGTCAATCGATTCTACTTTATTGTCCGGGTGACAAAGTTTACAATTTGTATTCAATAAATGTATATAAAGCATTCTTCATACAATAATTGCGGGGCATAAATTTTTTTTTTGTTTTGGTTTCGAGATGTATATCAAATGGAAGGTCTTAATTAACACATTTCAAAAATATATACATTGTTAGCTGTAAATGGCTTCTGTAATCAGGTATTAGTTTTTAAAACATAAATCTTGTTTCGAATGGGTTTGCATTGCATTTAGGTGGGGGCACCTTAGAAATTTCGCCCAGGGCGCTGGTAGGGCTAAAACCGGCACTGCCTAAGCTTACAAAACAGTTGTAAAGGATAGTTGCGACCAAGTGCAAATATATAAAGTATAAGTAGGTAGTAAAAAATATTATTTTTCTTTCCTCTCCACTTAAATTTCAAAATCTCTTTCCTATAACTTGTGAATTAAAATACCTTTAGCAAATTTAATTCTTCATGTCTAAAATTTATATCTTTGATTCGCAACTTGTAGAAAATGTTTTTTATTTGCTAATAATACCTATACAAGATATGATTTCTAGTTTAACCTATATCACTACATGTTGATTGCAAAAAGATGATTAGTAGTACGAACACAAGTCATTTTAAACAACACCTAATGTGATCGCACCTTTACATACAATTTTTACCCTTTGCAGCTTCTCCTCCCGTGCAGATTGTAAAAGTCGCTTGAGGAAAATTCTGACGAACTATGGTAATAGCTGATGTGGTTAGCAACCCATCATTATTTGGTTCTATTTTCCACCTATGCACCACCAATATATGCTAAACGTAGCCTTTGGTCTTAATGCCCTAGGTCTGATACAGTTCCTGTTTTCTGTTGTTTAACCCTCTTTTGTCAGTTGGTTAATTAGCTATTGACATAGGCGGCCTTTTTTGATGATCGTATTTCAAAGGAAGTTTGCAACATGAAACTTTTGTTTTCGAGTTCTGCTTTAATAAATTCGACTAAAATAAAGTGCTTACCTATGCTATCAAAACTCAGACTTTGTACACCGTTTGGCTTAAGTCATGTATTATTATTGCTAATTTTTATATGTGAATCGGAAATTTCTTCGGCACACCTAAAGGTTTACAATATCTGTAAAAATATTCATGATTCGGCTAAAACGCTGTATATATAATCTTGTAGGGTGGTTTTTCACCCAATTAATTTCGACGAGTGCCAACTTAAACACAGTCTACTGAAGCACTAGTGTGTGTGTGTGACTCTACGACGTCTCCCTGCCTGTTGCCAACCAGCAACGCCGATCCAGCTGCTAGCCAGTCTTTCAAGACGAGAATCTACGCGAGAACTATAATGTTCGTAAGTTTATATTCGTTATATTGATTTAAAAAAATAAGATAACGTGATTGCAATATATTGATTTATCCACACTTTATTTGTTGTGTAAGTCAGACTCGCATTTTGACTTTGACTTTAATAATAACATTAATTTCAGGTCGGAGTCTGATTACATCAAGAAGCGTCCTACTAAGGGAGCGAAAAAACAAGTGCGGGACCCACTTTTCGACTCTGACGAAGAGCCATCAACTTCTAGAGTAAGGTAAATATCAATTTTAAACATTCATTATTTGAATCAATCAATTATTATGAAAACGAAATCATAATACTATATAAATCTAATTTTAAATTACATAACTACTTAAATTAAATTATACCTCTATAAAATATACTAAAACTACTTAAAACACTATTTTAAACATTATCTAATTTTAAAGTGCCTGAAAGGATTTTAGAATAGTGTTAATCAACATAGTGTTTATATTTTCAATGCTTTTCTAATATTTTAAATGTATTTGATTGCAGATCAAGCCCCGCTGCCAGTAAGCAGTCGAAAAAGCGACAGCAGTTAGTGGACGACATAATCGAGTCAGACGAAGAAGTCTTACCTAAAAAGTAAGTTTTATAATATTACTTAAATTACCTTAGATTTAAAACGAGTATACATAGTTTTCTACTTCTTATTTCTGTCTGTTCACATTATTCGTAATACTTCATACTCCTGTATTGATAATTACGTTACACACTTAATTCATTACACCTAATCACTAAAGTTTTATAGAAGAATTATTACTTCAGCTAAATAAATCAACTTTTTTTCTCTACTATGCAGATCCAAGCCAGCGAAGCCAAGACAGCAACCGAAAAAATCCGCAGCGCCTAGTAAGACCGGTTGGCATGACAGCGATTCCGAAGACGAAGTCTACGATAAGACTGTCAAGAGCCCGCAGACCCTGCAGTCCGTTCTAACACGGCGAGTGGCGGACGGTGTCGTGAGGCGTACAGCCAACTTAGACGGCGATGTATTCGTAGAGGTGAAGGTATACAACACCGCGGATATAGCTTTCGTTGATCCAAAAGATAGATGGGAGCACGCTGTCTTACTGTTAAAGTTTAGAGCAGACGGTGACGCTCCTGAGTTGCGCTCACTAAAAGGTTTTTTGAAAAAGTGCAAAGCGCACTTTACAGCTGAAGGCAAATTTATTCCTAATAAGAAAATTTAAAATGTTTTACTACCTGTTTAATAGTTTTAATAACATAAGTAAGTTTTGCGCTTCCTAAAACATTTCTTAAAAAGTGCAAAGCGCACTTTACAGCTGAAAGCATTTTTTCTAATAAGGAATTTTAGTTCTTTTTATAACTTTGATTAATACTTTTTTTAACATAAGTAAGTTTTGCGCTCACTAAAAGATTTCTTAAAAAGTGCAAAACGGACTTTACATATGATAGCAATTTTTTATAATTTGACAAGTTTTGTCTTTTTTACATTAATACTATAATTGTTTTTTTCTTAATAACAAATGTTCTATGTTATTCAATTACCGCATATTAACTCTCTTTCCATCAACCATTCGATTTATTTAAATCTAATCTACAATAATCTAAAATTTATGTAATATAAAGTTACAATTGTATTTTGAATTAAACTATAAAATAAACTTATATTTATGAGTTAAATAATTATTTTACTCTTCACTCATACCTACCTATCATATTAGTAAATTTTATTGCATATTTACTGTAAATATGACTAATAAAACAGTCTACTGCACTGTTTGCGATTTATCAGTAAAGAGTCGCGCTTTCTCAAGTCATCTTAGAAGTAATATACATAAAAACAATTATTCTATCGATATTAGTAATGATATTCAAAATATAGGTGGGGCGTTCAGAAATAGAATTGCTTCATACAGAGTGCTGCCTATGGTCGCAGATGGAGATGACCATGCAGTAACGCTACCAATGGAATTCTTACAAGGTTTAAGATCTCGTGTAAAACATCTATTAGCCGCAAGACGCGCTACATATAATTCAATCAAAGTTAACTTTGAGTTGTTTGCCGAATTTAATCTACCTTCAACATTAAACAACGATATAAAATCATTTTCTACTGAAAACTTTATATTACATAACTATTATAATTTTAACGAAATTTTTTCCAAAGTCGTTTGTACTATTATTAATAAAATAGATGAATTTCAAGAAAGGGACAGCGGCTGGACATTTCTACGCAATTTGTACTTAGAAGTAAACATCAATAAGTACAATCCTTTGAGAGGTGCTAGATTTATTGAATTACCGAAATCTATAAAATTAAAACGCGCCTGTGTCAATGTACAAAATAATGATGAGTTTTGTTTTTTGTGGTGTATAATGGCTGCATTATTTCCAGCTGTCAACAATCCACATAGAATATCTTCTTATCCCAGATTTGAAAATAAACTTTATATCAAAAATATGACTTTTCCCGTTGGTTTCTCGGACATCAAAATCTTTGAAAAAAATAATCATCTAATTAGCGTCAATGTATACGGTCTTGGAAAAAAGTCAACAATTGTGGGTCCTTTATACAAAACTAACCATAAAAGAAAACATCATGTCAATTTGTTACTATTAGAAAAAGGTGAATTTCGTCATTATTGCCTCATAAAAAATTTGAGTAAATTACTGAGACCTCAGTTAACAAAACATGCCGGAAAAATATATTTTTGTGATGAGTGCATGATATTTTTTAATATAAAACAAAAATTTGATGACCATATTTGTGGTGGGGTTCGAACAGTTTTACCTGAACCAGGAACTGTAATTCAATTTAATAATTTCGAAAGAATGCAAGATATGCCATTTGTTATATACGCTGATTTTGAATCTTTATTAGTTGAACCCGAATCAAAAAATCATGACTCGAAATGTACATCTATTATGCAGAAACATGTACCAGCAGCATTTGGCTATTATATCGTCTGTTCTTTTAATAGCTCTCTCAATAAATATGTGTCTTATCGTGGGAAAGATTGTATCGAAAAATTTCTGAAATTTCTTGGTAAAGACGTAAAACAAATATACAAGATTTTGAAAACTCCAATTCCTATGTCTTCATTAACACCAGATGAGCAAGAAAATTTTAATACATCAAAATTTTGTTTTCTCTGCGAAAAATTGTTACTTGATGACAAAGTAAAAGATCATTGTCACCTAACAGGAACATACCGTGGAGCGGCTCATTCTTACTGTAACCTTAAATATCAGTTACCAAAATTTGTTCCAGTATTTTTTCATAATTTGTCCGGATACGATAGTCACTTATTTATTCGAGAGTTAGGTGAAATGCAAGGCAACTTAAAGGTAATTGCGAAAAACAAGGAAAACTACATATCATTTACAAAATTTTTTAATACAGGTTATCAGGAATATATACCGGTGCGGTTTGTGGATTCATTTAAATTTTTAGGTACTAGTTTAGAAAAACTTGCTGCAAACTTAAACGAAAGTGACTTTAAGCACTTATCAATTTTTTTTCCAGAGAAAAAGCATTTTGATCTAGTAAGACGAAAAGGTGTGTACCCATACGAATATATGACTAGTTGGAATTCGTATAAAGAACTTAGTTTACCATCGCGAGATTGTTTCTATAGCCATTTAACTAACGACTCTGTTTCAGAGTCTGATTATCGTCATGCAAATCAAGTTTGGAAAACATTTTGTTTAAAAGATCTCGGTGAATACACGGACTTATACCTAAAAACAGACGTAATTTTACTGGCAGATGTTTTTCAAAATTTCCGTATAACTTGTAAAACAAATTATAAATTAGACCCAGCATTTTATCTAACAGCACCGTCTTTAAGTTTTGATGCAATGTTATTGATAACTAAAGTAAAACTTCAACTTATAAACGACCTAGAAATTATACGCATGATACAACAGGGTATTCGTGGAGGAATCTGTTTGTGCTCTACCAGATATGCAAAGGCAAATAATAAATATTTGGATAATTATAATTCATCCTTACCCGATAACTATTTGCTGTATATAGATTGTAATAATTTGTATGGTTATGCTATGTGCTCTTATTTACCCTATTCAGATTTTACGTTAATGAACCAATCTGAAATTAATGAACTTAATATTCTTAGTGTACCCGATGACTCACAATATGGTTATATCTTGGAAGTTGATTTGGAATATCCTGAACATCTCCACGATGCTCACAATGACCTACCATTTTGCCCACAAAAATTTACACCACTAGCATCTAAATCTCCAAAGTTAATTCCTAATTTATACGATAAATTTTATTATGTAATTCATTATGTTCATTTAAAAACATGTGTACGATATGGATTGATATTAAAGAAAATTCACAGAGTAATAAAATTTAAACAACATCCATTTTTAAAACAGTATATTGATTTGAACACAAAATTACGTCAAAAGGCTAAGTCAACATTTGAACAGGACTTTTTTAAATTATTAAATAATAGTGTTTTTGGAAAAACACTAGAAGATTCTGAGAAAAGGGTTAATATTCATTTAGTGAATCGATGGACTGATACAAGAAACAAAACAAATAAAACTTACTCAGCTGAACAACTAATATCAAAACCAAATTTTCATAGCTGTACTATATTTTCAGAAAATTTTGTAGCTGTACAAATGAGACCCGAGTCAGTTATCTTAGATAAGCCTATTTACATAGGGTTTACAGTATTGGAAATGTCTAAACACCATATGTATGATTTTCACTATTCTATTATGAAACCATTCTATGGGAAAAGTTTAAAGCTTTGTTATACAGACACTGATAGTTTTTTATATTCCATTGAGACAAAGGACGTATACAAAGATATTAAATGTTTTTTTCAATCATACTTTGACACGAGTAATTATAAAAATAACAACCAGTATGGAATCTTATGTCAAAATAAAAAAATACCTGGGCTCTTTAAAGATGAATTCGGAGGAGATCTGCTTTTGGAATTTGTGGGTCTTAGGTCAAAGCTATATTGTATTAAAACAAAAGAAAAGGAAATAAAAAAAGCTAAAGGTGTCAAAAAATCTGAAATAAAAAGCTTAAATATAAAAGATTATAATGATGTTTTGATGTATAATACATCTCTGAAGAAAAGAAATATTTTATTTAAATCTCTTAAACATGAACTTTTCACACAGTCAGTAGAAAAAGTTGCACTCTCTGCTAGCGATGATAAACGCATAATACAAAAAAATAAAATTGATACCTTATCTTGGGGTCATCAATCAAGTTGGTTTTAAAATAAAATGTTAACGCTTTTGTATGACGAATGGTCGATGGAAATGAATGAAAAAATGTTTAACTATAATTTAAGGTAAACTTGTGTATCAGCAAGATGCTGAAGATTTTATTTTGTATATTGTCTATACATATTCATTATGATTTATAATAAACATCTATAGTACCATATTTAGTTAAGTTGGTTTTAAAATAGATATATTGTTATTGTTACTCTTTTGTATGACAAATAGTCGATGGAGACGACTAAAATGTGATTTACTGTAATCAAAAATAAACTTGTGTATCCGCAATATGCTAAAGATATTATATTGTATATTGTCTTTTTTAATTATGATTTATAATAAACACCTATTATACCATATTTAGTTGTTTTCTTTTCATATGCTACTTTTAAAATATAAAAAAAACACTACTAAATGTATTCGGCGTGCGTGATAGACAGTATTTAAAATAAGCAGGCGTTCAAAATACAATTTTACTAGCTATGCCCATGGGCTTCACTCCCCGTGGGAATTCCAGAATAAAAACTATCCTTTGTCCTTCTCTGGGTCTTAAACTATATCCATACCACATTTCATCTAAAACGGTTCTGTGGTTGAAGCGTGAAGAGGTAAAAAACAAATATACAATCTCACTTTTGTATTTATAATACTAGCTGTGCCCACGGGCTTCGCTCCCCATGGGAATTTCAAGGTTAAGAGTACCCTATGTCCTTCCCCAGTCTCAAACTATATTCATACCAAATTTCATCAAAATCGGTTCAGTAGTTTGAGCGTAAAGAAGTAACAAACAAACAAACACACAATATGAACAACGTTTCGGCGCGCTCACGCCTTATCACATTGTTTTTATAACTGAGACCAGATGTTTACATTTAGGATTGCTGCCGCGACAATTCTGAGAAGCTATTGAGCCAAACTAGCGACTTAAGCATAATGGAGAGATTTATGATGTTTATATTATTTTTTGTTGGCGCCTAAAGCAGCCGGTGTGGAAAAAATTTGTTCGTGCGAATTGAAAAATCTGTAATGAATATTTGGAAGTCGTAAAGTATTAACACCTTATGTATTTATATTCTGCAGTATATAAGCTTTATAATGAGGGTAAAACATAGGTATAGGTGCCTAGTAAAAAAAGAATTACTCGTATATAAGGTCTAACCTGAAAAATAACATGCTGAAACTATTTGACGGGTGAATTGAGGCCATGATACTGAACAACTTTCTTGAAGGAACATGTATCGAAATATGAAAAGTAATTTTTGCCCACCCATACAAGTTGACTGATTAGCGATCCAAGTTTGTATGAAAAGCCAAAAATTATTTTTCATTTTTCGACATATGTTCCTTGGGAAAAGTTGTTCAGTATTACGGGCTGAAATCACTCTTAAAATAGTTTCAGTATATTTTGTTAGACCTTATATATGTGAGGTAGCTTTTTTTTTTCAATTTACGTTTTGCGCGATGTTTGAAAAAATAATGTAAAGAGATTATTGTATTTAGCTATTTTATTTTTAGTTTATGGTATATGTTATATATTCAACAATACTAAAGGTATAATTATAAGTATATATTTTAGGAAGGAATCATGTATGAAATATGATAGCTATTCGAACTTAACACCTGGCTAGTGGAGATGAACATGTCTATTCTTGTTTGGTTTGCGAAGAACGTCGAGTTTTGCAATACAATCATAATGTATATTATTATATAAAAGACTCGTGCTGTTTATAATCGTCTTTCAGTTGTTATTGAACAGCCAATCTGCGATATATCATCGTCTGCTAAACCGATTCAAACCCACTGCGGTTTATAACTTAATGTAAGTAGACATATTTTTTCTTTAATATCACTTAATGTCTAAATATTATATGTGTTACTTATTATTAAATGTATGTTTTGTTCTTTACAGATCATGTTGGACTCACAAGAAACTTGCATATTGTGCTCTCAATACGCTCAAGATCCCAACGAAGGTCTTACAGAAGACTTACAGTTCATTCATGTGCTGAGAGATCGAGCTGCAGAACTTAAGAAAATCGAAGATAAGAAGGAGGCTGCGTTGAAGAGAAGCAAGGAACTTGCATCATCGTCTTATGTAATTAAAAAGGCGCGAAAGGGCATCCGGGTGATTAAAATTCAGATCTTGGATCTAGAGAACGAGCGTGAGCGCGTCCCAACATACAGTGCTTTGTCTCCTTCAAGTTCTCCAACTCAACGCCAAGACGATGATAGTGTGGTGTTAAGTGCGCAATATGTGATCAGTGACTCATTTGATGAAATATTGGAATTGACTGAAAACGTAATTAGTAAGATAAGTAAAAAACTTAGTAGTGATAATTTTGATTAAGTACTTATGCTGTAAATAAACTTAGTTAATTTTAATATATGTGTGTATATACTTATTTATATTAATAAAAATGATTGTATTTAATTAAGTAATAAATAAAAGATAGTATATAATTTTTTTGTGATAATTAAGATTAAGTATGTCTTTGATTTAGTAATAGTTATATAAACATATTTTAATATAAATGATATAATGTATTTGTAGAATTAATTGAGTAATAAATAAAAGATGGTATATATTTTCTTGTTTTATTATTATCCATAACCATGAACTATATTTACAAAAAATATTCTATTTTCTATCAACTATACTAAAAAAATCTTATAGTTATAACATTATTTTATTTTCCATCAACCATTTCTTTATACATAAAACATTTTTTAGTGCACATTGTCTTAGATGAAAAATACAATTTAATGAAAAAGATCCTTTACAATACTTAGCTTGAAGCTCTTTTAAATTTGGAATATTTTTATTTGTAATATCTTCAATATTTTGGTGGTCACATAACTGCTGAACCCACAACACTTTTTCTTCACCTTTCACAATAATTTTTCGTCCATTTAAATAAGGTTTTATAATCCTATGAAATTCTTTGTAATCGACAAATCCAGAGCCCCATCGATATCCGAGATTTTTTTCGATCCACCGAACACGTTTCCTTTCTTCAGGGGTAAGTTGGGAGAAAGCATAAGGCGGTTTTATTAAAAATATATGAGTATGCTCTTCAGTAGCTATTGCAAATTCCTTTACAATGAATTCATTGCTAGGGTTTTTGAAACCTTGTAGATCTACGACAATTGTGTTTTTATTCATGATATCTTTTTAACAATGTTGCTCAAAGGCTTGTATTCAAATATGCAATCGTTTAATATCAAGCAATATGCTGCTGTCTGATCAGGTATTTCTTGGTCAGCTTCAATTTCTACTCTCACGTCTATAGAGCCCTTCAATGTTTCCTGCTGACGGGAACAGTCGATAACAAATAATGGAGAAACGTCTTTGAATTCTTTTAAGCTCAACAAAGGTTCTGCTCGACGTCCATAATAAGACTGCTGAAATCTTGCATATTGTTCGTATAATAAAGAAAACTTATTTTCTGAGAAACTTATGTTCAATCCTTCATAGGGGTAATACGATGAATTTAAAAAAACTTTTATATCACGAATATTACAGTGATCGAATTCTGCCATTGACGTTTGTGGTTGATGTTTACGATTGGTTTGGAACCCAATAATAACAAACCGTGGTTTCTCAGTTTGCGATGTAGTTTTAATTGCCCAAGTGTGTTTACGAGTTCTGGGGAGTAATGGGTATTCATAGAGATCCCAATTCCGGAAAGCTAATGTAATAGCACGATCTTTTTCCAGATGTTTCAATAAATTAATTCTTTCACGATCAGATACTTTGACGTGTGGAACTCGCCAAACTATTTTATTAATAACTATATCATCAACAATTTCTTCATTATTTAATATTAATGCATTAAGGTTACTGTTGCTTCTTAGTAACACTAACTCATGTTTGCAATTTATTATGATTTTTTCGTAATCTTCCGCGAAGCCTAATATTCTGTTTAATGGTATTGAAGCAGAGAATGAACCGTCATGAACATTAGTTGTACCAGTAGGAGACCACCCCCATACTTTTGCAGATTTTGATTCATTTTCATTTAAGGAAAGATATGATTTTATGGTTGTAGTAATACCAGCATTTTTTATTCTATCTATTTCAACTCCATTTAATTCATACCGAATATCTTGAAATAAAAATAATGCAGGATTGTTGACAAAGCTAACACTTGAAAGTACTTCTTTTGTTTTACTATTGTATACGTTTGCTTTACCTTCAATGTACAATGTGCTGAGAGAGGGTAATATGTTCAAGTCTTGTTGGTTAATAGGGATTCGGATTTCATCATTCTTGTTGAAACTTGTCACGTACGGCTTGTATGAATGAAATTCGAAACTTTCCACGCTGTTGTCGTAGGCTGTTGGTTGAGATATATTTAAAATATTCATTTTAATAATCCTACCAATTTCAAATATTCTTGGTTAGTTTTTGAAAGCTTCGTCTGTGAAGAATGGAGAGGTCTTCTTTTCTGAGATGTTTTCTTGAAACTAACTTGAAGAGAGGATGGAATAGGGTTTTTATTAAAATTAATCATTTTCTTCTGAAATGTAAATACAGCTGAACCTCCTCACCGCGTAAATTGATTTGATTGTTTTCAGCGTCTAGCAATCTGATATTCAGATCAGTAATCGAATTTTGGTTGATTGGGAAATATATTATATTCTTGGGAATTTCAATAATGCGATAACCAGGTGGTACGTTAGGCACAAATTCATGAATTATGTGACTAGGTTTTCCGTTTACAAAAGATCCGCTCACTACATCACATTCGATGCGCACGAGAGTAGTAGATATAATGCTGACAGGATAACGAGATTCAGTACTTTTATTAGCTTTAACAGTCTCTTTTCCGAATCCTAAGATTCTACCAATTGAATCACGTTTTTCAAAATAAATATCTTTGGAACAGAAAATATTAGTTTTCAGTGTATTGTTATTACAAGTAAGTTTAAAGGAAGCATTTGTAATATTACTACTTAAAAAATCTTGTATATCTTGAAGTTCATAAGACCCTTCTGGAATCTCGATAACTTCATTTCCATAATATAATTTATTATTTCTCTCGTCTATGTTGGGAATCGAATTAAAAGTAGAAAAGTATAAAAGACCACATTCATAATCTCCAAGTAATTCTAGAGTTGGTGAATAGTTTGTTGTCAAGGAGCTTCCCACCCCAGTTATTGACACAGTGAAAGACATGTTTGTACTAAAAAAAAAATTTTTTTTATTCACTTAAATACATTTTTCCAAAAATTTATTAAAAAATTCAAGCAATGATGTCCACAGTTCGTGGATCCGAAGTTCTGATGTTGAATGTAATTATATTTAATGGGTGTATTTTTCAAATATTTTATTAACTCTAATGGTGGTTTTACATTGCCAAAACTATCAAAATATTCAGAATAATTATCAAGCTTCGCGTAGGCTACCCAGTGAGTTCCAGGGTTATTACAACTATCAAGGTTGAGTATTGCGCACTCTATTTTTCTTGGTTTCGTAGGTAAAGAATCTCTCATAAACACACCACGAAAATAAGGTATATCGTTAGCATACTCTAATAAATCGAAATTAGTAAGTGGTCGTTTGGGTAGCCATTTCATTAGTTTTTTGAATTTTTAAGATATAATCCCGCTCCTTTTTTACTATGCTTGATGTATAATCCTTTTCCAAGAGCAACTGCTTCCATTGTTTTGTTGTGTCGTGCAGACTCTTGAAGATTCTGTTTAGCCACTTTGTAATCATTTACAGCTTTTGCTATACCTGCAGCTCCACCAGCTAGTGAACCGAGAGCCGATAATCCAGCAAAGATGGGAATCAAAGGCAAAAATCCACCACACTTAGGAATAGGTATATAGCGTGGTAAGCGCATACCACTTTTGTTTGTAAATATTTTCTTTGCAGCTGCATAAGCATATTTAATAGCAGTGTTTTTGTCTTTACGTTTAATTTTTTTCAAACCAGACTGTATTTTTTTCACAATTTTCATAAACGATTGCGCTCCTGCGCCTGCTTTTAGTTTTGCTTTCATAGCATTTTTTACAATCCATGAGGCAATTTTTTCTCTTTTACCTGCATTTTTGGATTTTAACCTTTGTTTTGCCATGTTTAAAAGTTCTAAATCAGCGTTATGTCGAATGTTAATATCACTGTTATTATACGCAATATCGTGATACATGCACGCCCTATCTAAATCGTTAATACCTCGGTCACCTCTTAATAACCTTTTCTGTAATTTGGTTCCTGGACCGCAAAACTGATATCCGGGTAAATGTAGTTCAAACGGTAACTTATCAATTAAACTGTTAATAATACCACTTCCTTTCTTCATGAATAAGCCGAAACTGATGTTTAACCTTCCGATACTTGACTTATATTACTGCAACAGCGCACTTTTGTCGACCCAACTGTTTTCGGAATCACTTAGTCCTAACCATTTTACAAACAATTTAGTTCCTTTTCTTTTTATAACTTTTTCAATGAGATAAAGATCAGGAAACTTAGTCTTCTGTAATTCATAACCGTAAAATGTTCCCAAAATTAGTTGCTTATGTTTGTCTTCTATTTGATAAGTAGGTGGTTTGGTACAAGTTACTTTTTTAACAGTAAATATTTCCGTTGACCAGTTAGGGGTGTAACCTTTACTAAAATCTCCTTTATACTTACTAATTCGAACATGATCACCAACATGAAACAGGGATTTCGTGATATGTTGTTTTTGAGTTTTATTTATATTAGCCTTGACTAAAGTCTCATTATACTTATTAACGTCTATTGGTTTAAACTTTGTTATGCTATGGGGTGTCCTGTTATAACGTTGAACAACGGATTTCAAATTACTGCCTAACCATTGATACTGTCCATAAAGACTAAATAATTTGTATAGATGACTTTTTAATGTTCTTATTACTCGCTCAACTATCGATGCTTTTTTTACAGAATAAGTGGAATAATGGTTTATTTTATATTTGCCCATCAATCTTTGAAAATGTTCATTGTAAAACTCTTTACCTAAATCTGTTTGCAAATTGCTTGGTTTTCGAGTTGATTCAGTCAATATATGTCGCATTGCATCTGTAACACAGTCCTTTGTTTTGGCTTTAAGAGGATTCACCCAAACATATTTCGATAAAGCGTCAATAACAACCAATATGTATTTGTATCCTTTATTAAACTGTGCATATTTTTGTAAGTCTATAAGATCAGCTTGCCACAAATCATCCATTCCTTTTATAATTGTACAACGACGTGGAAAATTCCTTCTCGCTGATCTATGGAGCTCGTCAACTATATTCCGTTTACTCATTTTTATTTAACCTTGACATCATTGAATCTATATCAGTTTTTGTATAGTATGTGGAACTTATATTAGACGAAACAGCTTTTTCTAAACCACTAAGATAATTTTTTACATTTGTTTGTATTTGTTTTAATTCAGCTCTTAAATCTTGAATTTCTTTATCCAAATAGGCTTTGTTAACCGCGTCGTTATCTTCCTTTGGATGTAACAATCCCTTTAATCTTGTTAGTTTTAGATTGTAATCTCCTGTTTCCGATTTGGTTAATAGGTCGTTTAGAGAGTCAAAATATTTAGAAACTCTTAAACGCTTATGAACGTGGTGACCGAATTTGTCTATATTCATTGCAATATAATATAAGTATATAGAGCGAATATTATATGTAAACTGCTCAAATCTCTTAATGTATGCTCTTTATATATTCCTAAATTCTCTCGATACTACTAAGATATAATACTACTTAATTTTCCCAGTGAATGCTCTTTAAGTTGTACATTCACTATCCCAGCTTCTTGTAATTCTGTTATAATTTCAATAATTTCGTTATCTAATCCTGTGTTGCCAGCTGCCCGTGACCCTAACAATAATTTTAGTCGTTCTACTAACTCATTAGGATCATTCCAATAAACCAAATCAGTATTTTTTTTAAGATTTTTCAACAGCTCCATACCTGACCCCTTTGAAAGACTCTCAGTACTAGTGGTTACAGTTCTAGTAAATTTAAATAGAGGTTTAATGATGTTCGTGTATTTAAAACCTTTATTACTATTAATAGGCTTCTTAGGATCGTAGTTACGTCGATGAGCATTGGTTTCCAATAACAACAATTTGTAATATTGTAAATCTTCATCTGTAATTAAATCCATGTTTGGTATTTTCTTGAAAAGTAATTCTTTTAAACCCGGTGTCTTTTTAATAATACGAGTTCCTATTTTCCATGTTACATCTTGGTCGAAGATACGTATGTTGCCTAGCAAGACTTTTCCGCGATCATGTCTGATACCAAAAGGAATATCATTAAGTGCTTCGGATGACCAAGACATATCATCATGATGTGTTTGATCTTTAGAGGTCGGTGATGAGCGAACAGATTTGAAGGACTCATCACTTAGGTTGTGTTCAGAGGGTGATACAGTAAGGGTTTTGTTAGAATTGTGTTCATGAGAATCATAGTTTTCTTCATCGTGTTCTTCCTCGTCAAATGGTTCATCTAAGTCTTCTTTAGTAAAAAATGATTCTTCATTTTCACTTAACTTCCTTATTTTTGTTTCGGGTATATAATTCTCCTCTTTTTCTTCGTCATATTTTCTAATGTTTTTACTTGACAGTTGATTAAGTGGATCAACGATAGGTTTGAATATTGTTTCTAAAGCCATGTTGCTCGCGTTTTTTGTATCTCTTATCAAACCCACCTTTCTTTTTACAGCAGCTGCGGATTTCACGATTTGTTTTTTTATTTTTTTCTCCATTTTATGATCCGTTCTTGTTCAGAATCTCACATAAAGTGAGTTGTTATCATAATGACAGTTTCTTTTTAATGCTAATCTATAACTATAAATGTATCAAATTTCATCCTGTAACATCCTTTATTTCGCTCACAATCCTTATTTATTACAACATAACCATACAGTTCTTTCCATACTGTTGAACACAATTCACGGAATTGATACCATGACATATCAGAACGCACGTGTTCTTCATAAACGTGTTTTAAATTGACATCATCCTGTTTGAATAATACAATAAGGTTTGCATTATCTCTCACGAGTTGCTTCGGTATTTTGGTATAAGTTTGATTAAGATAAAAACAGTCAATATTCTTATGACGTCCCATAGCGAAATAATCCCGTATATTATTTTGATTTTCACAGGCAACATCGTCAAATATTATAATAGAGTTTGGATCAGCTTCTTGCGGATTCAACACTTCAGTATTATGACTATATTTTTTAAACGATACACCTGGCACCATATTTAATACTTTTTCTAGAAATAAGTATTTTGGTTGGTATAAAGATTTTGAATATACGTACAGATTACGAAATCGTAGACCATTTTCATGCAATAATAAGCTTATCACTAAATTTGTCTTTCCACAACTTGATGGTCCGCATACAATGCAACGTATTGTATTTGGCAACAAGTTGCCATGTCGCTTAACCCCATTCGTCAGCATAGTAGGGCAAATACATTGTAAGTTTAAGGATTCTTTTTGTTTTATAAATTTCATAATTAGACAATTTAATTAACTTGACTGTCACCTTTGCTGTATCTTAACAAAATGAAAAGTTACAACTTTGCTATTATATTTATTAAAGGTGCCCACGAATTAGATCACCAGCATGAGCAAATGGCCTTGGTAAAGCGATTATCCATTGCATAATGCACTATTGTCAGATCTTTTAGGTTTCAGCAATTTTATATTGCTAAAACTCAGTGTTTCTGAGTGTCTAGTGAAACATGTCACATGTGTGTTACATGTAAATTTGCTAGAGTTAAAATTCTAAAAGTGGTGTAATGTGTTGCGGATCGAGTTGAAAATTAAAATTGGTAAGTTTTACACAAATATCTCTTACGCGACTTTCGAAATATAGTGTTATATGTGAAGTTACGTTGATTTTTAGGTGCTCTTTTATTATACGATTCAAAACACGTCATTGAGCGATTGAAAATAAGCTCTAAAGGTAAAGTAATTCCCAGATATTAAATGGTGACTTTGAAACTCAGTTTTATACGCCATTGAGGGAATAAAATGACCGAAAATGGCGTATAAAACTGAGTTTCAAAATCACCATTTAATCCCTACTGATGCCATTTTACTTAAATATATTCAATTAAATTTCATTATAAACATTTCTTTTTATTTCATTTAATTATTATAGTATTATACGTACACTTTCATATATATGCATGCAGACAGAGAATAAGCTACAAGTCATTGAGAAATTCGGATACACTATAATAGCATTTTTCAACGAGAAACAGTTAAGGGTTGTATTGAATGGAACATTTCTTATAATATCTTTTATGTAATTAGGTATATGGTTATATATTTTCATCATCATATAATGGGGACTAGAAGAAACTAATTGCATTTTAGTGGGTCTAGTTTATTTAAATTTCTATCATTTCTTTTACTGTTATTTTCCTTTTTTCTGCACAGGAGTCCGTGCTTTCTCACAAATTTACATGATTCCAGGATATAAATGTGAGAGTAAAAAATTTATGTTTTGTAAAATAAGGCCTACATGTTTCCTTTTGATCTGTATTTACGAGTATTCGTAGGCATTTCTTTTGCATTGTGTTGTGTGTTAGTGCTCAATGCTTTGCAGTTGCTCAGCAGTGGTCGTTGCGAAGCGCTGAGTATCATTAGCTTTTCTTTAAACAATAATTAAAATTTGAATATACACTACACGTAATATAAATTGACGTGTAAAAGTGCCGGTAAAGGTCTTATTATAAAAATTTTAAATTTAAAAGCTTTTGAGAAAAAAAAACTATATTATTCAGACGAAAAAATAATTTTATATTCATATAATGACGTTAATGGTTTTTTTTTAATAATGTCAAACAATACAAACTTATTTAAATTTTTATTAAAACTAAACAAGAACGAAAACTAAAAAAAAATACAAATTATGTAGTCACACTAAAATATTACCCCTCGGCAACGTGCCCAGAAGGCTGGCTGCATTGCCACGTTGAATGGCAATGCTTATTTTCTGACTTAGATTTAGCCAGACTTCTGGTCACGGGAAACTTCAATAAGTTTCCTTGAGATAGCGCCATATAATTTGTGAGCTAATGGCCCCCACGGTCCCAAAGTTTCAACCCCAAACGGCTAAAATATGTATTAATTTCTGATACCTACATATTTGCATTGTTTTAAGTTTTTAGCTGATGCAGCTTTTGAGTGACGTCACTCTCGGCAAATGACTATATTTCGTGACGTCACTCATTAGCTGAGACTGCTTTACTTAGTCCTAAAGGGGTGTTGGTGCTTATTAATTGCTTCAGGCGTTAAAGGATGTACTGATGTACAAATCTGTAGATACGCTGAACGCATCCCGGCAAGTGATTTTTTTTATAGGGACTTCACTCATTTGCTTTTTAAGATAAAATTGAGGGGTATTACCTGTTTTGGGTTTTGGGTATGTTTGGAGGTGGATGCACGGATGAAGAAATAATTTGATATGCCAGCAGCTAGTGTGTACTACCATTTCACGGTATGTGGTCTTACGATTAAATAAAAATTAATAAAATATCTGTAATAGGTAGATTTTTTTTATGAAAAGTAAATTTTCGTACAGAAGGGGAATTTCTCTTGAATATCATTGTTGCCTAGTGGATACAAGGTGCTTTTTAATTAGGTAAAGAATATGTTGAAAGATGATTCATTCAATATTCGAACAAGTTTGCCCATAAATGTATTTCAAAACACGAAAAATGATTTTTCGCTTCCCATAAATTTTAATTTTATATTATATCTCCTTATATTTTTTTGGAATAACTTTAGTATTCTTCTTAATAAAAAAAGCAAAAGTAAATTATCGTATGAAGTGTAATTATATAAAAAAAACTGTTGGTTAAAATCATACAAAAAATTTAGCCCCCTAAAAACCCTTAAAAATTCCAGACCTTGAAATACTTCGTGACGGAAAAATCTTACACTTTTATCGCCTAGCCCCCATTTCCCCCACCCATTCGCCAAGTACGTACCATCCGAAAAGAAACATCGTTACAGTTATTTCTTTGCTCTTGAATTTTAGTTAAAAAGTTCCTACCTATCTTTAAAATGAAATATCAGTGGTTATTTCAGAAACACCTCTGTTTTGTAGTGCGTTGTAAGTAATTCTAGTAAGTAATTAGTTAGGGGGTCCTTATGTTGGCAGTTATATCGGTTGGGTTAGCATATTTGTTGATGAAAATGATTTTTCTCTTCCCATGGTAACGAATTCACCTGCTTACTTCAATTTGTAATGGAAATTAAAATTTTATTTCTATATAAATATATATTTTTTGGGAAAGTTATTTCAAACTATAGAACCTTTTAAAATATTTGTATCTTCTTAATTTAAAAGCACTTTATAAATGATCGTATATAAAGTAATTATATTTAAAAATAACTGTTCATCGTGAAACACTCGATTGGAACGAAGTTACAAAAATTGAAGCCCCTAAAACCCCTAAAAAATTCCATAAACTAATAAAGTTTTTTCGCCTAGTCCCCCATCCGCCAAGTACTTACGTACCACAATTTTAGTTGAAAAGTTCCTACCCATGATACTCATCTTAAAAATAAAATATCATTGTTCGTTTCAGAAACACCTATGTTTTGTAGTGCGTTGTAAGTAATGGGTAACTTAGGGGGTCCTTATGTGTGCAGTTATATCGGTAGGGTTAGCATATTTTTTGATGAAAATGATTTTTTCTCTTCCCATGGTAACGAATTCACCTGCTTACTTCGATTTGTAATGGAAATTTAAATTTTATTTTTATATAGATATATATTTTTTGGGAAAGTTATTTTAAACTATGGAATGAAAACACCTCCTAAAATATTTTTATCTTCTTTATTTAAAAGCACCTGTATATAATCGCATATAAAGTAATTATATATACGAAAACTGAGTGTCGTGGAACTCTTGGTTGGAAAAAAGATCCAAAAATGTAAAAACCCCAAAAAAATCCAGCCCCTAAAATACTTTGTGACGCAAAAATTTTACACTTTTTTCGCTTAGTCCCCCATCCGCCAAGAACGAACCATCCGAAAAGAAACGTCGTTCCAAAACGACTTATTAGTTTTTTTTCTTGTAAATTTTAGTTAAAAAGTTAGGTACATATCTTAAAAATGAGATATCACTATTCGTTTCAGAAACACCTCTGTTTTGTAGTGCGTTGTATTGTAAGCAATGGGTAACTTAGGGGGTCCTTATGTTGGCAGTTATATAGGTTTAGCATATTTTTTGATGAAAATGATTTTTCTCTTCCCATGGTAACGAATTCACCTGCTTACTTCAATTTGTAATGGAAATGTAAATTTTTTTAGATATCCATTTTTTGGAAAAGTTATTTCAAACTATGGAATAAAAACACCTCTTAAATTATTTGTATCTTCTTAATTTAAAAGCACTTTATAAATGATCGTATATAAAGTAATTATATTTAAAAAAAAAACTGTTCATCTTGAAACACTCGATTGGAACGAAGTTACGAAAATTGAAGCCCCTAAAAACCCCTAAAAAATTCCATACACTAATAAAGTTTTTTCGCCTAGTCCCCCATCCGCCAAGTACTTACGTACCACAATTTTAGTTGAAAAGTTCCTACCCATGATACCCATCTTAAAAATGAAATATCAATGGTTGTTTCAGAAACACCTCTGTTTTGTAGTGCGTTGTAAGTAATGGGTAACTTAGGGGGTCCTTATGTTGGCAGTTATATCGGTTGGGTTAGCATATTGTTTGATGAAAATGATGGTCTTTTTTCTTCCCCCTTTTCACCGTTCCCCATTTATTTATACGGGTTAATACAAAATGTATTTTGCTCACTACATCCTCCTATAAGTAAGTAGGTTCTTATTTTCTCTTCTTTATCCCCTTCAACACGTTGGCAAGTAGATACTTACTTAGATATATTTAATCTTCATTATCATCATCAGGTCTTTTTGTCTCCACTGCAGTAGCACGACCCCCTCTGTACTACCAGAGCCATACTCGACCAAAGCAGCCAGAGGACTTTGGCCTACAATCTCATCGCTGGCCAGACAGGTTGGAGAGGTCTCATTGATGTTTTTGCTTAGCTTTGTTTAGCTTGTATTTCCTAAGTCGACTGCTACGACATCCACGGGAGGACTTGGAGTGGCCCTATTCTACTTTGCCAGAAACCAAACGGCATATTTAATCTTAAAAATCTTTAAATAATTTAAGACTGTTGACTCGGGTAATACAACGTCGGGTCGCCGTTCCTGACACTCGCCTTGAAGATGATTGTCTACATCGATGGAAACCTGGTCGCCCTTTGGCGACTTTATTATGTGATTAAACTTACTTAATATTTAATGCATCTTACATTACATAGTTTTAATAAAATAACTTAAAAATCTTCGTTATTTTAAGTTTTTCGTCAACAAAATACCTGATTTAACAATGTATAAATGTAAATTATTTTCCCTCCACCACTAAATTTCGTACCTCCAGCCCAAGCCCAGCCGAGTCTTTTATAAAACCCTTGTAATTCTTGCTAAATTCCCTCTTACACGAACCCCCGGGCTATGCCCTCTAAATATTCCGACATTGCCTAAAATCTGAACAACAACTTTACTTAGACAAGCGCGTGTTTCAGATAATATCTACTCTTGATCTAAGCTTTGTTTAGAACAAAGCCTAGCCTAGATCAAGAGTAGACTTATATGTATGGGATAGAATTATAAAATAATAAAGTATTTGAATGTGTTAGAAATTTTTTTGAACAAAAACAAATTAACACAAAAAAAGTAGGTAATAATATAATTTTTCTGACAACAGCAATATATTTTGTCGTTGTAACACAACATAGCCTTTCTTTTGGCGTATCTACTAACATTGCTGAGAAGATATTTGCCAAATGTTCCTCTATAAATAGTTTGTAGCTTTTGAATAAATGTTATTGTATATGTAATTATACTAAAACATTACCTTTTTATGAGATAATTTTATATTACACACACTGTCATTTTATGTTATACTAGCTGATGTCACTGTGACGTTGAGATTATTTTGAAAGAAACAATATTTAAAAAGACCAAACTCTTTAATTTAATTTTTAACAATTATACAATGAGTGCCGAAAGTAGTCACAGGTAAGGGTTGTAGGTTCACAGCCACGAGATTCGTTGTTCCAGATGAGATTTCCAAAAGTACTCAGCTTTGAAGCAGCCCGGCGTCCAGTCGTGGTCGAAAGAGGACGAGGCTCCTCACGCCTCCGTATTTATATGGGCCGCGCGGGGTGGAGAGCGGGGAAGCACAGGTGCGGACCTCGTGACACACCCCCCTCGTTGGGACAGAATTTTCCTGCCGGACTTTAGGACTCCGGCATATAAGTATGGTCAGCAGGCTGAAAAACTTTTGCTAATGCGTCATTAATGTATATTTCTAACAGTTTAGCAGGACCATAATATTTTTGCATCAGGTGTTCCAGATCTTCGAGTTTTATACCTCAACAATAAAAGTTCATCAGGCTGAATAACTTTTGCTAAGACGTCATTTTTATATTTATTATAATTTAGCTGGACCATTATGGTCCTACATCATGTGTTCCAGATCTTCGATTTTTATATCTCAACAAAAAATGCTTATCAGGCTGAACTACTTTGGCTAAGGCGTCATTTTATATTTCTTATAGTTTAGCTGGACCATTATGGTTCTGCATCAGGTGTTCCAGATCTTTGATTTTTATAACTCAACAAAAAGTGCTCAGCGGGCTAAACAACTTTTGCTAAGGCGTCATTTTTATATTTCTTGCCGTTTAACTGGATCAGGTGTTCCATTTTCCAAAATCAATTATCAATACATATAGCCTATATGTTGCTCAGGCTACATAACAAAAAAAGTTTCATTCGAATCCGTCCAGTATTTCATAAGATTGGCGTGTACTATACTAACAGACAAACAATCGCCCATAGAAAAATTATCTTTAAACTTAAATGATGATAACTTTTTTATCTGACAACAGATTTCGATAAAACAAAGCCTATTTGTTGCTCAGGGTTGAGCTTCTTTTAGTGAAAACCGCGTAAAAATCTGTTCAGTAGTTTTAAAGATTAGCGAGTACATACAGACAGACAGACAGACAAAAAAATCCAAAAAATCTTTTTTGTGTTCTGTTACTCTTTTCTTATCGCCCACATCCATTTTTTGTAATTTTTATCAAATGTACAGACACGCGGTTCCTACTGTTTTATTATAATACTAGCAGTCCATCCCGGCTTCGCCCGTGGTACATACATAGACTATGTCACTCAGGGATAACATACCTATCCAACAGTGAAAGAATTTTTAAAATCGATCCAGTAGTTTCGGAGCCTATTCAATACAATCAAACAAACAAACAAACAAATATTTCCTCTTTATAATATTAGTGTAGTTATTGTAGATGTATTGATATAGTTTATCCCTGTTGGGATAGACAGAGCATTTTGGGCTTTGTGGCACTAAGCAAATAGAGCCCAGGGCCGCAAAAACCAAAGGCCACTTTAAGCGTGATTTAGCAACATGATTCGCTTGTCTAAAATTAATAAAGTTAGAATATTTTGCGAAAATCCATAACCATTTCTAAAATCGACCGCATTCGATTATTCAATATTAATTTAGTTGGAATATATTGCGAAAAGCGTCATCTCTAAAATCGAGCTAGTTAGTGGTAAACAATGTACATTTCAAGGTTAATATATGACTATAAGCGTGACAGCGTGACGAACTGTGGTGACTGTCACGTGAATGCGTTTAGTTTGCAGCGCGTCAATTTGGTTAATTTTGCAAACAGGATGTAGATAAGCTCGGAAACAAAGCTGACAAAATGGTCCTATCTAGTGATTAACGGTTGCCTGGGCTTAGTTAGATTCCACTATGGGATAAATTAACCGTTGTAAATATACTTTACTGTATCTAATAGTAAGATAATTTATTGAGAAAAAAAAACACATGAACATATGTGCAATTTCTTTGAAATTACAAAGTTTTACCGAAATCAGAAACGCCGTTTTTAAATAAAAACTAGACTACGTTTGTATGGGAAAGTCTGTCTAGGGAACTCTTAAACATAATTATGTAGTGTGAATTGTGTTGAGTTGTGAGTAAGTGTGAAACGTGATAACTAAGTACCGATGTAACGTGAATGCGTTCTGTTTGTCACGTCAATGCTGGCCCTAATGATTTCAGCTCCCATTCATACTGCTTACGTTTCTGAGTAGGCGAGTAGTACTACGTGTTCGAGAATAGAACTCGACAATGGTGAGATACTGGCGCATGGTAGAGATATTTCAAACGATGAATGTGAGAAATAGAACAAGAAATATAAATAGAGTGTTGTGAATTTAGAACTACAAATTTTTTCATATTAGTTTCACGTTCAAACAAATCCTTCTATCTTCTTTAACCCTGTAATGGCTTAAGAGTCCGGCGACCCTAGACTTCTCCATACAAACGTAGTACACGTTTAATTTTGAAACCACATGTCAGATTCCGGTAAAAATTGGTAATTGTAAAGAAATTGCAATTATCTAGGGTTATATTGGGTTTCCTATGGTAAAATTATGAACTGGAAAGAAAATATAACGATTTAGAAGTTTCCCATACTAATGGTCAAAAATGATATAAAACACTATATTCTATTTCAAGTTCATATTTTTACCGTCGGAAACTAAATATAAACCTAGACAATTGCAATATCTTTGAAATTACAAAATTTTGCCCAAATCGGACATGTCGTTTTGAAATAAAACGTAGACTACGTTTGTATGGAAAGTTGTATTTTGGTCTAGGGTCGGGGGACCCTTAAGTTTTGATTATGTAATCTTGAATACTTTGTCAGAAATATTAATAGTATAGATAACTTTGACAGAAATGTAAAAGTAAAAAAGCCGCTCTAGATCGGTCACTTTGGAAATCTTCGGGAGAGGCCTATGTCCAGCAGTGGACGTAATGCGGCTGAAATTATGATGATAAATATGCAGTAGAAAAATTATATCAATTAGGTACTCTACTAAGTAAAGTACTTTATCATACTTTATGAATAAACGTAAACAGATATATCTACGTGCGTTGCGTGATTATGTAGTGTGACGACGTGATAAACAAGGTCTGTCACGTGAATGCGTTTTTTTTGTCACGTCAATGCTGGCCCTAATGATGGGTTGGCTTTCAGCCACCATTCATACTGCTTACGTTTCTGAATACTACGTGTATGGTTAGTACTACGTGTTTGAGAATAGAACTCGACAATGGTGAGATACTGGCGTATGTTGAAATAATTTCAAATGATAAACGTGAGAATTACGTACATACATACATAATATCACGCCTGTTTCCTACAGGGGTAAGCAGAGACCAATAAGACTAAACGTGAGAGAACAAGAAATACAAATCGAGTCCCTTCCGTGTATACGTTGTAAAAATAAAAATGAAGTGAGTAACCCTTAAATTATTTTATGAACAATCGTTGATTGTTGTTTAGTCCGAAATAAATATACTTAGCTGTCTTTTTATCTAGTCAGTTAAATATAAATGCAATTTAAAAGCTTTATAGCCGCCTCTTACGACAATCCACAAAAAAGGATATAGTGGTCCTGGGGAGTTACTCCAAAAGCGGTACGCAATATGGACGTTACTGCGTATTTGCGTTTCATTGTCAATCAACATTGAGCACTAACGTACGACGATAAAGTCTTATTTGGATTGACATAGAACTAAGACGTCAATATCGTAGAACTAACGTATTATTATATGCTTTACTAAGTTTTTTACTAAATATACTATTTTATTTAGTCCGTCAACTAGATTATCCAAAAATAAAGGACCCATATTTTTTCGTATGAAGAAGTTGTCAAAATTTACGAAGATACAGCGCTTCGAAGTTTCGGAGTGGGGGTGATTTACGTCACCGTTGGTTAAAAATCGTAGCCAATAGTGACGTCAAACTAAATTTAAATGCGCTGTATCTTCGTGATTATTTGCTAAATAGAGAAAAGAAAAAATACGTATACCATATTTTTCTGTGAGTTTTAAGAGTCCCCTTACCCTAGACTTCTCCATATAAACGTAGTCTACGTTTAATTTTGAAACCACATGTCAGATTCCGGTAAAAATTGGTAAATGTAAAGAAATTATAATTATGTAGGGTAATAACTGGTTTCCTACAGTAAAATTATGTACTGGAAAGAAAATATAACGATTTAGAAGTTTCCCATACTGATGGTCAAAAATGATATAAAACACTATATTCTATTTCAAGTTCATATTTTTACCGTCGAAAACCAGTGATTTATTACCCTAGATAATTGCAATATCTTTAAAATTACAAAATTTTGCCGAAAACGGACATGTCGTTTCGAAATAAAACGTAGACTACGTTTGTATGGAAAGTTGTATTTTGGTCTAGGGTAAGGGGACTCTTAATGAGCCAAAAAAAAAATGTTTAGTCCACATCCCTCCAATGGTAGGGGCTAAGGAGGTAAATTACTCAATCTACTTACGAAGCCGCGGCGAGGCAAGACGCGGCATACAACTAATCATATAAAACGTGAAGTGGAGGCTTTTGACTGGAATTCTAAGGCCAGGCCTTTCCTTTGAGGGTGATTCTCAAGACATCATTATTGCCGTGTTTTTTTAAGTAATCCTATCCTACTTCCTACTAATATTATGAATGCGAAAGTTTGTAAGTGTGGATGGATGGAGGTTTGTTACTCTTTCACGTAAAAACTACTAATCCCATGCTGGTCTGGGAGAAAAAAAAAACTTAGAATGTACCAGCTGCTTCTCTTCCCACGCAGATCGTAAAAGCCGATCGAGGGAATGGGCAAAAATGCAAATCATGTTAACAGGCGATGCGGCTAGCAACCCATCACTGTATTGATTGCTTTTCCATCTTCTCGCCCACCATGACGCTAAAAGTGGCTTTTGGGTCTTACGGCCCTGGGCTCTGCATAGAACCGCAAGACCCAAAATGCTCTGTCTGCCCCATTAGGGATAAAGACGTGATAGTATGTATGTAAAAACTACTGAATGGATTTGTATGAAACTTTACAATAATATAGCTTATACATCAGAATAATACATAGGCTACAATTTATAAAGATACTGCGCAGACGAAGTCGCGGGCTCCATCTAGTCTAGTACATTTTAAATGCGAAAGTGAGTTTTGTATATTTGTTTGTTACTACTTTACATTTCAAACACCAAACCTTTTTAGATGAAATTTGTTATGGATATAGTTTGATACCCAGGGAAGGACATAGGATAGTTTTTATCCAGAAATTCCCACGGGGAGCGAACCCCACCACAGGCACAGCTAGTATTATAAATGCGAAAGTGAGTTTGAATATTTGTTTGTTTGTTTGTAACCACTTCAAGCTTCAAACACTGAACCTTTTTTAATAAAATTTGATATGGATATAGTTTGATACCCAGGGAAGGACATAGGAAAGTTTTTATCGCGAAATCCCCACGGGGAGCGAAGCCCACGGGCACAGCTAGTTTGAAATACGTAATAGTAATATACTTTCATGTCGATGTTAGGAGCTGGAACAAGAGGGCTGGCTGCTTATAGCGTTTCAACGCGGAAATGCCGCCGACTTTCTTGGCACCATACCTAGAATCGATGTTTTCTTTTATTTTAACATAATCGGTTTTTAACTCTTCTATGTATAATAGAGTTTGTTTGTGTTTTTGTTTTAAATCTTTACGGAGTATTCTTCCTGTTGGTCTGGGAGAAAAGTTGGTCTTCCCTATTTCAGTGCACATCGTAAAAGCCAATCGAAGGAATGGGCGGTGTCTAAATTATGTTAAGATTTTTTATTATAGAAATATACCTATTAATTTAACTAAAAACTAAACAACCTACCTAACTTAAAAACTAAATAACCCTTCAAACTATTTTTAAACAGTTTTCAGTTCATAATGAGAACGTGATTAAACAGTTTGATTAGGCGGTATGAGACCAAAATTTTTAATGATATTTCCTTTTAAATAATTTATTTCAAATGAATGAATGGAGCACTGGAGCTCAAAGGGTACAATTATCTACTCGTATGAAAAATCACATCTGTTGTATGGGAGCCCCACTTAAATATTTATTTTGTTATAGTTTATTGATTTTATTATGTTCGTTTGTTGGCTGATGAAGTGTAGTATTTGTTGTTATAGCGGCAACAGAACAGAAATACATCATATGTGTAAATTTTTGTTGTCTAGCTATCATAGGGTTCATGAGATGATGCTGACAGACAGACAAACAGGCCCCGTTTGCGTACCCAAAGGGTTTACCCTAAAAATAAACGTAAAATATTAAGTACATACCCACATATGTACGTTATTATTTGCTTATTTATTTCCATTTACGACTACTTTACAGGAATTTTGATAATTTATTAGTTGTAGTAGAGTAGGCGTCCAATACTGTAAAAATAAGTTTCTTTCGGCATCTCTTTTCGAATCAGTCGCTTTTCTTTAAAAATGAATTAAATTTAATATACACATCACGTAATTTTAATTATAAATCTTTGAATCTAACTTATACACATGCATCATAACTTATTGTACTACCTTAGTAAATAATTTACTAATTCAGTTCAAAAATAAAAAATAAATGTATAGTAACAAATTACATAAATTGAGCTAGCCCCAACGTAAGTTCAAGACTTGACTCATAGATACTATATTTTATAACAAATAAAATTATAAATAAACATCGAAGACCCAGGACAATATGAAAAGGGCCATTTTATTTATTTATTTAAACTTTATTGCACAAGATAAAGTGTACAAATGGCAGACTTAACGCCATATGGCGTTCTCTGCCAGTCAATCATTTTCCAACTTGCTCTTACTGAGGATCGAACACGGAGCCTTTGGGTGGCGGATTATGATGGTGACCACTACGCCACGGAGGTCGTCTTGATTTATATAAATTATATTGATATAAATATCGATATAATGTCGTTATAAAACGCCTTACATGAAGATGTGAAATAACAAAAGCGTCTGAATTCAAAGAAAACCTCATCATTGTCATTTTTTGTTATTAAATGAGGCTTTCAAAGCAATTTATCAGTGTATGAAACGTTTCGCTTCACGCTTGTAGGACAAAATACCGAGAGTGTAGAACAGTATTTTTTTTTTCAGTTTAGAAATTTTATTTGCTTATATTTTTTCCATGTAAGTCTGGATCGTCCTCTTTGGAATGCGTTATAGAAGAAGTACCTATGTCGTCGCAGTCAAAACGATTCCTAGTCATATCGACAAAAGGCTTCTTAATGTATTATTGGACTTGTGATATTTCGAACTGAAATACTGTTGAAATGAAAACGTATCTAAGTTACATATTGTCGAAGTAAAATGTTTCCAGAATACGGTTTGTCGAAATTCAGTTTTGTAGTCGTCGAAAAGGAGTGCAGAACCTGATTAAATGATAAATATTATTGTTTACATTTCACAACAGTATTATGTCGAAGGTATGTTCCTTTGAAATAGAGATCCGACGAACAAACGCATTTCGTAGAAGAGTTATGCCAAGTAGTGTTTTTCGAAAGTGTGTGTTCTCGAAGTAGGTTCCGTCGGACTAATGCTAGTCGAATATATGTTCTGTCGAAGCAATGAGTAGACGAAATACTGTGTTTCGAAATTGAGACTGTCGGAATAATTAACTGTCGAAATTCAGAATGACACTCGTCGAGAAGGTCTCACCAGCGATTTTTTGATCTTCCCCGGCGGGCGATGTTTAAAGTTTTAAAATTATTGGGAATTTTTGCTTACCCCTTGCGTGGCCCAATCGGGTCGTTCGAACATTTACGAATCTCAACCTTATTTCACTGACATACAAGTCATCTCATCACGCAACGTCATTGACCTTGGTCTGTCATCTCTTTCTATAGATGTCGTAAGAAGTGATTAAAGGACTAAGCACAAACATCTCGCGCTCTAAATGCTACAATTGCAAACTCAAGGAGGGTAGACGTTGGTCGGCGGCCGGTTGTTAAAATTTTCGTACAAATGCATTCCGAAAGAGGGTTAACGTTAGGTAGATCGTAGTAAAATCGTTCTAACTATTCCGGCAATATCTTCTCGATTTCGCATGGTCTTATTACCAGACTTTGGAGCTATGAAAAAAAGAGGTTATTTATTATGTATGTTACAGATTACTCGAAGATGCCTTGATCAATTTGGAAAATTCTCTTTTGTTTGAAAGAACATACTTGTTAGGTAGTCCCATAGAAATTTTATTAAAATCGGTTGATGAAGTTGGTTTTTGATTTAAAGTAGAGTTTAATAAAAAAAATGTGCTACCAGACGGCCTATTTCTGTACTGTCATTAATTTGCGCTTGAAGACAACGTTTCATCGCCATATAAATCATTCGTGCATACTCGCCGACGTATCACAATTACAATATTATTACATTGACTGAATTATATTTAGAGACCAAAATATAATCGTACAATTCTCTTCGTGAGGTAACTTTTGTTTATTTTAGTATAGGTAGGTACATGACGGCTCTGTGTCATGGCGATTCAATGCCGCCAGTATAGGCATTCCTCTGTCACTAGGCAGCAGTAGTGACAGAAGGCCGAAGATGCGGAATTTGGAAGGGTTTCTGTCGAATCAAATACTGCGGTACGGAAGGCAAATGGGGAAACCACCGTACTATATCCCTAAAATGGAGTCAAAATGGAGAAAAGTATAAAAAGTAAAGAAGTTCTTGACAACGGGCTAAGAACTTAGCGGAAGGAAGAGAGACATGGAAAGCACTCCACCGACAAGAGCCCAGCTCTTAAATATAAGAAGAAGAAGGTACATATACTAGACCTCTCCAACCCATCTGGCCAGCGTGGAGAGTATAGGCCAAGACCTCTGGCAGCTCTGGCCAAGTTTGGCTCGGGTAGTACAGAGAGGGTCGTGCTCCTGCAGTGGAGACAAAAAGACCTGATGATGAGGTACATAACGTGGGAGGGACATACCCGTAATAAATCGAACCACAGGCTATACTAGGCCTTGATAATATTATATTGAAATTAAAATAACAGTAAACAAATTAAAACAAAATTTCCTTACACAAGTGTGCAGCCGCTCAGGCAATTTATATGGGCATTTCGATTTTTAATTTAACTATTTATTTTGTTGTGTGTAGGTTCACAGCACAGTAAGGCTGCGTTTCCACTGAAGCGGAGCAGAGCGGAGAGGAGCTTAGCGGTGCATGAATTGACCAATCACTTCAATGACAATTTCGAAAATAATTTTGTGGAGGAAAATAAATATTCTATGTCTGTCTGTCAAAAAAATCACAATGCTTGAAATCTCCGCTCCGCTTCAATGGAAACAGCGGAGCGGAGATTTCGAGCATTATTGTGATTGGTCAATTCATGCATCACTAAGCTCCTCTCCGCTCTGCTCAGCTAACAGCGCTTTCGCATTTTGCAAAGAAAGCTAAATAAAAAGAATTATTTCATTTTGAAAGTACTTATAAACATGTTTATGAGTAATAGTTTAGAGTTTAGGTGCACTAGTGGTGGTTACACCAGATATTATTCCGAAACATTTAGCTTTTACGGTCTTGTTTTATTTTTGAAAAATTCTATCATTCTTTGTTTAGTTTAATTATAAAAACTATATTATAATTGTAGCGGGCAGCCTACTTTACTGTCAAACTATAGTAACCTTTATTTCTATGTACAAAATGCACAGAATAGCTTGTAAAAACTCGTCCGCTTGACGCCCCGCTAGCATTTCTCGAGGCTTTTGTTGTGTTCAAGCTGTTCTGTGCATTTTGCAAATAAATAATAAATAAATAAATATATACGAACAAATTACACTGATTGAGCTAGCCCCAAAGTAATTCGAGACTTGTGTTATAGGATACTAACACAACGATACTATATTTTATAACAAATACATATATAGATAAACATCCAAGACCCAGGGCAGTTTGAAAAAGGCCATTTTCCAACTTGCCCTGACCGGGGATCGAACCCGGAACCTCTGGGTGGCAGACTAGCATGGTGACCACTACGCCACGGAGGTCGTCAAATAGAAAAAAAGATTAATGTTTCGACATTTGTAGTCTGCAGTCCAGGCAATAAGTTATCTATATAATATCTACTTACTTGTACGACGTTGTGCGTGTACCAAAGCATGAATGACGTAACGTTATTTTGATGACGTATCACATTGTAAATAGGCTCGGTACCTATACAACGTGGAAGGGACATACCCGTAATAAATCAGACCATATGCAATACTAAGTCACTTTAGTATAAAGGGAATTATAATATCAGTAAAGGAACAAAATAAAATTTTGGCATTTCCATACTGAAGTGTGTCGCCGTCCGGGCAATTTGTATGGGAATGTCGAATTTTTGTTGGTTTCTTGACTTTAATTTCATTATACTATAGTGATCAAGTATAGCCCGTGGTTCGATTTATTACTATACTAGCCGAAGCCCGCGACTTCGTTCGCGTGGATTTTATGTCTCTAGAAAATGCTCACCAGGCTGAACAACTTTTACTAAGGCGGCATTTTTATATCTCTTATAGTTTAGCTGGACCATTATGGTTCTGCATCAGGCGTTCCATTTTCCAAAATCATTTATACCCTATATGTTGCCCAGGCTTAATAGCTATATAACAAAAAAAGTTTCATTCGAATCCGTCCAGTATTTCCGGAGATTAGCGTGTACAAACAGACAAACAGACAAACAGACAAACATTTTTTTTTAATTCTTACTCTATTACTACGTCTCCATCGCCCCCAATATTTTTTTTGGAAATATATTTAATGTACAGACACACTTTTTTTACTGTTTTATTATATGTATAGATATAGATAATGTGCTGATACAGGGAAAACATCTATCAAGAATCCAGGTTCAAAATGAATGTTTTTATTACATGAACATAACAAACAGAATAGGTATGACGAATGGACAAATAATGTTGGCCCATCGGTTAGATTATTAAAAAAAATGTCTATGGGATGTGTATGAAATAGCACGTCGTGACGTCATAGTTTCTTGGATTTAAATAGTGCTCTCCTAAGATAAGTTTTAAAATCACGTTGAAAATCGATATGATCAATGACAATTGACAACTTTTTGTCACGTTTAATTCTTTTATCAGTAAAAAATTGTTTAATTTTATTCTTGGCTACCAAAGCCCTATTCTCCAAACTAAAAATAGTTTTAAATACCTTCTAATAACAATCGCTTTTACCTACAAGGATTATGTTATTAGGAAAATTTATACGAGCGAGGGTTGCCGGGTCGTAAGCCTATTTTAGCATCTCACACGACTTAATATAAACTTTACAAGGTCAATTTGAGATTGTAATTTTTTTTAACATTTATTTTCTTACACTTTCGCCAAAGGTGGCCGTTTTTTTACAAGCTCTAATTCAGTTTACCTGTCCCGTTGTGTCGTTCCGTCTGCAATCAAAGCTTGCAAGTTCAATTTGACCCCCTTCCCAGTTTCCGATTGAGCTAAAATTTTGCACGCATATCACGTGACAATGCAATATTATAATGACATAGAGCTGATCTGATGATGGAGCCGGAGGATGGCCGTAGGAAGTCTAATAAAACGACGCAATTCCATCGAGTTTGGGCTCTTTAGATTCGTCTTAAGGAGTCTTTAGATGAGAGCATGTTTTGAAAAATATATTTTTTTAATTAATTATTTGTTCGCAAATGTGCCGCCCATGCTGGTCTGGGAGAAATAAAAAAAAAACTTAGCATGTACCAGCTGCTTCTCTTCCCACGCAGATCGTAAAAGCCGATCGAGGGAATGGGCAAAAATGCAAATCATGTGAACAGGCGATGCGGCTAGCAACCCATCACTGTATTGATTGCTTTTCCATCTTCTCGCCCACCATGACGCTAAAAGTGGCTTTTGGGTCTTGCGGCCCTGGGCTCTGCATAGAACCGCAAGACCCAAAATGCTCTGTCTGTACCATTAGGGATAAAGACGTGATAGTATGTATGTATGTATCGCAAATGTGCGTAGAAAAGCTACACGTTCTCACTTAGTGTTGTACAAAACTCGACTCTGGGAGTCTTAATATTCTGACTCGACTGTAAATCACAAGACTCGACTCATAAACAGCGACTCCGCTGTTCGATGTGCTAGTTATTTATACTCAAGCTCCCGTAATAGACTCGAGCTCGGTATAAGTGCTCGACTCTGTTGTGTGCTCGGAGTCTGATTATGGACTGAGTCGCGCTCATAAAATTATAATTGTTTATTTGTATTAATACCTATCAATAATATTAAATAAAGTTTTGAATGATTGTAATGCGCTGTAACTTGTTGTAACAGTTTAGTTGAGTTGAATTTGCTTCGATTTTTGTATTCGGACTCGAGTTGGTTCTGCGACTCGAGGTTCTTATTGACTTGAGTTTATATTCGACTCCGAGTCTGGACTCCGACAGCTCGTGGTCGACTCGACTCTGACTTGTAAATGTCTTATTTTAGCAAGCATGCGAAATTAAGTCGAGTTTCCAAATGTAGACTCTTGGACTCGAGTTTTTTACAACACTATTCTTACTTCAATCTTTAAACAGTAGTTTATAAAATAGTTTAAAGGGTTATCTAGGACTTTGTCAAGACAATTTTTAAATCATATCTCCGTTTCCTTTCAAATGGGTGCAGCGCAGCACTCGACCTCTTAAAATTCAGAAAGGGCTACTATGGCTATCTGTAGTAAAATAATAATTTACAAATAAACACACAAGATACGGGTATAAATGGAACACTAATACGCATTATAAAACTAGAACACTTTACTTTGTGACATTATTGTCTTCACGAGCATATTGGGGAATGTCGCCGCCGGGAAAATAGCAGAAAATACAATTTTCCCGGGCCCATGTCGTGAATGAGAAAACAATTATAACTATTGTACACGCAACTCTGTTAGGTAAGGTTGGCACTTAGCACGACTACATATATAATCGAAAGTAAATAGCAATAAAAATTAATAGTGAATTTTTGTAATATAAATTTAGTAGTCGTTTATAATAAACGATTATAATTAACGAATAGACGACAATATGTACAGATCGCTCATCATTCAGATACTAAAAGGGAATTAATACAGTATAAATCGCCGAGTGAGGTTGTGCATGGGTCCATTCCACAGGGTAGCGTGCTTGGTTGTTTGTTATTTCTAGTTTATATAAATGATCTTCCCACGGCAGTAGAGTCACACAAAGTAGTATTATATGCAGATGATATCACACTTGTAATTTCTTGCGAATTAGATAAAATAAGCGAACTACAGGATCTCATATCTGATTCTCTTCATAAGATTGTTGAACACTGCAAACAAATAGGATTGTCGCTAAACTTCGAAAAGACAAAGATAATGCAATTTAGACCCCACCAAAGAAATAAAGTAGTAGTAAAGGTTTCTCACGCTGGTAACCATATTGAGGAGGTGAATAAGTTCTCACTGCTGGGGATTACGTTAGACACCACCTTAACCTTAACGTAGAATCAGTAGTTGGCAAATTAAGTAAATTCACCTACGCATTGCGGGAACTTCGGAAAAATACAAATGAGGAGTGTTCACTTACAGCTTATCACAGCCACGCAGCAGCCTGAATAAGGTATGGGTTGATTCTTTGGGGAAATTCAACGGACGTACAGGCAGTATTTATCCTCCAAAAACGTTGCGTTCGAATAATAACCTTTGCAAAACGTAGAGAAACATGTCGAGAACTCTTTATTAAGCTTAAAATACTCACGGTTACTGGAAATATGCGCACATCTTTGAAAAATACGATGACAGGCCTAGGCGATACCCCTCACGCCGCGGCAAAGATTTAATTCTACCCTCGTGGAACCTTGCATTACACCCCATTTACACTCAGCCCTGTTGGGAAGGGAAGTGGGCAGGGAAGTGGGCAGCGCGAGAATGTAAACGGGTCATCGCGCTGTCACTGATCATGCCGCTGCCACTGCCTAGCGCTCCCTCGATTGTCGGTTTTTCGCGCGGAAGTCAAAGGACGGGCAGCGCGAGCGCAAGTGAGTGTTTACATTCAGCCATTCTTGCTCACTTGCTGCCGGCGATTAAGCGCGAAAGCACGTTTTTTGTTAGACTTTTATATTTATTAAGAATTATATTTATTAAGAATGTCTTCACCACCGGAGTGGAGTAATGAAAAAATAATCAAAATTTTAGAGCTCTATGAAACAGAGAGGGTTATATGGGATCCACATGACAAAAATCATAAACTAAAGCATTAAGTACATGATGCCTGGAAAAACACATAAATAGTTATTTATACTGAGCAGACATGCTGCTATCGCCGCAACAACCTCGACGTCAGCCATTGTTGCGAGTCATTCACAAAAGAAGTATGGAGGCTGAGTGTAAACACTCACTCGCGTCGATACTGCCGCGGCAATATTTGCGGCAGCGGCAGGAGCAGCGGTAGGAGTAGTGGCAGGGGCTAAGTGTAAATGAGGCAAAATACCAAAAACAATCAAAGACCTCCAAGGAAATAATTTTGACATTCAATTAAAAAAACTGATGATTGACAAAAGCATAATATGAGGGAATATTGGACGGACAAACTTTAGCATATATGGACATTTTATTTAATTTGACACTAGATTACAATGACATTGCATAATACATATTAAAATTGAGTAACTGTATTTAAAATCAATTATGAAATTAGAATGAAACAAAATTAGAATCCTGTAAATGAATTTAATTGTTACCTAGATTATAAGTATCTTGTAAATTAAAATAAAATCAGAACACAGTTTCCAATGCCTAAATAGGTAGTTTTGTGAATAGTTTTTAAGAACACTAATTGTAAAATGAATGTGTATGTATATTATTTACAAATGGCGAAATAAATGAAATGAAATCATGGATAAAAAACCCACTTTAAAATTTCCAATATTTTTCTATAAAAAAAAACAATTCCTATAAAAAAAATTTTTTTTTTACTTCTGTTGTTTTTTTTTACTCCTTTACAGCGCACGCATTTTACTCTCTGTGACCCTTTTGACGACGACGTTTAAGCCTTAAGGGCCTGCCAGACGGTTGCCAACAAGCACCACCGACCGGGTGACCTTGGTCGGGTCCGACCGTGTAGACGGCTGTTGGCGACAAAATTTCGTTTGACATTCCAACGCCCTTGGTCGTCGGGCGTGCGCTCCCGACCGCTGTCGGGACTGCCGGTTGGCAACCGTGTAGCCGCTTGTTGCCTACCGCGCTAGGCCATTCGCGAGAAGGAGTCGACGTGTGCGGTTGTGCATGCATTAATGATGGTGGCGTCCCAATCCCAATGCGAACGCTTTAATTTTATATCTCCCTAAAATAAAGGATATTGACATGCAGTTTTCTTAATAAAATACTGTATTTAATAGGCCACAATATGAATTATATAAAAAATATCCCAATGATATTTTTTTTAAATAAAATTAAGGAAAAATCTAGTAGAGCTCATTTTTTTTTCAAAAAAATAAATATCTAATTTTGGGGCATGATTTTACAATATTTTTTAATGATAGATTATGTAATTATCTTTCATTTGACATATATTTTATCAAATCGGTGCGGTGGTTTGGCTTGAAGAAATTTTTAATATTTTTTTTTAAGTAAGTGGCGCCATGTGCCACTAACTTAAAAAAATATTAAAAATTCTGTTTTCCTAAGGGATGAAACTTTCGCATATCCATATCCAATGTTTCCTTTATTTTATTCTATTGAGCTCAATAGGACTTAAACCACGCCAACACGTTGAAATTTCGATAGGTTGGTAGTCATTTTACGAGATATTGTCAGTCTGCGAGTTCTAAACACACTGACGCCAAAGCGCGGTCGGCCGGCCGACCCGACCGTGTAGCCGCAACACTCCGACGGTCGGCGCCGACGAGGCACCGACCAAGGTCAACACGTCGGAAGGCTTGTTGGCAACCGTCTGGCAGGCCCTTTATGATTTTCTTAACCCCCGACAAAAAAGAGGGTTGTCATAAGTTTGACGCTAGTGTTTGTCTGTCTATGGCATCGGAGCGCTCAAACGGATGAAACAATTTCGATGCGGGTTTTTGTCGTGAAAGCACCTTCCCATACGGTGGATGTTTGATTGAAATCGGTTCAGTCGTTAAAAGTTATTGAGTGATAAGATTACGCTTTAAATTCAGGTTTTGTTATTTACCTGAAGTGCTATTTTTGAAACGCGGAGTCACCTAAACGAATGCTTTTTCCATACAAAAAATCGTTCGTTTACTGACTCCGCGTTTGAAAAATAGCACCTCTGGCGAAAAATAGATTATGTAGTTCCGCTACTCAACACTAGATGGTGTCAAATAAACTTGTTAATATTTTGTACAGTTTTAAACTTTACTTTGTATACTTAAATATTTTATAAAACCCTAATAACCCTATATTTATACCCTAAGATTGAAAATAAATACACAGGTAATACAAAGCCAATTTGTAAAATCAGTTGCATCCCTTCTCACAGGCAAATTTCAAGAATGACGGGCGTCCGCTCCCGACCTGAAATTGCTGGGATTGTTGCTCCGGGGAGAGGAATGTTGCCAGTTTCAGATATCAGCCTCCATGCTGTTTCAAAAATAGTGACGGCTTCATGACATTCCACGTCTTAATTTTATTTTAAAGGGTCGATGGAGACCATTACAAATAAATAATTGGCCAAGTGCGTGTCGGGCCACGCGCAATGTAGGGTTCCGTAGTTCCGAATGCCAACTTTGGGTTTATGCCACTAAAAACGTTTAAAAACTAATTATCTATTGAATTTGTATGAAATTTCTTTTTCCGAGTACATTTTATAAGTTGATCGCCTATAACTTTTTAATTTGTATACCCTACTTAGCTCTGATAGTTTTCCTTTAAGCTACATTATATATACTATTAATTATCATCGAGCACTGATTCCGGCCTTTGTTCGCTCTCAACGATATTTCGCTGTTTTTAGGGTTCCGTACTCAAATGGTACAAATGGGACCCTATTACTAAGACTCCGCTCTTCGTCTGTCCGTCTGTCTGTCACCAGGCTTTCATGAACCGTGATAGCTAGACAGTTCAAATTTTCACAGATGATGTATCTGGTTGCCGCTATAACAACAGTTTTTTTTTGCCATTTTTTGTTACTTGATATTAATAACTGCAGTAGGTAGACGCTTGAAATATTCACAGAATATTTCGTTGTATGCTCATTAAAATAAATATTTTAATTAAAATAAAATTAATTGCTGCTCCGCTGCCATGCTGGTCTGGGAGAAACGAAAAAACTTAGAATGTACCAGCTGCTTCTCTTCCCGCGCAGATCGTAAAAGCCGATCGAGGGAATGGGCAAAAATGCGAATCATTTTAACAGGCGATGCGGCTAGCAACCCGTCACTGTATTGATTGCTTTTCCATCTTCTCGCCCACCATGACGCTAAAAGTGGCTTTTGAGTCTTGCGGCCCTAGGCTCTGAATAGAGCCGCAAGACCCAAAATGCTCTGTCTGCCCCATTAGGGATAAAGACGTGATAGTATGTATGTATGTATGTAAAATTAATTTTTGTAGGGATAATGGTATGGAAAAAAATATATTTAAAAAAGACAAAATGGGAATGCATACCCCGGGCTCTGAAACTGCACAACTGAAGATGCAAGCGGGAATGCGCTAAGACAAAAAAAGGAGAATGTTCTATCCCAAACTCTTTATATGTCACAATCTAAGTTTAAGCTCAATACTCAATACTCAATATTTTATTGCAAACCATAAAGTACATAAGATGTTAACAATACAGTTTAAAATCATTTATGGACCCTGTCGGGCACAGCAATTTGGTTAGATAAGAAGAGGTCGCACTCAAACGTTAGTAAAAATAAGGTTAGTAGCTTATCCTGGGTCTAGCAGGTGTGATTTTTCTTCCATGATCATCATCATCCCAGCCCTTCTTCCGCCCACAGCTGAGCATAGGCCTTTGTCGACGCCACCCATCTCGGTCCTGTACCGCTCTCATCCAGGTGTGACCTGCGACTTTGATTATGTCGTCAACGCTTCTTTCCCCCGTTCTGGGCCACCATTCAGTTAGTGCCTTGCTCCAGCCATCACTCCTTCGAGCCAGGTGGGCCAGTTGTCCCTATAAAACATTTATTTATTATTTGATCTTCGTCAGCAGTTTTTCTCCATTTTCCTCTTGCCAGTAGCTCGGGGCCAATAATTCAATTGCAGTATTGACAGGAAAGGGCAAGCCAATTAATTCTTTGCTCGAGAAATTAAGTTCGTCGATGGTGGATTAGTTCGGAAAATGACCCGTCTCCTTGAATGGGTCTTTCAGATTAAAAAGTAAAGATTTTTTTTACCAAAAAATTGATTTTATAGCTTTTGTACAACTTTACCTGTATCATGCTTGGAGTTCATATTGTCCAAACAGATAGTAAATATTTAAAAATTCTGATAAAGAAGAAAAATATAATATGGTAAAGAAGACAATGAACAGTAATTAAAAAATAATATTAAAGAACATATTATCAGTATTAAAAAATATTAAGTTTTTTTTAGCCGTTTAGGTTCCATAGTTGGGCAAAAGCCTCCCCTTTTTTTTTCAATTACTTCTATATTCAGCTCAGCTCAGCTCTTTCATTCCATTCTTTGTCAAAAGCGGATAACTTGGAACTTGTCTTAAGGGACGACTCTTCGACATGTGTAAGGTACACATGTCGAAGAGTCGCCCATCCTAACCCAGGGTGCACAAACGTGGTCGCTGACCAAGAATCAAAAGCTGAAACTGCAGGTTTGCCAAAGAGCAATGGAGCGCAGTATGTTAGGTATATAAAGGACAGACCGTGTCAGGAACTATGCTGCGCTCTATTAGCAGACTTCTGTCTAAAGATTAAAGTAAAAGAAGAAGTCTGCTAGATTAAAGTGGGACTGGGCGGGTCACGTTTGCCGTATGTTGCCCGAAGGATGGGCCCACCAAACCACAACATGGGTACCAACCGACGGAGTGAGGTCCAGAGGAAGGCCTAGGATGACATAAAGTTATTTATTTATTCACCAATTTATGCACACGGGAAATGTATACAGAATTCACGAAATAAAAGTTGTATAAAGGCACTACTTTTCTCAAAAGAGATCTCTTCCAGTAGGCCTGTGAGAGGTGATGTTTATGTAAGAAAGGATAGTAATTATATATAGTATGTATGTTAGTTATAAGGTATTTATAATATGGGTCTCTGGCATTGTACAAAATTTGTAAGTACAATGCTATTGCCTGAAATAAAGGAAATTATTATTATTATATCATACAGACGTGTTCAATGTTCATACATAGGATTGAGAAAAACAATTTTTTATCTACAATAATGAACTAAAAAGTATAAAATGCTCCTCAAGACGAATCTATCAAACACTGAGAAAAAAAATGGTTGCTAGTAGCAAAAAAATTTACCCGTTACCATCGAATGACTGCTGAACTCAGAGCCTACTAGTAGTTAAGATGTGTTTTAATTAATAGTTGTAGTTTTGGACATGCAACTACATTGTTCTGCTAATTGACCGAGCGAGCGAAGCGAGTGAGGTCTCTAAATCGAGATGGGGGCGAAAACACATTGTATGTATGTATGTATGTATGTATGTATGTATGTATGTTTGTACCGCGATAGCAGCCGAACCGATGATTTGATTTTGATGAAACTTAGTAAGCATGTAGGAAACATCAATAGAATTTTCAAGTTCGTTGGGCATCAAAATCGGTTCAGTAGTTTTTGAAATATTAATAAAAATATCCGCGATTATGTAGCAAACGAAACCATAGCGCGTTCTAACTTTGGATACCACCATCTAGGGGTTATTTAGGAAACTGAATTGCGAAAAATAATCGCGAGGTCTGAGTTCGCGGCGAACTACTAGTTATAACAAGATTTTGATATCTATTAACCAAATCGCAGTAGAAAAACTGGTTCAGCTTTTTCTTTTTCTCAGTAAACCCAATTCAGTGAGATAGTGTTATTTATCAAGGTGTATAGAGGTGTGGTTGCCGATGAAGCCGGCAAAGTAGAATAGGACCTCTCCAAGTCCTCCCGTGGATGTCGTAGCAGGCGACTTAGGAAATACAAGCTAAACAAAGCTTATAAACATCAATGAGACTTCTCCAATCCGTCTGGCCAGCGTGGAGAGTGTAGGCCAAATCCTCTGACTGGTAGTACATAGAGGGTCGTGCTCCTACAGTATGGAGACAAAAATGATGTACCTGTTGATGATGATGATCACGGAGATGCCGTGGCCTCCTTCGGACTTCATCATGAGGTCAGGTCATTGGGACCATAATTTATAGCATTTACGCCCAACTTACATAAGTAGTGTTATCTAGCCTTCAAACGGGCAAAGCTATTTCTCCGAGAAGTCTCTTCTTCTTATGGTGTCCCTGTGCATGTGCAGTAACTAGTAGTCATCCATATTATGGTATTTATTTATATATGTATGTATATATATATATATAGTTTTATTACTTTAGGTATTTATGTATTATTTAATATGTATCAAATATTTATTTTATCTATAGTAATTGTACTGGTATTCATGTATGTATATATATATATATATGTTTTTTTAATTATATGATGTTATTATGTTCTTGTAGGTATTTAACACGTTGAACGCCATGTCGGACACCATGTGGTCGACAGCATACTTTCCCCTGGGGCCGTACCAAAAAATAAAGAACGTCCAAAAATTGATAAGCATTTTTTTTGAAAATATCGATAAGAAATAACCTAAAAATAATGGGCAACTTATAGAACAGAGACGTTATGCATTATTTTCTGAGATGTTAAATGGCAGACACCAGTGTCCGTCACGGCCTGCTAGAACGTCCAACCGTATTTCCTTGCGCGGGCGCCGCGCGGGTCCTACTGTCGGCTCCTCCTGCACTGTGCCGCGCCGCCCTCACCTACGAGCCCCAGCGAGCAAGACGCGCTTCACTCGTTCATTTGCCTTTGTGTTTGCATAGGAGAAGGTCGTGATGTTATTGACAATTAGGGTTCCTTTGGAGTTACTCCGCCATGACAACAATATCGTCGGCAAATCGAAGGTGAGTGATATACTCGCCATTGATGTTGATGCCAAATCCTTCCCGTTCCAGAAGCTTGAAGGCATCTTCCAGTGCAACGGTGAACAGCTTCGGAGATATACCGTCTCCCTGTCTTACACCTCTGTGCAATGGAATTGTCCTCGTGCACTGCTCCTGTACTCGGACTGACATAGTGGCATTACTGTATAAGCACTTCAACACTTCGATATACCGATAGCCAATACGGCTTCGCTGAAGGGACTGAAGCACGGCCCATGTTTCATTCTAATCGAAGGCTTTTTCATAGTCCACGAACCCCAAGCATAACGGCCGGTTATACTCCCTCGTCTTCTCTATAACCTGCCGCAGCGTATGAATGTGGTCCAAGGTACTATAACCTTTACGGAAACCGGCTTGTTCGGGAGGCTGGAAGGCATCGAACCTGTTTGCGAGACGATTCGTGATGACCCTCGAAAACAAATTATATACATGACTCAGAAGCGTGATAGGCCTATAGTTCTTCAATAGGGTGTTATCTTCCTTTTTGAAGAACAGGACCACCACGCCCCTGCTTCAAGCTTCCGGCGTTACGCCCTTGAGCAGAACGGAATTAAAGAGCCTCAGAAGGACTTTCAGTACCGGCATTCCGCCCACTTACAGAAGCACTGCTGTAATTCCATCCTCACCCGGCGCCTTGTTATTTTTAAGCTGTTTGAGGGCCAACCTAATCTCGTACAGGCTGATGTCCGGGATATCTTCGGTATAGTGTCGGGTTAGCTTGGCTCTTGGGTCTTTAGCCATTTGTTTACTGGGTTGTGAAACTGAGGTATACAGCTGTCCATAAAACGCCAGACGGAGGACGTCGCGCCGCCGTCCTCCGTCTTCAGCTTCATCAATCGACTTTGCCCAACCGACATAGCTCTTGCAAACATTTTGGAGCCTTTGTTCTGCTTTATCGTCTCCTTAATACATTTAGTATTAGAAGGAGCGGATGTCGTGTCGCAAGGACTTTTGCTCTTGCTCCCTTTGTAAGTACTTACATACATACATACACATTCATTCGAAAAACATAACCCTCCGTCTGTCGCAGTAGGATAAAAAAGTAGTGTTTCATATTTACTTTTACAAAATAAGTCGAAATATTGGTAAACCGTAGAATTATTCACGAAAAGGTAACTTCTTACGTTAATTATTACCTACGGAACCCGGATTACTTATTGGATACGTGCTTGACTGATAACTATTATAATTCTTATGACTTTCTAGTGCAATATAAAGGCAAAAAATATGTTTACCTAACTGTAACCTCACTAAATTAAAAATCAAAACACTTAATGTAATGTGCTCAAAACAGTTTTTGGACACATCTTGTTGAAAAGCCCATAAATTCTAAGTCCTTTCAATTTTTTTTGTGCCAAGTGACCAGATTGTACTGTGGGGCCGCGCGGATCACTTCCCCTTGTAAAAAGAATCGAAACGCTGTCTGCCGGCCGTGTAGAAGCATTTAAAGTCACCGAGGGTACGCGGACACACGGTGTTCGCCGCGGCGCCCTGGACCCGATATGATGCGGTCACATGGTGTCTGCCGCGGCCCACTGGGCTAAACATGGTTTTGAGTCTGGCGTTCTACGTGTTAATTTATACTTTTCTATATAGTTCTCACATTCTGTCGCACCAACCGTATTATTTTTCTACTTGGTCTAATGGTTGACTGGTAGAGAACGCCATATGGCGTTAAGTCCGCCTTTTGTACACTTTTTCTTGTGCAATAAAGTTTAAATAAATAAATAAGTAGTGAAGTTTCAACTCGTAGAAAGAAGAAAAGTAGGTCTAATTTCATTTGCAAGATTTTACTACAGACAACGGGAAAGATGAAATTAAATAAAACCTTGTATTATGTACTAGCCGAAGCCCGCGACTTCGTTCGCGTGGACTTTATGACTCCGGAAAATGTTCATCAGGCTGAACAGCTTTTGCTAAGGCGTCATTTTTATATTTTTATAGTTTAGCTGGACCAGTATGGTTGGGCATCAGATGTTAAATTTTCCACAATCAATTACCCTGTATGTAGCCCAGGTTTAACAGCTATATAACAAAAAGTTTCATTTCAACGTGTTCAGTATTTCCGGAGATTAGCATGTACAAACAGACATTTTTTTATTCTTTTTCTATTACTATGTCTCTATCGCCATAAATAGTTTTTTTAGAAATATATTCAATGTAGACACATTTTTTTACTGTTTTATTATATGTATAGGTAAATCCCATTAAAACTATGGATTACTCAACAAGACGTCGTCACGGTGAATCTTAAAATAGGTAGGTACTCAAATTGTTACCGTAACGGAATCTCAAAATAATTCCTGGGTGTTTATGAAGCCTCATAAATTCAGGTTGAAGGCGGCTGAAAATATAGCCTTTTCTAATACACGATTACTGGCATGCACTGTACGCGGAAACGGAAAGCGTTTACACAGACAGTAAGCTGCTGCGGCAGCGGTTTTTACAAGCTTTTATATCTTGTATGTATGAATATTTGTTAAGGTCAAAACTTGGAACTCAATATGGGCAAAAATGCGAATAATTTTAACAGGCGATGCGTTAGCAACCCGTCACTGTATTGATTGCTTTTCCATCTTCTCACCCACCATGACGCTAAAATTGGCTTTTGAGTCTTGCGGCCCTGGGCTCTGCATAGAGCCGCAAGACCCAAAATGCTCTGTCTGCCCCATTAGGGATAAAGACGTGATAGTATGTATGTAGTATGTTATGTATGTTGGAACTCAAATTTCAACCAGTTATGGTTGAAAATTGAGTTGCAACCGATTTTGCTGAAATTTGGCATACTTTTGTAAGTCGGGTGACAATACAATATTATGAAGTCAATGAGCTATTCTGATGATGGAGCCGGGAGATATTTGATGGAACTCCGAAAACAAAATAAACTCATTGAATAGGACTCGTTTGATTTGTCTTGACGAGCACTTCATGGTAGGCAATGCCTAGGGTCTGATCACGGAGATGAAAGGTGGTCGATGGAGCTCAGTAATAAAATGACACAACTTCTTTGAGTTTGGGCTTATTTCATTTGTCTTAATACGTACTTTGGCCTCATAGAAAATTGTCCTTACAAAAAATTTATTTTTTTCAAAAAAAGCTTATTTTTATTTTATTAATACATTTATTTCTTGCACAGGAAAGAGATAAGTGGAAGAAGATGGGAGAGACCTTTGCCCAACAATGGGACAAAACAGGTTTATGAAAAAAAGATACGTCTATTGTTTTTAGTTGCTAGATGATTGTATGGTAATGGGAATAGGTTTTCAGTCAAAAAGCATCTGGTAAGTTTTTTTCTTTTCTCCCAGACCAGCATGGATTATATCTATCATCAATATCATCAGGTTTTTTAGTCTCCACTGCAGGAGCACGACCCTCTCTGTATTGCCGGAGCCATACTTGGCCAGAGCAGCCAGAGGACTTGGCCTACACTCTCCTCGCTGGCTTGCATGGATTATTTATCTAATCTATACGATCACCTGTAGTTATAGATCGGTGGTTTTGGAATTTTTTGGGAGAGGCCTATGCTATGCCCAGCTATGGACTTTATGCGGCTGAAGTAGTGATGATAATAAATTATTACGAGTCTGATATATTTGTGTAACTATTTCTTATTTAATAAAATAACCTATAATAGTCGGTTTTTTCTCTGCGGCCTGTTACTAATGGGTAACAATACTACACTTCCTTTTTACATATGTTTATATTTTGTAATAGGTATTGTATAAATGTGTTAAAAATAGGACTAGCTAAATGCAATAAATAAAGAGATATAATTATTTAATTTTAAAACAAACGCATCGATTTTCCCCTATAGTGCGTAAACCAAGAATCGTCGACGCAGTTTCTTTCATTAACGCATTTAATTAAAAGGTTTAGGGCCACTCCACCATTCCCGAGGGAATATTGTCAAACTTGGAATCCCTACGTACAAATACTTTCGACTTTATGTATTAATTTTACGTGAATTCCAGGTTTAAGTTTTATTGGTAGGATTCCTTGTCGAAGTTATTTTCGAAGGAAAATTCTTGCTTTTTGTTACTCTTTAGCATCATACAGCGATATACGAAAGAAAACTTCCATAAAACCATTACAGGATAGGATCCTAAAGTTATTTTTACGGAAAGCGTATTGGGTATATGTTCAGGAACATATTTCTTTTAATTATAATAAGTTTTATTCGGTTGGCAGATGTGGAGGTCGACCTCTCTTCGAATCTTAGTCACAAATTTTAATGAGAAAAAAGAAATAAGAATAAAAGATAAATAAAACTAAACAAAAAGCTATAAAATAAACTTATGCTAAATTATGCTAAACTAGCTGTACCCGCGGGCTTCGCTCTCCGTGGGAATTTCGGGATTAACTATCCATACCAAATTTCATCTAAACTTTCATCTTCACTAAAGGTTCAAGCGTGAAGAGGTAACAAACAAACAAATATACAAACTCACTTTCACATTTATAATATTAAAGTAGGATAGTAGGATTAAAAAAAATGACATCTTGCCCATGCGGCACAGTTGCAAGAACGCTGGGTGCGTTTCCTCGCTGGATAGCAATGCTGAGCAATGCTCTTGTCACCTGCGGCGGCTACAGTCGCGGGGAGATCTCCTTAAAAAGTCTTATTCTTGGAACATGGGGAACGGCAAAAATTGATTAATATTCAGTTTAAATAAATTACTGTAGGTACTTACTACGTTTGACCATGTTATTCAAAACATTGCTTTCAATGATTTGCCTAGTGGTACTTCAGCCATTTGAATCTTCTTCTTATCGTGTGTGTTTATGACTAACATTAGCGCCAGAGTTTTTAAACCGCCTTAAAGGCCTCTGACATGGTTTTATGTACCGACCAATGTCAAAGACAGTGACCGGGACCGACGGCTTAACGACGTGCCCTCCGAAGCACGGATCATCTTACTTATCAGACAATCAGGTGATCAGCCTGCAATGTCCTAACCAAACTAGGATAACGACACAAAGTCACACTAACCACTACACCACGGAGGCAGTTATAGAACGGGCTAGCCGTCCAGTTAGCTATGCATCCACCCGTATAGAATAGAGAAATAAAATACCCAAGAACTTGCTATAAAAGCCATAACAGAGATGGAACATTATCTGATAATATCCCAGTCTCGAGCTCGTGACACTAAATATCCGCGACGCCCCGATATCGTATCGCGTTCTGTCTTCCGCAGACATTTTTATGACAAGTTTTCTTGAGCATACTCGCTTTTCTTTATGTAGAAGACGTACTCACAATAAAAAATCTTATGTTAAGTATTATGTTATTTGCTACTACGGAACCCTTCATGGGCGAGTCCAACTCGTACTTTAATATGCCGCTTATTTAATATGTATTGATTGATTATTTACATTAGCGGAAGTGGTCCTGTTACAACCGAAAAGTCTCTAGTTCGATCCCTGCCCGACCTGATTCATATCTCTGAGTTTGTAGTACAATATGACCCATGGTACGGTCATTTTGATCGACTCCTATTTTCCTCCGCTGAAGGGCAACATTGTGAGGACATCAGGGGGGTTACTCCATAATCTAATACGTTAGTCGTACGATAGTGACGTACTAAATTCATAAGACTCGTACATTGATATCCGATGTTTAATTATTCACTCGTCTCTTTCATTAATGAATAAATATAAAATCTAACAAAATATACTGAAACTATTTTAAGAGTGAATTAAGTCCATGATACTGAAAAACTTTCCCCAAGAAACATATATCGAAATATGAAAAGTAATTTGTGGCCTTCTATACAAGTCAACCGACCAACCTGATTCGAGATTTTAAGGAAATCCAAAAATAGTTTTTCATATTTCGGCATATGTTCTTTTGGGAATGTAGTTCAGTATCACTGACTGAATTCACCCTCAAAATAATTTCACTATATTTTGTTAGACCTCATTTATATGAACAAATTACACTGATTGAGCTAGCCTAAAAGATAGGGATACTAAATCAACGATACTATACTTTATAACAAATACATATATAGATAAACATCCAAGATCCAAGACAATTTGAAAAAGGCCATTTTCCAACTCGCCCTGACTGGGGATCGATCCCGGAACATCTGGGTGGCGGACTAGCACTACGCCAGGAGGTCTTCGCTTCATGCTTTCATGATATCCATGGTATATTGTCAAAGGATGTATGCGTCTTAGCTCCCTTTCTCTCATCTCAGCTTTGACGCTGCGAAGCCCGGGGTCCGCTTTCCGGCTTTTTCTTCTCCACCTCGCACGGTCTTGAGAATCCTTGGTTTGTAGACCATTTGACTAAATCGAATCATATACTGGAAATCATATACACCGTGGAGAAAATCAAATGAAAGGGTTTTATTGGTACATTCAAAAAATACTATAGACTAGCTGTGCCCGTGGGTTTCGGTTCCCGTGGGAATTTCGGGATAAAAACTATCCTGTCCTTCCCTGGGTATCAAACTATATCCATATTAAATTTCATCTAAATAGGTTGGTAAAAGCGTGAAGTGGTACCAATAAAATATACAAACTCACTTTCGCATTTATAATACCCGTGTGCCCGTGGGCCTCGCTCCCCGTGGGAATTTCGGTAAAAAACAATCCTATGTCCTTCCCTGGGTTACAAACCATGTATATCCATATCAAATTTCATCAAAAAGGTTCAGAGGTTCAGTGGTTAAAGCCTGAAGTGGTAACAAACAAACGAACAAACAAATATAAAAACTCACTTTCGCATTTATCATATTATTAAGGATTATTAGCTGTTTCTCCCTGCTGTGCTTTCATTGACTGTATTTTATTTAGGTATATAGATATTGTTGGTTTATTTTGTTATTACGATACCCATGTGTACTTTATGTAATTAAATATTATACCCTTTTTTTATATACTTATCTGATTAAATTTGCACCCCATCTACCATCTTTTCTGCTACCTCAAAGGTGAAGTGGTAGACAATCCTTTTTATAGATAACACAGATTTAAAATGCAATTTATAAAATTAAAAATGACCGGCCAAGTGCAAGCGAGTCGAACTCGCGCAAAAATGAATCCCATACTATTATCTATAAAAAAATAATGTATGTTGTATAGGAGCTCCACTTATATTTATTTTATTTTGTTTTTAGTGTTTTAGCTGTACTGTAAATAGCTGCTGTTTTTGTCCTGGGTCTTGGATGTTTATCTACATATAATAAATATATTTGTTGATAAAATATTTATACATACTATCGTTGAGTTAGTATCCCTTCAAGTCTCAAGCTTACTTTGGGGATAGCTCAATTAGGTAAATTGTTCCCTATTTATTTATTTTATAATGGCAACAGTAATATATCATCTGTGAAAATTTCAACCGTCTAGCTATCACGGTTCATGAGATACGGCCTGATGACAGAGAGACAGCGGAGTCTTAGTAGTAATTAGGACCCGTTTTTACCGTTTGGCAACCCTAAAAAGTTTACCTCTCAGTAAATCAAAATTCGTAGTCAGGTTTTTAAAACTAATATCTTGTTCGTTTTTTGCATTTTCATAAACTTTAGTGAGCTATTAGTTTCCCGTCACAATCCAGTTTCGAAGTTAGTTTCGTATGATCTATGTACGTCGCTCCATGTTTTTCTCTTTTTAGTCGACTGCGTCAGAAGGAGCTATGTTTTTCGATTTCGCTCTTGTCCTATCTAATTGCATGCTCCAATTCATTGGTAATGCTAAACATTAAGATTTATATTATATTAATTTTAATATTTTTTCGTTAATTATTATTGCGGTCTATTATTTGTTTTTGTTAACTTCAGTAGTCAGTACTTATTTCCGTGACGTCAACAAGGTTCCAACGGAAGACCAGCGCTGGCAGTCCCTACAGCCAGCACATGCTGAGTTGGATCCTCTTTGAGGTACACCACAATTGATTTATTTTTAATTTTCTTTTTGTGTTATATATTTTTCGTGTCATATATTTTTTGTGTTTGTATCTCAAATAAATCATTTTATTATTATTATTATATTATTATTTCGATGTATACCATCTTATTATAAAACGCAGACTTACGTTGTTACTAGGCTTAAACCATTATCTAACTAAATCAAGTTGAAACCTAGTAATATGACATTGTATCATCTGAAAATGTCAACTTGATTTGGTCGGATAGTGGTTTAAACCTAGTAACAAAGTTAATCTGCGTTTTATAATAAGACGGATAATGTTCCTTAGGGAAAGTTGTTCACTATCATGGACTGAACTCACCCTTAAAATAGTTTTTAACCCACGACAAAAAGGGGTGTAATAAGTTTGACGCTGATGTCTGTCTGTCTGTATGTCTATCGCATCGTAGCGCTCGAACGGATGGATCAATTTCCATGCGGTTTTTAGGGTTCCGTACCTCAAAAGGAAAAAACGGAACCCTTATAGGATCACTTTGTTGTCCGTCTGTCCGTCCGTCCGTCCGTCTGTCAAGACCCTTTTTCTCAGGAACGCGTGGAGGTATGAAGCTAAAATTTATATCAATTACTCAGGTCTACTGTCCCTTGAAGCTGTGAAAAAATCAAACTTCTAAGCCAACGCAATCAAAAGATACAGCCGTTTATGCCGCAAATTTTCGACACTTGCAAGGGAATCAAAACCTACAGGGTGCTTCCCGTGAACTCAGAATCTTGAAATTTGGTACGAAGCAACGTCTTATAGCATAGATAAAGGAAAAATTACGAAAACCATAAATTTTTAGTTACATCACCTAATATATTTTTTTTTCGATGTCGTAATGAACGAACTTTGTAAACCTTGCAGGTTTGTACGGAACCCTCGGTGCGCGAGTCCGACTCGCACTTGGCCGGTTTTTTTTAAGTAAAAGCCAGTACCCTTGCGGTGGTCTTAGCTATGGTTAATGAAAATCGGTTGCTAAAATGATTGGGGGCTAATGGGGTTGGGGTAAAATCTGTCTGCAAATAATAGATGGCGCTACGGATATTAGGTAATTCTACTATTAAGTTCCTCCGCGTATCAATAGATGGCGCTCACGTATCAAAGTATTAAAAGACGGGTTCTTTTTTAGTTTGCCTGGCAAATAAACTGGTAGTATATTGTTAGATGTATAGAATACCTAGTTTATATTCGTCTTTTCCCGTTCCGTTCACATTCGTCCGCATGTAGATTTATTCAGGTATCTTTATTTGGAAGTATAATGCCTTGCAATGTCGTCGGTCGCCTGCCGTTGTATATTTATGAAACTATGCTCGTAAAGTGGGTCCATCAAAATGGCCTGCCTTTGATTTTGCCGGGTCCCTAAGCTTTATTCTCTTTACCAAGGCCCATTCTATAGATGGGCTTTACTATAAAGCAGATGACAAAATTACTTTGTTTTTTTTTTTTAAGTTAGTTGTGGTGGTCACTGTTTTTAGCTTTAATTAGTTTTACAATACAATACCCTTTATTGCACAAAATAAAATACAGCACATAATTATCTTAAAAACTAGGAAATGCGCAAAAGGCGGCCTTTCGCTAAGCAATTTCATTGTTTGGTATTTAAGTTTTATTTTGTTGTTCATAAAAATAGAAAGAAAGAAATATTTAAGGGGGTAATAACTCTCATATCAAAATATTTCAATTAATTTTATTTTTAAACTACTTTTACTGTCTTTAAATACGTTAAATGTACAGAAAGCCATATGTATGTATAAACAGTATTTGTACAAAAAAAGCATGTTAAATATAGTATGTTTGTGTGAATCGGTTAATCATGACATCTCAGCAGTCTTGCAGAAATGTGGTTGAAAATACGTGTATTTTATGCAACAGTTGTATAAGAAGGATCAAAAAATGCGAGATACGTAGGTCACAATGCAAGCTTCGGCGAGGATTGTAAGAAGACGTCATCGATTATTTTTTAACGTACTTATGAAACGTTGCATATAATACTTTTTCTACGACTATATTTACTAAATAAAATACAAAAATAAACAAGAAATGTGTTAAGTATTTGCCGTATGTTTGGCAGATTCTAGATAGGCAACTGTAAAAATTTTTAAATTGTCGTTTTTTTCTTAGAGACTATTTTACATACATACATACATAATATCACGCCTGTTTCCCGCAGGGGTAGGCAGAGACTATGGACCTCCACTTGCTACGATCCTGACAAACCTCTTTTGCTTCATCTAAACTCATCAATCTCTTCATACATGCCCTTCGGTTACGGGTACTTTTTACCTCTCCTTTTTTTAGAACGTCTGCAATTTGGTCGCAGAAAGTTCGCCGAGGCCGACCTTTTCCTACTGTTCCCTTCACATTTGTCGTATAAATATTTTTCGTCAATCTCTTTTCATCCATCCTTTCTATATGCCCAAACCATCTTAACATCCCTTTCTCTATTTTTGTCACAACATCCTCTTTTATTCCACACCGCTCCCTTATGTCATCATTCCGTATTCGATCTTTCAAAGTAACACCACACATACTCCTCAACGCTCGCATTTCAACTGCATTTATTCTACTTTCATGCTTTCTTTGCCATACCCAACTCTCACTACCGTACATTAAAGTAGGTATCAGTACTCCTTTATGAACAGCGAGACGTGCCTTGTCTGATACCTTCCTACTGCTCATAAAGGAATGCAACGCTCCATTCACTTGGTTACCCGCATTCACTCTTTTTTCAACATCACCCTCGTGCTTACCATCTTTTGTAAACATACATCCCAAGTATACAAACTCTTTCACTTGCTCAACTTTCACCCCATTTATTAAAATATTGCATTCTGTTGCACTATCGTCCTTTTCAAAAACCATAACTTTGGTTTTACTGACATTAACTTTCATACCCTTTTTCTCTAATGCATCATTCGTAACAGCTATCATCTTCTGTAATTCCTCCTCTGAGTCCGCAAGTATTACTTGGTCATCGGCATAGAGAAGGCATTTGATTAATAACTCATCCATTCTGACACCACATTCATCATCTTTCAAATCTGTCAAACAACTGTCCATGAATAAGTTGAACAGCCAAGGCGACGCTACACATCCCTGTCTAACACCTTTTTCGATGTTAAACCAGTCTGTGTATTCGCCGTCAATTCTGACACAAGCACTGGAATTCCTATAAAGAGATTTCAGTGCTCGGATCAGATGGCTGCTCAGCCCATACGCAGACAATGTTGACCACAGTTCATTTCTCACCACTCTGTCATAGGCCTTTTCTAAATCTACGAAGATGCAATAGACTTTTCGACCTTTGGCCAAAAGTTTCTCTAAAATGCATCTTAAAGAAAAGACCTGATCCGTGCATCCCATACCCTTTCTAAATCCCGCTTGTACATCCCATAACTTCTCTTCGGTATTTTTTACCACCCTTTCTATCAAGACCTTTGCATACAATTTGCCGACAACGCTGAGAAGACTAATGCCTCGGTAGTTTTTACAGTCTTGCTGTGAACCTTTTCCTTTATACAGCGGTACAATTACCGCATTGCACCAATCTTTTGGCACCACACAGTTTTTAAAACAAAGATTGAAAAGGTGACACAACTGACTTGCTACTATGCCCTGTCCAGCCTTCAGCATTTCGACAGTAATCCTATCATACCCTCCAGCTTTTCCCATTTTCATACTATTTAATGCTTTCACTACTTCATCCATACTTATTTCCTCATCATAATTTTGCATATCACTCTCTTGTGAGTCATTTTCAGGCTCCGGTACTCTCATTTCATCTTTTTCAAACAGTCCTTCAAAATATTCCTTCCATCTATCTACTACACTCTGTAACCCAACTAATAATCTTCCATTCTTGTCTCTGATCTTGTTTAACTCAGAGGTCGTATTTTTACCTCTAGCTGTTTTAACGCTCTTCCAAAAATATTTAATATTACTTTTAAAGTCTTGAGACAACCTTATATCAAAATCATCCTTTTGTTCTTTTTTCTTCTCTTTTACTATCTCTTTCACAATCACATTCATCCTCTTATATTCTTGCTTTGCTGCAAATACATCACTATCCCTTGCATTCTGATTTCTTCGATCAGCTCGTATTGACAACCAATCCTTCCATGCTTTCTTCTTCTTTTTTACAGCGTCTTGTACTTCCTTGTCCCACCATACATTTACCACATCCTTGCCTTTTCTTCTTTTTGTCATACCACATACATCAATAGCGGTGTCAATCATTCCCTTTTTTAATACTGTCCACACGTTTTCTATCTCACATTCGTCCTCTATTCCTTTAAATTTTTCTATTAGTATTGATTTATATCTCTTTTTTGCATCTTCCTCTTGTAATTTCTCAACTTTTATCCGTTCCAACCTGTTGGAGGGGTTAGATATAAAATTTCGCCATTTTTTAAAAATGTTTCTAGTTTTACAGATTACCAAATAATGATCTGTAGAAATCCCTACTCCACGGTAAGACCTTGTATCAATCACATTCTTTTTCATTCTTTCGTCCACTATTATAAAATCAATCATACTCTTCACTCCGTTTTCCTCCCTTGTGTACATGTGAATCTTTTTGTGATCAAACATAGTGTTTGTCACACAAAGATTCTTTTGCAGACATACCTCAAGCAAACTTTTCCCATTTTCATTTTCCCTTTCATCGCCAAACAAACCCAATACCTTTTCATAACCATCTCGCTTAATACCAACCCATCCATTAAAATCACCTAGCATAACTATCTTCTCATTGTCTTTGCAACCACTCAAAACATCATTCACACTATCCCAAAATTCCTTTCTTTCTTCTTTATTTCTTTTAGACTTACCTTCTGTAGGCGCATACGCTCCCAATATAAATATTCGATTCAACCCAACTTTCATTCTAATCCAGACAAGTCTTGAACTTACAAATTCATACTCACTCACACAGTCTGTCATTCTTTTGGAAAGGATGAGGCCAACTCCTTGACAGCCTTTGGCGGTTTCTGGTACTCCTGACCAATATGCCGTGAATGAACCACTCTTAGTGGTTCCGCATCCTTTCCGTTTCGTCTCATTTACACACAGTACATCAATCTTTCTTTCACTCATCATCTGATATACCTCATCTATTTTACCATACCATTATAGAGACTATTTTGTTTGTGGTAAACTCTTTAAATTGATGTACTTCCCTGTAGCGACATTAAAAAAATGTTTTTAAAGACGGAGAAAAATAATTTTAATTAAAAACACATTTGTTACTTGTGCTTTTTGTTGTAAAATTAGTTTTAGTCGAATAAAACCTTAACCTAAGTGTAACCTACTTTTGGTATATCTGTGACCACTAGGCGTATCTTTTTGGCCACTTTACGATACAAGAACGTTTTAGGGTGGGTATAGTATAGACTTTTCTGAAGTCGTATCATCTGTGTTCTTATATTATAGTGTTCGGTACTGTGTGAATGCCAGGTAAAAACACAGGAATATAAAAAGTATTTTAATACTTGTTTGAGCCGTTTTGGGTGGAAACGTTGGGTTGGTGGAAATCGACGCATAAAATAAATAATATTGTCGCCCGAAAATTAACTGAAATTCCACGTGACCAGAGGGCTGGCCTTTATCTAGCTCAAAAGATATGCATTGCAATTCAACGTGGCAATACTGCCAGCCTTTTGGTCACATTACCACGGGGCAGCGATTAGCCAGGGCTTTTTATTTATAAGTAATTTAAGTTAATAGTTTAGTTCTAGTTAATTTTCTTGTTTATTTTATTAATTTACACAAATAAAAACAATTTATTAATTTTAATACAATTTAAAATTTTTGGGATGATGAATCGTATTTCGATGTAAAGCTCAATTCAGACCAATTCTGGGCTTTCATCGCCAAATAGTAACAAGTTGTTTTATTTGTGGTATCCAGGCCAAATAAAATGAAGCTTGTATTTACTGAAACCAGTAAAATGAGGTTAAGCTGCGGCTCCACATTATAATGGTAATTTATCGTAAAGTTTTTGGAACGAAGTTCCTTTTCGGACGGTACGGACTTGGCGAAAAATTGTGTAAGATTTTTCCGTCACGATCTTTTTTCTGAGCTGGAATTTTTTGGGGGTTTTAGGGGCTTTCACTTTTGTAACTTCGTTGCAACTCAGTGTTCCAGGACGCCTAGTTTTTTTACATGTATTATTTTGTGTACAATACATACATGGGTACAATCACATCTTTATTTCTAATGGGGCAGACAGAGCATTTTGTGTCTTGCGGCTCTATGTAGTCAGAGCCCAGGGTCGCAAGACCCAAAGGCCGCTTTTAGTGTGATATAGAGCGAGAAGGTGGAAAAGAAATCAAAATATTTATGGGTTACAAACTAGATCACCTAATAACAAAATTAGCATTTTTACCCATTTCCTCAATCGGCTTTTACGATCTGCGTGGGAAGAGAAGCAGCTAGTACAATCAAAGATTTTCTTTTCTCACAGGCCACTTATTTTTTATTACTAAAGCTATAGTATATTGTTTATCTGTACGCTTACCACCAGTTTTTTTTCTATTTATCCCGTAGGTTGACTGGTAGAGAATGCTATTAGCATTAAGGTCGTCCTTTTGTACCATGTTGTTTTGGTAAATAAAGTTTAAATACATTTAAAAACCAGCATGGAAGGAAACTTATCTACATATTTACTCATAACTCCCTTTTGGGTTCGCCGTAGGTGAAAAAGCTTGTAAAATTGACTTTAAAATTGCAATAGGTATCTATATTAGGACATCGACTTATCCTATGGTATTTTACTTTACTCAGTTAATATAGTCAGCTGACATGGGGTCACGGGGCTCTGTCCACCACTGACATTTACATACAAAGACAATACGGTATGTAAAAAGGGAATGTGTTGAATCAGCCAATATTAGAAATGTCTGTTACAGTTTCGATTTTGATATAGGTTTGATTTATTTTTAATTAAAACTCATTATTCTATTGTTTTTATTCGGGATATGACTTTATTGTATTGTATTTATATATAATAGGTAATATAATAAAAGGCGACGAATTTATAACAATATAGCATATATGCTATATTGTTATAAATTCGTCGGGCCACGCGCAGTATAGGGTTCCATAGTTGTAAATGCCAACTTGCAGTCTAAAACGGCTAAGTATTGAATTTGTATGAAATTTTCCTTATCGAGTACATTTTATAAGTTGATCACCTATAACTTTTTAGTTTGTTAACCCTACTTAGCTGTGATAGTTTTCCTTTAAACTACATTATATATACTATAGCTGTGATTTTTTTCACGTGTCCATATATAACCGTTTAGCAGATAGATGGGGGGGACACTTGACTTTAACAAAAAAAGACTTTAACAAAAAAAGGCGACGAATTTATAACAATTAGCATATATGCTATATTGTTATAAATTCGTCGCCTTTTTTATGTATGGTTACCGATTATTCGAAAGCGCCTGGACTGATTTGGAGAATTCTTTTTTGTTTCTTGTTAAGAGTCCCCCGACCCTAGACTTCTCCATGCAAACGTAGTCTACGTTTAATTTTGAAACCACATGTCAGATTCCGGTAAAAATTGGTAATTGTAAAGAAATTGCAATTATCTAGGGTTATAACTGGTTTCCTATTCTAAAATTATGAACTGGAAAGAAAATATAACGATTTAGAAGTTTCCCATACTAATGGTCAAAAATGATATAAAACACTATATTCTATTTCAAGTTCATATTTTTACCGTCGGAAACTAGTTATAAACCTAGATAATTGCAATATCTTTGAAATGACAAAATTTTGCCCAAATCGGACATGTAGTTTTGTAATAAAACGTAGACTACGTTTGTATGGAAAGTTGTATTTTGGTCTAGGGTCGGGGGACCCTTAAGTATGGCATGCTTGTTAAGTAGCTCCGTTGAAATTTCATCAAAATCGGTTGAGTAGTTTGGTGTTGAAGTGGGTAATTAGTTTTGAAAAATATTCATTTATCCATAAATTTGTTTTACTGTAACATAAGCTATAGAAAAGGTGACGTATCTTACATACAGGAGGTTACAAAGGTAAGTTTGCCAAATAAAATAATAAGTGTTAAATAATAATATATCAGTATCACGTCTTTATACACTAACAGGCTAGACAGGGTCTAGGGCTGCAGATCACAATAGTATTTTATGCAACAGTTGTATAAGAAGCGTCAAAAAATGCGAAGAAGACGCCATCAAGCCTAGCATTGTTGTACAACGTTGTATACAATACTTTTTCTACGACTAAATAAAAAACAAAAATATACAAAAAAAAAATTTAAATTTTGCCATGTGTTTGGCAGGCGAAGTAAATTATTATCACTCTCTATCTTTATGATAATAATCATGAAGTGAGAGGGTTTAAATGCCTATATTTAAATTGTAAATGTACTTCCCAGTAACAATATTAAAATTTTGTTTTTGTTGGCAGTAAAATTTAATTTTAAGTTTAACTCACTTTCAGTATAGCGATAGGTAGGTAGGCATCTTTTTATACACATTACGATACAAGGGCGTTTTTGGGAAATAGAATCAGAAATTTTTAAAGTCATATTATCTTTGTTCTTATAGTTTATTTGTGTGTTCTTCTTCTTCTTCCTTGCCTTTTCCCTATTTGGGGTCAGCTCTTTTGTCAACTCCCTCCACAACCTTCTATCCTTTGCCATCTCTGTACTGACCCCCCGTTCCCCCATATCCGATCTTACGCATTCTTCCCACGTCTTTCTCGGATTTCCTCTTCTTCTATTAGACCCGTCTACTTTCAAGTCAACCATTTTTGGTGACGTGGTATGACCAGTCGTGGCCATACTAAGTAAGGCGCTGGTATATTAGTGTTTGAGACTATGTAAATGACAGATAACAGTACAGAAGTAGAACAAAAATATTATTTGTTTTTAAGGTAAGATGTATATAATTATACTCATCAAACTTTGCTATATATCTACTTACCAACCAAGCAACATTAAATTTATGGATTTATTATTATCTCAAACAGAACAACAAAGAGATCTTTAACTAAGAGTATATTTATCCAAGTTCTCATCAATACGTGCCGATCGGGAAGTCACCCGGCTCAAACTTTCAACTCTCGACTTCCAATATAAATTATTTCTTAACTAAGTTACATTGTGATAAGCCAATGTTTGAGTTACATATTTCATATACTTAACATGATTATGAGAAAAGTTCCAAAGTTCAAATTTATTTACTTCTTTGTGGCTCAATTGAGCTCAAAGTAACAGAAACAATGTAGGTACCAATTTGCTTTACCATATTACAAAACGAAATATTTAGTTATTCTTTATTTTAAAACCTGTAAAATGTTTAGGATTATTTTTATGAATGAAGTATATTTAAAAAAATGTAGAAATAATTTAGTAAAACTTGCATTTGTCATTTAGTATATGCTATTAGTGTATATCTATGAACTACTGTACTAAAATTTTATTGTACCAAAAATATCATTGTATTTTATCTTCTTAAAAATGTATTGTATTTTATCTTCTAAAAATTTATTTCTAGCTAGTTAATAAACTTCATTAAAAAGTAGATTTTTTCAGAGAATTTACAAATCTAAATCAAATCAATTATAATAGCACGTAGTTTCCATTTAAAAAAAGGACCATACCAGAGTTATGAATTATTTTTTTTTGGCATGTGTAGCTAACTATAAATAACATTTAACTTGTTATCTGTTATATGTAAAATACGATTTCTATTTACTACGCTCGTCAAAAAATCATTTTACATTTTATTCTACATGTTTCTCTGTAAGTGAATATCTTTGTATTCCTTTGAGAAATAAATTCTTTAAACCTTGTTTTACATTTTTAATTACTTTGAGTAACTTGCATATTGCCCTTTTTTGTTTTGTTCATCACAAAATTAAAACCTAAAAATAACATAAAACGAGACCCCGTAAACTTCACCCGTAAAGTAGCAACTGGAGTTACTGGAGCACCCTGTGCATATAAATTTTTTAATTGCCCGTTTTATAACCGCGCGCGCGGCCCCGCGACTCAGAAGGCAAGTGGTGCGCCGGTGTCCGCAGCTGTCTCCAAGTGTACAGGAATATACTATCTAAAAGGTAATTTTTAGGCCCTTGGGATTTATATGTGTGTAAAAAACAGCGATTTCAAAACTAAAATTAAATGTTCAGGGTAGAAGAACAATTTGAAAGTTTGAAATAAGGATCGTACATTTAGTTTAGTAACATACTTTGTCTTATATTACTTCGAGAATTGGTTAAAACCCATATGAAGTTGGCAGTGACGAAAGAGAAGGTGAAATATGGCGGGAGTCTTGTTTTAGGCGAATAATGGTTTAAACCAGGTACGCTAGTCCGCCTTTTATAAGACGGGGTTGAATTTACGGTCGACACATATTTGAGCAGATATTAAAAACAAAATATTTTATCATTGGTACCGTAGGAAAAGAGGTTCATGTTAAGGGGTAGTGTCACCCCCCAAGTTTGATAAGTCGACGGTACATTTAACTAAGTACACCCAGTAATCTTTTTGAAAATAATATAAAAAAGCAAAATGCCTTAATACTTAAATTGTATTGTAAATTTCTTAAAAAAATATTTTTTCAAAATTTACAAATATATACAACTTAGAAGGGACACACCCTCAATATCAAACCACGGCTATAAGAGATCACTATAGTATAATTAATCTAAAATAAAAGTCGAAAAATCGTTTATTCCATATGAAAGTGCGCAGCCGCTCGACCAATGTCGATTTTTTTTTTGTTTTTTGACTATTATTTTATGACTATTATTCTATAATTATGTAGTATAGCCCGTGGTTCGATTTATTACTGATATGTCCCGTCCGCGTTGTAAGTATATGGCAGATACCCAAAAAAATCACGATTTTAAATTATGTACTACTTTGTCGACATAACTAATATACCTACATACCCTGATACTAATACCCATGCTTAAGTACAGCTTTTTAGTACTTATAGTCTATGAGAAAAACCGCGGACAGACAGAGAGACATACAGACATGGCGGTACTAAAAGGGTTTTCTTGTTTACTACACCTCTAAAAATCATTGAGATAACATTTTGTAGAAAAACGTTTTCTCTATTTTAAATACATCTGTAAACAAAAATCCTTGAAAAAATTACTGTTATTAGTATTACGGGACTTACCGCGATTAATATCGTTTTTTGCCAGATATTTCGACGGCCGTAATACTAATAACAGTAATTGTGACCGTGAAACTCTAAAATCATATATCCTTGAAAAAATGTTCTTTCGTTTCAGCTGAAACTACAGTTTTTCGGTAATTATTTATCAACTCGTCGACTTCCTTTGTCAGAAATCATTGTGAAATACAAAATATTTATTGCTGATTTGCGAACCGTCGCTGGAGGGTTTATTGTTAGAATTAATGATTGTGGAGTACACAAAAACGACCATTAGATGTAGGGTTGGCATTAAATTTGAGATTATTTTGATAGAACAAAATATACTGAACCTATTGACGACCTCCGTGGCGTAATTAGGTGGTCACCATGCTAGTCCGCCACCCAGAGGTTGCGGATTCGATCCCCGGTCAGGACAAGTTGGAAAATAGCCTTTTTCAAATTGTCCTGGCTCTTGGACGTTTATCTATATATGTATTTGTTATAAAATATAGTATCGTTGAGTTAGTATTCCACAACACAAATCTCAAACTTACTTTGGGGCTAGTTCAATCAGTGTAATTTGTCCCTATGTACTTATAATTTTATTTTATTTGAACGGCCGTCAAATAAAAAAATAGTGCTCTCGGCCAGCCGTTACTCGTCGAAGTTTAATTATTTGAACGTAGCAGTGAAGGACTGTTTTGTGTTAAACTATTATTCGGCCAAGCTTATTTCTGTCTATTGTTGTGAGCTCACAACAATAGACTGATTGAGATGACAATTGACTGGTCAGCTGATCCAAGTTTGTATGGAAAACCAATTTTTTTATATATTTTGATATATGGTTCTTGGGAAAAGTTGTTCAGTATCATGGACTGAATTCACGTTTAAAATAGTCTTGGTATATTTTGTTAGACCTTATATACTAAACTAGCGGCCAGGCCCGGCTAAAAATTCACAAAGATACGGAGCGTCAAAGTTCCGGAGTGGGGGCTTGCGACGTCACACTTAAGTAAAAATCGTGCTTAAGTGTGACGTCACGCGAAATTTCAATGCGCTGTATCTTTGTCATTTTTGGTTTCTCAGAGAAAAGAAAAAATACGTGTACAATATTTTTTAATAATCTAACCGATGGACCAAAAATATTTATACATTCGTCATTCCTATTATTTAGGTCTCATCTCTTATCAATTCGTCTACCAAATGTTATAATGCTCGATTCATATCTTTATTTAAGAGCTTTTATCTTCGCAAACATGCCAACCCTTAAAAATACTTGGAAATGAAATCATTGCTAAAGAAAAATAACATTTCACAGATTTGTTCTACTAGTAAATTTAAGTCCATCAAATATTCAGATATTGGAGAAAACCACACATTTGCCTTTTGGTGTAGAAACTTTTTGCCCGTGGGGTTCTTCAGCCCATAATTTATTTAAATTATTTTTAAACGCCTTTTCGAGGTATCCCGTGACCAAAGGGCTGGTAACTGTCTAGCTGAATCAGCATTGCCATTCAACGTGGATATGCTGTCAGCCTTTTGGCCACGCTGTAGACGGGTTATATTTTAGTGGGACTACAATTGATTTGTAATTAATCTTATTTAGTTTTACTTTAAATTTTAATTTTTAAACATAGTTTAAATTTAATTTAGTCCGACGTAACCTTTTTCTAATTACGAATTTAAAACTAAAAACTAATTACTAAAAAGCCTTCACGCCAGTAAATTACATTAATATCCCTGTTGCCAGCCCTGTGCTGAGGGCTGCTAACCAAATGATGAGATAAAATAATTAATCCAGCCTCCCTGAATTCCAGAATCGCTTCCACGAAATATTCATATTCGGCAATACCTTTCAACGATTCCTTTTATTTATACGTTTGATTTAAATAAATGAAAAGATTTTGAAGACATTACAAACATGCAAAAAGATTATTAAGAAAAAGAAATACTTTAATTAAACTTTATTAAAAATGTTGTTGATCTCTTCTCTTTTATTTTATTTTATTTGTTAGGAAGATTATTGACTACGATATTACATTTAAAAAAACAGTACCTGGGTGACAGAGCTTTGCTCGGTTACATCTCAAACATTAGCTACTTTTTTTTAAACTTGTCTAAAAACAATACAAAATAAAAAATTATATATAAACTTGAACATAAAAAAAAACAAAAGTAAGTCACCGAGTGGGATTCAAACCAGTAACACTCTTTCTAGCGGTCCACATCCTTAACCGCTGAGCCAAATGAATGGCGGCCGGCGCGACGAAATTAGCGACCATATTCTGCGTGGAAAAAAACGCATGAAAACTCGAAAACACGCGTTTTCTCAAACATAAGACTATTCTAGATCGATTGTTTACCCCCGAAAACCCCCATATACCAATTTTTAGCGAAATCGTTAGAGCCGTTTTCGAGATCACAGAAATTTATAAATATATAAATAAATATACAATAATTGCTCGTTTAAAGGTGAGGTCATTTATAACACCCTAGCACAGAATACTTAATAGTACTCAAGTACAGAAGAATCACTCTTGGATAGTAAATTTGCTAAATTAAAAATAGTTACAGCGTACTAAAGTCCTATTTAGTTTGCACGCCGTGCATACAACTTTCGACTTACTAGCCTAGCGTACGCTGAACGATCTAAAATATGCCTTACGCCTACCAAGCTACGGTCCATATCCCTTTATCTTTAGTTTTTCTCTATGGTAAAAATTTCAACAATGTCAACCTTATGTCTATGATTAAGCCACGTTAGAGGGGCCGTTTAGCTTCATACCTAAACTGCGGAGTGCACCTGATCTGACCCTAGGTTGATGACGTTTCAGAGCGACAGAAAAGTACCTATAGCAGCATGGAAAAGTGCTGTTTCGTAATCGCAGAAATATATTATAGGGACAAATTCCACTGATTAAGCTAGCCCCAAAGTAAGTTCGAGACTTATGTTATGGGATCAACTCAACGATGCTATATTTTATAACAAATACATATATAGATACACATCCAAGACCCAGGACAATTTGAAAAAGGCCATTTTATAACTTGCCCTGACCGGGGATCGAACCCGAGACCTCTGGGTGGCGGACCAGCATGGTGACTACGTCACCGCCACCCTAAACTGCTTAGCCACCGCCGGTTCATGTTGTTGATTTCAGTTTGTGAATTAATTACAGCTTTTACCGCTAAAGGTCACCGATGGGCGTCACGCCGTTTCCATTTGTTTTGTTAATTAATTTATGCACTCACACTGATTAAATTATTGCAAATTGTGGTTTTTTAATTAAAATTTAACATGCCTGGAGGAAGTGTTGTGAATAACGAATGTTTTTTAATACTTCTTTTGTAAAAAGAAGACTAAGGACTTGGTTTAAAGATTTGTACTTACGTATATATTTTTGTATTTTACACGCCAATTACCAATTTCTTCCCATTTCGTCGCGCGGATCTACTGGAAGTAACTTTAGAAACAAGTAGCACATGCTTACTCTAAAAGGTTTTATTTGTAAATATTTCAATTGTACTTAAATGAACAAATAAAACAATACTATTTTATGCAACAGTTGTATAAGAATTGTTAAAAAATGAGAGTGGCGCAGGTAAGGAGACGCCATCGAGCATTTTTTGTCGTACTTATACAACGTTGCATACTTACAATTTTTTTTCCACGACTATATTTACTAAATGAAATACAAAAACAAACAAAGAAAAATATGAAAATGTTTGAAGTATGTTTGGTAAATCAGATTTAGAGTATACAAGTACTGATCTATATGGTATTTATGGTAAACATTTTTTTTTAAATTGACGTTTTTTTGTGACTATGTCTTTAAGTCCCATATCTCTGGACTATGTTAAAAAACATTTTTTCTTATGTTGGTATGGTAAATCTATAGAAAAAAAAGTTCTAGGTCTATGGCTAAGCGTTTAGCGAAATAACACACATGTGCTATTATGAGGAACAGAGTATAGAATTTTTTCTGCAATCATATTACCAATGTTCTTATATTAGTGTTCATAACCATTAACAGTACACGAGTAGAAAAATAAGACTAAACCATTATTCATCCAAATTAAGTTAAACTAAGTAATACTTTATTGTACACTAAATTAAAATGAGTATGTTAACATGAGTAGATTAAGTCGACAGTGACAAAAGAGAGAAGACTTATTGCTGGAAGTCTCTTTTTTGGGCGGGTAATGTTTAAAGCCAAGTACTAAAGTTATTCCGGGATTTCAAAATAAGATAAATATGATAAATCAGAAAATGAATAAGTAACACCCTTCGTGAATGCAGTCTTTCAATATTATAATGTTATTGGTTGATTGAAGCCTGTAGTTTCCGGCACAGTAGAATAGGGCCCTGACCCTGACAAATACTTTTAAAAAAAGAAAAGAATTTTCCAAATCGGTTCAGGCGCCTTCGAATGATCGGTGAAAATACTTAAAAAATAACAGATTCCTACGAATTTTTAACCTCCTCGTTTTTTGAAGTTGGTTTAAATAAGCAAATTTACGTACCTACACATGTTTTACGACAATGTTATACCTATTTACCTATAATTTCCTCATTTTAGTATTTAAAACCACTAATGAATAAAAGAAATGGAGTCGCCTTGTCCAATTTAAATAACAAAATATATTTGCCATTGTAATTAAATGGACGCAATTTCAATATTTAAATGCCCGCTTTAAATACTATTATTTGGTCGCCACTCCAGGAAAAGATTATTTTATACTGGTTTCATTCGGGGAGTGAAATGTTCTTTAATTAAAGTAAATCAGGATCGAACGTGTGGAGTACATTAAAAGGTTTTTTAAGACGAGGTCTTAAGGGTCCCCCGACCTTAGACCAAAATACAACTTTCCATACAAACGTAGTCTACGTTTTATTTCAAAACGACATGTCCGATTTGGGCAAAATTTTGTAATTTCAAAGATATTGCAATTATCTAGGTTTATATTTAGTTTCCTACAGTAAAAATATGAATTGAAATAGAATATAGTGTTTTATATCATTTTTGACCATTAGTATGGGAAACTTCTAAATCGTTATATTTTCTTTCCAGTTCATAATTTTACTATAGGAAACCCAATACAACCCTAGATAATTGCAATTTCTTTACAATTACCAATTTTTACCGGAATCTGACATGTGGTTTCAAAATTAAACGTGTACTACGTTTGTATGGAGAAGTCTAGGGTCGCCGGACTCTTAAGACTTACATTGCAGTTTCCAATATACATCGTGGACGGGACATACCCGTAATAAATCGAACCACGGGCTATGATCATTTTGTTTTCGGTTTCGAGTTATGTTACTTATTGATATAAATTAAAAAAAAAAAGTAAAATACTGTATTTAACCTAAGCCTTTGGGGCATTCATTTTGTTACATCCTCGCCATGTAGGTCTTTGGGCCTTAAAATATTTTTCAATACAGTGGCTCGTAAAGTGGATCTAATTTCACAGGTTTCAGATATATAAAGCAGCTTATAAATCCGCGTGCGTTCATCATCATCATCATCTTCCTCGCCTTATCCCTATTTGGGGTCGGCTCTGTATGTCAACTCTCTCCACAGTTTTCTATCATAGTTCTTGTTGTTGTTGTCTTCACTAGTTGCGTTAAACGCAAATAGTGAAGTTTCATTCTATACCGCACTATTTGCTATTTATTTGTTTTTTTTTTCAAATTCCGAACTGTAGGACTCCACAAAATGATACGTTAGTCGTACGATATTGACGTCCTATTTCTTAGTCAACCCAAATTAGACTTTATCATCATACGGTAGTGCTCAACGTTGTTTGCCACTGTAAAGTAGATACGAGTAACGTCCGTCTTGCGTTCCGCTTTTGGAGTAACCCCCCTGGTTCGCCGCCTCGCAGCGCTCTTAAGTATGCAGGGTGGCGCTGGTTTAAAAAAGTAAAACAGCGGGAAAGCAACTATGTGCATCACAGATTTATGGTTAAGTTTATTTAAAATTAAAAATAAAAACAGTTTATTACGTATTTTTCCTCGCAAGCGTGTTAAAAAACGTCGTACGATATCCGTATTTTGATGATTGGGTAAACACACTCGGCTATATTACGCCCTCGCCATCGGCTCAGGCTAATAAATTCCGCCTCGTGTATTTATAACCATCATAACGCACTATATCTTAATATACTATTAAGGCTCAGTAGACCTGGTAGGACTAACCAATAGGGGTGACGAGAGGGTCCGAAAAGTATGATTATAATTAGTCCGTCTTTCAGTTTATTCAAAAAATAATAGACCTGTATTTTTCAGTTTACCAAAAAAGTATAAATTCACAAATATACGGAGCGTCAAAGTTCCGGATTGGGGGCTTCACGTCACCGCTCAGTAAAAATCGTACCTAACCGTGACGTCATGCGAAATTTATATGCGCTGTATCTTTGTCATTTTTGGTTTGCCAGAGAAAAAAAAATACGTGTACAATATCTTTTAATAATCTAACCGATGGACCAAAATTATTTTTGTCATGCCATAATCCCTAATTTCCCACTTCTCTCCCCAGATGGCGCAAGTAGCTGAAGACCGTCTGACGTCAGGACACCGGCTGTCGCACCCGCCCCCCGGTGATGAGATCTACATCACAGGCATGTCGGGGTACTTCCCCGACTCTGACTCCGTCATACACCTTCAGGAGAACCTCTTTAATAAGGTGAGAGAATTCGACATGTCTTCTTCTTCTTATCGTGTGCGTTAGTGACTAACACTAGTGTCAGAGTTTTTAAACCGCCTTAAAGGCCTCTGACATGATTTTAGGTAACGACCAATGTCAAAGACAGTGACCGGGACCGACGGCTTAACGTGCCCTCCGAAGCACGGATCATCTTACTTATCAGACAATCAGGTGATCAGCCTACAATGTCCTAACCAAACTAGGACAACAACACAAAGTCGTTGCCCCGCCGGGAATCGAACCCGCGACCTCCGGGAATGAGCCAAACGCTCTAACCACTACACCACGGAGGCATTCGACATGTTGAGAGGATGGATGAAAGAAGATTAACAAAAAAGATTAATCGTGCGGATGGTAGAACCGGACCGGGTCGACCTCGCCGAACTCTGCGACCAAATAGCAGATGTTCTGAAGAAAGGTGATGTAGAGTACCCATAACCGGAGAGCATGCGTGAAAAGAGTTATGAGTGTTTTTTTCGGTTTCTCCATCCCTGTAATTGCAAAAAAAAATCTGATTTTGAAACGGTATAAGTATTTAATTTTGTATGGAGCTACAAATTTTTTGCGACTTCAGGGATGGGAGAAACCGATAAATAGAACCTACATAAGCTACCCAACATAACCTCAACGGATCGGACAGGGTTTTTTTTTAACATACTGTATATATCTGAAAGGAACTCTTGATGCAGGCCGCTCTAGATCGGTCATTTTGGAAATCCACGGGAGAGACCTATGTCCAACAGTGGACTTTATGACTGAAATTATGAAAATATACATTTCCTTACTATTCATTGTTTTATTCATATATTGCCATGTGGTTTCCGGCAGAGTAGAATAGGGCCCTTCCAAGTTCTCCCGTGGATGTCGTAGAAGGCGACTTAGGAAATAGAAGCAAAACAAAGTTTTAAAACATCTATGAGACCTCTCCAACTGGTCTGGCCAGCGAGAAGAGTGTAGCACAAAGTCCTCAGGCTGCTCTGGCCAAGTATGGCTCTGGTTCTTTTTATCGTGTGTGTTAGTGACTAACACTAGTGTCAGAGTTTTTAAACCGCCTTAAAGGCATCTGGCATGGTTTTTAGGTAACGACCAATGTCAAAGACAGTGACCGGGACCGACGGCTTAACGTGCCCTTCGAAGCACGGATCATCTTACTATCAGACAATCAGGTGATCAGCCTACAATGTCCTAACCAAACTAGGACAACAACACAAAGTCGTTGCCCCCGCCGGGAATCGAACCCGCGACCTCCGGGAATGAGCCAAACGCTCTAACCACTACACCACGGAGGCATTCGACATGTTGAGAGGATGGATGAAAGAAGATTAACAAAAAAGATTAATCGTGCGGATGGTAGAACCGGACCGGGTCGACCTCGACGAACTCTGCGACCAAATAGCAGATGTTCTGAAGAAAGGTGATGTAGAGTACCCATAACCGGAGAGCATGCGTGAAAAGAGTTATGAGTGTTTTTTTCGGTTTCTCCATCCCTGTAATTGCAAAAAAAAATCTGATTTTGAAACGGTATAAGTATTTAATTTTGTATGGAGCTACAAATTTTTTGCGACTTCAGGGATGGGAGAAACCGATAAATAGAACCTACATAAGCTACCCAACATAACCTCAACGGATCGGACAGGGTTTTTTTTTAACATACTGTATATATCTGAAAGGAACTCTTGATGCAGGCCGCTCTAGATCGGTCATTTTGGAAATCCACGGGAGAGACCTATGTCCAACAGTGGACTTTATGACTGAAATTATGAAAATATACATTTCCTTACTATTCATTGTTTTATTCATATATTGCCATGTGGTTTCCGGCAGAGTAGAATAGGGCCCTTCCAAGTTCTCCCGTGGATGTCGTAGAAGGCGACTTAGGAAATAGAAGCAAAACAAAGTTTTAAAACATCTATGAGACCTCTCCAACTGGTCTGGCCAGCGAGAAGAGTGTAGCACAAAGTCCTCAGGCTGCTCTGGCCAAGTATGGCTCTGGTTCTTTTTATCGTGTGTGTTAGTGACTAACACTAGTGTCAGAGTTTTTAAACCGCCTTAAAGGCATCTGGCATGGTTTTTAGGTAACGACCAATGTCAAAGACAGTGACCGGGACCGACGGCTTAACGTGCCCTTCGAAGCACGGATCATCTTACTATCAGACAATCAGGTGATCAGCCTACAATGTCCTAACCAAACTAGGACAACAACACAAAGTCGTTGCCCCCGCCGGGAATCGAACCCGCGACCTCCGGTATGAGCCGAACGCTCTAACCACTACTGTACACCACGGAGGCAGTTATGGCTCTGGTAGTTCAGACAGAGTCGTTCTTCTGCAGTGGAGACAATAGGCCTGGTGACGATGAATGGTTTTATCAGTGTAATTTGTCCCTATATATTTATTTATTATTTATTTATTTGTTCTGTTTCCAGGTGGACCTAATCTCCGGGGATGACCGTCGCTGGAAGCTCGCCCACCCTGAGATACCCCAAAGAACTGGCAAGATCAACTTTGTGAACAAGTTCGATGCCTCCTTCTTTGGGGTCCATTATAAACAGGCACACACCATGGACCCCATGTGTAGGATCCTGCTGGAGAAGGCGTACGAGGCTGTTATCGATGCTGGTAAGCTGATTTCTTATATGTCCAATATACAGATCGATTTTGCATTCTCTATAGCTTTGTTCAATGTTCACATTTTGGAATCAGAAAAATTAATTTAAAAAAAAAAATCTTTTCATAAATAAAAACCGACTTCACTCCTTTACTACACAAATGTTCTTTTTTGGAATTTTATTTTACCACTTTTTGGCATAACTAATATACATATCTATCCATGCCAAAATACAGCTTTTTAGAACTTATAGTTTCTGAGTAGGACCGCGGACGGACAGATAGACAGACAAACGTGGCGACACTAGGGTTCCTTGTTTACTAAGGAACCCTAAAAAGATCGCGACGTATTGATAACCTCCTCCTTTTTTTAAGTCGGTTAATGATTCTCATAAAAGCCCGCGCGAAATAACTGTTATACTCGTGAAACAATTCCCATTACCTTGACAAAATCGAATGAGACCGAAGCGAGCAGATCCGTGGGGCAGATTAAGTGAAATATAAATTCCAATCAGACGTAACGTTTTGGAAGACACTGGAGGATACCGCTGGCAATTGTGAACATTAAATAGAAAAAGTACAGAAGTACACCTCAAATTATTGCACTAAATCTTAAGATTATAGTACAAAACGTACAACTTAACGCTAAGCATTGTCTACCAGTTAGCAATGTAAGCATGATCTTATGGTTAAATTTGTACGTACTTGCTTCTACCTTTTAATTGAGTAAATATTCTCTCAATCTATCGCAGGTTGACTGGAAGAGATCCCTACATGGGATAAGTCCGCCTTTGTATATTTGCTATTTCGTAAGCTGTCTTTGTATATATATTTGTGTTGGTACAATAAAGTTATTACAAACAAACAAACAAATGAGGGTGTATTTAATTACATAAAGTATACCTCTTGTGGTGTAGGTTTAAATTAACGGTTGCTTTGTAAGTTTACATAATATGGGATACTTCAGCTTTAAATGTAAATGGACTTAGTACAATGGACAAAATAATTTTAATTATCACCCTGTTAACGATTATAATATTTCAAGTGAGGCCAAAACTGGATTCGAATTAAGAAATGAAATCATTAGAAATGAAAATGGTACAATTAATGTGGTTATAGCATAGCACCGTTTTCCGACATTTATTCGTCCAATTATCCGTAAATCTTAAGATATCAAAAATATAGAGTTTGTATTCCTCTTTTTACTATTTTACTTATTAGGTTTTGTATCGTATATGTGCTTTTTTCGAGAGTTTGCATTTTTGTTTGTCATCCGTTTAAAGGATTACTTACATGTAGCGGTGAAAGGTAAAAATTTAATATATCTTTATGTCACATATTCGCTTTTCAAATTAACGAATAAACGAGTAAGTTAACGTAATTAATGTCAAAAGGAGAGAACAAAAAAATTATATCGAACAGACAATATGAAAACGCAGTGATGATTTTCTCTAACGTTTTTAATTTGTAATACCAGTGGAAATTGTGGTGGGCAATGACCGACGCAGGTTTAATTCGGGAGAGAGGTTTGGATCAGACGAATTGGGGTCGTTACGCGAAAGAAACGGTATCGGTGGAAATGCTGTAATATCGGGGCTGCAGTCACACCGAAGTGTAATGGATTAATTAGGGTCGTTACGCGAAAGAAACGGTACCGGTGGAAATGCTGTAATATTGGGGCTGCAGTCACACCGATGTGTATCAGACGAATTGGGATCAGTACCTGAAGGAACGATATTGGTGGAAATGCTGTAATGGCGATATATAATTTGCTACTTTACATTTTGGTCGACACTCGATGTTAAAGAATCTTCATTTAAACCGTCATGAAATTTTTGATTCTTGCAAAGATAAGGCCTGAACAGTTTGACGATTTGCCTATACTTTTGCGCCGGCCGCCTTACTATGCCATCCTCTTCGGGAATGCATTTGAGCGAAAAGTTTTACTAACAGTCGCAATATCTTTTGGAATGAAGTTGCAGCACAAAACGTTTTTGTTTAAATCTTTAGTCGACAACGGGAAAAGATAGAGTGGTCAGCCACACGGTAAATAAATACTTACTCTTCGGTGTGACAAGCGGAAACTTGAGTGACGTAATATCGATGGCACTTATTAAATAGGGTAGAAAAAGCAAAATGATACTATTCTTTCTCCAAATCCTCTTGGATTTTATCAAATTTACATTTATCCGTTAGTCTTTGGTTGATTTTAAATTGGTATTTTACCTGTCTGTTTTGCAGTTATATTTTAGCATTTTGCATTTGCAGTATTAGATAAGATGGGGCCTTTGATCACTGCTGAGTTATATTTTATAGAGATATCACAAAGCAAGGCGCATTTTGATGTCCATTGACGATGTCCAACCGAAGAGCTGGTAGCTACTCGTAAATCGCTCATAGGTATCGCAATTCAGAAAAAAAAATTGCCAGTATTTTGGGTGCGTTGCAAAATTTAAATTCGTGACAAATTAAAAGTAACTTTTTACCCATCAGCCAAATTTTTGGAGCAAATTCTGTTCACGATACTTTCCATAAAAACAATTAAAGAAAAGACAAAAAACTCTGCTTCCCGTACAAATCACGTTTAGACAAATGGATTTTGTATGGGAGGACGAAATTTTTTATAACTTTTTATAGAAAGTAGTTCAGTATCATAGACTGAATTGCATGCTCCAAAAATTTGGCTTGTAGTAAAAAGTCACCCTGTCTGCATTGAAGTTACCTAATTTATACTTATTATCTTGATTTCAAGTAGGACTTAGGTATATGTGCCGTGTGGTTTCTGGCAGAATAGAATAGGACCAAGTCCTCCATGGATATCGTAGAAGGCGACTTAGGAATTACAAGCTAAATAAAGCTTGAAAACATCAATGAGACCTCTTCAACCCGTCTGGCCAGCGATGAGAGTGTAGGCCTAGTCCGCTTTCTGCTTGGCCAAGTATGGCTCTGGTAGTACAGAGAGGGTTATGCTCCTGCAGTGGAGACAGAAAGACCTGATAATGATGCTGATGATGTAAGTAGGTATAAAGTAATCCCAATAGTATGTCCAGTTAGTACTTCAAAATCAACCAGCTTTAAAGAATAGATAAATTATTATAAAATAAACATTTTCACAGCAGCAGTAGTATTTTCAGCTCAAAATATTGAAATTGCTCGATAAATGGTTGCAAATAGTCTACTTTCTCGGTCTATCGTGCGATTTACGACCGCTATCGGATATCTGACACGTCTATAAAGTAGAGGATAATGCAACATACGACTTTATTGCTTTTAAAGTGCAGCATTTCTGTAAAAGGAATAATCGAGCAGCGATAACAGATAGGTTAAGGCTTGTAATATTATGGCAGCCCGACTCTAAGGCGCAGGACACAGAAAAAACTCAAACTCAAACTCAAAATTATTTATTGCGAAACTGTGTTTTAGGATGGTACATAATATGGTAATGTATCAATAGTTGGCCCTTTCAGGCATGCAATAGTGACAAACTATAAACAAAATTAGCTTAAGTAGGTTCACAGTGTAACAAGTACTTATTAGTTTCAAAGAAGTAACTAACATAGAGAGCTAAACAATCGTTGTACATACAATTGCTGCAACAAGATACCTATTACTATTAATATTTACAAAACAAGTTAAAAATAATATTTTACACCTACATACTTATAAATTAACTAAAATTATCTACATCTTCCCCTTTGAGTATTAAAATCAAAATATTCTTCTAAGTTATAAAATAAATGCTCTAATAGCCAAGTTTTTAATTTTTTCCTTAATAGATAACAATTATATATGCTTTTTATTTCTGTGGGTAAATTATTAAATATTTTTATACCAGAAATAAAAGACGTAAGACGCGGACGGGGCGCAGACATATGTCTGTTCCGCGACGGTTTCATACAAAATGTATATTATAGAAGCGTTGCGCGTAGAACATACTGAAAGGACGGGGCAAGGACGGGGCGCGCGTCATTTCTGTGTGTTCTGCCACGCAACGTACTTATGTCTTTTCTATGTGTCAAGCGCTTTAGGGCGTTGTGTCAAAAGGGCGTCAGTTTCGGGAAGTCTTAACTTTTATTTACTCCCCCCTCCCCCATTCCGTCGCCAGAAATATACGTTTTGCCCCTCCAAAAAAAAGTATAGATCCGGCACTGTACTTAACGTGTCGAATTCATCTATGCCGGGAGTAAATAAAAAGCTTAGAATGTACCAGCTGCTTCACTTTCAACGTAGATTGTATAAGTCGATTGAGTGGATAAGCAACAATGCGAAATATTGCTTAAATAAAATGGTAAGTAACGGCAAGGAACTTGCACTGTCTAAATGTGCCTTAATAGGCGATGTCTCCACCCAATGCCCCCTTTGTTTTATCTTTTTAGAACGAAGTTCCTTTTAGGACAGTACGGACTTGGCGGACGGAAGCTAGGCGAAAAAAAGTGTAAGATTTTCCGTCACGAACTTTTACGGGCTGGAATTTTATTAGGGGTTTTTTAGAGGCTTTAAATTTTGTAACTTTGTTCCAACTGAGTACTCAAGACCCAGTTTTTTGTCAATGTGACGGATCATAAAAGAAAATTTACACAGGCAATAAAATGTTAATGAAATATTCTTACAAATAATGATATTCATTTATTCAGGCTTAGCACAGTTATATCTACATGACAGGAATGAATAATACGAGAATTGCAGATTTTTAATGGACACTCTAACTCTCTACATCTGTTCAAATATCAGACTGTAAGGCAGGGTGTACACATATAATTATTCAAAACTAAAAAGCGAGTTCAACCCCAAACTACACTACCGATTTTGATAAAATTTCTATGGAGCCACCTGACAAAGTATGGCCCTTTAAATAATTTTCCAAATTGGTTCAGGTGTCTTTAAGTAATCGAGGTACATACTTACATAAAAGAAAAAATACATTCAAATTTTTAACCTCTTTTTTTAAATCTGTTAAAAATGAAGTATTTTTGATCAGGAATACATGATAGTTACTAGTAGATAGATAAGAAAAAAAACGACGGGTTGCACTCTGGGAGTGCCGGCAGAAGTGAAAACTTGAATATTAACGTTGTGCATTTTTGATATACGAAACAGCAGGCGCAGGCATACATTTTCGCCGCGCCGTAGAAAGAGAGGGGGATACCCCCTCTCCTACGCCGCGCCAGCTGTCTACTCTCCACCCGTCTTACGAATTTTCGATCAGGTCACGTGTCCTGACGCGAGTTTAACATTTTTTACCCATTCCAAAAAAAGTGCACAACGCCGCTAAAGAAGTTTTCACTTCAAAAATATTAATTCGAATGTAAGCAAAATCTGTGTAGTAGTTGTAGTTACCGATGAAAGGGATTTAAGGATATTAAAAGTAAGGGTGTTAAAGGTATCACGATTTAAAAGTTTGTAGCAAACTGCTAGTACTAGTAAGTCCAGAAAATAAGATTCCAAGATAGTGTTGGGCCTATAGCCTAAGCACAGCGCGCTTTGAAATTTGTTGCTCCTAATTTGAGTCCTATCACACATCAATACTCAACCCGCACGCCTCGCCTACGCTACGCACTCGCCTTGCTTCCGCCTTGCTTTCGCCATGCCTCCGCCTTGATTTTCCGCCTTGCTTTCGCCTTGCGCCCGCCCGCCCGCCTTTCACCCGACTTCGCGATAATTGCAGTTTGTGTGAAAGGACTTAAATTATATGCAACAAATTTTAAAGCGCGCTAGGCCTAGCCTACGCTATGCGTACCTAAAATTGGCTTGTGCTGGGCATGCGCATGTCCTCTGAACGTGCCCTTACAGTTTTCATTTAAAGAATGACCCATTATTTAATTTAATGCCAAAGAGCTATGGCAGCTTCCCATACATCATTTTAGTTAATAACCAAAGTTAGCGTCTATGAATGAAATATACCTTGTTTAATAGAACACATTTTGCTGATTCTAAAGGTAAAAATTACGTAATTATAGGAGGCCAGGTTTTTGAGTTATTATGTTTAGAAGTTTTATAGGTTATGTAATTATTGACCATTTATTTAGTACATTTCTGCATCAAATATTCATTTATTAATAAATAAAACTGAAAGATCTCGATGGCATAATGCTTTTTATGTCCACTAGTAAACATTATCAACAATTACGCAAGTTAAGCAACGCCAGGTGTCCCATTTTAAATGTCGAAAGGAGTTTTTAATGCTGTACGTTATTTAATACAAGCAAAAATAGTATTATTTATATTATTAAACAATTTAAATCTCTTGATATATAAAAAACATTCATGATTTTATCTTGGAAAAAATAATTATTTAGTCTGGCAACCTTGTGGCTTTCTGTCAAACCAAGGAAATAGCCATTACAGAAAACCGATCAACTTTTTAATTTTACACATTTTTACCTGGCTTTATCTAAATTCGACTAAAATATAGAAAATCACATAAAAATATTTTATGAATTTTGGTTGCAATGAGTTTTTAAGACGCTTTTAGTGCACTTAACTAAAAATCTGCCATAGCTCTTTCAACCCATAAGTATGTACAACAGACCTAATATCCGAAAATTGTATGCGAGACGTTTCTTATCTGTGGATCCATTAAAAGTTTTCTAGAAGAGTAATCATAACTCAATATCTCCGGACTCGGAAGTCGGCTTCTTTGATACTAAATATTATGTAGATGTTGCACACTCAAAGACGTTTCTACAATGAATGAATCAAAATCGCCTTATTGTACCAAAAAATAGGTTTAAAAATACACATTATGGGCGACAATCGATGGATGGAGAGGGCACATAAAAAATAGGTAACGGTGGTGCAAAGAAAACTATTAGTTAAATAGGTAGTTGAGAATACCTTTAATTTACATACACTACACGTATTATCTATGATATATGTACTTACACAGAAAATCCTCATACAAATGACTGCTTTTATTGTTATAATTTACTATTTGTATATACTTTTTTGGTCCACAATTGTTTCGAATGCCTGTAAACATGACTTTTAAAACACAATGTCTAGTCATATTATTAATTTATATATCATTTATAAATCATTTCGAATGTGTTATGCCTAAAGCGATAAAGATAGGACTTTGCATTTAAAAATACTTTCTTATAAGTTTTCATACAAAATTTTACACTAATACTAATAAGTACTTACATGTAATAAGTTTTATGTAAGTACTTATTAGTGATAATAGTATGTAAGTATATACTTTATCTTTTATTCGAAGTCTGGACGTCAACTTTGCTATCTGTTTAATTTTTCTCAAGGTCGACAAGGAGATAATATAAATTTATAAAAATATAAAATTAAGAGATAATATAAATTTATAAAAATAAAAAACATCTGCTTATGGCTAATTAAAGTTTTACATTAATTGATGTAAAAAAATGTCGAAAAGTAAAAAAGAGTCAAATAACTCTAAAAGTATCCAATACTTTTCAAATCAGTTTACTGCAGTGACGTAAACAAATATTTTTGACAATAGGCACTAATTTTACGTTATCTACGAGAACGCCTGCATATCAAGCAAAATACATTTTAGCTAGTATCCAATATTAAATATGAGTGGCACAGGGGAGACAAAGTCTATCCGTCTTATTATAAAACGCAGACTAACTTTGTTACTAGGTTTAAATCATTATCCGACCAAATCAAGTTGACATTTTCAGATGAGACAATGGCTATATTACTAGATGTCAACTTGATTTGGTCGGATAATGGTTTAAAGCTAGTAACAAAGTTAGTTTACGTTTTATAATAAGGCGGTAAGTGTCTCTATATGAAATGCACGCTACTGGTTTACTGAAATCCAATGCGACATCTTAAGTAAAATATCCTCATCGGCGAAGACCAATCAAAGGCACGGATTTAAATTTCGTTCATTTAACATCGCAACTTTATTGGCTGTTGTGTTCGACTTGTAACTTTTGTATTATTTAATAGACTGTCTGTGTAATACAGCTCTTAACTGCTCTTAACTGTTCTTTCAATCAAAGGAAAGATCAGCGACATCAATAAAAAGATCCGTGATATTATTTTACCGTCTTATTATAAAGCGCAGACTAACTTTGTTACTAATTTTAAACCATTATCCAACCAAATCAAATTGACCTTTTCAGATGAGACAGTGACATATTACTAGATGTCAGCTTGATTTAGTCGGATAATAGTTTAAACCTAGGAACAAAGTTAGTCTGCGTTTTATAAGAAGACGTTATATGTTTAACTTAGCTAATTTCCTTTCATGCTGGTCTGGGAGAAAAGAAAAAACTTAGAATTTACCAGCTGCTTCTTTTCCGATCGTAGAAGCCGATCGAGGGAATGGACGAAAATGCGAATCATATGTAAATAGGCGATGCGCACAGACCTAGACGTCTGTGGCGATGCGGCTAGCAAACCATCATTCTTTTAATTACTCTTTCCACCTCTCCTAAAGTGGCATTTGAGTCAAGACCCAAAATTCTTTGAGTGGCCCATTAGGCATAAAGAAGTAACAGTATGTATAGTTGTATGTTATTTCTTATAGTCAAATTCAAAAGAATAATTATATTTCTTTTATACCGGCCTACGAGTTCTTTTAAAAAGTAAATTTTTTAGTTTTCCGTTTCTTTATTCTTAGCAAATAAGCATTTACAACACAAAACTACACCAATTCCACGTTATAAATAGCACAAAACTTCATCTTACCTTGATAGAAACTTCAAAAAAAATTGTAAGCAAACCGATAATTTAATCCTCATTCGTAGTAGGTATAGTTTATTAATGTAGTTTAATTTTATAAAAAATAAAACTTCGTAGCAAATCGATGAGAAAATATAATTTTGAAGTTCGAATCGCAATCACACACGTATACCTAAGTTTGTTAGATAGTTATAATATATACGAAAAAAAAGTCAAAATTATTGTGTAAAAACTTTTTTAAAAACATTATAACTATTATTATGCATTAGCTGTCCACATCTCTTGTAATTAAGTTCAGAATTCTGAACTGTAGTGGAATGTTGCGGAGCGCGCTCTCTGCTCTAATTTCATAATTTCATATTGTTCGTGACGTGGACACTAGCCAGTAAATGCTGAATGAACATTTAAATTACGGATGGAAAGGAAAGTTACATACTATGTTATTTGAATTATATTGTGCGATTCCGCCACCAGTTAGTTCATGCAAACTATTGCCGGCCGGCGCCCACCCGCTACTGTTAGTCTCAGCATACCCACCAGTGGCGTTGGGTGAGAATTTGGGCTAGTACAGCTACATATATATCTAACTATGAAACGAATGAAATACCTACTTACCTAATTAGGTTATATTAATAAGCCGTTCCATGTCCGGCTTATAACTTAGTGTAAGTAATATGTATCAGAGCGTGTTTTTACATTTCTTATTTCAATAACCAGAGAGCATTTACGTATTTTGAATATGTGGGTGTGTGCAATCCAGTCATGCTGCTATTTTACGGCGAATAAAAATAGTAAGCGTGCCGATATACGTAGAATATATTGTTGTTAGTAATAAATGAATATATATTAGAAGCCCCTATGGGAACTCGATAGGAATCGGCTTTTAAGGATGCTCCGCCACTGATACCCACCAACAGCCTTACCTTAGATCGATAGGCCTCCATTCGACACTGGAGGATTCAATTCCCGGTCAGGTCAAGATTGAAAATGCTCTTTTTCAGATAGACTTGGGTCTTGGATGTTTTTCTACATAATGTATTTGTTATAAAATCTAGTACCGTTGAGATATCCCATAACACAAGTCTCGTACTTACTTTGGGGCTAGTTCAATCTGTGTGATTTGTCCCTTTATATTTATTTATTACTTTGACCATTTTCTTCTTGTAGTCCAACCATCACGCTGTTTTATATTGTAACTTGAATTGGTGTCGAAGGGTAACGATTGTATAGCCATATCAAACGTGCTAGACCCAAGAAATGTTAGTTTGACAAGGATGATATGCGTCCCAATGGTCTTACAACAAAGGATGCTCAAGACCGTGCGAAGTGATGAAGAAAAAGCCGGAAAGCAGACCTCAGGCTTCACAGCGTTACAGCTGAGGATGCAACTGGGAATACGCTGAGATGAGAGAGAAAGATTGTAATGAAATGTCATCAAACGTTATAGGTCTTCTATGCTTGGGAAGTCACATCATCGTCAGCTCTGCCTGGTTCAGATGCTTAGTAGCCGGATGGGTGGGGGCCATTTAACACATAAAAAAAATACTGATAGACTTACCCTCTTTCCTTTTTCAGGTTTGAACCCCAAGGAGCTCCGGAACACCAAGACAGGAGTGTTCATCGGAGCCTGCTTCTCTGAGTCAGAGAAGACCTGGTTCTACGAAAAGATGCAGGTCAATGGCTTCGGTATTACTGGGTAAGTGTATTTAGAGCCACAAGAACCAAAATGCTCTGTCTGCCCCATTAGGGATAAAGACTTGATAGTAAATAATAAATGAGTTATAATATGTAAGATTTTACAGCAGATTAATATATTAGGTATCATCATCATAATCATGAGGTCTTTTAAGTCTCCACTGCAGGAGCACGACCCTCTCCGTACTACACTAGAGCCATACTTGGCCAGAGCATCCAAAGGATTTGGCCTACACTCTCCACGCTGGCCAAAGGGTTGGAAAGGTCCTATTGATGTTTATATGATTAGTTTAGCTTGTATTTCCTAAGTCGCCATCAACGACATTCACGGGAGTGGTCTTATACTCTGTCGGAAACCACACGGCGATATTAGGTATGTAGCAAGCCAAGTCACATTTTGGAATACGCAACCGAGAGGTTACTTGTGAATAGCGAGGGGCAAAACCGCAGTAAACAATATGTCTAAACAACTCAGTATTTCAGTCATAACATTAAAACAAAACAAAAGGCCGCAAAACGCGGCCACTACAGCCCGGCAGAATTTTAATGAAACGAATGAAGTTTCAAACAATAGTCATTTAAATGTAACTCACCTTTCATTCACTTGTACATTCATTGTTGAGGCACGAGCAGATTGGGGCCGGCCGCAAACTTTCTTTTCTTTGTCTTCAGTCTATCTACAGTCCACTAATGGACTGTAGTCTAGGCTTTGCCTAGCGTGGCAATTATAAGCAAATTCCTTAATTAAGAGAGGAATTAAGGAATTTGATTATAATTACCACGCTAGGCAGACGGCTGATCGCAGTCGTTGAAGTCGATGCACAGAGGATGCTCATGGAATTGCAAATAGTATTAGCCAGGGGAGCATTGTAAATACTTAAGTCCACCTCGAATGTTAAAGAAAATAACATCTTAACATTCCTAATCTTTTTGTCATTTTAGATAAAATTCTGTCAGTACGGTAAATACGGCATTAGACCCGCTGAGCTGGCTATTGTATGAAGAGTTTTACGCGAGCCGCGTGGCGTTGTCAAAAATGTGTATTTCTGACGTTTCTTGGGCAAGGTTTTTTTTCTAGCCGTTTAGGTCCCATAGTTCGCAAAGGTCTTCCCTTGTTGTTTCCAGCTATTTTGAGCTTTAGATACTTCTCTCTACTCCGTGTCAAAAGTAGACAGGTTGTCTTTAGGCATTATCCTTGATCGTTTCTCGTCTCTTGAAATTCACATGGTTGTAATTGAGCCTATCTTCCCAGCACCATTCAACCAACGAGACGGCAAAGATGATAAAATAAATAAATTTTTTGGAGTGCATTACTAGCGCTTTTGCTACTAAAGTGACCTGGCATACAAATGGCATACGAATTTCTTGAGCTCCTCCGTGCTTCGGAAGCCTCGTATAAGTCGTTGGTCCCAGCTGTCTACATTGTATGGCAGTCGTCAAGCTATGTCAGATGCCTTTAGGCAGCCTGAAAAATATTACACCAGTGTTGGCCACTTACACACGAAAAACAACAAAACAAACATTGTTTGTTGGGGCAAAAACCGTATCACGCCCCGCCCAAGTATGCTCGCTCCATAACTCGGTATTATTCTGTGATCTCTATTCATAATGCGACTTTCTTGGCAGTTGTAATGGACTTCTTCATTGCTTGTTATGGAAATTTTCTATATTTTAAGAAGCCAATTTAGGGCACAGAAAATTACTGCAATTTTATTCTTACTAGCTTTGCTATAATATTATTTTTGGATAATACCGTAGAAGTCGATCTAACAGTTAATCTAATGGCTGAACGTTGCTATACTCGTAGCAAAGTATTTTTTCATTTAGTTAGGCATGGTGGCTGCAAGCGCCTGCGGCCGCCCGCTCAACACCTCATAAAGGCGAGAACGGGGGAGAGGGGGGGGACAAGGAACGGGGACGAATATTGCGCGGGACCGTAGGAGTTTCCGTTCTGTTCCGTGTATATAATACTTAAGTGAAACCTTTAGCGAAGGTTTAATAAACACTATAACATAATCTCCCATGCTGGTCTGGGATAAATTAAAAAACTTAGAATGTACCAGCTGCTTTTCTTCCCACGCAGATCGTAAAAGCCGATCGAGGGAATGGGAAAAAATGCAAATCATGTTAACAGGCGATGCGGCTAGCAACCTATCACTGTATTGATTGCTTTTCCATCTTCTCGCCCACCATGACGCTAAAAGTGGCTTTTGGGTCTTGCGGCCCTGGGCTCTGCATAGAACCGCAAGACCCAAAATGTTCTGTCTGCCCCATTAGGGATAAAGACGTGATAGTATGTATGTATGTATGTATAACATAATGTTTTTCCCTCAAATGGGGCAGACTGAGCATTGGGTCTTGCGGCCCTGAGCAGACAGAGCCAAGGGCCGCAAGACTTAAAAGCCACATTTAGCGTGGCCGTTGGGCGAGTAGGAGAGATTTTCTTTCTGTGATCCGTGTAGAGGTTGTAAAAGAAACGATTCCAAATTGTTTGCTTTGTTTTTATTGGTTTTTAGGGTTCCGTACCTCAAAAGGAAAAAACGGAACCCTTATAGGATCACTTTGTTGTCCGTCTGTCCGTCCGTCCGTCCGTCTGTCAAGACCCTTTTTCTCAGGAACGCGTGGAGGTATGAAGCTGAAATTTATATCAATTACTCAGGTCTACTGTCCCTTGAAGCTGTGAAAAAATCAAACTTCTAAGCCAACGCAATCAAAAGATACAGCCGTTTATGCCGCAAATTTTCGACACTTGCAAGGGAATCAAAACCTACAGGGTGCTTCCCGTGAACTCAGAATCTTGAAATTTGGTACGAAGCAACGTCTTATAGCATAGATAAAGGAAAAATTACGAAAATCATAAATTTTTAGTTACATCACATAATATATTTTTTTTAAATAATTTTAAACTTACTACCCATTTCCTCATAAACGCGTAGAGGTATTAAATTTGTACGGAACCCTCGGTGCGCGAGTCCGACTCGCACTTGGCCGGTTTTTTTCGTGTACCAACACTGGTGTCAGATCTTTCAAGCTGCCCAAAGGCTTATGCCATACAATGATGACAGCCGGGATCAACGGCCTATGCCTTCCGAAGCACGGAGGAGCTCAATGATTTACGATAATTCCAAATTCAAATCCTTTACAGATGTTCGCGTGCCATGCTGGCCAACCGTATCTCCTATTGGCTCGGTATCACTGGCCCTTCCTACACCGTGGACTCTGCTTGTTCAAGCTCTCTCTACGCCCTGGAACACGCCTTCAGGGCGATCAGAGATGGGCACTGTGACGCGGCGATCGTTGGAGGGTCTAACTTGTGTCTCCATCCTTACGTGTCGCTGCAGTTCTCCAGGTAAGACCTTAATCATTCAGAGGAATCTGAAACTCTAGTACACAAGTTGCTAGAAGTCATACAGCAAAAAATATTTTTTTACTCTTGAAATTTATGCGGTAATTAAAACTTACAACATAAAAAATGCGAACCCTTGTTTGTATGTGTCGCAGTTGGATTGTATACTCCGTTGTTTGATCAAACCTCTAGCTGTTTGGCGTTTAGCTAGATTGTTAATGTGTTACGTTTAATAAAACAACTAACGTAAGATTGTAGATTTTAGTTTAGACTTCTGCCACAACATATGATAAAAGATAAATTCTTCATAACAACAAGATGATAAAAGATAAATTCTTTACCGCGTTCCGAGAGAAAGCTGTTTTTATCGAGAGACATCGGGGACATCGTTTGTGATTCCGGACTGCAAAAGGTTGAGAAGAATTTTTAGCTGTGTTACAAACCGAGCTGTTTTGCCAAACAGCTAGAGTTTTTATTAAACAACGGATTATACAATTCAACTGCGACAAATGTATTATAAGCAATATCTTCGCCAGCAGTGAATAGATTTCGATGAATCTTTTTTTAGTTGAAAGCCTTTACTACTTATCTTGTTTGGTTAAGATACGAAGAACTTTGGAAATATAGAAAATTCCCTTAAAGAAAATGAATATGATTTTTTTTTAAGTTTTTTTTTATATATTTAATTGCCCTACAGATTGGGCGTGTTATCTCCCGATGGTCGATGCAAGAGTTTCGACAACAACGCGAACGGATACGCCCGGTCGGAAGCCATCGTGGTCTGCTTCCTGCAGAAAGCCAAAGACTCCAAGAGGTACGCTTTTTTTCTATCATTTCAGCCGCAAAACGTCCACTGCTGGACATAGGCCCCTCCCAAGAATTTCCAAAATGACCGATCTAAATATGTTTTTTTCTATAAAACTATATTTTTATTTACAACATAAAAAGGATATTTAATAAAACCTTAAAAACACTACCAATATTTGAAAATAAATCTGGCAGAGGTAAGTACATAATATCGCAAGGTACCAGACATACCCGTAATACCTAAATCAAACCGCGGACTATACCTAGATTCTACATCTTATCTTATACCTTTAAACGAGCAATTCTTGTATATTTATTTGTATATTTATATGTATGTATATAAATTTCTGTGATCTCGCAAAACGGCTCGAACGATTTCGTTGAAAATTGGTGTATGAGGGTTTTCGGGGGTAAACAATCGATCTAGATTAGTCTCATGTTTGAGAAAAAGCGTGTTTTTGAGTTTTCATGCGTTTTTCTTTCCACGCAGAATATGATCGCTAATTTCGTCGCGCCGGCTGCCATCCGTTTTGGCTCAGCTGTTTGTGATGCGGACCGCTAGAAAAAGTGTTACGGGTTCGAATCCCAATCGGTAACTTACTTTTGTTTTTTTTATGTTCAAATTTATATATATATATATTTTAATATTGTTTTTAGACAAGTTTAAAAAATGTATTTATTGTTTGAGATGTAACCGAGCAAAGCTCGGTCGCCCAGGTACTTACGTATAATGAAAATAAAATAACAGTAAAAAAAAGAAAATTGCAGTCGCCCGGGCAATTTGTATGAAAATGTCGAATTTTTTAATGTCTTCACTGTTCTATAGTATAGCCTGTGCTTTGATTTATTACGAGTAAATAAATCCCTTCCACGTTGTATTATAGGCATGTTTGAAACGCAACCCAAGCTCTAAAGCAATAGTAAAGAAGTAATCGGGAACGAACTAAAACAGTCCGGAAACTAAAACTCTTTTCCCCGAACCCTGAGAACTAATTAAAATTGCTCATTTAGAGCATGGCGCCATTTTCAGCGGTTTGCCCTAATTCAGGCCGGACGAACGGCACAAAGCTGTAGCTTTATCGGCTTGTACAGCAATATCGGCAAGCTATTTAGTATTGTGTGCAGTAATTAACTGGCTAAGGATTTACAAGCTCATTTTAAGGGGCTACCAAAAAGAGTCCGGTCCTAATTTGATAACGTGAAGCTTTTCTACGCACATTACCTAAAAGTGCCGTTTTCGCAAATGTGCGTAGAAAATCTTCATGTTCTCACTTTAAACTCATGAAATAGTTCAAGACACAATTTTAAATGATGTCACCGTTTCTTTTCAAATAATTTTTGGAACGAAGTTCCTTTTTGCGCATTGCGAAAGGAAGCTATAGACGGAAAAAATTAAGACCATTAGTTGTAACGACACTTTTTGCTATAGTAGTAAGCCGTGCGGCGTGCGCGTGTTTTTCTGTCTGTCTCTCACTCTCCTAATTAATCGAAAGGAACTTCGTTCCATCCGGGTGTCCCTTGACACCTCTCAAGTTTTTTTATTATTTCAAATGCGGCAGCCGTGGACCCCGTAAAACAAAGAAGTTAAAATCTAGACACGCGGCAGCGTGTAAGAGCCAAGATTACAAAATTAAGGGTTTGCTATATCCTATCCTAATCTTATACCTTTAAACGAGCAATTCTTGTATGTATATATATATATGTATATATATTTATTTATAAATTTCTGTGATCTCGAAAACGGCTCTAACGATTTCGCTAAAAATTTGTATATGGGGGTTTTCGGGGGTAAACTATCGATCTAGATTAGTTTTATGTTTGGGAAAACGCGTGTTTTCGAGTTTTCATGCGTTTTTCTTTCCACGCAGAATATGGTCGCTAATTTCGGCGCGCCGGCCGCCATCGGCTTAGCTCAGTGGTTAAGGATGCTGACCGCTAGAAAGAGAATTACGGGTTCGAATCCCACTCGGTGACTTACTTTTGTTTTTTTTATGTTCAAGTTTATATATAATTTTTTATTTTGTACTGTTTTTAGACAAGTTTAAAAAAAAAGTTAATGTTTGAGATGTAACCGACTACCGAGCAATGCTCGGTCACCCAGGTACTAATATTACAAACGCGAAAGTTTGTAAGTATGGATGGATGTTAGTCATTCTTTAACATAAAAACTACTGAATGGATTTTAATGAAACTTTACAACAATATAGCTTATACATCAGAATAACACATAGGCTACAATTTATAAAGATGTTGTGTGATCCTGTTCGGGTCCGATCCGTGAATAGTTGTCTATGGTTATAATCCTAAGGGCTCTTACAAATGAGCGACAGAATACCCGCGACACTTGTCGGCGACGGTCGATCATTCACTATCGCAAACTATTGTATTTGTATAAATTCATACAAAGTATATTTAAATAATAGTTATTCTTCATTTATTTAACTTTATTACAAATGTAATTTAAGCGGATTTTACCAGTCAACCCACTGGTGATAAGATGCCGAAAATAAGATGTATTTAGAAGAAGATATATGTATAAATACAAACGTTACACAGTAAACAAAACCTAGGTCTGTGCATATAGCAAAGTTTTATCAAAGTACCAACATAAAGCAAACAATCCGACTTCAATATACATAAGTATTTACGGCGCTAGGGTTGCTTCCACGAGTTTAGAAAATAAATTTAAACACAAAATTTCAAACTCAGAAACGTTTTGTACACTTTTCTGCCACGAAGCGCTGGTGTCGGTAGCTTTACTTTAAAAATAAATTAAATTTTTAATATACACTAAACGTAATGTAAATCATACTGATTGAAGTGTAAAAGTGCCTGTAAGGTCTAGTGACAGAATAAACATTTGAATATAGTTTGCAAATTTGGACCACACACTTATAATCGCATACAAATACCTTGAATGAACATTTATACTTTAACGAGACGATTTGGATGGGCGACTACGTGCTTCAGAAGGCACAGTTAGCCGTTGGTATCATCTGTTTGATACTGTATGGTAGTCGTTAAGTTAAACAGATTCTTTAAGGCAGCTTGAAAAATCTAACACTAATGTTGACCACTTACACAAACGAATAACAGAAATGAGAGCTAAGTATTATGCTCAAATATCCCAAAAGATCTTTAAGCTAAGCTTGGCTAGGCAACAAGACTACAACAGCCCGTACTGAAAATGAAAATCTTGTAATTGGCAACCCTATCGAAGAGTGAATTGCGCCAACCACTGAAAAGCTAAAGCGTCGAATTCGAATTGATGCAGTGACGTGGAACCAGTCAGTTTGTTTGAGATAGTAGTTTAAGGCTTACATTATTTCAGTAGATCCATTTTTGAGACGTGAAGTCACTAAAGAAATGCTTTTAACCAAACCAAAAACCGTTTATAGAAAATGAACAATCAAAAATGACACCACTGTCCTGATCCAACACCATTGAATCCAACGGGCCCTCCAATAGCTTCTATGGCGTTGGGTATCTGTTACCTTAGTATTATACACGGTGATCTTTCATTGGTTTTGAAGCCGAAGGCCACTTCATAGGCATCGTTAGTAAGACATAATTAGCTAGTCAAAATAAAAATTCAGAAACAAAAAATGTTGTCAAAATCTCGAAAGTAAAATTGTGAGATCAACTAGTAGTACCGCCGCCATACACCGCCCGCCGGCCGGCCGGGGTCATCGATATTACGCAACTTGCGGCCGGCGTATAACTACGTGGTCTCGATCGAAAATCATTTACGCAACTCTTTTATCTTATGACATACAGAAGTTTGGATTACATATATGGATAGAGGAATTTATTTACTATACGGCATTTTTTTTTTCCAAAACCAATAAAAAGTCAGCGTGTATTATCTTTGCTCAATCTAACGACCAATAATAGCCACAATTCAACACAGTGGTCGTTACAAGTGAAGGGGGGCAAAACGACCTTAATGAGCCAAGATGATTTTCAATCAAGCTATTTTGCCATTTCACTCGAGTAGCTTAAAAAAATCATTTAATAATAACATAGAGAACCACTCCTCTTTTCCGTCGATTATAAAAAACATAAATTGATAAATAAAAAGAACAACAACCAAAAGGTTCCAAAACACGATGGACGAAATAAAGCCCAACTGCTGAGAGTCGAATTTTAATTGATTCGCTGACGCACCCGGTTTGCTTTGTAATATTTACCTCGGATTAGAGGAACATAGAGATATGGCAGCTCGTCGACACCCAAATTAATTATTTAAGCGCTTGGTCCTCTGACTGTGTAAATGTTTATCTCAGACTAGAGAAAGTAGAAGATTAAGCTGTCAAAAATTTTTGTGGGATAGAATAAAACCTTTCTTTCCTTTGAATTTTACTTCTCTCGCTATCCTAAGGTTGTCTCTAAAAGATTATTGTGTGATACATCTGCCTTTGTATAAAAAATTTTCTTTCTTCTATTTTTTTTTGTTGATGGGGCAATAAGAGTATTTGTTTTGTATAGTATTTTATCGAATCGTATGGTATCGTATTATATTCAACAAGCTAAAACAGTCAGTATACTCATCAATACGATATTTTTTTCCCATAAGAACCACCCTGAAATCTCATAAAACTGCGCCAAAATTTATGCAACAGCAGATTTTATTCATCTTGACAAACATTCAACTCTAAGATGCTGCTCTCGAAAAAAAGACAAATATACCAAATAGTATACTATTACTTTTCGGGAGGTATATAATAACAAACTCCACGCCATGCTAAATAATAAGACAAGATATAAAAATCCATTTTGTTTCTGTACCTAAATATGTGGCCATCTCAGGCACTTTTTTACGTCAGTTTAGATTAAAGTATCAAGACACTATTCTATGTGAATCATTACTTATTATGTTGTTTAAAAATCTTATCTCCTTGTTTCCGTTACCTGTAATATTTACCAATCTAGCCAGTTGTGCTGAGCCAGCGATTCATAACTAATTAGAGTACTTACCTAGTCGTGGTTCCGTACGATATTTGAGTAAGGATATTTGCACAAGCTGCTTAGAGCACCCGTTTTGCTTGGATTGTTCGGATCTGGCAATTTGGGGAATTCCGCAGCACTTGTAGTCAATGTTGGTGAATGCAAATGTCTGCTGTTAACAAAATAAACTCTTTTTTGGATAAAACTAACGTAAGACACAGACATTATTAAAATGGGTTTACGGGTTACACGCTGTCTTTAGTAACATTCGCCCTGATGAAGACCTCCGGATGAGGTCGAAACATGTCGGTAGTAGCTGACTCTATGTCCCAACGCAGATGACAGACTATCCGTGACGCATTTTTTAGTCTGTGATAGTCTGTGAACATAGAACCCATGCAATCATAAGCAGTAACGCACACGACGCGCGCAGGACTTTTTGCGCGTCGTGTGCGTTACTGCATGTGATTGCATGGGTTCTATTTTCACAGACTAAAAAGTGCGTCACGGATAGTCTGTCGTCTGCGTTGGGCCTAAACGTGAGTAACCCGTTAACTCATTCTAATAAAATAAACTCTTTTAATTTATGAACAAACTAAACCTAACGGAACTGAACATGTCTGCACGCCACGCATAAAGAATATTGTCATCATCATCAGGTCTTTTTGTCTCCACTGCAGGAACACGACCCTCTCTGTACTACCAGAGCCATACATGGCTTGGCCTACATTCTCGATAGCCAGATTGGTTGGAGAGGTCTCATTAATGTTTATAAGCTTTGTTTAGCTTGTATTTTCAAAGTTGCCTTCTGCGACATCCACGGGAAGACGTAGAGTGGCCCTATTCTGCCGGAAACCACACGGCAAGTGTAACATACAATACAATACAAATTAACTTTATTGCACCATGATAAACATAAAAAATTACAACAACAACAAGAAACAATATAGGCACAAAGGCATAACACAGTATCACTTACAGAGGCAGCGTAAGGCGTGGGCGGTGTGAGCCACCGCCCACGGCCTCGCAGTGCAAAGGGCCTCGCGCCGCACAGACGAAAATAAATTTAAATAAGCGGTCTGAAAAAAATAAAATTTATAGACAAGTTTTTATTCTAACGAAAATATGTTTGTTCTGATATTTGCAGCCTTCGGCAAACAAGTGAGAGAAGGTTTTCCTTCCTTTTCCGTGCAAGCAGTTAGACGTTTAAGAAACGAGTAAAAGATTACTATCTGTCTTTATCATCCTGATCATCATTTTTAGAAATATTATCTTATGTACATATTTATTAAGTGTATATGTAAATATGTAAATATAAGTATTTATGTAAGTTTATTTTACGTATGTTTATTTTATGTAGGTATGTTTAATTTATTCTTTTTAAATTTATGTATGTATTTTGTATAGGTAAGTTAAGTTTTTATTGTACACGCCAATTACCTCTTTCTTCCCATTTCCTCTCGCGGGTCTACTGGAAGAAATTTCTTTAGAAATAAGTAGCACCTATGTACTATGTTTGCTTTTATAAGGTTTTATTTGTAAATTTTTCAAATGTACATGAACCAATAAAATAAATAAATAAAATAAGGTTGTTTTTAAATAAACTGAATAGCGGGCCTCGCGAAATGTACCAAATGGCCACATTAGGTTAAGGGTCCCCCGACCCTAGACTTCTCCATACAAACGTAGTCTACGTTTAATTTTGAAACCACATGTCAGATTCCGGTAAAAATTGGTAATTGTAAAGAAATTGCAATTATCTAGGGTTATAACTGGTTTCCTATTGTAAAATTATGAACTGGAAAGAAAATATAACGATTTAGAAGTTTCCCACACTAATGGTCAAAAATGATATAAAACACTAAGTATATTCTATTTCAAGTTCATATTTTTACTGTCGAAAACTAGTTATAAACCTAGATAATTGCAATTTCTTTGAAATTACAAAATTTTGCCCAAATCGGACATGTCGTTTTGAAATAAAACGTAGCCTACGTTTGTATGGAAAGTTGTATTTTGGTCTAGGGTCGGGGGACCCTTAAGGTCTAGCGCCGCCACTGATCACTTACCACCTTTTTCCTCTTTATCCCCAGGGTATATGCCCAGCTTCTCCACGCCAAAACCAATTGCGATGGGTACAAGGAGCAGGGCATTACGTACCCAGCTGGTCACATCCAGAAGCTGCTCCTCAGGGAGTTCTACGAGGAGTGTTCCATCCCACCTTCGGAGCTGGAGTTTGTTGAAGCTCATGGAACTGGTAAGTATTTATTGTATTTCTTCTAAAGAGGTGATTTTTACAACGTGAAAGGAACATACCCGTAATAATTGGGTACTTTCCTAAGTCAAAAATAAATTATTTTGTACTAAAAGAAAAATAAAGCGTCGCAAAATAATGTCACTTGTCTTTGAGCATATCCATTTTAACGTTATTTTAAATTTATTATTGTAAAAAATTAATAATACGAGCGCTATTTGACTCCAAAAATCTATGACGTCATCTGCCTGTATTTCATACAAAATCCCATAGAAACTGTTTGTTTTGACGTTTAGAAAAAAGTCGCTGATTTGACTTGTTGGAAAATAGCGTATTGAACCACGGGTTAAACTACATTACTACAGTACAATGATAATAAAATAAAAGTCAAAATCTAAAAAAAGAATCGGCTTTTCCACACAAAAAATTGCGTGGGGATGTCGAATTTTTTTTGTTTGTTTTATACAGTTATTTTATTATCATTTAAATATAAGTACCTAGTGATCGTGGTTTGATTTATTAGGGATATGTCCCTTCTACGTTGTATACATATAAAATTTTCTAAAAATAAAATAAAGAATAAAAATACTATTAACTACAAAACACTACACACTTATATCCTATATCCTACTTCCTACTAATATTATAAATGCGAAAGTGAGTTTGTATATTTGTTTGTTTGTTTGCTTGTGGCCTCTTAAACTACTAAATCGATTTGGATGAAATTTGGTATTGATATAGTTTGAGACTCGGGGAACGACATAGGGTACTCCTTATCCCGAAATTCCCACGAGGAGCGAAGCCCACGGGCACAGCTAGTTAGTGTGATAAAGGCGAAAGTTTGTAAGTGTGTGTGTATGTTTGTTACTTCATCACGCGCAAACGGCTGAACCAATTTTGATAAAATTCGGTGTGCAGGAAGCTGACACCCTGGATTAACACATAGGCTACTATAACCGCGAGTAACCAGCTAGTTGTACATAATATCATAGGAGCAAACAGTTAACAATAGATCATTCAAGTGAAATTCACATTACACTGAAAAACTTGGCGTATTTTATTCTCTCAAAAGCTTCAAATAATACAATAAGGAAGAAATAAGCAGACCATTGTCGGAGCTAGCGGATAAACCTTACAACCGACATTAATATGAAGTTCACGCTACCTGTCTCAAACGTGAAATTAAAAATGTACAGCTTTCTTCACCGCTTTTGTTTACGACACAAAAGAGTCGTGATAAAGTATTGAGTTCTTATGGAACAAGAGTTGATAAATTCAGGGTTTCTTAACTCAACTAAAATTGCGACTCGCTTATTGCTTTAAAATGTTTTAATTTTTTTACATATATATATATATATATATATATATATAGATATACCCGTGGGCACTTTGCAGATCCATCGTGCCGTACGACTAGTATTTGTTGGTTCCGTTTACATAGTTGGCTCCGGGTGCCTTTTCTAGATCCAATGCTAGTCAGCCATGCGCATGTTGTTCCGACTGGAGCCAAAAGTGTCAACGAGAGTAATAATAATAATTACGTCAATTTTATACAAATCCACCTTTTTGGCATTCAACACTGTTACTTCCGATTCAAATCAACCAATCAGAGAGCACCGTTGACCTCATTGGCTACAATCTGCTAGTAATAATATTATTACAAGCTTCTGTTCAACTTGCAATGTTTATGCAATCAATGTAGTGTTGCCAAACAATAGATATCATTTTTCAATTGAAAAATGACAAACTATCGACAGTGGTTTATCAGTATGGATATCTGTTTTAGAGCAATACTATTGATAACCAACAATACCATAATTGGTATTTATAGTATCGATCCGACGAAAATCAAACTATCATGAGTATTGATAGTATGCGTTTCATAAAATATCGACACTATCGATATTTTTTGTAATATCGATAGAATCGATAGTTTATGTATTATTAAAAGCAATACTATCGATAGTTTGTTCGTCATCAGAATCGATAGTATCGATACTATCAGCAGTATCGATAAACAATCAAAAGTATCTCAAGACTCACTGTCGGATTTATTAAAAATACCGATAGTGAGTCAATTGACTGTCAATAGTGGACTATCGAGCGGCAACACTTATCCAATGCTTATGGAGTAAATGAGCCGTTCTGATGATGGAACCGCAACGAATTCAACAACCCTCAGTAAATAAAATAACATAGCCCTTAGATCATTTATTACAGATTAGCCTTACCTGCGTGTTTCCCTCTGCCAAGGTATAAAATCAACTAATCTAATACATTTATAATGTAAGTTGCGTAATCGATTATGATCATTACGTAAATCTGTAAAGTATCGAAAGGACAGTGCAAATGCTCTGTTAGAATTGCTATGTTAAACAGTTTCCTTGTGTGATAAGTTTTTTATTCTGAGGCCAAACTACTTATTGAAACGAATGAAATAAGCCCAAACTCGATGGAGTTGCGTCGTTTAATTACTGAATTGCATCGACCACCTTCCGTCCTCCGAGATCAGACCCTTGGCATCGTCTGCACTAATGTGCTCATTAAGACAATTCAAACGAGTCCTGCTCCATGAGGTTATATTGTTTTATAACTCAGTCCTAGTGAATACCTCCCAGTTCCATCATCAGAACAGCTCATTAACTTCATAATATTGTATTGACAAGTATGCAAAATTTGAGCGAAATCGATTGAGAATAGCTGGTTGGAAATTGAGCTACAAGATTTGACCCAAACCAATATTCGTACGTAGATATCTGATACATTGCAAGTTAGTAACTAAAAACAAAAAAATACATATAACCTTCTTAAAGATTGCATAACCTTTCACGGGCAATGTTTTTTATTTTATTAACGTTGTTTTGTATTAAATAAATAAAAATAAAATAAAAATAAAAATTTCTTTATTCAGACAAAAAAAAGTCCATTTATTGTTAGTGCGAAAAGAATAACTTAAAAACTATGTTAGTTACCTACAAACTTATATTAATTTAAATATCTTCTTGTCCTACCGTGCGACCCCGGGACCACTGCATGTTCATGTACCCAGTGACGCACTATAGGACAGTCATATTTGACACTTATGACCCTCAGAATATTGTTGGTGCTACCGCGGACCCTGCGCATCAGCGACGCGATTCGCTTCCGTAGGATGGCATGAAAGCCGTCGACGTGTGCTTGTAAAAACATATTTGATGCACTACAGTACCGCGGCAGCCCCAACATCACTCTGAAGGCATCATTATATTGTACTCGGAGAGCATTGAAAGCGCGTTGCGTATAACTAACCCACAAACTGCACGTGTACATTGATTGACAGAAGGCTTTAAACAAGGTGATTTTAGCTTCTGTACTACATAGTGCAAATTTGCGAGCCATCATATTGCAACGCACTGCCAACGCCCTCCTTTCCCTTTCCATATCAGTATCGTCGTTCATGTTTTCGGTCACAACGTGACCCAAGTACTTGAAAGACGACACTCTCGCAAGTGGCTTGCCATTCAGTGTAACAGCCGGGACATGGTCTACTTTACGACTCTTCGCCTGAAACACCATAAATTCAGTCTTTTTCACATTAAAAATTAGGCCATGAGTTTTAGCATATTCCTCACAGACTGCTAGGAGCTTTCTAAGTGCAGCGATTGATGGACTCAGCAACACAGTATCGTCTGCATAACTAATGCTGTAGTTGAAGAGAGAGGGTGAGGTCAGGCCACCCTGTCTCACCCCGCACTCCAGCCTATACTCATCGGAAAACTGCCCAGCCAATCTAACCTGGTTAGTCTGGTGTTCATACCAGTACTTAAATAAGTTTATTACATCAGACGGTACACCCGCATCCGTCAGCTTAGGCCATAAGATCTCATACCTAACCAGGTCAAATGCTTTCGTCTGATCGAGTAAAACTGCATACACACAAGTTTTCCTGTCCGTATAATACCTAACAGTATGCTTCAGAGACAAAATTGCGCTTTCTGTTGATAGTCCAGGTCTAAAGCCGAACTGAGCGTCGTGTAAATTAAGATGAACTTTAAGTTGTCTCTCAAGTAAACCGTCAAGTACCTTTGCTGTAATGGTAGCCAATGATATCGGCCGGTAGTTGTTTTTGTCGGAAATATCACCAGTCTTGTTTTTAACAACTGGTACCACGACCGATTTCATTAACTCAGCAGGTAGGTAGGAATGTCTTTTACATATTGTAAACAGCATACCTAGTAGCCTTGGCAAGTGCGGCCCCGCATACAGGAAGTGTTCAATACTAAGGCCGTCATGTCCAGGTGACTTTCCTCTTGTCATATTTTTAATAATAGATGACACTACTTTTGCGGAGACGCGTTCCGGCACACTGGACATGACCGCATCAGCCTTCACACTGCCTGCACTGCACACTGGGGACGGTTGCACCTGGAAATGTGATCTAAATACATTTGCTATGCCTACCGGATCAGTCACGCCAGCAATGCTTATCGGGATGTCAGACCTGGGACACACCTTTTTTGTTTGTTGCCAGAATCGTTTAAAATCTTTATTTTTATGAACTGTTGTTAAAATATCCATTTTAATTTTGTCCTTGTTGTTCTGACAATATTTTAATTTGCTTTTAAACAGTTTTCTGGATTCGGACATGTCTATGTAAACAGGGCCCGCACGAGGTCGTCCGTAACTGACCCAATTTAAAAAATTTTGTCTGGCATCCCGATAAGCACCTCGCACGTACTTATTCCAACCCTTTAAGAAACCAACCATTAAGAAGTAATTCTGAAAAATGGTATCAATGAGTTTATCTTCTAGTATCGATTACGTAAAAAGAATAGAGTCTAGTTTGCGACTAATTTCCATGCCAAACGATTTTCTCGCTTGTTTACTGCCAAACTACAGTAAAAATATTAATAATGGCATGACACAAACTTGCCAAACTAATTTCATTTTTCGATATTATTTTTTCACTATCCTTTGAGCCGAGACTAAATGTATCAATTACATTAGCAAGGTTCGATAATTAAGTTCAAATTTGAAATACAATTAGTCGATGACGAAGGCGCACACGCTACGAAACTGCGCACTTCCCGCGAGACTACCATTTTATGATTTACAACCTTCCTATTTAATTCCTGTGCTTTAGATTTGAATATAGATTAGCCACTCAACTGTCCTAAGAAGTGTTTACATTTTTTGAAAGACGTGTTAATTTGTGACTATCTGATGCCTTTGACCTCGTTTTCGTGGACAAAAAAGCTCGTTACCATTAAAAATAAAAAAAATATTACATTTGAATTTGGAATCCGTTACTTTTATATGATTTTTCATTGTCTTTTCTTCTTTTGGCGCTAATATATTGAACAATATTTTGCGTGATATAGAGAACCGAATCGCTGTGATTGCATTACACAAAGTAGGTTTGAGCCAAATGCAGTTTTCAAAATTCTCCATATGCTTGGTATTAGTCAAATGTTTGTGTACCGACACAGGTATGACACTTCATAGAAACGGAGCAGCATAAATACCTAGTACTACTACAAACGAAACAATCCGTCCGTGCACACGTCAAATGTGTGAGTTGAACAATCAGGGTCGCTACCACAGAATTTGTTGCTTTGCTTACCTGTTTTCACCACTCGGAAATCTATACGATTATCTGTTGCTATACAAGGAACAACTATTGAACAGGTGGATGACATTACCTTCTTGGGAATACAACTGGATAGTGCCCTTACCTGGGAAACACAGGTTGATAAAGTGTGCGGTAAATTGGCAAGCACTAGCTTCGTGCTCAGACGACTATCGGATGTGGTACCGAGCGTTTCGTATGCAAAAGCGAGCAGTCCGCGCGATAGTCCACGTATCAGGGCGAACAACCGTCAGACCATACTTTAAAACCCTTGGAATCCTCACGCTGCCATCCCTTTTCATCTTACAGGTAGCCACATATGTCTTTAGTAACCAACACGTGTACCAAAGACCGAGAGATGTGCACGACATTGCGCTCCGCGATGTTGACCGACTGCACCTGATACCACACAGACTAGCTAAGACTGACAGACTGACTTATGTAATGGGGCCGTCTGTCTTTAATAAGTTGCCACCTGATATAAAACAGGCGACTACATTGACAAGCTTTAAAGTCAAGCTAAAAAAGTGGCTTCTTGAGCGTACATTCTACAGTATAGAAGAATTTTATGAATGTCGCTTATAATTCCAATTTGATATGTTAATTTTCATTCGATTATTCTGTAATTATATGATTATTATTAGTTATGTATGTGTATGCGTAATATATTTATTTGTATGTTTAATTTATTTTATTTTATTATTCAATTTTATTTTTGTATGACGTGTAAATACTTTTAATGAATAAATATGATTATGATTATGATTTTAAAATTTACGTTTTTTATTGTTATCCGTGGATAAACAACGATAATGTGCGCAGTTTCTCAATATTATAATTCAATAATCCTAAGTGACTCGCGTAATGTCAACTTGCGACTACCAATAACCCTGTTTTTCTGGCTCTTACACGTCCCAATAACAGGGGAAAGGTTGCGGGGACACCAGATTGCGGGGGACGGTGCGAGTTTCCGTTCTGTATGTAACACTATTATTAATTCTGTGGTACCGGACTATAATAGGTACAATGAGACCTCCTCTTTGTGACAGTAAAAGATCTGGCCGTCCACGTAGTGTTCATATGAAAAAGGTGGTCAAAGGAGTAAGGGAAAGAATTCGAAGAAATCCTGTCCGAAAGCAAATGATTTTAACACAGGAGATGAAGATAGCACCTAGAACCATGTCGCTTATTTTAAAACATGACTTAGGACTTGCTGCCTATAAAAGACGAACTGGTAATTTTACAACTGATAATTTAAAAAAGAATAGAGTAGTAAAATCGAAAAATCTACTGAAGCGGTACGCAATGGGTGGTCGCAGAAAAAAATTGTTTACGGATGACCATTTCTTTACCATTGAGCAACATTTTAACAAATAAAATGACTGTAGGTATTTATGCCCTAAGCTCTAAGAAAGCTTCCCAATAAGTCGACAGAGTGCAGCGTGGCATTAGCCGACTTTAGTGATGGTTTGGTGGGGTGTTAGCTATGAAGGAGTGACTGAGCCATGCTTTTGTGAAAAAAGTATCGAAACATCGGCATAAGTGTATCAAGATACCATTCTTGAGAAGGTATTTAAGCCCCTTAACAACACTATGTTCAATAACCAAGAATGGTTCTTCCAGCAAGACTCGGCACCGGGTCACAAAGCTCGGTCAACGCAGTCTTAGTTGGAATTAAACGTTTCCGACTTCATCAGAGCTGAAAACTGGCCGTCGTCTAATCCCAATCTTAATCCGCTGGATTATGTTTTATGGTCAGTTTTAGAGAATACGGCTTGCTCTAAACGCCATGATAATTTGGAGTCCCCAAAACAATCCATAATATTGGCAGTGAAGAATTTTCCCATGGAAAGAGTGCATGCTTCTATTGGTAACTGACCTCAACGTGTAAAGGGCTGTATTGCAGCCAATGGAAACCATTTCGAATAAGCTTTTTATATTTTAAATTGTTTTATATGTATTAAAAGCGAACAATTTAAGCTTAAGCCGAAAGTAACACAGACACAAAAACAACTTTGTTGCGGATTGTAGGTTAGGTTCATTAGGTTTCCTGTGACCAACACACGAGCGAGCGACTGAAGCTTAGGGCGAAAGTAACACAAACACAAACAACTTTGTCGTGGGTTGTGGGTTAAGTTTGTTAGGTTTCCTGTGACCAACACACGAGCGAGCGAACGACTCAAGCTTAGGACGAAATTAACACAGACACAAAATCAACTTTGTCGTGGAGTGTAGGTTAAGTTATATAACATCCACCCATCTATCCATCCATTTCAGCCGCACAACGTCTACTACTGGACATAGGCCTCTCCCAAAGATTTTCAAAATGACCGATCTAGAGCGAAGTTATATAACAATATAAGTATAAAAGAAGACTAAATATATTGAGAATTGAAAAAATTTGATTTGATATTATGATATTATTAACATCGAAAAAATTAATGTTATTTGTAAAAAAAATTGTTTTGTTACTATAAAATTCTTCATAAAAAATATTGTGAGTATGGAATAAATATTCCGTATAACGAAAATCTAAAAAAATTTTGTCTGTAAAAGAATGCACACCCAAACTATGCACACTTCCCACAAGACTACCATTTTATGATTTACAACCTTCGTCTTTTTTTATGATTTACAACCTTCGTCTATTTGAACATAGATTAGTCACTCAACTGTCCTAAGAATTTTTAATTCTTTTAATGATGTATTTATTTGTATTTATACTAATTAATGCCTGTGACTTCGTTCGCGTGCACAAAAATGCTTATCAGACTAAACAACTTTTGCTGTGGCGTCATTTTATTATTTCTCATAGTTTAGCTGAAAATTTATAGTTCTGCATCAGGTGTTCCATTTACCGAAATCAATTATACCCTGTATGTTGCCCAGATTTATACCAATAAAGTTTCATTCAAATATATCCAGAATTTCCGGAGATTAGTGTGTACAAAAAGGACAAACAAACAGAGAGACATTCTCTTATAATTTTACTCTTTCACTGTGTATATATCTGCTTGTTGTTTCTTTTTGGAAATTTAGTCAATATACAGACATTTTTTTTACTATTATATGTATTGTATAATTTAAATATCGTTGTGTGCGTTTATTTTTCATATTCATAACCCTTCGAATGTCGGCATAGCAGACACAATAGTAAAACAATACATCAGACGCCCGCTCCGGGCGTCCGACAGTTAAAGGGATAATAGAATTAGAGCTCCATATCTATACGATGTCAATCTCATCAGAGCCGGTATTTTCTTTTCAAGTTTCAAAAAAATATTCATCCTCCATACAAATGCCACCACCAAGCTACTCAACGTAGCCATGTCGTACTGAAGCCCAAGCCATTCCCCTTCTTCTACTGTTTGTTACCGCTCCCCCTAAGCAATTTTCACGAGGCCACATCACAGGTCAAGTGATGTAAGCCCACAGGGCGAACTGCGTGGCGAGGGCAAACCCCAAGTCATCCACACCAAGTGTTTCTTTTTAATTTTTAGAAATCAAAGATTGCTGCCGAAAGTTACTAACTGCTTGCGATTTGGCTGTAAATCTATATTTTTTGGGCGTAATCCGAATTTGATTTTTTTAATTTCCAATATCTGGATCTGGCATCTGGATGAAAAAAAAAATCATAGTCAATCATTACGTCTCGCTGGCACTTCGTAGAGATCTGAAATTTTGTATGTGGAGGTGAAGCACTCCGCTAAACTCGAAATGCAATTATATTTCGTAAACAAAGCGTCTGGACTTCTGAATTTGGAATTTACTGACTCTAAAGAAATTGGTAGGCTTGTATGTTGTGTTTAAAATTATTTGCATAATTGCTTTTGTTGAAAAGTACTTTTTCAATCGTACTATATACCATTAGTACCATTACGCAAGAGCGTAAGGCAAGATAGCAAGTTTCTTTGTGTGCATTAAGTCATAAACATGTTTAAATGTATAAATAATGCGAAACAATAAGGTTATCATATTCAGTATAAAAATATGAGTTTTTATTATTGTTATGATTTTTTTTTTTTTTATGTTATAAGTCGGCAAACGAGCAAGCGAGCCTCCTGATGGTAAAAGGTCATCGCTGCCCATGGACACATACAACACCGGAGGTGCCGTCTATGCGTTGCCGGCCTTTTAGAGTCCTATTAACACACCTTTTGAAGAACCCCATGTTGTAGCGCAAAGGAAACACCTCAGCTGGAAGCTTATTCCACATCTGACACGTCCTGGGGAAAAATGAACGTGATGCCCTAGTGGTTTTATGACTTTTTAGACTTATTACTTGCATTCAAAAGCAAGGTAATTCTAAAATATTTCATAAAAATTTTTTAGAAAAAAATTACTGTAGTTTTTTAACAATCACCCAATAGGTTTCAAAGTTGGCAACACTTTTGGAGCTTACAAGGCATAAGATTTAAAAATATATATTGCCATGCCTAAGCTAACCGTTATATTAAATATATACGAAATGGAACCACACAAGCATTGGTTTTAAATAAAATTCGGAGCTATAAAGTATCGATGAGTTCATAAAAGTATATAGGAGCTTAAAACGCACAAGTTTAGTGAATATAAAATCTGCTGGATCGAACCAAGCATTCAAATTTCAGCTATGGCTTAACTCACCGTCAATCACTATATATATATAAAATGGAACAACATACGTATTGGTTTTGAGTAAAATCGGAGGCAGAAAGTACCAAAGAGTTCATACAAAAACATATGATATATATATAAAACGGAACAACACAAGCATGGGTTTTGAATAAAATGTGGACGCAGCAAGTGCGAATTAGTTCGCAAAAAAATAACCGTTACGGATCCAAGTTTTCTCGGAGGTTGAATACAAAAAATGACGAGTAGAACTTTATTTCTACGAATATGTTGGACAGGATCCATTACTAGAATGCGACGTTGCCACACCGCTCGAAGAATATGCGAAGGGAGCCAAGTTATTCGCCGCTAAAGGTGGAATCAACTAAGTTCAGGCCCACTGCTGGATCTACGTAGTGCCCAAACGTCTGTTTATATATATATATATATATATATATATATATATTCATACACCTTCTTGCCCACATCAAGCTAAAAGTGGCCTTTGAGTCTTGCAGCCCTGGGCTCTATCTGCTTAGAGCCGCAAGACCCAAATTGCTCTGTCTGCCCCATTAGGGATAAAGACGTAATAGTATGTATGTATGTATTAACTGTATAAAACAGAAAACAACATGTAAACACCCAAATGAGAATGCGATCCATTCGAAGCGCAATATATGGCCGCCGCGTCCGCTCGCCCGTTCGGGCCACGGTTAAAATCAACTGCGTGCCTCGAACCACGCGAAAGCGAAAGGCAATATGAAAGATTGCGATAAGCGACAATCACTAGTCGGAGACGAATTATAATATTATATCAACTGTCGGCGATCAGAACTTTTAGATTTCTTTCTTATATAAAACGTAGACTAACTTGATTATGTGTTTTTTACCCCTGACGCGGGTTGCACTCTGGGAGTGCCGGCAGAAGTGAAAACTTGAATATTAACGTTGTGCATTTTTGATATTTTGGAATGGTTAGGGAATAATTTTGCACGAATTGCTTTAATTATCAGTATAAAATATTTCAAATCTTTTCTGAACCACAGTCTGTCACAAATGTCACAAGCATGACCAAATTCATTTTCAAAAAAATCTTTTTCAAATACACAGCAGTATGGCCACTACACAGACGATCGAGCCATCAGCTGTCACCATCCATGGATGCGCGTAGCACGCTGTAACATAAACACACACAAACATTCGCGCAAGCGCCCTGCGCCGTCTTACGAATTTTCGATCAGGCCACGTGTCCTGACGCGAGTTTAACATTTTTTACCCATTCCAAAAAAAGTGCACAACGCCGCTAAAGAAGTTTTCACTTCAACAAGAGTGTTATTAGTTTGATATGTCTATGCTGTGTGTCTGACTATCCACCAATTCATAATGTCTCAAAGACTTTGTTTATTGTGCACTTCATCTTTTTATTATACCTAAGAAATGACAATGTGTACTAGTACTACCACGGTACGGAGCTCTTTCCAGCTCATTAAAATTTTGTACAAAGCGCATGAAAATAAAGTGGCAATTTGAACACACGCAATCAACATAGCACGCCATACGTCGGACCTTCGGACATGTTAACCTTACCATTCAGAGTATTAAAATTGTGAATTTAGTTCCATTCTTTTTGAATGAAATTTGAATGAAATAGACATATGCTTGCGCCTTTTTTGTGCCCGCACCAAGCATGACGAATGGAAAAATATTTTGGGTCCGTCGGTTATATTATCAAAGAATATTGGTCCACGTATTTTTTATTTTATTATTTTTTCTGAGAAACAAAAATTAACAAAAATATAGTTCATTTAAATGTCGTATGACGTCACGGTACGATTTGTATTTAGCGGTAACGTCGTAAGCCCTTTGTCCGGAACTTTGATGCTCCGTATCTTTGTAAATTTTTACTTTTTTGGTAAAAAAAAATGGGTCCATTATTTTTGGATAATCTAAAAGACGAACTAATTACGATCATACTTTTCTGACCCTGTCGTCACCACTTTTTGTATGTGGCTTGCGCCTGTAAGAGGGCCATGCCATCTCTAGTAATAAGAGTTATACTTCAATGTCTAAACTTCGCTTGAAATAAAAAGACACGAAACAAAGCGACATTGAGTTCTACTAGAGAAAAGCAAATTTTAATAGCTTTGATGTTCTGCAAATGGACGTAATTTTTCAAAGACTTTCTGTTTATTTATTAGTAACGCCTTTTTCTTATGCTGTTTGTTAATTACTTAGGTACCTAAATACTGATATTTACAGGAATTTTAATATATTTTAATCAAAACATGTTTTGTAAACTTCCTTCTTTAATTAAGAAAAAATAAAGAACGAGATAAAACATATTTTGACTAAAAAAGGTTTAACAACGTGAATAAACGCTATTTACTTTGGTTGAGTATTAATTTATTCCTTCATGCTGATCTGAATTTAAAAAAAAATACACTTAGTCCGCCTTATTATAAAACGGGGACTAACTGTCATTACAAGGTTTAAGCCCTTTTCAACGCAGGCCACATACAGAATAAATTCAAAATTTCATGTGGGTACTACCCATTTTTAACAACATACAATTTGATTTCGGAAATGGTTTGCTAATAATTATGTTTTTTTACATTTAATAAAGCGGCTGTAGAAATAAACAGCCTGCATAGTTTTTCTTTATAGTTTTTTACCATACCAACAAGGTTTTGTTAACCTGTTTTGTCCCATGGTTGGGCAAAGGTCTTTCCCATCCTCTTCCACTTATCTCTTTCCTGTGTAAGGTTTATCCATAACTTTTGAAATGCGTCGATATCGTCTTGCCAGCCCTTTCTTGGCCTACCCTGGGCGACGGTAACCATCTTTTGGCAACCACTCCATTGTTATTCTGGCCCATCTCTCGCTGTGAATTGGGCAAAAATGTGTTAATAAAATAAAAAATAAGTACCTACTAATTTGTATCCATTTTAAGCGCATTTAAGTCCATTTAAGCCCCAACCAGCGCCAACCACTAACAATTAGTTTTGTTCGTTCCCATTAACCCGTTCCCATTCACGCCACGCGTCCACAAAATTAAATGAATGGAAGTGTAAAGGACAATGGCACTTTTGTTTAGCTCAAGTATTTCGCGAAGCTGTTCGCAGGTTGGGAAAATAAAAATTAACGTGGACTTTTTTGTTAGCATTTTCAGCCATGGCACGTCAAGTGCTGTTGCTAGGTTTATATGGAAGAGAAAAAACACGTTATATTATCTGTTTCAATTTAGTATCAGCTGTTTCTTTACCCGCCCAGATCATAAAAGCCGGTCGAGAGCATGGCCGTATATCTAAATATGTCAAAAGGTGAAGCAGCTAGCAAATAGTCACTATTCAATTTTCCAGGCCAAGCAGCTAGCAACAAGTCACAATGTATTCAATTTCCCACTTACATTTTCACTATCATGCTGAGAGTGACCTTTGGTTTTTGTGGATCCGGGCTTTGTCACAGGTTTAATATAAGTAATTACATACAACGGAATCTTCTGAAGTCCCGCGCAATATGCGTGGCCGTCCCTCGTTCTCCCCTTATGATGTGTGAGCGTGTTGAGCGGGCGCACACACACATATAGCCGTGTGCACGGATGTACAGTGTCGTTTGTAGTAGTAGGCATAAATGATACTCGGCTTCTATGAAGTGCCATAGCTGTGGCTTTGTCTGAAAATATAAAATATCTATGACCATCGTCTCACATGCTGTGCCCGCCCTGCCTAGAGTGAGATAAGGGAAGATAAAAAAGGAAGAATTATCAGCTAGTTATTTACCCGCGTGTATCTCTACTCCCAACAGGAGTGGCATTTTTGAAATGCCGAGTAGATAAACTTATATTTTTTCCATACAAAACAAAAACCATTCGTGTTACTCCGCGTTTTAATAATTACATTTTTAACAAAAAAAAAAAAACCGACTTTTATTTTTCAGGAGTTTCTTCCATATCTCCACATTTCTTCATTGTATCTTCACCAAATTAATATAGGACCAACTTGTGAGTAAAGGCTTTCAAATAAAAAAAGAATCATCAAAATCGGTCCACGGTTGCCGAAGATATCGCATCACATACATACAAAAAAAAACATACAATCGAATTGATAACCTCCACCTTTTTTTTGGATGCACAAGCAATTCGGTTATTCGTGCTTATAGTTATAACTATCTTCAACAGGAACCAAAGTGGGTGACCCAGAAGAGTTGTTGGCAATCGACGAGATCTTCTGCACTGGGCGTTCTGAGCCGCTGTTGATCGGGTCCATCAAATCCAACCTGGGGCACACAGAGCCTGCTTCGGGTCTTTGCTCCATTGCCAAGGTTTGTTTCAAAATATGTAGTTATCCGCAAAAGCCGTAGGTCATAAAATTGTCCTGGTATTTTTAGCAAAGGTAAAATCTATCTTCTTTTAGAATTATTTCACTTTGCTTATTTCTAATTGCGTTTTACTTAGTTCATTATTGTGGATATCGTAACTACACTTTTCCTACATAGCTTAGTTCATCTTTTTAAGTGAAATCACAAGAATATCCCAAACGGTGCAAGACATTGATGATTTTGATGAAACTACTTCATGATCTAAGTCTAGTAAATAATCATGATGATTTTCTTTTAAAAGTAACTCTTTCTCTTATATCTCTCAAATCTGTTTCAGTCAGTTAAAGAACAGATTTTAATTTTTCTACATAGGTATGTTCTTTTTATTTTCTTTGCCGTGTGGTATCCGGCAGAGTAGAACAGGTCTACTCTAATTCTCCCTGTGGGTGTCTTAGAAGGCGACTAAGAAATACAGGCAAAACAATGCTTATAAACATCAATAGGGCCTCTCCAATCTTTTCTGGAGAGTGTAGGCCCAATCCTCTGGCTGCTCTGGCCACGTATGGCTTTGGTAGTATAGAGAGGGTCCTGGAGCGGAGACTAAAAACGACCTGATGATAATGATTTTTCTACAGATGTGCATAGCATACGGCACTGGTCTGATCCCACCGAATCTGAACTTCAACACCCCGAGAGAAGGAGTGGCAGCGTTTGCAGAGAACCGTCTCCAAGTCGTGACAGACAAGACTCCATGGAACAAAGGCATGTGCGGCATCAACAGTTTTGGATTTGGCGGTGCTAACGCTCACGTGCTGCTGAAGAATGTTGGAAGACAAAAGGTTTGTCAAGTCACCACTTTCACGGGTTCCTCATAAATTAAATAACTAGTATAGCTATCACGGTTCATGAGATACACCATGGTGACAGACGCACAGTCAGACAGACGGGTGGTAGACGAGTCTTAGTAATCTTCTTCTTCATTAGGTACAGCTTCATTGCTAAAGATTAGCAGTCAGCTCTTTAAATCTTGATTTGTCCATGGCAATACTGAACAGTTGGTCTACAGTTTTGATACCAGTCTATTGTCAGATGTTCCTCAACCATGACATTTTGCGCTTTCTGGCAATTTTACCCATCATTATGGTCTTGATATTGTGGGTTTTTCAACAAGTTGGTCTTATTAATAGGGTCCCGTTTTTACTCTTTGGGTACGGAAACCTAAATATCAGTTCAGTTCAGCAACCAAATTTATTTTTTTCCATTACCGAGTTCAAAAGATGAGAACTATGATTTGCGTATAAATGTTACGCGATATTTTAGCTTATTGTGAAATTGATGATTCTTTCGAGATTTTAGATAAATACCTTCCCATCTTTCAACAGGTTAACAAAGGTCTACCGGCAGACGACCTACCACGTCTTGTCTGCGTGTCTGGGCGTACAGAGTCAGCCGTGGCTAAGATTCTGGATGATCTAGAGTCTAGGACTGTAGATGTTGAAGAAGTAAAGCTGTGGCATGAAATCCATAGCAGTGATATTGGATTACACGTCGTTAGAGGATACACGTTGTTAGGTGAGTTACGATCTAGAATCAATGGTTATAATCCGGAAAATAACTTGGCTGTAGCTAGAGGATATAGTTACAACATACGCTTTAAAAATCGTTGGCGGTAATAATGAGATATAGACCACATTCTGGGCTATCACCAATCCCAACCACATCGCTACCTACATGGACAGACACCAACAATAATTATAGCGTAGCCTATATCTTATTTTTTCAACTATCTGAATAATAAAACGCATATTGGTGTGTGACAGGGGTAAAATAAATTATTTTGTTCAATATGACAATCATCATCATCATCAGCATATCAGCCACAGGAAGTCCACTGCTGGACATAGGCCTCCCCCAATATGACAATGAAAGTCACAAAATAAGGTCACTTTTTATTGACCACATCTATTTTCAATGTCATTTTAAATTTATTATTATTACTAATATTAAGAGCGCTATTTGACTCCAAGAAACCATTACGTAACAGTCATGTATGTCATACAAATCTGTTATTTATACAAATCAAGCTATTTGACATGTATAGTTACAGTAACAGTCGCGTTACAGTCCTGTATGTAAAACAAATCCTATACAAAAAATTATTTTGACGTTAACAAAAAAGTATCTAATTTGACTTGTTTGGAAACTAGCGAATTGTGACCTAAACTTTTCTTCCAGGGTCTACCCCTACCAAGAGCGTGTCTCTAGCCCGCGACATCCAGTACTTCTCTGGAGTTAAGCGACCGGTATGGTTCGTGTACTCCGGCATGGGATCGCAATGGGCCGGCATGGCATCGCAACTTATGAGGATCCCTATCTTCGCTGCTGCTATCCATAAGTAAGTGATTAAGCTTAGTGATTAACTAACAAGGTGTTACGTACTTTATAAAATCTGCTTGTCTCTAATTCGTATCTAATTGGGGCCCGGAAAGCATACGAGTTTGATAAATTTTACGGTACGTTTTGCTATTTCATTTGTCATGGACTGATTAAAGTTTTACCTAATCCAACCACAAATTCTGTTTACTATCGTCTACTTTATCCACCAGCCCAATTTTTGGAGCAACTTCTATCCTTGATACTGACCTGCTTTCCATAAAAACAATTAAAGAAAAACGAAAAAGATATTCGGTTCCACCATACAAATTAGTGCTCGGCCAAACGGATTTTATCGGCCAAATGTAACGGCCAACGGTATGTATATCCATAGGTCGCTGGTTCAAATCTGGATCGAATGACCATGTTTAAAGCTGAACTGTATTAGGTGTAAATAAAACTTGGTTCTTGAATTGGAAGCACTTGGTTTTTATTGTGACAAGACACGAACACGTACACGACACGAACCCTAAAGAGTTGTTGACACCAAAAAAATACGAATTAAACGTCAAAATCCATATAAACAAAAACATCACAATTTTGCATCGCCAAAAGAAAAGAAGAAAACTTTTTATTGATTTTTAATATATTTTTTTTAAAGTATTTCAGTATCATGGACAGAACTTGCTCCAAAAATTAGCCTGGTGGTTAAAAATTCACCCTGAAAAGGTACCTTTTCATAAATCTATTATTTTTTGAATATGGATGGTTCAATATTAGGATGCGGAACAGCATCATCTCGATGAGACAATAATGTGAAATAGCTATACGTTTTCTCATAAATTTTCAACTTAATATCTTCTAATAGTTTTTGAAATAAAAATAAAGCTTACTTTGAATCTTAATTGTCCTAGGTGCCACAAAGCCCTAGAGCCTAAGGGCGTGAATCTGACCAAGATTATCACCGAGCCAAACCCCAAGATCTACGACAACATCCTTAACTCGTTCATCGGAATTGCTGCTGTGCAGATCGGTCTGACTGACGTCTTGAAGGCAGTAGGCATCGAACCAGATTACATCATTGGTAAGTATCTGAAATTAGAATACTCGTAACTGTTCAGCGCAGAAAAAAATGCTCCTTGTAATTTGGACGATAAATCTTCATGTTTATGGATAAAAATCAGTACCTAGATTTTTATCCTAAAACATGATCATGATTCTTCTTTTATAGGAATGGCAAACAAAGGCAAACCATACCTTAAACAAAAAAAAACTGAAGAAAACCGTTTTTTTAGTTTATTACTAGAAACAATGTTGTAATTCAGAAGAATAGTAAATTCTCATCCATCTTCGCTTTCATAGATGCAAAGCGAGAAACCTGCTTGACGAGTAAATACAGTGAAACAATATCCGTTTAAATCTGCCCGAAACAAAAAGACCTTCTGAACTAAGTCACCTTATCTGCGGAATAAAAATTTTCTTTCTTTTTTTTCTTTCGTCACTGTCTATTTTATTTGGGTAAATAAGGTTTACACCAAATCCTTAAGTTAGCCTTTATTTTGTTATCAAACAGTATACTTATGTTACTTCAGAATTCAAATTGCTATAATAATGTCCAACTTCCAACATTAAAGGAACTCAAAGAAGAAAAAAAATACCTTCTTCTTATCATCTTATTTTTAAAGAGCTATGTTGTTGTCTGTGGTGCAACTAATGCCTTACATCTAATTTAATTAATAGTAATTTCCCTAAATAGTAGCAACAATGAAAAAAAATACCTTTTGTTTTCTCCAGGACACAGCGTTGGTGAGCTGGGCTGCGCATACGCCGATGGTTGCTTCACACCCGAACAGATGGTCCTTGCAGCTTACTACCGAGGCTTAGCTTCAGTGGAGACTAAGTTCATCAAGGGATCTATGGCGGCTGTTGGTATTGGATATAACCAGGTAAATTAAGCTTCATCATTGCGTATATTTACTAGTATCCTTAAATTATATTTTAAACTCTAGAACAGCATATCTGTGAACAGATGGGTTGTTTCTCTAAACAGTTGTTTCATAGATGACTGGCTGTGCCCGTGGTCTTCGCTCCCCGTGGGAATTTTAAAAAAAAAACTATCCTATACCCTTCCCTGGGTATCAAAATATATCCATATCAAATGTCATCTAAATAGATTCAGTGATTAAAGCGTGAAGTGGTAACAAACAAACAAATATACAAACTCGCTTTCGCATTAATTATATTAGAGATAGAGAAATATTAAAGATGTTGTTGTCGTTGTATTTTATTACAATCAGAAAAGTACAATTTAATACTAATTCAAACGAAAATGTCTATCATTTAAAAATTAAAAAATTATAAATTTTTTATCGATTGTTTTGAGTAAGTATGAGGTTAAAAGAATAGAAACTTCTTAGAAACATCTATCTTCATCAATCATCATTTCATATAGATGAAGACCATGTGCCCACCGGAGATCGAAGTGGCCTGCCGCAACGGCCCCGACTCCTGCACCATCTCAGGACCAGCTGACCTGATGAAGAGCTTCGTGGAAAAGCTGACGTCACAAGGAATATTTGCTAAAGAAGTCCCGTGCTCGAACATCGCATATCACTCACGCTATATCGCTGAGGCTGGTAAGTGTAGATCTAATCTAATAATTTCAGCTTAATAAATAAATATATAAATATAAATACACATTACAATGATTGAGCTACCCCCAAAGTAAGTTCGAGACTTGTGTTATGGGATACTAACACAACGATACTATATTTTATAACAAATACATATAAAGAAAGACATCCAAGACCCAGGAATGACAATAAGCTTCCTACAGTTTCTGCCCTTTTTGCTATCTATCATAATAAGTAGATAGATAAAATTAAATTTTAATAGGTGTCTGTCATATTTGAAACCAATATGGCAAAGTTTGATAGAAAAATCAGATAGAGGATATCGACAAATCACACGTTTTTGAGCAAATTTGAAAACAGGTCAAGCTCATTAACCAAATTAAGTGTATATAAACGAATCATCTGTTTTTTAGGTCCAAAACTACTGAAGTACTTGAAAGAAGTCATAACTTCACCAAAGGCACGCTCCGAGAAATGGATGTCCACGTCAGTACCGCAGGCAATGTGGAAGAGCTCCAAAGCTGAACTATCATCGGCTGAGTACCACACCAACAATCTTCTAGTAAGTGATCAAGTGATCATATCGATATAATTTGCAGCCTTGTAATTGTAACTAGCCTACTGAATATCCGGGACCATAAATAAATAAATATATAGGGAAATCACACAGATTGAGCTAGCCCCAAAGTAAGTTCGAGACACGTGTTATGGGATACTAACTCAACGATACTATATTTTATAACAAATACATATGTAGATAAATATGACCTAGGACAATTTGAAAAAGGCCATTTTCCAACTTGCCCTGACCGGGGGTCATTTTCATTTCATTTATTTATTTCCAACAAATTTACATTGTCAAACCCTAAACCTCCAGTTGGCAGACTAGCATGGTGAACACTACGCCATGGAGGTCGTCATCGTCCTTCTTAATCACATTATTGATCACAAAAATTCGTTATCGCAGCAATGAATATCTTTTTTATTTGGTGGTCTATTAAATTCCTTAGTAGAATAAAAATAACATACCTAGTCTTATCTTTATGTAATTAAAGACACAGAATTAATAAAAGTATTGTAAAGATTAAAACAATCAGTAAAAGTGACGGTTCACTGAGCCTTTGTCTACTTTGAAATCTTTCTGGGAATTTTTCTAATGCCAAGGATGAAAAATATGTAAATTCCAAATTTATTTCCTCCTAAATCAACAATAAAGCTACTACCATACTCCTAATGAGTTAGAGACGACCTAGAGCCGTAAAAGACCCAAATGCCACGTTTACCATAATTGTAGTCATAAAAACGGAAGAAAAGAATTAAAATATATGATTTATTTATCTATGTCCGGCAGTGGAATTCATGTGGCTGATATGATGATGATATAATTTATAATTGAGCACCTTGACAAGAACCTAGTTCTTAAATTTATTGATGATGATGACCTTATTTTCTTCCCTTCTTCCATTTTGGTAACTAAACTTTTGTAACTAATTACAAGAGATGATTGTTCTTTCGCTGTTTGGTAACTAGTTGTAAAAGAATCTTTCTTCCTTCAACAGAGCCCAGTCCTCTTCGAAGAGACCTCTCGCCTGATCCACCACAACGCGATCACCATCGAAGTAGCACCACATGGTTTACTCCAAGCTATCCTAAGACGCTCGCTCAAGAAGGACGTCGTCAACGTCTCTTTGACTCAGAGAAACAACGCTGATAATGTCCAAGTGCTCTTCACTGCTCTTGGAAAGTAAGTAATCAAAATCAATACTATATCTCGGTAATTTATCTGTAAAAATACCCTCCAGAGGCATACTAAACTTAAAATGACATTTACAAGGGTGTAAAACTATCATAATATCATCCAAGTATTCAAAGCTTTAAGAAAATCATAATCCAATTATAAGTTTTATAAAAATGACAAATAAATAGTAAAAGAGTGACCCAAAATTGAATATCTAAAATAGTTTGTTAGTGCCCAATAAAAACATTTATTTCCTGCAAATTCGGTACACTACAAATATAAATCGGCAATATCGTGTTTTGTATTCCAATTGATGACAATTAAAAGTCGAACTAATCACAAAGTAACAGCCATTTCACAACTTACGCAATGCGACTATATTGTTAAAACTGCAGGCGACCTTCTGTTTAAAAAATAGATTATTCTTTCAAGCTTTTAAGTTTTTACTGGTACAGATTTTTCCTGTAAACTTTTAACTGCTTTTGCTTAATCAAGTGTATTAAAATGTTCGTAGTAATTATAGGAAACTTTGTAGCTTGTACAGAATCTTTTGTAGTCTTTGAAGTTTTCTTTTCGCAAAAAGGTAAATATTGTTGCGATAAAATATTGTAGGTACATTTCTGGAGAAGTTAAACCAAAAAATAGTCTTCTTATTTGATACATTATTATATCAGAATATTTTTGATGTGTTAATGAAAAAAAAACAATACGTTATTAGCGCCTTAATTATTTTTTAACTAGTTTGATTCTAGTTGTCTTGTTGTTTAGATTTTAAGTATTCGTCGGGTATCCGACATATGAACATGAAAAACTTAAACTTTTTTGCCTTAAAATTTAAATGACAATTTAATCCGCCTGGTCTATAAAAAATATAAATCTTTACAGATTATACGAAGCCGGTTTAAACCCGCAACTGGCCAATGTCTACCCCCATGTGTCATACCCTGTGTCTACCGGGACTCCGATGCTGTCTCACCTAGTGGAATGGGAGCACAGTGAAGACTGGTAAGTTTTCGTACTTTTCTCCCGAACACAAGATCAGTCTAATCATCATCATCATAATCATTTCAGCCGCATAACGTTCACTGCTGGACATAGGCCTCACCTAAACATTTCCAAAATGACCGATCAAGAGCGGCATGCATCTAGCGCTTTCCAGCGAGAAAAAGCTCTCAAATGGCGACCGTATTATTATAATGTATCAAAACTAAAAACCGACTTTGCCCCCAAATTAGACAATTGATTTTGATACATTTTCTTGGTCCTAACAAAAATGCTCTTTGAAACAAAAAAAGTCCAAATCGATCTAGGCGTCTTCGAATAATCGATGAACATATAAAAAACATAAAACGTTTCGAAGAATTGATAACTTTACCCTTTTTTGAAGTTGATTTAAAAAGACAATAATTTAAATGGGCAAAACACATGATAGCAAGAATTGGGTACTTTCCTAAGTCAAAAATAAATTATTTTGTACTAAAAGATAAATAAAGCGTCGCAAAATAATGTCACTTGTCTTTGAACATATCCATTTTAACGTGATTTTAAATTTATTATTGTAGAAAAACTAATAATAAGAGCGCTATTTGACTCCAAAAATCTATGACGTCATCTGCTTGTATTTCATACAAAATCCCATAGAAACTGTTTGTTTTGACGTTTAGAAAAAGGTTGCTGATTTGACTTGTTGGAGTATATCGTATTGACTCAAGTCGGTGCACCAGAAGGGTAATATAGTGGCGTCTGGCGACCTTAGGCCAACAAGCGAGGTAGAAGCGCCCAGCACTGCGTTGGATGGACGACATTAGCGTCACGCAGGCCGCAGCTGTATGCAGGTAGCAAAGCAGAGACAAAGATGAAAAAGATATGGAGCAGGCCTATGTCTTGAAGGGGTAACATAAAGGCTGCAATTGATGGATGGACTAGCACCTAGCTTTAATACGTAAATAGATTAAAAATAGGTTTCTCAATACATCTCGTTTAAATGTTATGTACGCACCCAATATAGGCAATATTAATTAGGGCCGTTCGTCAACCGGTCGCAAATAAATAGGTACACCGTCGCTCGATACAATAAGTTTACGTATTACCCCTAATAATTATTTAACACGATTAACGGAAACATCTATTACTTTTTAAAGAAACTAAGCTCACATTTAGTATACTTGTACGACATGTAATATAATAATAATAATTTATTTAGATTTTTGGTATTTAAAAAGTTAGTGCAAACAGCTGGGACGAAAAGTTCAAAGAAATTCATTGAGGCCATACAGTGATATCATTTAAAATTAAAAAAAAAATTGTAGACAAAATTTTAAATTATACCACCGTTTCCTTTCAAATGATTTATTTCAAATGGGGGCGCCACTGGATCCCGGAAAATTCAGGTATGGCCTTAAGACAGTATTATTGGTCACCTCCTTGCCTTAAGTGTTCACTATGTCCCTGTGTCAGCAAATATATTATCATATCGTAAGATCCTAGAAACAAACTACTGAAATAGATCTTCAAAATGAGCAAAACCACATTTGAATGTTCGACACGCAGCACAGAAACGTAATATAGTCAGTATAAATTGTGGCAGTCCGTCAAAGGCTGGAAACAAATATCCAGTCAATATCTACCGTCTTACTTACGTAGAGACACCTCTAGAAGAAGACTATTAGGTATGTTAACTGTCACCAAATGTCAAAGAAGTAACTTCAAACGCACGAAGCACAGAAACGCAATATAGTTAATATTAATTGCGGTCATCCGTCAATGGAATCAAACAAATACCTCGTCAACGCTCTACCATAGATAGCAACGATCTACCATCGCATCTAAGTATAGACACCTTAAAAAAGAAGTACCATATTAACTGTCACCAAATATCGAAGAAGTAACTTCAAACTAAGCCAGACCTTATTTGAACGCAGCACACGAAGCACAGAAACGCAATAAAGTCAATATTAATTGCGGTTATTTGTCAACCGGCTCAAACGAATACCCCGTTAACATATGTATCTACAGTCTCATCTAAGTAGAGACACCTTTAAAAAAAGTATTTTGTTAACTGTCGTCGCCAAATGTCGAAGAGGTAACTTCAAACTAAGCCAGACCTTATTTGAACGCATCGCACGAAGCACAGAAACGCAATAAAGTCAATATTAATTGCCGTTATATATGTATCTACAGTCTCATCTAAGTAGAGACACCTTAAAAAAAGTATTTTGTTAACTATCGTCGCCAAATGTCGAAGAAGTAACTTCAAACTAAGCCAGACCTTATTTGAACGCATCGCACGAAGCACAGAAACGCAATAAAGTCAATATTAATTGCCGTTATATGTCAACCGGCTCAAGCAAATACCCCGTTAACATATGTATCTACAGTCTCATCTAAGTAGAGACACCTTAAAGAAAGTATTTTGTTAACTGTCGTCGCCAAATGTCGAAGAAGTAACTTCAAACTAAGCCAGACCTTATTTGAACGCATCGCACGAAGCACAGAAACGCAATAAAGTCAATATTAATTGCCGTTATATATGTATCTACAGTCTCATCTAAGTAGAGACACCTTAAAAAAAGTATTTTGTTAACTATCGTCGCCAAATGTCGAAGAAGTAACTTCAAACTAAGCCAGACCTTATTTGAACGCATCGCACGAAGCACAGAAACGCAATAAAGTCAATATTAATTGCCGTTATATGTCAACCGGCTCAAGCAAATACCCCGTTAACATATGTATCTACAGTCTCATCTAAGTAGAGACACCTTAAAGAAAGTATTTTGTTAACTGTCGTCGCCAAATGTCGAAGAAGTAACTTCAAACTAAGCCAGACCTTATTTGAACGCATCGCACGAAGCACAGAAACGCAATAAAGTCAATATTAATTGCCGTTATATATGTATCTACAGTCTCATCTAAGTAGAGACACCTTAAAAAAAGTATTTTGTTAACTATCGTCGCCAAATGTCGAAGAAGTAACTTCAAACTAAGCCAGACCTTATTTGAACGCAGCGCACGAAGCACAGAAACGCAATATAGTCAATATTAATTGCGGTCATCCGTCAACGGGCCGCAAACAAATATAGTCAATATATCTACGACGCACCTACATTTTTCAAGACCGAAGTAATAAGAATAGGTCAGAAGAGGAGGTTAGGATCTTGGTTAAATGAGGTTCTTTTTAGTTAAAGTAAGAAGACGAATTATTAGGATGAATGTTTTGTTGCGAGTTCCAAAATACTAATTTTCTATGGTAGACTTTTTTCTTTTTCAAGTAAAATTTATAAATTGCACGCCTATAACTTTTAAATGTGTAATTTTATTACTTTTTCTACCAAATTCTCGTTTAAAAGAAAAGTTCACGCCCACCTCTTAAACTCCCTTCCTTCATAAAGTCATTATTATTTTGTTCTTCTCTTCTTAACTATTTATATGTTAGTATAAGTAAATGTATATGTGTGTATTGTAAGTAGATATTTATTTTGATATTTATATATCATAGGTATATAATGTAATTGTATATTATATAGTATTATTTTATATGTGTAAGTATATTGTATTGCTTTTTGTGCCGCATATTTTTTTTCTGTTTATCCCTATGGTTGACTGGGAGAAAATGCTTTTAGCATTAAGTCCGCCATTTGTTAAAAGTATATTTGTACTTTGGAACAATAAAGTTTTATAAAATAAATAAATAAATAATTTTGCTTTAAACTTTTTTACAACGTGGAAGGGGCATACCTGTAATAAATAAACCACGGACTATACTAGATCACTATAGTCTAATGACAATAAAATTAATAAAGGTGGCTGCACATTTTGTATAGGAACGCCGATTTTTTTTATTTTTTTTTATTTCAATTCTATTATACTAAAGGGATCTAGTATAGCCCGTGATTCGATTTATAATGGGTATATCCCTTCAACGTTGTATATAACTACTGCTATGTGGTTTTTTTTTCCACGTGTCGTCCATATACAACACGACTGTTTAGCAGATTGAGTGGGGGACACTTGGCTCTACGGAATATTTTAGAAACGGATCCGTAAATGGAAAAAAGGGTATTCATAAGCTCAGATAAAGACCTACTTAACGGTGGATTAGTCGAGAAAATAAATTGACTCACACTGTACATGTATGGGAGCTACCACAAAAAAATTGCCATTCATTACAGCTTTGTTGTACTTATAGTCTCTAACTAGAATTGCGAATGGACAGATATACAGACACACATGGCGGAACTATAAGGGTTCCTTGTTGACTACGGAACCCTAAAGGCAGTAGTCGGTATTTTCCTTTAATAAATAAATTAAATTTGAATGAACAATACACGTAATGTTAATTTTACTTTTTGACGTGTAAAAGTGCCTGAAAAGAACATAAACATTTGAATCTTAAAAAGGAACTTTCTACGGATATATATCTGTGGCAGTAGCTATGTTGGATTCCTGTAGGCAGCTGGGAAAATTTGACACCAATTTAGGTGCTTTGCACTCGAAAACACAAACATTTAATCAATACATATAAATAAAACAGTAAAAATGTGTCTGTACATTAAATATATTTCCAAAAAAGATATTTGGGGCGATGGAGACATAGTAATAGAGTAAGAATTAAGAAAAAAGTCTGACTGTTTGTCTGTTTGTACTCGCTAATTTCCGGAAATACTGGACGGATTAAAATGAAACTTTTTTGTTATATAGCTGTTTAGCCTGGGCAACATATAGGATATAATTGATTTTGTAAAATGGAACACCTGATGCATAACCATAATGGTTCAGCTAAACTATAAGAAATATAAAAATGACTCCTTAGCAAAAGTTGTTCAGCCTGATGAGTATTTTCCGGAGTCATAAAGTCCACGCGAACGAAGTCGCGGGCTTCGGCTTGTATACAATACAAATGAGTGTTAAGGCTCCTCCTTGCGCTAGCGACCTTGAAAACACAAAAAAATTAATTTCTCTTTCTGTAAGTGAGATTATTAGAAACCCTCGTACAACTTTTTAGCTAGTATCCTGAAGTTTAATTAGAACCTCGAAAGTCATTGAAATACTATCCGGTTTAGAAACCTTTACAAAAAGAGTCAAAAATGGCCGTTTTTAGTATTTTTTGCAAAGGAAAATTCAGGGTATTTTATTTCAATGATTTTCGAGGTTCTAATGAAACTTAAAGATACTAGCTAAAAAGTTGTACGAGGGTTTCTGATAATCTCACTTACAGAAAGAGAAATTAATTTTTTTGTGTTTTCAAGGTCGTTAGCGCGGGGAGGACCCTTAAATGTGTCGATTTATCGAGGCGAGTTGACGGGTGGTCCCCAATTATTCCGGGGTTACGTGGTAGGTCAAAATGGTTAAACACCAAGTCAAGCTGAAAGTGTCATCAATATGGGCCACCTGCTCTTTATATTAGACCAACCAGGTATTTATTTATCAAACATTATTGTTCCAAAGTACAAGTTTATGTGCCAGGCAAACAAAATAAAAAATAAACATAATATTTTGCACTTTAATCTTAAGTTTTTAAGTGCAACAAATTAAATTAAAAAAAAACCGACTTTCAAGAACGCCATCTAATGATAAGTAGCGGATCTACATTATTCCAATTGATATCCGTAGCGCCTTCTTGTATTTATCAAGAAATTAAAAACATCCTGACTTTCAAGTGTTAATCCCCAATAACTTTTAAAACGCTGAACCTATTTACATCAAACTTCCCTAAAAACCAACGCAAGGAAACTTACCTTTTTGTAAAAAAAAACCGCGTTGAAATCGGTATATCTCGAGAGTTACGATGCTACAAACAGACACACAGAAAGCCTGACAGATAGACAGATATGAGCGTCAAACTTAAAACACCCCTCTTTATTGTCGGGGTATACAAGATATGAACTCGGAACTTTGCAAAAATTTTCAATTTACTCACTCATATTTTAAGTTAAGGGGGAGATCCAAGCCCCCCCCCCCCCTCTTCTAACACGGCCATCCCCGCGCAAATTGGCACTACAGATCAGGAGGCTATTTGTTTGCGGCGACCTGATGGATAGACCCCAATTAATTTCGCTGCGTGCGCTTAATGAGAAAAGGTGTTGCTCCCATTAAATTTTCTTTTGTTTCTTTTAACCTCTTATAAAAACAAGCATGGGAAAAACTAAGTGTCGTCGTCTTGGAAAGAAGTTACAAAATTTGAAGCCCCTAAAAATTCACAACAAATTCCAGCCACTAAAAAAGTTTGTGACGGACAAGATCGTAACGTCTGAAATGGAACTTCGTTTCAAAAATAATCGTCTTTAGTTAAAGTTAATAGTCACCATACTCATTACTCGTAGACCTTGGAGGAATCGCCATTTTGCTTTTCATAGTCCACTATTTAAAACCAACATGATAAAACATATTTTCTTTTTTACTAGGTACGTGACATCATACAGAGCGCAAGAGAAGATGAAGTCAGGAGAAAGAACAATCAGAATGTCGATCGTCGACGAAGACAGCGAATATATGGCTGGTCACGTGGTGGATGGTAAGCAAAATCTTTAATCATTGTCATCATCATTTCAGCCGCATAACGTCCACGACTGGACGTAGGCCTCGCCCAAAGATTCCCAAAATAACCGATCTAGAGCGGCCTGCAAAATTGTGTATTTGACCAACAATACTGCTTCATCTTCATCTTAATCTTAAGGGGCCTGAATTTTTCGGAATTATACTAAAAATAAATCAGCCAAATTGGTTCAGCCGTTCTTGAGTTTTGCGCTTAGCAACATTCATTTTTATTTATATTGAATAAAAAAGATGATAGATGATTTTCACTAAATTACTAATATTAACTGACCTAGTAGGTAACAAGGATAATGTTTTATTCAAGTTTCCAATGCATTCATAGCGAGTTCATATTTTAGGCTCAATAATCCGGGTATTTTCAACGTCATTGCGAAGCGTTAAATGTGGAATATTACCAAATAAAGGCCCAGGCAGACGAGCGTAATTTTAAAGAGATGCCGAAAATGCGTTGCGCAATTTACGTTCAAAACATTCTTAAACTCATTTTCAGTTGCTGTGTGGCACAAAGACTTTTGCCTGGGGGCTTACTCCCATAGACATAGATTTTTTTTTACTGCGGTTACTCCATACAATTATGTTATTAGTACGATAGTGACGTCCTATTTCTATGTCGAACCAAATGAGACTTTATAATCATACATTCGTGTTCAATGGTGCTTGACTCTGAAACGCGGATACGCAGTAAGGGGACCCTTTTTTTGCATAATTTTTTTGTCCTAATATGCTTTGGCATACTGGGTTTGGCATAAAATATTTTGTCATATTAGTTTTTAAGCATAAGTTGTTTTTTGGCATACTGGTAAGTTGGGCATAATTATATTTTAGGCTAATTTGTTACGGCATAATGTTAATTCGCATAATCTCTTTAGGCGTAATAACTATAAGACTAATAGTATTTAGGCATAATATTTTTAAAAATAACAGAAACAAAATTAAGTTATTTAAGTGTTTATTTTTAATTATCATGCAAAAAAAAATATGACCACCCAGAACAAATGTGAGGGCAAAAGGGAAGTTAGGCTTAAGTTTTTTTTTTTATGATCACCTGGAACAACTGAGAGACCAGAAAGGAAGTTAGATTCAACTTATTAGCAATTAATAAACAATTTATATACAATGAATAAAAATGTTATGCTTAATCATTTTTATGCTTAAAGTAATGTTATGTCTTGATAAATTATGGTTTGATGACATTATGCTTACATCCTTTTATGCTTTAAAATATTAGGGCTAAATAATGATTATGCTTAGGTACATTATGCTTAAAATTATTATGCATACTCCATTATGCGAAAGGGCGTTATGCTTAAAAACGATTGTGCATTAAATTTGTGATATTATAGCTTCAATTTGTATGCATATAGATAGTGATCCACGCAGTAACGTCCGTCTTACGTACTGCTTTTGGAGTGACCCCCCTGAAACCGTATACAGCAGAAATAACGCAACTCATTTTCCACGACTCACAAAACAGCTTGTTTGCCTGGCAACGTTGCATCAGTTATTGAATTCCATTTCGTAACGTTTAAGCTCTATAAACGACAATCGATGCTGTTTGCGATTCAATTTATTTAAACGAGCTATATAAGCGGTATTTCCATCTAAATTGCTATTGATGGTCAAAGCGAATTTTGTGTCATAATCAGCCTCCCGTATTCCCGGTTGCATCCTAAGCGGTAACGCTTTAGAGCCCGAGGTCCGCCTAATCTAGGTGATTTGACGAGGTTACTGTTTTTTACACATAAGGTTATCGTAGCTGACAATCTACGTGAGTAACCAGAATATACTTTAACCCTTCAAATGTCGTCATAGCAGACACAATAGTAAAACAATACATCTTACACGTTTTGGTAGATTGTCCCATACACACAGTTCTAAGACATAATATAGAAAACGAAATAGATTATAAACTAAATATAGAAAATATAAGTAAAATAATTCAAGATAAAAATGTTAGAGCTAAGTTCCTATGTTACTGCGAAGAAGTTACAAAGAAAGTAATATTAAGAAATAAATAGTAGTCCAAAAAAGCATAAAAATACAAAATAGAACAAAAAACTAAAATCGTTAAAAAAGGTCTCCGAGCAATCTCGTCGGAGCAAACAAGAAAAAAAAAAGTAGTAGGTAAGCTAATAATCATAAATACTTTTTTCTCAGGACGTAACCTCTACCCCGCTACTGGCTATCTCGTACTTGTGTGGGAAACCCTGGGTATGATGATGGGAGAGCTCTTTACTGAGGTGTCCGTGGTCTTCGAAAATGTGAGGTTCCAGAGAGCCACCAACATCCCCAAGGATGGGTACCTGGAGTTCATCATCATGATTCAGAAAGGCAGTGGAAACTTTGAGGTACGATATTTAGTAAACTCATACATACATACTCTGCAAGTATTTCCGAGTTACAAGTTAAAAAAGCTTATAAACCTCATGAGATCTCTCCAACCCTTCTTGCCAGCGTGGAGAGAGTAGGCCAAATCCTCTGGCTGCTCTGGTAGTACAAAGAGGGTCGTGCTTTTTTAGTGGAGAATAAAAGGACCTGATGATAATGATGATGATAATATATACATACTATCACGTCTACATCCCTAACACAGATAACAGCATTATGGGTCTTGCGGCTCTAAGCAGACAGAGCTCATGGCTGCAAGACTCAAAGGCCACTTTTAGAGTGATGGTGAGCGAGAAGGTGGAAAAAGTAAATTTTAGTATTCGCTCTAATACTTTTTACGAATAAGTACGCTAACAAGCATGCACAGTCTTTCAGGTTCCACTTACAAAAATTTGGTTAGTTTATCTAGACAATTGAATATTCCCAAAGGCGTTGAGGTCAGGCAAGCGCTCGGTTTCCGTCTTCATTGATCCTTGGATGACCATAGCTTGTTTATTACATTTGAAGAAGAATAAAACTAAGAACGCGCACCCTGGGCTTCGCAGCGACGAAATAGACATATGAAATGATTTAGTATCACCTTCTTTGCAGATCGTAGAAAGTGGAGCATCCATCGTGACAGGTCGCATTTACGCCAAGAAGAACGTCGGCCAAGACTACCGCGTGCTTCCGCCGCTGCCCGAGGTCTCCGGACCTAACATTAAGCATATGCTGACCAAGGACTTCTACAAGGAACTGCGTCTGAGGGGATACCAATACAGGTACGATCCTACTGTAAAAAAAAAAAAACGAATAATTCAAATTCAAATTTTTAAAGTTAAGACAAGTTTTATGGATCCTACCGACTGCGCCTTTTTTCAATATCTCTATACCAATATGTAGTTACATTACAGAAGCCTTTTTCGGAATTAACTTATTTCAGAAACACTTTTAAATCTTTAGTTAAGTAGCTTCTAAATTTTTGATAAGTAACCCAAGAATTAAAATTTTGAATTCCTCCGTCACCGAACTTAGATTTTAATTTTAATACTCACTTGTTTTTTTTTTTACATTATCCGCCTGTTTCCAGTGGGCGTAGACATAAACAATGGATCTCTACTTGCTACAATCCTTGCATGCCTCTTTCGCTTCCTCATTATTCTTTTTATGCATGCTTGCTCTCTTTTTTAATGGTTGTCTAATGCAGGAACGCTGATCAAATTCTTATCAAAGAAATTTGTCAGTTATACCATATTAAAAAAATATTTTCTGGACGTTTGATATTAGTTACTTAACCTTTACATGATCATTTTCCCACAGCGGTCTCTTCCGTGGCGTAATCGGCTGCAACGTGGAAGGCACCCGCGGCCGCCTCTCCTGGATGAACAACTGGGTCACCTTCATGGACTGCATGCTGCAGCTCAAGATCATCGGCCAGGACACCAGGGGACTGTTCGTGCCGACCAGGATTGAGAAGTTGTCCATCGACGCGAATATTCACTACAACGCGCTGTCGAACATGAACCCTGACTCCAAGAATCATTCATTCGAGATTCGGGTGTACCCTGATGTGGATGTCATCAGGTATTTCATCCCTTTTGCTTGTCAATTCGTCGTGATCTTTTGTTTTATGTATGTTCACTTGATGTTCATCGATTATTCGAAGATGCCTCGAGTGATTTAGAAAAGTCTTTTTTTGTTTGAAAGATTATACTTGCGAAGCGGTCCCATAGAAATTTTACTTAAACCTTTTGAGTAGTTTGGGAGTAAAGTCGGTTTTCAGATTGAATAATGATTGGCATCATGCGATCAAATGAACACGACAGGACTTTGACAAGAGAGTAATTCTTTATGGTATAAGCAAGTACCAGTAGGATTTCTACTGTATCGATGCCACACTGCTTGGACATAGGTAGAATTCACAACTTACTTGTTACTTCTATTCACGATATCTTCAGTTTTGGATACCTACATAAAGCCATCTGGTAAGTCTTTCAAAGGCCTGAGCCTTGAGCATATATTAATATAGTCTCTGCTCATCGAGCCGCAAAACCCAAAACACTCTATCTGTCCCTTAGGGAAGAAGACGTGATATAGTGTAATATGTATGTGTGAGTGCAGTGACGTGCATATAGAGATGTTGGTTTGGGTAGACTAAAACTAGAAAAAATCTAGGCTACAACGTACGCAGACGTCCCCAAAATCAGTAGCCATTTGTGAGAGTTACTTATTGGTTTCTATTTAAATAAGCAATCACTTTTGTTGCACAACATTCACAAGGAAAATCTGGCACTGTTTTAGTAAGTTGAAAAAAGGCGATCGACAGGGTAGACGAAGTCTCTATGTCTCTATGGAATGCACGGCTTTGTGTGTGTGTGTGTGTATATGTGTGCGTGAGTTCTATATTGTATAAATAGATAATGTTATACTAAGAACTGTAACAATAATAACATCATCCATTGAAATACGACACTTTCACAGAGGTCGGCCTAAAATTAATAGCAGCAATAAAATATAAGTCGTACAAACGAGGCCATCAGTCCAACGGTTTCCAAGCCGTACAAACATAAATTAATTGAGTTGGCGTTTCGACACTCAAAACTTTGGTGCTAATTGTGGAGCTACGCGGGATCACATTCAAATAGATATCGTCGTGTTAAAAACCATTTACTAATTTCTATGTATTCCCCTTCCCTCATAAAAGAGACTTGGTTTTGCTTTATCGAGTTAGGTCCAGTTGTATTTAAAAGCAAATGAATGAAGTTCCTGTAATGACAATCTGGCCTGGGTACGCCTATGCATTTATACATCTATAAAAATATAATATTACTTACATATACTTAACGCTTTTTCCTAAGTTCGAGTCTAGTATGAAATACCTCAACGATACTATATTTTATAAGAAACTAGACGTACCCGCGGGCTTCGCTCCCCGTGGGCATTTCGGGATAAAGAGTACCCTATGTCCTTAAGAAGGCGACTTAGGAAATACAAGCTAAACAAAGCTTATAAACATCAATGAGACCTCTCCAACCCATCTGGCCAGCTAGGAGAGTGTAGGCCAAGTCCTCTGCCTGCTCTGGCCTGAATTAAAAATACCTGATGGTGATGATGATGCTGATATGCTTTCTTTATCATCTTTACATCTTTTCAGGGCGGGTGGTGTGGAAATCCGCGGTCTACACGCCACTCCCATCTCCAGAAGAGGACCGCTTGGAGTGCCCGTGTTGGAAAAGAGCGAGTTTGTGGCTAACTTCGGAAAGAACAAGATGAAGGTATGTCTAGTAATATCTACTTTCCGCCTTGTGCTGTTTTGAAGCCCGAAATTTTTGGGCTGTCCTTTCACTGCGTCGGTTCACACTGAAATGGCTGCAGTCAGTAGCGCATTTTTACTGACAAGCGATATTCACCTTTATTAACTACATACCTCCATAAATATTACTTACATAATATTACGTTTATCCCTAATGGGGCAGTCAGAGCATTTGCATCTTGCATCAAGCCTAGGGCTGCAAGACTCAAAGGCCACTTTTAGCATTATGTCGCCAAGAAGTGAATGAAGGATTTAAAATAGTGATGGGTTGCTAGCCGCATCGCCTATTAACATAATTGGAATTTTTCCCATAACTGGAACGACTCTTATGGTCTGCGAGGGAAGAGAAGCAGATGGTACATTCTAAGTTTTTTCTTTTCTCCCATACCAGCATAAAAGACTTAATATATCTACAAAATGCATAAAATAGCTTGGCTGCTTGTAGACTGGAAAAAAGCCAGAAGCCACGCGCGACTCTTTTTTCAAGCTGTTCTATCATCCTATCAGCCATAAGAAATACACTGCTGGACATAGGCCTCCCCCAAGGTTATTCAAGACGACCCGTTAGAAGCGACTTGCATCCAGCGATTTCCTGCAATCTTGCTAAGGTCCATCTACCTAGCAGGTGGGTGTCCTACGCTGTCATCATCATTTCAGCCGCACAACGTCCTACGCTGTACTTGTCAGTAAGTGGCCGTCATTCGAAAGCCCTACTGCCCCATCGGCCAATCGGTTCTTCTTGCTATCGAAATACATAGGAATAACTTAAAAAGGCCCGATTCATCACTTCAGCCGCACAACGTCCACTGCCGAACATAGGCCTCTCCCAAAGATTTCCAAAATGACCGATCTAGATTAAAGATACTTAATTTATCGTTGAACAAAATACACATGTACTGTCGCTGGACTGATCCAAAAGACTCCGAGAATTTCGCCTGCTTGCTTGAGAAGCGAGCGAAGCGAAGTTACTTCATCACTTGTTTTTCTCGCAGGTTGAAGACATCCTCCGAACCAACATCCAACTGATCCACGAGAACGTTCAGACATACAAAGTGAAGGCCATCGAACTAGTAGACGATAAGTACAAGGAACACGGCATCGAACCCATGATAGAACAGATCGGAGACATCCTCGGGGACCTTCCACTGGTCCAGGCGGAGTTACTGGTCATCACTGAGGAGACATTCGAGATGCCACAGAACATCACGGTTGAGAATAAGAAGTTGAGTGGAGAGACCAACACTGTGCTATTTGTTGGAGCGAGTCTACTGGAGAGACCTGATGTAAGTACTTATATGTTTAGTAACTCAAGAAGATATTAGTACCTACGTTTTTCTAACGGAATTTGCAAGAACCCGATGTAAATTAAAGAATCACTAGAGATAGTGTATTTATTACCTAGGGTTCTGTACCCAAAGTGTAAAAATGGGACCCTATTACTACTGAACTGTAATGTAAACTAGACAGTTGAAATTTTCACAGTATTCCTGCTGAACCTATCACAACAAATTCTAAAAACTAAGTGGGGCAAACGTGTTTTTGAATATAATAATGGTACAGAATCCTTCGTGCGCGAGTACGACACAAACTTGGCCTGTTTTTTACGAAACCCTACTACTTTTTACGAAACTACGCAACTTCTTTATCATAAAACACTGCGCGAAACTCGGTCACTTAATTAAACCTTTTAAAAATTTATTAAGCCATGCTTTTTGCGAAATATCCGCTTTCATAATCCTTCGCCAAAAGAATCCAATTTCGTTATCCAGTTAACAAAGTCCGTTGTCTTTAGCTAAGAAGCTTTTAATTTAATCATTTACTTTATTAGCTTCGTTTTAAAACACCGGCTGCATAAGATTTTTTTGTCAAAATATTTTTGACTCCATTTTTGCCTGTTTACAGGCCATAGTCCGATAGTTTCTATGGCGTTGGGTATCTGTTACGTTAGTAATTATTTATATTATCTTTGACATAGGTATGTTTTGATTCGACCCGTATATTATCAGACGCGTCCGTATTGGGTACGTACATTTTTTGGTCAAAAATAAATTACTATAAAACGTGTCAAAATAATGTCACTTGTTATGAATTTATTAACCTATATTTCATACAAATCCCATAGAAAATGTCAGTTTTGAAGTTTAGAAAAATAGGTATTTGATTTAATTTTGATCTGATAGTACTTATGCTGAGTTTAGAACAAATGGACACTGTCTTCCGGCGATGGCGGCGGGCGTCATAAATATTCTGAGAGAAACAATCCTTTGTGGCTTAATGGTCATTATGCCAGGCTGGCACTGGGAGGTCCCGGGTTCGATCCCCGGTCAGGTCAAAACGTAAAATGATATTTTTCAGATTGACCTAGATCTTGTAGATATGTTTGTTTATCTATATACGTATAAAATATAGTATCGTTGAGTTAGTAGTACCCCATAACGCAAGTCTCTAACTTACTATTACATATGTATTCTTTGCAAACTTTAATAATGCGGCGGACCTATATTTTTCGTAAAAAAGTAAGAGATGCAAATATTTTTGGAGGTTTTCTTCAACACAATATATTCGGACACACTGTTCAAAATGACATTAATTACACCATCAAAATATTAAAGCTGTTTAGTACAGTCAGATAAAAAAAAATGTGTAAAAAAAAGCTTTTCAAAAAATATTTAAGCTGCCTACAGCTTAAATTGCTTTGTGTACAAGTACTCATGTTAAAAAAAACTAAAATCATATAAATCGTATATTTACAGCTTTTGTCTTTAAAAATATCTTTGGAAGTTTCTTTCTGTCAGTACAAAACAATTTTTCTTCATTGGTGTCCGAGTTGTCAGTGAACATAAAATTAAAACGCGGCCAATTGCCAGTCGGACTCGCCCATAAAGGGTTCCAGCAGCAAGTTTCATAATATAAAAGTTCTTGTAGTTCGTCGTAACTTTTACCGACAGATTTTATTAGATTTAGTTATAACCGAAAATTGGTTTGAACGAGATCTAGTAAGCAGTATTAAAAAAAGTACTTACTAGATTTCTTTCAAACCAATTTTCAGTGGAAGTTTGGATGGTAATGTACATCATATTTTTTTTTAGTTTTATGAGACAAATCTATAAGGGTTCCGTTTTCGCCATTTGTCTACGGAACCCTGAAAAGGGTCAATTCGGACAATGTGTCCGAATATATTGTGTCTGATTCATCAGTAAAGCCTTCTCAGGCCTTACGAAATAAAACAGCTGAATTCTAAAAGAATATTACTAATATGAAGGCAATTAATTCAAAATCCTTTGTGGCGAAGTTGCTTGAAAAATTCAAAGAAAACTGCGCACTGTTGTGGAATAATGGTTGTTCTCACATTTTTTGTGGCCTCAATACGACGAACACCCCATATTCTGGATACAAAGAACGTGTTTCAATATCAGCACTACTTGGAACAAAGTCTGCAACTTTGTAGGTTTTGAAGCAATACTTAATAAAATTCTGATGTAGCAAAAATTTGCAATATTTTTATTATAACCTCTACATAAGTTTTCACTTCACTTAAAATTATTGGAACGGAATGCAAGTGTTGACAGAAATCAATTGAACAAAATGTTACGAGATGGGGATTTTTTTTTTAAAGACGTCAGGAACTTTATTTATAAATTAGTTTTTTATATGAGAATATTTCATCACAATTTTTGGAAAACAAAACAAAGAATTTTAATCTACCAATCATTTAAACACCTTTCTATATACCACGACTAGCCTCCACCGATACCACCGTTGTCCTGACGTCTCTTTTTATTCCTAAGACTGAAATATCGCCAAATTCTAACCAGACCTAACTTTCTTCAGATTTTAGAACAAGCTGCAGCTACCCTCCGTGACAAGTGCTTTATCATCAGCCGAGAAAAAGAGCGTCCTAACCCCAAAGACCACGCCGACAAATACGATATCGTCACCATTCAAGACACAGGCGTAGAATACCTAGTCATGCTCCGAAAACGCATTGGCGCCAGACCAGCCAAATTCGTCAAAATCGTCGCTGCCGACCAAGAATTCTCTTGGATCGATCAAGTCAAGGAAGAGCTGAAGGAAGGACAGAAAGTAGTCCTATACACGCAAGATGAACATATCAATGGTCTGCTAGGTCTAGTAAACTGTTTGAGGAGGGAGCCTGGTGGTGAAGTCGTGTATGGTCTACTGATTTCTGATCCGTCCGCACCGGCTTTCAATCCTGATTTGGAGTTCTATGAAGACCAGTTGGATAAGGATTTGGCCGTCAATGTTTATCAGGAAGTAAGTATCATATTGTATGGTCATTTAGTTCAACTAGGTAGTGTCAAGTTAAAATAAAATTACACTTTTCCGGTATTGTAGTGGGTAGCAGCAGTTTTATACTTTAGCGGATAATTATCTAGATAGTTGCCAAATCGTATGATTGAGTACTTGAATCTTTACTTACATACATAATATCACGCCTGTTTCCCGCAGGGGTAGGCAGAGACTAGACAGGCAGAATCTTTACTTATTAAGTCCAATAACAAATGTTCAAGATACTTAAATTGAGGCCGGCTCATCCTGCAGTTATTTTTAGGTAACTAACTAGGCGGTCACTTTTTTAATACTTAAACATATCTGCCTTTGTCTTAAAGTTCCATTATTATAGTTATTAATGTATATTCTAATAGTTTTCTATTAAAATATCCATTACTAATCAATATCTCTTTTCGATCAGGGACAATGGGGTACATATCGCCATCTTCTGCTCGGTGACTTGGACACCGTCCGTGCAGAACACGCGTACGTCAACGCTGTCACTATTGGAGACCTCTCGTCGCTGAAGTGGCTCGAGGGCCCCATCAGGCTGGACCAGAAATTCAAATGCCAGACCAGCATGCTCGTCCATGTAAGTTCAATTCTTTCACCAGACGACTTAATTTTGACTTCAAGCTAGCACGACTTAAAACAGGTCGAATAGATGGAGGAAGTGAGCTAATGTCATTCCTTATCAATGATGTCTATTTGCCAGATATACTGTGCAGCCCTGAACTTCCGTGACATCATGACAGCCACCGGTCGTGTCACAGTGGACGCTGTTGCCCGAGGACGTCTTGCGCAGGAGTGCGTGCAAGGATTCGAAATCGTGGGGCGCACTGCCAAGTGAGTTCATTTAACAAGCCTTTTTCGACAGTCTTTTTATTCATCCTAAGCTTAGTCATTAAATATAATTCATAAGTAGGTTCTATCTTTCATCATCATCATCATTTTAGCCGCATAACGTCCACTGCTGGACATAGGCCTCACCCAAAGATTTCCAAAAGGACCGATCAAGAGCGGCCTGTATCCAGCGCTATTCAGCGACCCTGGTCAAGTCATCTGACTACCTTTTAGATGGTTGCCCTATGCTTCGCTTGCCAGTACGCGGTCACTATTCGAGAACCGTTTTGCCTCGTTGGCCATCGATTCGTCGTGCTATGTGCCCCGCCTACTGCCACTTCAACGAGCTAATCCTCTGGGCTATATCAGTGACTTTTGTTCTCCCACGAATTTTCTCATTTCTGATTCGATCACGTAGGGAAACACCAAGCAAAGTCCTCTCCATAGCGCGTTGAACGATCTTGAGCCTTCTTATGATACCCATAGTAAGGAACCACCCATAATAAGGCTCTATCTTTATTATGTCTAAAATTCTGAGAATTCTAGTAGTAAGCCATACTTGGCCAGAGCAGCCAGAGGACTTGGCCAATACTCTCTACGCTCGCCAGGCGAGATGGAAAAGCCTCATTAATGTTTATAAGCTTTGTTCAGCTTGTATTTCCTAACTTCCCGGGAGGACTTGGAGTTGCCCTATTCTACTCTGCCGGAAACCACACGGCAGATTTGACAATGCCCAACCATTTTACCAACAGTGGCTCCCGAGTGATGTGCATGGTGAGGAACAGCGGCATGGCCAACATAACTGAGGTGGACAAGGCCCTGACTTGGAGCATCCCTGACGAATGGACCTTCGAAGAAGCAGCAACTGTGCCAGTCGCTTACGGAACTGTGTACTATGCTATGGTAAGAATTAAAACAGTGTTTTTATAAAGGGTAATTTTCTGATAAAACCTAAAAGTTTGGGGTAGAAAACAGTTTCAAGCGACAATAAAAGAACGAGTTTTTCAATTTATATCGTGAGAAAACCTGCACACTTCACTACCAGCTAGAATGTAATAATTACTGTTATCACTAGATGATAGTAATTGAGCTACGTTAGACGCCCTTAGGCAGCTCGAAAATTCTTACAAAAAATCTTGCATAGTTTCAACAATAACCTTCTTCCCAGGTGATGGTCGGTCAGATCCAACGCGGCGAGTCCGTCCTCATCCACGCCGGCTCCGGTGGTGTCGGTCAAGCCGCCATCAACGTCGCTCTGCACTTCGGTTGTGAGATCTTCACCACAGTCGGTACAGCTGAGAAGAGGGCATTCCTCAAGAAGCTGTTCCCGCAACTGAAGGGTTTGTTTTCTTACAAATTATTGCCGTGTTCTTGATTACATCCTTTATTATACAGTTTAGAGGCCCTGGACGTTTATTACTACAGGGCCAACGAATGTGTTTTCTGCGATTTTGGTCAAGCCATTTTTTCACCACTAGTGAAATCTTGAGAAGTGAGACTGAGAGGAGTACGTTCCATAATAAGCTGTTTCCCTAGTTGAAGGGGTTTTTTTTTTTGCGTTTTTCGGCAGTCAACGGACATCCCGGTAGTACTAGATAAATATACTTTCTCTTGGTATCTCTTTCTGTATTTTATCAGAATCATGTTGGTTGTTCAATTCAGCGCAACTACGCTCAGCAGGACCACTGCCTACCCCTATAAAAGAAAGTTGTAGTGATCGCTCATACTTGTTTAACTCCCAACAGACAGCCACATTGGTAACTCTCGTGATACCTCCTTCGAAGACATGATCCGCCGCGAGACCAAGGGCAAGGGTGTCGACATGGTGCTTAACTCGCTATCTGACGACAAGCTGCAGGTGAGTTCCTAAATAATCTAGAAGCCACTGCAATGGGACTTCCGACTGATTCTTCTTCTTATTTAGGAGCTTAGTGGTTCTTTTGTTTGCTTAATTTAAGTAGTTACTTTATTCCCATGCTGGTCTGGGAGAAATAAAAAAAAACTTAGAATGTACCAGCTGCTTCTCTTCCCACGCAGATCGTAAAAGCGGATCGAGGGAATGGGCAAAAATGCAAATCATGTTAACAGGCGATGCGGCTAGCAACCCATCAATGTATTGATTGCTTTTCCATCTTCTCGCCCACCATGACGCTAAAAGTGGCTTTTGGGTCTTGCGGCCCTGGGCTCTGCATAGAACCGCAAGACCCAAAATGCTCTGTCTGCCCCATTAGGGATAAAGACGTGATAGTATGTATGTATGTACTTTATTTAGGATAATATGCCTAGGGGGTTGTAGGTCAGGACCATAATAGGTCATGAGGTATTGATTTGATCCTACGCATTATGAAATAGTTTATTATTTATTCATTTTCGAGTAAATTGATTCTCAACTCAGATTCGAATAAATCTAGTGAAATACTGCAAATTTTATTACTGATGAACCTACCATAGTGCCACTGGGAATTTAATTTTCAGAAGTACTATTAGGTGCAAAGGCCATTTATATGATTGTATGGTCTTAAACGCAAGTAGTCTATGTAGCAACTCGTCTAAAACGCTCATTATCTACATCGCATGTCGACATAATAGGAAGTCTAAAGAATAATCTCGTCCAAAAATGAGTTGGTCTAAAGTAATATTTCGTCATAATTAAATGAGTATCAATGTATTTATGCTTTTCTTTCTATTTGTTACCCACCAGGCTTCCGTAAGATGCCTCTGCTACCGAGGCCGCTTCCTCGAGATTGGCAAATTCGACATCAGCAATAACACACCCATCGGCATGTACTTCCTGCTTAAGGAGACCTCCTTCCACGGCATCATGTTGGACTTCATCTTCGACCAGAGCTGGGAGTTCAGAAAGGTCGGTGTTTTGTATTTTCTTATTTATTAAAATCTTTATTGACTACAGTGGTACAATAAGTTAACTTAATGCTAATGCATTATATACCAGTCAACCTGTAGGAAAACATAAAAATGTAATCTTCATTCTTTTATTCAATTCTTATTCTTTATTGGCCTACATCATTTCAATGCAAGACTAAAAGCCTGGCCCAATAGGAAGGATAGAATATGCTAGGAGGGTAGGTGATTATAAGGAATATAAAGGATCGAATTCGGGAAAACTACAGTTTTTGTACTTTTCCCGAATTCGACTACAGCCTTTGTAGTTCTTTAAATTCAAAATCAGAAGTGGGATGAAGTTGTGTAATTGTTTGCTTTACTGTTATCAAGTTTGTTCTAATAAGTATTGACTTATTAGAACAAACTTGATAACAGTGAAGCTTTTTATTTTGAGCCATTAGTAAGATTATAATATAAAAAAATGTAAGGAAGAATAGCGAATCACAATACAAAATGCCAAGGGTGATGAAAATCCTTACCAGACTAGAATATTATTTCCGTGACGATATGTAAGTCCCGTCACTCTCAATTTACCCTCGTGTGCCGGATGGGTAATCTCGAGATCTGAAGCATTTATTTACCTCTGAATGACATTTTTGCTTGATTATGACAGATATTATCTCAACCATAGATATAGAATTTTATATGATATTTTTCTATGATCTCAACAAAAATTCTATGTCTATGATCTCAACCAACATTGGTCACTAACACACACGATAAGAAGAAGAAGACCAACATTGGTAGTCTTACGAACATTACTAAATTTTATGATTATGTATTTGTATAGTAGTTTTTTAAAATTAATCCGAGGATTTGCCAGATATTTAATTAGAAATATTATTTTAGACGCGTTGGGCATGCACGAAAAGCATTTTTAAGATTGGGAAAAAACCAGTGAACTCGCGACACTGTTACCGACACCAAGTTTTCACTTCTGTCGGCACTCCTGAATTGCAACAGATTTTTTTTATTATGCCCTAATTGACCGAGCGAGCGAAGCGTCTCAGTTTCGAGATTAGCCAAAAACCGTCTGTCTGTCTGTCTGTCTGTCTGTCTGTTCTCGCCTACAGGTCGCATTTCTTAACCGATTCTCATGAATTTTTGTAAGCAGGCTCAGCAACTACATAGAATTTTTTTGTCGAGCCACTTTTTCAAAATTTTTCAAAATAGCGGAAATATGGGGTTTTAAAATTTTAAAACTGTCATATATCCGCCATTTCAAAATATTTTCAAAAATGTCATTAGACTTTTTTGGTGCCATTACAAAAACGATATTTTTTTTTATTGAACAACTTTTTTGTCTGAACAACTTTTTTATACGTTATACTTAAACGGGTTTAGGGTGACTCGCGAATTCTAGCTGCGGATATACAATACAAATCTTCTTAGAAAATATACTCAAAACTATTTAAGGGTGAATTCAGTCCGGGTTACTGAACAACTTTCTTAAAAATACATACACTCTGGGGTCCACGAAGTAATTTCTCTGAATAACTATTAAGGTTATTATTTTGAGTTTCATAAGTAGTTCTATAAATTTTATCATATTTAACCGAATTAAAAAAGGGGTTTTGCTTATTTTACGATTCGTTATTTTTTTCAGTTTTTTCTTATTTTGATTGATTGTTGTCTTGTTTATTAAATTTAAAAAAATTGTAAAGCGAACTTTCGTTCAATCGCTATCGCTGCTCGTCTGTGCTTCTGTAGTAGTATTAGTAATTATGCTACGAACTAACAAGAAATCAAAAGCAACCAAAGCACGCGAAGTAGCTTTACGAAGAGAGTAAGAAACCAATGAGCAGCGGCATAGAGCCGTGGCAATAAAAATAAACATATAAACGAAAACCCATTAATAGTTTTCTGGTTTTTCCAACAACGAGCTGACTTTGTCATTTGAAAAATGATGGGTCATTTTTCGGTGAAAGACTACTGGTACAGAACTGAATTTCAGCATGGTTGGTAGGTTGGAAGGTGCTCCTGACATTTGAGAGCTAGATCGAAAGTCATTTGAAGAAAGGGTTGTGATTGGCAACTATTTTGGAAATTTGGTCACAACCATGAATCCGCATATCGGTATACCTGCACCGATAATTCATCCAAATCAGGTACATTATTCTTAAATAATAATCGCGAGGTCTACGTTCGTGGCGAACTACTAGTACTATATATTTCAGAAGTTGGGGCAACTTCTGAAATAGTATACTCAGAACGTATATAAGCTTCTACGGACTGACAAAGTAACGCCATGTTAGGTGCTAGTAAAAACATCTCACTTTTTTATTTCTTACTAGCTGCGCCCCACTGCATAACCCGCCGAAAAAGTAGCATTTGTGTTATTCCAGAATGTCAGCTTCCTGAATACCAAATTTTATGAAAATTGGTCGAGCCGTTTGCGCATGAAAAAGTAAAAGTAAACTTTTGCTTTTATAGTATTAGAGGGATACTTCGGTAATGCATGGAACTAAGACCATCATGTACTGGAAACCCCATTAACTCGGTATTTGTGCTGTGGTTGATCTAAAACACAAATAGTTCCTTTTCTACTCAGAAAAGTTTCATAGCTATAATAAACAACCTTTTCCGGACAAATTTTATGTCTAACGCTTTTTCTCTTCAAGCCTCACTGCTCTGGAATGCTTTACCCGTTGACATCAGAGAAATTTCTATTAAATTCTCTTTCAAAAGAAAAGTTCACGCCCTAAACTCCCTTTCTTCATAAAGTCATCATTATCAATTCTTCTCTTCATAGCTATGAATTTGTATGTTAGGTAATATAAGTAGACGTGTATGTATTTGTGTGTATTGTATAAATAGAGTATTCATTCTGATATTTATGTTATAGTATATATAGTAGGTATATAATATAATTTTATATTATTTAGTAATATTTTAGAATGTACATATGTAGGTATATTGTATAGCTTTTTTGTGCACGCATAATTTTCTCTGTTTGTCCCTATGGCTGACTGGGAGAAAATGCTTTTAGCATTAAGTCCGCCATTTGTTAAAAGTATTTTGTACTTTGGAACAATAAAGTTTGATAAAATAAAACAAATAAAAATAAATGTATCCTCCACTAAATTAAATTTATTGACTGTGCCCTTTATGCTTTTCGAAACAGAGGCTGCAAGACCTCCTGCTGACCGGTATCGAGAGCGGTGCCGTCCGTCCTCTCACCTACACCACCTTCGAGAAACACGAGGTGGAAACCGCCTTCAGGTACATGGCGGCTGGCAAACACATCGGGAAGGTATGCATTGTTTCACAACTGCCTCAAAAAAATGTTTTTTTCAGGCCTATGGTATTTAAGTGCACCTATACCATCTACGTTAGTTTATCACCATCATCATTTGAGCGTATTCCCAGTGGCAGTAAAACTGCCTCCGTGGTGTAGTGGTTAGAGCGTTCGGCTCATACCCGGAGGTCGCGGGTTCGATTCCCGGCGGGGGCAACAACTTTGTGTTTTTGTCCTAGTTTGGTTAGGACATTGTAGGCTGATCACCTGATTGTCTGAGAAGTAAGATGATCCGTGCTTTGGAGGGCACGTTAAGCCGTCGGTCCCGGTCGTTGTCTTTGACATTGGTCGTTACCTAAAACCATGTCCGAGGTTTTTGGCCCAGTATGGCTCTGGTAGTACAGAGAGGGTCGTGCTCCTGCAGCAGGGACAAAAACACCTGATGATGATGTTAGAATCATGTTAGAATCCTTTCATCATAATTGGATCATCATCCAAGTTAAAATACCTAGGCTATGTTTTATTTTTATTCTTTAAGTGTGAGGACTGTCGTGTTTTTTATTGGCTCATTTGGTTTTAAGGTCATCATCAAAATCCGAGAAGATGAACGCACCTACCGTCCAGTTAAGCCTTCGCCTATGCCCGTTGATGCCGTGCCGAGGTATGTTGACACCATAAAGTTAGAGGCTCTACCTTCATGGTTAACACTTTAATTTAAAAAAAAAAAGTAAAATAAAATGCTTTTCATGCTGGTCTAGGAGAAAAAAGCTTTGAATGTACCAGTTGCTTCTCTTTCCGCGGAGATCGTAAGAGCCGATCGAGAGAATCGGCGAAAATTTGAATCATGTTAATAGCGATGCGGCTAGCAACAGTCTTTTAATTCTTTCATCCACTTTTTTGCTCACATCAAGCTAAAAGTGGTTTTTGAGTCTTGCAGCCCTAGGCTCTATCTGCGCAAGACCCAAAATGCTCTGTCTGCCCCATTAAGGATAAAGAAGTGATAATATGTATGTATATAAAATAAAACAACAATCAGTATTATTTAAAATTGCTGTCAAGAATGCAACTTTAGTATTTTGTTTACATCTTTATTCACCCGAAACAAACTGGTATCTACCACCACGGGACTTCCTCTTCCGTTAATATCAACTTTAAGTACTCTATATCGCTCTGCGTTAGTTTAACATTAGTATAACATTCCGTTCCGTCTTCTGTGGTCTATATATCGACGACCTCCGTGGCGTAGTGGTCACCATGCTAGTCCGCCACCCAGAGGTTCCGGGTTCGATCCCCGGTCAGGGCAAGTTGGAAAATGGCCTTTTTGAAATTGTCCTGGGTCTTGGATGTTTATTTATATATTTATTTGTTATCGTTGAGTTAGTATCCCATAACACATGTCTCGAACTTACTTTGGGGCTAGCTCAATCTGTGTAATTTGTCCCTATATTTATTTATTTATATATCACCACTTGCTTACCACGCTAAAAGATTTTAATGTTTAATGTATATTTCTACCTCAGGTACATGTGTAACGAGGACAACGTGTACATAGTAGTGGGAGGTCTGGGCGGATTTGGTCTGGAGTTAGCCGACTGGCTCATCCTGAGAGGCGCCAGGAAGGTGCTCCTGACGTCCAGGCGAGGTGTTACCAACGGATACCAGTCTTCGAGACTCAGGTATTTATCAGAATTTTACATCTGACAGTCTTCGATCATTTATACAGGTAGATCGTATGGGGCCATGACTTTCCCCCGCCAAAGGGGGTCCATTCCATAGGACAGGGGTACCCTCTTTCTCAGTTAGAATATATTTTTATTTGCATTTTAAAAGGATATACAAAGGATGAAACATCCCCGTAATAAATCGAATCACGGGCTATACTAGATCACTATAGTAAGTACATTTAAATTAAAATAACAGTCAGAAAAATTCGTCATTTCCATACAAAAGTGTGCTATTTGTATAGAAATGTCGATTTTACTATAGTGATCTAGTATAGCCCGTGGTTCGATTTATTGCGGGGATATCCCTTTTACAATACAAACTAACTTTATTGCACCATGAAAAACTAAAAAACTTACAACAATAACAAGAAACAATATAGACACAAAGGCGTTACATTACTTTTAAGTTGTATACATAAGAAGATCTTAAACCTAATCAGTCATTAACAATAGCATGCAAATCTTTATAAACAAACTATGTCATAAATAAAATTTGGATCATGAAATGGTATTATATACGTTATATGTATTATAAAATTACATGAAACCCTCCTATGAAATCGTCCAATTTCAATTTCAATTTGTTTATTCAGTAACAATAATACATTGCATTCGAATATAATATGTACACCTTAATATCTAATTACTTATTTTAACAATCCAATTTAGAATGGCAAATCCGTTTTTTAACTAATTAAATAATTACACACACATATATAGAAATAGAAGCAATTAGAATTAGTTTTTTAGCAAGCAATTAGAATTATTAGAATTAGTCCCGGGGGTAGAGAGCGCGGTTAGGGGAGGGGGGAATGAATGCTTGAATTTGACGACCCTAAAGTGACATGTGAAACCCCCGAATCGAAGAAAACATCCATTTCCGATTAGTAGTTGGCAGTCTGGGTGGATTTGGTCTTTAATTTTGTTAGTATGAATTTTAATATAAAGTTACATAAGTTTCATTTACTTTTCTTTTTATAAAGGGCCTGGGCAGGCTACGGTGCTGACGTCCAGATCTCCACTCACGACATCACCACGGAGCAAGGCTGCGAACAGATGCTCCTAATGGCCAACTCCATGGGACAAGTAGACGCCATCTTCAACCTTGCTGTCATACTCAAAGACTCCATTTTCCAAAATCAGACTCCGGAGACTTTCAAGACGTCATTCGGCCCCAAAGCTCTGGCGACCATGCATTTGGATAAGCTGTCGAAGAAACTCTGTCCTAAATTGAAGTAAGTGTTCTGGATGACTTATTTCATGTAGGTACTAATAATGAGAATAGACATTAATTCTGGGAATGATTCTCTAATAACCCGATTTTTATGCATTTCGAATTTAATGGTCACCCCAGGATGCCGAAGATCATGCGAACAAAATCGCGAAAAAATAACAGTTCAAACAATAAGTCTATAGTTTTACGATTCTCTCTTATTCAAATTATAAGTATTTAGGTAATCCTTTTAATCTATCCTTTTCTGTAACCCAAAACCATAATTTGCTAGAGTGGGAGAGGGCGGCGAAACTCTTCAGCACCGGCCATGCTAAAAAGTATAGAAAAGTGCTAACAGATGTAGCCCAATCATAATTGTTGGTTGGATATTATGTACAATAAAGAGTATAACTCAAACAAATATACTCTTACTTTTTCTATGAAAGCTTCTTGGTCTTCCTTTTCTTTTTATATACGGAAGTCAAACATTAATCCTAAAATAGGGAGACATGGAAAATACTCCACCAACAAGAACCAAGTTCGTACATTTATAGATGATGATAATGACTCTATTGCTCATTCATCTATAAAACGTACGAAAATAAGTTTAAATTCTTGATGATGATGATTCCATTGCTCATCTTCTAATTCCCTACAGGAACTTCGTGGTATTCTCGTCCGTTTCCTGCGGCCGTGGTAACGCCGGACAGACCAACTACGGTCTGTCGAACTCCGTCATGGAGAGAATCTGCGAGTGGAGGAAGAAGCTAGGTCTGCCCGCATTGGCTGTGCAATGGGGAGCTGTTGGTGACGTAAGTAGAGTTATTGTAATTTCTATTCTTCTTCTGAAATCGAAAGGCTATTTAATTTAATTGTATTGTAAGTAACTGGATGACCGAACTTGGCTCGATGAAGACGCGCAAAAAAATAGGTTCGATAAAACCTGTACTATCCGTGCTGGGCTAAAGTCTCTCCGATTTTCCTCAATTTTCCCAATCCAGAAATGCTTCTGAACAATCAAGATGAAAAGCTCCCAGGTCATCGCGCCAATACTTTCTACCCTTTTGGTGCTGTGAGCCCATTTTTCACGGGACATTGTGCTAACATGACCCGCCCAGCCCCGCTTCAACTACCCGCTCACCAATTTTCGTCAAAAACGTTGGAGTCGTCTTCGAGCTTCTCATTGATTATAATAATATATCCAATAACTCCTCATTTAAAGTAATAGTACATTCTGCAGGATGTGGGGCATTATGGGCAGGACAATAAGTGGTCATTTATTGGACATACTTTTACATATTTATTGGATAGTTTTTGGATAAACACCGCCTAACCCAGTTTTCTTGACATCTGCCACATATTTCCGTTCAGGTTAAATGACTCGGCAGTAAAAACACTATCATGTATCTATCCATAAAGAAGCGGACAAAGTTTAGATTCTACAAGATATGATTTAAAAAATACTAATTTTTCCGACAGGTCGGTCTAGTCGCAGACATGCAAGACGACGACGTCCAACTCGAGATCGGCGGCACCCTTCAGCAGAGAATATCCTCATGTCTGCTGGCCTTGGACAAGTTCCTGAAGCAAGACGCGCCCATAGTGTCCTCTATCGTGGTGGCTGAGAAGAAAGCAGGAGGGTCCGGCTGCGGGAACATTGTGGATGCTGTTGCTCAGATTATGGGTAAGGTACTTCTATGCTGATATGGAAGAAGGGCAAAACGTATACCCAGCTGCTTCTTCTCTCGTGCTGAGAAGGACAGAAATCTCGAGGTACCAGATAATAGGCGATGCGATTTGACGACCCATGACTATTTTGATCCAAAAATGACAGGAAAATTTATCGTGATCTTTTATGTTGATGACATTTTAGTTTTATAATGGTTTTTTCTTCTCAGTGGTCTTTCCGAACGGTCGCGGAAGATTGCAGCTCTTTTCTTTTTTTACAGTAGTTTATACCCCACATACACTTTATCCTTATATAATGAACAATGATGTAGGTAAAAACTGCCCCCTAAGGCCTAATTTCTAAATAATATATTTTGATGTTTTCTTCGACAGGTATCAAGGATTTGAAGACCGTATCGCAGCAGGTTTCCCTGGCTGAGCTGGGAATGGACAGCATGATGGCTGTCGAGATCAAGCAGACCTTAGAAAGAGAGTTTGAGATCTTCCTCACTGCGCAGGATATCAGGACTCTTACCTTTGCCAGGTATTCGCTTACTTTTCATATGTGACACCCTTGGGGTCCAGACTGACGAGCGTTAGTGAGTCAGTGACAGCTTGCGAACCTGGTCGCAGACAGTCGGTGACCAGGGTCACGAATTTAGTGTTTTCTTCTCCGATTCTCCATACATTATAAACATTTTAATAGTTAGCCGAAATTATCAAAAGGTTTAGCTCTGAATTTTAGACTAGCCATCTGTCTAGCGCGAAGTAGGTGTTATTTCCTTTTTCGCCATATTATAGCTAAAATTAATATTATATTTCTTAGGAAATAAATTAATAGCATATACTTAACTAGCTGACGTTTGACCTTTGACGTACTGAAAAGTCTTCCTTCATGAACTTTTATTGGTAAATTCTTTATAGAAGGTCAATACGTTTCCTCCAATTGTGGAGGGTCTGGTGATCTGACACAAAAGCTTTGCTTACTCCAGACACCAGTCTCTCACAATCTCCTGCTAAACATGTACCTATGTCGATGATATCATTATGTTTGCGTAAAATTGTAGATAATAAAGAATTCATATTCAAAAAAAATATTTTTACTCACAGACTGGTAGAACTGACAGCGCAACGTGAAGCGGCAGCGTCGACGTCAGCCGCTCGACCCACGTCCACCGAAGCAGCGGCTGCTGGTTTGCGAGTGCTCATGAGGAACTTCGGAGACGAGAAGCTGGTATCCGAGCCACTCATTTATATGCCTACCATGGTCAGCGACGGAGTAGAGGTGAGGAGTAACACGTAGTCAAAAATTTTAGGTCTATGAAAGTAATGATCTGCAGCGATTTGGAACAGGAATACTAGAATCATTTTAGGGTGTTAGAATTGAATTCTTGTGTAATGCAGTTCAAAAATTTCGGCTAATAGAAATATATCAATATTGAGTGAGTACCTAATAAGAGATGAGGAAATTAGCCAATGTGATTCGCCAACATGGTGGCACAATTAGAAGTGCACTTCTGGTACAGACTTGAGAGCACGTTATTTGAATCTCGCTAGCGGCAAAATTTTACTTCACAAAATTTTTCATTTATTTATATATTGTTTCTAGCATTGTAATACAATTTAGATCAATATTCGGTAACACTATATATAACACCATTCTTGGTTTCATTCTTAGCTGTTTGGTTTCGGACCGTGGGATCCGCATTCATCGGTGTGAGATGCCATGAATAATATAGGTCCATTGGCACTCATAGGCACCCATATTATATGAATATTGCTTGATTTCTTTACTCGGGGCCCTTCGAGCGGAATGACAACACTCGTGTACAACTTGCCCACGTTCTATTATCCTACAATGTCACCTCCAAAATTAATTCAATTTGACTACAAAGTTTTTACTGATGTTACATAGGGTGAAGAAGCAATCCACGTGATGGAGAACGTAATGTTCGTGATGCCCGGTCTGGAAGGGTCGGCTGCGGCGCTGGAGCCTCTCTGCCGCCGGCTAAAGATCAAGGTGTGCGCGCTGCAGCTGGGATACGAGCACAAAGGGGAAACTATCGACATGATGGTTGAGAGACTGTACCAGGTGAGTAAAGTCCAGGACCATAAGCCTCATAATTTTTGTCCTTACTTAGACAGCGATCCGGATCTCATCGTCTTAAACGAGATACTTCCAAAGTGATCTCTTCTGCGCGCCGTTCTACCAGTTGATAAGTTTGATCCCATGCATGTCGGCCAGTAGCTGACTCTATAAGTGAGTAACCCGTCAACTCATCCTAATAATGTCTGTGTCTTACACTGACCTTACATGTTTTCCAAATAAGCTTGATTTCCTCTCTCTTATTCTTTACGGGTTAGCAAGCCAGCTGCAACAGTTTGTATACACCAATATTTGCCTCGTTCGCCAGCGCCTCTATCTTGGATATGTGTCCTAGTAATTGTACATTATTAAAAGTAATCAAAATTATACTATTAATAAAAAATCTTAAAAGACAATTCGCAAATCTATGAGAAGCCCTTGTGGTACACCTTTTATTGTTATTTTTGTATGAAAAACAACACTGATATAACATTAGTGTACATTCAGTGTCTCATTGCTAGTACATTTTGCACCATTTTCTCATCATATTAATAATACTGATTTTGTTTCAGTCCGTGATATCGCGCCTGGCTCCTGGATCGCCGTTCTGGCTTCTCGGATACAGTTTCGGATCCGTGCTCACTTTGGAATTGGCTGCTAGGCTTGAAGCTCAAGGTACTATATTAATTTATCTGCTACTTTCATCAACATCGTCATTGTCAGTCAATGTAATACTGCTGCTAGCAATAGATCTCTATCAATGCAATTTATACCCTCGGTCTAGTTCATAAATTAGCAATTGCTCATTGCTCGTAATCTTCTTTGTCACTCGATTTAGTCTTAACTTATCTCGTCAGAATTAGTTTTACATCTCTTCTTCTATATTATCTTCATTTATCTTTATTGTATTGAACTTTTAATAAGTAGACAAAACATTTTGGGTCTTGAGACTCCATGCAGAGAAGACGATGGTGGGCAAGAAGAAATGCTCTGTCTACCCCATTAAGGATAAAGATGTGACAGTATGTATATCATATAGTTTTAGCTTACACATTGTTATTTACCCATAGGTCTCAAAGGAACTGTCTTCTGCTTGGACGGCGCCCCCGAGTTCCTCTACGCAATCACCACCATGACCGTCGCTTTCAAGAACGACTTCCAACTCCAGAACAGCTTGATCTGCCACGTCATCGACATCGTGTCCCCCAACAACGATATCACCAAAGACCTCATGGAGAAACTCAATGAAATCGAATCCTACGACGAGAGAATCGACCACGGTATCAAACTGTGTACCGTACAGAGCAGGTACTCTAAAACTTTCGTCGCAGCCATGGCCCACATCTGCTACGACCGTGTCAAAGTGGTTCTAAACTATAACGTCAAAAATATCAGAAAATTGAAGTCCCCTGTTGTGTTGCTTAGACCTAAAGATAACCCACCTTTCGTCGTCTGTGAAGAGAATTATGGTCTGGACAAATTCAGTGATTCTGTCACTGTACACTACTTGGAAGGTAACCACGTCAGTATCATCGAGAATAAGGACTGTGCTAACATTATTAACAGGATTTTGGCAAACGAAGAAGGACAGAAAGAAAAAGGCAAGGAATCTGGCAATGTTGTCACTAGTATGGTCGAAAACCAGAGGGAAGTGCAAGTTTAAACTGAATTTATGAAAACGGATTTTGCAACGAAAAACGGATATCGAATTTTGATTTATATGGTGAAAGAGCTCTATTTATTGTTGTAGGTTGTTTTGCATTTACACTGATAGTTTATAAGTGGCCGTATTTTACTAACTTAGTGACTAGTTTAGCTTCTATTTATTTAATAAGTCGGTCTTGAAGACACCAGTACCAAATAAATATTCAGTTAGATAATTCAAATTGTTTTTACATTGTTTAGCGATAAGTAGGTGTAAGTTAATTTATTTTTATGTCGGTTTGTAAAAGGTGATGAATAATAAGTTATGGTAAGTTTAAGTGTTGACTTTTACAATGAAATACAGGGTGTTTACAGTGATGGAAATGATAAATATATTGTTCTGTTTGCGTTTACAACTTCGTCGTTTTAATTCATTAACCCACACTACTTAAGTTAAATAATCATATTTTCGTGTAATCTTTATTTCTTTTACTCAAATGTGGAATGGAAGAAAGAAATAAAATTAGGATCTAGACTGACGAAGTGCATTTAGATTAAAATCCAGTTCTTTGGACTACCAAATTACCGTTCAGATGTAGTTATATTGTAGTAAGTATAGTCGGCTAAAGAGATACCTAGACCGGCGCACAACCTTTATCTTGAAATTTCTCTTAAACTTAAAATAAATTAACATAAAAATGTATATTTAGAAAGACTTCATTAAAATCTTTCTAAATATATACTTTCATGTTAGTTTTATTTTGAGTTTAAGAGAAAATTCAAGATATAGGTTAAGGCATGCTCAGGTATCTCGTTATATGATTGTAACACTGCAATAACTGCCTCCGTGGTGTAGTGGTTAGAGCGTTCGGCTCATACCCGGAGGTCGCGGGTTCGATTCCCGGCGGGGGCAACGACTTTGTGTTGTTGTCCTAGTTTGGTTAGGACATTGTAGGCTGATCACCTGATTGTCCGTTAAGTAAGATGATCCGTGCTTCGGAGGGCACGTTAAGCCGTCGGTCCCGGTCACTGTCTTTGACATCAGTCGTTACCTAAAACCATGTCAGAAGCCTTTAAGGCGGTTTAAAAACTCTGACACTGGTGTTAGTCACTAACACACACGATAAGAAGAAGAACACTGCAATAAAACTTCAAACCAATCGTGCAGTCCAATAATTGTAGCCGTAGGAAGTACACGCTGACAACAATCTTGCAGCCAGTCTGCCAGAGACCATGTCGGCAATAGGGTCTTCGAAATATTTGACCCAAAATAAAATTAATTGCGATGTATTACATCCGTAACGTAAATAGTCATTGTGGCTTGATCTTTTTAAGCCCCGACGAAGAAAAGGGGTATTAAAATGTTGACGCTAATAAATCGTAAATAAATTAGAAATAGTTTTAGTACTTTTTGTAAACTCTATAAATATAAAACGTGGAAGGGTATAATGAAAAATTAACAGTAAAAATACAAAATTAAATTTTGGCATTTCTGTACAGAGGTGTGCAGCCAGTCGGGCAATTTGTATGGAAAAGTTGAATTTTGTTTTGTTTTTCCGTCCGTGAGTCACAACCACTTTTCTCCGAAACTATAAGAACTAAACTATTGAAACTTGGTAAGTAGATGTATTCTGTGAACCGCATTTAAAATAGTCACACAAGAATGGAAAAAACAATATATTTTGGACTAAAAAAAATATGTTATGTACATTACCATGCAAACTTCCACCGAAAATTGATTTGAACGAGATCTGGTAATAAGTAGTTTTTTTTTTTTAATATGTCCCACCCAAATCGTAATCCGCAACTTACCTTTCATTCAATCGACTCTAAAATAAAAATTAAAAAAAGAACATGCTACAAGAACTTTTATATTATGTTACTTGCTGCCAAGGAACCCTTCATGGACGAGTCCAATTTGCACTTGGCCGCTTTTTTAATGTTTTTTTACATTAATTTTTAATTCTAAAATGATCTAGTAAATCCCGTGGTCCAATTTATTACGGGCATGGTATAATAAAATAAGGTATTCTCTTCCCATGACAGCTGATGACGTAGGTGGAACTTGACTACGTCATCAGTTTGATGTGCTGCCACTGTGTGAAATTGAATTACCCGAGCGTAATGCATTTTTGAACTTTTTATACCAATTTTGAATTAATAATCCATTATATCAATTTATAAAATATTGAATTGATGCATCACGCGAGAATCGCGAGATACTAACTAGCTAAGTTACTTAATATTTTATTTAATATTCATGAACTAATTGAGAAAGTCCTTAAATTTACTGAAAATAACAATCAGTGGCAACCCTTTCGTTACGTAGTCAAGTTCCATCTCGGGAAGAGAATACCTTATTTTATTATACCATGATTACGGGTACGTCCCTTCCACGTTGTAAAAGCGCAGTATATACCTGCTGCCGTCAACATGTAGCCGATTGAAATCAGTTTCATCCGAATTCATCATTCACTCGCATTCATTTATCATTTTAATCAATCGCGTCGCCAGGTGACGCTGTTTCTGACGTTTTGATTAATCTTCTAACGAGAAATTTAAAAATACCGTGGATGAAAATGTTGCCAGTAAGTAATAACTTTATCTGCGGCTTCGCTCACGTGGTGCTGTATCGTTTTTATCCTACTTATATTATAAACGAAAGTTTGTAAGTATAGATGTTTGTTACTCTTTCGCGTAAAAACTACTGAATGGAATTAATGAAACTTTTCAATAATATAGCTTATACATCAGAATTTTATTTTATTTTATTTTATTTATTTAGGTACGTAAAACAGGTTACAATCATAAATACAAATATTAATACACACAATATTAAAAGACTGGACTGTAGCCCAAAACATACGCACACAGCAAGATTACAAATGACCTAACGTAAACATATGTAAAGATTATTAAACATTTAAATCAAATTAAATTAAATTAAAATAATATATAAAATTAAATCAAAAATTAATATAATATACCTACTTAATATAAAATACAAGGATACATATAAAACTGTTATAATCAATGAGGGTTTACAAACTAGTGGACCAGACTGACAACCGTCAATCTGAAACTGCCGAAGCTTGAACCAAAGATGTCGAGTTCATCGTTCTCAGCAAGCTCGTTATACAGCCTACACATACGAGTAATAGGATTATAGCATGAGGTATTGTTCCTGTGCACTGCTAGACGGAAGATTTGGGGATTACGCGTGATAAAACGAGTGTTAAAGTTAAGTATCAATAGTAATGAGGAATTGTCCATAATAGAATGAACAATTTTATATAAATGTAACAAGTCCATATGCTTACGACGAGTTTCTAGAGACTTTAAATTAAATTTTTCTAATCTTTCGGAGTACGTCGACAGGGTGCGACCTAGACCAAACCTGTAACTGAGAATTCTCAAAAACTTTTTCTGTATCCGCTCAATTCGCTGGCAATGTACTTGGTAAAATGGAGACCAAATTATTGCGCCATATTCCAGTACACTACGCACTAAGCTACACCAAAGAGTCACTACACTTTTGGAATTTTTGAAGGATTTTGTAATTCTGGCTACAAATCCAAGAAGTGAATTCGCTCTACTCACTATGTGATCATAATGATCCCTGAATGTAAGTTTTTCATCAAACAGAATACCAAGATCCTTAATAACAGATTTTCTTTCTAACGTTTTGCCATCTATTGAGTAATTATAACACAGTATATTACGTTTAGACGTGAAAGTAATAATAAAGCATTTTGAAACATTCAGAGACATACAGTTATATTTACACCAACGCGAGATAATATTGAGGTCTTTCTGAAGCATTTCACAATCACTGTTCGATTTAACCACAGTATACACCTTGAGGTCATCCGCATACATAAGACAAGGGCATGACAAGGAATCAACGAGGTCATTAATAAACAGAATAAATAGCAAGGGCTCGAGGTTAGAGCCCTGTGGAACCCCTGAGGTAACTGCAGCGGTTGACGAATTGTATCCCTTCAAGGCAACTAGTTGACTTCTATTAGATAGGTATGACTCAAGCCAGCGAAGCAGACTGTCGTGAACACCGTATCCCGACATTTTGATAAGTAAGATAGAATGCTGCACTTTGTCGAATGCGCTAGTAAAATCGGTATATGCTGAGTCAGTTTGTTCACATTTAGCGAAAGCAGAACACAGATAGTTCTTGTATTCCAGTAGGTTGCTAATTGTAGATCTGTTGCTGACAAAACCGTGCTGCTTAGGCGAGATGAAGGGTTTAACATGGTTAAAGAGCGATATGTATACCATACTTTCCAACATTTTTGCAAACCAGGGCAAGATGCTTACTTGTCTGTAGTTACAACACCGTGTCTTGTCACCAGACTTAAAAATTGGCACCACATGTGCCAACTTCCATCGCGAAGGGAATACACCAGTATTAAGAGACTTGCAGAACAATAAATGAACAGGAACACTCAGCTCATCGCAACAAGCCCTGATAAAAGAAGGTGGAAGCCCATCAGGACCTGCAGACTTACTTGCATCAAGACGTTTCATACAGTCCAGAACATCATTAAGGGATATGTCGATGTTGCTCAATGTGCCTGAACATTTAGGCGTGAAGAATGTGGGATCAAAGTTATCACCCGAGACAGGCGTTTCAAGAACAGAACTGGTCAGAAGAAGATTTATCATTGTGGCTCATTGTATGCGGTACAGTTGTGCCCCCCCTACTGTTTTTAACATACGACCAAAAATGCTTCATGTTATCTTTAAGAGAGATCTCGACGGAATCGATAAAATTAGCATAACACTCGCTGATCAAAGTTTTGCATCTAGCACGTAACAAAGCAAATGTATCATAATCACGAGGATTACCAAACTTCTTAAAACGTTTGTGGTATTTGTTTTTTTCATTAAGGCATTTTATTAAAGATTGGGTAAACCAGACAGGATAATTGCACGAGGAGTTTCTTGTTAGAGGCGTATGTTTTTTTATTATACCAAAAAGTACGTCATAAAAAACTGAGACATCATCGTCAATATTTGCATTATTTAAGATGCCAGGCCAATCAATGCCTCGTAATTCCGCTTTAACTAATTCGACTTTACACTTCCTAAAATTAAGATGTCTCTTACTGGCATTATTAATATTTCTCTTGCTATGAGTGATAGTTAGTTCTACGGCTAATGCAGGATGATGCTTCTTATCCAGTTTACTAATAGGCTCAACCTCACAGACCCCAATGTCCTTCCACGAGGAGATAACAAGATCAAGGAGACGTCCATTGGAATTAGGAATATTATTAAATTGGAATAGATTGCAAAGTGACAGCGTATCAATAAGAAGATCCGCATCAACACCCTTATGAGCCGTAACTTCCAAGAAAGAAAAATCTGACTGAGACCAGACAATTTCTGGAGTATTGAAGTCACCAAGCAGCAAATAAATATCATCAACAGGCCCATTTAAAATAACCTTTTGACAATTATCATAAAATATCGCACGCATGCGCGCAGGAAGATCCGGAGGTATGTAACAAACACATAGGTGTATAGCTGGACCATTCCCATCACTAGAGAAAATGCTAACCCAGATGTCCTCGAGCTCACTGGTCCAAGCTGTTTGGCAGACTACATTTAAACCTTTTTTGGCTGCAACTAATACTCCACCGCCGTCAATCTTTTCCACACAGCTATCAAAACGGTCCCTTCTAAATACACTGTAGCGAGTATCAAACAGTTCACTATCACGTACGCCGCTATTCAGATTGGTTTCAGTTAGACAAATTAAATCATAATTAGAATTTAATGTGTTAAGATACAAGTCTTTAGTTTTTGACCTAACTCTATTTACATTTTGATAGTAAAAATACATAAAAACGATTTATTATTACTAAGTAAGTTAATCAATATATAAAAGAAAAACTAAACCTAAAAAGGAACTAGAGCTTTTCTAAAACGTCCTGGTTTTTGACATTAATACAGCTAGAGTTGTCATCCTTACGTAAATAAACGCGCCCGTACTTGAGCCACACATACTTATATCCCTTCTCCCTGGCTGTCTTCCGGGCAGCGGCATGAAGCTGCTTACACTCTGGAGAAACGTGTTCGACTACGTAGATCCTTGTCGAGCCGCCTGGGATGCCCAATTGTCTTGAACTCAAAGGGTCCTTGGGGTGCGCCTTATTAAAACGATGAGCCGCAGATAGAAGTTTGTCACGGTTGAGCGGCGATGACAGCGTTACCAGAATATTACGGGGTCGGTTAGACTTATCATCCATTTTGGCTACTCTGCGACAGGCACGGATATCAGCCTCTGAGATGGGCGCATTAACTGTTTCTATGAGTTTCTTTACTATCCCGTTGACATTCTCATTGCGACTTTCAGGAACGGCCTGAATCTCTAAATTAAAGCTTCGTGATAGTCTTTCGATTGATGCTAGGCGGCCTTCCAGATTTCTAAGCTCGGTGCGAAGACGATCGTTTTGTGACTCCAGACTTTTTACATGATCAGTATTGGCTTGCAACTTTTCCTGTATGACTTTTTGTTCGTCTGAAAAAAAGTCTGTCGTAACCGTTAAATCATTCTTTAACTTGTTGATTTCCGCCTCGACTTCCAATTTTACAACAAGCCGAATCTCTTCCTTCAGAGACACCTTCAGGGTTTCTGCCAGTTGTGACAGACTGAGGTTAAGTTTTTGGTCTAACAGAGCACTTATGTTTTCCATTGTGACCTCGGTCTTCATAGATGCAATAGGTGGTGAAGAAGTGGTTGTGTTGGCCACTGACACGTTTAGCATGTCACATGACATGTTCATACTCTCGTCAGAAATCGGCACTTGTGTTTCCTTTACAGGCGTGTTGATGTTAGATTTAGCACGACGAGTAACATTCTTACAGGCTGGACAGATCCACGCTGATAGAAATCCAATAGTCAGACCAGCAAATTGATTCTGTGTAATATTGAGGCATTGATAGTGGTAAGCTTTTTTACAAGCACAGCAAGTCAATGAATCATTCCGGTGAACATCGCCCATACAAGCCTGGCATTTAATAATGTGTGATTCCCCAGTATTCATGTTTCCAGTCAGTACTGTATCGGACGTCACAACGATTTGCCGTATCGATGTATTAATAACAAATTCTGAACGCACACGATGTTGTCTATGCTTAGACTTGTGATGACAGCCACCTGTCATATGTCAGGATGACATTTGATTTGCTTCGCGTCCAATCAGCTGTGCAAGCAGGTTATCTTAATTAGCGAATTGCGTTCTTTGTTTACTATTTAAATCGAATTTAAATAATAACAGCAAAATTAACAGTGAATTGTTTTCTCACCGATGTAGATTTTCCTTTGTATGTGTCCAGGAACAATGAATTTGGATGCTTCACTGTAAGTCTTTAAGGTTATGTTAACCGGTAGTATCAATATTTCCGTGAAAAAAGTGCAATTATTAATTATTTGTAATTTAGATAAGTGAGAGCTAATGACAGTAATGTTTACGTTGAGGCGAACCAGAGAAAAAAAAAAAAGGAAAAAAAGAATAACACATAGGCTACAGTTTATGATATTGTGTGATCCTGCGCAGACGAAGTCGCGGGCACCAGCTAGTCAGTTATATTAATTAGGAACGACGAACGTTCTACGACCAAATTGAAGATGTTCTGAAAAAAGGAGATAGTGGAAACTAAGACGTTTCGCTCGCTCGGTCAATAAATATATATGGACAAATCAAACAGGTTGAGCTAGCCCCAAAGTAAGTTCGAGATTTGTTGTGGGATACTTACTCAACGATACTATATTTTATAACACAAACACATATACGGTGATTTTTCATTGGTTTTGAAGCCGAAGGCCACTTCATAGGCATCGTTAGTAAGACCTAATTAGCTAGTCAAAATAAAAATTCAGAAACAAAAAATGTTGTCTAAAACTCGAAAGTAAAATTGTGAGATCAATTAGTAGTACCGCCGCCATACATCGCCCGCCGGCCGGCCGGGGTCATCGACATTACGCAGCTGTTTGGCCGGCGTATAACTACGTGGTCTCGATCGGCGGTTTTTTATCTTATGACATACAGAAATTTGGATTACGTATATGGATAGAGAAATTAATTTACTATACGACATTTTTTTTTCAAAACCAATGAAAAGTCAGCGTGTATAAATAAACATCCAAAACCCAGGGCAATTCGAAAAAGGCCATTTTCCGACTAACCCTGACCGGGGATCGAACCCGGAACATCTGGGTGGCGAAATAGCATGGTGACTTCTACGCCACGGAGGTCGTCAAAAATGACCGTACATGCGGAACATAAGTACAAACTCAAACGTACGCGCCTAGTTAAAAGCTCGAAATAGTTCCTTGCGCACAGTCAGTGTCTTTCGACTTGGTCACCAACCCAACCACTTCACTCTGTCGACGTCAGACAAAGAGTTAATTAGCTAATTTCGCTGAGCCGCGACCCGTTCACCCACCAGTGGGTCCACGGGGAATTTCTGTTTACTCGTGCACCCACTGTAACCTAATACATGAAGCGGAGTAAATTATAATATCGATATGAATCGTCATCAGGTCTTTTTAGTCTTTACTGCAGGAGCACGACCCTCTCTGTACTACTAGAGCCATACTTGGCCAGAGCAGCCCGAGGAATTGGCCTACACTCTCCACGCTGACCAGACGTGTAGGAGAGGTCCTATTGATGTTTATAAGCTTTGTTTAGCTTGTATTTCCTAAGTCGCCTTTCACGACATCCACGGGTCTTCCCGTGGATGTCGTTGGAGTGGTCCTATTCTACTCTGCCGGAAACCTCACGACATTCTTCGATATAAACAACAATCGATATGAATACTATTGTAACAATTCTTTATTAAGTAATACAATAAACAAAACGACACATTCTTACGAGAAATTTAAACTGAAATATAAACAACATAAGAAATTAATAAATCAATAACTTTTCGGGCGTTGTACGGGCTGCAAGCAGCCCGCGGTTTATCGTCCAGCTGTTGAAGTGAGGTAAAGAACTGCTGTCAGTAAAGGAAACATCGAAAGATAAAATAACCGGCCAAGTGCGAATCGGATTCGCGCACTGAGGGTTCTGTACCATTATCTATAAAAAATCGCGTTTGTGCTCCCCTTAAATATTTATTTCATTTTATTTAGCGGCAACAGAAATACATAATTTGTGAAAATTTCAACTGTCTAGCTATCGCGGTTCTTGGGATACAGCCTGGTGACAGACAGACGGACGGAATTTATACGCGCCTTAAAAGCTCGAAATAGTTCCTTGCGTACAGTCAGTGTCTTACCACTTGGTCACCAACCCAACCACTTCACTCTGTCGACGTCAGACAAAGAGACAATGCTTAGCATTAAGTTATACCTTTTGTACTATAATCTTAAGATTTTAAGTGCAATAAATTAAATAAAAAAAAGAGAGTTAATTAGCTAATTTCGCTGAGCCGCGACCCGTTCACCCACTAGCTTCACCCACCAGTGGGTCCACGGAGAATTTCTGTTTACCCGTGCACCCACTGTAACCTAATACATGAAGCGGAGTAAATTATAATATCGATATGAATCGTCATCAGGTCTTTTTAGTCTTTACTGCAGGAGCACGACCCTCTCTGTACTACTAGAGCCATACTTGGCCAGAGCAGCCCGAGGAATTGGCCTACACTCTCCCCGGTGGCCAGACGTGTAGGAGAGGTCCTATTGATGTATATAAGCTTGTATTTCCTAAGTCGCCTTTTACGACATCCATGGGAAGAGTTGGAGTGGTCCTATTCTACTCTGCCGGAAACCACGACATTCTTCGATATAAACAACAATCGATATGAATACTATTGTAACAATTCTTTATTAAGTAATACAATAAACAAAACGACACATTCTTACGAGAAATTGAAACTGAAATATAAACAACATGAGAAATTAATAAATCACTAACTTTTCGGGCGTTGTACGGGCTGCAAGCAGCCCGCGGTTTATCTTGCAGCTGTTGAAGTGAGGTAAAGAACTGCTGTCAGTAAAGGAAACATCAAAAGATAAAATAACTGTCCAAGTGCAAATCGGATTCGCGCACTGGGTTCTGTACCATTATCTATAAAAAATCGCGTTTGTTGTATGGGAGCTCCCCTTAAATATTTATTTTATTTTATTTTTAGTATTTGTTGTGTAGCGGCGACAGAAATACATAATTTGTGAAAATTTCAACTATCTAGCTATCGCGGTTCTTGAGATACAGCCTGTTGACAGACAGACGGACAGACAGCGAAGTCTTAGTAATAGGGTCCCGTTTTTACCCTTTGGGTACGGAACCCTAAAAAACGCTTTGCGTAATTAAATAACCGCGTGTACGGTCATTTGATTACGCAGAGCGTATTTTTTTTATTTTGGTACATTACATGTGTAAAAAACTCAAAAGTTCGCGCCTAGATGAAGGCTCGAAACCGTTCCTTGCCCACAGTCAGTGGCTTTTAACTTGGTCACCAACTTCCCTCTATCAAAGTCAGACACAGAGAAATTAGCTAATTTCGCTCACTCGTCCAAGTACTAACATTCCCACACAGTCGCGAACAAAGGTCAAAACTTAAGAGTCCCCTTACCCTAGACTTCTCCATACAAACGTAGTCTACGTTTAATTTTGAAACCACATGTCAGATTCCGGTAAAATTGGTAATTGTAAAAAAATCGCAATTATCTAGGGTTATAACTGGTTTCCTATCGTAAAATTATGAACTGGAAAGAAAATATAACCATTTAGAAGCTTCCCATACTAATGGTCAAAAATGATATAAAACACTATACTCTATTTCAAGTTCATATTTTTACTGTCGGAAACCAGAAAACCTAGATAATTGCAATATCTTTGAAATTACAAAATTTTGCCCAAATCGGACATGTCGTTTTGAAATAAAACGTAGACTACGTTTGTATGGAAAGTTGTATTTTGGTCTAGGGTAAGGGGACTCTTAACCAGGTAACTATGAAGTTTAATTTAAGCCCGGATTAATATTGATCCTTTTATTAAAAGGAGTTGATATCATTTGTACAAGATCTTTAATTTTAATCGGCAGGCACCTTGTTGCGTCTCTTGGGACGAAGTTATTGCGTGATAGGTCTTCTGATAATTAAATTCTGTGCAAGTTTATTTTAAAACAAGTTTGTGATTGGATTTATTCAATTCGCTTTTAAATCAAATGATATACTTTTTCGTGAACTTTAAAAATAAAACTTTTTTTTGGAATTTGTTTGAAATATAGTCTAATGACGTCATAGTTTCTTGGAGTCAAATTTTCCTGCAATAATATACTCGTATATAAAATTAAGTTGAGTATGGATATGATCATGTCATGTGACATCATTTTGTGACTTTGATTCTCTTGACAGTAGGTACTAAATAATTTATTTTTACCCCATCAGGAAAGTACCCAATTCTTCTTCTTCTCGTGTGTGTTAGTGACTAACACTAGTGTCAGAGTTTTTAAACCGCCTTAAAGGCCTCTGACATTTAGGTAAGGACCAATGTCAAAGACAGTGACCGGGACCGACGGCTTAACGTGCCCTCCGAAGCACGGATCATTTTACTTATCGGACAATCAGGTGATCAGCCTACAATGTCCTAATCAAACTTTTACAACAACACAGAGTCGTAGGACAACAACACGCCGGGAATCGAACCCGCGACCTCCGGGTATGAGCCGAACGCTCTAACCACTACACCACGGAGGCAGTTGTATCCAATTGTATCTACAAATCAAATCAAATCAAATCAAATCAAATCAAATATATCTTTATTATCATAGGATATTTAAAATATCTCTTAATAATCGTCATTATTTTGTTGCACTATTGTTGACGTCAAATAGTTACTTACAGCTAAGTTTACTACCGCTTCCAAAGCGCTAGTGCAGAAGAAGCGGTAACAAACTGCACTGCACCTCTTCTCCAAGGACGTCAACTCACAATTAATTTAATACTTAAAGTTAATGTGGACAGAGAATACATTGTTTTGTTTTTTATGTCATATCATAATTTAAATTTAATTTTTAGAATGTCAAAATTTTAAAGTAATGTCAAGTTGTAGATTCAGTTTGTACAAAATGTACCAAATTATGACATTTTCGAGTACCTATATTACAAACTTTTAGAGGGACCCGCGTCAAGCTCAAGCCAGACATTTTTGTCTTTAAGGTAGTCATCGGTCCTATAATAAGCCTTCTCACAAAGTACTTTCTTTACATAAGTTTTGAATCTTTTGTCTGGCATATCAAGGATCGATTTTGGCAATTTATTATAAAAAAGTATACAGTTCCCCATAAACGTCTTATTAATTGTTTTAAGCCTATAAAACGGGGCAACTAAGTCATTCTTATTACGTAAGTTTCTATCGGTAAAATCGCTTACTTATTGTATGAGGAAATATTTTTCCTTACATACATTATGTTTTCAAATATATACTGTGATGCTAAGGTAAGTATATCTATTTCCTTGAATAATTCTCTGAGTGAGTCTCTAGATCCTAACCCGTAAATAGCACGAATTGCCCGTTTTTGTAAAATAAAAATAGTCTGAATATCGGCTGCATTCCCCCACAGGAGTATGCCGTAAGACATTACACTATGAAAGTAACTAAAGTACACTAGTCTAGCAGTTGCTACATCTGTCAATTGTCTTATTCTCCTAACAGCATAAGCCGCAGAACTAAGCCTATTTGAAAGTTTAGTTATATGAGCACCCCATTGAAGTTTCGAGTCTATTGTAATTCCTAAGAAGGTAGTACTTTCAACAAGATCGAGTTTTTCACCATCTATCATTATGTCAACGCAGCCCTGTCTCACATTCGGAAGAGAAAATCGAACGCATTGAGTCTTTTTCGCATTTAACATGAGATTATTGGCAGAAAACCAATCAGAAATGGAAGACAAGGTGCTGTTCACCGCGCTAGCGTTTGTGCTATGTCGATCAAGTTTGAATATAAGCGAGGTGTCATCAGCAAACAGCACTATGCCAGCCTGCTTCTCAACCATGTAAGGCAAGTCATTGACATAAACCAAGAAAAGGAAAGGTCCAAGAATTGAACCTTGCGGTACGCCTATCTTAACATTAGATCCGTGCGATTTTATGCAGGTCTGTGTTGCTCAAAATATATACCTACATTTTTACCATGCGCACAACGACCACTCCGGAGTGGTAAATTCAGTGGCATAAATCGTTTGTCCAGAGTAATAAGAAAGAAATGCACTTCTAGGTATCTAAACAAAAAGGTGCTGAGTTCTGATGCGAGCTAAATTAAACCATATCGCTAACGACACTGAGTAGATATTTCTTTGAGTAAGACTTCTGTCCGTGACCACTAGTACTTATTCTGTAATAAAAACTTTTCACTTCAACATCCATACCTAGTAGTAATAGAAGTAAGAATACAAATCTTATTCACCAGCGTTTAAACCAACTACAGCAAAACAAATATTGTCCACTGTTTCCGTAGTGCGGTAATACATTAGAAATACCATATTGTCCAGCAGTGGTCTGCAATTGCAGTCAGCTGGCACGTAAGTGCTATTAAATATTTACCGTAATGGCTCCCGTCTGTACGTTAGTCCATTCAGTGCGGACGAGTCGTGTCCATAGGTGAATCTTGAGAATTAATTTCTAAAAATGATATACACACTGGTCTACCTTAACCTATGAAAAAGCCATTCCGACTCGCTTAAAAGAAGAAAATAAATAAATAGGTATATAGGGACAAATCACACTGATTGAGCTAGCCCCGAAGTAAGTTCGAGACTTGTGTTATGGGATACTAACTCAACTATTTAGACAAAAAAATTGCGTCTGCATATAAGTGTAGCAAATAAGTAAGTTTTATGACTTTTTTTAAATGGCTGAAATATGATTCTTTTAAGTGTTTAACCCCCCTTATTTTCGCCTGAAAAACTGAATCGCCAACAAAAATCTATGTAATTCTCGAAAATTCTTAGAAAAATTCACAAAAATCGGTTAATAAATGCGACCTATAGGCGAGAACAGCCGGAAAGACTGTCAACCGGACAGCCACACAAAAGCATTTTTGGCCAATATTGAAACTGAGGCCCTCGCTTCACTCGCTCGGTCAATAATAGAAAGCGATGAAGGGAGTTAACAAACAGAGTCGAACTCAAACAGGGAGAATGCGAGAAAAATGTAGGTATACATGTAGACAAAATATTTATTATTTGGGATTTTCACGCGATTTTCACGACTTAAGATCACGCGGGCACGACCAAAGTTTCAAACTCCAAGCAAACCAGCATGCCCGATATGATGAAGATCTCCATCCTCCACAGAACCTTCCCATACTCAGTGGTGGGAATGAGGACGTGTTCCATGGTGTTGATGTCAATGTCCTTTATGAAATACTCGCCCTGGAAAAAAGTAAAAGTTCTCTTATTGAAATTAGTTAACGGGTTACTTACGTATAGAGTCAGCTACTGCCGTCATGCTTCGATCTCATCCGCAGGTCTTCATCAGTATCCTTAGGCCCAACGCAGACGACAGACTATCCGTGACGCACTTTTTAGTCTGTGACAGTCTGTGGAAATAGAACCTATGGAATCACAAGCAGTACCTAACGCATACGACGCGCAAAAAGTCAAGCGCGCGTCGTGTGCGTTACTGCGTATGAGATATGACTAAAAAGTGCGGCACGGTTTAGTCTGTCGTCTGCGTTGGGCCTCATACATACATATACTGCTATAAACTTGAAACTCCACCTGTCCCAGCTCAGTATAGATGTGTTCCCATATGAAATGTGTACAGTAGAGGTCGTAGAGCAAGATATCGACAAGGGTGATTAAATTAAAAAATATATATTTAATATTATAACAGGTCTGCGGAACCGGGTTGCAGAAGTCAGACGGCATTCGCTCTGTGTAATAACCTCGTCAAATCTCCTTGTTTAAGTAGTGGACCCCGGGCTCTGAAGCTTTACTGCTGATGATGCAACCGGGAAAATACGCTCAGGTAGTGAAGATGACCTTGTAGGCAACGGTTGGCAACCGTCAAGGTATACAATAAATTACAAGTACTTAGATGTTATTAGTATCAGAGGTGGAAGAAGAAAGAATCAGAATGATAAAAAGAAATGTGTTTGGAATTTAAGAATTTTGAAATAAAATTTGAAGATAGTTCCAACGAAAAGTAGGTAGACCGAGGACGAGATAAATAAATATATAAAAGGACAAATCACATAGATTAAGCTGGCCCCACACCGACCACTAGGCTACGGAGGTCGTCAATGGGGATGTGCGGTTGATTCACGTTTAAAAAGGATAAGAATGTGAAGATCAAGGATAAAGAAATTTGGAAGCAAAGGTTAGCAGTAGGACATAAACAGCAGAGAGAGAGAAAAGACAGAAATTACACTTTGGGCCGCGAAAAGCGCTGCTTAAGCCACAACCGGGAATGGACTTTAAACAGGAGGAAGGTGATATAAATACTTACAACGGGTATTGCACACTGGTCTGCGTTATACTCCAGGGTAAGGATTTTGAACAGAATTTTGATGGGGCCGTTGCATTGGTCGCTCTGCATCACCAAGTTCTGCTTCCATTTCCCGTTCACCCATTTGTACTGCCTTACTTTTGCCTATGATTACAATATTATCTTGTATTTCCTTTCGATCCAAGGAACTTTTCAACACGGTCATTTGGAAGACTTTCGTGGGGATACAGACAGACCCAACACGTACAAGTCGTTTCGAGAAGTTGAGTTTGGACATTTTAGTCGTGCCTCAAGTGCCATTTGGGATCTATTGGGTGACTACTTTGGACCATTGATCCTGACCAATTCAGGCTACATGGACCTTTACTACGGAACTAAATTTAGTTAGTGGACCAAAAGACCTTCACTACGGAATTAAATTTGGTTCCTTTACTACGGAACTTAATTTAGTTAGTGGACCTTCACTACGGAACTACAGGTATTTAAGTTAATGGACCTTAATTCTGGAACTAAATTAGCAAAGTCCACGAGTCAAAATCAAATCAAAATCTATCTTTGGATGTTTGTAAGTATTCGATTTTATAATCATTGTTAGAGTCACATTTACTTAGAGGCTTTCTAAGCGCAACTGCTTGTAAGAATATATACGTACCATTAAATTATTATGACTGTACTTAACAGTGATGTTCGCCTTGATCAGGTAAGTCTTAGTGCTTGTGTTGTACAGCTGTACCTCCACCGTTGGCTTTGTGATGTTCAGATACGGGGGCTTGGGCTTATGGCACTTATGTGCCGCGTACAACCGCGTTTCATATGGACCCTGCAAACGTAAGTTCAAAGATTTTATTAAGCCAGCCAGAATAGGACCATCCGTCTCTTCGTTCCTAAGAGACTAAGCAGAAAAATCTCACTCGCCAACTCCATATGCAATACTTTTTTTATGGAAAGTAGTTGAATATGAACAGAACTTGCTTCAAAAATTTGGCTGGTAGTTAAAAAGTCATCCTTTATCACGCCTTTATCCCTAACTAGCAGTCCATCCCGGCTTCGCCCGTGGTACATACATAGCCTATGTCACTCAGGGATAACATACCTATCCTACAGTGAAAGAATTTTTAAAATCGATCCAGTACTTTCGGAGCCTATTCAATACAATCAAACAAACAAACAAACAAACAAACAAATCTTTCCTCTTTATAATATTAGTGTAGATGGAGCAGACAGAGCATTTTTAGTCTTGCAACTCTAAGCAGACAGAGCCCAGGGCCCAAGATATAAAGGATTTTAACGTAATGGGCGAAAAAATAGAAAAAGGAATCAAAACAGTGATAGGTTTCTAGCCTGATCGCCGATTAAACTCCATATACTCATAGGTACTCGTATTTATCTATTCAAAAAAGCGTCGGTGAATGGCTAAAGATATCCTTTGAGCTAGGTACCACCTTGAGAGATGGTGCGGGACCAATCCCGCAAGCGGCTCCCAAATATGTAAAACTTGATACTGAATTCGCGTATCATCTCCAATTATAAATCATAATCTTATCCAAACTCACCGTTTTTCCCTTTGTCCTCGGCACGCCAGCATATAAATCAAAGAAACATAAAAACAAAAAAACGCACACCAATTTTATATTCATTTGGAACCACGGAAAAACGTTAGCAACTACTTATTGAAAAGTATATGATAGGATATGCGCTTAGCAAACATAGATGAGTTTGTGCTCATTAAAAATACATTTGTATATTGGCAAAACATTTCAACGTTTATGATGTTTTAAGGGTAATAAATGATAATTGTTTACCAATGAGGAGATTTAAAATTAATGATGTAATATGACTATGGAGGGAAGTATACTGGGCAAAGAGTGTACAAAACACAACCATCCGCTCCATGACCAAATTAGTGAACGTACGGTGGAAGGCAGCTAAACTGAAGTGGGATTGGGTAGGCCATGTCATTAGGTAGATACTGAATATGGTATACGTATATGTTATTTTCTCTTAACGACTATTATAGCTCTTAGGTGCACTTTGAAGTTGAGCGGCAAGCGGCAGCTGCAGCGGCACCTGTACCAACTGCTAAAAAAGTGACGCACTTTCAGTGAGCAGGTAAACCTAATCGAGCTGCACGTGCCGTGCAGCAACTGCCGCGTGGCACTTGTTTGCTGCTGCCGCTGTCGCCTGGCGCTCAACTTCAAAGTATATCTTTACAGAGCGACGCCAACCTTGCTGACCTTGAGTTCTTGACAATTCGTGACAGAAATGACGATGACGACCGCTGTGGCCTAGTGGTCATATGCCAAGCTGTCACAAAGGAGGTCCCGGGTTCGATTCCCGGTCACGTTAAGATGGAAAATAATATTTTTTAGATTGACCTGGGTCTTGGATGTTTATCTATCTATACATATATGTATTTGTTATAGTATCGTTGAGCTGGTATTCCGTAAGCTTATAACACAAGTCTCCAACTTACCTTGGGCAGCATTGCAGAAGTATCGATAGTTGACCTCAAAAACAGTCACAATATAGGACTATCGATACTATCGATAGTATCGTTACTATTGAATTTAGATATTATCTACAATATTGATAGGTACTGTAACTACTATATGCATGAAAAACTATCGATAGCTATTTTAACTATCGATATTACAATAATATCTATATTAGATAATACTATTGATAGTTCTTTATACAAATAGTACCTTTACTAGTGACACAATCGATACCTTTATCGATATTTTACTGTTTTCCAAGGTCGCTATAGTATCAATAGACTATCGATATTTTATACTATTGCTTGCAACACTAACCATAGAGCTAACTATTATTTTATTTATTTAATGACAGGCAAAGGCATATTAACGCTCGTTGTAAGAGTACTTAAAGGATTTCGAAAAAAAATTAAGTATTACGAGAACATGTTGCACAAATTAAACGGTGCAGTTTCTTGCCTGTTGCATGTCATTTTGCATGTATTGAAGCAATACACGATTTGCATGGCTAACGTTTCGATTAGATTAAACCATGAAAGTTATCTATTACTTACTTACTCCGTTGCCTCAGCGACCCGAAGTGGATCTCGGCCTCCGAGACGAAAGAGCGCCATTTTGTTCTGAGCGATATATTGCCAACTGAAAACTATGAACTATATCGCTGGAGCGATGAAGTGCAGGTTGAGATGGAAAGTTATTCAAAAAAAATTAGGCAACTTACACTTTAAAGACAAAAAGACGGGTTGCACTCTGGGAGTGCCGGCAGAAGTGAAAACTTGAATATTAACGTTGTGCATTTTTGATATTTTGGAATGGTTAGGGAATCATTTTGCACGAATTGCTTTAATTATCAGTATAAAATATTTCAAATCTTTTCTGAACCACAGTCTGTCACAAATGTCACAAGCATGACCAAATTCATTTTCAACAAAATCATTTTCAAATACACAGCAGTATGGCCACTACACAGACGGTCGAGCCATCAGCTGTCACCATCCAAGGACGCGCTTAGCACGCTGTAACATAAACACACACTAACATTCGCGCAAGCGCCCTGCGCCGTCTTACAAATTTTCGATCAGGCCACGTGTCCTGACGCGAGTTTAAAATTTTTTACCCATTCCAAAAAAAGTGCACAACGCCGCTAAAGAAGTTTTCACTTCAAAAAGTAGTGGCTTAAGTTTGGCGCGGGTCCCTCTTCAAGTTTTTAATATAGGTACTCGCAAATGTCATAATTTGGTAGATTTTCTACAAACTGAATCTATAACATGACATTATTTTAAAATTTTGACATTAATTTAAACTTTAAATATTAATTGTGGGTTAACGTCCTTGGAGAAAATGTTTCAGTGCAGTTTGTTACCGCTTCTTTTGCACTAGCGCTTTGAAAGCGGTAGTAAACTTAGCTGTAAGTAACCTTTTTGACGTCAACAATGACGATAACAGCAACAAAACGAATGACTATAACCTATGATAATAAAGGTATATTTGAATTTGCACGAAACTAGCACCGTCTCAATGGGTGGATTTAGAAAAAAATAGTTGATTGTTTCAGCATATTTTATTTCCATTAGATACTAGGCGGGCTCAACGATGTCAGTAACCTCCCAGCAGTCCACCAGCCCCCCTGGGCTGGTAACCTCGATCCTCCACAGCTCTTTGCCGTAGATCAGGGAGGGAGCCCACACGTGTTCCACCTTGTTCACGTCTATTTCTTGTATTGTGTAATTCCCCTGAAAAGAAATGAACCAATATTAGTTTTACGGAAAAAAAACATGTTTTTGTAAGTATTAGTTTTTATGGTACTCGTAAGGCCTAAGTACATGTAATAAGTCAAACTCGATAGGATTGCGTCGTTTTATTACAGGGTTTCAATAGCAACATTCTGGCTTCATCATCAGCTCAAATTCAACTTACAAGATTTGACCCAAAAAATACAACAAATAGCTTGTAAAAAGATAGATTTATTGATTCAAACTGTTAAATATAGTGAAATAATTTTTCGTTGACTGTGTACTTGTTGGAATGCTTTTCATCTGTTTCCATGATTCTTTCAATATGCAATACTCAATATTTTTTTGCATATATTTTAAAATAATACTTCTGTTGTATAGTGGTCACCGTGCCAAGCTGCCACTCCGGAGGTCCCGGGTTCGATCTCCGGTCAGGTCAAGATGGAAAATCATCTTTTGTAAATTAACCGCGGTCTTGGATATTTATCTGAATAGGTATTCGTTATAAAATATAGTATCGTTGAGTTATAGTATCCCATAACAACATTACAGTCTCGAACTTATTTTGGGGCTAGCTCAATCTGTTTGATTTGTCCGTTGATATCAAAAGAAATACGGGTATTTTAATAAAATAAGGATCAATTAAGGGTATTTTTCAGTCACAAAGTTGTGCCTTTAGCAAATTACTTATCATCGCCTATTTTTCAGTCCTTTTTAATAGAACCAACTAAGGATTCTTTACTTCTTTACCAGTGGTATCCTACACCGTTTACTGTCGTAGTCAGCCTTCAAGACGGACACCAGAATTGTGATGAAGATGCCTTGGCATCCACTACTGTGCATCACTATGTAGGGCTTCCACTTCCCGTTCACCCAAATGAATTGCTTGGCTTTACCCTGCAAAAAGAGATTTAATAGAAATTTTAGAGCCGTGCCGTGTGGTTTCCGGCAGATAGAATAGGGCCACTCCAAGCCCTCCCGTGGATGTCGTAGAAGGCGACTTAGGAAATACAAGCTAAACAAAGCTTATAGACATCGATGAGACCTCTCCAACCCGTCTGACCAGCGTGGAAAGTGTAAGCCAGGTTCTCTGACTGCTCTAGCCAAGTATGGTTCCGGTAGTTCACAGAGGGTCGTGCTCCTGCAGTGGAGACGGGACGACCTGATGATGGTGATAACAAATTTGAGTAACAGCGTTTTTGATTAAAACTATCTGGCTGAGAAGGTAAAAGCATAGAATGAAGGTAAGTAACGTAGACTCAATTATTCTGATTGCCACAAATAGAAGATCCAGGTCTGGCAATTAAGCCATCAAGTGGTTCCTAGAAAATTTTGGATTCGGGACGGGTGGCACAGGAGTTAAGGTAGACCTAGAATAAAATGGCGGGTTGACCTCGACCGGAGAAAAGTAAGGGACGTGTTGGCAGGTAGACAAAATTCGTATAATGGACGACTTGACTCTAGATCGCATTTATCATGTGGAATGCTCTATGGAAAATTGTTCGACCTAATTGCTGCAAAATATTACCACCATACCACCCGCCCGAAATTAATATTTCATCCATACCACTTGGATAGTTGGCAATCAACTACCGTACGTATCTCCCATGCTGGTCTGGGAGAAATAAAAAAAAACTTAGAATGTACCAGCTGCTTCTCTTCCCACGCAGATCGTAAAAGCCGATCGAGGGAATGGGCCAAAAATGCAAATCATGTTAACAGGCGATGCGGCTAGCAACCCATCACTGTATTGATTGCTTTTCCATCTTCTCGCCCACCATGACGCTAAAAGTGGCTTTTGGGTCTTGCGGCTCTGGGCTCTGCATAGAACCGCAAGACCCAAAATGCTCTGTCTGCCCCATTAGGGATAAAGACGTGATAGTATGGATGGATGGAACTACCGTACGTTTTAAAAGGATTTTTTCCACGTACGACCAAACTGTGCAATCAACTTCCTGCAGCGGTGTTCCCGGACCAACACGACATAAAACCTTCAAAAACGAGTCTATAACTTCATGCAATTCTTCTAACGCTCTTGTTTGTTACATCCCTGGTGTTGCAGTTATCCATGGGCAGCGGTGATCAATTACCATCAGGTGACGCGCTTGTTCTCTTGCTGCCTATAACATAAAAAAGCAAGCAAAAAAAGGGACATGTATACCTTCCATTGTGACGTGTCCTTCAGAATAGTAAAGTTTCCACGCATCAACGGAACTCCTCTCGTGTCATTGTACGTCTCTAGATTCAGCACACTCGATGGGCTCTTCTCGAAAGGAATCTTCAGTTTAGTACACCGGCGGACTGATGTCAACCTGGTTTTGTACGGGCCCTGAAAGGTTATGATGGAAGATTAAGGGTTTTTAACGTTCTGATTATAAGTTGTACGAATAGAAATTGCAGACCTTCTAAAAAAGGAGAGGTAAAAAGTACACGTAACCAAAGGGCATGTATGAGGAGATTGATGACTTTAGATGAAGCAAAAGAGGTTTGTCAGGATCGTAGCAAGTGGAGGTCCACAGTCTCTGCCTACCCCTGTGGGAAACAGGCGTGATATAATGTATGTATGTATGTACGAATAGAAACACTGCTTATCCTCTCATCATCATCATTTCAGCCACAGGAATTCACCGTCGGACATAGATCTTTCCCAGTGGGCTTCTAGCGTTTTCTTCCAACCTTGCTCAGATCGTCTGGCAACCATTGATGGATATGCTGCGCCGCACCTCCCGGTACGTCGGCGCCATTCAAAAGCCTTTTTGATAAAGTGGCATTGGATCTATGTATGTTTGTGTCGCACCCATAGCCACTTCAATAAGCTAGTCAACTTCAACGATTTTTTTATTGTGTCGTTAATGACACAATAAAAAGATCGTAAAATCAGATTATTACATTTAAAATAAATAGTAAAAATAAATAAATTATAAAAAGATATTTCTTCCAAAGCATTGAGGCAAATACTGGCAACGATCTTCATTTTTAGAGATCCGTACCCAAAGGGTAAAAACGGGACCCTATTACTAAGACTTAACTGTCTGTCCGTCTGTCTGTCACCAGGCTGAATCTTAAGAACCGCGATAGCTAGACAGTTGAAAATTTTACAAATCATGTATTTCTGTTGCCGCTATAACAACAAACACTAAAAACAAAATAAAATAAATATTTAAGGGGGGCTCCCATACATAACAAACGCGATATTTTTGCTCTTTTTTCTCGATATCAAAAATGGCAACAGGTAGGCGCTTGAAATATTTACAAACTACTCAGTTGCATTTTTATTTTAACAATAAATAAAAAACTTAAAGTATAATATATATTTAAGGGGGGCTCCTGTACAACAATGTTGATTTTTATAGATAATGGTACGGAACCCTTCTTGCGCGAGTCCGACTCGTACTTGGCCGGTTATTCTTTAATCTCCTCATTTCAGATTTAGCCACGTAGAGACCGAACATAGCTCGTTGAGCTGACTTTATCCCACCTATCCCCCTGCTTACCTACTTATCCTTAAATTAAATTTTGATCAAGTAAGTACTTACAGCTTTTCCATTCAAAATTGCTGAATTTACAACGAAGTTTATAGAATTAAACACTAATAAGAAGAAAAACAATCCCAGTAAATTTTTCCGCATCATTTTGATCTGGATTCTGAACTTTTTTGTTTCCGAAAATATAATAACATTCAACATGGTCAGAAATATAATGTGGCTCATTAAATATAGATTAAGTACGTTATATAATTGCATTTCGTGATGTGATTTTAAAGTTATGGAAGGTTAATTTGTGTGGACTATTAATTTCGTTTTACAGAGTAGATTGAGTTAAAATCACTTTCCCCGTGTGTTTTTCGGCCGAAAATAGCACCACTCTTACTTTTCCTGTGAATGTCGGGACTAAAAAACATTATACTTCAATTTATTGCAGGGTCAGATTAACCGTGTAGTTACGTGTTTTACACGAGATATCGGACATTCGGATAAAGACGAAAGCATATTGTTAATTATTTCAAGAAATAAACGTATTTTTCACGTATTTCTATTTAAATTATTCGAAGAATCCTACACAGAAACCGTCACCCTTTTAAAGCTTTTAAAACATGGTAAGCAACGCTGCGGGTAATAGATATGTATATACAAGTTTATTTGCCAGGCAAATAAAAAAACCCTACTTTAAAGCGTTTAAAATTTATTGATTACATATATTGGTAGCGCCATCTATTATGAAACCTCTGCTTTCAAGCGTTAAGCCCCAATAACTTTCGCATCGCAATCGGTCTATCCATTCGAACGGTACGGTGCCACAGACATACAGACATTATAATAATTATAACACGATACCCCTCTTTTTTGTTAGGGGTTTAAAAACAAGTTTTGTAGAGGGTTAACGTCAGCACCCAGTCGTTGTGTTGGAATATACAAAAATAAATTTGTCTCTCTCTAATTTCAGGAAGTCTGTCCCTTTCGGTCAGTTTGTTTATGTATAAAACAAAGAGTCTTTATTATCGAAGTCCGAGTTACATAGAGGTACATCTAGGCTCCCTCAGAACGTAGTGAGTACCTAAAGCCAAAGTTGTTCCGGCTATTTCTACTCGATTTTTAATGGTCTTTGACATCCCTGGGTGACCCTTGACATGAACATGGTATTTGGAGAATCATCATCATTATCAGGTCTTTTGTCTCCACTGCAGAAGCACGACCAGAGACATAGATGGCCAAAGTAGCCAGAGGACTTGGCCTACACTCTCCACGCTGGCCAGACGGGTTAGAGAGGTTGTATACATTAAAAAGAAACATAAAAATTCCGAAGAATTAATATCACCTCCTGTTTTGAAGTTAATAATAGAGTTACAACTTTTTCATTTTTAGCAATAACATTATTGAACAATTAATATGAATTAAACTACAATTAAAATTAATTTGTTTTTCCGCAATGATATTAATACCGAATTTACATACCTATGCTTGTTCATTATTCGCTTCGTCATTCGCCTCCCAATTCGCACGAATGTGTAAATGCGGCACGAACACGCGAATCGTAAGGCGATGCGCGAGGCGAATAGCGAACTCACTGTTTACATATGCGTTTTCGTTATTCTAGGTATGGTTGGTAAAGGTTTTTGTTTGTTGTTGGCTCTTTATACATCTATTTCTTTTATAGGGTTGTTCATTAATCACGTGATGTATTCAGCAGCTTTTTAGCCAACATATCAGGGTACATTCTAGAGCCCTGGAAGGCCCAATCTTTGGTCTTAAAGCGAATGATGGTGTTTCGTACACGATCGGATAATTTTTAGGCTTGTGTAGGTATGTACTTCGCTCTATAGTCATGTTAGACTTCATCATCATCATAATTTCAGCCGCATAACGTCTACTGCTGTCATAGGTCCAAAGATTTCCAAAATGACTATTTATAATTGCCACTATTACAAGTGAATTTGCAAATTAAAAACCCCCGATTGTCAAAAACATTGCCATCTAGTGATGAGTAGCGAAACTACCGAAGTTACTACTCGAAGTTAAAATCCATAGCGCCATCTATTATTTGCTAGAGAAAGCTGTCTTTCAAGCGGTAATCCCCAATAAGTTTTAAACGGCTCAACCGATTTTATCAAACATAGCTAAGAATCACTACAAGAATTCTCTTGTGGTGAAAGCAAATTCTTGCTTTTACGTATAAAACCGCAACGAAATCGGTCCATCCGTTCGAACGCTACGATGCCACAGACATTAGACAGACATCAGCGTTAAACTTATAAAAACAAATCCTCTTTTCTCTTTTTTGTCTTCAGTTAAAAATACTCATCATCTTAGCATTTTCACGATGACATCCTCAGCGCTAACGCTTCAGAACCCGGGGTCCGCTACGTAACCTAGGTGATTTGACGAGGTTACTGGCTTACACAGAGCGAGTGCCGTCTGATCAACGTAGACTTTACCTTCTGGTAGACCAGATCAATCCTTGGACAGGTTTGAGGAAACGCTAGATTGCGTTCGGGAGTCCCGACCATCACCCACAGTTTATACGCGCTTTCCGAAACACGAAATCGTCATTTTTTTTAGATAATCAGATGATTTAAGTCTGCAATATCCCAGTGGAATTCGAACCCACGACCTCTGAATCACAATGCTAACGCCTTGACCACTGGAACCACAGAGGCAGTCCAAACAATATTCATTTCATCATCATCATCGTCATTTCGGTCGCATAACGTCCACTGCTGAACATAACCTCTCTCAAGGATTTGAAAAATATCCGATGACGCATTCATTTAATATAAGTTATTACTTACAAAACACCATCAATATTAAGTTTGTTTACCGATTTAAAAATGTATTTTTAATGAGCACAAACTAAGTATATTATAATTTTGCTATGCGTATGTAATTCTTTCATTTACTTTTCAGTAGTTAAATAGTTTTTCCAAATGAATATTGATTTTGTTTGCGTTTTGTTGTTTTTATGTTTTTTAGATTTGTGCGCTGGTGTACCGAGGATGAAGGGAAAATCGGTGAGTAAACTAAAATTTATGGTTTGTGATTTGAGATTTTACGAGTATTTATGTGTTTGTTTGTTTATCGTGTGTGTAAGTGGCCAACACTGCAGATTTTACAAGCTGCCTAGATGCATGACAACTTAACGACAGCAATACAATGATAACAGCCGGGACCAACGGCTTCTACGTGCCTTCCAAAGCACAGAGGAGCTCGAGAAATTTGTATGCCACTTACGGTCACCCCATCCAGATAGAGACCACGCCCGGTGTGGCTTAACTTGAGAAAACGCTAGTAATGCGCCCGGGCCACCGAGCTCCTCTTAAAGTATTCAGTAAATATGAAGGTATTTTACATAATTACAAATATTTACATTAAATACAATGCCTTGGAAATCTGGAAAGAATGAAGGAGGATCGTGGCATCAAGGCAGCATATATGGGAAAGGTATCAGGCCGAAGAACAGTAGGTCAACCCAGATATCGCTGGAGCGATACGGTGCAGGCTGATCTGCGGGAGATGGAAGTTGTCAGCTGGCAAGATATAGCTCAGAACAGAAAATTGTGACGCACATTCGTCTTGGATGTCAAGATCTACTTCAGGTCGCCTGAGCCAACGGAGTCAGTAAAATTATACTTAATTTTACTTAATTTTACTGACTCAGTTGTAATTAATTTCTAAAAAAAAATAGGACCTATCCATTTGTACGTTTACAAAATATCACAACAAAACGCGATTTTGCCGCTGCAGTCAGCAAACTGAGGGCACAGTTGGTTTAGCGAAACTCTTTGATATATATCTATCTATAGATATAATAAAACGATTAAAAAATGTCTCTTTACATTAAGTATATTATTATTAAATTAAATATATTCCCAAAAAAAATATTAGGGGCGATATAGACATAGTAATTGAAAAAGAATAAAAAAAAGGTCTGTCTATTTGTCTGTTCGTATGTACACGCTAATCTCCGGAAATACTGGACGGATTCGAATAAAACTTATTTTGTTATATGTATAGCTTTTAAGCCTGGGCAACATATAGAGTATCAATAATTTTGGGAATGGTTTATTATAATGGTCCAGCTAAACTATAAGAAATATAATTACGCCTTTGCAAAAGTTGTTCAGCTTGATAAGCATTTTCCAGAGACATACAGTCCACGCGAACGAAGTCGCGGGCTTCGGCTATTTAATAATAAATCGATACGTGTATTAATAAAAAATGATAGATCTTCCATACAGGTTTTATTTTTAGAGAAGCTCTTTTTATTAGTGTTTTTATATTGAACTGACGTTTGCAGGGTCCGTATGAAGCGCGGTTGTACTCGGTACATGAGTGCCATAAACCCAAGCCTCCGTTCCTAAACGCCACCAAGCCAAAAGTGGAGGTACAGTTGTACAACACCAGCAGTAAGACTAATCTGTTCAAAGCTAACATCAGTGTTAAGTACAGCCATAAGAATTTAATGGTAAGTACTCTCTACTGCTGAAAAACACACTGTGTGTTTTGCAAAAGTAAAAACACATAGTGTGTTTAGCGGTATTAGTCAAGAGCAGTCTTTCCCAAAGTGGGCGATAACGCCCCCTTGTGGGCGCTGCAGGTCTCAAGGGGGGCGGTAAGAGACCCAGAAAGAAAATGTGTTTTTTTTGCTAGGAGCTTTATTTGGCTAGGAGGACGTGGATTTAGTGCTGTGAAAACACTGCTTACTAAAAAGAGAAATCGTTTGCTTGTTACCGAACGTGGCGACTTGCGACTGTTCTTGAGTAAATTGGAACCTGATATCAACAAACTTATTAAACAGCATCAGATTCATCCTTCACATTAGTTTTTATATAAGGATTGATTATTTTAGTTTTATTTTTAATAAAAGATACTCTGTTTTAATACTATAAAGTTGCGTTTCAATAATCATTCTTATTGGCAGGTGGAGCCCGTAAGAGTTAACTTGAGACCTAAGCGCCGTTGTATGTTATCTACTGCGCTCAGGTTTCAAGTTGCGGGTTATAGTAAAAGTTTCGTTTAGAATTCTCCGTTAATATACATATATAGGTCACAATAATTAATTGACCGAGCGAGCGAAGCGAGCAAGGTCTACAATTCAAGTTGGGGCGAAAAACACATTGTTTGTATGTATGTTTGTATGTATGTTTGTATGTATGTATATATGTTCCACGATAACTCTCGAACCGTTGAACTAATTTTGATGATATTAAGAATGAGTGTAGCAACTCTTCATAGAATTTTTAAGTTCGTTTGGCATCAAAATCGGTTCAGCCGTTTCTGAGATAAACGCATTTTTGTGAAAATAATTATTGGTCTATAACTTCCGAACCGTTAATCAGATTGGGGTGAAACTTGTCATGTCACGAGATAGTATTACTATATTTAACCGAATAAAATATTTTTGGTCATTAAGCAATTCTTTGAGGAAAAGTAAACTCAAAGAAATTATTTCTATACGACATTATTAGCATATGCGCGTTGTAGAAATGGATTAAATGAAACAGCACCATCTAGCGGATTCTTGAAGAATTAATAGGCATGTTATTTGGGGCATATCAAGATGTTATCAAACTGATTTTGCGCTTATATTTATATGTTTATAGGTATAATGCTATCGTATAATGATGACGAATTGAGTTTGGATTTTAAATTTACTATGTAACTTATTTAAGATTGCTATATATTTGCAGGCAAACCCGTGCCTTGAGTTCATTCAAATGACGATAACTTTTTTTAGGGAGTGCCTCCGCTGCCGGCTCCGGCTCCTAAAATATCACTAATGGGAACCGGCGGTTATACTGCATTATTATTTTAGTTTTGGCTTAGTTTGATTGATTACTAAATTTAACAATTTTGTTGAGCAAACTTTGGTTCAATCGTTATCGCTGCTTGTCTGTGATTCTGAAGTAGTATTAGTGATTATGCTTCGAACTAAAAAGAGATCAGCGTCAGCCAAAGCCCGCGAAGTAGCATTACGTAGAGAGTTAGAAACTAATGAGAAGCGGCATGAGCATCTTTCGCAACTAAAGGAAGATGCCAGTACTTCTCGTGCCAATGAGAGCCCATCAATCGCTTAAATCAACAAATCTTTCCCAACGTAAAATTTCGTCAGCAAGAAAATTCGGCCGAACGCCTCAAAGCTTGTGTTCACAGCGTGAGCACGCAAGTGAAGTAATAGAGCATGAACTATTCCCTGAACTTTAAGCGCTGGCACTCAATTCGTGAGCACGCTGGATTGGACATGGATTCCATTCCACCTATGATCCGATCGCGGAAGACTGGCCAAGTTTCATGCTCACGTATGCAATTTTCATTGACATTTGCCTAGGCAGTTACTGTGCACAAATCGCAAGGACTTTGAATAAAGTAGTCGTAGATATTGGCGTAAAAGAGTTGGCGACCGTGTGTATAATCGTTCATACGTTGCTCTTTCAAGTTCGAAACGTCTTACGGATATTGTATTTGATCCAGGTTCTAAATTAATTCGTTTTGAAAAAAAATGAACTTATCAGCTCAGAATAGAAGAAGAAAGAAGGTTGTAAAATCTGAAAAAAAAAAAACACAGTTTTACTGGATATTAAAATTCATTTTAATCTGGGGGCACGAGAATGCCCGGCCAAGACGAGCCTAGCGGAGCGCAAGGGCACTACCTACCATTTCTTGACATGTTTCGTCGTTTTTTGAACTCTCATAGCTTTGGTTTGGATGATGTTAAATAGTTAAAAATTTCAAGATATATTGACACCAATACAGTCATTATAAATACAAAGTGTGAATGTCGTAGCTATTATACTTTAGATTTTATTAATGTCTGAAAGCCCCCGATTTCGTTACTGATTCACTCACTGATTCACTCACTGATCATCAACATTCTTAAGGTACTTCCTGAAGTCCTAGCACGCTGAAATTTGGTATGTAAGCTAATATTACTACAAAAACAACAAAAAAAAAACAAACCTTACCTTTCCCCTCGGAATAGGAGGTGGAATTTTGTAGACGTGTGGCTTGGCCGTTTTATTTCACACACGGTAAGGGCGCATAGATCAATAATCTTGGCTCTACACGAGATCTGACCACTTTTTCATAGATTTTGATTAAGGTGTAGTGTAGAGCTTGTAGGTTTAGAGCGTGTAGTCTTCAGAGCTTGGCTTTATACAAGATCTGATAACTTTTACACAGGGTAAACTATGTAGACTCGTCTTGGCAACATTTTTTCATGAAAATGTTTTTGGTGGGATTCTATTTTGGAATAATAATCGCGAGGTCTAAGTTCGCGGCGAACCACTAGTTAATTTAATTTGAAGTTATAGTGGTTTTTAAATAGGTGAAAAAATGGGGGCGCTAAAAAAATATTTATTCTCAAAGTGGGCAGTAGACAAAATAAGTTTGGGAACCACTGGTCAAGAGGTTTAAGAGGATACCCAGAAGTGCATTACAAGTCAATTTCATTCTTATTACTCTGGACAAACGATCGTCACTGAATATACCACTCCGGAGTGGTCGCCACGCGCATAGTAATAATGTAGGTATATTTTCGATACCTTATCAGGAAGTCGGTGTCGGTGAAGTGCTTTCCATGTCTCTCTTCCTTCCGCTAAGTTCTTAACCTCTTTATATGTTTTCACGTTTAATTTTTCTTTTATTTGGTCTATCAATTTTCTTCTGGGTTTTCCTACTCCTCTCTTTCCTTCTATTTTTCCTTCTATTATTGTTTTAAAGAACGCATCGTGGCGTAGTAGATGACCGAACATTTTCCCTCTTCTATTTTCTATAATTTGTATTATTTGTCTTTTCAAGCACTCCACCGACAAGAGCCCAGCTCTTAAATATAAGAAGAAGAATCAGGAAGTGACACAGGCCTGATCCAATGCGGGCAGCATATGATCAGGCCTGTGTCACTCCATGCCATTTGAAAGGAAACGGAGATATAATTTAAAATGTTGTCTAGATCAAGCCCTAGATAACCCTTCAAACTATGAATTAAATACTGTTTACAGTCCAAAGTGCGAATGTGCGCCTCACGTCACCTTACCTCAATCTTTCTTCAAGATTATAACTTTTATTAGTATATCCAAAAATTGGTTTTGGTGGGAATGCCACATTATATCAACTTCTCTAAACGGCCTTTACATATTGGAACTGTATCCCCACAAAATTCTTCTAAAGGACCCTGGTCTAAAGACCCGTGACTCCAAAAGGAAGCACAAAAAATAATATGGTAATTTTAGGCAAAAGCAAAGCAGTACGCTTGGGTGAATGGAAAATGGAAGCTGAACATGGTGATGCAGAGCGACCAATGCAACGGACCCATCGGCATCTTGTTCAGAGCCCTTGCCCTGGAGTATAGCATAAACGAGTGTGCAGTACCAGTTGTAAGTATTCTTCTTCCTCATCAAAACTTATTCGCGGTTGTAGCCTACGGCACAGAATAATAACTAGCCTACGGTATTTCGCAGCCTGAAGTCCTTCTCCTTTTTTTAGCTGCTTATATCCCACTGCTGGGCAAAGGCCTTCCCTCCTTTATCTCTAAATAAACTTCTAAATGAGTGTAAATAGCTACACATTTCACGCCCATTTACCCAGTGCAAGTTTCTTGGCTGTATAATTAAGAATAAATGATTTGTATGCTTAACATCTTGTTAAGATCATGCAAGTCACATGATGTCCACTTCTGGACATAGCCTGTCTGCTTGATATAGACTTCCCTCAAGCACTCTCACATAACCCAGCTGATAAGCTCGTTAAAGTAGTAATGGGCAGAACACAGCGCGAGGAACCGATGGCCGATGGGGCAGAAAGATTCCCGAATGGCGATCACGCACTGGCAAACGAAGCGTAGAACGTAGAACTGTGGGTGGGCTACAGGATAGTCAGACCACCTGACCAAGGTCTCTAAAAAGCACTGGATGCAGGTCGCTATGGATTGGTCATTTTAAACATTTTTAGGAGAAGCCTATGCCATGAAAAGGACATAGGCCTCCTCAAGGATTTTCAAAACGACAGATCGGAAGCGGCCTGCATCCAGCACCATCCTGCAACCTTGCACAGGTCTTCTGACCATCTGGTGAGTGTCCAACACTGCGCTTGCCAGAACGTGGCCGCAATTCGAGAACCTTTCTGCCCCATCGTCCATCGGATCTTCGCGCTATGTGCCCCGCGCACTGCCACTTCAATGAGCTAATCCGCTTGGCTATGTCAGTCACCCTCGTTCTTCTACGAATCTCCTCTTTTCCAATTCAATCGCATAGAGAAACACCGAGTAAAGTCCTCTCCATAGCCTGTTGAGCGACCTTGAGACTTCTTATGAGACCCACAAACATTTTTATACCACACTCACTCAGATAGTGTCTCATTGCTCATTCATAAATGGGTTTAGTTCGCCATTTCTCCCTCATAAATGAGCGACGGGAAAAGTTATATAGAATTTCAAGTTGTATGAAAATCCATTCCTGCCCTGGTAGCGTTCTTTGTTTTTTAGCAGTGAATATAAAAAAAATACAAACGTCCAATAAAAAAAAAGAAGGCTGGCAACCATTTTCTCTACTACTAAAAAAAATAGAAACGTCAAAAATTAAAAAAGGTAGGTTAGAGGTAGTTTTATTTCACACCGAAAAAAATTAAGCGGCTATTTTCCTTGTTTAGTTAAATTTTGTTTTTTTACTAAGTTTTTACGAAAAAACGCATAAATATGAGCCAAGTACCTAGTAGTCCACATATTATATGCTGGAGAGTTCTTTGTCAGTGAAAATTAATGTTATTTAAGAATATGCTAAACTAACAGCGTTTTTGAAGCGGAAATCAGAAGCACTAATTTCGCACTAAAAAATCCAAAGTATTGACGCCGGAAGATGCCTTTGATTTCTTACAAAATGCTCTATACAACAATTATTTACTAATTAGGGTATATAACTATTTAACATTATCATTGTACCTTAGTGTTACTTTATTAACGAAATTATCGTAGCAACTAACTTCATGATTTTTATTTATTTTTAATAATAAATAATTTTAATGTGTATTAACTTTCATTAAAAAAAAACGACGGGTTGCACTCTGGGAGTGCCGGCAGAAGTGAAAACTTGAATATTAACGTTGTGCATTTTTGATATTTTGGAATGGTGAGGGAATAATTTTGCACGAATTGCTTTAATTATCAGTATAAAAGTACTCTCATTTATGTGGTAGAATACAATATTTATTTATTGGGCTATCGTACACAAACATGACATTTTATTAGCACGCTGTAACATAAACACACACGAACATTCGCGCAAGCGCCCTGCGCCGTCTTACGAATTTTCGATCAGGGTCACGTGTCCTGACGCGAGTTTTAGATTTTTTTCCCATTCCAAAAAAAGTGCACAACGCCGCTAAAGAAGTTTTCACTTCAAAAATATACTTTTAATTTCCTCGTAGGTGTATAAAGCATTATGTATTACTCGGGAGAAAGTTCTATTTCTGTTCTCGAGAAAAAAAAAACTCTCTTAAACGTACTCGCGAACATAAATAGATCGTTTTCCAACGTACTATTAGTCCACATCCGTATTTTATGCATTCCAGGGCGAGTATTATCTAAAGAACATTGATATTAATACCATCCAGCACGTCTTCGTGTCCACCACCGAGTACGGGAAGGTCCTGTGGAGGATCGAGATCTTCATCATTTCGGGCATGCTGAGTTGCTTGGAGTATGATACTTTGGTCGTGCCCGCGTGATCAAAGAAAGTCCCAAACAAATAAAAATATTATGTCATAATATACCTTGTTTCATTATGAAAATCACTGATTCCACTTCCACACTTCCATTGAATGTCACCGCCCGCTATGAGGTCATCATCATCATCAGGTCTCTTGTTAGTCTCCACTGCATTAGTAGACACTCTCCGTACTACCAAAGCCATACTTGGCCAAGGCAGCTAGAGGATTTGTCCTACCCTCTCCACGCTGACCAGACGGGTTGGAGAGGTCTACTGATGTTTATAAGCTTCTATGTCAAAAGTTGTCTTCTACGACATTCACGAGAAGACTTTGAGTTTTTCTAAGTCAGCTTCTACGAAACGGGAGAACTTGAAGTGGTTCTATTCTACTTTGCCGGAAACCACACGGCAAACATGTGGTCGGGTAAAAAACAATCATGACTCTGTACACAGGACCTTTACTCCAAAAGTAACACGACATACGTACGGAGGTAGACGTCCCCGCGTTGCATTGTTGAGCAACATTCTAGGTCTGGTTAATGGAGTGGAATGGAATCCATGTTTCTTTCTTTCACTAAATGAAGTCAAACATTGAGCGCTACAAAATGATGACATAGTCCAATTTGGTTTACTATTAAAACTGTCCAGTCAGTATCGGACGTATATCGTGTCATTTGATGGAGTAACAGACCAGTTTATTAACAGGAAAGTAAAAAGAAGCTTGCCAAACATGACGTCACGGTAGTGGCGCGGTAAGACAATCGAACTCCCAGCAGATGGTGGTGCCAGCATTGGAGAGGACCGTCAGGCGCCACATGAAGCTCCCGTACATGAAGCTCTTCAACCACATATGCTGGATGTAGTTGAAGTCCAGGTCTTTGAAGATGTACGAGCCCTAAAAATAATCCTAAATTAGGCTAGATACCATCACTACCATGTCTTTTTCTCTTGTGGAGCACACAGAGCCCTATAGTTTTGGCAAACCCAGGCCAATTTCAAGGTGATGGTGCGCAAGAAGCTGGTAAAAAGGAATTAAAAGTGTGATGGGTTGCCCAATCACACCCTTAAAGGGTTTTTTTAACCGACTTCCAACGAAATCTTTTTTATGTTAATTCACCAATTATTCGAAGATGCCTTAATGGATTTGAAAAAAAAAAATTTCTCTCTAGTTAGTATGAAAGTGTACGTGTAAGTGAATATAAACTATTATATACTACACTAGCTTAAAAGCTTAAGCGTGATGGATGATCTAAGACAATAAAGTTGATGGTTGGCTAGAAGATAGAAAAATTAATCAACTGATCTGATGCCAGTGATTTGCATTTTAGCTCTCCTCGCTGGCCAGACGAGTTGGACATGTCTCATTGATGTTTATAAGCTTTGTTTAGCTTGTATTCCCAAAGTCGCGTTATACGACATCCACGAGAGGACATGGAGTGGCCCTATTCTACTCTGCCGGAAACCTCACGTAATTTTCTATTCATCATGCCATAAAAACAACTTGCCTTCGGTAAACAACCTTCATGCTGCTGCGCGTTCAAGGCTATCTTCCACACATTCACCAGCAGACCGCTGCAGCCCGCAGAGTTGGCCATGTAGATGATCTTGTACTTGCCATCTTCCTGCAGAAACCCTTTGGCTTGGAGCTGGGATCAATGTGAAATTATTAATATAATCAAGCCGACCAGGTTTTGATCGATACAGAATCCTCATCAGGGCGAGTGTAAGAAGTAAAGCTACCCTGAACACAACAACTTTGGGACTAGCTCAATCAGTGTGATTTATCCCTATACAACGTGAAAGGGAACCTGTAATAAATCAAACCACTGGCTATATTAGATAACTATATTATAATAAAATTAAAATAACAGTCAGGAAACCAAAAACAATTTCGATATCCCCATACAAATCGCCGAGGCGGCTGCACACTTTAGTATGGAAATGGCAAATATTTTTTTTGTTCTTTTACTGTTATAATAATTTCATTATACTATTAGTGATCTAGTATAGCCCGTGGCTTTATTTATTAAGGGTATGTCCTTTTCACAATGTATAGGATTAAATCACACTGATTGAGCTAGTCTCATATATAAATAATATAATAAATAATAACACCTAGCCCGTTCTGTAAAAGTAGGCACCCAGATAAATGGCTGAAGTACTTACGACTAGCCAAGTCATTATGTTAGAACTGCGACCAACACACGCACGAGCCGAGCGAGCGAAGCGAGTTATTATGTGTACCGTTACATATTGAAACATGTTTTTATGAACAGTTTTATCGATAACTTAATATTTTATATGAAACTTTAGTTCGATATACCGTTTTTCTATAAAAGAAAACCATTTTAAAATATATATTTTTTTAAATGTTGTTATTATAATATGAAACTGCGATGATAAACTATTCGTTTTATTAAGAAAAAAATGTATTAAAAATCGTGGAATAGTTTTCTGGGAAATGAAATTCGATGTCAAAAAAATCTGTATTCTAATAGACACCCATTAAAAAGGGCTGACTTTCAATACGCCAAGTTGTTAAACCTTGACTGAAAGTTAGACCAATGAGAGATCGGCCTAGGCATCCAATTGAATGCCGGGTTTCAATAAGCAGCGTAGGCGTCCAATTAATGTAACTTAAGGATACTAGCAAAAAAGTTGCGCGAGAATTTCTGATAATCTCACTTACAGAAAGATAAATTAATTTTTCTGCATTTTTAAGGTCGCTAGCGCTGGTAGCAGCCTTAACTGGCTGATTTAACCAGATGGCTGCGACAGATCTATATCATTGACTTTCACTTGATTGCTTACCTTCATACGAGGATTGACCCTAAGAACAGTCAAGTTGCCGCTCATAAAAGTCCTATTTCCTGAAGAGTATATATCACTGTAAAATAAGAGCCCTGGATTCTTCTCGAATGGCTTCAGTGGCCTTTTGCATCTCTCCGATCTCGTCACAATAGATTTAAAAGGGCCCTGCAAAAGACAACAATGAACTTAGTAAACCACAGACCTATAATTTTTATAAACACTATCACATCTTTATTTGTAATGAGGCAGGCAGGCCTGGGTCTTGAGGCCCTGGAGTTCTACTGCCCAGGGCCGGGCTCAAAGGCCACTTTAAACGTGATAGTGGGTATAAAAAGAAATCAAATACTTTTTTGCCCATTCCGTTAATCGGCTTTCACGATCTACGCGGAAACAAAAGAAGCTGCTAAGTATGGTTTTTATTTTATTTTTCTTTCAAACCAGCTTCGAAAATTTATAAATATTTGATTAATAAACTACTAAAAATCTATTAGTTAAATTATTAATTAAAATTATTGCAATTTTTCAATATTGGATATAGAAAAAGCAAAAAAATTTTTACATAGACATATTAATACAACCATAGACTTAGAAGTTTTTACTCTGTCAAAAGATTCGACTTGTTCGACTTACCGTTTTTAATACGTCTACATTATTTTTACTTTCAGCGTGAAAATAGTCTAATAACATATACAAATAAAGAAATAAAAGTCTGATATTCATTTCTGTAACAATTCATGCGAGTTTTTTTTATAAAATCGTACTAGTTTCCACAATACTATAACTATTAGGGTATCTTCACAAGTCATCTTTTGAAATCTATACATAGTATACATATAACTTTTTAAAACTGAGAGTCGAATTTACTCCCAATTTACTGATTTAGGTAAAATTTACATGGGACCACCTAACAAGTGTGCCCTTCCAAACAAAAAATTAATTTTTGAAATCGAACCTTTTTTCTTCGAAAATTTAGTAAACATAAATAAAAAGAATATTGCGACGAATTGATAACCTTCCTTCTTTTAAGAAGTCGGTTTAAAGCTTTCCATTTTAGAAAATCCTTAAAACCCGCATATCATAATTCCCGCCATCTGCTTCTGTTTGTAGGTATGTACAATTCCATCTTTTGATCAACCTACGCAAAGGGAAGACGGTTTTTATCAAAGCTAGAGGATTAAGAAGAAGGTTTATACATAGACCTAGATTTTGGTTTATATGTGTAAAAATACGCGTGTGAAACCGAAATGGGTCGCTAATTCACTTAAAAGGGTATTTTCCTATGTCAAAAATAAATTATTTGGTTTTTTTTTTAATTGCTATAATAGGTCCCATCGTTGGGCAAAAGCCTCCCCTCTTTGTTTCCATCTATCGCGGTCTCTAGACGTGATTTGCCATTCTTTTTCAATTACACTGCGCTCCATCACCAAGATAGCTGATGTGGGAGTAAAAGCGGCTACATTAAAATGGGATTGGGCGGGTCATGTCTGTCGCATGCATCCTGAAAGATAGGCACATATAGTCACCAACTGGACTCCGGTCTGTCGAAAAAAGAGAGGAAGACCAAGAAAAAGATGGGCGGACGACCTTACACAGTTTGAAAATTATTTGGTTATTTTAAGAAAATAAAGCGTCACAAAATAACGTCACTTTTAATTAATCGTACCCATTTTCAAAGCGATTTTATATTTATTAATGCCGGAACACTGATATTAGGAGCGCTATTTGACTCCACGAAACTATTATGACGATACGACTTTTACGTTATGAACCTGTATTTCATACAAATTCCATAGGAAATGTTTGTTTCGTCGGTTAGAAAAAAGTATCCGGATTTTATACACTTCTATACAATGTCCTTTTTAATTAAGTACAAATATTTTAAGGGGTGGTTCAGTCCATCATTTTGAACAAATTTCCTGATGAATGCATATCGAAATACGAAAAAAAAATTTTAGGTTCTCATACAAATCGAAGTAGTCACGTGATATCATTACTGTGGAAAATGGAAAAAGAATATTCGTGTTTCGATATACATTTATTGGGAATAGTTGTTAGGAATGATGGACTGAATCACCTCTTAAAATATTTGTACTTAATTAAAAGGGACATTGTATACAAAACTTTGACGAACATTTTCTTTTTTTTATACCACATTTATGATACGATATGTTTATGTCGGCGCAAGTTCTTAAGTTTTTATTATGGAACAAGGTACATAGAAATATGTATTTTTATTTCGTAGTCAAGAGGTTAATGATTAAATTATCCTGTATATCAGACATTTCATAAAATCGGGGTGAATTAAAAAAATTATGCTCTATGAAAACCCCCTAGTTTGTAAATGGTCATTTGCATTAGTGAACATTTAGTGATCATTATCACAGCGTACGAACAAATAGTTATTGTTATCTGAACCTTGGGCTTAAAAATAAACATGATAGTAACTAATTACTTTATAATAAGTACGTATTCCTTCTAAAATCGTGAATTAAAAAACACTTTTTTAAATAGAGTCATATGTAAACGCCATGTAATAATAGGCGGATGAACTAAAATGTTGATCCTTGAAAAGTGCCTGTAAATTTCTAATTACTGAAATTTACAGGCACTTTTCTTTATTTTATTTACTTTATTTATCGCTTACATGCACTCATACAGAAGATGGTTAGTAGGTAAGTACATGAACCCTGGCAGGGTATTGCGAAATTATACGACACGTCATTTACGACATTTTACACGTCAACAAGTATAATTTACATTACGTGTAGTGTATATTAAAATCTAATTTATTTTTAAAGAAAAGCTACCGATTACTGCGCTTCGTAATGATCACTGCTGATATGAAACGCCAAAAGAAAAGGCACTTTTTTACATAAGCCACTTTTAGCGAGATAAAAAATAGAGCACAGCTTAAATAGAGATAGACCTCCGTCTCTGGGAGTGCCGGCAGAAGTGAAAACTGAATATTAACGTTGTGCATTTTTGATATTTTGGAATGGTTGGGGAATAATTTGGCACGAATTGCTTTAATTATCAGTATAAAATATTTCAAATCTTTTCTGAACCACAGTCTGTCACAAATGTTACAAGCATGACCAAATTCATTTTCAACAAAATCATTTTCAAATACGCAGCAGTATGGCCACTACACAGACGGTCGAGCCATCAGCTGTCACCATCCATGGATGCACGTAGCACGCTGTAACATAAACACACACGAACATTCGCGCAAGCGCCCTGCGCCGTCTTACGAATTTTCGATCAGGCCACGTGTCCTGACGCGAGTTTAAATTTTTTTACCCATTCCAAAAAAAGTGCACAACGCCGCTAAAGAAGTTTTCACTTCAAAAAGTTCAAATTACTTTAAAAGATGGTTCTCTCTATTAAAAATATAATTTCGCGAAGGTGTTCCTCAGAGATTCATATATTAGCTACAATTTCTCTTGCAAAGTGAATAGTTAACTTGGATAATCAACTGGTTGCCCATAAAACAGGCTTTCCTTAGCGTAGATAGATAAAACGTTTATTTATGAAAACTGCACAAACACATTCACACACAAAGAAATAAACAATTGATTTTTTAGTATATCAAGTACACGTATTTAGCGATGTGATGTGTATGCTGCAGTTGCACAAAAAGGTCGTAGGCTCAGCGACAATATTGCTCAAAGAGCAATGCGCTGATTTTCAGTGCAATCACTTTATAATCTATAAAGACTGTTAAAGTATGTGGCGACCTCTACGCTATTACGAGGAACTACATCCAATATCAATTATGCAACAACCAACAACATAGTTCAGAAAATGAATATGAGATGGCGCCAGCAGTATCCTACATCTTGGTCTCAGAGTTCTCCAGGCGCAACTACATTCTTGGCGGGAAGATCTTCCCTTTGTGGCGGTCGGGTCGAGCATACCACCTCGCTCCTACTACAAGTGCTCATGAGATGTAGGTACTATGGTAGGTACACTACGCAATACTTAGTATATGTAGGGGGACACAAACAAGACGACTTTATCACATTTATTTAATTCTTAAATTATTACATTTCTTACAGCCAGCTCTTTAAAAAAAATATACAATTAAACTTTCCTGAATATGTGATCAGGATGAGAAGTGGAAGTAGAATCAGATGACAAAAAAGAGATGCGTAAAGAATTTAATAACTGGCCAAGTGCGAGTCGCGCTCGCGCATGAATCGTTTCGTACCACTATGTATATAAAATTACGTTTGTTTTATGGGAGCCCCACTTAAATATTTATTTTATGGTTTTTAGTAGCTTTAGTTATATTGACAACAGAAATACATCATCTGTGAAAATATCAACTGTCTTGCTATCACGGTTCATAAAATATAGCCTAGTGACAAACAGACGGACAGATGGACAGACGGACAGCGGAGTCTTTGTAATTGGGTCCCGGAGCGGCCAACCCGCCTTACTTTTCATACAAACGCTGGTACGTGATTATGGCGTTGTAACAGATCTTTCTTGGAAAGTTTTGAACTAACAGGAATTTTGTGCGCTAGATCTAGGTCTATCGAAATTAAAAATTAAAATTTGGAAAAACAAATTCAGTATAAGTCTCCAAAAATCTGCTTTTTTGTACAAATTTTACCTGAACTTCGGCCGATCATATCATCATCATCATTTCAGCCGCATAACGTCCACTGCTGGACATAGGCCTCTCCCAAAGATTTCCAAAATGACCGATTAAGAGCGGCCTGCATCCAGCGCTTTCCAGCGACCCTGGTCAGGTCATCTGACCACCTTGTAGGTGGGTGTCCTACGCTTCGCTTGCCAATACGCGGTCGCCATTCAAGAACCTTTTTGCCCCATCGGCCATCGGTTCGTCGCGCTATGTGTCCCGCCCACTGCCACTTCAACGAGCTAATCCGCTTGGCTATGTCAGTGACTTTCTCCTACGGATTTCCTCATTTCTGTTTCGATCACGTAGGGAAACACCGAGCATAGCCCTCTCCATAGCGCGTTGAGCGACCTTGAGCTTTCTTATGAGACCCATAGTAAGGGACCACGTTTCAGAGCCATAAGTCATCACTGGTAACACACATTGGTTGTAGACCTTAGTCTTGAGGCACAGAGGTATTTTGGACGAGAAGACATTGCGTAGCTTCCCGAACGCTGCCCAGCCAAATCGGATTCGTCGAAAGACCTCTTCTTCGAAGCTGGAACTTCCTGCCTGGATCAATTGACCCAGGTAGATATACTGGTCTACAACTTCGAGGGTGGAGCTCCCAACACAAACAGGTAGGGGCGCAACATGGACATTCGACATTACTTTCGTTTTGTCCATGTTCACACTTGTTGGGAAACTCGATTTAGGTCTCCGAGCATAGTACTTAGGTCTTCCAACGATTCTGCCATGACAACGATATCGTCGGCAAATCGAAGGTGAGTGATATACTCGCCATTGATGTTAATGCCAAATCCTTCCCATTCCAGAAGCTTGAAGGCATCTTCCAGTGCAACGGTGAACAGTTTCGGAGATATAACGTCTCCCTGTCTTACACCTCTATGCAGTGGAATTGCCCTCGTGCACTGCTCCTGTACTCGGACTGACATAGTGGCGTTACTGTATAAGCACTTCAACACTTCTATATACCGATAGTCAATACGGCCTCGCTGGAGAGACTGAAGCACGGCCCATGTTTCGATCGAATCGAAGGCTTTTTCATAGTCCACGAATCCCAAGCATAACGGCCGGTTATACTCCCTCGTCTTCTCTATAACCTGCCGCAGCGCATGAATGTGGTCTATGGTGCTAAAGCCTTTACGGAAACCAGCTTGTTCGGGAGGCTGGAAGGCATCAAACCTTTTCGCGAGACGATTCGTGATGACCCTCGAAAACAACTTATATACATGACTCAGAAGCGTGATAGGTCTATAGTTCTTCAATAGGGTGTTATCTCCCTTTTTGAAGAACAAGACCACCACGCCCCCGTTCCACACTTCTGGCGTTACGCCCTCGAGCAGAACAGAATTAAAGAGCCTCTGAAGGACTTTCAGTACCGGCGTTCCGCCCGCTTTCAGAAGCTCTGCTGTGATTCCATCCTCGCCCGGCGCCTTGTTGTTTTTAAGCTGTTTGAGGGCCATCCTAATCTCGTACAGGCTGATGTCCGGGATATCTTCGGTATAGTGTCGGGTTAGCTTGGCTCTTGGGTCTTTAGCCATTTGTCTACTGGGTTGTGAAACTGAGGTATACAGCTGTCCATAAAACCTCTCGATCTCCGCCAGAACCCCTTCCTTTGTCGACACCACGCCGCCGTCCTCCGTCTTCAGCTTCATCAATCGGCTTTGCCCAACCGACATAGCTCTTGCGAACACTTTGGAGCCTTTATTCTGCTCTATCGTCTCCTTAATACACTCAGTATTAAAGGAGCGGATGTCGTGTCGCAAGGACTTTTGTATACGTCTGTTGAGCTGCCGATATGATTCAGCATCTTCGGAGGTCTGCAGCGGCCTTGATCGTCGCTCTGCCATTAAGTCTAGGGTCCGAGCAGAGATTTTTTGAGGCTTTCGTTTGGGGCTGGACCTGAATGCTTTTGATCCCACCGCTTGGACAGCTTGTATAAACCCTTGGTTTATCTCGTCCACTTGGTTTATCTCGTACACATTTGACAGTTCAAGCTGGAAGCCCTCGGAGTTCTCAATTTGGACTTGCGAAGGTCGGAGCGTCGACTTAATCAGCCGCGACCTTTCGACTTTGAGATCAATATTTACGATGCCTCTTAATATTCGGTGATCACTCCCGGTTTTGACTCGAGTGATCACTGAGACATCGTTGAATATTCGTCTCTTTGTCGTTAGGATGAAGTCGATTTCGTTCTTAACAGGGGGCTGGTTCTTTTTAGCCGGACCCAACCAGGTCCACTTTCTTTGCGGCGGCTTCTTAAAGAAAGAGTTCATCGCAAAGAGTCCCTCTTGCTCCAAATAATCAGCCAGCCTACGTCCCCTGTTATTTCGCACTCCGTATCCGAAGTTTCCCAGCCTAAACTCTCCAACGCCTCGCTTACCCAGTTTTGCGTTAAAATCCCCCATAACAACCGTAAAATAGGTTTCAGAAGTATGTATGGCCCTACTGATGTCCTCATACACTTCATCCACCTCTTCATCGGAGTGATCCCCAGTTGGCATAAATACCTGTATAACCTTCAGCGAATATCTTTTAGATATCTCTGAGTATCAGGTATATTACCCTGCTGGACACACTCTCGATGGTTGTGACGTTGTTAATGAGGGACTTGTGGACGAGAAACCCGACACCATGCTGGGACTTCTTTTCGTCTCCTTCCCGGTGATAGAGTAGGTTACCAGACTCTAGGGTTGTCGTGCCCTCGCCCTCTCTTCGGACTTCAGACAACCCCACAATGTCCCACCGTAACCTACTCATTTCTTCCTCCATCTCAGCCAGTTTCTCGTCAGTCCTCAATGTGCAGACATTGTGTGTTACCAGGGCCAGTTTTCGCCGGGGTTGGTAGCCGGATCCCATCCGGGGATTCTTAGCACCCCCTGCCCCGCCGTTACCATGACCGCTACCGGAGTCAGGAATAGCGGGGCTGCCGGGTACTGGGGGCCTGGTCATTTTTTGCCTATCCATGAGGGGATATTGCCATACTCGCCACGCTTGGCAGGCGGGTTGGCGAGCGCAGTGGGAGTCACTATCGTACTTCCGACGCTGCTGCCCATCGGAAGTCTGTTCATGTTTAGTGACGGAATGAAAATCCTTTAGTCGCCTTTTACGACATCCACAGGAGGAAATGGAGTGGTTCTATTCTAGGCCGGAAACCACACGGCCACTAGGCCGGAAACCACACGGCCAATTATAATATAATAATAATAATAATAATGCCGCACTGTTCGAAAATTTCTCTCTTCTGACTCTTAAACATCCTTTCTAACTGGTTACGTTTGGCCACAAGCCCGCGTAAACAGAAAATACCCCAAAACCATCTCTGGGAGAAAAATAAAAACAAAAATATAAATAATAATAATAATATAATACTAATGAATTGTAAAAGTAAAGAAAATATTTGCATATAAACCTTGCAAATATAATGAAGATTCTAAATAAAAAACATTTATTTCACACACTCGTAAGGCTTTCTGAAAAATACGTATCACCTGGAACAAGTTTTATGAAATTTCCGCACCCTATGAAAAGTTAATATTCGTTAAATGAATAGTTAATAATAATACTAATTTCGTACAATAGAATGCAAACTTAGCGCTCAGCTGCTATCTCTCTCTTTTCACTTTGCTTTTTTTTCTATCATTGAGCTGGATGAAACAACAAGCATTTTCAAGCATGCTCGCGTTGACGATAGACAGACCGGGAAGGGCCGCCTTAAGGTACGGAACCCTTAGAATGGAATTTAGAAATTAAATTTGTACGGAATGATATTGTAGACGACGACGCACAAAAGAGGTCTGCTTTTGTTATATTTTTATTAGGTTTTATTTTTAATGCTGGCCACTAAGAACTTTTTCTTTCCAGCGCCAGATTTAAATATATTTTTTTGCTGTTCCATTTTACAATTGTTTCGTCTTATGTTAATAAATATTTTGCAGTTTATACCTACAGTTTTCCCACTTTTATTTGGGTTGCCAATAGATTTAATAAAGAAATGAGGTGGATAATTATATGCAGGATAAATGAAAAATGCAGCATTGTTAGAAGTATATAGGAATTTCAGAAAACAATTAGAGTTATATTATTTTATTTAGATGCGTTCATTAATAGTGTAGAACTCCCAGCAGAAGGTGGTGGCAGTTCTGGTGCCAATCGAGATCTTCCACAAGAACTTCCCGTACATAGATTTCTTTGACCAAAGATGCTGTAAGGTGTTGAAATCCACGTCTTTGAAAGTGTATGAACCCTGGAACGCAAGAATTATTTCTAATACAATATACGTCACAGAATTAATGTTAGTATAACATACAGGACGGAATCCCTGAGAGGCTGCAAGCGCCTTCCTACACAAGGCAAAAACGAGGGAGAGGTGCGAGAACAATAAATGGGGACGCATATTGCTCGGGAGTTTAGGAAATTCCGTTCTGTATACATAATACTTTAATTATGTGATATAGTTTAATAAACTGCCCTCTTGGTCTAGTGGTCGAGAGTCTGCCTTGTAACCCGGAGGTCGTGGGACGCGTAGTTTGTTCTTGTCTACCCTTTAGGTTGCGGAGGTCAGACGGCAGTCGCTGTGTAAAAACCAGTAACCTCGTCAAATCACGTAGGTTAGGTAAGACCCCGGGCTCTGAAGCGTTACCGCTGAGAATACAACAACCGGGAATATGATGATGATGTTTAAAAACTAAAAGCCGACTTGCCGACGGTGGTCGAACGTTACCGTCAGGTGTCGCAGTCATACAGTAGCTCGTCTGTATGAGCCCTAAGATGAAGAAGAAGAACCTTATAGACATGATTGATTCATTTAACCAATAATGTTATAATATGTAATCACTGTAAGCGTACCTTTTAAATAAAATAAAATAAATAAATAAATAATGTTAGTGTCATTTATCGTATGTAAGTACGAAATTCTATACCCCTCTTGTGAATATTATAGTCCTATCTTCTTATTCGCCGCCTGACTGGAAAAGATTCCATTATGAGATAAGTCCGCCGTTGTCAATTTATTCTATTGTTATTGTATGTAATTGTGCTTTTCATAGTACAATAAAGTTATTACAAACAAACAAACAAAGAACCCTTCGACACTGACCGGAGGTACGCAACCTTCATAGTTCTGCACGTTCGCAGCAATCTTCAATATCCTCATGAGCAAGCCATTGCAGCCCACTGCATTAGCCATAAACATAACTCTGTATTTATCATCTTCTAAAATGTAGCCTCTTGCTTGTACCTGTAAAAATAAATAACTGGCCAAGTGCGAGTCAGAGACTCGCGCACGAAGGGTTCCGTACCACTAATCTATAACAATTCACGTTCGTTTCATGGGAGCTTCGGTAAAATATTTATTTTATTCTGTTTTTAGTATTTGTTGTTATAGCGGCAACAGAAATGCATCATCTGTGAAAATTTCAACAGTCTAGCTATTTCGGTTCATGAGATACAGCCTGGTGACAGACAGACAAACAGACGGACGGAGTCTTAGTAATAGGGTCCCGTTTTTACCCTTTGTGTACGGAACCGTAAGAAATGGTCACTTTTAACAGAAACTAGTTTTAAAGCTAGATTCTTTCAGTGGTTATTATTAGTGAATGTGGCCTTTTTCAAATTGTCCTGCGTCTTGGATGTTTATCTATATAAGTATATGTATGTGTTATAAAATATAGTATCGTTGAGTTAGTATCCCATAACACAAGTCTCGAAATTACTTTGGGGCTAGCTCAATCAATGTGATTTGTCCCTATATATTTATTTATTTATTTAATCAAAGGTCTTTTAATGCCTAAAGGGTTGCAACATCGTAATTATCACCAATTTATTTCAAATGAGGGCGCCAATTCTGCTCTTTATTCGCCATAAGGTGGAACTAGCATAGATCTATCATACTACAAGATATAACTACCTTATTGTAAAATGAGACCAGAAACGAAATGTCATGTCTGACTTTAAAATGGTTGTACCTACTACACGCCACGTACTTCGTCGATATCGATAAAAAAATGTATTGTGATTATGAATTAATGTTCTTGGTAATGTTATGACAAGAAATATATACTTAAAACATTTTAATCTCTTTGTCCTTAGCGGTGTAGATGTCGCCCAAGTCTAAAAGTCAGTTCAGTAGCTATATTACTTTAGTAGATGCGTGGGTGGAAAATGGAATAAACGGATAAAAATATGTTATCAGGCTAAATTCAGGTCATGATAGCAAACAACTTTCTCAAGGAACATATGTGAAAAAGAAAAAAAATTGACCTCCCGTACAAGTTGACTTATCAGCAGATCAGAGTTTACACAAAAAACACGAAACAAAAATATTATTTTTCATACACAAACCGTCTCCAGCGAATAATTTCTGTTTTGAACGAAACATTTTTTAACGTTAGGGTTTATATTCTCTATGGTTAACCACATCATGAGGTGCTACTTTTCAAATGCGGAGTCACTAAACGAACAGTTTTTTGTATGGAAAAAGCATTCGTTTAGGTGACTCCACTTTTCAAAAATGACACTTAAGTACTTACCTAATAATATTTATTTTTGATTACTGTTATCATAATTTCTGCCTGACGAAGAATTAGAAGATGTGTTCTGCGTTTTACCAATTGCAGATGCAATCGCTAAAACGAAAAAAAAAACTCAGATTTCGTATCAGAGAATATTTACGGGATCGCAATTTTAATATTTACCTGGAGTTACATATAGACGATCGGTTTAGATCTCTATTTGTAACTCCTGGTATGGATCCAAGGATAGTAATAAAGAAAAGAAGATATATAGATATATAGGACAGATAGGCTCTAAAGGACTCGTACCCAGAACCGTAAAATAATTAAAAAGAAACCCTTCCCCTCTCGCCCCGCGCTGCGCATGTTTTCCATCTGCTTTGGAAAGCAGAAACATGTGTATGCCATAGACAATTGTATAGCTACGCCCCTTTTTTTGCATGTTTTTGTGTAATGTTTCGTAAAAACAGTAGCAAGAGACCCGCCTTTAGAACATAGATGTTCTATCTAAACCCTTAAAATTGTTGCAGTATATTATGTGATATATTAAAATGATTGAAGTGTTTTTCCTTTGCCGACAATCGACTTGTACAATCTGCGAGAAGAGAAGAGTATTATTACATTATATATAAATATATTTGTCGCTATCAATTGCCTTACAATACTTAAGTAATATATAAGAAAAATAGTGTACCAGTAAGTACTGAGAATTAATATTTTATTAAACAAATACTAATTGCAATTTGAATGAATTTATTAATATACAAAGCGGAACTAAGGTCTCTCCTAATCTCCTTCATCCTTTATGAACGATATTAATGTTAAACATTGCAAATAAACTTAAAATAATAACTGAAAATGAAATGTGAAAAGGTGAAATACATTATGATGCCAATAAATGTTGACAAACCAGCATCGAAAAATAGTCCAGCACCCAATTGACGAATTATGTACACTTATAGGAACAAATAAAGTTGGCTAAGAATCCTTCTGAATTCTTCTGCATTCTTTGTATAAAACGCGTTAGCTCGAAATGTTTACTGCAAATAATAGAACACCTTTTGGGAGCCCAAGCACAAAGGTTATCCATTTTTAAAATTGACATTTGTTGGGAATCTGTCAAAATAAAAAGTAATCAGTTACTTTTACAGAAATAATATATATATTGTTTTTATAAACAAAAAAATTACATAATAATATATATAGGGACCAATGTTAGGAAATAAATCTTACCAACGAAAATCGAAACTCATTATAAAATATTCCGATTGTAATTTTATTCAAAAAACGTGTGTACTGATAACAAAAAAACTATTGACTTTTTATCGATATATATATTCATGACATAAAATGACGTCAATAATTAGTCAAGCTCTAGCGGAATCAGACAATTTTATATTTTATGCAATATATTACTGAATTCCTGAAATAACTAATAAATATTGTGTTATCTTTCAATGAAAATATAAAATGCATGATTTTGAGTGGTTTTTTGGTGAAGTTGCGAAGGAAATAGTGACTAACTGGAGAAATATGTGTCTGGCAAAATTACCCGTGAAATGTGTATTTACTGGGATTATTGTTTGTTGTTGTATCACAGTCGGTAAAGCTGCAAAATACCATCTTTCCAAGGTAAGGAAACTTATGGAAAAACACAGTTTACTATAAGAAAAATCCAATTTTCGTCTGACACTTTATCAGCTAGGATTACCGCGGTTGACTCTCATCCAAAAATTGGCTCATGTCAGTGTGATCGCTATCTCTTTTGCTCTTGTATTAGCGACATTAACGTATTTTTTGTCGCACTCGGCATGTTCCGTCTTCTTACGTAGTAAAAAAAATTCTATGTCTATGGGAACTAGTCGCAGACTCGAACTCACAAGGTGGGCGTGGCCTAAAGCATGTCGTTTCATCTAACATTGTGGCGGGCGAAAGCAATGTGGTGAAACGGAGCGACAAATTATGGTAAATCGAGCGCGTAAAACAATACGTAAAGTCATTTGGGAAAAGGGATTTTAAGCAAAAACTACTGAATTAATCAATTACAAATAAAGTTTATTATAATCCTCGATAATTAAGCTGTGTCGGTGCGGTCTTTGTTCTGAAGATTTCACACTTCATATATTACATATTTTCGCCGAAAGTTGTGTAAAAATTAACAAGGAAAATAACTTTTTAATGGCTTTTTATTTTAGTATTCTTTATCCATACCGACAACATTTATAATGAGACAAAACGATATCATGCTAAACTTTCGATGTACAATGTCAAACAGTGGAGGAAATCCCCTCAGCAATTTGTATGGAAAAAGTATCGACTAGCTCAACCTTAATAGGCGATGCAGCAACCCATCTATTTTGATTCCCTTTTTACATCTTCACGCGCTAAATGTCTCATTTAGGTTTTCCAGCCCTAAGATTTGTCTGCCCCGTTACATTTTTTCTCCCAGTTCAAAATTCAAATGTTTATTCTGTGACGTGACCTTTACAGGTACTTTTACACACCATACTACTTAAGTATAATTTACATTTCGTTTAGTGTATATTAAAATTTAAGCCATGTGGTTTCCGGCAGAGTAGAATAGGGCCACTCCAAGTCCTCCCGTGGATGTAGTAGAAGGCGGCTTAGAAAATACAAGCTAAACAAAGCTTATAAACATCAATGAGACCTCTCCAACCCGTCTGGCCAGCAAGGAGAGTGTAGGCCCAGTCCTCTGGCTGCTTTGGCCAAGTATGGCTCTGGTAGTACAAGAGATAAATAAATAAATAAATATAGGGACAAATTACACAGATTGAGCTAGCCCCAAAGTAAGTTCGAGACTTGTGTTATGGGATACTTACTTAACGATACTATATTTTATAACAAATACATATATAGATAAACATCAAGACCCAGGACAATTTGAAAAAGGCCTTTTTCCAACTTGCCCTGACCGGGAATCGAACCCGGGACCTCTGGGTGGCGGAATAGCATGATGACCACTACGCCACGGAGGTCGTCGAAGAGAGGGTCGTGCTCCTGCAGTTGAGACAAAAAGACCATAATGATGATATTAAAATTTACGACCACTGCTGAGGTGGTTCAATATGGAAGTGACGTACGTATTTAAATTTAAATATTTACCCTCATATAAGGATTCACCTTGAGGATAGTCAAATTTCCTCTAAACAGATTATTCTTTCCAGAGGAATATATCTCGCTGTAGAATAAATAAGTAGGATTGTTCTCGTACGGTTTTGGTGGATTCTTGCATTTGTCAACCTTCATTAGCGATGCCTTGTATGGGCCCTTAAAAATGAAATATTTTTTAGTATAGCTTGGCCTTGTGGTGGCTAAGCGATACTAAAAAGGGAAATTATAAATCAATGACATCACAGAAAAGCTAAAGAAACATTTTTTATGTAATCATGAAACATACACACATAAAAAAAAGATTCCACTGAATTGAGAACCTCCTCCTTTTTTGAAGTCGGTGTAGAGTACATTTTTGATAGTTTCAAACTTACCGTTTCTAATTTCGTCTCATTTTGAGAGGCGAAAGATGAAATACAGCAAAACAATATCAGAACGAAAAACTTTTTTCTCATTTCGTGTATAGACACAGATTACTAATAAGGTAATAAGTTACTACGGTATTGGTACGAACCAAGATTATATTATTATATATAAAAACCATTAAAACATATAAATTGCGAGTAAAAAAATACGGTGCTGTAATTATGAAGGCACTTTCACACATATTTCTTCAATCAAAACAATACAATAAGAACATTATTTAAGTAATAAAAAGAAGTAAGTATGAATTCCACCGCCGTGTATATTGCAGCAGAGTATATAGGACCACTCCACGTCTTCCCGTGGACGTCGTAGAAAGCAACTTAGAGTTGAGAGTCGTGCTCGTGCAGTGGAGACTGAAAGACCTGATGATAAAGCAAAAATGATGTAAAGTCTCCCTTACGTATTAAATATCCATTAGCTAAATAAACATTTAGATAGTCATTAGACTGAAACTACTTACAAATAAATTATACATATGATAGCTATTTGTGAAAGGTAAGTAATTACCTAAAAATCATAAAACCACCGGCATGTAGACTAGGGCTGCCGCTTCATATCCCCCTATCGATAGCTTATCCCATTTTTGATCGACTTCTAAAACTACAACACTACACTTTACAATCTATGTTTGTAATGCTCTAGGAGATGTAAGTAAAACAAAAAAGTCAAAACTTAAAACAGACTTTACTTCACCCCCAAACTACTCAACCGATTTTGATAAAATTTCTATAGGACCACCTCGCATGTATACCCTTTCAATCAAAAAAATAATTTTTCAAAACGGCCCAGGAATCTTCGTTTAATATGGAAAACAACGTTTTGTGAGCATATCCTCCTATTTTAGAAGTCGGTTAAAAGCAATGGCCAACCTATTTTCGACAAGTACCGTAAAAAAGAACCCAATCGCATAAAACGCATTAAGTTAGACCCATGAAGATGCCATGAATTTGGAGAGTAATAGACCCATGAATTGATTGCCGTATGGTTTCCGGCAGAGTAGAATAGGGCACTCCAAATCCTCTCGTGGATGTAGTAGAAGGCGACTTAGAGAATACAAGCTGGACAAAGCTTATAAACATCAATGACACCTCTCCAACCCGTCTAGCCAGCGTGGAGAGTGTAGGCCAAGTCCTCTGGCTGCTCAGGCCAAGTATGGCTTCGGTAGTACAGAGAGGGTCGTACTCCTGCAGTGGAGACAAAAAGAACTGATGATGATGATGAGACCCATGAAGTTAGAGGTCTTATATGCATCGTATACAACCTTTAAAATCAGGGGAAAAGAAAAAGTTTGACAAAGAAGTTCTTATTCTAAGGTTTGACAAGTCTTCTGTCACAGTGACTTATATTCTCTTGTCACGTCAGACTTCATAAACATTTACCTTGGACATTTACCTACAATGACGAATAGCATCACAGAGGACTACGGGAAGTCCAGTGACAAAGCCAGCAGGAGCACGGACAGGAGTACGGTCAGGGTCCCCCTACACTTTACCGTTCACAAGCCTGGATGCCACTTCGAGAGCTGCTGTGGAGTTTGCAACCTTTTCCCAGGTCAATCTTCCCATCCTATTCATTTAGATACCTACTTACTAGTGGTCCAGTTTTAGCAGTCCCTCGGGAACATCACATTTTTCGGGGCAAAAGGTCATCATCATCAGGTCTTTTTTAGTCTCCACTGCAGGAGCACGACCCTCTCTGTATTACCAGACTCATACTTTACTAGAGCAGCCAGAGGATTTGGCCTATACTCTGTACGCTGGCCAGACGGATTAGATGATGTATTTATAAAGCTTTGTTTAGCTTGTAATTCCTAAGTCGCCTACTTCATCCACGACAAGACTTGTAGTGGTCCTATTCTACTCTGCCGGATACCACACGGCATAAAAAGTATTCTATGTTTATTCGGGTAATATCTAAGCTATCTTAACTATCTACCTACCTACATGCTAAATTTCATTTCAATCTGTTTAGCCATTTTGACGGGAAAGTGAAACAAATCCAGTCTTAGATGTTTTCTGAAGTAATTTTTGACTAACGTGTTAACGACCTCTTTTGCCTAGTGGTCATAATGCCAGGCTGTCACACCAGATGTCCAGATTTCGATCCTCTTCAGATTCGATTTTTATGTCTTGAATGTTTATCTATTTAAGCATCTGGTATTGTATGTCTCTTTATTTTCAGGAGTGCTACTGATCGCCTTCTGCCAAGTCCTGGTGGGGTCTATTTTATTGACGTTGATTCTGACACATGGGAAGCAGTACGATGAGATGCATCAGACGCCGACGTCTCAGTGTAAGTAATTTCAGCAACCTCTCTTCAATTGGTATAATCATCAAGGAGACAAAATAAATTGAGGCGAACTGAGGGGTCGAACCCTAAGAACCCATCCCCCTCGACCTTATTATGCCTTTGCCGTCAAAGCTAAAACAATAGACAGTAAATAGCAAAGATTACAGTTAGTTTCATGTAACATCAATACTCAACGACCCCTTGTTGGCAACTGCGATAAAAAATGTTTCTTGTACACTCAATGTATTTGGCAATATTTTCAGATAAATTTGGCTAGCATGAAATCCTCGTCAAATCTCTTTGGTTAGGCAGCGGACCCCGGGCTCTGAAACATTACTGAGGATGCAACAGAGTAAATTCGCTCGGATGATGATGAAATTTGGCTAGCGTGACATTACCCATATGTAGTGGCGATTATAAATTTAAAGACTAATCAACAAATTTTACACTCGGACTTAATAAATGGTCCAACGCGAATGCTTATATACATTTGTCCCATGCCATGGGTTATCTGATCCCCTTGTATTTTCCAGTCATGAGCGTAGCTACGGGCACCATTCTGAGCGGGGTGACCGGAGCTGGCGTGCTGCTCATCATTGTGGCCCTTACCGAGAACTGCAGGGCTATGCTGGTACATGCTCATCTTTTTATAGAACTATGTAGATAAATAGGAATGCGATAAGACAGGTAGGTTAGGTTAAAGAATCAGATCTACAGATCCATCATACCGTCGCGTGGTTTCCGGCAGAGTAGAATAGGACCACTCCAAGTCTTTCCTCGGTTGTCTTAAAATGCGACTTAGGAAATACCTACAAGCTCAACGAAGATTATAAACATCAATGAGACTTCTTCAACCCGTCTGGCCAGCGTGGATAGTGTATACCAAATCCTCTGGCTGCTCAAGCCAAGGGCGATAGTACAGAGAGGGTCGTGCTTCTCCAGTGGAGACAAATAAGACATGATGATGATGATGGATGATACTATCACGTATATACTATACTTTGCTATGCTATGCTATGTTATTCTATGCTATGCTGTGCTACTACACTACTAATATACTAGGTAGGTATATTATAACCATCCCGCCTCCGCCGGGGCCCACAACAGCCGTAGTAGACCTAAGAAGTACTGGCTTGACGTCGTCAAGATGATATGCGTGCCAATCGTCTCACAACCAAGCATGCTTAAGACCTTACAAAGTGGAAAAGATACAGCATGATTTGGCTATACACGTAGTAATGTCAACTCTCTTTGAGAATACATTTTTGTGAAAAGTTTAACAACCACCGCCCGGCGTTGTAATTTTTCTCGAGATTGTTGTCAAAAATGTGTACTTTTACCAAGCCACTCCGCGGTAGGTATTAAAAACGCAAGTACAAATAAGTATGTACGGCGGCCACGCCAGCGTGGCTAATCAGTGCGGCAGAAAAGGTAAGCATTACGCGATGGAAAGAGACTGAAAGATATTGAACGTCTAGGTGAAAATAACTGTAGGTTATTAGCGTTGTGCGATTTGAATTGAGCTTAATTGTGTCGTTGTGAGAGTCGCTATTCCTTTAATTGATTTTTCGGAGTGAATCTTCTGTACTTGTACTATTATGTATTCTGTGCTTATATGTACAGGTGTACCTGTTGGTGGCCACATTCGTCTGGGTCGGCATTGTCTCGCTGTCTATCACCAAAATTGGAAGAGCGTGCGTTCGCTTTAAAGATGGTGAGTTACTATGTCACAGAATTAATACTAGTATTACATACAGAACGGTAACTCCTAAGATCCCGCGCAATATGCGTCCAGGTTCCCCATCCTCGCACCTCTCCTCCGTTCTAACGTTGTAGAGGGACTGCTGGTGGCTAGACGAGAATAGGAGGGGTGCGAGGACGGGGATCGGGGACGCATAATGTGAGAGACCTAATACCGGATTTACACTTGCGTGTTCGCTATTCGCCTCGTCATTCGACGAAACATTCCACGAAACATTCGTGTACGAATGTCGACGCGAACTGCTGTTTACACATTCGTGTGGTGATTCATTATGATACCGCGTTTACACATTCGTGCGAATCGCGAGGCGAATAACTAACACGAATTTGTAAATGCGGTATATTAATTCTTAGACTATACACTAATGATTAAGACTATGCACTAATGATTATTTAAAGTGGTATGGGTTTCTGGAGCGGGAATCATTATTCAGATTTAAATTTTGCTTTCCTATAAAAACTCCTCAAATCGCACGTGTCCACCCGGTTTTCAATATTTTCATATTTTTACAATTCCACTTTCACACAGGAAGAAATAAAATTTCCAATGGGTTGCAATAATCAGTTCTGGAAGTACCCTCTTAAGCCAAACTGTATATATGGGTTAATGGTTATACTTAGATACTAATTTATGACATGTTCTTCTGCAGCTGCCAAAATAAAGGATGAAGATCACAGGTTGGCGAACTTGGCGTGTGTCAGTGGGCTGTTCACCTTCTTTGGAGCCGGTAAGAAACATCCTCCTTTTTTTATGAAAGAAAGAATAAAAATACTTTTTTTTAAATTACATAACACTTAAGTTACCTACATGAAACTGTATGTATCTTCTCCAGCCGTGTACTTCTTCTCGTTCCTGGTGGTGTTCAGCTTCTACCACTTCCGGTACGTGCGGCGCGCCATCTTGCTGCACGAGGCGGAGTGCGAGTGATTACAAGCTTGTATTTTATAAATAAACCTTTGTTTTTTTTTACTTTTTTGTTTGTTTAATAGCTAGTGCCCGCGACTTCGTCTGCGCAGGATTATCACACAATCCTACTAATATAATAAATACGAAAGTGAGTTTGTATATTTGTTTGTTTGGGACCTCTTAACGCTTAAACTACGGAACCGATTTGGATGAAATTTGGTATGGATATAGTTTGAGACTCGGGGAAGGACATAGGGTACTCTTTATCCCGAAATTCCCACGGGGAACGAAGCCCGCGGGTACAGCTACAAGCTTGATTTTGATAAATAAACCTTTGAAATTGTTTTAATATTATTTTTTTTCGAGCTGGTGCCCGCGACTTCGTCCGCGCAGGATTATCACACAATATCTTCATAAATTGTAGCTTATGTGTTATTCTGATGTATAAGCTTTATTATTGTAAAATTTCATTAAAATCCATTCAGTAGTTTTTACTTGAATTAGTAACAAACATCCATCCATCTAAAAAAAAATCTATTAAAATATTGTAGATATTCCTTAAAAACTGACTATGGAGCTAGCTTTATTTGTGTGATACGTCATCATAATAATAGGCATATCATATGTCCCTTTATATTCAATATTTATTTATTGTAAATAGTTTTGTACCCAATCCATAGAACTCTTTAGTTTCGCCATGTCTATGTCTGTCCGGTCGAGATTTTACTCAGACTTTTAGTACTAGAAAGCTGTAGGTTAGCATGGGTATGTATATCAATCACGCCGGCAAAGTGGTAAAATAAAATCTGGGAAAACATTTTTTTAGTATAGACATGCAAAATCTAAATCAATTTTATTTTTCAATTTAGAGAACCATTTCTTCATACGAAACAAAACTTTAACTCTTTTTTGAATGTAACATTCGTTATATACATTTTTTGCATAAAAATTTTAGCCTATATCACCAGATAATAATGACGAATCCATTGATATTATTTGTGAAAATTGGACAAACAATTCGGATGCTACCATAGGGGTGAATTTCAACAAGAGATTTTTAATTGTCATTTCGGTGGGATTTTTATAACAAAACTTTAGCCTTATGTGTAACATGTGCGGGAATGGACATCAAATATCATCAAAACTTACTGAAATATTTAAGGTTGAATTTTTGTGAATCCACTGAAATGAAAAGTGTCAACCGAAATGAAAAAAATGTCCCCCGAAATGAAAAAAATGTCCACCGAAATGATAATTACGCCACTGAAATGATAAGACTCTGCACCGGAATGAAATTAGTCCACCGAAATGATACAGCTAAGAATAATCGTGTGCGAAGTTAGGGTTCCTTTCTGTATATTTGTAAGGTTTGATTACCACATTCTTAAGTCTCGAACTTAGGTACTTTGGGGCTAACTCATTCTGTATGATTTGTCCTATATGTAAAATACATTTAACTCGAATTTCACGCGGACGACTAGTAATATTAAGTGAATATGGCAACCCCTCTATAATACATCCACAATATAGGACCTACACTCTAGGCAAAAGTACATCACAAAACTGAAATGATTTAATATTTGACACAAGGATCTCTAAAACTTTATGGATTTCAGTGGTACATTTCATTCCCGTGGACTGTTATCGGTATTATAGTCCACCGAATCCACTAAAATGATAACACCGAGATGATAAAAAAGGTTAGTATTACATTTAACTCCGAATTAAAATCATTATTAAAATTTCAACACTACTCAAGCAAAACAGTACTTAGGGCGAATTTAAAACACAATTTTGAAATAAATGAAAATGAACCTAGCACGAGTAATAAGGGCCACCGAAATGAAACCATTTTTGTCCCCATACCACCGAAATGATAAACTTACTTTTTGGTAGGAACCCACAATGACGTTGCGACCGGTCCGTGTACTTCGCGGGCTTGAGACGGACGGATCCGAAGTGAGGAAAGGCTGGGGGGGGCGCAACAACGCAATGTTGACAGGATTATTCTACTAAAACTTACTGTCCTATGAAATGATAACTTTTTTCCGGACAAAAGTTGAATGCTTGTCAAGTGTATCAGAAAGAAGATAAACAAACAATAATTGTTTTAATTGATAGGCTATATTATAATTTAACAATACTGAAATCAATTTTAATCCAAATAATGGATGTATTTGCAGAGGAAGATATTTTATGAGCGGATTTAGGTTCAGGACAGGCCACCGTAATGATAAAATGACACTTTGTCATTTTTTATTTAATGTAATAGAGGCCATTTCTCAATGATTTTTTTTGCCAAGGTCGAGAAGTACTTACTTTACTAAGAAAAAATTTACAAAATCATAAACTAGTACATTGCACTACCGTTCTCAGGATTGCCGTGTATTTTTTCTGCTTGGGCAATTCACCCATAGACTTCTGTACCTTTAGGTGCAACTATGCAAGCTAACATGATCCTAACAATGTATAAATAAGAAAAACTTTGTAAAAACTGAAAGTGAGAAGTAAATTACGTTGTATTGACTACAATTATTACACCTACTGAAAATAAAGGAATTAAGATAGAGAAGTCTCAGAGTAGCTAAAGTCGGGAGTCCCACCCGAAAGAGTAAAAGATGATGAATGAACTAGGCAGTATGATGAATGAAAGTACGAGAGGCATGAAAGTGAGAACTAGCATGAAAGAGTTAGCGCAAACACAGACTCCAATCATGTTGGAGGTTGTAGATTTTAAAAAAAAAAAAAAAAAGAAAAAAAAAAAAAAAACTATGGATGCTACGGAAGAAATAATCTCTTACTTCATGATGGAAATATGGTGACTTTATAGACATAAGAAATTTCCAAAGATAACAGGAACACAAAATTGAGATATAAATTACAGCGTTTTAATATTTCCCCGTGCCGCGGTCCTCCCAAAATATGCCATTAATTTACATTAGATTTATTATTCCATTAGAGCGCCTGTAAAAATCCGCCATTCGCCATTTAATTATAATAGATTCCGATATCTTGGAATTTGCAATAAGGTTTAATTAGGGGGCTTTGAGTTGATGTGACGTAGAGCCGACGAAAATGGGACCCTATGTAAAGAAGAGACCAAAAAAGAGTTATGGGGTCTAACTAACAGAAAAGGCAGGCAACATGTGTCAAGTGCACTGGTCCACAACCGCACAAAAAGCCATTTCAAATCGCTTAGAAGAAGCCATAAAGCATAAGGCGTCCCAAGTAAGTCGCAAGCAGATCTGGCAGCTCAGTCGAATTAGGTTACTTATATTCTCTCAAAAACAATGGAAAAATCTTTATAGATTTATGATAAAATACGATCAATCTCAGTAGATCCAATGTCCAGATCCATCATGGATCTAGTGAGATATTATTTTCTCAGTAGATCCAAGGTTTGACAGAATATTGTAGATATCCCTAGTTCAAAAACTGACTGGAGCTAGCTTAATCTGTGTGATACGTCATCCTAAGCATATCATACGCCCCTATATATTTAAAATTTATTTATTTATTCATTGTAAATAATTTTGATACCACAGTTCACATGAAAAACAAAGTCAGTTAATAAATAAAATTACTTGGCAGTTCCACAACAACATGATCATATTAAGTAAAAAAAATTGAGAATATTAATATAATAAAGTTTTTTTTTCGGAATCGTCTTGAGGTTTCTTTGCTCAAGCTTCTTTGCAGTCACAAACAAGACGTCAACTCCCTACATTTTCTCCAATGCGTGGGGATATTTTTTCCTTGTCCGGAACAATCCGGCTTTATCTGGATTAATGGTTGAAAATGCTCGCTTGATTTATCGGTAACATACAATATTAATATGAACGCTATTAACGAAAGTTGGTTTACGACTCGGTACAAAAATGTGGACTTAATAGTTCTGGACTTTTTTGTATTCTTTTTCATTAATGTACAAAATTGAGCTTTTCATTAGATATCTTCTCAAGAAATAAACCTATGCCAAATATGTAACATAGTAAAATATTGGCTATTGTAAAGCAAAGATGGCCAATTGATTTCTGCAGTTACCAGAGTATCTTTAAAATCAAGACTGAAAATATGAGTAAACTTTCATAATAATTTAGGTGTCTGTTATTTTTTACAATATTATTTCTGCCCTGAGAATATAAGAAAAGTTGACACTGTTTCTACCTATATACTTTTGGTCCCTCGTTTCGGTAAATACGCCGTAAACTGAAAGTTCGTACACTACTACATCATAGTCAGATCTTTTAGTCTTCACTGCAGGAGCATGGTCCTCTCTGTACTTCTAGAGCCATACTTAGCCAGAGCAGCCAGAGGATTTCGCTACACTCTTTATGCTGGCCAGACGGGTTAGAGAGGTGTTATAAATGTTCATAAGCTTTGTTTCATCATATCAGCCACAGGAAGATTATACAAAATTTTTCCGAAATCGGGCATGTCGTTTGGAAATAAAACGTAGACTACGTTTGTATGAAAAAGTGTTGTTTGGTCTAGGATCGGGGACTCTTAACAAAGCCTGGGCTCTTAGGCTATTGGGAACGATGAAGTACATAGTTATTTCAATATTCCAAATCGCGTAACGATCGCTCCAATGAATCCCTCACGCCTAAGGGAACTTGAATTCAAAAAATCTATCTGCGATATTTTATTCACAGGTAGACGATAGTTTCCGTGGTTGCCTACATTTGTACCGTGTCGTACCCGTAGGAAAGGCCGGCCTAAGTACCATAAATCACAATACGATAGATTTGCGACCAGCCCGCCCTTTTCCGCATTTTCTTGTATTGATAACCGTGACCATTATTTTCCTTCAAAGTTACTTAGAACTCAGTTTGACTAACGGCGAATTTTTTATTTGGTCATTTCTGCTTTAGGGTGTAAATACGTACCTACATACATACATACATACTTTCACGTCTTTATCCCTAATGGGGCAGACAGAGCATTTTGAGTCCTGCGGCTCTAAGCAAATAGATCCCAGAGCTGCAAGACTCAAAGGCCACTTTTAGCTTGATCTGGGCAAGAAGGTGGTTGAAGGAATCAAAATAGTGATGGGTTGCTAGCCGCATCGCCTATTAACATGATCACATCGATTTTTTGCCCATTCCTTCGATCGGCTCTTACGATCTGCCCGGGAGGAGAAGCAGCTGGTACATTCTAAGTTTTTTCTTTATTTCAGACCAGCATGGAAGCCAGGTAGAGTGTAAATGAACCTATTTAAGCGGGGCCGATATTAGGTTTTGAAAGACTTTTCAGCTTTCTCATACATAAATTGAGGACTCCATTCGGCCACTCCGGAGATTGGTTCGAAAAGTTCCAGGGCAAGTTGGAAAGTGGCCTTTTGCAATTTGTCCCGGGTCTTGAGTGTTTATAAATGTAGTTATATATTAAATTAAATATAGTATGATGAGTTAGCATATTCCATAGTATAAGTTTAAAACTTACATCTGTGTGATTTGTATATATTTATTTTTAAATATAAGTATTATAAACGGCCAACGCCGTTTGTAGGTATATAGGTAGGTAAAGTATAGAATTTGCCTGCAATATATATACAGGAGGTTTCAGGAAGTCGAAAGAATAAAGGCTTTCTCAGTCAGAGAAACTGAACAGATTGTACTTAACTTACATAAATTTTTCAAAACTGAAATCCGACTTCAGCACAAAAATACACAACAACAAATATACCTACCCTTTTAAGAATTTCCCAAATCGGTTCAGGCGTCTTCGATATAATCGGTGAACTACATCAAAAGACAGTGGAAACCTAAAAGTCCTGATGATGATGATAAATAATAAAAAAACATACAAGATCGGGACCAATTAATAGCTTCCTCCTTTTCGGAAGTTGGTTAAAAATCGAAATAATATTATTTTGCTTTTATAAAACGTGTGTAATGGAATGGCCCCAAGCATAGCCGTAAAGCGAAGCCACTAGCAATATCTAACTGCCATATTAAGGGCTCACCATATCAACATGTATTGTGACGTCTCTTAGGAGTAATTTGTCACCGCGAAGTTTTCCGATAAGCCGGTATCTCAGGGTAACAATTTGTGGGGTGACAGCTGATGCAGCTAAGCGCTTACCACCTCATAATAAGGATGTGTCAGTATTGAGGGATCCGGATAGTTGGGAAATTGGAAATAGACACGTGCGAATCTCCCATGCTGGTCTGGGAGAAATAAAAAAACTTAGAATGTACCAGCTGCTTCTCTTCCCACGCAGATCGTAAAAGCCGATCGAGGGAATGGGCAAAAATGCAAATCATGTTAACAGGCGATGCGGCTAGCAACCCATCACTGTATTGATTGCTTTTCCATCTTCTCGCCCACCATGACGCTAAAAGTGGCTTTTGGGTCTTGCGGCCCTGGGCTCTGCATAGAACCGCAAGACCCAAAATGCTCTGTCTGCCCCATTAGGGATAAAGACGTGATAGTATGTATGTATGTATGTATGTGTCAGTATTGAGAGATCCTGTCGTATAGTTGGGAAATTGGGAATAGACACGTGCGAAATTGAGTAGTAGTAGTAGTATCTCACAGGGCTTCGGCAAAATCCGATAGATTTTGAAAAAAAGTAGATTGTTTGTAAAAATAAGGGGCTGACATGCTTTGATAGAGCGAGATAGTCTTATAGCAACTTCGAAAAAAAAATGCCGTGTTTTTTCCATATTAAGTTATTACTTACCTAACATTTGTTTATGGTTGGGTTACATGCACACTTCAAAATTGCATATATTTGAAGTTTACCTGAAAAAAATATACGTACCTAGTATCATTAATATCTCTTTCTCTTACACCCGGTCGCAAATCTACACTACTTGTACATTCTATCTTAAAAAAGGAATCAAAATAGTGAATTAACATGATTCGCATTTTCGGCCATTTCCACGAACTGCTTTAACGATCTGCGCGGAAAGAAAAGCAGCTGGTACATTATACAGATGTGTGGATAGTTAAATACATTCTTAGTTTTTCCTTTTCTCCCAGATCAGCATGAAATTGGGTAAATGACTGGGTCAAAAATAAATATTTGGTACTATTATTATAATTAAATAGTTGTCATTGGTCATATCTATTTATCCATATCCATCAGCGTGATTTTAGATTTAATAATGCAGAAAAACTGATATTTAGAGCGCTATTTGACTCCAATAAACTATGACGTCATAAGTCTTTATTTCATACAAATCCCATAGAAAATCTTTGTTTTGACATTTAGAAAAAAGATCTGGTTTGAGTTGTTGATAACTTCCTTATTGTTTTTTAGAAAGTAGTTCAGTATTGACTAACTTCCTCCAAAAATTTGGCTGATGGTTAAAAATTCTAGTATAGTATGGAAATCGAAGGTCTTTATATGCGAAAATCGCTTGTTACCGACACTCATACGCTATAAAATGGTAACTTTACTTCAGCGGCGGCGTAAATGGGTAGCGGTCTGCCCCGGGTGCAAAGCATCAAGGGTGACTTTTTAATTTCCAGTATCGTGTTTTAATTTCCAGTATCGTGTTTTAATCAATTATTTTTAAACAACTAATCTGAAGCCGAAAACAAAATGATTTTGTTTAATCTGACCAAAAGTAAGTAAATTAATATGATGAAAGGGAAACTGTCAGAAAAAAGTTGCACATACAGCGCTCTTAACGTCACAGCTATTAAGTCTCACGAGTACGAAAGAGTTAGGGACATCCCCGACATGCTCCCACTCTATCTTCATTTATTAGACTGTCCTTCCGTTTATCCATACGTCCGTCCGTCCGTCTCTCCATCTATCTGATTGTCAGTCTCTTGTAGCGCTCGAAAGTCAGGGCTTTCCCTAGCTTAACATTGATGGCGCTACGGATATCAAGTTATGTCGGTAGTTTCGCTACCCATCAATAGATAGCGTTCTTGATAGTTGAGTGTTTTTTAATTTGCTTAGCAAATAAACTTGTAACGAAAAAAGTCACGTAAGTAAGCATATTTAGTTTAACTTAGGAGACTTCCAAAAAGGAGGAGTTTATCAGTTCCTCGTAATCTTTTTTTATGTATGTTGACCGATTATTCGAAGTCGCCTGGACCGATTTGGAAAATTCTTTTTTGTTTAAAAGTGTATACTTGTCAAGTGTTCCCATAGAAATTTTATCCAAATCGGTTGTGTAGTTTGGGTGTTAAGTCGGTTTTAGTTTTGGAAAACATTTTACTTTGGGGGTGCTAAATAGTAAACCGCCCCAGGAGCAAACCATTGCTACGCCGCTACCCTATGTTATCTCCAGATTTCATTTTTACAACACCATAACTTCAACAATGGCTGAAAATTTAATAGCAATGTGAACAAGTTACATCGTGTACGAGAAGCGACTATTTTTATGACGTCATAAAGGGCCCACGTGCCGTTTATAGCTATTACGGTTGTAATTTAAAAATTCCTTGCTCGACTGCGCACGCAAAGAATTGTAATTTGTTTACTATCTAGCTAGATGCGAGATCCCGACTACGAGAGCGGCTAATAAAGTATGTGTTTTTGAAAAGAGTCCCCCGACCCTAGACTTCTCCATACAAACGTAGTCTACGTTTAATTTTGAAACCACATGTCAGATTCCGGTAAAAATTGGTAATTGTAAAGAAATTGCAATTATCTAGGGTTATAACTGGTTTCCTATCGTAAAATTATGAACTGGAAAGAAAATATAACGATTTAGAAGTTTCCCATACTAATGGTCAAAAATGATATAAAACACTATATTCTATTTCAAGTTCATATTTTTACCGTAGGAAACTAGTTATATACCTAGATAATAGCGATATCTTTGAAATTACAAAATTTTGCCCAAATCGGACATGTCGTTTTGAAATAAAACGTAGACTACGTTTGTATAGAAAGTTGTATTTTGGTCTAGGGTCGGGGTACCCTTAAGTCCTTATTCAATCGATAATCGATACCCAAAAATCGAAAAAAATAATTTTTGACCCTTTCGTAGTAATCTTTTATAGTTTTCGCCATGTCTGTCTGTCTGTCGGTCCGCGGTTTTGGTTAGAGAGACTACAAGTATTAGAAAGCTGTAATTTGGCATGAGTTTGTATATTAATTAACGCCAAAAAAGTGGTAAAACAAAATTTTGAAATAAATATTTGTTTAGCTCTCATTCGAGTAAAGTGCAAGTCATTTTTTTTCCTCGAGTAACCCATCATGTGGGGTATCGTTAAATCAATCTTTTAAAAATATTGTAAGCTTGGAAACTATCTTTACGGAGAAAATATACGGAATAACTACACAGACTGAGGTAGCCCCAAAGTAAGTTTGAGACTTGTGTTATGGGATACTAACTCAACGATACTATATCTCATAACAAATAGATAGATTAACTCATTTCTTTGCTGCTATAACACATAAAAAAATATACACAAATCAGACACAAAAAGAAAATAAACTTCCACCTACCTGTGCTACAGCAATACAAATAGGCTACATATAAATATAAAAATATAGATAAAAAAATCCAAGAAATGTATCCCGGGATTCCTGGGAGTTCCAGTAGGACCCCCTCCCTATAAACACGTTATAAAGGCATGACGGATTGCATGAGCCCATACATTTTGTATGAGGCAAGGCAATTTATATGGAGACCGAATGGGGTAACTTCGCTCCCGGGAGAAACATCCTTTCAATTAATTAGTTTAATTAAATCAACAAGTGTATGTTAATTAGTTTATTTCCTTCAACAACGTAAACAGGTATGTAATATTATTGTCTATCCATAGCCTTATAAACATAATAGAGTTGACGACAGGGTCCAAAAAGTATGATTGTAATTAGTCCATCTTTTAGATTATCGAAAATTATGGACCCGTATTTTTCAGTTTACCAAAAAAGTAAAAAATCACAAAGATACGGAGCGTCAAAGTTCCGGAGTGGGGGCTTGCGACGTCACACTTAAGTAAAAATCGTACCCAGCCGTGACGTCACGCGAAATTTATATGCGCTGTATCTTTGTCATTTTTAGATTCTAAGAGAAAAGAAAAAATACGTGGGCAATATTTTTTAATAATCTAACCGATGGACCAAAAATAATTTTCCATTCGTCATGCCTTCACTCTCACTCTGACACAGTGAGCTTTTTTCACGCACTGGCGCTATCACCAGCCGCAGACGATGAAGATGAGGAAATTAAGGTTCCCAGTACATCCAAGGGAGTCGTTGACGCAGGAAACCAGCAACCTTCACCATCCACCGGACTGCCGCTGCCTGCGCAACGGGCGATGCTACATAGGCCATGCTGAAGCGTTCTATCGGTCTCGTTCCAGCAAACGACAAAACAAAAACGGGAGGAGGAACGGGAAAGGGAGCGGTAATAAAAACAGGAACGGGAACGGGAACTGAAACGGTAAAAGGGAAGGGATACGGGTCCTGTTTTTACCCTCTGGGTAAGGAACCCCAAAAAAGTGATTAGTGAGGGAATGGGCAAAAAATGCAAATCATGTTAACAGGCGATGCGGCTAGCAACCCATCACTGTATTGATTGCTTTTCCATCTTCTCGCCCACCATGACGCTAAAAGTGGCTTTTGGGTCTTGCGGCCCTGGGCTCTGCATTGAACCGCAAGACCCAAAATGCTCTGTCTGCCCCATTACGGATAAAGACGTGATAGTATGTATGTATGTATGTATTGTCATGTTTTCATCGTCTTTTACGATTTGCCAGATCATCATCATTATCATCTTCATCTCAACTCTTCTTCCTTCTACTGAGCCTATACTCAGTAGTACGCCTATGCTTCCAGATCAACATGAAAGAATTTGAGTACCTACACGTACCTAATTTGAAAATTCTGAAGGCTTTTCTCGCTCCGCCAGCTCTTTCAATAAAACCAGGAACCCCATGTAAAACCTACAACCTCATGTAAAACCTGAAACCTCATGTAAAACCTGAAACCTCATGTTAAACTTGGAACCTCATGTTAAACTTGGAACCTCATGTTAAACTTGGAACCTCATATAAAACCTGAAACCTCATGTAAAACCTGAAACCTCATGTTAAACTTGGAACCTCATGTTAAACTTATAACCTCATGGTTCCAGTACCATTAGAGGTACACAAACAGCTAAGTGCCACTGAAATCACTCGTACTGACTGATCGCTGAGTGCTAGATAGTTACATAAACGTTGTTCCTCTTTGTCTTACTGATTCAACCCAGAAGTTATAAAATAAATAAACTAGCTTTTCGTGCGCCTGTTGAGGTAGGCTTAAATATGATTCCAGTTCAGAAAATGGGTAAGTTTATATGGAGGAAATTTGTCCTTGTATGGCGGTCACCTTGAATTTTGAAAAAAATAAAAAAACAAATGACCCTCGTCAAATTGCTCACAACCCCTACATTCTGGAAAAAAAATCACGCCCCTAACCCCAACCGTTTTCGCAGGCCGTACCCCTTCCACATCAGGTTTCTGCAGATCTTCAAATGTCAAATTTTTCTGGTACTCACTGGAGCACCCTCTATACGACCATACATCAACCTAAACCCCACCAACCCCGCAACAGGGCAAACAACTATGTCAATCAGTCAGTGAGTCAGTGAGTGAGTGGAAATATAGATTTATATAAAAAAAAATAAAAAATAAAAAAAAATACTTAGGCATTAACCCATATTTATTTTATTTTATAAAACTTTATTGTTCCAAAGTACAAATATACTTTTAACAAATGGCGGACTTAATGCTAAAAGCATTTTCTCCCAGTCAACCATAGGGATAAACAAAAAAGCATATTCACATTGTAAAATATACAATTTCTTCAAATTTAACTTAAATCTTTATTTACAACTTATGATGATCCTGCCTGACTAAGGGTGAATGATCTTGAGACTTAAAAATAAGAGTGTACTGTTTATCACAGTCTTTATGCACTTGTTTATGCTTCCATAGCATATTGGTCATGTCACAGAATTAATAATAGTATTACATAATGGTCATGTGTAACAACAAGTATCTTGCAGACTTTTTACCTCTCAACAACGAAAACGTAACAAGTTTCTTTGCCATGCAAATTAAAAACGCCCACTGTCAAGCGTTAAACCCCATTAATTTTTGAACCGCTGAACCGATTTCCATCAAACATCGCTTAGAACCATCTCCATTTAATCAGCTTTCAAACAAAAAAACTGCGTCACAATGCTGCGGCTTTCCTTTTAGGCGCTATGATGCAAAAAACAGATAAACACACATCAAACTTAGTCAGAGGTTGAAAAAAGATATTTCTGTATTTTCCACGTCAAACTAGGAGCAAGTCACCGGTCTAAACGAGATCACAACATAGCTTGTGTTGTCGACTGTACAGCTATTTTGCGGCAAACTACCTCGTATTGCGATCCGGAAGATACTGCTACTGAAGCCAAGCATTAGGCTGGGAAAAGACCATTTATAAATATCGATAGAAAATCTTATCTTTGTCACAGAATTAATTTAAGTATTACAGAGAGGGTCGTGCTCCTGCAGTGGAGACAAAAAGACCTGATGATGGTGATGATGATACAGAACGAAAACTCCTAGGGTACTGCGCAATATGCGCCCCGTTCTATTTTTATTGATGCTAGACAGTTGAAGATGTATTCCTGATGCCGCTATAACAACAAACTAAGAATAGAATATAAAAAATATTTAAGTGTATCCTATACAACAAACGTAATTTTTTATAGATTAGTTATTAGTGTTACGGAACCCTTCAGCAGCCTAACACAAGGCGAGAACAGGGGAGAGGTGCGAGGATGGAGAACGGGGACACATAGGTACCTCCGGTGGACTAGCGTGGTTACCAATACACCACGGAGGTCATCTGATCAGTGTTACCAATTTTTTCTTGTCCCTTTATTATCCTTGGAGATGAAAGGCCGGAGACCTAAACTATTCATTTTATATAATTTTTCAAAACTACAAACCAACTTTACCCCCAAACTACACAACAGATTTTGATAAATTTCGCAAAGTATACCCTTTTAAATAAAAAAAAGAATTTTCCAAATCGATTTGACTTTGAATAATCGGTGAAAATAAATAAAAAAGATCGCGACGAATTGATAACCTCCTCCTTTTTGAAGTCGGTTAAATATAGTCATCATCATCATCAGAGGTGCTATTTTTCAAACGCGGAGTCACTAAACGAACGGTTTTTGTATGGAAAAACCATTCGTTTAGGTGATTCCGAGTTTCGAAAATAGCACTTCAGGTCTTTTGTCTCCACTGCAGGAGCACGACCCTCTTTATACTACCAGACCCATACTTGGCCAGAGCAGCTAGAGGACTTGGCCTACACTCGCCTCGCTGGCCAGACGGGTTGGAGAGGTCTCATTGATGTTCATAAGCTTTGTTCAGCTTGTATTCCCTAAGTCGCCTTCTACGACATCCACGGGAGGACTTGGAGTGGTCCTATTCTACTCTGCCGGAAACCACACAGCAATAACCAAAATAACTCTCAAACTCATTTTGGTTTATATGCCGCTGAATATCTTCTGCGGAAGTAAACCGCGAAAACTTAATTGAATCCAACAAACCCGCAGTTTTAATGAATGTCCGAACGCTCCGCTGTTTGGACAGCACACATATTGGAACAGTACCAGAAGCTGGAATCAAATAGAATTTGACACTGAATAGCTTAACTTTAGTGGGTATACCTATAGGATGCCTACCCATCGCCGTAAACATAATTACTTCTTTTTCTTGTCACTAGATGGGCGCTATAGGCTATTCCCATTATTTGAATACAATAGTTATAAGTTTACTTTGCTATTAAAGCCTGAAATAAACGATTCTTATTTTATTTTATGTTTTATTTCAGTAGTACTTTAATTTTTTTTTTTGTTTTGATAAGTATATATTCTGAACTCATTAATTTAATCACTCTTTTAATGTACTCTTAATTAATTAAATATGACTTATATGAAATGCAGTAAATATAATAATATTTATAAAGTATATTCTATACTTTCTTTGTTTTTTTATTTGCTAGTCATGTGTGCAGCCATCTCTGTGTGCCTACCCGCAACTGCCAAGTTTGTCTCCTTACGGCATTTTTATTACAATAGTTTGTATGGCGTTAGGTTTCTGTTACTTTAGTATATAATTATATTATCTTTGCCAAAACCCAATAGATATTGAAAATTCACAAGCTCCATTATTATAAAGCTCCCGAGCTAGCAGCGAAAAATTCATTTAAATTGGAAACTTTGAAATCTGCTTGCAACCAGCGTGTCAGTCACCGAGCCACAATCCTGCTGATATAGGAAATTCGTCCATTTTCGATTCGTCCGTCGAACGGTATTTTCAATACAAACATGAATTTGCACATGAGAATCTCAACAATTTTAACCGAATCTCACAAAAGGAGGTTGTTAATTCGTAGCGATATTTTTTGTTGGTTTTAACTCTTTATTGCACATTTAAATATAAACAAATTGGTGACAAGAGGGTTGGCTCATATCTCGCGCAGAGGATTGCAGTAGCTATTTAGCGCGGGAATGCAGCCAGTGTTCTTGGCACCATGCCACATGATCAAGATTTAGATTTTAATTTAGTTTTTTAATTTAGATACTAATTTATATTTTTAATTTAGTTTTTGATAAAAAGTATCCTATTTAAATTAAAAAAAAAAAGAAACTAATTATAATTATGAATAACAAATTACAAAAAATTATGCATTTGAAAATAAAAATGTACAACGGGAAATGTTTTAATGTATGTTCACCGATTATTTGTAGACGCCTAGCCCGATTTGAAAAATTCTTTTTTTTGTTTGGAAGGGTATATTTTCGAGGTGGAAACCATAGAAATACTATCAAAATCGATTGTGTTGTTTGGTGGTCGGTCGGTTTTTAGTTTTGAGAAATTATTCTCGACTGTCACGGGTATTTAAGTCGGTTTTTTGTTAACGCTTTTATTAAAATTCATAAAATGTTTATTGTTTAGGTAAATATATAAGTATTTAATATACTTTTCAGTTCGGGACTGAAATAAATGTCTTACGAAGAAAATAAGGCTAAAACCACGTTCGGTGCAACCCAGATATGTAATACTATTATTAATTCTGTGACCCAGACACCTCAGCAAAAAGAAAAAAAAATGGCATGTTTCGCTCGTTCCCTAGTATGCATTAATTTATTATCTAATGAGTTCAAAACCATTTAACTTTCTTGAACTTAGTAAGAACGTAGCCACCCAGAGGTTCTGGGTTCGATCCCCGGTCAGGGCAAGTTGGAAAATGGCCTTTTTCAAATTGTTCTGGGTCTTGGATGTTTATCTATATATTTACTTATTATAAAATATAGTATCGTTGAGTTAGTATCCCATACCACAAGTCTCGAACTTACTTTGGGGCTAGCTCAATCTGTGTAATTTATATTTATATATTTATTTCAAAGTCCAAATGACTACATAAGGCAGAAATTGACAACTAACTACATATAGGAAATAATAGTTCAGACTTAGTGAAATAGTGCCTACATATTTATATCAGATCCTTATGTTAAGGTGTACCTTAACATAAGGATCTGATATAAATATGTTTTCATGCTTTAATAAACTTCTATGACCTTCGAAGAAGAGAAGCAGCTGGTGTATTCCAAAATTTATATTGCCCGCAGACTAGCATGGACCACTTATCGATAATTTAAATCTCTTTATCGACACAAAGTTCTCTCACTACGAAACATCGCTAATCTTCATCGAGACGAAGAGCCGATCAAGCCGATTACGAGGCCCCACGAGCACACAGCAAAACAACCCTTATTTCCATTACAATACTTACTATTTTCCTTACACAACTGCACTCAAAGATTAACATAATAGTCACGAAGAGTTTTGAATCTTAACTTAAGGGAACAAAGTTAAGTTTCGAGTTTTTGTGAGAAGTGGAACAGCTGATTGGAGATTGCTTATAAAAAGCTGTGTTAATTGATCTCTTGAGGCGGATACAATGTTATAAAATTTTACGAAGAAAGGAATTGTGGCTGCCTTGTGGCTTCCACCTAAAATAGAACAACTACCTCCCCTTGACGACCTCCGTGGCAAGTTGACATGGCCTTTTTCAAATTGTCCCGGGTCTTGGATGTTTATCTTTATATGTATTTATTATAAAATATACTTATCTGGTATCGCTGAGTTAGTATCCCTTAACACAAGTCTCGAACTTACTTTGGGGCTAGCTCAATCAGTGTAATTTGTCCCTATATATATTTATACTGGCTGTGCCCGTGGGCTTCCCCGAAGAAATTTCGGGATAAAAACTATCCTATGTCCTTTCCTGGATATTAAACTATATCCATATAAATTTTCATCTAAATAGGTTTAGTGATTGAAGCGTGAAGTGTTAACAAACAAAAGTTAAACAAATTATTTATTTTTGAGGATGTCGTAAGAGGCGACTAAAGGACTTAAACAGTGCTACAACTGTATTCCCAGGAGAGATGACGTCAGGCTGGTTGGTGACTTTCGTAAAATTTCAGTCAAATTGTTTAAATTGTTCCGGCTATTCATTCTCGATTTCTCATAGTCTTCGGCTTTCTTGGGTGATCATTGATTTGGAAATGAAAAAGCGGAAAAGCGCTCCAAAGCAGCACCATTTAGGAGACAACTGGGAAAGCGCTAAAATGAAGAATGTTCATATAAAAAGTAAAAAAATAATAATACGTGAAACTAAATAAAAGCTTGTAAAAACTATAGTATACTATAGTATGTAGTAAGTTTACAACCAATGTGTGTTACCAGTGATGACATGTGGCTCTGAAACGTGGTCTCTTACTATGGGTCTCATAAGAAGGCTCAAGGTCGTGCAACGCGCTATGGAAAGGGCTATGCTCGGTGTTTCTCTACGGAAATAAGAAAATTCGTAAGAGAACTAAAGTCACTGACATAGTCCAGCGGATTAGCTCGTTGAAATGGCAGTGGGCGGGACACATACCGCGACGTATCGATGGCCGATGGGGCAAAAAAAATCTGGAATGGCGACCACGTACAGGCAAGCGAAGCGTAGAACACTCACCCACAAGGTGGTCTGACGACAAGGTCGCTGGAAGGCGCTGGATGCAAGCCGCTCTAGATCGGTCATTTTGGAAATCTTTGGGAGAGGCCTATGTCCAGCAGTGGACGTTATGCGGCTGAAATAATGATGAATTATTAATAAAATAAATAGTTTTGATTTTATTCATGAAAGAAGATGAAAATTGACCATTCTTTGTTCCATATGGTTCATTGCTTGTAGATCACAAGAAAACTGTAAGAATTCTATCGTAGTATCGTAACGCTAACGAGATCCCCTCGCACTTAGCATGTAAAATTTAGCTTTGAGCCGTGCTTCGGAGGGCACATTAAGCCGCCGGTCCCGGTCACTGTCTTTGACATTGGTCGTTACCTAAAACCATGTCAGAGGCCTTTAAGGCGGTTTAAAAACTCTGACACTAGTGTTAGTCACTAACACACACGAGAAGAAGAAGAAGAAGATTTAGCTTGGATTTATTCGACAATATGGCGAGGCCTACTTCCTTATTTGTTAACCTTTAGTTACATATGTGTTCGCGAATTACGCCATTTAATTTGGAAAACGGGGTCCTGATTTCGATCCAGCTTGGCGGAAATAATTGAACTAGTTTAGGCCTCCTACAAACAACTCCCAAACTATGGGAGGATAGACTGTTTAATAACTCTTTTCATAACCCTTCATAAGGAGCTCGGGGTAAGTATTGCTAGCGCTTTTGCAAGTTTAGCAAACCCGATCGTGGTCCGATTTCGAGCTGCTCCGTGCATCTGTAGCCACGTTAAACTCCATGGTTCTAACTGTCATAATTGTATGGCAGTCGTCAAGCTTTACCAGATAAGCTAAGGCAGCTTAAAAAATCTGACACTGTGTTGGCCACAAACAAAAAACAAAAAACTATTCTTTACCTATCCTACCATCTAATCAATTTTTCTTAAAGACTAAATTAATTATTACATACAGTATCTCCGGCCCTAGGCTCTGTCTACCCCTTATAAGATAAAGACGTAATAGTGTATGTAACTAGATCTAATGTCAATAATTTCATAATAATTAATATCTACATCTGAAAACTAACGTGAAAGTACCATTACCTAGATCGAACTTGTTACTTCTCACGCACAAACGGCTGGACCAATTTTGATAAAATTTGGTGTGCAGGAAGCTGGAAGGCTACTTTAAGCGCGAATAACACCGCGGTAAGAAAAAGACCTTAAAACCTTCAATGTCCTTTGTCCTCAGCCTTTTCCTTCAAGGATCTTTACTATCAACATGGAAAAAACGATTAAAGCAATTATAATTGCTTTGTTTGTCCGCTACGAGGAAACGGACGTTGTACCGACTTTAATAAGGATTTTGTACGGTTTAGCACACTTTCTTTGTATAGACATACGCATAGTAAGTACATAAAATCTGTATGAAGGTCAACTACAAAATTAATGTTTATTACTTAGCTTTGATAGTGTTCCTTTAAACTCCGTTATGTTTTACTGCTGTGAATTTATTCACGTGCCCATATATTATTATAATTTATAACCGTTTAGCAGATAGAAGGGGGAGACACTTGACTCTAACAAAAATTTGCATACTAAATATTTCAGACCTTTCTTTAAAACCAAATATTTCAGGAATAGATCCCTAAATCGAAAACTGGCGTTCCCAAGCTTTAAATATTTTTAAAAGACCTATTCAACGATGCCTCGTACAAATATACACACGCCATAGTACACTATGGGTTACGATCTCGAATACCCATAGTAGACTATGGGTATTCGAGAAAAAAATGACTCCCACTTGTATGAGAGATATCCTAAACTTTTTTGAAGTGAAAACTTCTTTAGCGGCGTTGTGCACTTTTTTTTGAATGGGTAAAAAATCTTAAACTCGCGTCAGGACCACGTGTCCTGATCGAAAATTCGTAAGACGGCGCAGGGCGCTTGCGCGAATGTTCGTTTGTGTTTATGTTACGTTACGTTCGTGTGTGTAATGTGTCATGCTTGTGACATTTGTGACAGACTGTGGTTCAGAAAAGATTTGAAATATTTTATACTGATAATTAAAGCAATTCGTGCAAAATTATTCCCTAACCATTCCAAAATATCAAAAATGCACAACGTTAATATTCAAGTTTTCACTTCTGCCGGCACTCCCAGAGTGCAACCCGTCGTTTTTTTTTAATATTGTACTTTACCACTTTTTTGATCATGACTATACATACTCGTACCAAATTACAGCTCTCTAGTACTTACAGTGTTTGATTAAAACCACGGACGGACAGACACAGAAATAGCGAAACTACAAGGGTTTCTTGTTTACTACGGAACCCTTCTTCTTCTTATCGTGTGTGTTAGTGACTAACACTAGTGTCAGAGTTTTTAAACCGCCTTAAAGGCCTCTGACATGGTTTTTAGGTAATGTCAAAGACAGTGACCAGGACCGATGGCTTAACGTGCCCTCCGAAGCACGGATCATCTTGCTAATCAGACAATTAGGTGATCAGCCTACAATGTCCTAACTAAACTAGGACAACAACACAATGTCGTTGCCCCCGCCGGGAGTCGAACCCGCGACCTCTGGGTATGAGCCAAACGCTCTGACCATTACACCACGTAGGCAGTTACGGAACCCTAAAAAAGGAGAAACATTTAAGTCCGTGTTCGGCCCGCCCAATAGAAGCATAGAGTAGCATTCGTCGAATTAGCCCTAATTTATTGCAGCCTACAACGCTGCGGCACACTTTGCGAGTACGAGCAGCAGTTAAGCTGGGGCACACCGAGAGGATCATATTCTAAAACAAAAACCGGCGTAGGGCGAGTCGGACTCGCTCACGAAGATTTCGTACAATCCCTCTATACATAACTAGGAGTTCGCCGCGAACCTAGACCTCGCGATTATTATTTTTAAGGCATTTTTATTATATTTCAAAAACTACTTAACCGACTTTGATGCCCAACGAACTTGAAAATTCTATTGATATTTCCTACATGCTTGCTAAATTTCATCAAAATCTGACTGGAATCGGTTCGGCAGTTATCACGGTACAAACATACATACAATGTGTTTTCGCCCCCAACTCGATTTAGTGCCTTGGCACAGAATAAATATGCCTTTGGACACGTCATCACGCGTGAACGGCACCTATGTGAACCTGGAACCCGACTTAATTTTTTTTTATTTTTTCTAAACGCATACGTTTGCACCCGGTACGTACTCGTTTGTACCAACTTTTTTTTCGTTTGTACCTAAAGGGGTTGGGAGATATCGGGGGTGCAAAATATGCAGAACCCGACTTAGAGGAAACAGTTTTTTTTCAATTGTATACGTTTGTACTCTGTATGAAATGGTTTGTACCAAATTTTTTTTCGTTTGTACCTATAGGGGTTGGGAGATATCGGGGGTGCAATATACGCAGAATCCGACTATGAGGAATCGATTTTTTTTCAATTGTATACGTTTGCACTACGTATGTACTCGTTTGTACCATTTTTTTTGTTGTTTGTATCTTAAGGGGTTAATAAATACAGGGGGTTGCAATATACATAGAACCCGACTTTGAGAAATCGATCTTTTTTCATATGTATATGTTTTTCCTCCGTATGTATTTGTTTGTACCAATTTTTTTTCGTTTGTATCTTATAGGTTTGGGTATCTCTCAAACCCTAAAGGTATGTATGTACGTACGGGGGGTGCAAAATACAAAATTTCGAGATAATCAAAATCTGCGAGCGGGGTTAGATTCGCCATCGTTTGTACCCGTTTGTACCACCAAAATATTCGTTTGTACCTCAAGGGGTTTAGAATGAACGGAATTTTTAAAACTGGGAACAGAATTTTTAAACCAAAAACCGGGTTTTTGGGCAATTTTCGAGATAATTAAAATCTGCAAGCGGGGTTAGTTTCGCCATCGTTTGTAGACGTTTGTACCACCAAAAGTTTCCTTTGTACCTCAAGGGGTTCAGAATACGCGATTTTTTTATAAAACTGAGAACCGGTTTTTTGCCAATTTTCCAGAAAATCAGAACCTGCAAGTGGGGTTAGATTCGCCATCGTTTGTACCCGTTTGTACCACCAAAAGTTTCGTTTGTACCTCAAGGGGTTTAGAATGAACGGAATTTTTAAGACTGGGAACAGGTATTTTGGCCATTTTTCGAGATAATTAAAATCTGCAAGCGGGGTTAGATTCGCCATTGTTTGTACCCGTTTGTACCATCGCAAGTTTCGTTTGTACCTCAAGGGGTTCAGAATAAGCGATTTTTTTTAAAACTGAGAACCGATTTTTCTCCAATTTTCCAGAAAATCAAAACCTGCAAGTAGGGTTGGATTCGCCATCGTTTGTACCCGTTTGTACCATCGCAAGTTTCGTTTGTACCTCAAGGGGTTCAGAATTAGCGAAATTTTTAAAACTGGGAACCGGTATTTCGGCCATTTTTCAAAACACTTAAAATCTGCGAGTGGAGTTAGATTCGCCATCGTTTGTAGACGTTTGTACCACCAAAAGTTTCGTTTGTACCTCAAGGGGTTTAGAACGAACGGATTTTTAAAACAAGGAACACGTATTTTGTCATTTTTCGAGATAATTAAAATCTGTAAGAGGGGTTAGATTCGCCGTCGTTTGTAGACGTTTGTACCACCAAGAGTTTCGTTTGTACCTCAAGGGGTTCAGAATTAGCGAAATTTTTAAAACTGGGAACAGGTATTTTGGCCATTTTTCGAGATAATTAAAATCTGCAAGCGGGGTTAGATTCGCCATCGTTTGTAGACGTTGGTACCACCATAAGTTTCGTTTGTACCTTAAGGGGTTCAGAATAAGCGAATTTTTTTAAAACTGAGATCCGGTTTTTTGCCAATTTTCCAGAAAATCAAAACCTGCAAGTGGGGTTAGATTCGCCATCGTTTGTACCCGTTTGTACCATCGCAAGTTTCGTTTGTACCTCAAGGGGTTCAGAATTAGCGAAATTTATAAAACTGGGAATCGGTTATTTGGCCGTTTTTCAAAACACTAAATATCTGCGAGCGGGTTTAGATTCGCCATCGTTTGTACCCGTTTGTACCGCCAAAAGTTTCGTTTGTACCTCAAGGGGTTTAGAATGAACGGAATTTTTAAAACTGGGAACCGGTATTTTGGCCATTTTTCGAGATAATTAAAATCTGCAAGCAGGGTTAGATTCGCCGTCGTTTGTAGACGTTTGTACCACCAAAAGTTTCGTTTGTACCTCAAGGGGTTCAGAATTAGCGGAATTTTTAAACTGAAAACCGGGTTTTTGGGCAATTTTCGAGATAATTAAAATCTGCAAACGGGGTTAGATTCGCCATTTTTCGAGATAATAAAAATCTGCGAGCGGGGTTAGATTCGCCGTCGTTTGTAGACGTTTGTACCACCAAAAGTTTCGTTTGTACCTCAAGGGGTTTAGAATGAACGGAATTTTTAAAACTGGGAACAGGTATTTTGGCCATTTTTCGAGATAATTAAAATCTGCAAGCGGGGTTAGATTCGCCGTCGTTTGTAGACGTTTGTACCACCAAAAGTTTCGTTTGTACCTCAAGGGGTTCAGAATAAGCGATATTTTATAAAACTGAGAACCGGTTTTTTGCCAATTTTCCAGAAAATCAGAACCTGCAAGTGGGGTTAGATTCGCCATCGTTTGTACCCGTTTGTACCATCGCAAGTTTCGTTTGTACCTCAAGGGGTTCAGAATTAGCGAAATTTTTAAAACTGGGAACCGATATTTTGGCCATTTTTCGAGATAATCAAAACCTGCAAGCGGTGTTAGATTCGCGATCGTTTGTACCCGTTTGTACCACCAAAAGTTTCGTTTTCACCTCAAGGGGTTTCGAATTAGCGGAATTTTTAAAACTGGCAACCGGTATTTTGGCCATTTTTCGAGATAATCAAAATGTGCAAGCGGGGTTAGATTCGTCATCGTTTGTATACGTTTGTACCACCAAAAGTTTCGTTTGTACCTCAAGGAGTTTTGAATTAGCGGAATTTTTAAAACTGGGAACCGGTATTTCGGGCATTTTTCGAGATAATTAAAATCTGCAAGCGGGGTTAGTTTCGCCATCATTTGTAGACGTTTGTACCAACAAAAGTTTCGTTTGTACCTCAAGGGGTTCAGAATAAGCGATTTTTTTATAAAACTGAGAACCGGTTTTTTGCCAATTTTCCAGAAAATCAGAACCTGCAAGTGGGGTTAGATTCGCCATCGTTTGTACCCGTTTGTACCATCGCAAGTTTTGTTTGTACCTCAAGGGGTTCAGAATTAGCGAAATTTTTAAAAACTGGGAACCGGTATTTTGGCCATTTTTCGAGATACTTGTAATCTGCAAGCGGGGTTAGATTCGCCGTCGTTTGTAGACGTTTGTACCACCAAGAGTTTCGTTTGTACCTCAAGGGGTTCAGAAGTAGCGAAATTTTTAAAACTGAGAACCGGTTTTTTGCCAATTTTCCAGAAAATCAGAACCTGCAAGTGGGGTTAGATTCGCCATCGTTTGTACCCGTTTGTACCATCGCAAGTTTCGTTTGTACCTCAAGGGGTTCAAAATTAGCGAAATTTTTAAAACTGGGAACCGGTATTTTGGCCATTTTTCGGGATAATTGAAATCTGCAGGCAGGGTTAGATTCGCCGTCGTTTGTAGACGTTTGTACCACCAAGAGTTTCGTTTGTACCTCAAGGGGTTCAGAATTAGCGAAATTTTTAAAACTGGGAAACTGTTTTTTGGCCATTTTTCGAGATAATAAAAACCTGCAAGCGATGTTAGATTCGCGATCGTTTGTACCCGTTTGTACCACCAAAAGTTTCGTTTGTACCTCAAGGGGTTTCGAATTAGCGGAATTTTTAAAACTGGGAACCGGTATTTTGGCCATTTTTCAAGATAATCAAAATGTGCAAGCGGGTTTAGATTCGTCATCGTTTGTATACGTTTGTACCACCAAAAGTTTCGTTTGTACCTCAAGGGCTTTCGAATTAGCGGAATTTTTAAAACTGGGAACCGGTATTTCGGCCATTTTTCGAGATAATTAAAATCTGCAAGCGGGGTTAGTTTCGCCATCATTTGTAGACGTTTGTACCACCAAAAGTTTCGTTTGTACCTCAAGGGGTTTAGAATGAACGGAATTTTTAAAACTGGGAACCGGTATTTTGGCCATTTTTCGAGATAATTAAAATCTGCAAGCGGGGTTAGATTCGCCATCGTTTGTACCCGTTTGTACCATCGCAAGTTTCGTTTGTACCTCAAGGGATTCTGAATTAGCGAAATTTTTAAAAAAAAATTTAAAATATAAAAAAATCGCTTATTCTGAACCCCTTGAGGTACAAACGAAACTTTTGGTGGTACAAACGTCTACAAACGATGGCGAATCTAACCATGCTTGCAGATTTTAATTATCTCGAAAAATGGCCAAAATACCGGTTCCCAGTTTTAAAAATTCCGCTAATTCGAAACCCCTTGAGGTACAAACGAAACTTTTGGTGGTACGAACGGGTACAAACGATGGCGAATTTAACTCCCCTCGCAGATTTTAAGTGTTTTGAAAAATGGCCAAAGTACCGGTTCCCAGTTTTAAAAATTTCGCTAATTTTAAACCCCTTGAGGTACAAACGAAACTTGCGATGGTACAAACGGGTACAAACGATGGCGAATCTAACCCCACTTGCAGGTTTTGATTTTCTGGAAAATTGGCAAAGAACCGGTTCCTAGTTTTAAAAATTTCGCTAATTCTGAACCCCTTAAGGTACAAACGAAACTCTTGGTGGTACAAACGTCTACAAACGACGGCGAATCTAACCCCGCTTGCAGATTTCAATTATCTCGAAAAATGGCCAAAATACCGTTTCCCAGTTTTAAAAATTTCGCTAATTTTGAACCCCTTGAGGTACAAACGAAACTTGCGATGGTACAAACGGGTACAAACAATGGCGAATCTAACCCCACTTGCAGGTTTTGATTTTCTGGAAAATTGGCAAAAAACCGGTTCTCAGTTTTATAAAAAAATCGCTTACTCTGAACCCCTTGAGGTACAAACGAAACTTTTGGTGGTACAAACGTCTACAAACGATGGCAAATCTAATCCCGCTTGCAGATTTTAATGATCTCGAAAAATGGCAAAAATACCGGTTCCCAGTTTTTACAAATTCCGCTAATTCGAAACCCCTTGAGGTACAAACGAAACTTTTTGTGGTACAAACGTCCACAAACGATGGCGAATCTAACCATGCTTGCAGATTTTAATTATCTCGAAAAATGGCCAAAATACCGGTTCCCAGTTTTAAAAATTCCGCTAATTCGAAACCCCTTGAGGTACAAACGAAACTTTTGGTGGTACAAACGTATACAAACGATGACGAATCTAACCCCACTTGCACATTTTGATTATCTCGAAAAATGGCCAAAATACCGGTTCCCAGTTTTAAAAATTCCGCTAATTCGAAACCCCTTGAGGTACAAACGAAACTTTTGGTGCTACAAACGGGTACAAACGATCGCGAATCTAACACCGCTTGCAGGTTTTGATTATATCGAAAAATGGCCAAAAAACCGGTTCTCAGTTTTAAAAATTCCGCTAATTCTGAACCCCTTAAGGTACAAACGAAACTTTTGGTGGTACAAACGGGTACAAACGATCGCGAATCTAACACCGCTTGCAGGTTTTGATTATCTCGAAAAATGGCCAGAAAACCGGTTCTCAGTTTTAAATATTCCGCTAATTCTGAACCCCTTGAGGTACAAACGAAACTTTTGGTGGTACAAACGTCTACAAACGATGGCGAATCTAACCCCGCTTGCACATTTTGATTATCTGGAAAATTGGCAAAAAACCGGTTCTCAGTTTTAAAAATTCCGCTAATTCTGAACTCCTTGAGGTACAAACGAAACTTTTGATGGTACAAACGTCTACAAACGATGGCGAATCTAACCCCGCTTGCAGATTTTAATTATCTCGAAAAATGGCCAACATACCGGTTCCCAGTTTTAAAAATTCCGCTAATTCGAAACCCCTTGAGGTACAAACGAAACTTTTGGTGGTACAAACGGGTATAAACGATGGCGAATCTAACGCCACTCGCAGATTTTAAGTGTTTTGAAAAATGGCCAAAGTACCGGTTCCCAGTTTTAAAAATTTCGCTAATTTTAAACCCCTTGAGGTACAAACGAAACTTGCGATGGTACAAACGGGTACAAACGATGGCGAATCTAACCCCACTTGCAGGTTTTGATTTTCTGGAAAATTGGCAAAAATCGGTTCCCAGTTTTAAAAATTTCGCTAATTCTGAACCCCTTGAGGTACAAACGAAACTCTTGGTGGTACAAACGTCTACAAACGACGGCGAATCTAACCCAGCTTGCAGATTTCAATTATCTCGAAAAATGGCCAAAATACCGGTTCCCAGTTTTAAAAATTTCGCTTATTCTGAACCCCTTGAGGTACAAACGAAATTTGCGATGGTACAAACGGGTACAAACGATGGCGAATCTAACCCCACTTTCAGGTTTTGATTTTCTGGAAAATTGGCAAAAAACCGGTTCTCAGTTTTAAAAAAATTCGCTTATTCTGAACCCCTTGAGGTACAAACGAAATTTGCAATGGTACAAACGGGTACAAACGATGGCGAATCTAACCCCACTTTCAGGTTTTGATTTTCTGGAAAATTGGCAAAAAACCGGTTCTCAGTTTTATAAAAAATTCGCTTATTCTGAACCCCTTGAGGTACAAACGAAACTTTTGGTGGTACAAACGTCTACAAACGACGGCGAATCTAACCCCGCTTGCAGATTCTAATTATCTCGAAAAATGGCAAAAATACCGGTTCCCAGTTTTAAAAATTCCGCTAATTCGAAACCCCTTGAGGTACAAACGAAACTTTTGGTGGTACAAACGTCTACAAACGATGACGAATCTAACACCGCTTGCTTATTTTGATTATCTCGAAAAATGGCTAAAATACCGGTTCTCAGTTTTATAAAAAAATCGCTTATTCTGAACCCCTTGAGGTACAAACGAAACTCTTGGTGGTACAAACGTCTACAAACGACGGCGAATCTAACCCCACTTGCAGATTTTAACTATCTCGAAAAATGGCCAAAATACGTGTTCCCAGTTTTAAAAATCCGTTCATTCTAAACCCCTTGAGGTACAAACGAAACTTTTGGTGGTACAAACGTCTACAAACGATGGCGAATCTAAATCCGTTTGCAGATTTTAATTATCTCGAAAATTGCCCAAAAACCCGGTTTTCAGTTTAAAAATTCCGCTTATTCTGAACCCCTTGAGGTACAAACGAAACTTTTGTGGTACAAACGTCTACAAACGACGGCGAATCTAACCCCGCTTGCAGATTTTAATTATCTCGAAAAATGGCCAAAATACCGGTTCCCAGTTTTAAAAATTCCGTTCATTCTAAACCCCTTGAGGTACAAACGAAACTTTTGGTGGTACAAACGTCTACAAACGCCGGCGAATCTAACCCCGCTCGCAGATTTTTATTATCTCGAAAAATGGCGAATCTAACCCCGTTTGCAGATTTTAATTATCTCGAAAATTGCCCAAAACACCCGGTTTTCAGTTTAAAAATTCCGCTAATTCTGAACCCCTTGAGGTACAAACGAAACTTTTGGTGGTACAAACGTCTACAAACGACGGCAAATCTAACCCCGCTTGCAGATTTTAATTATCTCGAAAAATGGCCAAAATACCGGTTCCCAGTTTTAAAAATTCCGTTCATTCTAAACCCCTTGAGGTACAAACGAAACTTTTGGCGGTACAAACGGGTACAAACGATGGCCAATCTAACCCCGCTCGCAGATATTTAGTGTTTTGAAAAATGGCCAAAGAACCGATTTCCAGTTTTATAAATTTCGCTAATTCTGAACCCCTTAAGGTACAAACGAAACTTGCGATGGTATAAACGGGTACAAACGATGGCGAATCTAGCCCCACTTGCAGGTTTTGATTTTCTGGAAAATTGGCAAAAAACCGGTTCTCAGTTTTAAAAAAATTCGCTTATTCTGAACCCCTTGAGGTACAAACGAAACTTACGGTGGTACAAACGTCTACAAACGATGGCGAATCTAACCCCGCTTGCAGATTTTAATTATCTCGAAAAATGGCCAAAATACCTGTTCCCAGTTTTAAAAATTTCGCTAATTCTGAACCCCTTGAGGTACAAACGAAACTCTTGGTGGTACAAACGTCTACAAACGATGGCGAATCTAACCCCACTTACAGATTTTAGTTATCTCGAAAAATGGCCAAAATACGTGTTCCTAGTTTTAAAAATCCGTTCGTTCTAAACCCCTTGAAGTACAAACGAAACTTTTGGTGGTACAAACGTCTACAAACGATGGCGAATCTAACCCCGCTTGCACATTTTGATTATCTGAAAAATTGGCAAAAAACCGGTTCTCCGTTTTAAAAATTCCGCTAATTCTGAACTCCTTGAGGTACAAACGAAACTTTTGGTGGTACAAACGTCTACAAACGATGGCGAAACTAACCCCGCTTGCAGATTTTAATTATCTCGAAAACTGCCCAAAAACCCGGTTTTTAGTTTAAAAATTCTGTTCCCAGTTTTAAAAATTCCGTTCATTCTAAACCCCTTGAGGTACAAACGAATATTTTGGTGGTACAAACGGGTACAAACGATGGCGAATCTAACCCCGCTCGCAGATTTTGATTATCTCGAAATTTTGTATTTTGCACCCCCCGTACGTACATACATACCTTTAGGGTTTGAGAGATACCCAAACCTATAAGGTACAAACGAAAAAAATTTGGTACAAACAAATACATATGGAGGAAAAACATATACATATGAAAAAAGATCGATTTCTCAAAGTCGGGTTCTATGTATATTGCAACCCCCTGTATTTATTAACCCCTTAAGATACAAACAACAAAAAAAATGGTACAAACGAGTACATACGTAGTGCAAACGTATACAATTGAAAAAAAATCGATTCCTCATAGTCGGATTCTGCGTATATTGCACCCCCGATATCTCCCAACCCCTATAGGTACAAACGAAAAAAAATTTGGTACAAACCATTTCATACAGAGTACAAACGTATACAATTGAAAAAAAACTGTTTCCTCTAAGTCGGGTTCTGCATATTTTGCACCCCCGATATCTCCCAACCCCTTTAGGTACAAACGAAAAAAAAGTTGGTACAAACGAGTACGTACCGGGTGCAAACGTATGCGTTTAGAAAAAATAAAAAAAAATTAAGTCGGGTTCCAGGTTCACATAGGTGTGAACGGCTGGAGAGATTGAAATGAAATTTGGTTTGGATATCGGAGACCCGGGGAAGGTCATAGGATAGTTTTTATCCCGAAATTTTGACGCAGAGCAAAGCCCGCTGGCACTGCTAGTTACCTATAAAAAATCATGTTTATTGTATAGGAGCCTGAATATTTATTTATTCTGTATTTAGTATTTTTATAGCGGCAACAGAAATAAATCATTTATGAAAATGTAAACTGTCTAGCTATCACGGTTACTGAGATACAGCCTGGTGACAGATTTCGTCGATCGGCTACTACTGGCTGCTAGATGACTAGATCTATGCGGGAAGAGAAGCAGTTAGATTTTTTTTTCTAATTCTAAGGTACATGCTAAAGACATAAAATATTTTTTACTGCGTAAGGTGCATACTAAACCTTTGTTTAGAAATAAATAAATGAATATACATGGACAAATTACACTGATTGATCTAGCCCCAAAGTAAGTTCTAGACTTGTGTTATGGGATACTAACTCAACGATACTATATTTTATAACAAATACATATCTAGATAAATATCCAAGACCCAGGACATTTTGAAAATGGCAATTTTCCAACTTGCCCTGACCGGGAATCGAACACGGGACCTCTGGGTGGCGGACTAGCAAGGTGACCACTACGCCACGGAGGTCGTCAATTCTCTGGTACATGCCATAGACCTAAAAATATTTTTTACTGCGTAAGGTACATGCTTCTATTTTCTCCTAGACTAGAATGGAATGAAATTTGTGTGGATGGATTTAGGATATTAGACCTCGCTCGGTGTACTCCGACCCCTAGTTAGTTGTATACGGGCTGTACGCCGAACACATTTCGCGCCCGGTGGGCCCGCTGTAGTGGTACCTATCTCATTTAGCAGCCAGTAATCAGCTAGAGATGGAGAACACTTCCCATTTTAGTACAAATGAACTCGTATTTTAAAAAAAAATTGCACAAAATAAGTAAATATCTACAGGACACCATAATTATTTATATAAAAACTAAATAACCTACCTTAATGAAAGTAATAAAACTATAAACTAAAATAATCTAATTAAAAACGTTACTGCAGAGTAAAAAATTGCCGGGCCTTTTTTATTTGTAAATATTAGTTTGTAGCGTATTGTAATGAGTAGTTTTTTAATATTTATTTTATTTTTTAAGAAAATCTAATGTATATACATATATTTTTTTTTCGTCTACAGTTATTATTACAAATAATTAAAAATAAAACATTAAATAAAAAAAGAACCCCAGACCGCTACGGTCGCAGGGCACCTAAGAGACTGGCGGCATTGCCTCGTTGTATGGCCAGACTTAATCTTTGGCCAAAATGCGCACCAACTAGTATGTTTACAAAAAAACACAGTATTTACAGTTTAGAAGATACGACGGAACAGATGAACTTACAATACACTGCCTACTATTTGACTACCTCTGTGGTCCAGTGGTCGAGGATTGTGATCCCGAGGTCGTTTTTTTTGTCTTGGGTTCGAATCTCACTGGAAAGCATACTTTGTGAAAAGTTTAGGATATTGCAGGCTTGAATCACGTGATTATCCGAAAAGAAAGATGATTATTGTTTTCTGTGTATGTTTATATTTTACATAATTTTATAAACTTTTGATTGTATAAATATCCATTCAGTTCAATGGTCCGTGAGAGTGAGTAGGTACTTGCGAGCCTACGGTGAGTTTGGCAGCTCATCAAAAATTGTTTATCGATAGCTTTAAATTTATAATTGAATCTAGGTATATATATATATATTATTAATATTTTACTATACTTATTTAAATATTGTATCTTAGTTAAGTATTTATTTATAGATTCGTCTTATTTAGTTATAATTATGGATGATCTTTCTGATTTCAATGACAGTTTTTTCTCCTGCTCGTCTTTACAAAGTAGTTTTCATAGTGCAGTAGATAGTGACTCTTCTCCTACCATGACCCTGCGTGACAATTTGACCTCCATTTTCTCCGATTACCCCCGGAACTTTAACATTGTGCATATTAATGCGCAAAGTGTTGCATCTCACTTTCCTGACATAGTGTCGTCCTTCAGCTGTGATCACTTAGATGCAGTACTTATTTCCGAATCGTTTTTGAAACCTTCTCTTCACTCTTCTATGTATGATTTATCTGACTTTGTTCTCATACGGAATGACAGAATTGGAGCCAGATGTGGTGGCGTAGCAATTTACCTTCGCAAATCTATACCTTATAAGATTCTACGCGCTTCACCTTCCTCTTATTCTGCATCTGCCGAATATATTTTTCTAGAACTGACCATGCAACATTCTAAAATACTTTTGGCAGTATTTTACTCTCCCAGTCTTCACGTAAATTATTTTAGTTCCTTAGAATCCATCCTTAATGACCTATGTCCTCTATATGAACATATTATCTTAATGGGTGATTTAAACACGTGTATCATTAAGAATGATTCTCGCACACATCAGCTTCAAGACCTTTCTTTTTCCTACAATCTTAATATTTTACCACTTTCCGCTACTCACCACGCTCCTGATTGAAGACCATCTCTTCTAGACTTAATAATAGTATCCTGTCTTGATAATGTTTCCACTCATGGTCAACTTGCCGCACCCTTCTCGTATCACGACCTGATTTACTTATCATACTGTGTGCGTCCTCCTAAACGTAAGTCAAATTATCGACATCTCCGTAATTTCAGAGGCATTGATGCGGATGCATTATTATGTGATGCTCGTGACATAAATTGGAGTCAAGTTCTGGAGAAGGAAAGCATAGATGAAAAGGTGAACACATTTAACTCTTTAGTTCTTGGATTATTTGATCATCATGCTCCGCTCCGACGTGTCAAGATTAAACACAAACCCGCTCCTTGGCTTACGGTTGAAATAAAGACTCTAATGGCACGTAGAGATAAAGCCAACCGTAGATACAAACGTTGTCCTTCTGAGTTTAATTTAAAATCTTACAAAGTGTTTCGCAACCGCTGCAGTCGCATGTGCGGCACATGATGTGCCGCGATGCAAAGAGGCGTTACTTCCACGATTCACTATCAACCGTAGCCCTGCGGAAACTTGGAAATTCTTAAAGTCTGTTGGAGTGGGAAGAACGTCAGAGGTTAGTCATTCTGATATTGACATAAGGGAACTAAATAAACACTTTTCTAAGCCACCTGTTGCCCTTGATCCTTCTGTTAAGGCGAATACGTTAGCTGAGTTAAGTAATTTACCTCAACCTTCTTATCTTCCTTTTAATTTTAATTAAGATTAAAACAAGACGATGTTGTAAAAGCTATAAAACATATAGCTTCTAATGCAGTAGGTAATGACTTGGTTTGCTCTAATATGATCACTCGAATACTACCGGTAATTCTTCCTATACTCACCCACATTTTTAATTTCTCACTCTCGTCTGGTACATTTCCTTCAACTTGGAAACAAGCACATGTCATACCACTGCCAAAAACTACTAACCCCTGTTCCTTTTCTGACTTTCGCCCTATTTCTATATTGCCTTATCTTTCCAAAGTACTTGAGCAAATCGCACATAACCAGTTTTCTTCTTTCCTTTTAAAAAATAGTGTCATTAGTCCCTGTCAGTCTGGGTTTCGATCAGGCCACAGCACTTCTACTGCTTTGGTGAATGTGACTGATGATATTCGAATGGCAATAGATAAAAAATGCTGACTCTACTAGTCTTGCTTGATTTCAGTAACGCCTTTAACTCGGTAGACTTCGATATCCTTTTAGGGATCCTTCACTCTATCAATGTATCTCCTTCTGCCATAAATTGGTTTAGTTCTTATCTACATGGACGATCACAGCGTGTCTGCCTTGATGAAACGCACTCAGATTGGTGTGATCTGGGAGCTGGAGTACCTCAAGGAGGTTGTCTTTCCCCATTATTGTTTTCTGTTTTTATAAATACCATTACTAAAGTTTTATCCTGTAAATTTCACTTATACGCTGATGACCTGCAGCTGTATCGTCACTTCCCGGTGGATGATGCTGAATCAGCCATTGCATCGATGAATTGAAAACCTTTGCCGTGTATCAGAATGGGCTACATGTCACGGTCTCAAGGTAAATCCCAGTAAGTCTCAAGCAATGGTGATCGGTACTAGTGTTTTGCGAAACCGGATTGATTTTGATTGTCTTTCGCCTGTAATATTTGAGGGTTCTGTGATTGCCTTTACCAACACAGCCAAAAACTTGGGTATTGTTATGGACTCTAACCTTAAATGGTCAGCCCACATTAGTGAAGTCAGTCGTAAGGTCCACTTTTCCTTCCACACCCTTAGATCTATCCAATACTTCTTGCCCTTTGAGACTAGGATCTCTCTTGCTCAATCCCTTATCCAACCAACTTTAGACTACGCTGATACATGCTACTTGGATGCATCAGAAGATCTTTTAGATAAACTAGAGCGCTTGCAAAATCTGTGTATCCAGTTCATATTTGGATTAAGGAAATTCGACCACGTTTCTGAGCACCGTGCTCAGCTGAAATGGTTGCCTATACGGCTCCGTAGAGAAAGTCGCCTTCTTTGTCTCCTTTTCAACGTCCTACACTATCCTTCTTTCCCCTCCTTTCTACGAGAGCGTTTCTCCTTCTTATATCCTCCAAATTCTCCTTGTAGATCCCACCTAAGAACTGTCCTTAAATTCCCTTCTCACAACACCGCTACCTTTTCCTACTCCTTCTCGGTACATGCAGTCAGACTATGGAACTCATTACCACCTGTTATACGCGAATCTAAAACGATTTCTGTGTTTAAAAGACGAGTAAAAGATCATTATTTATTGGAATCATCTTAATTGTAACCTATATTTTTAATGTTAAAGTATATATTTAATTTATTTTTATATATACATATGTATTTATTTAAGTATATGTGTAATATATGTATAAGTATGTTTATTGTAGTTTGTGTAGTTTTATGTAATTTTAATTTTCTTGTTTCTTAATCCTATGTATGAACACGCCTGTATGCCTCTCTTACATAAACATCTCCTCTCACAGGCCTACTGGAAGAGATCTCTTTTGAGATAAGTAGTGCGTTTGTACAACTTTTATTTTATGAATTCTCTGTATACTTTTTCCGTGTGCATAAATTAGTAAATAAAATAAATAAATAAATAAATAATAAATATAAATAAATAATAAATATATAGGGACAAATTACACTGATTGAGCTAGGCCCAAAGTAAGTTCGAGACTTGTGTTATGGGATACTAACTCAACGATACTATATTTTATAACAAATACATATATAGATAAACATCCAAGACCCAGGACAATTTAAAAAAGGCCATTTTCCAACTTGCCCTGACCGGGGATCGAACCCGGGACCTCTGGGTGGAGGACTAGCATGGTGACCACTACGCCACGGAGGATTCCGAGTGGGTTCCCACTGGGAAGGATACTTTATGAAAAGTTGTTTCCAGTCTGGTTAGGATATTGCAGGCTTGAATCACCTGATTATCCGAAAGATGATTCCGTGTTTCGAAAGGCACGTATAAACTGTAAGTCCCGAACGCCATCTAGCGTCTGCTCAAACCTATTCTAGGACTGGTTCCGGTCTACCGTTTGGGTTGCGAAGGTTAGACGACAGTCGCTCTGTGTAAAAACCAGTAACCTCGTAAAATCACCTAGGGTAGGTAGCGGACCCCGGCCTCTGAAGCGTTGTCGCTGAGGATGCAACCGGGAATACGCTCGGGTGATAAACTTTTAAAAACACATACACACAAAGCGGTGAAACTCATGACATAACCTTCCTTTTGACTTGGCCGTTGCCATTTTCCAACATGTCCTGACAACCGAGTTAGACGCAAGACGCAAACTAAGTACTAGGTATATGCATGGTTTAATAAAACAAGGTATTCTCTTCCCGAGATGGAACTTGACTACGTCACGAAAGTGTTGCCACTGATTGTTCTTCTCAGTAAATTTAAGGACTTTCTCAATTAGTTCATGAATATTAAATAAAATATGATGTAACTTATCTATTTAGTATCTCGCGATTTCGCGTGATTCATCAATTCAATATTTTATAAATTGATATAATGGATTATTAATTTGAAATTGGTATATAAAGTTCAGAAATGCATTACGCTCGGGTATATCAATTTCACACAGTGGCAACACATCAAACTGATGACGTAGTCAAGTTCCACCTACGTCATCAGCTGTCACGGGAAGAGAATACCTTGTTGGTATAAGTAAATAACTTCGTGAAAAACCTCGCACATACGTACACACGTACATTATGTACTTACCCAGGGCAGCCTAGCTTCGCGTTTATTTCCCGCTTCAAACTACAACCTTTGCCAGCGTCCTTTGAAGAATAATTGCAGGGAAACAGGATTACGCCTTGGGCCTTTGAGGCTAAATTCTTGACGTGAAAGGTGCGAACAATCTTTGAATGCCGTTCTTTCAATCTAGGATTTCGCTGAAGGAGACTGTGCGTCAAAGCATGCATCCTGGTTTATTATTCTACAGACTTCTATTTCTGTTTTCCTTTACCGAAATACAAAGGGAAGCAGAGCAAACATTACATACTTCGAACGCGTGGCAATTTTTCACTCGAAGCTTATTTTTTAATTTCTTAAATAATTATAAACGGTTATAGCGAATGTTTGTATACTTATTACTCTTTGACATTCATAAGTTTAGTACTTTTGTTCCAAATATTACTTATTGTTGATGAAAAACGACAAAACTTATGTAGCTTTAATGTAAATTCATGCTACGCGGCATTTTTTGTTTTATGCAATAGTGTTTAGTCTGCTTCCTTTTATATACCTTTGGTATTAACTAACACAGTTTTTGGAGGAGTTTTCTACACGGATGTACGTGACATAAAAGTATTTTAATTGTTGTCTTTCTGGCAGGTACGGCATTTCATAGAAGCAGAGTATCATTTATGCCTACCACTACTACAAACGAAAGTATAAATATGTGCATACGGCAATGTGTGCGTGTTCGCCCGTTCAAAGGCAAGAAGGGGAGAGGGAACGGGGACGCATATTACACAAGACCTTAGTAGATTCTGTTTTGTTTGTAATACTTATATTAATTTTGTGGGTCAGCTTCAAAAATGGTGTGAAAATATTTCTACAGATTTGGAAACGCGTATGTTACATGAAGTGCCATTTTTGAACCTTGGAGTTTCCTAAACGAATGGTTTTTCCATACAAAAAACCATGTCGATTAGTGATTCCGCGTTTGCAAAATAGCATCGACGACGTTTACCGAGCGCTATCAGCTGTTATATAGCTATCTCGCTCTACACAATAATAACGAGAAATAATTATTTCAACGCGCGATAAAATCTTTATGGCTTATCTGCGATGACATGCTACGAGAGCTAATTCTTGGTTTACTTTTTTAGATAGACTACAGTTACTACTTATTATTTACAAATGATGTCCGTATGCTTGTTATTAAAAATGGCTTTTTATTAAAGTTTCAAGGAACATCATTTTATCTCACTTAGTTTTATACCGCAAATTATATCGACATCGACTGTGAACCCGAGAACACTTGCCAAAATAGGACCACTTCAAGTCTTCCCGTGAATGTCGTAGACGGCGACTTAGGAAATACAAGCTAAACAAAGCTTATAAATATCAATGAGACCTCTCCAATCCGTCTGCGAGACCAGCGAGAAGAATGTAGACGTAGTCCTCTGGCTGCTCTGGCCAAGTATGGCTCTGGTAGTACAGAGAGGGTCATGCTCCTGCAGTGGAGACAAAAAGACCTAATGATGATGATGATTTAAAACTTTTAATAATTTATGTGCACGGTATTCGTGAGGTACTGCGTCTAAGTATTGGGTAAACCCTACATTATTTTTTGATCCAGATGCGTCTTCAAATAAACATCACAGACAATAGAATAATTACAAACAAAATAACGCTATCATAATCACCGGTTCAAGTTAAAACGTCATGTATTAAAATTACATGTAGTGCTTTAATTACATCTTCATTGCCAACGAGTTTGCGCGAGCGCACCCTTGCATCCTGACGCACGCACAATCATACTGTCGTCTCGCTCACACACGAGCTCAAGATCTTCCGTCTTCCTCTACCGGCTATCTTAAACTTGACCTCAGATAGACTATGATACTTTTTGTCATTCTTGAATCGTTGTGCGCAAGAGGCGCGCGTCGCGAATCAATTATACTGTTTTTTGACCACTAAACATGGTAAGCGGTTTTTAATTGTTAATTAATAGTGTTTGAGTGTTTTAGTTGAGGAAAATCCAGTGTCTGTGGTTGGATAGTGATTTTAGTGCCATATAAGGACCGGTTTGTCAACGGCAAAGGTACACGCATATCTTTTATTGGCTGGATGTGTAAGATTCCTCTCAAGGTTTGGTTTTTGGTTTTATAATTATAAATTCGGCGCACCTTAATAATTTGCATATTATTGTTAAAATCCTTTTGTCGAATGTTTTGTTGCAGTGGTCTTTTCGGCCATTTTGTCTGCTTTACTAAATATAATATAAGAATTGTTCGTTTTGTAAAAACCATTGATAGTTATATACGTCAAAGTGTACTATAAGCTTAACTAAGTACCTCACATCTTCCTTTGGTCATTTGAGTTGGACTGTCAATGGCCTATTTATAGAATACAGCGAAAACAACCCTAAAACAAAGTGTTAAATCTATGAGCCTAGGTCTAAATTAACGTGCCTGCTGAAACACAGCTCTTAATTATCATAAGTCATTGTGATGTGTACATCTCCGTGACATCAGAAAAAAGATTAATATATTCTGTGTCCTACGCATTCAAATATTAAACGGCCTTATTAAACAAAAACGTACACAACCTTTACGTCTAGTGATGTGCCGTTCCAAGGGATTTTAGCAAACTTTGGGCAATATTCCCGTAAACATTCCCGTCAATATTCCTAGCACTGGAAATTGAGGGAAATAATGACGGAAAGATTGGGAATATTCCCGTAAATGTACAGTGCGAATGTTCCCGTAAATTTGGAATATTTCCAGCGGTAGTAAATGATCTGACGTCAACATTTACGTTTTAAGAAATCGAAAGAAATAGAAAACAAATGACATAATCAAGTGATACAAATATCCAAAGATAAACTTACTTTGACTTCGACTTTGCTGAATTGTTTAAATAGCTTCAAGCTTCTCTTTCAAGTAGTGTAAAGACCAAAACTTTCTGGATCGGGATTCGTAGACAATGTCGTAGGCTTCGTAGCACAGTCGTAGCAGAGATCGTAGCAAGAGAAAATCCGTAGCTACGAAATGTCTAACAACTTAACGGGAAACTAACCTGAATCTATCTTACTAATTTTATAAATGTGAAAGTTTGTTTTGGATGAAAGTTTAAATTAAATATTGGAATAAGAAATGGTGAAATTTCTATAAGGTTTGTATAAAATACAATAACGTGACGTCAAGCTTTTTTGAAGTCAAATAGCGTCAATAAGATAGAAGTCAATGATCTTAATATCAGTTTTTCTGCGTTAATTAATCTTAAATCATGTTGAAAATAGATATGATCAAATCTTGTGACGTTTCATTTTATATACCGAATAATTTATTTTTTACCCAGTCATCTATGCAATTTTATTAATTCCTGTATATTTGCACCAAATTAAGTATTTTTCTTTCTTTCTATCTTTCTTTCTTTTACTTCAGGCAAGAAACTTACACTGTGAAAATGGGCCTAGTTAGTCTGATTGTAAAGGTATTAAGGTATCTAAATACCCAACAAAATCCGTTCCACGCATGTCCTGCATTCTCACAAACAAGTTTTTGTAATTGTCGCCTCGAGTTTCCTCAATTTACTTCTACACAGACGTATCTGTGTAGAAGTCCGTATGTGTATTAAATTAATATTAAACATATAATATTCTAAGAATACGCCGAGTTCCAAGACTTTTCCAACCATATCGATTTTTTATCGTAAAAGCTGAGCGAAGGAATGGACGGCTTCCGACGGCAGTAGCAACTCATTTTATTTTGAATCCTTTTTCCATCTTGCCCAACATTACGCTAAAAATGGCCTTTGGGTCTTGCGGCCCTGGGCTCTTTCTGCTTAGAACCGCAAGACCCGAAATGCTCTGTCTGTCCCATTAGGGATAAATAAATAAATATATAGGGACAAATTACACAGATTTAGCTAGCCCCAAAGTAAATTCGAGACTTGTGTTATGGGATACTAACTCAACGATACTATATTTTACAACAAATACATATATAGATAAACATCCAAGACCCAGGACAATTTGAAAAAGGCCATTTTCCAACTTGCCCTGACCGGGGATCGAACCCGGGACCTCTGGGTGGCGGACTAGCATGATGACCACTACGCCACGGAGGTCGTCAAAGAAAAAAAAGACTTGATAGTAATAATAACTTACTTTTAGGCTAGCTCAATCTGTCTGTCCTTATATTTATTTATTTACTCAGACTATCCTCCACTTTGTTTAATAACATTGATATCCTTACCCTAATGTTAGTCATCATCATCCGAGCATATTTTCCCGGTTGCATCCTCAGCAGTAACGCTTCAGAGCCCGGGGTCCGCTACCTAACCAAGGAGAATTGACGAGGTTACTAATTTTTACACAGAGCGACTGCCGTCTGTCCTCCGCAACCCAAAGGGTAAACCAGACCTTACCCTTAGAGGGCTAATTATTGGTAAGGACAATTAGCTTCCGTACCCATTTTAAATTGAAGACGTTTTGCTCTCAGAGCATTTTATATTGCAGTCGATGTGCACCCAAGGTCATTTAGCTTCCAAAACCTTCTGATCCGTAAAGATGTTAGTATTTCCTACAAATCTAATCACTTCTGTGTATTATATAATGTGTGGTATCGAATTTGTTATAAAACCACAAAATTGTTTTGAATTTAAAACCACAAATCATACAGATAAATATTAAAACGATATCGTGTTGTTTTTAAACTTATAAGGAAAACCTATATGTTTTATTAATATATGAGTAACTATTTATTTATCATGTTTTATTATGTAACAAAGAAGCTGTGTGACCATTAAGTTTCCTTGTGTGTGAAATGGAGAAGGCAAACCACTCCTATGAGCTCAGAGCTTGGCTTTTTCACTGACTTCCAAATAAAACCGGCTAACAAGAAGTGTAGGGTTCCGTAGTTGCAAACTCCTACTTTGAGTTCATACCACAAACTAATGTTCTATTGGATCTGTATGAAATTTTCATTTTCCGTGTACATCAAGAAATCAACAAGTTGATCGCCTGTAGCTTTTTAATTTATAACCCTACCTAGCTCTAATAGTTTTCCTTTAAACTTCGAGCTGTTAATTTTTTCACGTGTCCATTAATAATTGTTTAGCAGATAGAGGAGGGGAACTTTAATGTATTCTGCATTAATAAAGTAGAGTAAAAAAGGAAATATTAATTAATTAATAACACTAGTAGTTCGCCGCGAACTTAGACCTCGCGATTATTTTTCGCAATTCAGTTTACTAAATAACCCCTAGATGGCGGTATCCAAAGTTAGAACGCGCTATGGTTTCGTTTGCTACATAATCGCCGACATTTTTATTAATATTTCAAAAACTACTGAACCGATTTTGATGCCCAACGAACTTGAAAATTCTATTGATGTTTCCTGCATGCCTATCAAGTTTCATCAAAATCAAACCATCGGTTCGGCTGCTATCGCGGTACAAACATACATACATACATACATACATACATACATACATACATACATACATACATACATACAATGTGTTTTCGCCCCCAACTCGATTTAGAGACCTCACTCGCTTCGCTCGCTCGGTCAATAATAAATCTAATATCACGTTCAAAATGATCAATGACAAGAGACATTATATCGTAACTATTCATAACCTTATCAGTACGAATAATTTTAGAGAGTGCCTCCGCTGCCGGCGCCGGCTACTAAAAATATCATTATTGAGAACCGGAGCTTATACTGCCGGCAGCCGAGATTTAAAACACCGGCTGCCGACGCCAGCACAAAAAATTGGCCGTGAAGTGTAGGTTAGGTTTGTTAGGTTTCCTGTGACCAAAACAGGGTTTACTACATGATTTCGAAAGCCGTATGCCCGATGGCTGGTTCACCGATAAGGGAAATATATAAGGACAAATTGCACAGATTGAACTGACCCCAAAATATGTTCGAGACTTGTGGTATGGGATACCAACTCAACGATACTATATTTTATAACAAAAACAAATATAGATAAACATCCATGATAAAGTGGCAAAAAAGTAATGTTTACATTGGTCACTTCAAAGAAATGGCCGTTCTTTAACCCGAGAAGGAACTGCGACTTGACCATGAGTTGACCTTCACTATTGGTTATTTTTGTCAACAGATACGTCATTTTTTTTTCATTTTTACTTTCTGTGCTGTTTCTCTACGAAAGATCTGCTTTTAGGGATATGGTTGGTATGGAAGTATAAAAACGGGAGTCTATTATTAAGACTCCGCTGTCCGTCCATCCCATAGGCATAGATTTTTTTTACTGCGTCCATCCTTACGAACTGTATGATAACAAGACAGATGACATTTTTACAGATGATGTATTTCCGTTTCCGCTATAACTATTAACAGAATAAAATAAATATTTAAGTGGAGCTCCCACACAACTAACGTCATTTTTATAGATAACTAGCTGTGCCCGTGGGCATCGCTCCCCGTGGGAATTTCGGGATAAAGACTATCCTATGTTCTTCCCTGGGTATCTAACTATATCTATATCAAATTTCATCTAAATAGGTTCGGTGGTTATAGCGTGAAGTGGTAACAAACAAACAAATATACAAACTCACTTTCGCATTTATAATATAAGTAGGAAGTAGGACTAGCTGTGCCTGTGGCGGGGTTCGCTCCCCGTGGGAATTTCGGGATAAAATCTATCCTATGTTCTTCCCTGGGTATCTAACTATATCCATATCAAATTTCAACCAAAAAGGTTCGGTGTTCGAAACGACTGAAGTGGTAACAAACAAACAAACAAATATACAAACTCACTTTCGCATTTATAATATTAGTAGGATAAGTAGGATTAGTAGGATCGTAGGATGGTAGGATGATACGGAACTCTTACGAAGGGACTTACCCGTAATAATTACTTAAAACCGCGGGCTATACTAGATCACTAAAGCATCAAAATTAAAATAACAGTCAGACAACCAAAAAAATCGATATTTTCATACAAATTTTTACTGTTATATTAATTTCATTATACTACAGTGATCTAGTTAGCCCGTGGTTTGACTTAATAAGGGTATGCTCCGGCCACGTTGTATAGGAATGTAAGATACAAAAAAATGGAAGGCAATTTTTTTTTTGTTTCCTTTTCGAATGGAATATCAAATGAAAGATCTTTTTAGCACCTATATACACTGTTAGCTGTAAACGGCTCTCGTAGTCGGGTACCTTTTAGTTTTTTAAACGTAAATCTCGTTAAAACTATATCTATACATATAATAAAACAGTAAAAAGGTGTGTCTGTAAATTGAAAGTATTTCGAAAAAAAAATTTTTAGACTATGCATATATGTAGTAATAGTGTAAGATTTTTTTTTAAATATCTGCCTGTCTGTCGGTTTGTACACGCTAATCTCCAGAAATACTGGACGGATACGAATAAAACTTTTTTTGTTTTAAAGCTGTTTGCCTGGGCAACATATAGGGTATAAATGATTTAGAAAAATGGAACACCTGATGCACAACCATAATGGTCTAACTAAACTATAAGAAATATAATAAAGCGGCCAAGTGCGAGTCAGACTCGCCCATGAAGGGTTCCGTAGCAGCAAGTAACACAATATAAAAGTTCTTGTACTTTGTTGTAACTTTTAACGACCGATTTTTTTTAGATTTAGTTTAAACCGAAAATAGGTTTGAACGAGATCTAGTAGTATTAAAAAAACTACTTACAAGATCTCGTTCAAACCAATTTTCGATGGTAGTTTGCATGGTAATGTACATCATATATTTATTTTAGTTTTATCCTTCTCTTAATTTAGAAGTTACAAGGGACACATTTTTCCACTTTGGAATTGTCTTTTGTGCAAACTATTCAGTTAAGAAAATAATTATATTAGAGACCTCAATATCATTTTTTAAAGACGTATCGAAGAAGACCTATGGATCGCCAAAAATGTACTGTTCATTTTTCTAATTTTGTGTGAAAATCTTAATGCGGCACAGAATACATTTACTTGCCAAGTTTCATAATAGTATATAGTTCTTATAGAGTAAACGTGGATAGTGACATACGGACGGACAATCAGTCAGACAGACATGACGAATCAATAAGGGTTCCTTGTTTTGCCATTTGGCTACGGAACCCTAAAAATGGCGCCATAGCAAAAGTTGTTCAGCCTGATGAACATTTTCCAGAGACATAAAGTCCACGCGAACGCAGTCGCCGGATTCAATTAGACTTGTGATTAAATGCAAGTAAAACAGTAGCAGACATGTGTCCAACACCAATTATATCGGCAGGCATAACAGCGTGACGGCCTTTGCCTTGCAACGCAATTACGCAATTAATCATGTTTCCCCACAAACGCATTACAGCCAATTCCCAGTAGCTTTCCTAGTTATATAAGGTCTAACAAAATAAACAAAACTATTTTAAGGGTGAATCCAGTCCATGATACTGAACAACTTTCCTCAAGGAACATATATTGAAATATGAAAAACATTTTTTAAAGTACCACAGTTGTGCGACAAACCGTTGCCCGGCAGACCTATGACCGACATAACATTTGATCGGTACTACTATTACTCGACATTTATTTTGTTCGACCAACGTTTGATTGACATTTCGCCTAAAATACAAGTTGATCAGCTGATCCGAATTTGTAGGCAAAAGTATTTTTTTTTTTCATATTTTTACTGAGAAAGTGGTTCAGTATCATGGACTAGATTTCACCCTTAAAATAGTTTCAGTATATTTTGTTAGACCTTATATATTTTGTATATATATATATATATATATATATATATATATCTAGTCTAGCCTAGTCGAGTGGAAAATCTCAAAGGGATGTTTGCAATTCCTTAGGTACCTACACATAACGTCAAGCCACACAATAGGAAAAAATCTTAAAAAATCTTTTTTGGCTCATTAGAAAGATTATTAAAAAGTGTGGTAAACGCATTTTTTTTATTTTACAACCAATAATAAAATATAACAACAAGTAGAAAGCTGATAAAGGCTAATTTGACATTGAAAAGGAGATAATATCAAGCGACACGTGAATTTTTTTGGAGTGATGGTCCAATTCATATTTTTCCCACCTTTAATTCACAGCACGTCAGTCGCGGGGCCTGCTTAACAGCCGATTCCCATCGAGTTCCCTTAGGGGTTACTAAAATATACGCATTTAATACTAACAACAGTTATAACCGACCTAAAATGTCCATTTACTATTTTCATAAGCCGTAAACTAGCAGCATGACTGGATTGCTCACGCCCACATAATCAAAATACGAAAATTTTCGCTGGTTATTCAAATCACAATGATAAATTTTGTATAAACACGCTCAGAGACGTATTACTCTCACTAAGTCAATAAAAATAAAAATATTTTTGGTCCATCAGTTAGATTATTTAAAAAAAAATTGTACACGTATTTTTTTTTCACTGAGAAACCAAAAATGACAGCGTATATAAATTTTGCGTGACGTCACGGCTGGGTACGATTTTTACTTAAGTGTGACGTCGCAAGTCCCCACTCCGGAACATTGACGCTCCGTATCTTTGTAAATTTTTACTTTTTTGGTTAACTGAAAAATACGGGTCCATTATTTTTGAATAATCTAAAAGACTGACAAATTACAATCATACTTTTCGGACCCTGTCGTCCTATTGTAAGCTGGACATTGAACGGCTTATAAACCTTTATAGAATTTAATTAGGTCGGTATTTAATTCGTTTTAGTTTTGTAGCTGTACTAGTCAAAATTCTCACCCAACGCCACTGCAACACACCATATAAGAGGATCCTAGCCTCCTTACTTACGCCATCTATATATATATATTTAATAAAACAGTAAAAAAATTGTTTCTGTGTACAGAAACAATTTTTTTACTGTTTATTCAATGTGTGTGTATATTCAATGTATTGAATATATTTCCAAAAAAACTTTTTGTGTCGATGGAGACATAGTAATAAAAAAAACTGTCTGTTTGTACATGCTAATCTCCGGAAATACTGAACGGATTCGAATGAATGAATGAACTTTTTTTGTTATATAGTTGTTAAGCCTGGGCAATATATAGGGTATAATTAATTTTGGAAAATGGAATACCTGATGTTGATGCAAAACCATAATAGTTTAGCTAAACTGCGAGAAATATAAAAATGACGCTTTAAGGAAGTTGTTCTGCCTGATGAGCATTTTAAATATAGAATTTATTTCACTTTCAATCTATGGATTGACTTTTATAAAGGATACACAAACTAAGTGGCGGGCTTCTACTAGTTTAAAAATAAATAAAGTAGACTGGGAGGATGGTGATGGTCTTAAATTAGAACTGGCGTTACTGGAAACTGGCTGCAACTTGCAAGTTTTTACTGCAGCCGGCCATTACAGCAGGCAATTACCGCAGACTAACTAGCTTCTTCGGAACGACTTCACATACGTGGAGACGACATAGAAAACAGAGAATAGGACTTTTTATATCTACCTGCAAATAAAAAAAAATACAGGCTGACTATTACTAGTCAGCCTGTATTTTTTTTATCAGGTTACATATTGAAAGTGACACTGTACTCGATTCTCGTTAAAATATATTTGAAAATAGGTGCTTAAAAGTTAACCACAGTATCCAATAAAAATGAAAAGTGTGGACAATGGCGCTGCAAGCGATAATAAGCTGTTTAAAATTGAACTGTTAAGTAAAAGGTTAGGGCACAAATTTGAAAATTTTCATTTTAATTAATAAGTATTTTGTTGGTTTTTTATACTTCAACGGTACGTGTGATCATGATTTATTATGTCACGTGATTTACCAGTCAACCTGTATACACGTGTACGTCGAATACATAACGTGTAACGAAATAAAAAGAAAGAACTTACATACATAATATCACGCCTGTTTCCCACAGGGGTAGGCAGAGACTATGGACCTCCACTTGCTACGATCCTGACAAACTTCATTCTAAAAATTATTGTTGGGAAACCAGAGACTACATCGGTAATATCTGAAAATCAGTGTTTGCTCCCTGAGCAATTTTTCGTCTTCACGCCCACCATTGCACTTACCGTACCGTGGCCTTATAAGCATAACGAGGCAGATAGGCTCTGGGTTCTGTCTACCTCGTTAATAAAGAATCAAATATCCTATACTCCATTTGGTTAGGTATTTGAATAAATGTAAACAATCTTGACATGTCTTTTTATTGAAATATACACTTTATAAATCATGTCAAAGACATGTCAAGATTGTTTTCATTTATTTAAATATCTAACCAAATGGAGTATAGTAGATCGCAGTGATGTCAGTTCTTGTCGTAACTATATCTATGCTTCTCCGAAGGTATTTTATTATGGGCTATAAATACTTTTACATTGTAATTCGGATCCAGTGCTTCTAGCTTAATGATATTAAGTAAAATTTCGTGCAATTTGGCTAATTCTACCTGCTGCTTTTCTTCCCGCGCAAATCGACGGAATGGGCGAAAATGCTAATTAATGATGCGGCAAGTAACTCTTCACTATTTCTATTAATTTTTCTACCTTCTCGCCCTCCATTTTCGTAGCCTTTGGGTCTTGCGGCCCTGGGCTTTGTCTGCTTAGAGCAGCAAGTCTGCACTATTCAGGATAGTATTTCTCTCTCTCTTTAATCTTAGTTTATTCCCAGTTGCATCCTCAGCAGTAATGCTGCGAAGCCCGGGGTTTCCTTTCCGTCATTTTCTTCTCCACTTCGCACGGTCTTGAACATCCTTGGTTGTAAGACGATCGGCACGCACATCATCCTTGACGTCAAGCCAGCACTTCCCCTTCCCGGTCCGTCTATCGTCAACGCGAGCATGGTTGGAAATGCTTGTTGTTTCATCCAGCGCAATGATAGAAAAAAAAGCAAAGTGAGAAGAGAGAGATAGTACCCGAGCGCTCAGTTTGCATTATATTGTACGAATTTAGTATTATCATTTACTATTCATTGAACGAATATTAACTTTTCATAGGGTGCGGAAATTTCATAAAACTTGTTCCAGGTGATACGTGTTTTTCAGTAAGTCTTACAAGTGTGTAAAATAAATGTTTTTCATTTAGAATCTTCATTACATTTGCAAGGTTTCTATGCAAATATTTTCTTTACCTTTACAATTCATGAGTACTATATGATCGGCCGAAGTTCAGGTAAAATTTGTACAAAAAAGCAGATTTTTGGAGACTTATACTGAATTTGTTTTTCCAAATTTTTATTTTTAATTTCGATAGAAACCTAGATATAGAGCACAAGATTCCTGTTAGTTCAAAACTTTCCAAGAAAGATCTGTTACAACGCCATAATCACGTACGAGCGTTTGTATGAAAAGTGAGGCGGGTTAGGCGCTCTTAAGTATACCAAGCCTGCCGCGGGTCCTGGCGATTGCGGCATGGCTATAATATAGTATAGTTAGTATACGTGATAGTATAATATCTACATGTATACATACATAATGTCACGCCTGTTTCCTCCACTTACCACGATCCTGACAAACCTCTTTTGCTTCATCTACAGCTACACTAATAAATCTCTTCATACATGCCCATCGGTTACGGGTACTTTTTACCTCTGCTTTTTAGAACGTCTGCAATTTGCTTGCAGAATGTTCGCCGAGGCCGACCCTTTTCTACCTTTTTTTCTCCTTTCACATTTGTGATGTATATATTTTTGTAAATCTCTTTTCATCCTTTCTACATGCCTAAACCATCTTAACGTGCCTTTCTCTGTCTTCTTTATTTCTTTTGTGATAGTATAAGTACTTCGTAATACCATAATATTCTGCATCACGGAAGTATTTGCTATAAATAGATCTACATAATGCAATACAATGTGAAATTAGCATACAGCTGCTTTATTCTCAAAATGATTCGAAGAATCGATCAAACTATGCCTTCGTTGTTCTGTGGGTTTCTCCTTCTTCTTGACGTTATTTTGACCATTTGGTTGTATTCGTTATCCTTCTTCACCTTTTTAGCTGTTTCCATGTCCTACTTTTGGACATAGCCGTCCATTCCTACTTCCGTCGAGTGCAAAATTTTGCCAGCTGCATTTTCTGTCAAATGTAAGACCTTTAGGTATGGTATTTTCCTTGGATACCTATAGGTAGGGGGTGCAACCAACCTGAACATGTGTCTGTTTCGCTGTATACTAATCTCAGCTATACAAGGCAATTGGGTATTTTCCTAAGCCAAAAATAAACTGTTTGGTACTGATAACAAATTAAAACGTCGCAAAATAATATCATTGGTCTTTCAACATATCCATTTTAACGTGATTTAAAAGATTATAAGATAATAAGAGCGCTATTTGACTCCAAAAAACTATGACGTCATCTACCTGTATTTCATACAAAATCCCATAGAAACGTTTAGAAAAAAGTGTCTGATTTGACTGGTTGAAAAATAGCGTATTCGAGGCAATAGCGACAGTGTCAACCCTATACCCTGTATCACACGTGGACGTCGGTGACATCAAGGGGGATACTTTACTCCAAAAAGTACGCAAGACGGACGCTACTACGTATCCGCCTTTCAGTGTCAAGCAACATTGAGCACTAACGTATAATGATAAAATCTAATTTGGTTCGACATAGAAATATGACGTCATTAATCATAAGACTAACGACGAGTTTTTTTTCTGTGTGTAGTAGTAGTAAAAACCGTCAGATGTAAGTTGACGACTTCTATTTAAGAAAAGTCGAGACAAATAGTTCCTTACGTGCCTTGCGAAGCACAAAAAAGCTCGAGATTTTTTTATGCCACTTGTTACCCATCCAAGTGCGGACCACGCCTGGGTCTGCTTGCAATTTTACTTCCACCTAGTCAACGAACATAAAAGTGGAAGGGACTTACTCGTCATAAGCAAGCGTGCAGCCGCCCGGGCAATTAGTATGGGAATGTCAATTTTTTTGTTGTTTTTGACTGTTATTTTATTAACATTATACTATTGTTATCCAGTATAGCCTGTAGTTTTGTAAATTACGGGTACCTTTGTCCCTTCCACTTTGTAAAACATCGAATTAATGTCACAATCCTACTACCTAATATTATAAATGCGAAAGCTAGTTTGTATATTTGTTTGTTTTTGTGAAATTTGTAATGGATATAGTTTGATACCTAGGGAAGGACATAGGATAGGTTTAATTCTGAAATTCCCACATGGAGCGAAGCCCACGGGAATAGCTAGTATCAAATAAAATAAAGCTTAAGTAAATTTATAAACAAAATAAACTTTCACATCAATTGATCATCAAAATACCCACAGAATATGGAAATTAATTAGTTAATCAGATAGAAAACACATCAGTGGCTATGACGCATGACATTTGCGGTCACCAGCCTCACATTTAATCAGTTATCCATTATTTTAATTGATAGATAACCGAACGTGTTCGGTAGACCGAGATTTGTATTCACGAATTTAAAACAGAGTTTTTAACCCATTTTAAAAAAAGAAGATAATTAATTCGCTACTTTCCAACTACTCAAATCTTTTTTTTTTAAGTCAAAACAAACATTTGCTATTTATTTTTAAAATTTGTATGAAATAGAGACTAATGACGTCATAGTTTCTTGGACTCAAATAGCGCTCTTAATATCAGTTTTTCTGCCATTATAAATATAAAATCAGATTGAAAATGGATATGATCAATGACAAGAGACATTATTTTGTAACGTTTTATTTTCTTAATACACCAAATAATTTATTTTGGAACCAGGAAAGTACCCAATTGTTTAAACAAGTTAACATCTAAACGACACTATCACATCAATGTCAACTTAATTTAGATAAATAATGGTTTAGTTTAAGTATACTCCATTTGGTTAGGTATTTAAATAAATGTAAACAATCGTGACATGTCTTTTTATTGAATTATACACTTTATAAATCAACAATTATGCTAATTACAAAGTAATTATGTTATAAATTATGAATTACATAATTTCTTTGTAATTTGCAAAGGTATAGATTTATAGAATGTATATTTCAATAAAAAGCTATGTCATGATTGTTTACATTTATTTAAATACCTAACCAAATGGAGTATAGTTTTAAAATGAGGTCATAGAATACGTGGATCTAACTACACGTTAGATTTTTCTAATAACATAAATACACAAGTTTATTTGCAGGGAAAATTAAAAAAAAACCCCGACTTTTTTTTTATTTTCCCTCCAAAATTTTAAATTATATCTCTGTTTCTTTCATAGAATTTATTTCAAATGGGGGTAGCACTAAACCTAAACAAAATTAGGTTAACAGCTATAAAACAAAAAAGTATCATTCGAATCTATCCAGTATTCCCGGAGATTAGCGTGTACAACAGACAGATTTTTATAATTCTAACTATATTACTATATTTATGTCTTTTTGGAAATATATTCAATTTATTTTTTAATTCAAATGTTTAATATTGATTGATACCTAAAACTAAATTCAAATCTTAACTAAAAACTAAATTAAACTAAACAAATAATAAAAATAAACTTTCAAATTAATTATTAAATGTATTTGCATTACTATTTCTCAACATTGTTTAGTAGCTACATAAAATATTGTAACTGTGCACAGCTTGTCCTACGTAGCTAATGATCCGCGAACACCGGTTCTGCGGGATTCCCTATAGACGCTTGTAAGCGACCGGTTGGTTATTGTGAATGACATTTTTTGTACGAGTTGATACGAGCAATGATATTATAAACAGACGAAATACGAAAATCTAAATAATGTAAATAGGCGACGCACACACAGGTACATACCAGTGGCGTTGGGTGAGAATTTGGACTAGTACAGCTTTAAAAACTATGAAACGAATTAAATACCAACCTAATTAGGTTTAAAGGTTGATAAGCCGTTCAATGTCCGGCTTATAATTCGCATATTTTTATTTTTATTGACTTAATGTGAGTCTGTCTCTGAACGTGTTTATACAAAATTTATCATGTGATTTGAATAACTAGCGAAATTTACGTATTTTAAATATGTAGGTGTAGTAAAAGGACATTTGAATGCGCCAATATATCATCATCATCATCAGGTCTTTTTGTCTCCACTGCAGGAGCACGACCCGCTCTGTACTCTATAGAGCCATTCTTGACCACAGTATATTTACAGAGGGTTTGGCCTAACTCTCCACGCTGGCCAGACGGGTTTAAAAGGTCTCATTGATGTGTATAACCTTGTATTTCCTAAATCGACTTCTACGACATCCACGGTAGGATTTGATGGGGCCCTATTCTACTCTATACTTTTATAAGTGAAATAAACGAATTGAATTGAATAATTTACAGATTTAATTTTTATATATATTATTTTTAAGATTAATTTATTTACAATTTCTTAGTGTATTATACTAATAGAAAAATTAAACTACAGAAATTAGAAAACTAAACAATCAATATACTTAATTAACTTACTTTTCGGAAATAGTTATCAGTCTCTGGCCATAACAATATTCCCACTTAACAAAACAATAATGAGCTATGAGGAAAAACCAGATAATTATGAGTAGATGCGTAATTAATTATACTTATGTAATGCCTCTACAAATGGACGTACTATCGGGTGATAATATCTTTACTATCATTAAGTAAACCATCTTGAACATTTGCGTCTTTCAACCATTAGTAAAATATGTACTAGGTATAAGACTTATTTTCAACCATTATGTAATCTAAATACATTCGTCAGCGTTTAGTTACATATAACAAGTTTAAAGACAAATTTTCAAAGAAATCTCCACACGCCTTCTCGACGTTTCTGGGGACCTAATAGCTGGTGCGCATTTTAGCCATAGATTAAGTCTTTCCATACAACGAGGCAATCTCGCCCAGTCTCTTAGGTATACCCTGCCCTGCGACCGTAGCGATCTGGGGTCTATTTTTTATTTAATGTAATGTTTTATTTTTAATTAGATTATTTTAGTTTATAGTTTTATTATTTTAATTTAGGTAGGTTATTTAGGTTTTAGTTAAATAATTATTGTGGATAGATCCCGGCAAGTACTTGAATAAAAACACTCAAAGCCAAATTTTTTTTAAAAGCAATCTTTTATCTATGACAATGACCTAAGAAGGTTAAAGTGCTTCTTAAGATAAAACAAGCCCAAACTCGGTGGGGTTATGTTGTTTTATCATATAGAAATGCCATGACCACCTTCCAGCTCCATTATCAGATCATACATACATACATACATACTATCACGTCTTTATCCCTAATGGGGCAGACAGAGCATTTTGGGTCTTGCGGTTCTATGCAGAGCCCAGGGCCGCAAGACCCAAAAGCCACTTTTAGCGTCATGGTGGGCGAGAAGATGGAAAAGCAATCAATACAGTGATGGGTTGCTAGCTGCATCACCTGTTAACATGATTTGCATTTTTGCCCATTCCCTCGATCGGCTTTTACGATCTGCGTGGGAAGAGAAGCAGCTGGTACATTCTAAGTTTTTTTATTTATCCCAGACCAGCATGGGAGCATTATCATTATCAGATCAGCTTCATGTAATCATGATATTGCATTGTCACACGATATACCTATGCGTGCTAAACAAGACGGACGTTTCTCCGTATCCGCGTTTTAGTGTCAAGCAACATTGAGCACTAACGTTTAATAATAAAGTCCACTTTAGTTTGACATAGAAATAGGACATCACTATCGGATAATCGTATTATTTTATACAGTAACCCCCCAGCTCCATCGGAAACTGGGACGTAGGTCAAATTTAGCTTGCAAGAATTGATTACAGACAGACATGCAACGGGACAGGTATATCTAAATAAAAGCATGTATTTAAGACTATATCAGACTTAGTTTAAACTATAATGTCAACTTGATTTGGGCGGATAATGGTTTAACCTGTTTAATCAAGTCCGTATGATAGGACGGTATAAGTTTACCTAAATGCGATTTGGCCTCATTTGGGTGTTTACTAATTGTTGATATTTTCGTTATTTAAGTTCTGGGTTGCATATGATATAGAACAAAACGCTGACTAAGGTGTTACTTTAAACTTATATTCACCCTCGTGCTTGATTTTGGGTGTGTAAGTAGCGTCTGGTGTCAGATTTTTCAGGCTACCTAAAAGGCATCTGAAATAGCTTGTTGACTGCCATACAATGATGACAAATAAGGCCACCGGGCCCACCGGCTTATACTATTATAAGGCGTGCCTTCCGAAGCACGGAGGAGGAGAAGCTCGAGAAATTTTATTTCACTTGTCACCCATCCAGATGCGGAACACGCCCAACGTTGCTTCACTTGCGAAAGTGCTAGCAACTCCCGCCAGGCCACCTAAAACAAGTTGCTTTAAACCAAGTAACAAAACGCGTTTGCAAAAAGACAAACCATCTTATTATCTTGGTTTAATAATTTTTCACCCAAATAATGACAGTGATAGTGACTAACAGAAGGTGAAATATTTCGGTGTGGTTTTCAGCAGAGTAGAATAGGACCACTCCAGATCTTTCCAGAGTGTAGACTAAATCCTCTGGCTGCTATGACCAAGTATGGCTCTCTCTAGTATAATACGGAGAGGGTCGTGCTCCGGTAGTGAAGACTAAAAAGACCTAAAGATGAAGTACTTACTAAAGCCCATGTTTTATAATATAATTAAACACAATACCGTCTTATTATAGAACACAGACTAACTTTAGTACTTGGTTTAAACCATTATCCACCCTAATCAAGTTGACATTGACATATGAGTTTGTTTCACTTTAGTAAATGTCAACTTGCTTAGAGCGGATAATGGTTTAAAACTAGTAACAAAGTGAGTACTGATTTTATAATAAGACGTATAATGTTTTCCAGATTAGCGCAGTCTGCGTCCTAGTCATCTGCCTGGTGGTGTCCAGCTTCGAGCAGCAGCAGCAACAGCAAGAGCAGGAAACCCCTCTGTCGCCATGTCCCAACGTGTTCTCGTACGAGCCGCCTGGCACGGAGCCCGGCCGCTGGTACGGCGTAGTCAACTTGTCTACCGACAGCACGCTTCACTCGCTGTGGCTGAACATCGTACTAGATCGGAAGGCTGACATACTTGGAGTGAGTGCACTTTAGTATCTAACCTACAGCTAATGTACTGTACATGTCCCAACCTGTACCGGAAAGAATTATGTTTATAAAGCGACTAGAGGTAGCGCGCGGCTTCGCCCGCGTTCACCACACGAGGGGAGTCGCGGGCGTGATGCAATATAGCCTATAGCCTTCCTCGATAAACGACCTATCTAACACCGAAAGAATTTTTTAAAACGGACCAGTGGTTCCTGAGATTAGCGCGTTCAAACAAACAAACAAACAAACTCTTCAGCTTTATATATAAGTATGGATATGGATGGTGACGTATTGCGGGAGGTCATCTTGTTTTGGCCGGATAATAGTTTAAACTTTGTACTAAACTTAGTCTGTGTTTTTTAGTAAGACGATATTATTAAATGCATTTCACCATCGATCGCTTTTAGGAACTTTCAGCTCAAAGGAGCTTTCCCCGAATAGTTCTCCGCACCTGCTGCAGAACAAAAGGCTAAAAGTTGGGCCCGCAGCTTTCAGAATACTTATCTAGTTTGAATCAGTTCTTACTTCTCAGTCGGTTAAATACTTCACCAAATAAGTGTCATAAATCTAAAGCACAATTGACAATTATCAAGAAATAAATACCCAAAGATAAAGACTTTCCCATAAATGTATAAATCGTGTTTTGTCCCTTACCCTCTTTTCAATGTTTGTCATCCAAAGAACGAGACAAAACATATTTAAACTAAAATTGGTTTGGCAAACGTTTGTAAATTTTTTGAAAATGAGGGTTAAACTTTACTTCAATAATTACATACTTAGTTTCAAACAAAGTAGTTTCTCGGCGTATGTCTCTATATGTACGTTTGGTACGCTTCAGAAATTATGACACCAGTTTTGAAGCCTTACCAATGCTTGGATTATTTACTTCGCAACGGATTAAAACTTTCATAACATAATAGATTAGGAGGTCACGACAAATTTGGTAACGATAAGGGATATGGCTGACTCTGGTTTTATAGAATAAAGAGCACCTCTCTGATGCTAAATATGTTGGTCTGCCTGCGTGGAGTGGTTGCGTTACTTAGATATGGCGCCTGAAAAGTTGGTTATCGTGACCAAAAAAAATGATAAGGGATATGGCTGACTCTTGTTTCACAGGATTAAGAGCATCTCTCTGATGCCAAATATGTCGGTCTGCCTGCGTAAAGTGGTTGCGTTACTTAGATATGGCGCCTGAAAAATTGGTTATCGTGACCAAAAAAAAATGATAAGGGGATATGGCTGACTCTTGTTTCACAGGATGAAGAGCACCTCTCTGATGCTAAATATGTTGGTCTGCCTGCGTGAAGTAGTTGCGTTACTTAGATATGGCGCCTGAAAAGTTGGTTAGCGTGACCAATAAATGATAAGGTAAATGGCTGATTCTGGTTTCACATAATGAAGAGAACCTCTCTGATGCTAAATATGTCAATCTGCCTGCGTGAAGTGGTTGCGTTACTTAGATAGGGCGCCTGAAAAGTTAGTTACCTGGACAAAAAAAGAAAATTATAAGTTAAATGGCTGACTCTTGTTTCACAGGATGAAGAGCACCTCTCTGATGCTAAATATGTTGGTCTGCCTGCGTGAAGTGGTTGCGTAACTAAGATATGTCGCTTGAAAAGTTGGTTATTGTGAACAAAAGAAAAAAATAATAACGTAAATAGCTGACTCTCGTGTCACAGAACAAAGAGTACCTCTCTGATACAAAATTTGTCGGTCTGCCAGCGAGAAATGGTTGTGTTGTGAAACTTAGATATGATGCCAAAAAATTTGGTTATCGTGCGTGATGAAAAAATAATGATAAGGTAAATGGCTGACTCTAGTTTCATAGGGTGAAGAGTACTTCTCTGATGCTAAATATGTCAATCTGACTGTGTGAAGTGGTTGCGTTACTTAGATACAGTAGCGTGCGTTCATACAAACACATGAAATTGTCTACCCAGTGTCACCCTAATATTGATGCCGTAGTTCACAAATGTACTAACTACAAAATTTTCTATTTTTACTTTTTTAGTACCAGATAAATTAACTCTTTCTACCAAAAACATAGTGTTACAGTTGTACTTTTTAGGATTCCGGCGTTAACGGAATTATATTTTTATAAATTCCGTCTTTAAGTATTGACTGATTTTAACAAAATTTCAAAGTCTGGCGTATCATACGCATTTATAACATTTACACACGTGTTAAAGTTATGCAAGTGCATAATTTGTTACCGATTATTTGAAGGTGCCTTCACCGATTTGGAAAATTCTTTTATCGAAATCGGTTGTGTAGTTTAGGGGTGAAGTGTTTTTTAGTTTTAAATTTTTTTAATTATTTGCCTGTTAACATAATGAGGTTTAGTGCACAAATCGACTAAAGTTTATTTTACTATTTTTTAAATTAGACAACTATAATACCACAATTTTTGGATATAATGCGCAGTCAAAGGAACTCTTGAATAGACGTGAAATTATGTAATATACCATACCATAACCATATCTAAGTAACACTAGCACTTCACGTAGGCAGTCCGACAAAACAAACAAGACTTCACCGACAAATTTTGTATCAGAGAGGTACTCTTTGTTCTGTGACACCAGAGTCAGCTATTTACGTTATTATTTTTTCTTTTGTTTACGATAATCAACTTTTCAAGCGACATATCTAAGTAACGCAACCACTTCACGCAGGCAGACCAACATATTTAGCATCAGAGAGGTGTTCTTCATCCTGTGAAACCAGAATCAGCCATTTGCCTTATAATTTTCTTTTTTTGTCAAGGTAACTAACTTTTCAGGCACCCTACCTAAGTAACGCAATTACTTCACGCAGACAGATTGACATATATTTGGCATCAGAGCGGTGCTCTGCATTCTGTGTGACGTAGTGATTATTTTGAAAGAAACAATATTTGAAAAGACCAAACTCTTTAATTAATTTTTAACAATTATACAATGAGAAAGAAGTCACAGGTAAGGGTCGTAGGTTCACAGCCACGAGATTCGTTGTTCCAGAAGAGATTTCCAAAAATACTCAGCTTTGAAGCAGCCCGGCGTCCAGTCGGTCGAAAGAGGACGAAGGTCCTCGCGCCTCCGTATTTATATGGGCGCGCGGGGTGGAGAGCGGGGTGAGGAGGGAAGCACCCGAGGACTTCATCACACACCCCCCTCGTTGGGACAGAATTTTCCTGCCGGAAAATTCGGCTTCGTCTGCTCGCTGGCTGAAGCTGGCAGGATACGACGGGGCTGCGGACTCTGGAGACCCAGGAGGAGCAGGACAGCTGAAATTTATAGAAAAAGGAATGAGTAACATTCTAGGTATCGCAGTTAGGTTACCTGAAAAGTTAGAAATACATTATACGAGCCGAGCCGAGTCACCTCACAGAGCAATTTTATTTTTATTTTTTTTTATTTTATTTTTAGCACCAGAAACAATGATTAAAATATAGCGCGAAACGTTAGATGCGATGCGATATGAAATAACAATGTGAAGCGATCATTATAGTTATCTATTAACAAGTGTGCGTGAACAGCTGTGGTATGCACAACCGGTAAGCCAAGGTCAAGAACCGGTCGTAGCTTGCAAGTGTCAATGCGTTCGATAGCGAATAGGTGAACACACAATGTTATAAAGACAATTCGAACCTGTATACTTGATTCAAGCGAGAGACTTTTTTACCACTAAACCATAGGGTACAAGAAAAAAAAAAATGTTATACATTGGTTATAGAAGATAGTATTTAATTAGTTTAAATTTTGATTATATTTTGATAATTATTCTTTATAATTTATTTGTTTTATATCTTTAATATGCCATTCGCCCAGTGGCTTACCAGACATGTCTGAAAGTTTATACACCAAAGGAGATTTTTTTGATACTATTTTGCATTTTATAAATTTAGGGGCCAATTTTTTTGAAAAATATTTGTCTTTATCACTTAAATAAAATGTTCGCTTCCAAACAATATCGCCAACGTGGAATTCGGCCGACTTACGGCGAAGATTATAAGACTGGCAGTTACGCTCGTGGGCCGATAACAAGGATGCATGTACTTTGTCGAAGATAGAAGACAAATGACCAAGGGACTCCGCATAACAGTCACGTGGTTCGTGAATTAAGTTCGGATCAGAATCTAGATAGTGTGAACCTACGACCCTTACCTGTGACTTCTTTCTCATTGTATAATTGTTAAAAATTAATTAAAGAATTAAAATAATCACTACGTCACAGTGGCGCCCCACGTTGGGCGCCACTGTGACGTAGTGATTATTTTGAAAGAAACAATATTTGAAAAGACCAAACTCTTTAATTAATTTTTAACAATTATACAATGAGAAAGAAGTCACAGGTAAGGGTCGTAGGTTCACAGCCACGAGATTCGTTGTTCCAGAAGAGATTTCCAAAAATACTCAGCTTTGAAGCAGCCCGGCGTCCAGTCGGTCGAAAGAGGACGAAGGTCCTCGCGCCTCCGTATTTATATGGGCGCGCGGGGTGGAGAGCGGGGTGAGGAGGGAAGCACCCGAGGACTTCATCACATCTGTAAACCCAGAGTCAGCCATTTGCATTACCATTTTTTTGGTCACAATAACCAACATTTCAGGCATCATATTTAAGTTACGTAACCATTTCACGTAGGCAGACTGACATATTTAGCATCACAAAGGTGCTTTTCATCCTGTGAAACTAGAGTTAGTCAATTACGGTATAATTTTTTTATTCACAATAACCAACTTTTCAAGCGACATATCTAAGTTACGCAACCACTTCACGCAGGCAGACCAACATATTTATGAATGAAAATGAAATTATTCAGAATCAGCCATTTACCTTATAATTTTCTTTTTTTGTCCAGGTAACTAACTTTTCAGGCGCCCTATCTAAGTAACGCAACCACTTCACGCAGGCAGATTGACATATTTAGCATCAGAGAGGTGCTCTTCATTATGTGAAATCAGAATCAGCCATTTACCTTATCATTTATTGGTCACGCTAACCAACTTTTCAGGCGCCATATCTAAGTAACGCAACCACTTCACGCAGGCAGACCAACATATTTAGCATCAGAGAGGTGCTTTTCATCCTGTGAAACAAGAGTCAGCCATATCCCTTATCATTTTTTTTTTGGTCACGATAACCAACTTTTCAGGCGCCATATCTAAGTAACGCAACCACTTCACGCAGGCAGACCGACATATTTGGCATCAGAGAGATGCTCTTAATCCTGTGAAACAAGAGTCAGCCATATCCCTTATCATTTTTTTTTGGTCACGATAACCAACTTTTCAGGCGCCATATCTAAGTAACGCAACCACTCCACGCAGGCAGACCAACATATTTAGCATCAGAGAGGTGCTCTTTATTCTATAAAACCAGAGTCAGCCATATCCCTTATCGTTACCAAATTTGTCGTGACCTCCCGTTCTATAAATAGATTATATATATTGCTAGTACTTTCTTTATTCTTAATTAATATAAGTATTACATAATAGTCCTCGCACCTCTTCCGTTCTCGCCTTGTAAAGGCTGCAGGCGCCTACAGTTGCCCGCTCAACACCCTGCACGAGGCGAGAACGGAAGAGGTGCGAGAACTACTATGTAATACTTGTATTAACACGTTAATGGACAGTAGGACTTCTATAGAAGTCATCGATTGTTTTTTCTATTGTTTCTGGCTTAGTGTCCGTGAATGAGTTAATTAAGAATAAAGAAAATACTAGCAATACATATAATCTATTTATGTTATGAAAGTTTTAATCCGTTGCGAAGTAAATAATCCAAGCGTATGGTAAGGCTTCAAAACTGCCGCATGCAAACGAGGCCGCATATTGCGCGGGACCGAAGGAGATTTCGTTCTGTATATGTTATACTCATATTCACATATTCTGTATGTAATACTCATAATAATTCCGTGACCTAGGTGTGACATATTTGTGGAAAATAATTCATTTATTTCATTACAGAACTGGGTGGGCGACGTATCAACCACAGACAACATAGACTTCAAGATTGAAAACACTAAGATGAAAATCCACCCTGGTCCAGCGGTGGCCGTCCGCTTCTTTGTCCAATACAGTCCATTGAACCCACCTGTGCCTAAACTGAAGGCTATCAGGCTGAATGGCAGGGAAATCTGTAACGCTGATACCCCGTTACCTGTGCAAGTTTATGATGGAGAAGATAGGCCGAACAGAGAGAGTAGCAGGCCTCCAACGAGGCAAACTGAGAGGCCCAGGCCAAGTGACCAAGGTATTTTAGTACTTATATTATTTTTTTTACAAGGTACTTATAGTTTTGATTTTGACTTATAGTCAAAGTCAAAGTCAAAGCAAAAAAAATTATTTAATGAGGTTATCAATTCGTCACGTTCTTTTATTTTATTTTTATGCATGTAAGACGCATAGACCGATTAGGAAAATTCTCTTTTTGTTTGAAATGGTATGATTGCGAGGTGTTCTCATAGAAATTTTATCAAAATCAGTTATGTAGGTTAAGGGTGAAGTCGGTTTTTAGTTTGAAAAATTATGTATGGCTAAATGGGATGTCCCATACAAAGTTCCACTCCTCTTTTCATTCCCTTAATAGATGATTTTTAACCGAATTCAAAAAGGAGGAGGTTGTCAATTCGCGTCTATGTTTTTTTGTATGTATGTTCTATGTATGTTCTATGTATGTTACGTGATGTCTTCATCAACCATGGGCCAATTTTCATGATTCTTTTTTTATTTCAAAGCCTTTACTACCAAGTTGGTCCCATATTTATTTGGTAAAGTAATGATGAAGAACTTTGGAGATAAGGAAAAAACTCCTGAAAGTAATTGAAGTCGGTTATTTTTTTTTTTTGTTAAATTTTAATTATTTTAATTTATTTATTAGGAATAAATACTGGAGGATCCCGTCCAAACGACGACAGTTCCCGGCCGGAGTCCTTCAGGCCCACGCAGAGGCCAGCCAGGCCCACTACCGGCATTAGGCCCCAGGACGAGGTCACCACGAGGCCTGTGCAGGGGAACCCCTCAAACGTAGGGCCAGTGTATGTCCGGCCGCCGCAAGAAGCTGTTCCTTCTAAAATGTGAGTGATTTTTCCATAAGCCATGAACTATCATATCATCTATCTATACATATGTATAATAAAACGGTAAAAGTGTGTCTGTACATTCCAAAAAAAATTTGGGTGCGATGGAGACATAAAGAATTTTAAAAAAAAAGTAAGTCTGTTTGTACTCGCAAATCTCCGGAAATACTGGACGGATTCGATGACACTTTTTTTGTTATATAGCTGTTGTTTTTGTTACTATATAGCAGGCTGGGCAACATGAAGGCTATAAATGATTTTGGTAAATGGAACATCTGATGCAAAACTACAATGGTCCAGCTAAACTCTAAGTAATTTCAAAATGACGCCTTAGCAAAAGTTGTTCAGCTTGATGAGCATTTTCCAGAGACATAAATTCCACGCGAACGAAGTCTCGGGCTTCGGCTAGTATATAAAAGTAACGTTAATCATTTCCATCTCGAAGAAATCCTACGGCAAAACGCCACGGAAACTGTTAGCCAATGACACAAAATGAACTAGTATTCACGTACAGAAGTTTGTAATAACTTTATTGTACCAAAACAAATACATATACAAAGACAGCTCACGAAAGAGCAAATATACAAAGGCGGACTTATCCCATGTGCGTGAAGTCTTACTCAGCAAAGGAATTTAAAGAAATATCTACTCAATGTTCAATGCAATGAAAATGGCCTTTTTCAAATTATCCTGGGTCTTAGGTATTTATCTAATTACGTAGGTATTTATGATAAAATAAAGTATCGCTGGGTTTTAAGTAAATCAATACGATTTGTCCATAAAATATTTATTTATTAGGCCCAACACAGACGACAGACTATCCGTGACGCACTTTTTAGTCTGTGAGTCTGTGAAAATAGAACCTATGGAATCATACGCAGTAACGCACACGATGCGCGCCCGACTTTTTGCGCGTCGTGTGCGATATTACATGTGATTTCATGGTTTCTATTTTTTACAGACTAAAAAGTGCGGCACAGTTTAGTCTGTCGTCTGCGTTAGGCCTTATTGTTTGCTTCCGCATAAGAAAAATGTGTCGGAAATTATTATTCTGTATCATCATTCAGAATACCTAACTTTGCCCACTATCTTATACTACTTGTACTATTACATATTCTGTGCTTAAACTTCCTACATTATTGATTTCTCTAATTGGGATGTGGACTGAATCCAAAAATAATATTTTATTGGAACGAAGTTCCTCATCGCGCGTTTCGAAAGGGGGCTAGACTGAAAAAATTAAGACCAAAAGTTATAACGACACTTTTTGCTATAGTTGTAAGCCGTGCGGCGTGTGCGTGTTTCTCTGTCTGCCTCTCTCTCATAGAAAGCAAGAAAGGAACTTCGTTCCATCCGGGTGTCCCTTGACACCTTTTAAGTTTTTTAGTCCGTCAATTAAAGTCATCATCGTCATCATCATCACCATTTTAGCCGCATTACGTTCACTGCTGAACATAGGCCTCTCCCAAGGATTTCCAAAATGACCGATCTAAGAGCGGCCTGCATCCAGCACTTCCAACCTTGGTCAGGCCGTCAGAACATCCTTGTGGGTTGTGCTACGCTTCGCTTGCCAGTACGTGGTCGCCTTTCGAGAACCTTTTTGCCCCATCGGCCATTCGTTGCGCTATGTGTCCCGCCCACTGTAACTACAACGAGCTAATCCGCTGGGCTATGTCAGTGGATTTGGTTCTCCTACGAATTTCCTCATTCCTGATTCGATCACGTAGAGAAACACCAAGCATAGCCCTTTCCATAGCGCGTTGAACGACTTGATCCTATGAGACCCATAGTAAAGGACCACGTTAAATAGAGTATCCAAACATAATAGACTTTCGTTAGCAGAGTAGTAAAAATTAACGAAGACACAACGCAAACTTTTGGAGTGAGGGCGATAACGTCACCGTATAGCGAAAATTGTACTTGATCGTGACGTAATGGGGAATTTAAATGCACTGTAATTTCGTCATTATTGTCTCAACAGAGAAAAGAAAAATACTTTAGTATACAATATTTTTTAACAATACTACCTAATTCTACCTAATGAGCCAAAAAAGTGTTTAAGTCCACATCCGTATTGCAAACAAAACACTAATTATGGTTATTCCATAGTTAATGAATGATTGTTTTTTCCTCTGATAATGATACCCTTAATGACTCTGAAGAATTCCTTACAAATTATATCTTTCATCATATCATGGCATGCGCATGTTTATATATTCCTTGTATCTTTCATCCTTATCTAATTACTTATATACTAACTGAAAAAGTGAGCCGACGAAGTTCCCAAAGCTACTTGGAGGATCCTGGTTTTGAAACGCGAAGTCACTAACCTGACGGTTTTTTAACCAAAAATAAGTTAGTAACTTTCTAAATGGTTGAGTGTAAAGCATTTTTTTTAAATTTAATTGAAGGAAAATTACTATTTTAAATATTAAGAATATTTTGTGAAATATAAAGACAACTGGCTTCATTTCTGACTTGCACCACACTTAAAACTTAGCAATAATTTAAAATATTATTTATTTAGAGCCCATTAGTTGGTCAAACGACTCCATCTCGGCTCTCAATTTAGATTGAAATTAAAATATTAAATCAAATTTTTTTTTTTACTCTTGCCAAGTTAGCTCTGGTAGTCCCGGTCACTGTCTTTGACATTGGTCGTTACATAAAAACATGTCACATGCCTTTAAGGCGGTTTAAAAACCCTGACAATAGAGTTAGTCACTAACACACACGATAAGAAGAAGAAGAAGCTCTGGTAGTACAGAGAGGATCGTGCTCCTACAGTGGAGACTAAAAAAAGACCTGATGATATTGCTTAATTTAAAATCAGTCAAGAAGGGGTTGTCGAGATATGGAGTTATAAATAATTCCTGAGTTCACAGTTTAAAACAAACTAAGTACCTCACAAACCCTGTCAGAAATAATTGGTCTATCTGTTTCACAAAATATTCTAAACATTTCAACAGTAAACTTTCCATCAATAAGTTAAATAAATTGCTTAACATCTCAAGACACTTAGATCAACAACTTACAAAGTTACTAAGTAATTTTGAATTTAAACGGCATTAGTATTCTCAGAATTGTTTGTAGGACTGTAAGTATAGTTATTTCTTTACTTTTGTACTCTTTGATACCCTTTTTCTATCAGATGTCACTTAACAAGGGTCAGGTTATCTTTGTTAAATTGGAAGTAGGCTGATAGAAATAAAATACGAGCCCTTGAATTACGAGTAGATACTTATTTTTGACTGACTTCTAAAAGAAAGAGGTTGTCAATTCGAATGTTTAGGGTATATATGTTTTTTATGTAAAGTTCCTCCCATGCTGGTCTGGGAGAAATAAAAAAACACCTTAGAATGTACCAGCTGCTTCTCTTAACATGCAGATCGTAAAAGCCGATCGAGGGAATGGGCAAAAATGCAAACCATGTTAACAGGCGATGCGGCTAGCAACCCATCACTGTATTGATTACTTTTCCATCTTCTCGCCCACCATGACGCTATAAGTGGCTTTTGGGTCTTGCGGCCCTGGGCTCTGCATAGCAAGCTCCAAAATGCTCTGTCTGCCCTATTAGGGATAAAGACGTGATACTATGTATGTATGTAAATTTCCTGATTACTCGCAGACTTCTGGACCAATTTAGAAAATTCTTTTTTGGTGGTAAGAGCATACCTATCAGGTGGTGGTAGAAATTATCATCAAAGTTAAGGGGATTTCTGTTAGGTATTATTTCATGTTGCTTAGTTATGTACTAGCCGAAGCCCGCGACTTCGTTCGCGTGGACTTTATGTCTCTGGAAAATGCTCATCAGGCTGAACAACTTTTGCTAAGGCGATATTTTTATATCTCTTATAGTTTAGCTGGACCATTATGGTTCTGCATCAGGCGTTCCATTTTCCAAAATCATTTATAGCCTATATGTTGCCCAGGCTTAATAGCTATATAACAAAAAAAGTTTCATTCGAATCCGTCCAGTATTTCCGGAGATTAGCGTGTACAAACAGACAAACAGACATACAGACAAACAGACAAACAGACAAACAGACAAACAGACAAACAGACAAACAGACAGACATTTTTTTTAAAATTCTTACTCTATTACTATGTCTCCATCGCCTCCAAATTTTTTTTTGGAAATATATTTAATGTACAGACACACTTTTTTTACTGTTTTATTATATGTATAGATTTAAAAGTATTTTATGTATATTAAATAAATAGTCATACTGAAAAACTTAGGGCCTGTGTCCACTAGATGGTTTCTACCCGGCACGGCTCCGGTTATTTATGTCGTATAGTTATTTATGTAGTTCCATATATGTAATATATACATTGCGATAGCTCTATTAAGCCGGCAGAGAAAAATATATAACATGCTCGTCGACACAGGTTCTTTCTTTTGCTTATTTCTAGCTTTGACAAGGTTTTTCTGCATGTCGAACAATCCAGCATGTTGGTTGGTCACAAACACACTAACTAGTGTTGGTTGGTTGATTGAATACTCTGACCGTTTTATTACAAAACAAAGACTAACTTTAATACATAGTTTAAACTATTATCCGCCCAGATGAAGGGGTTTAAACCATTATTCGACCATCAAGCGGGACTACGAACCAAGCTCTGATATATTTTGATATATATTGCTGATATAAATTACATTTTGTAGAGTTGGGTGTGACGGGTACTTTCGTTTGTCGTTCAATAGAGTACGTACATCTTATTTTATTCTATTATTAGATTTGACATTTAAATTAACAAAGTTTATTTGCCACGCAAATAGAAAAACCCGATTTTCAAGCGTTAGCCAATAACTTTTGAACGGCTAATCTTTAGAAAAAACCGCATTTAAGTCGGTCCATTCGTTTAGGAGCTACGATGCTACAGACAGACACGTCAAACTTATAACACCCCTTTTGCGTCGGAGGTTAACTGTCACGCGATCTACATAATATATTTTTAACCGCGTGCAGACGAAATGTGTGAGCTTGGCTCGTCCAGACACCGCACGAATGAAAGTGACTTACCTTAACTTACCTTACATAACCTGTTCCTTCTTGTTTAATAATAAACAAATATTTTAATTCGAGTTTAGTAATAAGACGGAGTGTGTTTGCGATTTAAATAGGTAGCTTCAAATTGGCACTTTCTAGCTGGGATATTCATCATCTCAATTTATGGTCACTATCACGGTTTTGCTTCTACATTATCTTTCGCTTAACTATTTTATTAAAATAATTTTACGTATTTATATTCCATTAGCTTTATTCAATTAATTAAGTAACTTTTCCCCAGAAAATATTAAAGTTATTCTACCAGAATAGAATTTTTAGCAAAACTTTAGCTTTCTTTTTTAATTTGAATATAACTAGGTAGGCAAACAGGCATACGGCTTACGTCATCACATGCCATTTTATGGTTTTATTCCCCTTTAGTAAAAAGTCTTAAGAATTTACACTAGACTTTTCCATACAAACGTAGTCTACGTTTCATTTTGAAACCTGATTTCGGTAAAAAATTATAATTTTAAAGAAATTGCAATTATCTAGGGTTATAATTGGTTTCCGACGGAAAATTATGAACTGGAAAGAAAATATAAGGATGTAGAAGTTTCCTATACCGATGGTAAAAAATGATTATATTCTATTTCAAGTTCATATTTTGACTATGAAAACTAGTTATATGCCTATGAAAACTAGTTATATGTGCAATATCTTTGAAATTACAAAATTTTGTCGAAATCGGGCATGTTTTTCCGAAATAAAACGTAGACTACGTTTGTTTGGAAAAGTGTAGTTTGGTCTGGGGTAAGGCCACTAATATAATTTTGACCTAACCTGTAGATGAAAATGAGCTAAATTTTGGCAAAGTACCCGTGGCCCAAGCCAAATCTGAGTGTGAAAATGAGGTAGACTCAGACATCCGCCCAGACCAAATCTGAGTATGAAAATGAGGTAGACTTGAACAAAGTAAATTGTGCGTATCATGGTCCGCCTAGACAAAATCTAAGGTCAAAGCGAGACTTGGTTTTTTCATGGTAAATATCCCAGTATTGATAATCTAAATTTTTTTCTTTAGCGACAATGACCCGCCGCATAACGGTATTAATAACAACCAACCGACCACCTACCACCTCACCCCGTCTCCGCCCTTCCGCACCAGCACTGTCAGGAATGACCCTGAGGACTTCGACGACACGAGGTAAGCACCCTAATTTATAAGGTACCTAAAGACCTGACTCCCTACGATTCAGTGGATTTACCAATAGGCTAAAAGTCTAGAGCGGCACATTTTGGGACGCGGCAAATTTTAGGCCAATTGCACCCCCTATTTTCGTGCTATTTACTATTTTCGTGCATTGCAATCGAGAAGGTAGAAGGGCGCTTTTGTAATTATATTTTAGAGAACGCAGCTTAGGCAAAATATATAACTAGGCTTCTGGCGGCAAATGTGTAAATCTGCCACAGCTACGATTACCAACTTAGGTAGACTTGCCAATGGTATTGCTTTTTCTGATTGAGTTTTTCTTCTTACCCCTCACCAAAAGTCACTGAGTTTACAGATTAATTAAGTATAAATAATTGACAAGTATACTACGCATTATTTTTTATTCATCCTGTTGATATTAATTTATCTTTATTTTATGTCTTTGTTTTATTTTTAAATGGCGTCCGCGGAAGATCATCGTCGCTGCTCATGCCCATCATATTTCATTGAGCGGAGACCATTTTGATATATATATATATATCTGTAGATATAGCCTTTTACGTTTAATAGGTATCTCCACGAATATTCTTATTTTCTATTATTTAATAAAAACATGTAAGTAACTCTCCGAGAAATGACAAGACTACCTCGTTATGTCGAACTGGTAACAACTGTAATTTTCTTCCGACAGACCCGTGGACCCATCGGAGTATTTTGGTGGCGGGCAACCCACCATCGTGGTACCGGCCAACGGCGGTAGCAGCAGCCAGAGCCACTACGACGGAGATCGGTCGCAACATGTATGTTTATTAAAACTAAATCTGCATGTGCACATTGGAGGTCAGCCCATATAGTTGTGACAGCGGCAGCCAGAATCACTAGGACGGAAATCAGTCGCAAAATTTATTTATGTTTTTTAAATCTAAGTCTGCCTGTGATACAGTTCTTATAGCAAACCCGTAGACCCATCAGAGTACTTTGGCGGCGGCCAGCCCACCATCGAAAAGTTTAAAAAACGGGACGTCCCGCCAAAGGTATGACATCTGGTAACACTACACACAAGGTGCGAAGCTCAGTTTAGACAGAGAAAAAAATGCCCGAGCAATTTATCTTTGAAAATAAGACCGTATTACCATAGCCGCATAAACGCCCTAACTCGCTCGCGATAGTTTAAAGTTTATTTTCGAGTGTCATAAATTCAGAGATCGGAATTGGGTGTATGAAAATACCTAAAGTTTGAGCTGTTACAATCACTTAAATTAAACCGGTTTTGGATTTTACCGGTTTAGTTTCGGTTTTTTAACCGAATTTTAACCGGAAAAGTACAAACAGGACGACATTATCAAATGGCTTCTCGAAAAGTCTTCCAGAGAGGAGCACAGCAGGATGGTGTATGATGAGTCATCATACACCATCCTGCTGTGCTCCTCTCTGTCTGAACTGATCCTAATAGGACGACATTATCGAACGGCTACTCGAAAAGTCTTTCTGACGTACACTACTAAACAGGTTTTCGAAATCGAGCTACAATTAATTTCACTACCAGTTTGATGACACCCAGTTTGACCGTAGGTCTATATGGTAAAACCCCCGTGAACTAATTTACTATCTGGTTTAGAAGAAAAAGTCCATTCAGAAATAGATTCTAGAACTTGAATGAATGAATAGTTACTGTTATGTACCTATACAATACGGCAGTGACGTGCACAAAAACAAGAACGTGTGAATCTTGCCTAAATTACGAGAACGGCTGCATATCAAGCAAAATACATTTTTCGCTAGTATCAGATATTATATTAGGTTGACACAGGGTAGACAAATTCTATTTGTCTGTATGAAATGCACGCTACCTACTGCAATATTGTGGTTAACTCCATGGTCGATGACAATGCCAACGATAATAAGTACTTACCTATATACAATCAAGTATACCTACATAAATAAATAATAAAAGTTAATAGCCTTAGTTCAGGAATGGGTTACAACTTATAACTGCAGTTCACCAAAGCAGAGGTTTAGCAAATATTCGCATCCGCATCTGCAAGTGCGGAACATCCGCATAGATCCATGCGGAGCTTTTGCGGATGCGGATTTACCGGGTAACACAATAGCCCCGATGCGACGCGATAAGACTTAATATACTTAGTCAAACTCTAAGTTCATCATACTAACTTTACCTTCACATTACATAATAACTTAGAACAAAGTAACTTACATGCACTATACGCAGCTTGTACTTTAACTTAATATAAACAAACTCCCATTTGGAGGCTTTACGGGAGTAACGTAGAAGCTTAAACTACCGAGAATATGGAAATAGGGTTCCAATAGGTTATTCTTATTTTAAAACAACTACTAACTACTAGGCTTAAACAATTTTCCCTGCAAATCAAGTGAACTTGGCATTGCTAGGTTAGATAGTGTCATGTTACTAGATGTTACCTTGTTTAGGGTGGATAATGATTTAAACCTAATAATAAGTTAAGTACCTGGGCGACCGAGCTTTGCTCGGTTATTACTATTTATTGTAATATGGAGGTGTTTAGATGATGATATCTACATAAACTTAAAAAGTAAAATGTGAACTAACAATGAATAAACTTGAACATATAAAAAAAACAAAAGTAAGTCACCGAGCAGGATTCGAACCCGTAACAGTCGTTTCTTGCCATCCGCGTCTTAACCCGCTGGACCAGACGGACAGTGGCCGGCAGGACGAAATTAGCGACAATATCCTGCGTGGAAAGAACAATACCAAATTTCAGCGAAATCGTTAGAGCCGTTTCCGAGATCACAGAAATAAATGTATATCTTATACCTTTAAACGAGCAATTCTTGTATATTTATTTATATAGGTATTTCTGTGATCTCGAAAACGGCTCTAACGATTTCGCTGAAAATTGGTGTATGGGGGTTTTCGGGAGTAAACAATCGATCTAGATTAGTCTTATGTTTGGGAAAACGCGTATTTTCGATGTTTGAGATGTAACCGAGCAAAGCTCTGTCGCCCAGGTACTACATACATTTAAATATACAAGAATTTCTCGTTAATATGTATAAGATTTCATTTTTTATAATAAGATGGAATCTATACAGAGTCGTGACTTATTAAGAGTTAATTAAATTTATATTAATATATTTCTTTAAATGTCATAAAATTTTTTGTTTGAACTACTTTAATCCGACAAACTTTAAAGTATCGGGTATCTCGCGAGGTGAACAGCTCACAAAGCCACAATAGTATTTATAATAGTTATATTTTAGACCAGAAACCAGTTGAAGCGACACATTTGCTCTATATTAATTTGTAGTTTAACTTGGTAAAGGAACTACGTCGCAGACTTATTTGAATTGCTTACGTGAGCATGAATTGAGTCGGCGATAGCTGCTGTGTTTAGAAACTAAACAGAGAACTCATAACTAGCTATCAATGGCAACTTGGCAATGCGTGCCGTGTCCAAGAGTACCTACTGCCTTCTGAATCTGACCCTTGACTTGACCCAACTATCTAGCGAGAGTCGCAACATGTCAACTCTTCGTTAAAAGACCGTTCGCCCAATACAAATCAACATTTGACATAGTAGTCATAGTAGTCTCGTGGACTTAGTCAAACTTGCTTTTCCTCAGCTTCCACAACGTTCTGGTCTTTCTTTTTAATCCCGCTCGAACAAATGGACCAATGTCGATGCGGTTTTTTTTACGTAAAATCTTGCTTTGGTTCTTAGCTATCAGGGAAATCGGTTCGGCCATTTAAAACTTATTATCGCTTGAAAGTCTGGGTAGTTCGCCGACGTTTTACGTTGGTGATACGAATTAATTCTACTATTAAGTTCCTCCGCCCATCACTAGTTGGCGTTTACATATGAAACTATTTAAATTCGGGGTCTTTTTTTAATTTGCCTGACAAATAAACTTGTATGTTCTTTGAGAATCACGGGTCTTTTCACCCCGGTCCTTATGTTTATTATTACGGTACATGAGTAAAATTCTTATGACCAATATTTACTAAAATAAAAACTTTATAAATACATACTAATTTCAGGAATGCGGTAAGGTGGTGAGACAGAATCCGAACGCGCTGGTCATCAACGGAGCACCCACGTATGAGGGAGAGTGGCCGTGGCAGATCGCCTTATACCAGACACAGGTAAAAAATTACAAACAATAAATTAAAAAAATAAAGTTACTAGCTTTTATTGTGAGGCGAAATTACTTATTGAGAAAAAATAAAATAAGCCCGAACTGGATGGAGTTCCATCGAATATCTCCCCGCTTCATCATCAGAACAGCAAATTGACTTCATAATATTGTATTATCATCCGACTTACATAACTATGCAAAATTTCAGCTAAATCGGTTGAGGATAGCTGGTTGAAAATTGAGTTGCAAGATTTGACCTAAACAAACATCATACAAACATATCTACATACAAGTTACATAGATACATTGCAAGTTGAATAAAAGCTTGTAAAAAGTCTTTTTTTGATCGTGTAGTTAAATACAGTAACTATCTGGAAGAAAATACTTAAGTATTTGTTGATACCAAGCCCAGAGATACTTTAGAGCTTTAGATGATGAGGTAAGTACAGTGGGCCACATAGAAAAGTATATACCCTCTAAAAGTATATACTTTCGGTACTACTAAATGTACTATTGATTTTATACTTTTCTATGTGACCCACTGTACCTAAGTATAACTTAAATTTTTGGTTTTTCACACTGCCGGGAGGCTAAAGGTATCAGTTTGACGACTGCCATCATCCTAATATTTTGATTTTCGTGTGTGTAAGTGGCCAACATTGGTGCCAGATTTTTTAACTGACTAAAGGCATCTGACATAACTTGACGACTGCCATTACCTAAATATGGAAGAGGGCCGCTCAAACATTTTTGTAAAACTGTAGTCACCCATCCAAGTGTGGACCATACCGAAGTTTGAAGAAACCACTCATCAAAATTCCAAATACCTTTTTTCCACTTTCTCACCCACCTTTACGCTAAAAGTGGCCTTTTGGTATTGCCCCATAGAATTTGTTCTAGCAGACAAAATTCTATCGAGTACAATTTTCCGCAATTACTTAGGCCCGAATTTGCAGATTCCGTTTCGCGTCGCCGGCCTCAGTTTCTTGTAGCAAAGAGTATTCTGTACACATCTGAAAAAATAAATATTTTCAGACCATCGACTACAAATACATCTGCGGAGGCACCCTGGTCTCCCACCGCCACGTCATCACAGCAGCGCACTGCGTCACTCTTAAGAACAGGAACCGCGTCGTGAACAAGGGAACCCTGACCGTCTACCTGGGGAAACACAACCTGAGAACTTCCACCACTGGAGTGGAGATCAGAGCGGTAAGTCAAGGGTTAAGCTATCTAGCCGCACGGTACAACATTTTTCTATCAGCATGGCCGGTGCTCAAGCGTTCCGTCGCTCTCTCTCGCTCTAGCTCATAACGATTCTGAGCGACAGAAAAGAATAGCAGCATGTGAAAGTGCTGTTCCGTTCCAACAGATATAGGCCAACTCTAAGGAATATTTTAACCCTTTAACCGCGAGCGTCGCATATATGTGACAAACATTGTCGGGCCCATTCCGCGAAGGTCACATATTTGTGACAAACAAAAAATGCTCGAATGGCACATAACTTACGTATCCATATCCGTTTTTGTTTGTAGATAGGTATGTTAGATTTACCATGTCTCGCGCTGGGGGCACGACAACTGATATAAAGTCTCGCGGTGAAAAGGTTAAAGGTTAGAACCGTAGAGAGATAGAATTGCGGAGAAGTTAAAAAAGCTATGTCGTATCAAGAGGAGGTATGCCGTATATCTGGCTAATAAAATGGTTGATTTGAAGAAGACTTTAGTGAAATAGAGGGCGACCTAGAAAGACGGGGACATGTGTGAAGCGGGCCTTAAAGTAGAGGGGTAAGAGGTTAGTACAAATATTGTAAATGAACGATGGAATGAGTTGACATACAGAACCGATCTCAAATAGATAAACATCCGAGATCCAGCACAATTTGAAAAAGGCCATTTTCCAACTTGCCCTGACCGGCGATCGCACCCGGTACCTACCTCTGGGTGGCAGACTAACATGGTGACCACTACGCCACGAAGGTCGACATAGAAAGTTTATGATGATGATGATGAGGATACACCAATTTTTCAACCAAACTTATCAAATAGAGTATCAAAATTACTTTTAAATATATGTAACTCATATGTTTAAATTTAATTTAAAATGAAACAATACATTATTGCACGCGGTCGGGGTTTTTTTAATACTTATTTTTTCAATCCAGGTGGAAGAGATTATCAAACATCCAGATTACAACGCCAGCAGTTTCAACCGGGACCTCGCGATCTTAGTCTTGAGGGATCCAGTACAGTACACCGACTGGGTGCGCCCTGCCTGCCTGTGGCCAGAAAACCTGGTTGACATAAGCAATATCATCAGTAAGAAGGGATCCGTAAGTATTTTCTGTTTTAGTTAGAAGCTGACTTTGGCAATATAAGGATGTGAACTAGGTTAAAAATAAATTATTCGGTACGGTTAATAAACTAAAACGGCACAAAATAGTGTCACTTTACATTGATCGTATCTATTTTCAGCAAGATTTTGAGCTTAAGATTCCCCCTTACCCTAAACCAAACTAGGTACACTTTTCCATAGAAACGTAGTCTAAGTTTTATTTTGAAACGACATGCCCGATTTCGGCAAAGTTTTTTAATTTCAAAGATATTGCTATTATCTAGGTTAATAATTGGTTTCCGACTGTTAAATTATGAACAAGAAAATATAAGGATGTAGGAGTTTCCCATTCCCATATGATACTGATGGTCAAAAATGATATAACACACTATATTCTAAAAAACAAACTAAAATTAAAACTATATTCTATATCAAGTTATATTTTGACTGTGAAAACCAGTTATGTGCAATATCTTTAAAATTTTGCCGAAATCGAGCTTGTCGTTTAGAAATAAACTTAAGACTCTCGAACTTACTTTGGGGCTAGCTCAATCAGTGTAATTTGTCATCAGGTAACATGGCAAACCACACATTATGGTTGTAGACTTTAGTCTTGAGGCATACCTAGAAACGCAGACGAACTTTGTTACTATGTTTTTCTACTCCTCTACTGTTATCTGCCTTTTACATAGTCACGAACACTATTATAAGAACATTGATTATTTATCACCCCATTTACACTCAGCCCTGTTGGGAAGGGAAGTGGGCAGGGAAGTGGGCAGCGCGAGAATGTAAACGGGTAATCGCGCTGTCACTGATCATGCCGCTGCCACTGCCTAGCGCTCCCTCGATTGTCGGTTTTTCGCGCGGAAGTCAAAGGACGGGCAGCGCGAGCGCGAGTGAGTGTTTACATTCAGCCATTCTTGCTCACTTGCTGCCGGCGTTTAAGCGCGAAAGCACGTTTTTTGTTAGACTTTTATATTTATTAAGAATTATATTTATTAAGAATGTCTTCACCACTGGAGTGGAGTAATGAAAAAATAATAAAATTTTTAAGAGCTCTATGAAACAAAGAGAGTTATATGGGATCCACATGACAAAAATCATAAACTAAAGCATAAAGTACATTTTACGTTTTTTGTTTCGTTTTAAAACACATAAATAGTTATTTATACTGAGCAGATATGCTGCTGTCGCCGCAACAACCTCGACGTCAGCCATTGTTGCGAGTCGTTCACAAAAGAAGTATGGAGGCTGAGTGTAAACACTCACTCGCGTCGATACTGCCGCGGCAATATTTGCGGCAGCGGCAGGAGCAGCGGTAGGAGTAGTGGCAGGGGCTGAGTGTAAATGAGGCATATGACTTCAGGAAAGTCTATAGTCTATTCCCCATAACAGCACTTGTATCGTTATTTCGCCAAAACGATCCTCCTAGCCATAGACTTAGAACCTTTTTTTTTTAATCTATCATACTGCCAACATAAGAAAAACCTTTTATTAATATATTCGTGATATATTCACTAGGGAGACGTCAATTTTAAAAAAATAAAGTTTACCATAGATGCCTATTTTCTACCAAACATAAATGATGTCATACATTTTCATATTTTTCTTTGTTTATTTTTGTATTTTATTTAGTAAATATAGTCGTAGAAAAAGTATTGTATGCAACGTTGTATAAGTACGTCAAAAAATGCTCGATGGCGTCTTCTTACGATGCTCGCTAAAGCTCGCATCGTAACCTGCGCCACTCGCATATTTTGAACCCTCTTATACAACTGTTGCATAAAATACTATTAAACCATCATCCGACCAAATTCTGTCGACATTTTCAGATGAGATAATGGCATATTACTAGATGACAGCTAGGTTTGGTCGGATAATTATTTAAACCTCGTAACAAAGTTCGTCTGCGTATATAAGACGGATTATGTCTGCCGTGGCCGGTTCCTTTATACCTTATGTTGCATATTATTCCTGGCATTTTCAATCTTTATTTGCATTTCAGTGAGTAAAGAAAGTAAAAGTTGAAAAGGAAAGTTAAAGTGAGTAGAATAATATCCAAAACAAATAAATACTGTTTTCAGGTTGTAGGATGGGGCTTTGACGAGACAGGTTCTGCGACCGAGGAGCTCAACCTGGTGGAGATGCCGATCGTGAACCAGCTAACCTGCATCAAGTCCTACCCAGAGTTCTTCGTGCGGTACACCTCAGAGTACACTTTCTGCGCGGGATACAGAAATGGTACTCGTATGTAGTTCTGATGTCAATTTCGCTTTGCGGCGTGGGTGTTTCGACATTAAGTACTACTCGACTGCGGTAACTTGGCGCCTTTCAAAAGGCCATGTGTTGTCTTCTAAGTGTCGTCTCTAACTTTGTGTGAGACAAGGTTGGTATAAAACTAATCGTTTTACGTGCATCAATGGTTTTAAAGCCTAAAAGCCTTTTTTGTACAGCATTTTATTGTGAGGCCAAAGTACTTACTGAGACAAATGAATTAAGCTCGAACTCGATGGAGTTGATCAGACCCTAGACATCGTCCATATAGTACCATAAAGTGCCCGTCAAGGTCAAAAGAGTCTCACTCAATGAGGTTATGTTGTTTTAATTGAGTTCTGTCGAATATCCCCGGATCAATCATAAAAACAGCTTATTCAGACTGCATAATATTGTATTGTCATCCGATTTACACAAAGTATGCAAAATTTCAGCTCAATAGAAAATTGAGTTGCAAGATTTGATCTAAGCAAACAAAATACATACAATATTGCAAGTTGAATAAAATATTGTAATAAACGTGGTATGTTTGATTATGATTATCTTGATCGTTACTTTTGTAGTATTTGAATACTACGGTAATGTTTAATTACTTACAGATGGGTATTACCTTGACAAATAAGTTGAAAAATAAAGCCTAATAAGATAGGAACTGTTCAAGTACCGTATACTTATTTTAAAGATAGATTTAGGTACTATTATGTATATCAGTTCATGACACAAATTTTCGGATGTGTTTAACGAATAATGGTTTGTCCACACCGCTAAAACCTAAAAACATTTTTTCCAAAAGTTTACTTACTTATTACTGTGGTGTGGACTCATCACATGTGTTTCGTTATTCCAGGCGTCTACAATAATCTGACAGGAACTGTAGAAAGTAGGTCACACAAATTGTTACTTCACTTAACAACCTAACGATCGGTCGGTGGACACATCAACTTAATACATCATCAGGCCCATACTTCTGAAACATGACTCCTATATTCCATGACTAAAGCTTATTTTAGCCTTATTTTCTTCAAATTGTTCACGCGCTAGATTGTTCGCTTGGCGATTCGGTGGATGCATAATGCGTGAATACGATTCTGTTTTTGTAGTATGGGACCATACATATTTAATCATTAACGACCGTAGAGACGACTCTGGTACTTAAATATAATAATTAATTATGACTAGAACCTCACATTGATTTAGATTATTTGGTTTGGAATAAGAAACAATAGGATTTTGTGGATATACTTTAAGTACATTTAATTAGTTATTGATCCTAACATAAGTATGTAGAGGTACCTAGATTAAGTTTATGTGTAGCTAATCTATAATCTAATTATAATTTCACACACAAATTCTTTATTCATTTCATTAACTTACTTAAACGAAATGGTGATGGAAGGTGTTTAAGTACACATGATACTTTTTTCCAGTTAGCCTTCATCAGTCTTATAACAATTAAGTCATTTAACAAGAGACATATTTCAAATGGTGATAGTGGAAAAAATGCGCACGGGAAATCTTATTGTTTAAATCAAATACACACATAAATAGCTCTTCACTTGCTTTCTCAAAGCCCAGCTTTAGCAATTATGTTAAGTATTTCTAACTGTCCATTTTTCTAACCTCCAAACTATTGCAGGTTCGTCAGTTTGCAACGGCGACAGCGGCGGCGGTATGGTGTTCAAGATAGACGACCGGTGGTACCTCCGTGGTCTGGTCTCCCTGTCAGTGTCGCGGCACAACGAACGCCGCTGCGACCCACAACACTACATCGTGTTTACAGATCTAGCCAAATTTTTGCCTTGGCTCAAACAGCATATCAGCGATTACTGATCCGCCATTTTGTGTAGACGCCATCTTGTTAAGTTAGCGTAAGTTTAGATCGTTTAAGATTATGAAGTTTAGGTCAATGTCCTAGATACGAATGTTCTAGAAACGATATAAAGATCATCTAGTTGAGAATCTTTAAGATTGGTATATTACTTTGGGATCACGATGCCTGCTTGACTGAAAATTCAAGCTAATTCAAACCGTCCTATTATAAAAACAGGCTTCCTATTAAAACACCGGATACATTTTTGGAGCAAGTTTAGCCCTTGATACTAAACTATTTTCTAAAAAATATATATTTAAAATCAATAAAAAAAATTCGTCTTCCCATACAATTTCCATTTGGCTGAACGCTGATTTGAATGGGAAGTCGAATTCTATTTTTCGTTTTTCGATAGTAGTTCAGTATCACGGACTTAACTTGTTATCGGTGTTTAAAAAGTAACCCTGTATACGTTTGTAAAAGAATAGTAACGAGTACAAAAACGGCAGCTCAGAACAAATTTCGCTTGCGCAAATCGTTTTAGTCCGTCGCAGTCGCACACTATACGTGTGATAGAGAAGACAGATCCATGAAGTGCTTCCGCCGCGAATTCTGCAGCGTTTGGCCTAAATAGTTAGACTGAGATTAAATGCAAGATATTGCTTAGACTGTAATCTGTTATGCTCTCTATAATAAAAATGATGCCTGACTAAGTTTCATATAAGAATCTCAAATACTTGGATGGTTTCAAATTTTAGTAAAATGTGTTTCAAATTGGGGCGAAGAGGTCAAAGACTATTGACACAAAATGAGTGTGAAAGAGATAGCAATATTTTATGTACAAACAACAGACAGATAGGTCATTGCATGATTCTGAACCTCTGATTGAAACAGCCTTTAGTAAAATTGATACCTACTAAAAGATGAGATTTTGTACTTAAACTATTTATGAAATGTGAATTTATTAAGATGAGTACTTACTTCCTTATCTATTTATTCTTATTTTGCCCCCAAATGTTAATTAAGCAAAATAATTGTAATTTTAGTGATATAGTGTCTTAAAGTAATCGGACAATATTTTTTATACATTTGACATTCCAACTATTTCATATAGACTGAAAAATATATAAATTCGATCCAAAACTTTGGTTTTATTATGTAAGTACCTATAATGTTTTATGGAAGCTTGGCAAAAAAGTAATGAAAAATATTTTTGAATAACAACACATCTGTTGTATGGAAAATTACTTTGATCAAAATCTATAGTAACTTAAACAAATTTCTGATTTTTGTAAAATTTCTAAAGACAAAAAGAGACATCATTTAATAATAGCACTATACTAAATTTAAGCAAAATGACCACTTCAGGAAGAGTCGAATTAACGTCAATATGGGATTCATTTGATAGCAATTGTAGTAAAACAACAAAATCATTTAAAACATCTTTAATGTTACCTACAAAAATGAAGCTTAGGAACAACAAAAGTAAAAAAAAGATAAAATAATATACAAAAACTTTTTACAGGTTTGTAGGTTGTATGACGTTTTAGAAATCCAAGAAGGTAACCGTTATATACAATTTCAAGAATAAAAAAAACAAAAAGACACGATAAATAGCTGAATACCTTTAAAAAGCTCAGTTAAGCAGTCATCACTAATAAAAAAAAGAACCCATTTTAATAGTTTTATGCTCTAGCAAATTCTAGAAATAACTATTTTAATATAAAAAAAATTGACTGGGCTAATCATTAATCTGTTTCCACTAGAATTCACTTGTACAATACATAATAATATTGTATAAAAAAACTTAAAACAACATCACATTGGGGGAATTGTTATTTCATAAAAAAATCGTACGCGCAAATCGACTTTTTCATAAAAATAAAACGAATTCCTAAAGTATTTATAAGAACTAAGACATAAAAATATCAATCAAGCAAGAAATTACAAACTAAGTTAAAAAGAGAAAGAAAGTTAAAAAACCAAAACTTCTTCTGCTACTAGAAAAAATCTCAACAAACTTTAAAGACATACTCCATCTTCGTATGAAAAATGCATATAACTGAATAAACTCATACTTTTTAAAAGAAAGAAATCTCCTACAAGCCTTATTTACAAAAAATAAACTGTACAATATATTCAATCGTACATTTTAAACATAATAAAGTACACGTAAAGGATTGCGCACTAAATATAAAAAAAAACTTTTTGACAGCAAAATGTATAAATTCGATAAAAAAAATACTGGTTAGTATTATAATAAATTTGAATATTATTCCATTAGAAAAATATTTATTTAGGCCAAAATATAAAAAAATAAAAGTTATTTAATTAACAATCCTTTACTACTATTTGATATTATAAGCAGGAGCGACATTTTTCAGTCTTTGTGATAAGCGGTGACAAATGTTTTTACTATACTTTTTCTATATAAATTGACACATTTGGCGAGCAAATATTTTTGCTCAACACGCTAGACCACATATTTTTATGGACTTACTATGTGCTTCCAAATCGATAATATTGCATCCAAGATGCATAAGTAACACTTTAGGAACTTTATTTAAATTAACATATTGTTTTGGATTAAAGTGGTGGTCAGGTGGTTTTCTACCTGTGCGTCTGTGAGACACGAATTTGATTCTCAATAGGCGTGACTTGTACCTATGTTTGTACAAGGGTTGCCGAATCGATAGTTTTACAATCCATCGACACTATCGGTAGGCATATCGACACTATCGATATGCCTATCGATAGTGTCGAAACTATCGATAATATTGCGTTTCATAAACTAACGATAGTATATATACTATCGATAGAATCGATAGTTTACTCCTCAATACTGATAGTATCGATAGTTTATGTTTTATGAAAAGCAATACTATCTTTAGTATTGATAGTTTCTTCGTCGTCAGGATTGTATCGATTTTATTTAAAATATCGATAGTCTATCATTAGTAGATTATCGAGCGGCAACACTGTACTCATGTACGGTCATTTTCAACCACCACCACTTGCTTCGATGAAGGAAAACATCTGCACACTAGTTCACTAGTGTGTAATAATGACTGATGTCACAATATGACAGTCATTAACCGGTGTCAGACGTTTTTAGGCGGCTCGAGAAATCCGACACCTGTTTTAGCCAACACAATAAGAAAGATCACACTTTGTACCCTGAGCGACTGTCTCAAGGATAATCGGAAATGCCGACTAGTGTTGGTCGATTTACCGAAACTCCTCGGTTTTTTCGACCATAAAGACTTCCATAAAGACTTTTGCCCCAAGTTAGTTTTAATATTACCTAGGAGCCTAACAGTTTCAGTGAGCGGCTCCGAAAAACATTTACATATTAACCTATCAATAAATATAAAACAAGTCAAGTTGTTAATACTACATAATATGTTTAAATAAGAAGCAATCTTATTGTAATACTAGACTCAAAGCAGAAACAGCCATTTGGTACATCTATTTCTCTAGATGTTTATAAGTCTATGGCTTTTCAAAGCGACATTGGTATAAAAATTCGATATACCAATAGCTACCTAAAAATGACTTCAGCAAATTCAAACCACTCGAAACATACAACCGCGGTCGAAATTCGCGAGACGAAATATCACAAAAAAACTGTACATTTTCCGGTCGGTCGGATCAAAATTCGACGTTACCAATAAGGCGCTGGTCCGTTTCTGCAACGCTGTCCCTTGAACCTATCTTCACTGAATCCGGCCCATGGGGGATTCCTACCTCCTCTGTTCCCCCTGCCTTTGCCAGGGAGGTAGTTAGGGTACATTCTGTTGGGACAGGCGCCTGGGCGACAACCGTTTCTCGGTGTGGAGGGGTGACTGCCACCTAGTGGTGGGGATGCGAACCTCTCCCATGGATCTGGCATCAAGCAGCTGCCGCAACCCCAATTGTAGTCACCTGCAAAATGACGTACCTTTTAACGAAGTTAAAACAGTTACTTTGTGTCAATATTTCGTTACTACAGACACCTTTAGGGTTCGGAACTTTCGAATCAGAACTTTCGTATGCTGCTATCAGTATATTTCGTATCCAGTCATTTGCTAGAGCGAGAAAGGGCGATGGAACGCCACAGAACCAGCTATGCTGATGCGTTCCGTCGCTCTCTCTCGCTCTAGCTAATGACAGGTCTAAGCAATAGAAAAGGATAGCACCATACGTAAGTTCCGTTCCGTGTTAACAGATGTGTCCGAAACCTTAGTCAGCTCGAAAAATCTGACATGAGTCTTAGCTCTTACTCTTAACACATTTTGACAAGAGAAATAAAATTACCTTAAGAAGTTTAGACCATTTCGGCTATTCAACTATTTATGTCGACAATAAAATAAAATAAAATGTTATTTTATATTTCCGAAAGCAATTCAAATAAAGATGTAAGCGGCAACTGAGACCGCAATTAACTCAGACCGCGGTCCTAGTTGCCGGAACCGGATCCAAAAACCTTAATATTTTTTTCCGGTGACTTGGACCACTCACAATTTTAATACACATGTTTTAATAGTCATTGTAATGTCATCATGACACGTCCATTATTTTACTATTGTCTAGTATTTGCGGTAAATGAAAGGTTAAAAAATTTGATATGAAAACATAATTAAATAAAACTATCAAGTGTCAATACCTGAATATCCAGATAGCTTGTATTAAAATCAAACTTAAAAATATAAAATATTTACAATATGTACCAAGAAAACATCAAACAGAATTCAAAGGTTTTTTTGGTTAAACTAAACTAAAGTCAGCAAATAAAATTTCCTCGTCATGAATAATATTTATTTATACATTTCTATCGTTTTGGCCAGAATTTGGAAGAATACCTTTGCGTCTTTCGTTCGTCCTATCGATACGTACTTCAAATACAGTTACAAAATATAATATCGCGATCCAAATATATTTCACACATGTTTCAAACCATTCCAAAATAAGTACATATTTTGCACAAAAACGACGAACCAATAGAATGTATAAATTTCAAACTATCACAAAATTTAAATAACAAATATATATTTTATAAAAAAAAAACAAACCGTTTAATCTGTACACGCCAAATTTTTTAAAGGCTAAAATTTTATGTTACTTTTTGACTAAAGACAACTTAGATAAAATTCTATGATATATTCTCTAAATTATTTTCAATAGCACAAACTCGCTTTATTTTATGAGAAGAAGGTGAAAATCTTGTCTATTTATAACAGTGTATATAGATTGACAACAAATACTTTTAAAAAAAACTTAGGAACTGAAAATTAGGTAACTTGTCACAAAAAATTTAGTAACGATTAATTCTTTTCTACAAACGCGATGAAAAAAAAAATTAAATACTTCAAGATTTTCATCTTCACACAAACAAAAACCACTAAACTTTGTTTAAAATTACATTTACATATATCATAAGGCGAAATATAATCCCATTTCTTAACTAAATTATCTAAAATATTGACTGCAAGAAATTATTCGTTCACTTATCATAATAATTAGCATATACAATATTTAAAAAAAAAATCTAATCTATGCCAAACGTTTAATTTATGACCTACGTACAAAAGAGTGATTATTAAAAAGGAAAATATTAAAAAACTGGGACAAACTTCATAATAAGTAATTTTAAAAAATTTACTGAGAACAATATCTATAACAGTAACCAAAATCTTTACATTGGTTAAATTTATTGCTAATCAACTTTTTAAGCTGAAACGATAAATACCAAATTTTAATCATGAATCGATTGGAAATCCTCGCCAAGACAGAATAGAATAAATAACGCACCTTAGTAAAATAGTTTCTCCACTGATCGTAAAAATAAAAAAATAAAAAAATAAAAAAAAAAACAAAAAAATTAAATTTTTATTATCGTCATGGAAGATAACTAAGTACTAGGATATTAGTTCTTCTTGGCGGGAATAATAACGACCAACGCCTTTCCATTTTATAAATTGTAATTTAACAACATTTTTAACTTTCAATAGTATGTTCCGATTACTTATATTTTACACTTTATTTAGGCACAATTCACATTGGAAACTAGTTCTAGCATTCTATACCTACATTCCTAATTCACTGGGGATATCCGTGTTTAATAAAACATTATCACAAAACGATTCCAACTTATAATAAAAAAAATATTATATAACTAAGAGTCGATTTCACCAAATAGGACTTTATTCCAGAATAACTATCCTTGGTATAACTTTATACCTAGAATTTAGTCTAGGATTACTTCGTTTACATTTCACCACTCTACACGAGAGTAAATTTACTCTCGCATAGTTATTCTGTGATTCGGAACAAATCTAAATGATTTCAGAACGACTGTGATAAACCACCTAAAATAAATCGTCCGCTTCTCTCATATTAAGTTATGTTTACTGCGTATTTGTCTTTTGGGTAGAGTTATATGTCAATATTTTAAAAATATTGACAAAACTTTTTAACAAAATCTATATCATCCATAGACATAGAATTTTTTTTACTACATCATAGTCGTCATTGTTTCTTTCTTGTATTCATCTTGCTTGCCTTTGGTAAATAGCTGTCAAAGAGTAAGCTGTTACACTCGGGCCGCCATATTTTATCCATGGTATAAGCTCAATACTCCATGGAAATTGGCGGAGTAGTGATTTACTCGAGAATAGCCATATAATCCTAGTATAAGTCTATGGTGAAACGGAAAAATAGTTTAACCTGAGAATAAATGCCGTAATTCTCTGGAATAAAATTTATTCTTGTTTGGTGAAATCGAGTCTAAGTATATTTATGTATTCCTACCAGAAAGTACGCGACGGAGTCGTACATATGGTGTGTGACTAGGATGGGATGAATCCGTCGCATAAATAAGGTCTAACAAAATATACTGAAACTAACTTAAGCCATATTAAAATAAATTCAGTCCATGATTCTGAACAACTTTCCCCAAGGAACACGTATCGAAGCAAAGTAATTTTTAACCTGGCATACAAGTGATCCGAGAGTGTATAGAAAATCAAAAATTATTTTTCATATTTCGACATATGTTTCTTGGGGAAAGTTGTTCACTATCACGGACTGAATTCACCCTTAAATAGTTTCAGTATATTTTGATAGACCTTATACAAGGTCACAAATTACAAATATTTTATAAAAACTCAACTCTTTACTTTTACGAAATGAACTATGCCCTAACTTCTTATAAATACAAAGGGTTTTTTTTTTAAGAAAGAAATATAATAAGAAGGTGTTATTAAAAAAATCTTTAAAAACACTTACACAACAAAAACAAAACAAGAAACTTGGAAAATATTGAATATCCCCCGTGAATCCTTTCATTTTTAGGTAAATTCTCTACTCTTGTAGTTTAATATACAATATACTTAATCACTAACCTAAGAAGGGACGAAAAGGTGTGATGTGCATAAGGATCGAAAATGCAATATGCGTACAAAAATACGTTTAATAATACTGATGACTTAATATTTCTAAATATAATTTTTTGGAAGAAAAAAAAATTTTTTTTTTTACAAAATAAGTTAACGTGATATTTTCACGAAAAATACCTTAATATTAGTTACCATTTTTGTTTTTCAATAAAATAGTTGTATTTCTGACTAGTATATAATACTGATGAATATAAATTTATTTAAAACATGAAACGCAAAACACCTCATGCCCACCACACGATGGAATACGCAATTACCGAGATACGGGGAACAAGAACAACACTCTTAGACTCCGAATCAACTACTGAACATTGGAATCACCGCCGTATATTGTCACTGTGACGACTCGAACCATACCATACGCGTGTTCTACAACACTATACAAAATATTTCATAATCTTTCCTAGTCCACATTAAACACATATCGTCTCATTATAAAAACAGGATTAACTTTGTTACTCGGTTTAAACCATTATCCACCCAATTCAAGTTGACATTGACGAATGAGTTAGTTTCACTTAACTAGATGTCAACTTGATTGGGGCGGATAATGGTTTAAACCTAGTAAAAAAGTTGGTCCTGTTTTTATAATAAGACGGTTAAACACTGCTGGATTAAGGGCGCCGTTTTTTCGCGCCATTTTCTGGTACTGTGGTATCCACTGCATAATATCTCTAAAAATATTTCTTTATGGTTTTGCATTCGGTTAGCTTACTTAATTTCTGATTGACTATATACAAAACCATTTGCAGATTTTTGCTTGGAAATTTTGTGAACGACATAAAACTCACGTATTCGATGACATATTTTTGACTACATCGGTGTATCTTCAGCCAGATTAGGTAAATTTCAACAAAGATAAATATTCAAAGGTAACAGGTAAATTGATAAAAGATTCATTACTCATTCATACTTGATATACAGTCAGTAACAACGTAAAAGTTTTCGTAATACTTTTATCTCAGCCTTAAGTTTTCACATTTTTTATTTTTAAGATTTCTCATTATTTTATACCCCTAACATAATATACATTAAGAACGCGCCTTTAATATGATTCGAGTCTAGCAAGTTATGAAACTAACACCGATACATTGAAATCAACTAATTACGTATTTCAGGGATACACATATAACAAACATATAGAAGTGTAGTTGTAGTAAGACATAGACGAAACATTTATATGCTTTCGATTCATAAAAATATGTTGATTTAGCGGGGCCTTGCAGTTCGGTCAATGAGTGCTCAAAAGGGGCATGTGGATGGAAAAGTCGAAAGCAGAAATTTTGACTCGGCAACTTTGTTAGGACTAGTTAGGACATAAACATACTAAAAGTCCTTACCCCTCCGACGTGAGCCAGCGGGGGGAGGGCACAAAGGTCCCGTTTTTTGGTTTTTTGCTTACATCTCGAAAATGGTGCGTCGTACGAAATTTTGTTGTACTACATAATGAAAGCTGATAAAATTGTCTACAACTTTGGCTTTCACACTTTTTATCTATCTCCAATTTTTACCTAGCTATGAAATTCAAAAAAATTTCGATTTTTTAAAATGTGTTCTACACTCTAGGCGTACTCGGACAAAAAGCGCACGCCAAGCCCACGTCCAATGCATGCTTTTCATTCCGTTTCTATCCCCATAGTTCAGGAGAAAGGTCTCCAAGCCAAACCTGGACCTGATGGTAAGTCACAGCATAAGCCCGAACCATCTTGATAGATATTACTGTGGAGTTTTAGCCTGTTTAAAAGTAAACAGTTTCCGCCTTTGCTGCGTGAAAATACTCCCAGCAATGTTATTTTTTAATAGTGTGTGGGTGTTTTTAATAGTGAATGAGCAATAAAAAAATATTTTCGTAAATTCGTATCGTTATCTACAGAGAATGTAACACATTTTTGAAAATCGGCGATTTTTCGAAGCTCATAGCTAGGCAACGATTGGAGTTAGATAAAAAAGTGAAAGCCATAGTGGTAGAGCATTTTATCAGCTTTCATAACATAGTACAAAAAAAATTCGTAAAACGCACCGTTTTCGAGATGTAAGCAAAAAAACAAAAAACGGGACCTTCTTTGTGCCTTCCCCCCGCTGGCTCACCTCTTACCTCGGAGGGGCAAGGACTTTTAGTATGTTTACGTCCTAACTAGTCCTAACAAAGTTGCCGAGTCAAAATTTCTGCTTTCGACTTTTCCATCCACAATTATTCGTTGACTGTACTATTGGCAATAGATTTAAATTTAGGAGATCCGAAGCTAAGGGCTTAACAGTAAATAAAATATAAAACATTTTTTTTTAATATTGGCTTGTGCTGGGTTTCAACCGAGAACATCAACCATTAAAGGCATACAATATACTCTACCAAAAGAGCCATCGACGGGACGACACTTCAAAAAAAAAATTTTTTTTTTTTGCTAGATCTATTTGAATAAAAATGTGTTTTGACTTGTTCTTTCAATGGCAAATAATCAAAAAACAAAATAGATAATATTTTAAAAACTTGAAAACCCATTGGTTTAAAGTTTTTAACTCTTATTTGCCTGCTATTTTGAAAAACTGAATCGAAAAGAATGCTATTAATTTTTGAACCTCCTCCCAAAATTTTACAAGAATCGGTTGAGAAATGCGACCTGGAGACAGACGGACAGACGAACTGAAAGCCGGACAAAGGCATTTTCGACCAATCTCGAAACTGAGACGCTTCGCTCGCTCGGTGAACTATTCCTTTTTTCTTTATTTATGTAGGTAACGCCTGATGTAAGGCCCCGCTATATAACTACATATTGAAACTTCGAAATATGAAAAAATATACTCTTACACCACGGATTCTAGAAGAATCTGACGGTTACTTATGTTTTAGTCTGTACAAGTGAAATTGTCTATTAAATCGTTCGAGTTTTAAATTTTGCATTAAATAGTCTATATCTCTATTCGGAATTCGATTTTATATACATTTTGCAACTAATTTATTATTAAACTGACCAGCAATAGAAGAATAAATTGCTTTTAGACAAAATTGTATACATATCAAGTTGACGCGGGGTTAATGTTACTTCGATATGAACAGGAAGGTCGCTCAACGTGCTATGGAGAGGGCTATGCTCGGTGTTTCTATACGTAATCGAATCAGAAATGAGGAAATTCGTAGGGAAACGAAAGTCACTGACATAACGGATTAGCTATTTTGATTTGAAGTGGCAGTGCGCGAGACACAGCTCGACGAACCGTTGGCCGACGGCAGTCGCTCTGTGTAAAAACCAGTAACGTCGTCAAATCTCTTCGGTTAAGGGTCCTACCCGCGCTAGCGACCTTGAAAACACAAAAAATTAATTTCTCTTCGAGGTTCTAATGAAACTTAAGGATACCAGCTAAAAAGTTGTACGAGGGTTTCTGATAATCTCACTTACAGAAAGAGAAATTAATTTTTTTGTGTTTTCAAGGTCGCTAGCGCGGGTAGGACCCTTAAGTAGCGGACCCCGGGCTCTGAAGCCTTACCGCTGTAGATGCAACCGGGAATACGGGAGGATGATATGTTGATGACGATGGTAATGACCTTCAATATAATAGTTGTTCATATTAATTAAGAACATTGACCCCTTTTGGCAAGAACTGGATAGCAGCGGCCGCAGACAGAACGGGATGGCACAGACAAAGGGAGGCATATACCCAACAGTGGGCTTTTGAAAGCTGATGATGATTGACCCCTTTTCAGCTTGACATACAATGTCAAACTTACATAGTATTTATTTACTTCAACATAACACTATTTTATTACTCCGAAGACATGCGAATAATTTTGAAAATATCGTCTATATATCACTGGTCAGTGAATATCTCAATATACAATACAATTACATACATTATTTAACAAAGCATTTATACAAATAAGTATATAGCTGTTTAACAGATTATAAATCTATTGAGCACATATATTTTTCATAAGCCGATACTGGGGTACCGTCGCACACACATTTCCAATGTTAAATCATTATTAAATTAAAATTAAACAATCATAAACTTAGATGGACTGGATGGGTAGATTTAAACGCAAGCCACACTGGATCTAACGCGAGCACAGAAATGGCATGGATACGGTATTAAAATTATTTTTATTATTCACATCATTAAGTAACATAGTCCGAAACTGAAAACAAAATGAGATTTTTTTAAACTGCACAAAAATAAGTAAGTTATAAGCTTTTGAAATCTTATGGAAGGAAGGAAAACTGTCAAGTAACAGAAAAAAGGATGCACGTACGGCGCTCTTGACGTCACTGCCATTAGGTCTCGCGCGTACGAGAGATAGAGAGCCCCCACGGTTCTAATATTTCAAATTGAAATGCTTATTACTACTTTAACAATTAACCAATTTTCTTGCATTTAAAAAAAAACCTTTTTAGTGGTATTTTTGTTTTAGATAAAATATTAACCAAAAACATACACAATAAGATAGCCTCTTTTGTTTTGAATTTATTTTCATGCGTTTGCGTTTTATATAAAATTCGAATGGAAATTAAAAACGTCCATGCCACGTCCGCGACCGCGTCATATGTAATCTGTTACATTGTTCATATATTATTGTTTATTTTGATTTTTAACGATTGATTAACTTATCAATACAAAATTGATATAACGAATTCCCGATTCGTCCGATAGTTTTTTTTTTTTTAAGGTAACTTGGCTTTTAAGTACCTCACGGTTCTAGTATGTCATCGTCATCCTAATTAAATAGTAAAATAGATGCTTAAAAAAAAAATATTTGCACTTGTGTGCCCGACGGTACATAGTGATAAATTAATGAATTGACCTTAGCACAACTTACGTTAGAAAAAACAAATTATTTGCTAACGATTTTAAACTGTGACTTTCTTTACAATTTACGTGTACCCAACCATATTACCCGTGCATATCATCTCCCACGGGCATAAGAGGAATTCCGGTTAACAAGTGCCACTAGCCACTGCAGCGTGGCACCGTTGATAACTGCAAATAAAGTGTGTATCGTGCGACGGACTAGTGCTTTCCCGCTCATTATTATAATGTAGAGCAAGATAGTGATAGACGATAGCGCTCGATAAACGTTGTCGCCGATGCCATGCTATCAGGGCAGGTATCACTAGATATCGGGGTAAATCTGAATTCACCACTGATGATACAGTACACCCATGTGCAGTGGATGTAAGGGTAAACCAGTAATACCCCTTTACCAACCAATGGATATAGGCGTATCTTTTCATAAGTTTTAAAACCAAAAATGCCGTTATTAATACACAAAATCTTTTTTTCTATTTCCCAAATCTCTTTTTCCTTCCTTTTGTCTACATAACGGAAAAGTGACAGTCTAAATTCGCGCTGCAAACTTGTTAAAAATCCACAGAGTATAAATGTCGATTCAGGTCGAGTCTATTGAATCTATGTACACATTTGTCTATGATCTTAAGTGCAGATTAATCGTCTAAGAGATTTCTAGATTCTAGAAGTCAACAACAGTGGGCTTTGTGCTGAGACAGGGTCCCTTAGTTATATTTTTAGGATAGATACATGTTATTTTCGTGCTGAGTTTTTTAATTTTGACTACTTAGTAGGTATTATAGTAAGCGCCAGTTAGCTGTTCAATAGGGTATTTGATGTTGGTTTTTTGACAATATGTTATACGAAACCACAGGTATGGCATTTCATAGAAACGGAGTAACATTTATGCCTACTACTACAAACGAAACTATATATCCTTGCACACGGCAATGTGTGTGTTAGCCCCCCAACACACTCGACAAGGCGAGAAAGGGGGAGGTGCAGGGACGAGGAACGAAGACGCATATTGTGCGGGACCTTAGGAGATTCCGTTCTGTTTGTAATACTTATATCAATACTGTGACAAATCAACAAATACCACTAAAAGAAATCTTTTTCTGAAAACAGCAAGAAAAAATATTTTGTTATTAAAGCAGCTAGGCAGCAATTAACATTTCAAATATTGATGGTGGAAGAAGTTAAGAGACCTTTTTGACCTGCTTACTGGCGCTTACTATAACAGATTAATTACTCAAAAACTATGAAATTTTTGAATGAAATATTAGACGTTAGTGTCCTCTCGTAGGTAATAATAGTCCAAATGCACGTAATTGTATAACAACAAAAAACGAATCTACAACTACCCAGCACGATTTATTTTATCGTTTTTATATATTTAAATTTAAACATACCAATTCAACATTTTCATTTAAATTATTCCGCCTCAGTCAAAACCTTATTTTGTGGACAAATTTGGCATTAAAAAAATTATCCTTGAAGTCGATTAAACACATAAGTTAAATATAATTGAAACCAGATAATAACGGACCTTGACCCAAAAAAGACCAGTTTTTTTAATCTTGGTAAAAAAACGTGGATTTCTTAAAGCGTTGCTACTAATATAAACAAAAAAATTATCCTTGAAGTCGATTAAACACATAAGTTAAATATAATTGAAACCAGATAATAACGGACCTTGACCCAAAAAAGACCAGTTTTTTTAATCTTGGTAAAAAAACGTGGATTTCTTAAAGCGTTGCTACTAATATAAACAGTTACTAAGTGGTTTATCTTGACATTGACCCACTCCCTCCCCCTCCTTTAAAAACTTTTCTGCGTACGCTACAGACAATAAAGGGAACAAATAAAGGGAAGTCTTCCCCCTGTACGCCTATGAACCTAAGTGATTGTTAACTAAGACAAACTCAGAGGTATAAGTCGCGTCTAGTGAGGATCAAATTCGTACCTTACACACAACCAGTGCCTAAACTGTTGGCCACTAAACAAGTCCAATAAAAAAGGTCAATGTCCGATATTGACGCGTCAAGTGGCACCGACTATAGTCAACTTTCGAATTTCTTATACCAAAACTGTCCACAGAACTGGGAACACCGTACTGTATCCGAACGCTCGAGTCTTCTAGAATATCTTATGTTACGAAGAAGCGTCGGAGAATAACACTGGAGAGGGAACTAAGCGCAAAACAACTATAATATCACTTGTGGTGTTGCGGAGAACTGCTTCTCACGATTTTTTTGACATTCACGTCCCATTGTTGGACGATTTTTTTTTCTCTACCACTTCAAAACAGTAGCAGAAGAATAAGAACTAACAAGCAAAATTCCGATGCATATATCTCTGACGAAAGCTGAGTTTTATCTGTCAGGATTTGTTGAACGAAAGATTTAACTTAGTATACCTACTTATATATTTTTTACAGGTATATAACAAACTGACACTTTAAGGCAAAAAACGTGCTGAAGTGGCGCACTCTTTGAAATAAATTATTTTATCCTAAATACGGTGTTAATTAATATTTTATCAAATCCGACGGTTAGCAAAATGTCAATTATCGCCTAATTAACTAGTACACAATTTGTTTTAAAAGAGGGCGCCGCTAGTGCCCTGTCTTCGCCTTAACATCCCCAATGAGCACAGCAAATATAACTCAGAATTAAAGCTAATTAAAGCTATGTTTACTTTAGGAAAAAAATAAGAAAACAAAATTCCAGTAAAAATTGCCAATAACACTCGACTATATTCAAGATCCAACGTCACGAATCAAAGATTTTCTTTAAGTAAGACCTCCACGGAGTACCCCGCAACACCTGAAGCCTTACACTATATTAAACTACCAAACGAAAAGTCCATCACGCCTATATCCTCGAATCGGACAGGCGAAACTTCTTGCAGTAAAGCCCTTTTCAAAACGGGCGATGGTGGCTCATATAAGACGGCTGGTTGTAGAAGTCGCGGCGGAGGAAGCGGCTGGGGGCGCCACTGTACATGCCGTAGTTGGTCGTGTAATCTTGTCTGTGCAGCATGTCTAGTTGGTCGAGGCTGTGGTGCCGTTGAGGAGGCAGGTGTGGGATGGAAGCTGGTCCGAGCAGCGTGCGCAATGTACAACCATTTAGCGTTGCAGCAATAGTATTGACAATCTACAGGCTGACTAGTAAACCGTAAACCACCTTGCATATTGAAAGGGGGGCACTCAATAATTGATTCTCGTTCCAAATATATAAAAAATAGGTGCTTAAAAGTTGACCAAGTTATCCAATAAAAACAAGAAGTGTGGACATACGCGGTATGCGCGATGAAAACTGTTGATTACGAGCCTAGGTAGGTAGGTACCGAGCGTGCGTTTTCCAAACATTTGGAGACTTTGCGCACTTTTTTTTTGTTGACGTTACGTGCGTTCATGATCTATGTTCTTAAATATGACGCGTGAGTTACTAGTCAGCCTGTAGTATTGTCAATAGTATTGTGTCCTTAAAAATAGTCACAATATCGATAGACCTGCAACGCTAGAACACTTTTTGCTTATAGGCCCCGAGACTCACGGAACGACAATTTCTTTGCACCACCTGTCGGCAAACATCGCGCGACAGTATTCCCGCGATGGTCGCAGACTATCACTAACTGTCGCTGATAGATATCGCGAAGTGTGTACTTTAAAGTTAGTCTTAGAGGATTTACACATTCCGCCGGCGTTATGTGCAAACGCTAATGTATTTCAAAAAATTTACAACCGTTTGCTATACTCATTTTAGAAGTCTCGGACGCATTTCAATTTCGCATGACGTCACGGCTAGGTACGATTTTTAGTTTTTTGCCTAGCAGTGACGACGCAAGCCTTTGATGTTCCGTATCATTGTAAATTTTCCCTTTTTTGGTAAAGTGAAAAATCTGAGCCCATTATTTGTGGATAATCTAAAAGAAGGACATTAGTCCTTTTAGATTATCTTTATTATATTATGTTCAGAAAAGTATGATTGTAATTATACAATCATACTTTTATGACCCTGTCGTCACCGCATATCGATATCGGAGTCGATATTTTTCCGAGCATTGTCACTCTGTTTAAATAAATATTTAAGTTGTATCTCATCTTACCTCTATTGTGATGGAACCCCGCCGCCCATCCAGCGTAGTACGCCGCCTTCTGTTTCCCGTGCTCTTCGGCCACCTGGAATATTTATTCCCACTGTTATAGTTACCTAAATATATTTACGAATACAATGCAAAGTGGCGCCCTCGTTTAAATTAAATGCTGTATATCGACTGAGTTGTCGACCAATGAAAATGAGGTATTAGAGCCTCCGCTAAGTGCAGCGGGCGCGCGCGGCGGGTTCAGACTGTCTCTGTCACAAACGCTACGTGCGACAGAGACAGGTGACCCGCGACGGATTCTGCTATCTCTTTCGCATTTAGAGTTTGTGACAGAGATAGACCGAAACCCGCCGCGTGGGCCCGCTTCTCCTAGCGGAGGCCATTAGGCATTAGATTGACCTTACATTATTTCATGATGTTTAAAGTATCGTTTCCCCGCGTACGGGGATTCCCCGCATGCTCTATATCGATTGAGTTATCGACCAATTAAAATAAACCATTAGGCATTAGATTGTTCTTAAATTATTTCATAACTGTTCAAAGTATCATTGGTAGTAAGTTTAGCTTTAAAACAAGTTACTGCTACGCTACGTACCATTACTGATAAGTGGCCACTTTTGGCAAAAAAAACACGTTTTAAAACACCATCATCATATCATTCACAGGAGGTCCCCTGCTGAACATAGGGCTCCCGAAAGGATTTCCAAAACGACCTATCGAAACCGGCCTGCATCCAGCGCTTTCCCGCAATCTTGCGCAGGTCGTCTGACTGCCTAGCATGTGGTCCTACACTGCGCATGCCGTACGTGGCCACCATTTCAAAAACCTTTCTGTCTCATCGGCCATTGGTTCTTCGCGCTATGTGCCCCGCCCACTGCCACTTGTGAGCTAATGGGCTTATCGACTTGCCACTAATAAATTAAAACTGTTCATAAAGTTTGTTCATAAAATAATTTATAGGGCTATCTAACACCTGACGTTTATCAAAATGTAAATTTTGATCATATTAACGATTAAACAATTTTATTTAAGTGAGGGCGCCACAGCTGCATGCTATTCACCTCAATTTGAAAGTTCGTAGCGGTCCAGCCAAAACTATACATATTTCCAATAGTACGTCAATCCCGAAGCTCCGTGCCACTTAACCGTTCCTTTACCGCCAATACCAGTCTCAATAGTTAAAAAATGAACGTAGCATATATTAATTCCATACAGTTCTTGACCGGTTAAGTTTATAAACTATAAAGAACGCTTCTCAGACTTTATGTGACTCAGATTTTTCGCTGCAGGGCTCGTGCTTTCAAACAGCCGTCCCCAAGCACAGAATAATTACTAGTACTACCGTACAGAAGTCTTACTCAGCAAAAGAATTCAAAGAAATATCTTCTCAATGTCGTTAGCGATATGGTTTAATTTATCTCGCGTCAGAACTCGGCACCTGTTTGTTTAGATACCTAGAAGTGCATTGCAAGCCAATTTCATTCTTATTACTCTAGACAAACGATTCATGTCACTGAATTTTCCATTTCGGAGTGGTCGCCGCGCATGGTAATAATGTGTATATTTGCGATACCTAAACGGGAAGTGACCAGGCCTGTTCCAAGACTCCCACGCCAGGGTTGACGTACTATCGAAAAGATTTTCACCCGGTTATTAAGATTGACACAGAACCGAAAGTACCTGCTACGAACTCTCTAGTTATTCCACACGGTGCGTTGCATTGACGTCGAGCTGTCACTGCGTCGTTTTACATACAAATAACTATAGTGAACACACTGCGCGTTGTAACAACGCAACGCCCCTGCAGACCCGCTCTTAAGCACTAAAGGCGTGCGCTGTATCATAAGAATGCAACTGGAAGATCAGGAGTGCCATTTGTAAAATGCTGAATCACATAATAAATTAATTTTCCATAAAAATATTGTACGTTGAGTGACCTAGCGTTTCAAAAATGACACCCCAGTCCGTCTGAGTCATACTATATTTGCGAAAGAGACGATCCTTGACGGATTCGGTCCATCTCTCTCACATATATGGATTATGACAGAGACAGTCCAAATCCACATATCGCGTAACAAAACGCACGCCTTATATCTAAGATATTTTGAAATATAGCAACTAAACCGAAGCGCAATAACAAACGTATCGTCGGCATATGACGATGAATCTAGAAAAATCTAGAAAACCTTGGAAAAACAAAACGCATTGATTCAAAAGACAAAGAAATATTCAGCCAATAAAATTAAAGTCTAGCAAAAAAATTTGGAAGCGTCGGAAACCTAAAGTAGACCAAATACAGAGAGAAAGGATGCCAAGTCATGATCAGATCACTACGTAGGTTACTAAAGTTTATTACTAGTAAGAGGGTAACAAACTGAAATCCTAAAAACAGGGTAGTTTCCTAGGTCAAAAATAAATTATTTAGGTACAATTAAGAGAATAAAATGACACAAAACGTCCCTTGTTATTGATCATATCCATTTTCAACATATTTTTAATTTATTAATGCAGAAAAACCAATATTAGAAGCGCAATTTAACTCTAAGAAACTATGTGGTCACCGTTTGTATTTCATACTAAATCCCATAGAAAAATTTCGTTTTGAAGTTTAGAAAGCGTATCTGTTTAGACTTATTAGAGACCGCGTATTACGATCAAGTCTGGTTAGCTCAAGACGTATCCATAACAGATTTAGCGGAGAAAAATGGCTACATCCAGAAATGGATATATAAAAACCGCAGATCATAATGGTGGAGGCTCCCTCATAAACCCAATATCAAACCAATCATCGCATTATCGCCAAATATAACGTTGATCAACTCATCTTGAACTTTTCTGAGTACGTTTTGAAAATATAACGCGGAGAGCGATAAAATTATTAACCCTCATATTCATAAAAATTAACAACAATTTGCTAAACCTATTTTTGTTAAGACATGGTCCCTTTTCCTCTTTTCAATATTCGACATCTAAAATAGGTCTAGCAAATGTTTATAAATTTTTTGAATATAAGTATTACTCATCAATTTTATTTATTGAATTATATCGATATACTACAAGACTTAGGGAATAGATCGATTTCCTACTAACACGCGTCGTTTTCGCTCATACCATTAGGTTCAGGACGATACTGTGCATCATCATTGTGAACTAATCCTACACTTTTCTAAAAAGACAAGACATCCTCTCTGTATTCAACCAGCTAGACTCTATCCGCACCATTGTGTCACTGTGCAACCGTAGTCGGCTGCTTGCGCGCCACACGGACGCCGCAGACCGTTTGTAGACCGCGTCCGATACCGTCGGCTGCCGAAATGCAAATGACAAATTTAGACCCACTCCCAGCCAATTGTTCATGCAAATCTACGTGCGATTGTGCGTAAAAGACGATTTCGTCGTGTTTATGCGGGTGCCATTGCTCGCGTGGATTTCGGTCGTGCTAAATTGTCGATGTTATGTTATAATTTAAGTAAATAACCATCACACTCGCTACGATACATCTTAACGATTTAACAGGACATATTATGAACTGGTGAAATACCTGGTGTCATTTTAACCACCAGCCGAGAAATAATTATTGAAAAAAGAAAAATAAATTCGCCCTCCCATACAAATCAGCGCTCATCTGAACGAATTTTCATTGGGAGGCCGAACATTTTTTTGGTCTTTAACTTTCTCTAAAAATTTTGCTGTTTGGCCTAGTGGCCATCCTGCCAGGCTTCCACATTGGAAATCCCGGGTTGATCTCCGGTCAAGTCAAAATGGAAAATGATCCTTTTCAGATAAACCTGGGTCTTGGATGTTTATGTATATATGTATTTGTTATAAAATATGATGTCGTTGAGTTTGTGTGCCATAACACAAGTCTCGAACTTACTTCGGGGCTGACTAATATTTATTTATTTGCTTTTCAAAAGGTGAGGGAAAAGAGTCTCAACCGATTCAAATACAAGCTACAATCAGCAATTTACTATTTGTTCATGGGAATGAGAACGAAATATGTTTACAAAGTTGATTTGCTTGAGGCAATATCTAAAGTCTTTAGGAAATAACTAAATGTAATTATACTAGCTGTTATACTGTAAGGCATGTTTGATCTAAATAACTATGATCGAGGTATGACATGGATGGAGAATAAAAGAGAAAAGGGCCTAGAGCTTAAGGAGTTACAATTTATTTATTATAATCTGTAAATGAGTGTTTTCAAACATCTGTGACACTAGGTGGCAGCACAGTGACGTCAGATCCAATCGACTGTTGTCATTGGACCATCAGTTGACAGGTTCTTTTGCTCCGTCAAATGATGTTCACAGCAACTTATTGGACCCGACTTTATTGTGCTGCCATCTGGTGTTATTTTTAACAATCCTCCTTACTACTTTTAGAAGATGCCGAGAAATAAACTTGGATCAATATAATAAGAATTCTTTTACAATGCGTATTACTATAATTGCGACTTATTAGAAGATATTTATATATATTACACGGATGGCGCCACTAACCTTAACACTGAGCGGCTCAGTGCCGCCCTCTGGTATCACATTGTTTAAGGCAGCTATCGCTTCTTGCGCCTCTTCCCTTTTGTCGAACCTGAAAAGTAAAAATACTATATCATACAAGTGTGGAAACTGATATTGGAATTCCTTTCGACTTTTAAAATATTGGACTTAAGTGAGTGAATGAATGAATATTGAATGATGATAGAGTGAGATCGATGGTAGGTGGAGTAAGGTCACGGAGTGATATCATAGAAATACTAAGCGCAGTGTGAGCGGCAAGGTGAGTTGGCAATATAAAGCAAGTGGAAAGAACTGGATCGCATCAGCCGGGGCACAAAAACGGGATAGCGCATACAAAAAGGAGGGTTATACTCAGCAGTGGATTTTTGGAAACTGATGATGCTGATGAGAATAAGATCTGCTTTGGCGTCCATTGACTGGTGATAGGAGAGCGTTACTAAGCTAGCATAATAATACTTTTATTTTTTAACCTAGTAGATAGTACTCAAATTAGATGCAACTAATTTCAAAAAAATTAAAGTAACTTAATTAAGCCAGAACTCACCTAACAAAAGCGACCCCTCTAGGCGTCCCATTGCTCTTATCCCTCAGGATATGTTTCTGCACTATCCTGCCGTACTTCCCGAATATGGTCTCTAGCTGCTCCTCCGTGATGGCCCGCGGTAGATTCGTCACGTACAGGTTTGTTTCCTTTATGTCGTCGCCTGACGGTCGCGCGTATGATACCTAGAAAGAGAAAGCAGATACAAGATACCTCTTGAAGAAGGGAGAAGACGAGTTAGAGTTTTGAAACAGAATAGGCAAGACGATTGGAAAAATATTTTTTGTCCATCGGTTAGATAATTAAAAAATATTGTACACGTATTTTTTCTTTTCTCTGAGAAACCAAAAATGACAAAGATACAGCTCATATAAATTTCACATGACGTCACGGCTGGGTATGATGTTTACTTAGCGGTGCCGTCGCGACCCCGTTCGGAACTTTGACGCTCCGAATCTTTGTGAATTTTTACTTTTTTGGTAAACTGAAAAATACGGGTCCATTATTTTTGGATAATCTTAAATATATTATTTATCTTAAACTTATTATATTATTTACAATCATACTTTTCGGACCCTGTTGTCACCCCTATAAGTATTACATAAAGAACGGAATCTCCTAAGATCCCGCGCAATATGAGTCCCCGTCTCCCGTCCCCGTACCTCTCCCCTGTTCTCGCCTTGTTGAGGCGGCCAGGCGCCCGTAGCTCAACACCCTCGACAACGGGGGAGATAGAGGTACGGGGACGGGGGACTTTATGAGATTCCGTTCTGTCTGTATTACTCACGTCAACTGTGTGGTTTTGAAATAAAATGTGTGTTTAATACAGACCGGTAGAGGGGATAGCACTTTTCCGCTTTTTTTTTCTCCAAATATACGTATAATATGTATGCCAAAGGTAGAAATAAACTTAGCGAAAAGATTTACAAATTTGAAATGCAATAATGCGAAAAGTGTGAGTGCAACGAAGTCGAAAACCAGCCAAGAAAAAGCCTTTATGCATAAAAACATAAGGCCTAGTTTCGTTTGCACCAGTCTGACGTATATCCATCGGATTGATGCCCGAACTTTCTGCATCTATCTTTTACGCAACAGTATAACAAAAAATCTCATGATAATTATACAAACCTTTAACCGCTTATTCCTGAGCTGGTAGCCATTAAAGGTATCTATCGCTCGCGCCGCGTCTTCTTCTCTCGTAAAGTTCACGAAGCCGAATCCGTAACTGTAGCCAGTCTGGAATTAACAGAGATAAATATTAATTTATATGTGAAAAGACTGTACCTTTCACAGGATAAAATAAAAAATGACACACATCGGATCGCCACCTTGCCGGAAACCGATAGGTCTACGGAAACGGAACTACGGAATGGAAAAAAAATGATCGAAAAAGAATACGAGTACAATACAATACAAATTAACTTTATTGCACCATAATAAACATTAAAATCTATTAAAAGAATTATTAAGAATTAAAAAAAAGGTTTCAGTTTCTTAAATTCAATTTTTTATGTTTCCGAAACACAAATTAATTTTTTTTGCCATTTATTCTTGAAATAAATTTTAAACTACATACATGCATATTTTCACGCCTGTTTTCATTGGGGGTAGGCAAAGACTAAGCATTTCCACTAAATAACTAATTTTAAACTAGTTTGATCAAGTCCGCCCTGAGATTATCTGAATGAGCGTACCTTAAAGTCCTTCATAACGCGGCAGCTCTCGATGGGCCCTATAGTCATGAACATGGCGTACAAGTCCTTCTCGGTCATCGTCTGCGGGAGGTAGTTCACTATGAGGTTGGTCTTGGCGGAGTCGCCGCCGGCGGCCGACACCCCGCCGCCTTCCGACATGCTGCCCCAGTACCGCGGCTGCCCGGAACGCCCTCTGTACTGTTGTTGGATTTGCTGGAAATTAAGAGACAAGTTTATTAGTTAGCAAATTTAAAAAAAACCCCGTCTGTCAAGAACACCATCACACTAATGAGTGTGTGTTTGTCAAGAACACCATAACGCTAATATTATAAAGGCGAAAGTTTGTGAGTGTGTGTGCGTGTATGTATGATTGTTACTCTACAGCTGGACCAATTTTGATTAAATTTGGTAAATTTGGTTTGGAGGAAGCTGACACCCTGGATACACATAGTCTACTTTTTATTGGTAACACCGCGGGGCGCAGCTAGTCTTGTGATGAGTAGAGGAACTACCATTGTCGTATCGGTAGTCCCGCTACTCATCCCTAGATGAAAATTCGTTGCGCCATCTATTATTTGCTAGAGAAAACCCTGATATTTAAGCGTTAATCACTTACGATGCTACAGACATTCTCACAGTCAGACAGACAGTCCGACAGACCTTAGCGTCAAACTTATAACACCCCATCATATAAGAATAATGATAATACGGCTTTTATCGGCCCTATCGGCTGGAACGAATACTTCGTAATGACTTTTGGCAAAATAAATAGAAACATATTATGATATTATGATGAATTAAGAATTTCGTCTTGCAATTGCCTAATTAAACATAAATATTTTTTTATTTTTATTTACATTAGAAATAATTTCATAATAGAATGGATAGATTCTTTTTGAACCTCGAAAAATGCATTCAATAATATTTACTTACATTCATAGGGTACCATGACGAATAATTCATAATTGTCAATTAAATTGGAAATTCACAAAACACAATTCTAAAACAACATTTTAACATCAGAGCTTTACATTTTCCAAAATAAAATTAAAAAAGATTCAGAGTAAAACTCCACTACACAAAACGGCAGCCGAAAAAGGACTAATCCGAAAAGTTCCCATCCACAAACACCGCATAGGCTCAAATCGGAATGAAAATGCCAATTTAAAACAAACACTAAAGTTTACAATGAACCGAAAAAGTGGGGCGGGAACACTGACTTATTTTCACATAGACAGTAGATACGCGAACTAAATAGTTTTCGTTGCTCAATGACGCCGATCTAGTCTTAGGGGTTACTTTTCAAATAAAAGGCGTTCCAGCACGAAAAAAGCAATTATTTGATTTTATACTCATCATCACCCGAGCAAATTCTCGGTTGCATCCTCAGCGGTAACATTTCAGAGCTTGGTGTCCGCTAGCTAACCTAGGAGATTTGACGAGGTTACTGGTTTTTACACAGAGCGATTGACCTCCGCAATCCAAAGGGTAAACCAGAACCAATCCTTGGATAGGTTTGAGCAAATGCTAGATGGCGTTCGGAACCCACAGGTTATAATAAGTGCCTTCCGAAACACGGAATCATCTTTCTTTTTGGATAATCAGGTGATTCCAGCCTGCAATTTCCTAACCAGGTTTGTAAACAAATAGAAACAATACCACTTCGCAACGACCACTGCTGACGAGAAACGCCGAAAGAAACTCAGTTTTACAGCCTATCGCCTATAAGGACATGTTGTATCTATTGCTTATTTACCAGTGGGCTGAGCGACCGTGACCTATTAACCGTAGTAGTGGGCCGCGACTCGATCCGACGAAATGGGACAGGGTGAAAAGAAATGTAGTTTGGACGACGTAACTACTCCCGGATTGGCTTACTTTTCAATTATATTCATATTGCAGTTGATATTGCCGTGTGGTTTCTGGCAGAGTAGAATAGGAATATTCCAAGTCCTCCCGTAGATGTCGTTGAAGGCTCAGGAAATACAAGCTAAAAAAAGCTTATATACATCAATGAGACCTCTCCAACCCGTCTGGCCAGCGAGGAGTGTAGGCTGCCTCTGGCTGCTCTGGCCAAGTATGGCTCTGGTAGTACAGAGAGGGTCATGCTCCTGCAGTGGATAAAAAAGACCTGATGATGATGATGATGAAGCATTCAATTTATTCTTGGAAGAGCTATATGTAGGTCAAAATTTAATAGATTGAGGAAATGACCAAAAATAAGATGGATGGAACGTGCAAAGCAAAATATTAAAAAAACAAACTAATGTCCACCTTGCGAGTTAAATCTACCATCTGCAGAGATACTCCCACCTGGTAGACCTCCCATCAACATCATCATATCAGCCACAGGAAGTCCACTGCTGGACATAAGCCTCCCCCAAGGATTTCCAAAACGACCGATCGGAAGCGGCCTGCATCCAGCGCCTTTCTGCAACCTTGTACACTTTGCACAGGTCATCTAACCATCTAGCAGGTGGGCATCCTACCTCCCAAAGTCTTAAAGTCTATCAGACTCCGGTGTTATATTTTTTGTTTATAAAGCTCAAGGGTACTCGATCTCTATCCGATAAAACCTCAGGCGTTACTTTGAGGTCACCAATCTTTAATCTTAATTACTTGCGTGTTTCCGCCAACAGTTCATGCAAACTAAACAGCTGAAGCCAACTTACTATTTAAGTTGACGTCGACATGCAAAGAAAGAAGCATTAAAGGGGCTACCAGGCAACGACCTAAAAACTTATAAACAGTGTACCTTATGTCTTATGTTTAACTTTTCTTTTACGAGATCTCTTTTTCCTTATTTTAGGAGAATAAGAACTTAGCTGAAGAAAGAGAGACATTGAAAGCACTCCACCGACCAGAGCGCAGCTCTAAGAAGACTATATGACGTGTATATTATAGTCTCTAAATTTTCTTTATGGATTTTGAAAAATTTATGCCAAAAAAAAACAACAAATTCAGAATCCATTTACAACGTAGAAAGGTCGTACCCGTAATAAATTTAACCACGGGCTATACTAGACCACTATAATATAAATTAAAATAACATTACAAAACTAAAAAATATAATCGGCATTTCCATACAAAGTGCGCAGCCGCCCGAGCAATTACTATAGAAATGACGATTGATTTTTTTGTTTTTGTTTTTTTACTTTTATTTTATTATCATTATAATATAGTGATCTAGTATAGCCTGTGGTTCGATTTATTACGGATATGTCCCTTCTACATTGTATATTGCCTTTACTAAACTTTCTTTGTTGATAAATACCATTGGTGTTATTTTTGAATCCATTCGTTGAGTGACTCAACATTTCAAAAATGGCGCTGAGTTCCTTACTAGCACTGGACACAAAATATGACAAAAGATCCGCAATCGGCGACACTGCCGCCCGCAATAGTTGCATTAAGAAGTAGGTTAACTGCACGCGCGGAGAAATGCGGACAAGTCGCGAGCCAACGAGTGTCAAGATCAGAACGACATACAGGGTCTGACTAAATATACTGAAACTATTTTAAAGCTAAATTCAGTCCATGATATTAAACAACCTTGCCAAAGAAACAAAATACAACGTGGTAAGGACACACGCGTAGCAAACCAAACCACTAGACCACTATTATATACTATAATAAAATTAAAACAAAAACCAAACCACGGGCTATACTAGACCACTATATATTATAATAAAATTAAAATAACAATCCAAAAAAAAAACAAAAGAAAACATCATTGGCGGCTGCACGAGCAAGTATGGAAGTTAGAGATGTGCCGAGTAGTCGGCGACTAGTCGGGAAAGTCGACTATCCGGCCACAATTGTAGTCGGCGAATATTCGGCACGTTGAGCGACTCAACGTTTCAAAAATGGCGCCGAGTTCCTTACTAGCACTTGACACAAAATATGACCCGCAATAGTTGCATTAAGAAGTAGGTTAACTGCACGCGCGGAGAAATGCGGACAAGTCGCGAGCAATACTTTGCGCGAGAGACACTTCCAAAGTGGAAAAAAGTGTGTCCCCCCCCGTAACTTCTAAAATAAGAGAATGATAAAACTAAAAAAAATATATGATGTTCATTACCATGAAAACTACCAGCGAAAATTGGTTTGAACAAGATCTAGTAAGAAGTTTTTTTTTTTAATATGTCATAAACTGCAATTTACCTTTCATTCAATGAACTCAAATATAAAATTTAAAAAAAAATACTACTACGGAACCCTTCATGGGCGAGTCCGACTCGCACTTGGCCGCTTATTTTATGTTCAAGTTTATATATATTTTTTTATTTTGTACTGTTTTTAGACAAGTTTAAAAAAATGTAGTTAATGTTTGAGATGTAACCGAGCAAAGCTCGGTCACCCAGGTACTTATTATTAAAGAGCTAAGCTCTTGTCAGTGGAGCAACCAATACCTCCCATCTCTCTCTGTCTAAAGTCAACTCCTTAATATCCTTGTATGTTGATGTGGTAGGGACATACGCGTAATAAATCGAACAACGGGCTATACTAGATCACTGCAGTATAATGAAAATAAAATAACAGTCAAAAAACAAAAAAAGATTCATAACTCCCACACAAAATGCCTGGGCGGCTGCACAAGCAAGTATAGAAATGGCGATTTTTCAAATTAAAATACTTTTGTATTAATCTCATTATACTATCGTGATCTAATATAGCCTGTGGTTCGATTTATAACGGGTATGTAAAATTTTTGGCTTCTAATGCAAGTTGACCAATCAGGTGATTCGAGTTTCTGAGGATTATTTGAAATCATATTTTAGTAATGATTGTGTGCTTCTGCCCACAGTTAATTCAAGCAAAGTAATGCCGGCAGAAGCCATCCATTTTTGTGTTAAGTGGACATCGACACGCAAAGGACATTACAGGGGCTACCAGCACCCATATCATGGCATCAGTGACAATGTTTATCAGAACCAGATCCAATGGGTTTCATTAGGACCTTAGTAGTCGCTATATTTATCAAATGCTTTCATCTTTCGCTATCTACCGCTCTAGGTAATAATGACGAGCGGACAATAACTAGGTAATAATGACACAAGTCCGTCGCGCGATATAAACTTTATCTGGGTTTATCTACGGCCTTTGCTGCAGAGAAACATAAGACTGCGCTGCTTGGAAAGCCATCGTCAGAAGAGCTTTCTCACGATGAAACAAACATAACATTACGATGGAAAAAAAAGGTTGGTTTAAATAAAATATTTGTAAACAAACAATGAATATCATGAAGTTAGAGGGTAAAGAGCATACATGACAGTCCCTTTATGATACGCAAAAAACATCAGAAAACATACAACCTTTACCAACTTTACACACTCGATACGCAGTTCTATTTGCCAGGCAAATAAAAAAACTCCGATTTCAAGCGTTATCCCAATAACTTTTAAATCGCTTAACCGATTTTCATCAAACACATTCATCTAATAACCATCTCGACAGATAAGGCCTTAAATTAAAAAAAACGCATTATTCGTTTAGGAGCTATGTTGCCACAGACAGACACAAAGATGATGACGATGACAGGGCTACTGCAATTGTTGCATTAAGAAGTAGGTTAACCACACCCGCGGTAAAAATACGGACAAGTCGCGGGCCAACGTATGTCAAGCCCACGATAACATTTATTAGAAAACATGCTGCAAGTTTGCGAAATTTAAAATTACAGTTTTTTAAGACAATTTGGCAAGCAAGTTGTACACCTGAGCCTATGGTAAACGGTTGCCAAGAGAATGTACAATCCGAAAAAAAGTGCAAATCGTGTTAGTAAAATCTTTATCTTCGTTTTAATTAGGTCAATTTAATAGATCTAGACAAAAAGTTATACCTAAATGACTTGTACATACATATGTACCTATATATATATATATACATCACACAGATCCAAAAAAAATTAACTTGTGTTAAGGGACAGTTACATAACGATACTTTGTTTTATGATAATACCAGGACTCAGGACAATTTAGAAAAAGGTAATTATCCAAGTTTTTTCGACTTTGGCCGGGGATCTACCCCAGAAACTACGAAAGGCGGGCTAGCGTGGTCATCAAAGGTCAAAGCCAAATTAAAAAAAAAAATTCAATGTTGGTTAAATTTATCTTTTATTGAAGGTATTTTTTTAAGAATTATTTTAGTGCAAACGCTAAAAACTACTAACGTTTCGGAACGACCACTGCTGGGAAGATTACGCTGAAAGAAACTCAGTTCAGAACGCAACGGGGGTCGTCAAAACAAAGTTAATGTAACCAAAGGAATGTTTAATGTCTAACATGACGTGAATTAAATCGGCCAAGAGGTTAGATTATATGGCGAGATATTTCGAGTTAAGGGGTCGCGGTTTCACAGTTCAGGGCGACCTACTAGGCAGTTAATGTCCAGATTTAACGATAGACATATTTTTAATCACGTCTTTTTCCCTAACAAAAGGTAAACAGAGCCAAGAAGGGCCATAAGCTCCAAAGGCATGTTTTAGCTCGGTGGGCCGGCGGGAATGCGCATTAGTAATGCGCATTCGCAAGTATCCCAGACGTGGTGCGCACTTGGATGGGTAACCACAAGTGGCATATTTTAAATTCTCGAGCTCCTTGCTTCGGGAGGCACATATAAACCGTTGGTTCCGGCTGTCATCATTGTATGGCAGTCGTCAAGCTATGTGAGATGCCTTTAGGCAGCTTGAAAAATAGGACACCAGTGTTGGCTACTTACACACACGAAAAACAACAAAACGTGGGGTGCGTAAATGCAGAAACAAGAGTAGTAAATACTAGTATTGCTATTACTAGTGAAAGCAAATGACCATTATTAAGATATTTTTAATCTGTGAAGTCTATAATTCTTGTAATTTAGTCTATGGCAATCCTCTATGTCTTAATGTCAAACATTTAGTAGTGATTGGCTAATAAAACAAAGAGGTACTTGAGTTGATCTGTCAGAAATAATACATAGTTTAAATGGCGCGGAATAGGTTCTTGAAAATTATATTGTAAAAGAGAATCGTCATTCGAGTTAAAAGTAATTGTATTTTTTATCAAGTGATTAAACACGAGTGTGGAATGATCTGTCCGTATTTCATTTGATTGCCCTGGACAAAACCCAACATGGATATTAAAATGGAAACAATAACGCGGCCTAATATTGGCTTCGCTTTCACTAGCCACATCACATTTTTGCCCATGCCCTCCATTGGCTTTTACGATCACTTTCGTCTTACAAAACCTTTCACTATTGTTACACGTAGGTACGCATGTACTTGTTATAAAATAAATAAATAGGGACAAATTACACGGATTGAGCTAGCCCCTAAGTAAGTTCGAGACTTGTGTTATGGAATACTAACTCAACGAAAACGAATTGTATATTCTATAACAATAGACATAAAGATAAACAACCAAGACCCAGGAAAATTTAAAAAAGGCCATTTTCCAACTTGCCCTGACCGGGGATCGAACCCGTAACCTCTGGGTGGCAGACACTTGCCCTGACCGGGGATCGAACCCGAAACCTCTGGGTGGCAGACTAGCATGGTGACCACTACGTCACGAAGGTCTTGTTATTACTTAAACAACAACAATTAAACATTTATAGACCTCCCTGTCTCAACCTGAAAACAACCTTTATATTCAATCCCTAAGGTTTAAATTACAATAGCTGTGTGTAACTATGAAATTAGAAGTGGATCAGACTGAGGACTCGCAAGCAATCTCAGAACATTACAGAACTGAGACAGATATTAATAAATAATACACTGCTTCAGTAGGTACTTAGAATTTAGGATGATTAAATAACGTACTTATACAACGTGGAAGGGACAATAAATCGACGAGCTATACTAGATCACTGCAGTACAATTATATTCCCATACAAATTGTCCGGGCACCTGCACACTTTAGTATGGAAATGCATTTTTTTTTATTGTTGACTGTTATTTTATTTTCATTATACAATGTCCTTTTTTATTAAGTACAAATATTTTAAGGGGTGATTCAGTCCATCATTTCGAACAACTTTTCCCAATAAATGTATATCGAAATACGAAAAAAAAAATTCATTTTTCATAATGATGATATCACGTGACTACTTCGATTACTATAAATATCTAAAAAAAAAATTCCTATTTCGATATACATTTATCGGGAAAAGTTGTACAAAATGATGGTCTAAATCACCCCTTAAAATATTTGTACTTAATAAAAAAGGACATTGTATTATAATGATCTAGTAAGGCTGGTTTTACAGTCACGCGTTGGCACGCGCGGTTGGTAAGCGCGGCCTGATTCGCCATACAAAGTGTACGCGGTTGACTATGTAACGATTCAAGACGCTCAAAGACCGTCGCCCGCGACGCGGGTCATCCGCGCGTGCGAAAGCTGTGAAACCAGCCTAAAACCCGTGGTTCTATTTATTACGGATATGACCCTTCCACGTCGAATGTTTATAAGTTACGTAACTCAGTCAAAACAGATACATACATACATACATACATACTATCACGTCTTTATCCCTACTGGGTCACACAGCATTTTGGGTCTTGCGGCTCTATGCAGAGCCCAGGGCCGCAAGACCCAAAAGCCACTTTTAGCGTCATGGTGGGCGAGAAGATGGAAAAACAATCAATACAGTGATGGGTTGCTAACCGCATCGCCTGTTAACATGATTTGCATTTTGTCCCGCTCGATCGGCTTTTACGATCTGGGTGGGAAGAGAAGCAGTTGGTACATTAAGTTTTTTTATTTCTCCCAGACCAGCATGATAGTCAAAACAGATATAATTTACTAATAGGATTCCAGCTGTCTAGACCGACATTAACATGTTTTACTTATTTTATTACCATTGATTGGATCGGAGCGAGTACGAAATATTTTATTAAAAAGGAAGAGGTTAAAAAAAAACGGCCAAGTGCGAGTCGGACTCGCGCACGTAGGGTTCCGTACCATTATCTATAAAAATCAAGTTTTTTGTATTGGAGCCCCCCTTAAATATTTTATTTATTATTATTTTTTATTTATTGTTAAAATTAAAACACAACTAAGTATTTTGTGAATATTTCAAGTGCCTACCTGTTGCCATTATTGATATCGAGCATAAAAGGGCAAAAAAATCGCGTTTGTTGTATGGGATACCCTTAAATATTTATTTTATTCTGTTTTTAGTATTTGTTGTTATAGCGGCAACAAAAATACATAATTTGTGAAAAATTAAACTGCCTAACTATCGCGGTTCTTGAGATACAGCCTGGTGACAGACAGATTGATCACCGCCTCCTTTTTAGAGTCCCGTTTTACCCTTTGGGTACGGAACCCTAAAAAGGAGGCGGTTATCAATCAGGGCTACTAGATCACTTTAGTATAATGGATTTAAAAATAACAACCAAAAAGTAGTAGTAGTTTTAGTTTATATATAAGGTCCATAGATTAAGTATATTATTATAGTATAGTTATATAGGTAGCATAGGTATAGATGATAGCCTTTCTGACCACATTTGCACACCGGTGATGGTAAACATGATTGGACGAAATTGAATGTACTAATATCTTGTAACACATGTTTGGCAAATAAATTATCTTTATCTTTATCTTTATCTTTATCTTTAAAAAGAATTAGCATTTCCATACTAAAGTGTGCAGCCGCCCGGGCAATTTGTATGGGAATGTCGATTTTTTTATGTTTTCTTGACTTTTATTTTTAATTTTATTATGCTATAGTAATCTATTATAGTCCGTGGTTTTATTTATTACGGGTTCATGTCCCTTCCACGTTGTATAGAAAAGTTGCCAAACTCTGTACATACAATAAAGGCTTCGGGTCGCGCCCATTGCTATGTAATACTTATTTAATTCTGTGCCATTGCTATACAGATACATTTTCACGTCTATATCCCTGACGGGGTAGACAGAGCCTAGGACCGTTAGGCCCAAAGGCTACGCTTAGCGTGATGGTGGGCGTTAAGATGGAAAAGGAATCAAAATATGGATGGGTTGCTAGCCGCATCGCTTATTACCATGATTAAAATCTCACCCATTCCCTCGATCGGCTTTTACGATCTGCGCGGGAAGAGAAGCAGCTGATACTTTCTACGTTTTTTCTTTTCTCCCAGATCAGCATGGAAGTAAAGACCAGCAAGAAGAAAAGTGCCATTGCTATGGTCGGTTAATGGCTATCCTGACTTTAAACAGCCAATAATTGGTATGGCCTCAATCTAGCCATCCCATAAACAGTAAAAAAAATATGACTGCACATTGAAAAAATATATTTCAAAAAAAATTTTTTGGAGCTATGGAGACATAGGTAGTTATAGAGTAAGAATTTAAAAAAAAACGACGGGTTGCACTCTGGGAGTGCCGGCAGAAGTGAAAACTTGAATATTGACGTTGTGCATTTTTGATATTTTGGAATGGTTAGAGAATAATTTTGCACGAATTGCTTTAATTATCAGTATAAAATATTTCAAATCTTTTCTGAACCACAGTCTGTCACAAATGTCACAAGCATGACCAAATTCATTTTCAACAAAGTCATTTTCAAATACACAGCAGTATGGCCACTACACAGACGGTCGAGCCATCAGCTGTCACCATCCATGGATGCGCGTAGCACGCTGTAACATAAACACACACGAACATTCGCGCAAGCGCCCTGCGTCGTCTTACGAATTTTCGATCAGGTCACGTGTCCTGACGCGAGTTTAAGATTTTTTACCCATTCCAAAAAAAGTGCACAACGCCGCTAAAGAAGTTTTCACTTCAAAAAATATCTGTCTGTTTGTATGATGTGAATTCTAATAAAACTTTTTTGTTAAATAGCTGTTAGGCCTGGGCAACATATAATTGGTTTTAGGATATGGAACACCTGAAGCAGAGCCATGATGGTCCAGCTAAACTATAAGAAATATATAAATGACGCCTTAGCAAAAGTTGCTCTGCCTGATGACCATTTTCATAAAGTCTACGCGTACGAAGTCGCGGGCTACGGCTAGTATGATCTCTAAATATCTTTGAAGATGACGCAAAAAAGGGACTTTACTACTAATGATTTGCGACGGATGTGGGCAAAGATGTAGGGTAGCTACCCTACATCTGCAGGCTGGCAGATTTCCAATGTAAATGACGTCACAGCTTTAGTTACAGCCTCATTCATAATGGATAGTTGAACTCCACACATTGGGCCTCAAAAACTATACCCAGTTTCTTACTGAAGTAGGTTAGGTACCTAATAGAAAAATATTTGAGTTTTAATTAAAAAACTGAGTGTCGTTGTACGGTCCAGGACCATACACTTTAGATTTTACGTTAAGATGTTAAATAATAGATAGTTTAAACATTTCACTGATTTGATTTATTTCCGATATAAAAATGTTAAATGGGTGATACCTATGAATGGATGTTGAAAGCTGACTGAGTAAAAAGTATGAAATACGTAATAAGTATGTAACCCGAGTAGAATACCTAGTGTATGTAGTGTATGTGCCTCGTACAGTCGTTGTAAAAACTCGGTTAGAAGATTAGAACAAAGTTACAAAAATTGAAGACTCTAAAAGAACTGCGGGGCTAGTATGGTTAGAGCGGCAGCGAGGCGACGCGGTAGACTTAAATTTTAAGTCATAGTTATTTCTATATAACTCGCGAGCATGGTTTGACAGCGCTGTATATTTTCTTTCTACGTCAGATAAATTTTACCACGCTAAAACAAAAACACAACTTTCCTTTAAATTTTTATATGACATCACTGAATTGGTAAATAGTGTTGCCGAAAATCATTTGTTACATTCGTCCAATTTTTGACATTTTCATCAGTTACTCTATGGTTTTTGACGTTTGCGTTAGGACTTATCTGTGTAATTTGTGGACGTTTGTCTTCAAATTATCTACTTCAAAAACTTTTTAAGTTTGTGAAATACCAAACTAATACTGAATACTTTTCTTCCCAAAAGGACAGTTAATGTCTCACGTAGCCTCTGGACATCTACATATCGAACAATACAACACTGATAATTCATGAAGCAAATTAAATTCAGTAGGTAGGTAACTAGGCAATAAGTACTTACTTTGAGCAAAAGTAACTCGAAGGTAGCCTCAATGGGAGCAAATCACCTAATTCGGCAACAATGGTTGACTTACAAATTTTATGTAATACTTAACTGGGTCTTCGAAATCGCCGATAGATTTACACCATCAAACTGTCAAAGTTGCTAATTTATCCACAAAACACGACCGTCATCTTGTAACCATGCTCGAACAGAAGACAAACTTATCGAGGCTGTAGATAACGTCGGCAGCCTATGATAAAGTGACAGGTCGATAGCAAAATTTAAACCACTCGAACGTGACCATGCTCGCAACGGTAACTATCGCGCGCGATGCGGGAAAAATGTAGGTTAAAATCATTATCTGCGATTGCCGCCCTAACCATGCTAGGCCAGCTGGTATTTTTTTAGGGGCGTCAATTTTTGTAAAACTTCGTTCTAACCGAGTTTTCCGAACTGAGTTCGAGAACGCGAGAACGGGGGAGAGATGTGGGAATGGCGAACGGGGACGCATAGTGCGCGGGACCTTAGAAGATTCCGTTCTGTATGTTATATTTATAATAATTCTGTGGTATAAGTACGAATAATATGTACGTACTCATACGCCAAGTGACAGCAGTTTGTATTATCAAGCCCAAACTACGTGAGAAGGCCGCCATTGTACATCTGAATAGAATTCACGCACAATAGAACCCACTTTGTAACAACCGGGGTAACTCTACCGACTCTGTCACGTCTCAGAATTTTCCTTTTCCGAATGTGTAACATACATACATACATACTATCACGTCTTTATCCCTAATGGGGCAGACAGAGCATTTTGGGTCTTGCGGCTCTATGCAGAGCCTAGGGCCGCAAGACTCAAAAGCCACTTTTAGCGTCATGGTGGGCGAGAAGATGGAAAAGCAATCAATACAGTGACGGGTTGCTAGCCGCATCGCCTGTTAAAATGATTCGCATTTTTGCCCATTCCCTCGATCGGCTTTTACGATCTGCGCGGGAAGAGAAGCAGCTGGTACATTCTAAGTTTTTCGTTTCTCCCAGACCAGCATGGGAGCTTTCAAGAGGTTATTTCAAGCTGTCTAAAGGCATCTCACATAGCTTGTGATAAAATGACAGCCGGGACCAGCACTGAGGAGCTCACGTAATGCTACCAGGCCACTGACCTCTCCAAAATTAACATTTAAACCCCGTAACAAAACGGGCTACTGTCTGTCTGTCTGAAATCATAGCTCTAGAACAGAGAAGCAAGCGAATATACAACGTGGAAGAGACATACCTGTAATAAATCGAACCACGGGCTAAACTAGATCACTTTCGTATAATGACATTAATTTGTGTAATGTATACAGAGAATACACGGAATATAAAAAAAATTATAATTGTTAATATATTTAAGTACCGTAATTAACTTCGGCGGCGCAAGTACACCTAGACTGGCGGTAGCTGAAAATCCCACACTGAGCTACAGCCTTTTGTAATACTGTAGCACACACATACCTATACTTAGTTTATGTTAGGTGAAGTTTTTCTTTTTTTATGTTTTGTAGTGTGCTATAGATGCAATAAATAATTTATCTATCTATCTATCTATCTATTAAGATAACGTCAAAAATTTAAATAAAAATTTTCATACTAAAGTGTGCAGCCGGTCGGGCACTTTGTAAGGGAATGACGAAATTTTTGTTTGTTTTTTACTGTTATTTTATTATCATTATAATATGGTGATTGGTGACCTAGTATAACCTGTGGTTCGATTTATTACGGGTATGTCCCTTCCACATTGTATGTGTCAAAGGGCCTAATAGTTATAGAAAACTAGCTTCCCGCCACGGCTTCGCACGGGTATGTTTGACCCATATAAACCTTTCTCTTGCTTCACTTTATCTATTGATAAAACCTGCATTAAAATCGGTTGCGTAATTTAAAAGATCTCCCAAGAGACCCAATAAAAGGTCTGACTACATCTCCCAAGAAAAGGTCTGACCACATGAGACATCATTGACTGGCAGACCCTTGGCCTTTAGACGGCTTGAAAAATCGGACCCCAGTTGGCCACTTACACACATGATAAACAACAACATATTTCAGCATATTTTACTAAGTACAAATTTATAAAATAAAAAGAAAGATGTAGCTAACAAACTATGTAAAAAAAAAGCAGACTTACATTCTTTGAAATATTGTTCCAACACAATGCTTCTTAAATTAATTAATTACAATTAACAAGAACAAAATGTGAACAAGACTAATTGAACAAATTAAGGGAATAAAGAAAAAAGATGCTCTCGGCACAAAGAAATAACAAAAACTAGCATATTCGGACAGGGCTTACTAGATTTACATAAATCTATGTGGCCAAGATTCCAAACTTAATAAATTTAAATTTAGGACTCACATAGAGTCATAGAGGTCTACAATATTGTGTTGACCTTATTGGCACCATATTTACTATGGATAAAAAGTGAAAATGGAAGCCAAGTTTAATATTTAACAAACAATTGAGATAAATGTGAAAATAGGACCCAAGTTCAATATCTGACAAAAGAATTTCAAATCAAAATGCCTGTCAAGTTCTGTAGAGAATCCTGAAATTTATTAATAAGAAACTCTACATTTGACCCTGTACCACAAATGCGAGGACTTAATAAACCAATTGATCTATAAAACTTGGCCAGAGCAGCCAGAGGAGGCTCTCCTATGCCATTGTGTAGATCTACGTGAGAATGAACTGTTTAACTATTGTCTGGTATTCTGGCATACAAGGAGTTAAAAAAATTATGGCTCTGGTTGTACAGAGAGGGTCATGCTCCTGTACTGGAGACAAAAAGACCTGATGATGATAATATAAAACTTATATCATCATTATTAAGTAGGAAAAAATAAGAAAAAATGTGATAAGTACTTACATTCTCCAGAGAATTGAAGCCCCTGTCCCAACTGCTGACAGGAGTGCCTCCAAACAGGTAGCCCGGGTACCGTTCACTCATTTATCTAACTTTACACACACCAACGGAGATACTATCCTATCTAAACTCTAGGTAATATTGAGCAAAATCTTCAAAACTTCATTTCGTATTTTACTTAATCAAAACTTTTTCAACACCGATGTGGTTCAACCTGGAATGAAAACAAAAAAGATTTTATTTTTTATTTTTTTTCATACAAACTTTTATTATCAGGCCTAAGTACTTGTCAATGACAAACGGACAAAAAGAAAATAATAGATTAAATTAAGTATATTGTTTGTATTGTTATGTGTAAAAAGTCCGAATAAAGGCTATTATTAATTATTATATAAGTACTTGTCAAGACAAATTGAATAAGCCCAAACCCAACAGGTGCGTTGTTTGTGTTGTTTACAAGGTTCCTATTGCCACTTTTCAGCTCTATCATCAGATCAGCTTCTTGTCACCATAATATGCAATACTTTTGCATATTATTATATGCATTATATAAAAATATGCATTGCCATCTGAGTTACTTAAATATGCAAAATTTCATGTCAATCAAAAACTGGGAAGTGACTTAAATTTAACTTGCAAAATTTGACCCTAACAAATAAATAAAAAAACAACAAAAAACAGGGCAAGCTAAGTAAATAAATAAATATATTCACAGATTGAGCTAGCCCCAAAGTAAGTTCAAGACTTGTGTTATGTTATGGGATACTAAATCAACAATACTATATTTTATAACATAACATCTCATCTCATCATAACTAAACATAAACCCAGGACAATTTGAAAAAGGCCATTTTCCAACTTGGCCCGACCGGGGATCGATCCCGGAACCTCTGGGTGTGTAAAAGTAGAAGCTTGTAAAGCAGTTGAAGCAGTAGTGGTGACTTGTTGACCAAGCAGTTAAGGAACTGGCTGTGTGACAATGCAGCACGAGTTTGATTCTTAGCTCGGCGCAAACAGGCCACCAACTTTCCTGTAGTTTTCATACATTTTGTATGCCTCACGCGGCAAAGGTTCTGGTAGCCGCGTTTTGTGATGGCCCGTTTGCGTCATTTACTACTAGCGAATTTGTACTCATGCTAGGTCATTTTCAACTTCTACCACATGCTTGCTAATGCTAAATGCTAAAGAAAAGATTGTGACAGAACATAAGATATGTCAGATGCCTTAGAAAAATCTGACATCAGTTCAATATTTGCTATTATCACACTTAGAGTAGCAGTAAGTTTTTAACCGTTCCATTACCGCCAATACCTACCAGATACAATAGTAAGACAATGAATGTGGACATTTATTAATGTCGTCTTTACCGGTTAAACTAGTATTAAGGGGTTACTGACTCAAGGATAAAGTACTTGTCACAATCTAGAGAAAATATCGAATTTAGAGTAAAAAATCTAGTGTGCCATGATAAAGTTTATTGACCTCTATATTCTCTAGGTCAATGTCCTATTGGTAGTCCTTTTTCAATTATTATTTACTATCATATTACTACTATATGAAAGCACTTAACATCAACAATATTATACCGAGTACATTGTGAAAACATACGAAGTAGTTGACTATTTTTTAAGTCTAAAAAAATTATATTGATTTGATCAAATTAAGGAACCCATACAATACAGAATCAATTTAATGCAATGTTAGTACGGGGCGCTTGGAAATCCTCACGATGTATCTATAGTTTACTAAAAACTAAAGTATTTAATAACGAAGCATCAGCTAGTGCAATAAATAAGAAATAAATAAGATTTATTGAATTCTTATTTACAACAGTGACGACGCTAACAAGGTATGACCTATCTATATGCGAACATATAAGTGACCTCCATAAATATTTAGACACTTACGTTTGTAACTAACGATGGCAATTATTAATGGCACTGCAAATAATAAGCCCTTTTGATTTTATGAAATTAAAACACAGATTCTTCACAGTCTTCTCTTCTTCTTCTTTGACTTGACATTTGATTGAAAAAGTTTGACAAGTGACAAGCTTGCTTTATTTTTTCTATCTACACCACAGACAAAAAACCGCTTAAGGGAAATGGACACGGTAAGTGCCTATGTTAAAAGTCAGCGGTTCCAATCCAATCAAACAAGACATTCAGAGGTGCTATTTTTCAAACGCGGAGTCACTTAACGAACGGTTTTTTGTATCAAATAACATTTAACAAAACAAAACAACCGACTTCAATTTTTTTCATGAGTTTTTTCCAAAACTCCAAAGTTCTTCATCGTGTCTTCACCAAATTAATAAGGGACCAACTTGGGAGTAAGGGCTTTCAAACAAAGAAAGAATTATCAAAATCGGTCCACGGCTGCCGAAGATATCGCGTCACATACATACAAAAAAAAACATACAATCGAATTGATAACCTCCTCCTTTCGAAGTCGGTTAAAAACCATTCGTTTCGGTGACTCGGCGTTTCAAAAATGACACTTCAGTTTGTCTGTACTTCTTTTATAAGCTTCTTGGTAAAACGTCACGTCAAATCCGTCAAGGACGCTAGGCAGCGGCATTAGTGTTGCCAAAAATACGGATTGGTCCGTATTTGTACGGATTTTGGAAGTTCCGGATGAACGTAAACGAACATTCAATATAGTTTAAGAAACATTAAATATAGTAATCATAGGATATTTATAATATCTCCTAATAATCGTCATTGTTTTGTTGTACAATTGTTGACGTCAAAAGGTTACTTACAGTTACAGCTTACAGCTAAGTTTACTACCGCTTCCAAAGCGCTAATGCACACTAATGCAGAAGAAGCGGTAACAAACTGCACTGCAGCATTTTCTCCAGGGACGTCAACTCACAAATAAATCAATGCTCAAAGTTAATGTGGACAAATAATAAAATAGTATGCCTGGTATTTAGCCTTATCTACCCGTTGTATGGGAACATACAAATTAACAGGTCTAAGTTTATATTTTTTGCTGGCAAACGTAAGTAGACCTAATAAGATGTTAAAATGAGCAATCAGACATCAAATGCGATGTCAATATACCAGGAACCCTCATACATGTATAGAGAGTAGGTGTACGAGCCAAGCTCACACATTTCAGCTGCACGCGGGCACATACTATGTAGGTCGAGTGTCAGCTGTTTTTACATTACGTTTTAAATCATATTCTAACATACAAACGAGATACTATCGAACAGCGATCGAGAAAGGACCCGTCACACCCAACTACAACATGTAACATATATAACAATAAACAGTTTTTACGTGACGTGGTCTTGTGTCTCCATAACCAGTAGTGTTACCACTAAAAACTCCGCGGTGTCACCTCTCAGCCGCTATCGGCTGGGACCGTGTGCTTCTACATGCTCCACAGCCCCGGCGCGGCCGACCGCTACTTAAGCGGCCCCGGCTCGCCAACGGCCTCACGGCACCCTCTGCTGAATCAGAGGGGCCGGAGCAACCACCGCCTTGGCCTCTTGGCCCAAGGACAGGCGCGCTGACACGCACACGCGCCTGCCTTCCACTCCGGAGGGCTGTCCGTTGGACGATGGAATCCCGTTTCCACCGTCCAACCAGCCCTCATAATTTGGCCGCCGGGCCCGGGGAGGCCTAAGCCTCAACCCGAGCAATGGGTTCCTCTTAGCTTCCCTGCGGCCGAGGCAACCGCAAGTACTAAGCCCCCCCATCGCGACAAGATGGGAACCACATCGGGGGGGTAGTTCTTTGATCCTTCATCAACCTGTTATAACATTTCCCACAAAATAGTATACCGGGTATTACCCGTATCTACCCGTTGTATGGGAACATACAAAATGACTGGTCTGTTTACATTTTTTGCTGGCAAACGTAAGTAGACCTATTTATATGTTAAAATAAGCAATCAGATAACAAATATATATTAAAAAAATATATATTTTTTTAATATATATTTTTATATTTTTCAGTGTTTAATTATAAAAAAAATTGTAAGTGTATAATTTATCGCTGAATAAAGATTTTTCTATTTCTATTTCTATTTCTTAAATAAGATGGCATCTGTATATTTAATATGAATAGCATCAGTGATTTTAATCTTTGTTATTTTTTCTTTTAGAAATATTCATTGTTTTATACATTAAATAACCTTTTTGTACATTTCTACACATAAATAGTGGACTCACACTACTTTGTAAATATATATTCCAATCTACTCACCCAAACGGGTAGATACGGGTATATACCCGGTACATATCGGGTAAATACCCAAGCGTGGGTAAATACCCGGGTACATGCCCATCTCTATGTACCTAAAGGTACATGATAACTACTCCCATAATGTATGATTTCACGCCTCATCCATATGGCAACACTGGGCGTCGAAGCCATTTTTTTATTCCTTCTAGCCTAGCTGCTACCGCCCGCCATTTTGTTTTTCTTGTGAACAACTCGTGAATGTGTTGCTGTAACCTGATTTTATTTTATTGTATGCCTGTTAGTCGCTGCGAATGTGAAAATTAAACTTCGTGTGAACTTTTTGTGTAAATTATGTCTCTAGTATTGTAAGCAGGTGTTTTAGTGACTTTATTTCCATGTAAAACGTAGGTGAGTCCTTGTCTGGGTGCCGTGGCATCATAGATTGTAATAGGTATTTTATGCGCCTATCTTGTGTTAATCAGTGTAAAATAGTAAATATTATTTCCGTACATGTGAGTATAAATATCTTCGTGGCTCCCTTCAACGCTAGAACGAGCTACAAATCAATAAAAAGCGTTTTTTTTTAGGTTACATATTGATATTACAAACTGCACAGTCATGGTTTATCGCTACGTAATTGAATGTCCCTCATCGAATACAAATCCTCCCAACGATATATCCCAAACCGATTCTATTGACTATTTGTATGTTTTGGTCTTCTTTTACGTGAACAGTATGAAATTTATGAACCATGATTTCAATTCGGGTAAAATTGAAATCATGGTACATAATGTTATAGAACAATGTAATCAATATTACATAAAACGAAAAGCAGCGCTATCGGTACATATCTAGCTCCACTTGCTACTCAAACCTACTCTTGGCTTTCCCACTGTTGTTTATCGTATTACTACTATCAAACTCAACAACCAATAAAAAACTGCATATATCAAAGGTTTACAGTGTTTGGTGCCAAACAAATAACTTGCATACCTATACACCCAACCCAATCATAATGATTGCTGATTTTTTATTGTGTATAGTTTTTGTGCAGTCAGCCAACGAGATACCTGGTGCCTCTATCCCTTGAATTTGGTAGAGGGCTGACCTAGGTATCTTAATTTCCTACACTTGAAGTGAAAAAAAAATCTTCACATCCTGACTTTCATGCTTAAATGAAGGCCAGCCCATACTGTCCACACTGATTGGTATATCAGATTACATATTTAAAGGGGCACTCAGTACTCGATTCTCATTCTAAATATATGAAAAAAATAGGTGCATATAAGTTGACCAAATTATCCAATAAAAACAAGATGTGTGGACTATATTTTTTGACATCACAACTGATCATCATTTGTTATTTGTCTTTTGAATGCACGCTGCTCTTGATTGGTCATTTTGGAAATCTTTGGGTGAAGCCTATGCCCAGCAGTGGATGTTATGCGGCTGAAATGATGATTTGTTATGTCTTTAATTGACACGTGATTTACGAGTCAGCCTGTATATGTATGTAAGATGTGATTTTTTTTTTAATTCAAAGATTATCAAATTGACTTGTTAGACATATTCTATTTCTTATTATAAACACTTCCTGCCTACAGTAGACTGCATTTGTTGTGACCATTACTATTACGCATCCAATATTTGACATCGCATTTTTCAAGCTGCCTTGAGTCAATTTGTCCTGTTAGTCACTAACACACACGATAAGAAGAAGAAGCAGTCAATACCAATGGAAATCGACAGAAATATTTATTCACTTTAAGGATTGGAGCACCGGCCTTGCTGAAACGTTATTTCACTCTCTCTCCCACTCTAGCAAATAGATGGGTTCCACACTAAGCGAGCAGCCCCGGGCGAGGACTACAGCGCGCGTCCTGCGCTGTAGCGCTCGCTCGGTGTGAACGTGCCTTGCGCGCGGCGAGCGCATGCCAACGTAAGGCACGGTCGAGCAGGCTTGTTAAAAAAAAATGGACAAAAATCAGTGTCGAGAATTAAAGTTTGTACGACTTTGGGATGCGATGGATCCTAATTATACTAACAGGGGGTAAAGGAGGATTCTGTTACAGATCTAAAAAAAAGGTATATTTTTTAGGATCATACAGAAATAAAATATAAGCATAAGCTGTCAAGGCCGTGCGCATGTGCGGTACATCGTGTCTTCGTGCTTAATGGATCAAATATGGCCTCTGGCTGCTCGAGCGAGGCAGCCTCGCTGTGTAAGATTTTCCAACCGAGGGCAAGCCGAGTATGCTGCGCGCGTCTCGCCTCGCGCGAGTCTGCTCGCTCAGTGTGAACCCGCCTACTGACGGTTCTGAGCGACAAATTCTTATCAAGTAAAAATGGATAAAATTAAAGCCTTGTTTTAACCCTAGACTCATAATCTTATACCTTTAAACGAGCAATTCTTGTATATATATATTTATTTATAAATTTCTGTGATCTCGAAAACGGCTCTAACGATTTCGCTGAAAATTTGTATATGGGGGTTTTCGGGGGTAAACAATCGATCTAGATTAGTTTTATGTTTGGGAAAACGCGTGTTTTCGAGTTTTCATGCGTTTTTCTTTCCACGCAGAATATGGTCGCTAATTTCGTCGCGCCGACCGCCTTGTTTTTAGCTCAACGGTTAAGGATACCGACCGCTATAAAGAGTGTTACGGGTTCGAATCCCACTCGGTGACTTACTTTTGTTTTTTTTATGTTTAAGTTTATATATAATTTTTTATTTTGCATTGTTTTTAGACAAGTTTAAAAAAAATTAGTTAATGTTTGAGATGTAACCGAGCGAAGCTCGGTCGCCCAGGTACTAAACATATATGAAAGTAACAGTATTCATAAACATTCGTCTCACAGACGAATATAATTCAGGACGAGAATTTCAGGTTACTGTTAACTATTAGACTAAATAAAAAGCTTTATTATTTAAGTAATTTTATAAGAAATTTAAAAGTTAAAGAAAAATCATGAAAAACGTATTATAAACGTATTTGAACATTCCACACAAATAAGGCCGCGGTGATCCATACACATGATTTTTTTACAGTCCTTACATTAGAATCTCGTCAGACCACGTTTTTTAGAATCACAAAAACCACATATATTTTTTGGGCTCTATTTGGTCCAGGTGTTTCAGTGACAGACAATTCTCCCAAATTTTATCCGTTTTTTCTTTTTAGGCGTCGCCTCAAAGTTGGCATTTCCCTCCGCTTACGTAGGTTCGATCATTTTTGCTGAAATATTTTTCACGAAACCTCGCTTGAAAAAATAAAATAAGTGAATAAAAAAAGGTAGCGAACATAAAATGCTATCTTTATTATTCACTTATTTTATTTTTTTGTCACTCAAATCTTCCTTGGAGTCGTCATCGGTAGAATCAGACAAACGATTCAAATATTCCTCTATTTGGTGATCTTCCGTCCTACAGTAAAATAATTCACCATAATTATATACTCTATACAATTTCAAAATATATATATTTATTAAGAAATAACATAATAACTTATCTTGTACAAACGTTAAAAATCCAAACGTGCCCTCAGTCGTACCACCATTCATAAACATTCGTCTCTGAGACGTACAACACGCTATTACTTTTTGAAGACACGTCGTAACAAGTATACAATACCCTCGACACTAATTATCGGAGGAAGACATAAGCTTTCTATCTCTTTCACTGTAGTAAATAGAATGATTTTTGCGCTAAGCGCGGTCTGTGAGACGAATGTTTATGAATCTAGGGTTAAAGAGGGCTGTTTATTAGCCAATTCCTAGCATTAGGATCAGCCATGTAACCTACTGAAGTCAGAGATTTCATTAGTGCCCATTAGGTATTAAGAATTTTTTATTTCTTTCTGTGAAGAGATTGATGAGAGTAGATGAAGCAAAAGAGGTTTGTCAAGATCGTAGCAAGTGGAGGTCCATAGTCTGCCTACCCCTGTGGGAAACAGGCGCGATATGATGTATGTATGTATTTCTTTCGTTCTTTAGGGTTCCGTAGAAAACAAGGAACCCTTATAGTTTCGACATGTCTATCTGACTGCCTGTCTATAAATACTAAAAAGCTGATGCTGGCATGAGCGAGCATGTATTTTAAGAGGCCTCCTAGCTAAATAAAGCTCCTAGCAAAAAAAAAAAACATTTTCTTTCTGGGTCTCTTACCGCCCCCCTTGAGACCTGCAGCGCCCACAAGGGGGCGTTATCGCCCACTTTGGGAAAGACTGCTTTAAAGTATCATAGGTTCGTCGCTGATTAAGATATTTTATAAATTCTTTCATATTTGTTTACTGTGGTTAATAAGGATCTTATTAAACAAATAAAAAAAATGCATGCATATTATCTATTGGTGTACCTAATTAATAGTTGCATTTTGTATGTAAAAATGATTAGGTAGGTACTTATATTAACACCCAGACACACTATAAACAAACTCTGTGCCAAGCTGTATCCTTGGCACGAAAATTTGCGTCAAAGTTTTTGTATCGCCTTCGTCTATGTAACATAGACAGAGGCGATACTTGGGCGATACGAAAACTGAACGCATATATTCGCGCTAAGGATATACAGCTATCAGTCTTGCTTTATTTATAACAAGTTCTTTTAACAACGATTCCGATACTATATAATGTAGAAGTTTGTATGATCAACACAGGTGTTAAATTTTTCGAGCTGCCTTACTTAAAGGTATCAGACATAGTTTGATTACTGCCATACCATGATCACGATGACAGCCGGGATCATCGGCTTTATGTTCCTTTTGAAGCACGGTGGAGTTCTAGAAAATTCTTTGCCACAGTCATCCAGTGAAGTGCGGAACACTTCCGGGGTTGCTTAACTTTCGGTAGCGGTAGCAATACGTACGTACCCCAATGGATTAGCTCGATTGGTGTATGGAAGTGAAGGTATCTAATAGAAAGTAGTTATGTACACAAAAATGCTATAAAATCAAGAGATTTCATATATATCTTAAATTTCAACTTTTTGTTATTGAAAGTAGTTATTGAATACTTAACAATTCAGGTTTAATTCATTCAATAAGTGAAGAATTTTAATATAAATAAATAAAAAGAAACATGTAAATGTCAAGAACACCAAAGACTATAAAGAAAACATAAACGTTAAGAAAATAAATGAATGTCAGAAAAACAAATGAACGTTAGGAAACTAAATTAATGTCAGGAAAAGTTTATTGAAACTCCGTAGTATCAGTCTGCAATCACTGAAATATCAATGTCAGCTAAGTCTTATTATAAAATATGGCTTCAAAATAATATGGTATACGTACTCAAATGCTACATACAGTACTTACAGACTGATGACCAGACAACAGATTGTTATTGTTTATATGTGGTGGTTTTGTTGTTGTCGCGTCTTTTAAAAAGGATGACAAAGGCCAGGCTTACACTGACCTGAATCTCTGATGCTGATCTTATATTAGGTCATATTCTGTTGTGTAATGATCTATTAGAATTTTATTATTGCAAAACAGACTGCCGAATGCCAACTACTTATAAAGTCTTATGTAGTTAATGTTACTCTAAAATCGAATATTTGGAATGGACGGGACATAAATTTTGTTTACAGGTTACACCAGCAGCCATGAGTGTCATCATAAGATTGCAGAACCTTCCGTGGTCCGCGAATGCCCTGGACATTAGGAATTTCTTTCGCGGCCTCTCCATACCCGAAGGGGGGGTTCACATCGTAGGAGGCGAGCTTGGAGATGCGTTCATTGCGTTCAGGTAGCTATACGTACACTTCCTCAATATAAAAACAAAATTGCTGCGATATTTTCTTTGGACTAAATTTCACTGAAAATATCACAGTACCGTGATCTCAAAAATTTATGTAATTAAGTAGATTTAAGGCGATTGTTTATACGTAATTTATATTTATAATAAAAAAACGTACACAGGTGTATTTATCCCCAGATATAGACGGGATTGATTGTGCATGATGATTGTGTGATGGTTTTGTTTTATGAAAATAAAATATGAATCATTTTCATGAAACAAAAAGATGTGTTTATATTTCGCACCGCTGCAAAGGGTTTCCGACTGTAGGTGAAGCTTCTACAGATTAGTCAATCGATAATGATTTTTATATAAAGTACCTACGTGATATGGTTCAACGAGTTGCGCATGAGTACAAACATTGACTTCAACCTTCGGATAGTGGTTAGTAAAAACCTTAATTTAAGATTTACCTTCATAAGCTACTTGGGAGGCGGTGTCACAAAGGATCGTCACAATGCCTCATAAGGGCCATGACTCCATCGTAGGATTTGGTAAGTAAGTTAGGATCAAACTGCTATTTAATTGTTAATTGGAAGATGTTTATTTATCTCTTGGGTGTTTTAGTTAAGTTTGAATTATTTTTTCGTATCTATTTTTAGTTTTACAAAACAAAACAATGAAAAATAATAACTAGGGGCTTTATTTCGAATGACTCATTGCAACGCTAAACCAAATAGGTTTTATGATTATTCCGTAGCGCGCTGTTGCTTGATATATTTTTATTGAAGACCATGGCTTTCAAACGTTTTGAAGTAATGTAAATCAGATAAAATAATGTTGTGCTCTGCTAGCCAATACTCGCAAAGATTTAAGCAAACAAAGTTTAGTGCTTATTCTGTCTACTCTTTAATAAGTGTTCGTAGGAGGGAAAGGAAGAATTCTTCGATCACCATTTAGTATACAACTGCTTCAATCGATTTTACTAAAATAGGCAACTGAAAAAAAAGAATTTTAATAGAAGGTTCACCACATGCTTGTTATAAAAATATTGAGACAATACCACGTGAGCTGAAGTATTGAGTAATCTAATACTGCATCTTGAATGCCTAAAAACCCTTTAAAAACACCTATTTGTTTCTGTGGAGACACAGTGGTACGCCTGAAAGAGAAAATTGCGGGCATAAGCAAAAATATCTTACATTAACATCAGTTAATGATACTATTGAACGATTTTCTAGTTTACCTGAAAATATACGAGAAAAACACGTAAGACCTACTTATATCAGAGAATCAAATTTAAAGTTGATTGGATTTCTATGAGGGTAGTGCCACTTTTTCTCATTTCGCTGTAAACTTCGTGTATTTATTTATTTATTTCGTATTATTCTTCGAAATTGTTTGAATTCTTAAATATTCTAATGCAATCAAGTACTACACTGAAGTGTATCTTACAAGGTTAGATGTTAAATCTCAATTTTGACAAGATAGTGCGGCATGTCTGCTCTACGAAGACTGGAGACCCTTGAAATTGGGATTTAACGTTTAATTTCGTAAATACACATTTGTACTTGACTTCCTTCTTTTTGTAATAATGCCGATCCTCTAGGCCCTATTAGGCTACAGCGGCTGAATTTTTATTCTAATACTGGCGTTTCTGCTGACCCGATCTGTTATGATTATGACCTAAAAGATAGTTTCCAATTTACATACTACATTAATGTGGCTACGACTGCAAATTAGGGCTCTGTACCTTTAAACACAAAAATCTAGCGGTTCTCTGGACGACAATCGAATCAAATCAATGGGTTATCCATCATCTAATCCTTTTTAGGCACTATATCACTGTCGTCTGTCAGTTTATATAAAATGTTGGTTGCGGACATGCCAAAAAATACTGCATTTCGTAACCTTTATATATTCAGTTATAATCTTTCATGTTGTCGTAACCCTTCGAATGTCGACATAGCAGACACAATAGTAAAACAATACATCAGACGCCCGCTCCGGGCGTCCGACATTTAAAGGGATAAGTAATACTTATCACATTTTACACAACCCTCTACCTAAAATCTAAAGGAATTGTAGAATCACCTTACCAGCACTAGACACACTGATTAGAGAAATTGGTATCTTGCACTTGGTTGGAGCAACGTCTTTTTTTAACTTCTCTTCCTTTAATTGTTAATTGTAATCTTCTGGTATCTTCGTCTTCAAGGATCAATCAAGTAGGATGGGAGTTTCTAGGAAATTTTCAAGTACTGTTCGTATAAGATTGTTCAGTTTCAACCCATGCTTCATAATTGCCGGAATTCCTAACACGATTGTCTTTGAGAATACTGATTAATATTTTAGATATGCTTGTTTTGAGAGGTCCTTTGTATGTCTTGATTCTGGTATTTAAGTTTGATGCATGTTTAAAACGAATATCAATATTATGAACGCGCTTCCTCCGGTCAGCAATCAACGATGTGGCACCGACACGTAAAGTAAAATAAGTTTCAGGACAGCTATAATTTCTAGGCTAAAGTTATTATATTAATGTAGGAAAGTAAGAACCGATTAGTAGTGCACTTTATTAAATAGTATACGATGTTCAAAGTCTATGAGAAAAATGACGACTCGTCGGTAAAATTATATGAAGCTTGCATATTCATCTAGTATTAATGTTATACTGTTATTAATTGATGTGAGTTAAATCTATGACTTTTTTTTTATTTTATCTACAAATTTGATATCTTAACAAAGTTACCCAATCTGATGCAGAACGCTTGATCATCAACATCAACACTGTCTTAGGCTGTGATTAAATTAATAGAACAACTAGGCTGAAGGTGCGAAGATTCAACGGTTTATTTCGGATTATCGATTAAGGGGATACTTGAATTTATGGGGTCCAGTGCTGCCTGCATAAATTATTTAAAGGAGAAAGGTATCTCTGTTTCCTTTGAAATAATTTATTTCAAATGGGGACAGCATTGGACCCCGAAAAAATCATTCATTTAAACAACTCTTAACAGGTGGCAGGGTAAAAAAATGTTTTTAACAATTTAGGGAAACCAAGAGGCAAGAAATAAAACTCCTGGCAAAGTTTTGACTGTTTGCAAAACTAATTTGCAAGTATCTGTAAAATAAGTATCTTTTGCAGAATATCATTCGTAATTTTCTACTAGACTGTTAGAGCTTATCATTTAGCGATTGTAGACGTAAGTATAGCAGAGAAGTGCTACTTATCAAAATATTCATGGATTTCAATAATAAGATTAGGATACATGTCGTTATTATTATAGGACTAAATAAAACAGTTATTAATATTACTCGTAACTATTTTGAGAAGAAACTTGTCAAATTGACAAAATAATAATATCGAATCCTAAAATCTTCAGTCACTTTTGATTAAAATTTGAAAATTAGTAAAGAAATTGGAATACCTATTCGAAGTTTCGAAATCTCGTGGATATCAGCAGACTCAGCAGTCTCTGCAGTCGTCGAGCGGTACGGTGAGGCTTTTAACATACATACTCTATCACGAGTCATGATGACATAGCGATAGACACATTTTCTTAGAGCTTTGATATCATCTGTAGGGGTCTTACTGATATTATTGTCCACTTGTAAGTATAAACCAGCTGTTATAAATTTACTACGAAATCAAACATATTCTTACTAGGTACTTAAAGATATATTTCTCCAATATCTTCACGAAGTTTTGGGCTCTTTTTTCATCTACATTTCACATTAAAAAAACAAAACATTACATATCATCCGATCAAATCAAAGGTTTTCTTCCTTATCTAGTCTTTTTAGGCACTTTTACAGTGTCGTCTGACAGTTTACAAATATAACACATCACATAGGTAGGTATATACGTAATAAAAAAATTACATCGGCGTTACAGTAACATTTTCAATTATAATTCTTTACCTTATAAGTACTATTTCTATACATTGATATCAGTTTTCATTTTGGACGTGTTTCGTCCTATTATTATTATATTTTTCTACTCCTCTACTGTTATCTGCCTTTTACATAGTCACGAACACTATTATAAGAACATTGATTATTTATGACTTCAGGAAAGTCTATAGTCTATTCCCGATAACAGCACTTGTATCGTTATTTCGCCAAAACGATACTCCTAGCCATAGACTTAGAACCTTTTTTTTTCTTTGAATCTATCATACTGCCAACATAAGAAAAACGTTTTATTAATATATTCGTGATATATTCACTAGGAAGACGTCAATTAAAAAAAAAAAAGTTTACCATAGATGCCTATTATCTACCAAACATAAATGATGTCATACATTTTCATATTTTTCTTTGTTTATTTTTGTATTTTATTTAGTAAATATAGTCGTAGAAAAAGTATTGTATGCAACGTTGTATAAGTACGTCAAAAAATGCTCGATGGCGTCTTCTTACGATGCTCGCTAAAGCTCGCATCGTAACCTGCGCCACTCGCATATTTTGAACCCTCTTATACAACTGTTGCATAAAATACTATTAATACTGGTGGTATTATAAAAAAAATCGGAATTTACCTACTTAGCGAAATGAACTACTTATAACATATTATTCATTCCTTGGGTACCTATCTATTTAAGTAGCTTAAGTATGAGTATGTATGTCATGTATGTGTATATAGGTTTTTAATTAAATACCTATATCATACCTATTATGTTTATCTTATAAGTAAGAACATTAAGTATTTTAAATAATCTCATCAGTTAGTTACCTATAGCCAATTGTTGCATTACTAGTTACTAGAACTTCGAAGGTATCATTTTCTATTTCAAAACATTTCAACCAATTTAAGTATTTATTATTTCTTGGTTGTTCCTATTTTATTAATATTTATTTATACATTTCGCCCTTATATAAACTTAATTGAGTAAAACCATACAAACGTTCTTGTAGCTTCTGACCAGCAGCAGAATAGGGTTCTGGAGCACTTTTGCAACGTGTAGTGTAATCCAAATTTGAAAGTGACTGAATTTTGATTTAATAAACAAGAGTAGACCAAGACAAGGTCCTTGAGGCACGCACTAAATGACGGACTGAACTTCAAACTTACAGTCAAATGTTCGGATGTTGTGGACTAAAAATATTGCCCTTTAGTCCACCAAAACCTACTATGGAGATCTTACTTATAAAATAATAGCTATTTTAAATAAACTATCAACCTAAACAGCATCAAAGTTAGTTAGGTATATAACTTCTGCAGTATAACGTGATGCAGAATATCAAAGCAAAAAATATTATTTGAAATTTTAAAATCTCTCATTATGACAAGCATAAGAAATTAGCAGAATCGCTTTAAAGTTTATTTATTCGAAGTTGCACAACTTAGGTAAAATATCTATATATAGACTTGGCCATGACCGTTTACTGGATATCAGAAACCTTAGAATAAAAAAAAACTGTTTTTACTTTTCTTGCTTTATTATGATTAATCCAGAAATATTTAGACGTAATGCTTAAGAAAGCTTTCAGGCATCTATTTTTGTTCCTGCGGATCCTGCAATGTTTATTTCAACATTCTTATTACTAATAAGAATTCATCCAGTCTCTGGTGTGAAATGCAAATAAGCATGCATTTTGGGGTTCGTCAGTAACCTTGTCAAATCACCTAGGTTAGGTAGCGGACCCCGGGTTTTGGAACTTTACCGCTGAGTATGCAATCGGATGATTATGATGTGTTTTGGGGTTCGAATCCTAAAACGTACAAACGTTAGTGAATAAAACGCCTCTCAAATGCCTGAACCTGAGATCTGATGAGTTTCGGGTACAAGTCGATCCTGACATCTAAAACGATAAATATCAATTGAAATGTAGTAAAACAGTTGTAGCGACTTACATCGAACCTTTCTGCAAATCTCTACATCTTCAAGGCTGGTTGATGTGATGAGGGATACTGCCCGCCGAAACCAATGCAGATACTTACCTGAAATACACCTAGCGCGGCAAGGATGAAACGTGGGTGAGAGTGAGCATTTCTGATATTTGTAAAATCCAAACTTAATATTTGATAATCCAATAATTCAGACCTCTTGTGGTTCTTGCGTCAGTCCCTGGTTTTTTAGTCCGTAGATATAATCCAAACTCGATACATTTATGTCTTTTTCAATCTTGAGTTTGGCGTATTTTGAGGACAGGCGCTTTCGTAATCACATTCAGTCGTAGGTATTCTTGATTTCCAAATGCATTTGGTTAATTGAAGGAATATGTACAGCAGTGGACGTTACACGGCTGAAATGATGATTGAGACCACCACAGCTGCCGAAACGATGTACTAACAAAGCTTAACACCTAAGGTTAGGTATCCCTATTATTTTAACGTCACTTCTAAAAAGCGCATGAGTTGAGAGGTATACAGCTAGTCAGCTACCGCCTCAAATGTGTTCAAGATCAAATCGTGTAGAAGACGTCATCTAACAGAATCTGATGCAAACTTTTGTAAGCTGTCTCCCACGAAATATCTGCATTATGATGAATGAATCCTATAGGATGTGTGCGATGACTGATGATGCAGACATATTGGATATCATCATCATGCACTCAAATAGAATATGAGGAAAAACCTTAAAACCTAGGTATGATATCTAGTTCATATATAGTAACGTTGAAACAGTTATGGCGAACGCAAAGCGGGTCTACGAACAAGTAAGTACCCTTCTCAACCCAGGGGAATCAAGAATGGGAGAATGATAGGCAACAGTTCGTAGGATCATTTTGTAGTAATGTGAGCCGTTGACTGGCAGTAAACCGGTCCATCCAGCTATTTCAAACGTCGGGTTGCTCGTTCATGGTTTCCGGAATGGTTGCGAAGAATATACCAGTTTCTGTTGCTTCCTACTTAGCAGTGCCGTAACTAGGGCCAGCGGTATCCAGACAAAGACCAGGCCCAGATAAAAAACCTTTTATTCTAATTCTGGCGCCGGCGGAATAAATAGACTTTTTACTCAAATAGTAATTCAGTCATATATTTTTTACAATTAATTTACTTTCGTCTTAACACACTTCTCCGACACTACACTGCTACATCACAATTATCAGACGTAGCAAAAATGCAAATAATAGACGGGATACGCGAAAGAATAAGAAAATATGCCTGTGATACATATATTAGCTGCGTTGCGCCAATAAATGTTATACTAAAAAATAACAGGGTCATTTTTTTTAACCTTTCTATTCTTTTGTTTGAATTCACTTGGTTTTCCGACATCCATTTGTTTGCCATTGAACCTTTATCGCTTATGAGCTATAGATCTTCCTGGAAATCTTGGTAGTGTCGAAGTAGCATAATTAGTAGACAAATAAATTTTTCGTCCGCTTGTTACTACTAGCACTGTTCTCGGCGGAGCGTATGGTAAGACAAAAAAATGTATTTAGGTGAGGGCGAGGTAACATGGATAATATTGAAGATACGAGGCGAGGGAATAAATGAAAAAAACTGTTTAAAATCAAGACATTTTTAAAAGCTAGGCTCTTGTCTTATTATAAATCGTTAGAGCTTATATTTTTGGTTATTTTTCTTTACGTTTGACGCTGAATGTGTTCTGAATCTGAATGAGTCCGCCTGCTAATCGCACTTAATCATAAGCTCTTCAGTGTTTGGAAAGGCAAGTTAAGCCATAGGTCTTGGTTTTAATAGTTAGATGGCAGACAGGATACGTTTTTTTTACATTTCCACGGGAACTATACCTTTTCGGTATAAAACGAATCCAATGCGTTAGTCCAGGTAAATAATAAGCTATCTACATGCCATATTGTATTCCTATTCGTTCATTCATTTTAGCCTAAAAGCAGAACAAAGATCTATTCAAACTTGCATTTTTACAAGCTTTTCTTCTAGTAAAAGGATTGCCGATTTTCCCTTAGGTTGTCACATCAGGTGCTCTTAAGATCTTCTTTTTTATTAAAAAGACGTGTGGCACTCGGGGACTGCCGCGGTAAAGCTATTGCATTAAGGTGGTTCGATACAAGGAAGGACGGCAACGTCGCAAACGGACGACGGAGACGCGGAAGCGGCAACGCGCGAGCGTGAGGTTTTTTCGTTACGGAATTTCTGGATTCGATCCCCGCGCTCAAGGCCCGCGATAGAAGCTATGCAATAGCTTAAAAATTAGCGTGTGTGGATTTCTCTTATGTTAGGTGGTAGGTTGTCAGTTCTCACATCAAAGGGTCTAAGATCTTAATTTTTTATTTAAAAAATAGCGTTGTTTGGATTTCTTTCTTAAGGTTACTAGCATTTTTCGAGGTCCAGTGCTTGAAATAAATCAATTGAAAGGAAAAAATTATATCTGTTTAAATTATTAAAATGTCTGGACAACAGATTCAACAATGGACCACGAAAAATACAGGTAGCCCCTTAATGTCAGGTCATTGATAAAGCAGTCTGGGGTCTGTCTACCCCAGACTGCTTTATCAATTACCTGGGATAAAAAACGTGGTAATGTGTCTGTTAAAGCAGTGATAAGAAGGAGGCATATCTAAGTAACGCCTGTTCATTCTTTTTAAAGACCATCCAGTGGCCTTCTTTAATCCCAAGCAAGTCTTCCTAAGCGTTATTATTAATTTATAGGTTCCGTAAGATTTATTATCCTTTTAAAGAGGGTAAATGTTTCGCATGAGAATTCACTGTTTCAAATAACTTTATGCACAATATTTACCGAAAAGCCTTGAATTGTATCCTGGTTCTGGTTAGTACTAAACTTGAGCTTAACCGTTGTGCAAGTAAAATGAAATGGCAGTATTTGCTTTGCGCTCGATATGACCGCGTATATACCCCAAACCATAGAAGTAGAATTTTTTTACTGCGTAAAAAGACCACACTAGCTGAGTGCGACAGATGATATGATAAGTGTCATCTTCATAAGAGCAAAAGAGATAGCATCAATTTGACAATTAGACAAGTTTTCATAAAAAACATGTCATCCATTGTCACCCTGGCTCGAACATCTTTACACGAAAATTTGATTTTCCAAATTGTAAACTGTGTTAATTTTTAAGTTATCTTATACTGGAAAGATGGTATAGTACTGCTTTACCCATAGTTTATGTAGAAGGTACAAATACAACCCATAAAAAGATACACATAAATATTTCGTTTCTGGTCACATTTTATAATACTCTATATCCATCTTATACCTTCTAAATTTATGCTTCCAACATATACTGGAAGGGGTGACTCGGACTATCGTATGTCAAATAACTTGTCTCACATGACTTAAAAGAACCTAAAAACGATGTCCGTCCCGTACCCTTTGCACGAATATTTGCGTCAAAGTATTCGTATCGCCTACGTCTTCGTTTTGTATGCAAAATAAACAGCGCCTCTATCCTCCGTAAAAGGAACTTTTGCATACGAAATATAGACTAAGGCGATATCAATAATTTGACGCATACATGAACAGCGCCTCTATCGTCCGTAAAAGTAACTTTTATTATTGCATACGAAATATAGTCGACGGCGATACGAATAATTTGACGCAAATATTCGTATGTCGGCACCGCTACAACTCTTTTTGAGATTTCGTACAAATAATCTATGGTACAACTGCTGAGGCACACCTAGACGACACTGGCACCGTGCTTCTACTTGACGATATAGCGCCAGCGCGACAAATTGCGCGTTCATAGAAGTACCTCACTTCAGAGGCGAGGAGGAACAGGTATCCTAATAGAATACTAACTTAACATAAGCTCCAAGCTAGAGCTGTTAAGACCTATATTAATGTACAACTGTGTACTAGGGTGAGCCAGGCAGCGAGCCAGCTAGTATTGGCAAACGGAAATAATCGAAGGCTAACCTATTAATATGAATGTTTTAAATTAAGAAACCACAGCGCCCTGCCAATCCCGCCATCCGCACCAGACTGCAAGATCATCATCATCATTTCAGCCGCATAACGTCCACTGCTGGACATAGGCCTCTCCCAAAGATTTCCAAAATGACTGCAAGAGAATGCTTTTTGTAAAATATTTATGGAATTTAAAATTAATGTGACTAGACTATCTACTTATGGATATGCCAACTTCATATTTTTTATTAAAGATTAGGTATAATATCTACTTCCTAGAAGTATCATCAGTACAGCCTCCATGATGGTAATATTGGTAATACTCATTATTGAAACAATCAAATGCAAGGAAAAAAATATTATATCATAAACCAAATAAAATAGGGAATTAAAAAAATATATTCAAAAGAAATCACGGAACTATTGACAATCTCCTTGCTGAAATATTCATGAAGACGAGGTAGAAGTGGTGCCCTCATTTGAAATAAACTTTTTAATCGAAGATGTGATGATAATTAACATTTTGTAATTGTTAAGCATTAAATAGACCTTTAAATTTTTTTTATATGAATAAGCTTTGAAAGTATCATTAGTAGTCCGTCTAGCTTTTATTACTAGACGGACTAAAGGACCTATTTTATAATGCACATTCCTACTCATGTACTAAAGCAAGCGCCGCCAGCTGCACTTAGGGCGTTTCCAAGAAGATTTGCAATTAAAATGAACTTGTTTAGGGAAGTAAGTACCTACGTCGTGGTCATATAAATGGATACGTACGTCATGGATTTATTTTACTGGAAGTATACTGATATTGAAAAATATTACAAGCTGTTAAAGAAACGCATATAATTGAACCTTAAAAATATTAACACTTTTTTGGGGCAATCGTGTTACGAAATTTTTTTTCAAACTTCGCGTCATTGAAAAGCAAGGAATAATTTTAAAGCAGATTGGCAAAGTGGCCAACACTAGTGCCAGATTTTTTGCGAAAGCGCTACTCCCGCCGTGCCACCGAGCTCTTAGAAACTTGCAACGATAAAAAGTGATATATGAAGGCAAGATTTTATAACCACGAGAGAAGCCTATTCCCATAAGAAGGCTGCCTTTGATGATGATGATGATTTTTCCGGTATTAGGTTTATTCTTTCCCTAAAACACTATTTTGGTTTTTTATACATTATTCATTGGTGGTCTTGTTCTTCAAAAAGGGAGATAACACCCTATTGAAGAACTATAGGCCTATCACGCTTCTGAGTCATGTATATAAGTTGTTTTCGAGGGTCATCACGAATCGTCTCGCGAACAGGTTTGATGCCTTCCAACCTCCCGAACAAGCTGGTTTCCGTAAAGGCTTTAGCACCATGGACCACATTCATACGCTGCGGCAGGTTATAGAGAAGACGAGGGAGTAATACAACCGGCCGTTATGCTTGGGATTCGTGGACTATGAAAAAGCCTTCGATTCGATCGAAACATGGGCCGTGCTTCAGTCTCTCCAGCGATGCCGTATTGACTATCGGTATATCGAAGTGTTGAAGTGCTTATACAGTAACGCCACTATGTCAGTCCGAGTACAGGAGCAGTGCACGAGGGCAATTCCACTGCATAGAGGTGTAAGACAGGGAGATGTTATATCTCCGAAACTGTTCACCGTTGCACTGGAAGATGCCTTCAAGCTTCTGGAATGGGAAGGATTTGGCATCAACATCAATGGCGAGTATATCACTCACCTTCGATTTGCCGACGATATTGTTGTCATGGCAGAATCGATGGAAGACTTAAGTACTATGCTCGGAGACCTAAATCGAGTTTCCCAACAAGTGGGCCTTAAAATGAACATGGACAAAACCAAAGTAATGTCGAATGTCCATGTTGCGCCCCTACCTGTTTGTGTTGGGAGCTCCACCCTCGAAGTTGTAGACCAGTATACCTACCTGGGTCAATTGATCCAGGCAGGAAGTTCCAGCTTCGAGGAAGAGGTCTTTCGACGAATCCGACTCGGCTGGGCAGCGTTCGGGAGGCTACGCAATGTCTTCTCGTCCAAAATTCCTCTGTGCCTCAAGACTAAGGTTTACAACCAATGTGTGTTACCAGTGATGACTTATGGCTCCGAAACGTGGTCCCTTACTATGGGTCTCATAAGAAAGCTCAAGGTCGCTCAACGCGCTATGGAGAGGGCTATGCTCGGTGTTTCCCTACGTGATCGAATCAGAAATGAGGAAATCCGTAGGAGAACAAAAGTCACTGACATAGCCAAGCGGATTAGCTCGTTGAAGTGGCAGTGGGCGGGACACATAGCGCGACGAACCGATGGGGCAAAAAGGTTTTTGAATGGCGACCGCGTACTGGCAAGCGAAGCGTAGGGCACCCACCTACAAGGTGGTCAGATGACCTGACCAGGGTCGCTGGAAAGCGCTGGATGCAGGCCGCTCTTGATCGGTCATTTTGGAAATGTTTGGGGGAGGCCTATGTCCAGCAGTGGACGTTATGCGGCTGAAATGATGATGATGACATTATTCATTTGTATTGGAGATACTTATTGCTATCGATATCTATAAAACTTTCCCCTGTGTAACCGAAGAAAACATCGTCAAGCCATACACATCACTGTAGGACCCCTGCTCCTCTGTCAAGGGTAGTTGTCGTTTCTGGACATATTATTTACACACAGGATGTTTTTCACCCCTAAAATTATCAAATTGGCCAATTTTATAATTATTCGTCTCTGACGTTATACGCTAGGTTGGTACATTTGAATTTTAGGAAATAAGTTTCTTTTAGGTACGAATTTAGCGGATCGGGGCTTGGCGAAGAAAGTGTAAGATTTTTTCGTCACGAACTTTTTAGGGGCTGAAATTTTTATGGTTTTATTCCAGATGCTTTAACTTGTGTAACTTTTCCAACCGAGTGTTTAAAAAAAACTTAGTGTCGTGCGCTCAGTTTTTTCAATTATTTGGTTCAATTTCTTTAAAAATGTACTGCATACGAAGTTCCAACAGACAAAATTGATGTACTCAGAGAAAATATCAAAAAAATCAAAACGGTCGGACTTAGTTTTTTCTAATAAGAACTTATCTTCAACATTTCCGAAAATCATCTAAATCGGAGTAGGTTTGCAAACCGTTATCGTTTTTTTGGTATGAACATTTTCAGCTTCATAATAGGTACTCTTATTACTTGTAATCCGAGGAGGCGCGACGAAAAGAAAGACAGCTGGTGTATCAGGCAGGCAGGGACAAACAGACTCAAATAAGTTCGCCAGGTATTGGTTGTTTTCTGTGCAATGTCCGGTCGGAGTTCATCGGGGTCACGCGGCAGTTTTGGACGGACTACGAGGTCTCAATCCAATATCATTTTCGCTACTTTTTTAATTTATGTCATAAACAAATTTGGATTACGTATATGAAAAAAAAAATCTGCGTATATCTGCGTTTGATAAGGTTTATACCTTCGAATGTCGGCATAGCAGACACAATAGTAAAACAATACATCAGACGCCCGCTCCGGGCGTCCGACAGTTAAAGGGTTAAGGACAAATAAATGAATCAAGTACGAAGTGCTGTTTCTCCGAAAATTCGGTAAGATTTCGGATTTTTCTTCTGGCTTTCTAAGACAGCATTCTATATGATGCAAACATACCATGTAAGTAATACAATTCAAACTAACAGCACATCAATGTATGCAAATTAATTTGCTATTTAGTCACAAAACCAGGCCAGGCGCACTCCTAGGTCGCCGCACAAACGCGGCTTAAACATAAGGTTGAAATCTAAACTAATATTATACCTAAAGAGGAAAGATTTGATTGTTTTTTTTTTGTTTGCATCCGAAACTACTCAACCGATTTTAAAAATTATTTCATTGTGGAAAGCCTCCCTGTCCCCAAAAGACATTGGCTATACTATTATTAAAAAAAATAGGGATCCTTACTAAACATCCAATAATGTAACCCAACGTGTTAAAACCGACTTAAAAAATTCTTTACATCGCTTGCACTGCTGAAACTTTTGATGACAGAACAAAATAATGTACTACATGCTTTGTAGAACACATCATTATCCACAAAAAGTATTGCGACAGAATATGTCTAACTATTATAGCTTATAGTTATGTCACAAGTACTATTTTATTTAAAAAAATATTGAAATGCCGCCGCAAAAGGTTCTTTATAAGGAAAATAAGTTAGTTACTTCAAATTCTAGATTGCTTCAATACCTTAATATAACTTTTGAGTCATTCAATCCGGACATTTCGTTAGAAAGATATCACGAGTTTATTAATGTAAGTAAAAAAGTCGCGCGGGCGCCATCTTGGGGCTGAAGGCGCTAGGCAGCACCGTGATATGCGACGTAGGCGCCACTAGGGTACGCGAGGTGAGTCAATGTTAAAAAATAAAGAAGAATGTCTGTGTTTTAAATTTTTTAATTTTTGCACGCTTCAAGCGGGTCGTTGAGCCTATGCATTACTCTCAACATTTTTCTTTACTTAAACTGTCTTTATAGTTAAATATACTCGTGCGAAGCCGGGGCGGACCGCTAGTTGTTAGATAAAGGGATACGGACTGTCGCTTCGCAGACGTAAGGTTCATTTTGGCTCGAACGGCGCACACTGTTCCAAAAACCCTTCGGACCTGACATTTTGAACTAAGCTCAGAATGTGACGCGTTTCGTTATTCTAAACGATAAGCAAAAATTCCCGTGTGGCAATTCCTTATAGTTTTGGAGAAAACTTAAACTAAAGTTGTTCGATTTTTTTAACTTAGAAAGTAAAATATATTTTTTTCTACTAGAACAATTACTTTATTTGCCCAAATTTTCACATCAATTTATTGAGCGTTTAAAACCGTATTTTATTATCGCTACCCCTAGTCGAAAATGTAAGCCTAAAGCGAAATAATAATATTTTTCAATAAAACGGTTTTATTTAAATATCTATAAAAATTCGAGCTATTAGCACCCAAACATCTATTTAAAATGTAGAGAATTAGGCTGTTTATCTTTGTATAAAAAAACAGCTGCTAATTCCGTGGGATCTCGGAGAAATTCGATTCTAAATATTTTCTGACTCCGAACCCCTGAAACTTAGAAATAGCAATATTTCATATACGCATTTGCTATGAACTTTTAGTAAGGTCTAAACCTAAAAATACATTGGATTAAACGATTTTTATGGTATTGTGTTTTTTAGATCTACTAAAGAGCGGAAATTTTCCTTAACATTAGCAAATGTGGAAAAATATTATATTTAGTAGGAAATTTTTTTCTTTTATATTTCAATTTCAATTAAAAAGTATAGTTGGTCACCGTTTTAGTATTTATCTTTTTCTTGCAAAATTATCGATTGTGAACTGTGACGTCAGATTAATCTATATTAGGTTGCAAGCATAAGTTTTTTGTATACGTCTTCTAGCACCTATCTTAGGTTATATAATTTAATTAATTCGATGAAGGTGTGGCGTGGGAAGGGTGGGAGATGACCGCAAGTACACGAGGAGAAATTAGCTCTGGAAAAATCGAAGCTTCTTCGGAAATGAGTAGTGGAAGTACTATCTCTTTCGTAGTTTGCGTTTGGCAGTTTATCGCGAGTTTGTTCCATAGAATTTGTTCCACCTTCGGAGAAGGAAAGGTGCCGGCTTTGCACTATCCACAGCATCGCAGGCGGCGGCACGGGTCTGAAACGGCTTCATGACGCCTTGCCTCCATTTCTCTAGGCTCGATGTATTGACGTGGGGTTTTAGCTAACGCCTAACGAGGGTGGACCCCTTCCCACGCCGCACCTAGCCCTTCATCAAATTAATTAAATGGTAAAACCTGATATAGGTATTAGAAGACGAATAACAAAATACTTATGCTTGCAATCTAATATGGATTTTAATCTGACGACGTCGCAGTTCACAATCGATAATTTTGCAAGAAAAAGATAAATACTAAAACAGTGACCAACAATACTTTTTAATTTCAATTGAAATATAAAAGAAAAAATTTTCCTACTAAATATAATATTTTGCCACATTTGCTAATGTTAAGGAAAATTTCCGCTCGTTAGTAGATCTAAAAAATACAATACCATAAAAATCGTTCAATCCAATGTATTTTTAGATTTAGACCTTACTAAAAGTTCATAGCAAATGCGTACATATATGAAATATTGCTATTTCTAAGTTTCAGGGGTTCGGAGTCAGGAAATATTTAGAATCGAATTTCTCCGAGATCCCACGGAATTAGCAGCTGCTTTTTTATACAAAGATAAACAGCCTAATTCTCTACATTTTAAATAGATATTTGGGTGCTAATAGCTCGAATTATTATAGATATTAAAATAAAACCGTTTTATTGAAAAATATTATTATTTCACTCTAGGCTTACATTTTCGACTAGGGGTAGCGATAATAAAATACGGTTTTAAACGCTCAATAAATTGATGTGAAAATTTGGGCAAATAAAGTAATTGTTCTGGTAGAAAAAAATATATTTTACTTTCTAAGTTAAAAAAATCGAACAACTTTAGTTTAAGTTTTCTCCAAAACTATAAGGAATTGCCACACGGGAGTTTTTGCTTATCGTTTAGAATAACGAAACGCGTCACAGTCTGAGCTTAGTTCAAAATGTCAGGTCCGAAGGGTTTTTGGAACAGTGTGCGGCGCACACTAGGATAATAAGCCGAAAGTCATTTGCGCTGCGGCGTTCAAACTAAATGGGACTTCAGTATATAACTGGGATTATTTTAGCTTTCCTTTCTAGGAGTATTTTTTCTGTACCTACCTTGGTCTTGGTACTAATAGTTGAATTATTCTGTGCTATTACCCGTAGAGGTAGGATTGTTTGTAACTCTTGCTGTTACCGTACCGCTGAATAAAGATTTGAAGGGTTAATTGTTCTACTATTGACTCAGATCCTTGCGTGGTCAGGTAGCAGCGAAGGGGCAGAGTGCAGGTAGCAAGTCTGCCATGCTTCTTAGTACAGTTTTCTAACTCCCGTGCTTTAAGTAGAAACCATTCCGTACCCTTAGTAGCACCCGAATATTTGCGTCAAATATTCGTATTCGTATATGTTTAGTATGTAAACAAACATGGGTAACGCCACCACGTAGAAATAACTTTTACCCTTAGCACACGAATATTTGCGTCAAAGTATTCGTATCGTCGTCGTCTATGTTTAGTATGTGAAAATGGATAGCTCCACTACGTGAAAGGAACTTTTACCCTTAGCACACGAATATTTGCGTCAAAGTATTCGTATTGCCTTCGTCTTTGTTTAGTATGCAAAAATGATAGCGCCACTTCGTGAAAGGAACTTTTACCCTTAGCACACGAATATTTGCGTCAAAGTATTCGTATTGCCTTCGTCTTTGTTTAGTATGCAAAAATAGATAGCACCACTAGGCGAAAGGAACTTTAACCCTTAGCACACGAATATATGCGTCAAAGTATTTGTATCGCCTCCGTCTATGTTTAGTATGCAAAAATGATAGCGCCACTTCGTGAAATGAAAATCTTTTTGCATACTAAACTTAGACGAAGGCGATATGAATACTTTGACGCAAATATTCGCGCTATTCTATTGAACAAGGCAAAGGTTTTTGGCAAGGCCAAACAATATCAAAGTCCCGAGCTGCAGTAGCTTCGCTTCGGCCGACTTGAGTGTGTCGACGTTCTTCTGGAATTCGGTTCTCTCCAGAGCACAGACCTAGATTTCTTCCAAAAAGTCGTGAACATATTTGACCGAGCGAGCGAAGCGAGCGAAGCGTCTCAGTTTCGAGACTAGCCAAAAATTCTTTTGTCCGTCTGTCTGTCTGTCTGTCTGTCTGTCTGTCTGTTCTCGCCTACAGGTCGCATTTCTTAACCGATTCTTATGAAATTTTGTAAGCGGGTTCAGCAACTAAATAGATTTTTTTTGTCGAGCCAGTTTTTCGAAATTTTTCAAAATGGCGGAAATATGGGGGTTTAAAATTTTAAAACTGTCATATATCCGCCATTTCAAAATATTTTCAAAACTTTCATTAGACTTTTTTGTTGGCATTATGAAAACGATATTTTTTTATTTGAACAACTTTTTTGTCTGAACAACTTTTTTATACGTTATACTTAAACGGGTTTAGGGTGACTCGCGAAGTCTAGCTGACTAAGCCGTGACGAATATACAATACAAATCCTCTTACAAAATATACTCAAACTATTTAACGGTGAATTCAGTCCAGGCTACTGAACAACTTTCTTAAAAATACATATCTTCCCTGGGGTCCACGAAGTAATTTCTCTGAATAACTATTATGGTTATTATTTTGAGTTTCATAAGTAGTTCTATAAATTTTATCATATTTAACCGACTTAATATAAAAGGGTTTTGCTTATTTTACGATTACTTTTTTTTCAGGTTTTGCTTATTTTGATTGATTGTTGGCTTGTTTATTAAATTTAGCAATTTTGTTGAGCGAACTTTCGTTCAATCGCTGCTTGTCTGTGTTTCTGTAGTAGTATTAGTAATTATGCTACGAACTAACAAGAGATCAACAGCAATCAAAGCCCGCGAAGTAGCTTTACGAAGAAAGTAAGAAACCAATGGGCAGCGGCATAGAGCCATGGCAATACAAATAAACATTTAAACCTAGTTTTTCCAACAACGAGCTGACTTTGTCATTTGAAAAATGATGGGTCATTTTTCGGTGAAAGATTACTGGTACAGAACTGAATTTCAGCATCACGGTAGACACATGGGATTGTATGGTTGGAAGGTGCTCCTGACATTTCAGAGCTAGATCGAAAGTCATTTGAAGAAAGGGATATAGTATAAGTCAATAGTTTTGATTGGCAACTATTTTGGAAATTTGGTCACAACCATGAATTCGCATATCGGTAAACCTGCACCTATAATAAAATTCATCCAAATCAGGTACATTATTCTGAAATAATAATCGCGAGGTCTAAGTTCGTGGCGAACTACTAGTTATTTAGGGTCAGAGACAGGGATGACCATGAAGTTAGGGCTCTAACATCATGGGGATGACGCCTGTATTTTTTTCTGATTTTAAGAATTACTTTTTTATGTACTGTAAAAAAGATTTTTTTTTTGTTCAGACAATAATAAAAGAAATTACGCAATATCTCCTTTTTTAGAAATAGTTTTTTTTTATTTGGCGCATAAAAATATAGCAAACTAGCTGTTACCCGCGACACAATATCTTTATAAATTGTAGCCTATGTATTATTCTGATGTATAAGCTATATTATTGTAAAGTTTCATTAAAATTTTACGTGAAAGAGTAACAAACATCCATCCATATTTACAAACTTTTGCGTTTATAATATTAGTAGGATATAAACATTAAAAAGAAAAAACAAAATATTCAAGTAGGAATAAAAAATAAACAAATTACTCTTAGCAATGTGTTGACGCTTTCTGAGGCCAAGGGCCAAGACAAGGACAAGACATTGGTTTTGCAGGAACCAGAGTTGCATTTGCACGGCTCTGCCTTACATTATCTACACAATGCACTTATGCAAATTTTCATGTAAATTCCTCTTCCGCGCACCTCTCCCCCGTTCTCGGCTTGTCGAGGCCTCGAGGGTGTTGAGCGATCGGCTGCAGGCGCCTTCACAAGGCGAGAACGGGAGAGAGGTACGGGGACGGGGAATGGAAATTGGGGGATTCCGTTCTGTATGTAAATATTAATTCTGTGCTGATGTTGCCGAGCGACATCCACGTCGGCACTGGTAGTCAGGGACTTCAAATATTTTTGATAAGGGTAGGTTTTTGATCTCACCTAAACGGCTGCATTGCATATCAAGCAAAATTCTCTTTGCCGATATTAGTGTGGCACAGGGTAGACAATGTATGTATGAAATCCACGCTACTGCTCGTGGTATGTAAGAAATAATTTGATGGTGCAAGTTTGAACAATTATAAAATGTGATCGAGAATTTTCTTTTTCCTACAAAATACTATTACATCTTTATCTTTAATGGAGTAGACAGAACCAAGAGTCTACTAACCTATTATCACTAGTGGCTCTGTTAGATGTAGACATCTCCTGAGTCACCTCCAACTCCAAGCCACGTATAAAGTTTATCAATTCAAACAAGGTATTCAAAGTGTTATAACATATTTTCGTAGTGACTGAAATAGAGTCCGGACCCGTGCTTTACCAAAGTTCTCCATCTGGGTGAAGCACGGGGACTTCTTAGGTAGTTTCAAGCCTTCTCAAGTTTCAGAAAACTGGCTCGACAAAAATTCTACCTAATTTTTCGTACATGCTCACAAAGTTTCACAAGAATCTGTTGAGAAATGCGACCTGTAGGCGAGAACAGCCGGAACACTGGACATCTGTAATTTGCAATCAAAATAATATTTGTCGAAACTGAAATGGAGACGTTTGCTTCGCCACCATTTGTCGATTTAGAGACCCTTTCCGTTGAAATATTTAGGAAGGAAAAGTAAGTCATATCAGAGCTAGGTATGTAGGGTTACAAATTAAAAAGTTATTGGTGACAAGCTTATAAAATGTACTTATAAAAGGAAAATTTCATACAAATTCAATAGAATTTTATTTTAGACGTTTTTAGTGGTATGAACTCAAAGTCGGCATTCGCAACTACGGAACCCTACATGGCTCGATACGCACTTATTGTAGGTCATACTTAACAGCTATATAACAAAAAAAAGTTTTATTTAAATCCGTCCTGTATTGCCGGAGATTAGCGTGTACAAACCGACACGGACAGACATTTTTTTAAAATATATCTATTACTACATTTCTCCATCGCCCCAAATATATTTTTGGAAATTTATTCAATGTACAGTCATTTTTTTACTGTTTTATTATATGTATAGATAAGATTAATTAAATATGACATTCAAAACGGAACGCGGAAGCTCATTAGGTCCGGAAAGAGATGGAGGGACGAGCTTGACTCCTACTGCAGGGATTGGGCCTCAAAGGCCCTCGACCGAGAGAGTTGGTGCTGGAAGGGAGGCATTTGCCCTGCAGTAGGACAGTATGGGCTATATACATATAGAAATTACATCCTAATCTATACTAATATTATAAAGCTGAAGAGTTTGTTTGTTTGAACGCGCTAATCTCAGGAATTACTGGTTCGAATTGAAAAATTCTTTTTGTGTTGGATAGATCATTTATCGAGGAAGGCTTTAGGCTATATAACATCACGTTGCGACTAATAGGAGCGAAAAAACAGTCGAAAATGTGGGGAAAACGGGGAAATGTATTCATCTTTGGGGGCTTCAGTGGCGTGCGCTGCGAAAACCGTTCGAGATACCCAAAAAATATGTATGAAAGAATTATTCCTCTTTAAATTATGTAAAAAAATGTCCGCGACAGTATCTGTTTATCTTTTAAGATTAACTCACAATAACCAATAACCGTTTTTATGATAATCAAATTTGGTCGACATTAATGCATTATTTACAAATTATTTGTCAGAGTTGTATCAACATAACAAAGTGATTAATCTTTATCCAAATAAATGTGTTATTGATTACGAGTATTTCACTGTGAACAAAATTGTCTTTGACATCACCTAATAAAAAAAAAACATCTTATAAGTTAATACAATCTATCTATATATAAGTATAAAAGGAGAAGCTGACTGACTGACTGACTGACTGGCATATCAACGCACAGCCCAAACCGCTGGGCCAAGAAACTCCAAATTTGGCATATAGGTACCTTATAAGATCTAGGGGTGCATTAAGAAAGGATTTTTTAAAACTTCCCCCCCTAAGGGGGTGAACGGGGTTCCAAAATTTGTATGGAGAAACAAGATTAGTGAGACCATTTTATTCAAAACTTCGCAAGAGTACTCCTGACGGTAAATGAATAAATATGTATTTCAGGATTTTTCAAAATATAACCCCTAGAGGGATGTAATGGGGTGACCTACTACCTAGGCCACGCTGAAGCGTTCCGTCGCTCTCTCTCGCTCTAGCAAATGATGTAAACTTAAATGGGAACGAGAACGGAAATGGGAACGGGAACGCAAACGGGAACGGGAAAAAAGGAAACTGACTGACATGTCAACGCATAGCCCAAACCACGGGGTCTACTACAATTAACCCTTTCACCGCGAGACTTTATATCAGTTGTCGTGCCCCCAGCGCGAGACATGGTTAATCTAACATACCTATCTACAACCAAAAACGGATATGGATACGTAAGTTATGTGCCATAAGAGCATTTTTATTTGTCGCAAATATGCGACCTTCGCGGAATGGGCCCGACAATGTTTGTCGCATATATGCGACGCTCGCGGTGAAAGGGTTAAAAATCCTATTAGAACCATTTTCGACTTCTACGCGGACGATGTCGCGGGTTACAGCTAGTAATATTATAAATGCCAAAAGTTTGTTAAAATTTGGTAAGCAGGAAGCTGACACATAGGCTACTTTAGGCGCGGGTAAAACCGCGGGGCGCAGCTAGTAATATTATATAGGTGAAAGTATGTGTGTCTGTATGTTTGTTACTTATTTACGCGCAAACGGCTGGATCAATTTTAATCAAATTAAATTTGGTATGCAGTAAGCTGACACCCTGGACTAACACAGGCTACTTTAGGTGCAGGCGACACCGCGGGGCACCGCTAGTATAAAATAAAGCATTCAACACTATTTTTGTCACAACACAACTTGTATGCTGCCATCTTTGTGAGAGCAGCTGGTACGAATTTCGTCGACTAGTTTTGCCTATTTACGGCTCTCCAATAGTTTTTATGGCGTTCTATATTTGTTACGTTATTAATAAAGTATATAATCTTAGCCCTTGATTAACAGTGGTACTTCTTATCGTGTGTGTTAGTGACTAACACTAGTGTCAGAGTTTTTAAACCGCCCTAAACAGTGGTACTTAAGAAGGTGTTACACATCGCGAAAAAAAGGATGCAAGCCGCTTCCAATCGATTGTTTTGACATGTCCAGCAGTGGACTTCCTGTGGCTTGGTCTTTATTTTAAAGATTTATTTCTTATAAAATTATATTAAATAATGATTCTCCGTTGAAATGAACTGAATGCCAATAGGCGATTCTGACTGCGAACTTTCTGCGATATAATGACTACTACTTTTTAGGGTTCCGTACCCAAAGGGTAAAAACGGGACCCTATTACTGAGACTTCGCTGTCTGTCCGTCTGCCTGTCACCAGGCTGTATCTCAAGAACCGCGATAGACATTTGAAATTTTCACTAATTATGTATTTCTATTGCCGCTATAACAACAAATACGAAAAACAAAATAAAATAAATATTTAAGGGGGCTCCCATACAAAAAAATGATTTTTATAGATAATGGTACGGAACCCTTCGTGCGCGAGTCCGACTCGCACTTGGCCGGTTATTAAGATTATTCTGATTTATAACGTAATTGGTTTTGAATCTATGATAAATGAGTAGATGCCAAACAATTTTCTACGAAATGACGATTATGTAATCCGCTATTATGCATAGTAATATTATAACATACAAAGTTCTGCTATAAAGGATATAATTAGATATAAGGACTGATCTGATAAAATTATACAGTTAAAAATTATAAGTAGTTGATATTAGGTACATAGTATGAGAGGTGGTAAACGAATGAGTCAATGACGAGGAAGGAATGCGTAAAGAATTAATTTAGAAATGAAATTTGAAACATGATAAAATAATGATCAAATGAGGTGGGAATATAAACATGAAGAATGAAGTTTTTGCAACATCGTTACAGGATCTTTCGGCCCTGGGCACTGTCTACTCTGTCAGGGATAAAGACGCAATAATGTATCTGTAATGGTCAGCACTGGTGTCAGATTTTTCAAGCTACCCAAAGGCATCTAATCTTATACCTTTAAACGAGCAATTCTTGTATATTTATTTATTTATATATTTATAAATTTCTGTGATCTCGAAAACGGCTCTAACGATTTCGCTGAAAATTGGTATATGGGGGTTTTCGGGGGTAAACAATCGATCTAGATTATTCTTGTTTGGGAAAACGCGTGTTTTCGAGTTTCATGCGTTTTTCTTTCCACGCAGAATATGATAGCTAATTTCGTCGCGCCGGCCGCCATCCATTTTGGCTTAGTGGTTTATGATGCGGACCGCTAGAAAGAGTGTTACGGGTCGAATCCCACTCGGTGACTTACTTTTGTTTTTTTTATATTCAAATTTATACATAATTTTTTATTTTGTATTGTTTTTGACAAGTTTAAAAAATTTAGTTATTGTTTGAGATGTAACCGAGCAAAGCTCGGTCGCCCAGGTACTAGTTATATTGACTTCCATACAATGATAATATGACAGCCGGGACCAACGGCTATAGGTGCCTTTCGAAATACAGAGAAGTTTGATAAAATTGTTAAATCACTTGTGGTCACCCATCCAAGTGTGGAGCCTGACCACGCTCGGGTTTGCTTAACTTGCGAAAATGCTAGAAATGCGTAATCACTCTGGGCAAACGAGCTCTTAAAGTATCACATATTTATAGGGTTCTGGTTTTACTAGAGACTATAAGTACTATACAAAGATGAAAAAAAATCTTTACTCACTTTTTTGTATGTATCTTACATAACATTCGTTATACATATGTTTAATAATGACGAATCGATTTACATATCATTTTTTTAAAATTAGACAAGCATTTCGGATGCTACGGGTGAAAAAGATACCTACCTACAAACAAAAACTGCTAAAATCATTACCCTTCCGCTTGGCTTAGTCGGGTAAAAACACCAATAACAAGATAAATAAATATATAGGGACAAATTACACTTATTGCTAGCCCCAAAGTAAATTCGAGACTTGTGTTATGGGATACTAACTCAACGATACTATATTTTATAACAAATACATATATAGATAAACATCCAAGACCCGGGACAATTTGAAAAAGGCCATTTTCAAGATCTTAAGTAACTGCAACCTGTGTATAAGTTTTCTCATAATGTTATCCGGAAAATTTTCACCGAAAGCAAATGTGGTGGATGAGTCATATTGTGTTAATATAATTTGAGGAGCTAGGTAGCCCGGCCGGAGTACGCATTGCTAGCGCTTTTGCAAGTAAAGCGACGCCGGGCGTGGTCCGCACTTGGATGGGTTACCACAAGTGGCGCAAAAATTTCTCGAGCTCCTCCGTGCTTTGGAAACGTATAAGCCGTTGGTCCCGGCTGTCATCATTGCTTAGCAGTTGTCAAATGTCAGATGCCTTAAGGCAGCCTGCAAAATCTTACACCAGTGTTGGCCACTCACACACATACCTACAAATCGGGCAGGATTCGAAGGCGCAGTAGGGATAGGGCTATATGAGTCTAGATAATGGCAGGCATTAAAATCTAATTGAAAATCAATTTGGTCTTAAACTATTAGACTCTATCATTATCATCATCCTTACGTATTCCCGGTTGCTTCCTCAGCGGTAATGCTTCAGAGCCCGGGTTTCACTACATAAACTACGTGAGTTGAAGAGGTTACTGGTTTTTACAGCAACTGCCGTCTGACTTCCACATCCCAAAAAGACCAGAACCAAACCAATCCTTGGATAGGTTTTCGCACACGCTTGATGGCGTTCGCGACCCACAGTTTATACGTGTCTTCTGATACACGGAACTTTCTTTTCATTTGAATCGGGTGATTCAAGCCAGCAATATCCTAACCAGACTGGAAGTAACTTTTCTCTAAATATGCACCCAGTGGGATTCGACCTTACGACCTCCGGATCACGCGAACGCCTTGACAACTGTATCACGGAGGCCCGGTACAGATATATACAGTAATTCAACTCGGCGCTGTCCTTGAAAAATATACCTACGCCACGCGTGCGCTAGGGCTGCCCTTCTACAGTATTTTAATTTCATCTACCTACTTGAGTGACTAGTTTTGTGATTGTAAGGTGAATGAAAAAGATTATCCGACAAGAAAAAGATAATATAATAATAAATAAGGGTTCACAAATAGTACAGCTTACAACAAAACACCGTTCGTCACTGCGGCGCATTCCCGAATGTTTGTACGCCGAGTCACGGAACAAGTGTATGCTGACCTTCAAGGCGTGTAGGTATAACTTGCGTTCCGACCGTTTGTATGAAGATACACTACTGTAGATATCTGTACCATGACGAAGGCAGTCTTAGCTAAATTTAGCTAATTTCTAAATTTAGCTAATTCTAATTAAAATAAAATACTTATTCTAAACGTAATTCTCTATTGTTACAGTACGGACGAGGATGCGCGCCAAGCGATGATGCTGGACGGCGGCAAGATCAAGGAGATCCAGGTGAAGCTGTTCCTCAGCTCCCGCTCCGAGATGCACAAGGTCATCGAGTCCGCCCGGCAGAGCGTGCCCATTCTCAGCCTCACCGCCCCGGCTCCCGCCCCCGCCCCTGTGGTGCCCCCCGTCCAACCCGTCGCACCCGTAGTCCCAACAATCACGCCCTTCTCAGCCGCCCTAGGCGCCAACCCTCTGGGCTTCGGGATACCAGGCATCGGCAACCCTCAAGAAATACCCCAACCAGCCGTCATCGAACCCCCAGCTCCTTTAGCCCCCAGTCCTACGACAAACGCATCTCCGGAAGAAGAAACTAATGAGACCGAGAGAAAGCGCAGCAAGGAAAAGGACAGGCGCCGATCCCGGTCGCGGTCAAAGTCCAAAGACAGGAAGGATAGAAAGAGAGACCGTAGAGATAGATCGAGGTCTCGAGACAGGCGGAGGCGAGACCGCAGCCGCAGCCGCGACCGCCGCGACCGCAAGAGGGACAGGAAAGACCGCAGTCGCTCGCGAGACCGATCGCCGTCTCGCCGCTCCCGCGACAAACGCGACAGGAACACCCCAAGGGAATCCCAAGAGAAGAGCAATGAGAACCAATTTGAAAATGCTGTCGCCCCTCCTGCCCCAGCCATCGGCAACATGATGACTGCCATGCCAGGACAGCAATCGCCGATGGTGAACCAAATGATCCAAAACGGACAAATACCGCCGGACATCCAGTCTATATACAATAATGAACCTAGCATGGCAGATGCGTTCAGTAAGCTCCAAGAGCTAGGCAAGAAACGTAACCCGAACGCGTTCCAAGGCGAGCAGCCCATCGGCAACGGTAACAGGTTCCAGGGCGGCCGCGGCGGAGGCAACAGCTTCAACCGCCGGGAAGGTCGACAGTCACGGTTTGACACCAGTAATAATCCAAGCGACGTATGCGTCGCAATAAGAAACGCGCCAAACCATACCAGCTACGGCGATGTCCGTCGATTCTTCCCATTTATGATTGACAAGCATGGAATTAAAATGATAAACGATAACATGGGCCGCAGAACAGGGAACATATTTGTCAGATTCTGCGACCCTCGCTCCAAACAGCTCGCGCTGCAGCGAAGGAATAATGAGTTGAAAGGTGTCCAAGTGACCATAGAGTCTTTACCTGATGACGCGTACGAGGCGGCAGTCGACTCTTTCCTTCCTTACCGCGAGGAGAACGAAGAAGAACCGACAATCGTCATCGCAGACAACGACGGGCGACCACCCCAGAGCGTGCTCAAGCTAACGGACCTGCCCAACTTCGTCAAAGAACACGACATTATTAAATCCTTCAGCGATTTCTCTCTGTTGTCCATCACGTTAAACGACTGCCGGGCAACGCGGACAAAAATAGCTTTCGTGCAATTTGTAAAGCCGGAAGACGCAAAGGCAGCGTACGACAAGAAAGATAAATACCTCTTTGGTAGACGTCAACCCACTGTCACGCCGATGACCGTAGAAGACTTTGAAAAAGAGAAGAATGCCGAAAAGATTCCAGAGCCTCAGATAGTGCCGGACGAGCAGCCGCCGGAGCCGGTGGTGCCCCGCGACCCGCGCCAGCGGCGGCAGTTCGAGGACAAGAGCCCCAAGGTGACCCCTCAGATGCAGGCCGGGCCCCAGGCCTCGCCGCAGTTCTTCGCCGGGCCCTTCGTGCAGCAACAGAACTTCCCCGGCGGGTTCGTGCCGCCGCAGTTCGGCTTCCAGGGCCACGCCGGCGGCTGGCCCGCGCGGCCCGCCTTCCAGGGGGCCCAGATGACGCCGCTCGTGCCGCAGATCAACAAGATGCCCAACTCTAGCGGGCCCATCGACCTCGACGACGAACCTCTAGACTGCGTGCTCATGAAGGGCCTCCCGCGCGAGGCCACCGACCGCACGATCGTCAACTTCCTGTCCGACACGGGCGCCGTCCCGTCCAGGATACATCTGATGCTGGACGGCAACGGCCTGCCGTCCGGGGACTGCTTCTGCGAGTTCCGATCGCCCCAGGAAGCGAGAATGGCCGCCACTAAGCACGGTTCCAATTTGGAGGGATGTCGGGTCACAGTCGATCTCGTCACGAGAGGCGTCGTCGAGGAGGCGCTCGAGGGTCCCAAGCAGCCGGAACCCAGCCTACTCGGGACTCCCAACATGCCGCCGCAGTTCTTCGACTCGCCACAGGGCCCGCATCGGGGCGGGTACATGGGTCGCGGGCCGTACAGGGGTGGACGAGGAGGGTTCGACTCAAACAGAGGCTTCGACTCGAATAGGGGCTTCGACTCGAGCCGAGGTTTCGACCGGGGCGGGTACAGAGGCGGCTTCGACGGTTCGCGGGGCGGCGGGTACAGGGGTCGCGGAGGGTTCGACCGCGGCGGGCGGGGTAGTTTCGACCGCGGCGGGCGCGGGCGCGGGTTCGGGCGCGGGCGCGGCGGTTTCGAGAACGGGCGCGAGCGCGACCTGCGCGAGGACGAGCAGGACCCCGCGCTGGAGGACTTCGGCGCGCCCGGCTGCGTGGTCTCGATGGAGAATGTCCCGTTCCGCGCGACCATCGACGACATCATGAGCTTCTTCAGCGAGTTCGACCTGACGCAGGATGACGTCATCCGGCGCTACAACGAGCGCGGGCAGCCCACGGGGGACGCGCGGGTGGCGTTCCGCACGCCCTTCGACGCTCAGCGCGCCGTCAAGACGCGGCACATGGACACCATCCTCGACCGCCGCATCAACCTCACCATCTTATAGCCGAGCCCGCCGAACCACCTCTTAGGTGACTACGACTCCCAAGACATGTATAATGAACTTTAAGTGTTATAATAAAATGTGCGATTGAATATGGACCCACCGTGACGTAGGGATGTGACGTTCAAATCAATACATGCGATTACGATCGCAGTCCTACACTTGTAGATTTAGTTAGACGTAACTTAATTTAAAAGTATCGTGTAAAGTTAGAGGTACTTTAAATAAAAGTCATTACTTTCGTAATTCAATTCGGTATTTTTATTTCGCAAGCCCAACACAATGTTAACATTCATGTTTACAAAGAGCGTTTCATGAAATATATTCGCAGCATTATCTTGCTGATTACAATAAATTATCTTTTGAAAATTATAAAATTAAATGTTGCCGCCAAATATATCAACTCTAAAAGGAGTTTGCACTAAGTTTGTCCCAAAGCTAAACGATATCGTTTCGAATATAACAATGCCGATCTATTCAGAAGTCGATACTTCTACGGCAACATCTAGCCATCCCAATCTGAATCGGCGCTTATATAACCAGAAAAGCAATCTTGAAAATAAAAATACGCTTGAATAATCATAATTCTATAGTAAGTGTAGTGAAGCCCCGAATCATTTGGTATTAAAATTACAACTAAAGCCTTAATAAAACAATTTAACTGAAATGTACCTCATTTATTTAACTTAAAATTATTTATTAATCTATAATAAATAGGACTGTAGCTGCCTCATATTCTATATACAAAATATAGATCAATTGTCTAACAGTACTAAATGCTGATATGCGTTGGGCTACCTCTGTCAGCACAGCACGGAACAACTCTGTCCTATGCTGCGATCCTTTTCTGTCACTCAGAACCGTCATTTGCTTGAGCTAGAAAGACAACGCCACGGAACCCTCTGTCGCCCTTTCTGCCTCTAGCAAATGACGTTTCTAAGCGACAGAAAAAGATAGCAGCATAGGAAAGATCCGTTCCGTGCTGGCAGAAGTGTTCCAACCCTAAGAGCCTTCGCTAAGTTACGCGGGCACACGCGGCGGGTTCGGTCTGTCTCTGTCACAAACGCTACGTGCGACAGAGACCCGCGACGGATTCTGCTATCTCTTTCGCATTTGGAGTTTGTGACAGAGATAGACCGAAACCCGCCGCGTGCGCCCGCGTAACTTAGCGAAGGCCCTAAAATGGAAAATTTAAAATGCATTTGTTATAAAACTCATTTATTTCAGAATTATGAGCAAAAGCAAACGAAATATCTCATAGTTTTACATATTTTCTTGTGTGAACGTCGGTCCCATTAATTACATTCTAGAAATCTATACAGACATCGAAAACTATATAAATACGGAGTCTTATACCAGATTTCAATTCAACGGATTTATAATCCTACTATATCATACATATTGGCACTAAAAGTACTGTATATTATACATAATATAATACAAACAAGCCATTGGTTATTTAAGGTCATTTTAAATTACTTAAATTAGTAGTAGTAAGTAGTTTAATAGAAAGTTCAGTCAGTATTCAAGTTTTTAATGCAATATTAACTTTCGCAAGTTGGTAGAACGATGGACCGAACTAAACCTACACTCGTATTCATAAAAATAACCATTGCTAAACCTATTTTAGTTAAAATTTGTTTCTTCTGGTTCCTTCAATATTGAAAACAAGAAATAACATATTTTGACCATTATAAGTTTAAGAATGTTTTGTATTTTTTAATTTATTTTATGAATATAAGGGTAAAAATATGCATATAGGTAATTTAAAATAATCCCCAATTAAAGTATACAAAAATATCAGTTTATATGTATTTATTTGTGATGTAAGGAATTTATGTAACAAAAAAAAAACATAACAAAATAGATTAATATCTGAAAAAGTAAAAGATAGAAATAAAGTAAAAAGAAATCGATCAAAAATATCAGTTTATACTTACTTAGCGAAAGTTAAGAATAATAAAGGCAACAAAATTATACACAAAAAGATCTTATAAATAATAAAAACCCGCAAATCTCAATTTTTTAACCGGTCTAATAAATGGTTAGCGAGAAGCGACGGATTGCCCATACCATAGTATTAGGGTCAGTTTAGTCAGAGAAGATTTTTATGACACTCGAATAAACTTTATTAGCATGAACTTCAAAACGCGAGTACGCCCGCGCGGGAGACCTCTTTACCCTAGAAGCCCTAGATAGACCAAACTAAACTTTACCATACAAACGTAGTCTACGTCTTATTTCGAAACGACATGCCCGATTTCGGCAAAATTTTGTAATTTCAAAATGTTGCACTTACTAGGCATATAACTGGTTTTCACTCAAAATATGAACTTGAAATAGAACATAGTGTGTTATATCATTTTGACCATCAGTATGGGAAACTTCTACATCCTTATATTTTCTTTCTAGTTCATAATTTTTGTGTGGGAAAGCAATTATGACCCTATACTCTGTTTGGTTAGGTATTTAAATAAATGTAAACAATCTTGTCATGACTTTTATTGAAATATACACTTTATAAATCATTACCTTTGCAAATTACAAATTAATTATAACTATGTAAATTGCTAAGGTATTGATTTATAAAGTGTATATTTCAATAAAATGTATGTCAAGATTGTTTACATTTATTTAAATACCTAACCAAACGGAGAAATCTGACATGTGGTTTCAAATTAAAACGTAGACTACGTTTGTATGGAAAATTCTAGGGTAAGGTGATTCTTACAGTTCCTGCTTAAGTTAATTTATTTTCAATCAATTTCTATATATTTGTGAATATACTAAGCTAATTAATGTGCTTCCAAGCCGCTTTTTAGAAGAATTAACATCTTGCTTGCGATCCAATATATTTGCCGCAACTTTCAACACTTACCTACGTAATATACACATCTTAACATTAACACAATAATATCAAATGTAGGTATACAGTTACAAGAACGACGCATACGAAAGTTTCAAATACTAACAAGTTTTCAGCATATTTTAATGGTATAAGTATATTACTAAGAAAGGAAATTCCTTCGTCGCATCTCAATACTTTACAGGAGCGCTAATGATGTACAAAATAACTTTGACGCCGATTTGACGGATACGTCGCTTTTCGTCAAAAACGCAACTTGGCAGATTTGAAACTCGTCAAAAACGCAACTCGACAGACACGCAACTTGACAGAAGCGCGTCTCGGCAGACATGTATTTCGACTCGACAGTTAATAAATAAATAGAATTTAAAAGCTTGTAGTCATTTTGCATATATACAGCTAGTAAAATGAAGTATTATACTATTTCTAATTTCATACATTTTATCGATGACGAAATGCTTATCTGACCAGTTGCGTTTCTGACGAAAAGCGACGAATCCGAGTGCTATTAGAGCGAGTCTCCAAGGCGCGTTGCATCGACGTAGCGTTGTCACTGCGTTCTTTTACATACAATATGTTTATTTTTCCGAGTGTGTGTTACTCAGAATTTGGTCTGAGGTTAATAATTGGCCAATACTGATATCAGATTTTTCAGGTATTTTCAGACATCTGACATAGCTTGACGACTACTACACAATGATAGCAGCCAGGGCCAACGGCTTCAACGTGCCTTCCGAAGCACAGAGGAGCTCAAGACATTGTTATGCTACTTGTGGTCACCCATCCAAGTGCAGACCACGCCCGGTGTAGCTTTACTTGCGAAAGCGCTAGCAATGCGAACTTCCGCCGGGTCACAGAGCTTCTCATACCTCCGCACACAATATAACTATAGTATGCACTATGCACACGATGTGCTGCGTCGATGCAACGCACGTGCGCACACACGACTGTCGATACTGGGATGTACTCATTTCGACTACGTTGTAGCAACGCTGCGACGCGACGTCACACCGCCTCTGTGGCCGGCAATGCGTCAAAATTTTTGCGTTGCAACGCTTCACTGCCCGCTCTTTTATATACTGTAGCTAACTCTGTAGAAACTATACAAAATCTTCGGAAGTAATATAAGGTCTAACTAAATATACTTAAACTATTTTAAGGGTGAATTCAGCCCATTATACTCAACAACTAACCACTAACTAACCAAGGAACACGTATCGAAATATGAGAAGTAATTTTTAGCATACAAGTTGACCGATCGGATGATCCAAATACAAATGGAAAGCCAGAAAATATTTTTCATATTACGACGTACGTTCCATGGGGAAAATTGTTCGCTATCGCAGACTGAATTCACCCTTATAATAGTTTTTTCAGAATATTTTGTTAGACCTTTTATCTAGTGATTATTCGGAATAGTGATTGTATCTTACCTAAAAACTATACGGAGCCAAAATATGTATTATGTAATACGACTACATGGTCCCAATACAAATAACATCTGGAAACTAGCATCGACGTACGGTCAGACCAAAACGAGGTCTACGCACCATGGAATAAGACCGAAATTTGAATGCGTAGTAACTCGCCATAAGGTTCATTTTTAATGGATAAAGTAAGGGAAGAATAAGGAATAACTTTAACCATTTTACTTTTCGATGGCGACTGACCACTTTTGCTTGATCGTACTAAAAAATATTTACGAGACAACAGTTAGAGTAAAAAATGGCTACTACTATGTTTCTTTAATAATTTATACACGAGTATATAATATGAGGAAACTAAAAGGAAATTTCTATTAAAGAAGCTGTTGAATAGCTTGGTTTTTAATGACAGCAGGTGGCAATGCAGTGACGTCAGGTTCAATCGACTGTTGTCTTGTGATTGGACCATCAGTTGACAGGTTCTTTTGATCCCACAATATATCAAATCACAGCAGCTTTTTGCATCTGACTTCCCTGTGTTCCATCTATTGTCCCATGTTTTTTAAAACCATTAAACTGCCGTTTCCCATCGATGGGACTAGACATGGGTAATCTCGACTCCGAGGTGCGTTTCGGCTCACCTAATCTGAATCCTCATTCGGTACCGAATCATTGATTCCTACTCCCTTACCGACCCCGGCTCCATGATCTGCTAAGTCTCGCTATCGGATCTTGGATCGAAAGAATACACACGTCCGTTTCGGTACCGGTTTCAATATATATTGAAACCGATACCGGGCTCTGTCTGTAGCTGTATTGGAGCAAACAATGTAACAAATATCTGTCTTGTTCTTATTTATAGAAAAAACATTCGCATCTTATTCTATCATAATATCATTTGCCGTTGGTTGGCGGCGCACGATGAATAACCGAAGCCTCCGTCCGATTCCTTCCAAGTCCCGAGTATTTCCGATCTCTACACCTGACGCGGTTGAGCCGAAACGAATGACTAGCGGATCGCGAGCGACGCGAGCCGAAGAGCGCCGATGAGCTGGCGGGAGGCGGGACTAAGTATCTACGACGGGGATCAAATAACTCGCGAGAGTCGGTAACATTTGCTCGGAGCTGATTAGGTTATCGGCTCCTGTTGAGTATTCGGCTCATTTGAATCTTCTAGTCCGGAGTTACCCATGTCTAGATGGGACGTCGTAGTCTACCAAACAACAACAGTACTTCGGTTTAGTACAAAAAGTTTTACCTTTATACATTGTGACGTTGCAAAAATCTTTTTAAAAAAAATCTGTGGTTTGCAGCTGATCTATAATAATCTCCTTGTTTCCTCACGTATCTACAATATCTGCATACTTGTATACACTACACATAATTTTATCATATTAAATACAAAAGCGGTTAAATATTTCATAGTAAAAACGTGACAATATTTATTTCTAACAGTTCATTGGATAAGACACGATATTAAACAGCTTATGGTTACACTTAAGTAGGTTTGTATGTTTACCGTCTGACTAAAAAGTAAAAAAAAGTAAATACTGACTTTACCTCCAAGCTCCACAACCGATTTAAAAAAAAAAACTATGGAACAGCCTCAAAAGTAAACCCTTTTAAAAAAAGAAATACCCAAACTAAAAGAATGTTCCAAATCGGTCCAGGCGTCTTCAAATAATCGGTGCACATACAAAAAAAAAAGATGCGACGAATTGATAGCCAGTATCTATCGCCCGAGGTGTGGTAGGTCTACTACAAGAAGGAAAAAAAAATTAAAAAAAGTGGTCAATAATACTTACTTTTTAGTCAAACTATAACTGGAATCGTAAAACTGAAATATAACGATTATATTTTTAATTTTAGTTACAATATAAACGTTTCTCTTTACTTAATATAGTAAAAAAAAGAAGAAATATGCCTACCTTGATTTACTTAAAGTTACAAAAAAATAAAATACAAAAAATAACATGATTAGTGATTCACAGCGAATAATTAAAATTATATTTTTAAATATAAAAAAATTGCCACTTTATCTAATGCCAATTTGCTATACTTTCGCTAAATTTGTTAACCTTTGCAAAAAAAATATAAAACCATTTCAAATTAAATACAAATATTCTAAGGCGCAGTTTAGTTCATCATTTTGAATTTCCTAATTAATGTACACCAAAATAAAAACTAAAAAGATTTAAAAAATCATGTTCTTTTAAATATTTGCTCTTAATTTAAAATGACGTTATATGATTAAAAAAACCTATAAAATATAATAAAATGTAGACATCTTGAGCTTCAAGAATTTTACTTATTTTGAAAATCGCAAGACCGTTTTCAAACCCGTTCGGCTTAAAATTCTGAGATAAATTTAAAAAAAAAAAGTTTATTTTCACTATCGAAAATAAAAACAATTAATATATCTTATTGTAGTGGAAATTAATTAAATAATATAGAAATAATTCCAATATAATCATTTGGTGCATAAATACTAGCATTATTAATATATTCTATTACAATAGTATTCTATGAGGAGCCATCTTAACTCTCCTTTTTTGTCGGTCGGTTAGTAAAACCAAGGTCTAGAGTCAATATTCTCATCAATACGATTAAACTATCTTTAATTTTTACGTGTGGCCACACTTGTCAGATATTTTAATTTGTTAAAAAATATTTTTGGGATCCGTGCTGCCACCGTTTGAAATAAATAATTTTAAAGGAAACGGAGATATAATTTAAAATTTTGTCTTGATCAAGCCCTAGATAACCCTTCAAACTATTTGATGAACTACTGTTTACAGTTTAAAGTTTAGTGAAGTTTTTCTCCGAACATTAACAAATAATTTATTTCAAATGAGTGCAACACAGGACCCCGAAAAATTCAGGTAGTGTCATTTGACATAACGACTTCTATCTAAAGTATGTTTACTTTACTTTGCTAGGCATGCAAAAAAAGCGCGCGTAAATTTAAAAATTTACAATAAGACTAACTCAAAATCTTGTAAAAAAGTGATTTGTGACATATGAATATATATTGATGAAAAAGCCGATAACTTTACCGATTTTGCTTAGTCGTATGGCAATGTTCGTAGAGATAAGGATATTGACTACGTACTGCTCCCGTAGCATAGCACCAGCGACAAAATTTATCATCTATCACTATCTAGCTCTATGTAATAACAACGAGCGGGATAGCACTATTCTGTCTCGCGATAAAATCTTTATCTCTATTTATCTACGGTGCCTTGCTTGGGGTCTCTGATTTCTGGCTTTCCGACTAATCTTGCATATCCCATGAACACATTCATTAAAAATTAACGGATTTTTTTAAGAAACGCGCCCGTGCGCGCTTTCGATTTAAAAGGCCCTTACATTTTCACATAAAAGGAATTCAATAATAATAAAAAATATCACTTATTTGCGACTAAAATGAACTTCGGACACTATATTTTGACCTAACATTTTGTTTTGTCATTTTTGTAAATGCAGTTTTATTTAAAAAATGATTAAGCTTAAACCCAATGAAAAATTGTTATACCTACCAAATAAGTGGATCTAAAATGATGGCATTTCTTAATCTTTCTAAAAATGGCGGCTGTGTGTTAATTTAGTTCGGTTTTTTTCCACAATATAAGGCGGGTCAACTAACTTATTTGTTAACCTTTAGAAACTTTCTTCAATAACAGTTTAGGTTTAAAGGCGAAATCTTTCATTACTTTAGAATAAAAAATTGAGTTTTATTTAACCATTTCTTAAATGCGGTTTTCCTTCAAAAATGACAATATACAAGGTCTAACAAAATATACTGAAACTATTTTCAGGGTGGATTCAGAAGTGCTATTTTTCATTGAGTGACTCAGCGAAACACAAAACGTGTAGTTTCCCAACTCACCGCTCGCGTAAAATACAAATTGATCGTATTTTTGAAACCGTCGTGACAGCGAAAAACAATATTGTTTTACGCAAAAAACATCGATAATTTGTCTCTGCTTTTCTAAAAATTCGAACATGAATAAACAAGCAACGTAAAATGGAATCGATTTCCCATGATTGGTTTCGATGACATATCTACGCTACAAATGTCAAAATTACGAGTGGTCAAGACCACTCGTTGCAAATCCTTCGCAATAGTCAATCAAATTCAGAAATGCGCCCGTTTGGAAACGCTCGCGCAAACCCTTCGTAATGTGACAAGTGATTTCAAAAATACGTCTCCAGTCCACGATACTGGACAACTTTCCCCAAGGAACAAGTATTGAAATATGAAAAGTAATTTTCGGCCTCCAATACAAGTTGACCGATCAGCTGATCCGAGTTTGTATGGAAAACCAAAAAATATTTTTCATATTTCGACATATGTTCCTTGGGGAAAGTTGTTCACTATCACGGGCTGAATTCACCCTTAAAATAGTTTCAGTATATTTTGATAGACCTTATATAGCAAAACCTAATACAAAATCATTACCAACTTTTGATCAATAGTGCAGAACGTAGGTTTTGACGAAAACCGTTTGATTTTTTAAATCAAAATCAAAAAGTGGTGGAGGTATAATCTCAAAATGGGAGACAGACATACTTATGGTACATTTGGTAGAAATGTCTAAAAATATACGGATTCACGGTAGACGTAGACAGCAGACTGTAGCTCTTCAGTTTTATCCTCAATAGTTCGCGCGACACCTTATTTTGACCTGAAAAGAAAGTTTTTTTTTCAAAGAAATTCCACAGGCAGAATTTTTGTAGATTAAAAATGTAACGAGGGTTTTTAAAAATATGTGACACCAGGAGTACCTGTTTTGAAACACGGAGTCACCTAAACGTATAGTTTTTCCTTACAAAAACCGTTTAGTGACTCCGCGTTTGAAAAATAGCACCTCAGGCAGTACAGTGACGTCAGGTCTAATCGGCTGTTGTGATTGGACCATCAGTTGACAGCTTCTTTTGCTATTTCAAATGTATCTAATAACAGCAGCTTATTGGCCCTGACATTACTGAGCTGCCATCTAGTGTCTCATATTTTTTAACGATCTCTAAGTAAAGTCAACTCACTCACTGACCTCCATATATACAAGTACGCTTGACCTATGATACCCTAAGAAATGACAGCTATTTATTGTGCCTATTTGAAGCGTCCCCAATGCGTGGGAAGAGAACTAAATCTGACGTAATTTTTAGTTCCGTTCCCACCCACTGCTACGAATGCCTACGATCAGCGCCAAAATGGCGAAAATCAAATCGCCTCACTATCATCCCGGCCCGGCTAATCATAGGTCCAGCGTACTTGTATATATGGAGGTCAGTGCAACTCACTTCTTATCATTGACGTGGTTGGGCGTGGCGTGGTTGGAGTTCTCCGGGCTGTCGCTCCACTCAGAGCTCGAACTCCTGATGTCGCCGTCCATCTGATAGACCAATAGCAATTAGTTTTTGGCGGGAACTCAAATTCAGTTGGGGAGTTTCTTCCTTATCTACAAAGTCGTCATCATTCACCAAATGAATATAGGACCAACCAGATAGTCTTTAAAGAATCATTAAAATCAGTTTATAATAGTATCCAGGGTCAAAATTTTTTTTTTTGTTTTTTTAATACAGTTCCTTTTTAACATACTATCACGTCTTTATCCCTAATGGGGCAGACAGAGCATTTTGGGTCTTGCGGTTCTGCAGATGCAGAGCCCAGGGCCGCAAGACCCAAAAGCCACTTTTAGCGTCATGGTGGGCGAGAAGATGGAAAAGCAATCAATACAGTGATGGGTTGCTAGCCGCATCGCCTGTTAACATGATTTGCATTTTTGCCCATTCCCTCGATCGGCTTTTACGATCTGCGTGGAAAGAGAAGCAGCTGGTACATTCTAAGTTTTTTTTATTTCTCCCAGACCAGCATGGGAGTTCCTTTTTAAAGGCTAACTATTTAATTTAAAAACATAATACAACATATCAAATACATTATTTTGTACTAATAAGAGAATAAAACGTTACAAAATCAATTTTCCGCGTGATTTTAGATTTATTAATGCGGAAAACGAAAATAGAAGCGGAGATATCATTTAGAATTGTGTCTTCATCACACCCTAGATTGCCCTTCAAACTATTTTTCAACACATTCGCTCGGAAAGTGCCACTTACCACACTGATTTTACAAATGTAATGCCATTCATTACGCACACATTAGAAATCGTGCGGTAAATTACTTACCGCACTAGTGCGGTAAAGTGTTTTTTTAAATGTTTAGGAATAAGTTTCTATAATGCCAAAATATCGAATACCTAATATTTTTGAAACATTAAATCTCTGCATGCAGACAGCCTAGACTTATACTGAAACCTTGTTTAACTTAAATTATTCCATTTTATATAAGTAGTAAGTAAAATACTTGTAATAACACTAAAACGAATTTATAAATCTGCCCTGTTTAAAAAAACAGATTTTTTTTAAAATGATCGTTTGGCTGTTGGTGGATTGATTTCTGTGCCTCTTGTATCACCACATATTCGCGCACGCGCGAAATGCGCCTGGAAAAAGAAAAGCTAAGCGCGCCATATTTTAAATTTTCTTTAGCGAGATTTAAAATTGTTTTATTATTAAAGTTCTTTTTTCCTCACTAATGTGTTGAAAAACGTAGTATGGCACACGTGTGGTATTGTCCATTACAAGTCTCGGCTCCATAGACAAACGCGCGGGCTTCGCCCGCTAGTTTGTCAACCCGCCTCGACTGCTGTAATGAACAATTTACCACACTTGTATCATAAACTACTATTATGAACTACTGTTTACAGTTTGAAGTGAGAACGTAAAGCTTTTCTACGCACATTTGCGATAAACGGCCACTTTTAGCTAATATGCAAAGGGAAGCTTCACGATCTCACTTTAAAATATAAATCGTAGTTCATTATATACTTTGAAGGGTTATCTAGGGCTTGATCAAGACAACATTTCTCCATTCAATTAATTAATTTAATTATTGAGCTAATCCTGTATTCTCACCTGCCCAGCTTGTATGGCCCGATAAGCTATCTGCAATATGAGATATGTCCACACTATGTGCAGCATCAGCAGCAAACATAACAAGGAGTTGAAGAAGTAGTACGCTGGGAACATCGGAAGCAGCATAGGAGCTCGGATTGATGTACTGAAAAAAAGAGCACTCGATTATTTTTTGATTAGAAATAACGTGAGACACAGACATTAATAAATAATAGTTTATGATAGAAGTGTGGTAAATTGTTCATTACAGTCGAGGCGGATTGACAAACAAACGGGCGAAGCCCGCGCGTGTGTCTATGGAGCCGAGACTTGTGATGAACAATACACACGTGTGCCATACTACGTTTTTCAACACATTAGTGAGGAAAAACATCTTCATTACTCGAAGACATTGTTAAGTACAATTCACTTAAACTTACAATAAATCAAAGAAAATTAGATACAATCTGAATATATACAGGCATACATCAATGAAACTTTGTTAATAACTTTATCTTGGCCATGCCCACCCATCGCCATATAAACGTAATTATTACCCTTCCGTCCTCACTAGATGGCGCCGTAGGTATCGATTAAAACCACGGAAAACATTAAAATCTTTTATTACCATTATTTGAACAAAGTAGTACTCTAACTAATTAAATATGATTTTTATGAGCTGCAATAAATATTTTTAAAGCACTTTCTTTGTCTATTTCACGAAATTCAGAAATATTTGTCTTAAAGCACAATTTTTGGTTTTTAATTATGTCACTAGATGGCACTTTGTGTGCTTTAAGGTTTTATGTGGGATTACCTATTATTGATGGCAGCACTGTCTACTATAAAGCTTACTAACTCGTACGTAAGAATAGATTATACAAATGATACCTATTATAATATATTGTAATAATGTTTTAAATATTTAATCAACATTTATTTATATGAACCACAGAGTAAAATATACTACGTGCACTGTGTACAAATAAAATCGTATTCGTATCCTTTTGCGCTGTATTTTGTTTCTAGAATAAAGTACCTGGGCGACCGAGCTTTGCTCGGTTACATCTCAAACATTAACTAGGTACATTTTTTAAACTTGTCTAAAAACAATACAAAATAAAAAATTATTAATAAAAAATAAACTTGAACATAAAAACAAAAACAAAAGTAAGTCACCGAGTGGGATTCGAACCCGTAACATTCTTTTTAGCAGTCCGCATCCTAAACTGCTGAGCCAAAACAAAAAGTAGCTAATGTAACAAAATTAGCGACCATATTGTGCGTGGAAAGAAAAACGAATGAAAACTCGAAAACACGCGTTTTCCCAAACATAAGACTAATCTAGATCGATTATTTACCCCCGAAAACCCTCATATACCAATTTTCAGCGAAATCGTTAGAGCCCTTTATACAAGAATGAATAAGATTTGGTAGGTAACTTGTAATTTTTAGATAGGTATTTCTTAAATATTTTCGTTTGGATTATATTTATTGAAGTGAAAACTTCTTTAGCGGCGTTGTGCACTTTTTTTGGAATGGGTAAAAAATGTTAAACTCGCGTCAGGACACGTGACCTGATCGAAAATTCGTAAGACGGATGGAGAGTAGACTGCTGGCGCGGCGTAGGAGAGGGAGTATCCCCCTCTCTTTCTAAGGCGCGGCGAAAATGTATGCCTGCGCCTGCTGTTTCGTATATCAAAAATGCACAACGTTAATATTCAAGTTTTCACTTCTGCCGGCACTCCCAGAGTGCAACCCATCGTTTTTTTATTACTAGCCGAAGCCCGCGACTTCGTTCGCGTGAACTTTATGTCTCTGGAAAATGCTCATCAGGTTGAACAACTTTTACTAAGGCGGCATTTTTATATCTCTTATAGTTTAGCTGGACCATTATGGTTCTGCATCAGGCGTTCCATTTTCCAAAATCATTTATACCCTATATATTGCCCAAGCTTAATAGCTATATAAAAAAAAAGTTTCATTTGAATCCGTCCAGTATTTCCGGAGATTAGCGTGTACAAACAGACATACAGACAGACATTTTTCTTACTCTTTTACTACGTCTCCATCGCCCCTAATATTTTTGAAGTGAAAACTTCTTTAGCGGCGTTGTGCACTTTTTTTGGAATGGGTAAAAAATTTTAAACTCGCGTCAGGACACGTGGCCTGATCGAAAATTCGTAAGACGGCGCAGGGCGCTTGCGCGAATGTTCGTGTGTGTTTATGTTACAGCGTTACAGCGTGCTACGCGCATCCATGGATGGTGACAGCTGATGGCTCGACCGTCTGTGTAGTGGCCATACTGCTGTGTATTTGAAAATGATTTTGTTGAAAATGAATTTGGTCATGCTTGTGACATTTGTGACAGACTGTGGTTCAGAAAAGATTTGAAATATTTTATACTGATAATTAAAGCAATTCGTGCAAAATTATTCCCTAACCATTCCAAAATATCAAAAATGCACAACGTTAATATTCGAGTTTTCACTTCTGTCGGCACTCCCAGAGTGCAACCCGTCGTTTTTTTTTTTGGAAATATATTTTATGTACAGACACACTTTTTTTTCACTGTTTTATTATATGTATAGATATAGATATTATTTACTTTACCTCATTTGACATTCATGGTACCTCACCAAATTAGGTATAATATTCGGCAAGCAAATAATTTGATTTATGACCTTGCACGAAGTTTGGTGCGCATTACCCCCGCCGAAAAGTGTCGAATACCTAATAAATGTTGAATAGACTAGATCTTTATTGTAAAGCTGCCTTCAAAATATTTATCGATAAATGAAAGTATTGTATTCAGTAATTTTTGAGAAATTCGTTAAAAACCTATTCCGCCAGGGAAACGTGTCCGTGGCGGAATTTTGACTGGGATCCAAAATTCCATTAGCAGATCACTTAGTGTATTATAATATAAGAGACAAATGTTTATGCACAAATGGACTTTGTATTTCATAGGCCTCCGAAGTTATTCAAAATTGAGGGGAAATGTTTGGACTTTTTCTGGATATCATAAACGGTTTGGAATACAGTCTTGGTTTTTTACACTCATTGCTATTAATTTGTATATAACGTTTGTAAAAACAGAATCCAAAAAACATAACCACTTACGAATAATAAATATAAACATTAAAGTAGGTATCTTGGTTCTAGTAGTAGTTACTTAACTAAGAGACCTAGGAAAAAGGTTTAAACGCCGATTTATTTATTAAAACTATCTCCAATATCTGGGAAACTATGTTTGTACTAGTAAGTACTAAAAAAGATACGATAAAAATCATAATTTTGAATTGGTCTATTGGACGACCTTTATGTTATGTGTCAAGTTGTAACTAATTTGAATCGTCAATGTATTAAATCAACTATCCATATTCCAATAATTAGCTTAGTTCATTAAGTAATAAAATAAATATAGTAAAAATTCAGCGTCACTTAAAACTTGATTATTATCTGACAAATTTAGGATGGTTATGAAAAAGCGACCGGTTCATACAAATTGCTGTCATTCCGAACATTACAAGTAAGACCTGTATAAATGAGGTACAGGTGCATTGCATGCATACACAAGTCTTAGTTACGGTAAAAATCTATTATTATTTTGTAGTTATTTATATTGTTTCTGACAAGAGGGAAACTTTATACTTCACTCTTACTTGACATTTTAAATACTTTGCTTCGTAGACGAATTAAAAGTTATTGATCATAGAGCCTCCGTAATAAAACGAGATAAGCCCATCGAGTTTGGGCTCGTCTTGCTTGACGAGTACTTTGTCTCCAGACTGCAAAATAAGATAATTTTTATATTTTAATGCTTTTTATTAATAATGAGGTAGTCAATAAAAGCTTGTTTTAAAAAGATTTGATCAAAAGAAAACTTGCTCATAACATAAAACTTGTCCCATAACATAAAAGTCGTCCAATAGACCGATATATTTTTTTAATCATGATGTCCGTGACACTTAGTTTTTGTTGTATCGTTTTTAATACTTGCTCCATTACAAACATACTTTCCCATGTGTTGGATGTAGTTTTAATAAATAAATCGACGTTTATACGTTTTCCCTAGGTCAAAATACCTACTTTTATGTTTATACTTATTATTCGTAAGTGTTTTTTGGATTTTGTTTTTCCAATAGATATACACAAATTAATAGCAATGTGTGTAAAACAAAATCAAGACTGTATTCCAAACAGTTTATAATGACTTCGGAGGTCTATGACATACAATAGAGGCCTAATATATCACTAAAGATCTAGTATAGTCAACATTTATTATTTGTCGTTTTCCCCGCTTTTTGCTAAATACCTAATAGGGATTAAATCATCCATTTTGACTTAACTTTTATGTTTTGTGTACGCGTCTGTACTAATTCCAGTTGGTAATATTGCAAATTTCTGAAGTCAACTATTTGTACTAAACAGTCGCTTTTTAATAGCCATCCGAAATTGGTCGGTTTATAACAAAGTTTTAAATGTCGCTGGTTTTTTTCAGTATGTTCCTTTATTACTAATTGAATTTAGCTAATTATTGGATTGTGGATAGTTAAATTAATACATTAAACATTGGAATTAGTCAAAACTTGTCATATAATATAAAACTCGTCCAATAGACCGAATCAAAATCATGATGTCAGTGGACATTATTTTTTGTTGTAACTTTTTTAATACTTACACTATTACAAACGCACTTTTATAGATGTTAGAGGCAGTTTTAATACATAAAACGACATTCAAACCTCTTCCTATATCGCTTAGTAAGCCACTAGAACCAAAATACCTACTTTTATGTTTATATTCATTATTAGGAAGTGGTGGTGTTTTTTTTGGATTCTGTATTTACAGCCGTAATAAACAAATGAATAGCAATGTGAGTAAAAAAATCAAGACTGTATTCCAAACTGTTTGTGAGATTCAACAAAAGGCTAAACATTTCCCCAGTAAAATTTCGAATAACTTCGGAGGCCTATGACATACAAAGTCCATTTGTACATAAAAAAATGTCTCTTATGATACAATAATTGCTTTATTAATTGAATCCTAGATCCTTGACAACATTCCGCCAGAAAAACGTTTCCCTGGCGAGATATGTTTTTCACGAATTTCTCAAAAATTACTGAATACACAAATTTAATTTATCGATTAACATTTGAAGGCAGCTTTAGACTAAAGATCTAGTATAGTCTTCTTCTTCTTCTTTTTAGCGAGTCGGAATGGCGATTTTATATAGTTGTGGACCAGTGTTTGGCGACACTTATTCCTCTGTCATCTGCAGAGTTTAAGTCCTCTATTGTACAGGATGTTGGGCAGTTCAGGCACGAGAGTAGGTGGGCCTTGGTTTGCACATCTCCACAGTCACAACGGTCGTTATTTGAGAAATCCCACCTGACTCGGTTTTCATGGCACCTTCCAACACCAGCCCGGAGCCTATTTAAGGACTTCCAGACTGTCCATGGGTCCGACTGTCCAGCAACTGGGAGATTTGATGGTAGCGGAGGATATTTACTATTCCACAATGCCAACCTAGTATCTGGGGCTTCACAAATTGGGATATTTGGTTGCCTGAGAAAACTTTTCCGGCTTTTCAGACGTGGGGGTGGTGTAACCTGACCGTATAGTTGGTGTTTCTTATGGTACAACTGTTTGGGTTTCTCCGCCGCGCAAGCCACGTTACGTCGTACGCTTGGCGGAGCTATCCCAGACAGTGTATAGAGATGGTGTAACAGAGTTGGTTTCAGGGTACCAGTAACTATGCGGCAGGAGGCGTTTAGGGCAACATCTAACTTTTTGGCGTGCGCGGAGCGAGACCATACTGGGCACGCGTATTCGCCAGCTGAATAACACAATGCCAGGCTACTCGTTCGCAGTAGGTGAGGTGATGCTCTCCAGTGAGAAGTCGTGAGACGCCGCAAGATATAATTACGGGATACCTTAGATTTGAGATTTTTGCAGTTCTCCCTGTAGACCAGTCGGTAACGCAGATTGGCTGATCCTTTCGCCACGGAATGGCAATAAAAAAGAAACGTAAACATCTTTAGGACCAAACCAACGAAAACGGCACTTTTCAGAGCCAAACAATACGAGACTTTTAAATCTAGTATACCTAGTCAAGATTTAATATTCAACACTTTTCCGCTGGGGACATGCACACAAGTTGTTTGCTGATTATAATAATATCATTGAAAAAGGCACGCGCCGTACGAACTAAAAGTACTTAGTATCTTATCATGCATGTCATAAAAACATCGAAATATGGTTTATATTATAATAACTAATTACTTATCCGAAACACTAAGTGACGATTATAATAGCTGCAGATGTTAGGTAAATCGTAACGTCCGTAACCGTAACACCCTAACACCTGATATACGAGCACAGGTACCTAGCTATACTAGATGCTCGTTCAATGAATCGACATGTTGCGGGTCAACACGTAGGTACTTACCTACCTAAAGCAGAAGTTTGGATATAGTGACGCGAGGTCGCACCCGGAACCCGTGCCGGAACCACCGGCGGCGGACACATTCACAAACCTAAGCGTACGACTATAGCTCGTATGTAGGTACCTATCGAACTTTACCAAATTCCAAAGAACTATGAATATGATAGGGAAATATGGTGAATAAATTAAAAAATAAGTAGATATTATTTTAGTTGTATTGTGTTCTACAGCGTGAAAGGGACATGCCCGTAATAAATCGAACCACAGGCTATACTAGATCACTAGTCTACACTAATATTATAAAGAGGAAAGATTTGTTTGTTTGTTTGTTTGATTGTATTGAATAGGCTCCGAAACTACTGGATCGATTTGAAAAATTCTTTCACTGTTGGATAGGTATGTTATCCCTGAGTGACATAGGCTATGTATGTACCACGGGCGAAGCCGGGATGGACTGCTAGTAGTATATATATATACACACATCCATACATACATACATACTATCACATCTTTATCCCTAATGGGGCAGACAGAGCATTTTGGGTCTCGCGGTTCTATGCAGGCAGAGCCCAGGGCCGCATGACCCAAAAGCCACTTTTAGCGTCATGGTGGGCGAGAAGATGGAAAAGCGAGTCTCAATACAGTGATGGGTTGCTAGCCGCATCGCCTGTAAACATGATTTGCATTTTTGCCCATTCCCTCGATCGGCTTTTACGATCTGCGTGGGAAGAGAAGCAGCTGGTACATTCTAAGTTTTTTTATTTCTCCCAGACCAGCATGGGAATGGCATATTTATATATATTTAATATTAACCTTAGATACCTACTGTCCCACTGATGAGCAAAGGTCTCCATTTTTATATTACGATGATATTAAATAAAAGTAAAAACGACATTCCCATTGGCTGCACACAGCACACAGTTCTTTGAAGATTACATGCATCCAACTAAAAATATTCAAATCAAGTGAAACTGATCTCGACATATAAGTAGTACTAAGTACCTACCTACCTAGGTAGTAGATTTCCACTCTTTTTTACTTTCCCCGACAAAAAAGAGATAAACCGCCTGGTAAATAAATTTGTTATACGTATTCAGATTTCGTATGAGTACCTACATCTATCACATTGCAAGAGGTTCAAGGTTCTTTTTTTTGTAAGAAGGTACTTAATATAATTTCGCAATTTTTTACGTACGATTCATATGTGCATGAAAGAAATAAGAAATGCATACTTACCTACCCATATATTTCTAAAGTTATATATGAATGGTTATTGGTGTCATTTTTTGAAATGCGAAGTCACTAAACGCACGGTTTTTTGTATAAAACATTCGTTATTGTGACTGCGTTTCATAAATGGCACTTACTTCAAACACGTTTTTATATTTGACATAACATAAATTATCGACGCGTGCTGACGTCGCTGTCCTGCATCCGAATCTGTTAATTTTAACACCCCTCTATGGTATGGCGCGATTACGGGTTACGTAGGTCAGCATTAACAATGGCCAAAGTGCGTAGTACTAGTATCATAGATACTCAGGATCTTATGCCTAAACATTTGTTTTCTCGCTAACGCCATCTAGTGACGAACTCTTAAACACTTACTATATGCTTTTGCGGCTTTGGCTAGTCCTGTGTGCTGCCATCTCTGCGAGCTGCTGGAACTAGAAACGCCTACTCAATTTGCCTACTTACGGCCGGTCCAAAAGTTTCTATGGCGTTGGGTATCTGTTACGTTAGTAATTATATTATCTTTGTCTTGGCACTAGAAATGAGCATCTGCCGAGTCCTACCAAAATTTAGGAGTCCTTGCCCCTTCCCATATTTTGCATACCCCCTGGAAGGAGGTATGCAAATTATGGGCCTCAATCGATTTGTCGTTATTGTACAGGTGACATAGATTACAATTTGTACGCAAAACATATGACGAATGTTACATACAAAAAGTGAGTTAATTTTTTTTCGAATGGGGTATCAAATGAAAGATCTTTATTAGCACATTTCAAAAATATGTTCATACCGTATATGCCATAGTTAGGTATAGATTTTGTCAACGAATACCTTGTGATTTAAAATATTCTTTTTTCATATTTTCCAACAAAACCCTTTCATATCTAGCAAAATTTTGATCCTATAAGACGTATGGGCATGGTCCAATTCGATTTAGGGCAAAAAATTACAAAAAAAGTGATACCCCAAACGGCTAGTTTGTAAAATGTGCATTTTTCAATTTTCTTCTGCTTCCCCTGGGACCCCTAAATTCTGAAAGAACTCGTCAGATCAATATTTCTAGTGAAAAGATAAAGTTATAAACAAAGTCTCATTGATGTCAGCATCAGAGATACCTGACCCCTTCTCTATCTATATCTTGAATTTTCTCATAAACTGAAAATAATAAAGAAAATTTAAATGTATATTCAAAAAGACTTCATTGAAACCTCTCTGAAAAAAAAAATTATGTTAATATTATTTTCAGTTTATGAGAAAATTCCAGATGTAGGTGGAGGAGGGGTTAGGTATCTCTGACCGATCGTACATATTATTTTCTCCAAAATATGCTATTTTTATTTGTCTATCATTTTGACAGCTCTATACTTTCTTAGCACAACGAACAAAGGAGGTTGAAAATACCAGTGGCGCAGGTTAGGTACGTTCATAAGTAGATGCAATCAATCATTTTTGACGTATTTATACAACGTTGCATATATAATACTTTTTCTACTATTATATTCACTAAATAAATACAAAAATAAACACAGAAACATATGAAATGTTTGACGTAAGATTGGCATATAATAGGTATCTATGGTCTTCCTAGTGACTCTTTTAACCCTTTAACTACGACCGTCACAAATTTTCGTGCCCATTTCATTGGCCCACAGAATCCAAGGTCTTTTTGTAATTTTAATAAGAAAATTCAATGTCAGATAAATCCAACATTCGCGGTGAAAGGGTTGAAAAAAGATTTTTTTTGTACGGTGGGTCTAAAGAAAAAAAGTTCTAGGCTAGGCGTATCTTTTTGGCAAAATAACGACACATGTGCTGTTATGGGGAATAGAATATACATTTTCCTGATATCACAAATTATTAATGTTCTTATATTAGTGTTCGTGATTATTTATAAGCAGAGACCGGATATTCCAGTGCATATTTACCTAAACTTCGAGGAAGTACGTAACAGAGTGGTAATACCAGCTCTAAAAAGTTTTTCTTGATACCGTGATTTAAAAATCATGAATGGTTATTGGATTTTACAGAAATAATTAATAGTCAGGTACAAATTATTGATTTGAAGAATATTATTCCATTTTTAGAGTTCCTTATTAAAATTCTTTCATCTTAACGCCCACCACCACGTTAAGCGTGGCCTTTGGGCCTAACGGCCCTGGGCTCTGTCTACCCTGTCAGAGATATGTCGATATAGACGTGAAAATGTATCTGTATCGGCCTAGCCCCATGGGAAACAGGCGTGAAAATATGTATGTATGTATGTATGAAACATGTCGCGGTACCTCCAGATGATGTAGAAGGGGTAGATGCCGACGCGCGTGCTGATCCACACCACGATCAGCGCGAGGAACAGCGCGTCGCACAGCTTCTGGTAGTTGGCGTACTTGGCCGCCTTCACCGACTGCAAAATAGTACTTTATTATGAAACTGTCTCGTAATGAGGGGTATTACGATACGAGTATTTAAAAGTTGAGACGGGCGAGAGTTTATATGATATATATTATCGCAATTAAAATATGTATATATAATTAAAAATATGCATTAGCATTAAGGGCCCACCCTAGGCTACAATCTATGTTTGGCTCACGCCTCCTCGCACACAAATTTACTCTAGTCGAAACGAGACAGCGAGCCGAGCGGGGACGCGGGCGGCGCGGCGCGGGCGACTCAAACGCAGATGGTTTACGCGGAGGTGTTTCTTTAGCTATTTCTTAAAAAAAAGTATATTTAAAAGTTATTAAAAATGTAAGTAACATAATCACTGCCTTATATTTAACACAATTATATAATCTAAAGCTACAAGGGCCAATTTATTGTATTTCTTGAAAACTAGCCATTTTAGTATAAATCGTTCAACTTCGTAATTTTCTCATAGGGTTCGTCCTGAACGTTGCTGTATTTTATTTTTAAAGTGGGGCCGGACATTGTACATATATAATTTAAAAACTACATTATTAAATAAAAGTGTTGTACGTAACATTTAGACCCATTGCGGCTTAGATAAGTCTTTACTGACCTCCACAAAGATGTCAGCGCAGTCGTGCAGTAGAAGCACTAGCGAGCCGACGCGATGCAAGTTGCACACCCAACTGAACGACAGCAGCGTGATGGTGGCGATGTGGTGCACGAACATCTGCCAGAAGTCCTTGCGGCGCACATCAGTGAACTGCGAGATGGTCAGCGACCAGTAGAACGCTGACGAGATCATGTAGTACCACCATATGTCGTTGGTCACACCCTGGAAACATTATCCTAATGTTATTCCGGGTTCCCGGTCAGGGCAAGTTGGAAAGTGGCCTTTTTCAAATTGGGTGTCTTGGAACATCCAAGACACCCAATTTGAAAAAGTTTCTTATTGTTCCAACTTGTCGTTTTCGGTTCGCTATCGTCGCGCGGTCAAAACCACGTTTTTATCGTAATGGAGATGAAATAGTCTTTCAATCTCTAATTTTCGTGTTAAATACTTTTCGGGCACAAGGCAGTGTATCAAGATACCATAAATTCATAAGAATTTTAGTTGTAACGATTGCGACGTGAGAAAATAACCTAAGTGTGTGCTCCTAAGACTAGCAGTAGAAATTGGTGACGTTTATCTGAGCTCAGCGCTGAACAACGCTAATTGGGACCGCTGCGCATGGAAGCAGAGCTTCAAAATAGAAGATCTTTGGGTAAGTCTCATATCGCAATCCATTTCATAGTAATAACCTTGTCGGAAGTTCACCAAGGTCTCGTTCGATTCATGCGAAAATTCAAAAATCATAAAAACAGTCCACTAATTCTCGTTTATCGCACATTTTTGGTCTTTATCATCATCATCATCAGGTCTTTTTAGTCTCCACTGCAGGAGCACGACCCTCCCTGTACTAACAGAACCATGTTTGGCCAGAGCAGTCAGAGGATTTGGCCTTTACTCTCCTCGCTGGCCAGACGTGTTTACCTGTATATAAATTTGTTATTAAATGATGTATCGTTGAGTTAATATCCCAAAACACAATTCTCGAACTTACTTTGGGACTAGCTCAATCTGTGTGATTTGTCCCTATATATTCATTATGAAACCAGGGTAAAAAATCGAATTTCTTACCTGATGAGGGAACCCTATGTAGCACTGGTCGATGTCCCACAGCCACTCCTTGTCCCACAGCACGTAGAGGCCGAACAAGAAGTTGCCCACGTAGAAGGTGCATTTCCACGCGTTCTCACAGAACTTGGTGAGCGTGGACGGCTTGTTCTGACTGCGGCGAAGGCGGAACCAGCGCTCCACTTGCCTCTCGCTAAGGTCTGATGACTTTGCTAGGGCAGATATCTGGAATTTTTAATTACTGATATTTAAAAGCGTTACAATGTTCGGATTATTGTCCAAATTAAAACATGTGATGAAATATAGGCTATTTCACTGCATATGGTTCTGGTTAATCCTACAAATATTATAAATGCGAAAGTGAGTTTGTATATTTTTTTGTTTGTTACCACTTCACGATTCAACCACTGAACCTATTTAGATGAAATTTTAATGGATATAATTTGATACCCCGGGATGGACATAGGATAGTTTTTATCCCAAAATTGCTACGGGAACTGCTTAAATTTAAAAAAAAAATGTCAGTGAAAAGATTTTTTTAAACAGCTAGAAAATTAATTATTGAGAGCAGTGACGTTAAGCGAGCTGTACGTGCATCCTTTATCTGTTACTAGAGCGACGGCAGGCTATAGCGTCGCCCGTGCTATAGCGTTCCGTCGCACTTTCTCGCTTTGGCAAATTACAGTTTTGAGCGACAGAAAAGATTCTGTGCTGACAGGCGTAGCCCAAGTCTAATAAAGTGTTAGTGTGTGTCTCGACGGGAATACGGCGCGCTGTTAGAGCCTTTAAGACGATACCACAAAAATTATGTACCTCATTTGTGGGCGGAGCTAGACGTATCGTGTCGATTGCGCGAGGGGGCGCTTTCCTTGATATTATATTTACGCGCACTGCCGAGAACATGTTCATGAACTCGGGAGCTTAGAACGTATGGAGATAGCAGACAGATATGTTTACAATAATATTTTTAATTCAGTAGATACAAATATGTTAAAAGAGGTGATTCGGTCCATCAATTTGAACAACTTATAGCAGTACATGTATATTGAAATACGAAAAAAAATAACGTTCTCAAACAAATCGAAGTAGTTACGTCATCTAGTTACTATGGTCTTTATGTATGGTATTTTTTTCATACAATAAAGTAAACAACTTTTATGTTGCTTTCGCCAAGAAATCAAAAGACAAAATATATAAATATAGTTACAAATTGACCGGTCGGCTGATCAGAAAATATTGTTCTTTATATATAAGGTCTAACAAAATATACTGAAACTATTTTAACAGTAGGCTCAGTCCGTGATACTGAACAACTTTCCCCAAGAAACATTTAGTGAAATATGAAGTTTATTTTTTACATACACTGACCTTCGACCGCACATGCCGCGCCGTCCGCTCATCGCCGCAATACCAATACCTAAAGGCAGCCACAAACGTAGCTAAATGGCGCGAGGCCGCGACATCACTCGAACTTTAAGGCACGACTTCACAACACAATCACAGTCACAAAACAAATTCATCAAATTAGTCGAGTGATTTATTATTTTTGATATCACTTGCCTAAGGCAAGTAGTATTTATTATGTACCCTATTAAACCTCAAGTAGACCCGCGTCTATTACATGATGCATGAAGTTATTAAAACAATAAGAAAATAAATAAAATGGCGCAAGTCACCTAAGTTTGATGTAAAAGTATCTAGGCTGGCGTTTTAATTACACACAATATGACTAGGTATTTTTGAATAACTGCCTATAATTTGGCATAAAGAAAACGTACGCACGATGCTATTTGCATCAGTTCCAACTCAAAACTGACCAGACCTTGGAAAGTTTTTTTGTTGTTTATTTGTTTTCAGTTAGCGTTCCCACGGTTAACATTTATGGCCCCTTTTGTTCTCGCCGCAGGCACGAGCTAACTTAAATTTTATTGCACATTTTTTGCTTGTTGTGAACAGTATTTTTGTAAGTAAAATGCCGACAAAAGAAACAAACAAAACATCATAAAAGCCGGCAAAAATTGAACCGGTGAATTTTTACTACAAAATCCTTTGTTGTCATATTCAAAGAAATACCGCCTCATGTGAATAACATGTTTTTACTTATTATAGCAAGAAACAAAACCGACTAATAACATCAGTTGACTTTTGTTGCTCTAGTGAATAGGTAGTTCAGTCTCCAAAAAATGCGAGTTTAGTGTAAATTAGATTTTTCTTATTAATAACCTATCGCATGAGATGTTTGAATATTTTTGACTGTATCAAAATATTAATTTGGAATGTGTTTTACTGTTGTGAATAATGTCGTTATTAACTGTTTGCACATTGTAAAGGTACTTGTCGAAATAATAAAAATAATCTTAATTTCTTAGGTACTTAATTCAAAGTGTGTTGTGAATTGATTAAATTACATATGACTACCTAATGACTACTAGGACAACATGTGATTGTTTGTGAATGAGTGTAATCGTAGCGTGTGTAGACGTCCTTTGCTGCATACAGCTGATGTGTCGGGTAGAGCGGCGAGGCACATAGCAGTCAAAGGTGGGTGATATATGAAAAATATATTTTTTATATTTCGCTATGTGTTCCTTGGGGAAAGTTGTTCAGTGTCACGGACTGGACCTACCTTTAAAATAGTTTCAGTATATTTTGTTAGACCTTATATTTCGATACAATGATAAGGTCTTTGGGGAAAATTACACACATTAAAACATAGGTATGGAATATGTAAAAGAAAAATATTCAGTATATTTCGTAAAATAGTTTCAATGTATTTATATATATAGGTGTACAAAATAAAAATATAAAACAATTTTTCATAGATTTATTGCTAAACATATACAATAAAAATAGCATAATAACAATAATAATTGATATCTTTTGATTATACGATGAGACTGATGTATTAAACATAAAAATATCCTAAAAAATATAATAATCTTGATAAAGTTTGAACTGGACAATCAACTGCTAATAAGATTACATTATGTTCAAAGAATCAGAAAAATATTTATTGCCCAATACAGCAGTATTTATTTTTCACACACATAAAGAGCACTTGTGTAAATCGCCTCCCTATCATAGTTGCAGCACCAGACAGAGCGGAGTAATTTCTCTCAAGAGTCTCTTTCACCCGCCATTTTTATCTATTTTACCCTCTTCAATCGCAGCAGCTTTTTCTCTTTGTCCAGCTTTTTTCATTTCGTCCTAAGCTGTGGTCCCCCAGTTTTCGCATATTTTGTCATGTGCACGGTTGTAAATGCGCTCAGACATAATTGGTATATCTAAGGAGGCAGGCACTAATTTGTTTGAGTGGGGGGTGACCACAACCTGCTACCATAGCCCCTGCTACTCCATCTTTATTAACATCCTCCAATGTATTCTTTATTGTAAATTGTTCGTTGCAAATGGAGCATGATAAAAAGCAATTTGATGTTATTCCCGTACATTTTTCTGATACAATATTGATGGTATTTAACCCACAATCACAAAGCGACTGGTGGCTATTTTCTTTAATTCTTTAAAGAAGTACTTGATGTTCACTATACGATGTCCAGAAATATTTTCATTAAATTCATCCTGAAACAAATACCATATTGTAATTTTTATTTCATGCTATTAGGTATACATATGCAAAACTATATAGATAAAGGTAATTTCAGACCGCAATACTGAAAGAACTTCGATGTCACAGACAAACAGACATCGGCATCAAACTTATAACACCCCTCTTACTGTCTGTCTGTCCGTCCGTCCGTCTATCTGCGACCAGGCGAAATGCCCGTTTACGAGATTAAAAAATAACTTAAAATATTGTCATATTTGAAAGTATGTATTCTATTCAAGTTCTATTTAAAATACACACCTTTCCATTCCACCTGTAGTGATCCTGACGAAATATTTTGATTGTCCAGATCCATAATTTGTAAATCCGACTCCATATCAATTACACCTCCTTGTTCTTCTTGCGGCGGCGACGATCGACGCGGACAAAGAGTCATCAAACTCTGATAAAAGAGGATTTTTTTTTAGCCTGAAAACAGTAGTACTTTTATATTAGCGGATTTACTTCGAAGTTATTCGGTAGGTGCATATTATCCAAAATGTTAGTTGGGTAGAATAAGTTGTAACTTGTAACAGTAGAATTAGACAAAAAGGTAGATACGTATGAAAATAACATAAGTAGGTAATTATGGTTTGAAAGTAGGACAGTACGGTGCCATCTCAGTATGATACAACTTATACCTAGTAGGTACCTATATTTTGAGTAGTCAGTAAGATTGGTAGGCACTTATTGACCTACCTACTGCCTTTCTTACAAACTTTACATATTTTATCAATATAAGCCACTTATTTAGAAACATTGAGGTAGGTAAGTACTTACCATCTATTAAATTTTTGTCTCATCATGCTTGCTTTTCCGTTCCCGTTTTCTATTTTACCTATTATTATTATACTTATGTACACAATCACAATGTAAAACAGTAAGTGAAATAGGGTTCTATTTTCACAGACCAAAAAGTGCGGCTCGGATTAGTCTGTCGTCTGCGTTGGGCCTAAAACTTAATTTTTACAAATAAAAGATCGATCATTCGAAACGTTGGGATGTGCGGACGACTGGCACAGGTCTTACGTCCAAGGAATCCATACGCAGACTGAGCAAGCTGTGGCAAGAGATAGCGCTCGGCGAGTTGACGCGCGTGGGGCCGAGAGAGGTATACGGTGGGTGTGTTCAATTGGGGTTCCAATTCACATGAACGAATAGGTCGTAACCGCCAAAACCTTTATTAATAATTTACGGCAAAATTAAATGATCAATCAAAATTTCATCTTGTTATTATTAAAAATGTCTGAAAATCTTACTTATAGCAGGCCTGTGTCACTCCCCGTTTAGGTATCGAAAATATACCTACGCATTGCGGCCTCTATATGGAGGCTAATCCATCAAGGACGACTCGCTAGAGTCGCTAGCGAGCAGTGAGCAGTGACGCACGCGCGGTTTGTTCAACAAATTCACCGACTTAATCGTCATGGAAAGAAAAAGAAATAACCGGCCAAGTGCGAATCGGACTCGTTAAATATTTATTTTATTTTAATTTTTTTATTTATTAAATAAAAATACAACTGAATATTTTATGAATATTTCAAGTGCCTCTCTGTTGCCATTATTGATATCGAGCAAAAAAGAGCAAAAAAACCGCGTTTGTAGTATGGGAGCCCCCCTTAAATATTTATTTTATTTTGTTTTTAGTATTTATTGTTATAGCAGCAACAGAAATACATAATTTGTGAAAATTTCAAATGTCTAGCTATAGCAGTTCTTGGGATACAGCCTAGTGACAGACATACGGACAGACGGACAGACAGAAAAATCTTAGTGATAGGGTCCCGTTTTTACCCTTTGGGTACGGAACCCTAAAATGGCAAAAAACACTGTGCAGTGTTTAATTGTTAAAACACATACAGTGATCCAGTATTAACTTTTTTAACGCTTCCTAAAGACGCTAAAAGGTACCTATTTAGTATATCATGAATTATCATATGATAGGTATATTAAGATATATTGGTAACATTCCATGCTGGTCTGGGAGAAACGAAAAAACTTTGAATGTACCAGCTGTTTCTCTTCCCGCGCAGATCGTAAAAGCCGATCGAGGGAATGGGCAAAAATGCGAATCATTTTAACAGGCGATGCGGCTAGCAACCCGTCACTGTATTGATTGCTTTTCCATGTTCTCGCCCACCATGACGCTAAAAGTTTGCCCTAAAAGCATTGGGGATAAAGACGTGACGTGATAGTATGTATGTATGTATGTATATTGGTAACATGAATAAACAAGATGGTTATTATTACGAAAAAAGATTTATATACGATATAATATATATTACCTATGTATTACAGTTAACAAGGTAGGTGAATATATGCACAGCCAACGCCTGTTTGAAATTGCCTGCGCTAGATGTCGATGTTAGTATCTTGACAACCCTAGGCGAACTGCTCATTCAATCGGTTTTGTGTAGGTACCTACCTATGATGAACCGTTTGTGTAGCGTAATAAGAATGAAATTGGCTTGCAACTGAAATTCTAGGCATCTAAACGAGTAGGTGTCGAAATCTGACGCGAGCTAAATTAGACCATATCGCTGACAATATTGAGTAGATATTTCTTTGAATTTCTTTTTAGAGTAAGACTTCTGTACGTAAGTACTAGTATGTATTCTGTGCTTATAGTTCAAACGGTTTCTTTTAAGTCGTCCTATTCGAGCGATAATATTGACAAGTTTGCTAAGTAAGACCATATTTCGAAAAATATTTCTATCGAGATTTTTCTTTTCAATCATGTTTTCATCTTATCAATAAACTAAGAAAAGAGTAAAAAATCATATCCTTAAATTTCAAATTTATATTTAAAATACTTTGCGAGATAAATTAGACTCAACACAACCTTTTTGGCGGAGGTATCGTCTTAAGACACAGTGGTACTCATTCGGAAGAATGTTAGTTACAATGAGTAATACTGGAACTCATCGGGAAGTTTCTTCAACTTGAGTAACAGTGGAACTAAAGAGGGTGTTACTTATCGGGAACAAACGGATTAGTTTGATTGAGTTAAATGTAATCCCCACCCTAATTGGCTTCTAGGTGAATCAATTTGATAATCTGATAAGTACATATCAACAGAACAACTGTAAAATGTTAACGCTAGTAAAACGTAAATGCGTCGATTGGAAAGTCTATCGAAACTAAAAGTGTTAAACTCCTTCAAGAAGTGACTCACGGGTGAAGGTTCTTTGAATAAGTTCAATAATATGTTCTCATCTTAAGGTCTTTTTGTCTCCACTGCAGGAGCACGACTCTCTCTGTACTACCAAAGCAATACTTTAACCAGAGCAGCCAGACGGGTTGGAGAATTCTCATTGATGTTTATAAGCTTTGTGTAGCTTGTATTTCCTCAGTCGCCTTCTACGACATCCACGGGAAAGCTTGAAGCCTATTCTACTCTCCTCAGTCGGATACCACACGGCGGCAATAATGTGTTCCATCCTTTTTTATTATACGTTCTTAAGAGTCACCTAAATTTTTAGGGGTCGTGCTGCCCCAATTTGAAATAAATTATTTGAAAGGAAACGTAGATATAATTTAAAATTTTGTAGTACAATCTACAGTTTAAAGTGAGAACGTAAAGCTTTTCTACGCATATTTGCAAAAAACGCCACTTTTGGTTAACGTGCGAAAAAAGCTTCGCGTTCTCACTTTAAATTGTAAACAGTAGCTTTCTAATCTTCGCTCCTCCTTACTGTGATAATTTGAGTGCTTTCAAGAAGTATACAAAGCAGGGGGCGGCTGCACACATTCGTATGGAAATGCCGATATTTATTTTTGGCTGTTACTTCATAATCGTTATACTATAGTGCAGTAGCGTGCATTCCATAGACACGTAGAATTGGTCTAGCCTGTGCCACGCTAATATTACGTCGGATGCTAGCAAGAAATTTATTTTGTTCGATATGGAGCCGATCTCGTAAATTATGTAAGACTAGCCGAAGCCCGCGACTTCGTTCGCTTGGACTTTATGTCTCTGGAAAATTTTCATCAGGCTGAACAACTTTTACTAAGGCGACATTTTTATATCTCTTATAGTTTCGCTAGACCATTACGGTTCTACATCAGGCGTTCTATTTTCCAAAGTCATTTATACCCTATATGTCGCCCGGGCTTAATAGCTATATAACAAAAAAGGTTTCATTCGAATCCGTCCAGTATTTTCGGAGATTAGCGTGTACAAACAGACATACAGACAAACAGACAAACAGACAGACATTTTTTTTAAAATTCTTACTCTATAACTATGTCTCCATCGCCACCAATTTTTTTTTTTGAAATATATTTATTGTACAGACACACTTTTTTTACTGTTTTATTATATGTATAGATATGGATATAGATTAGCTGTGCCCGTGGGCTTCACTCCCCGTAGGAATTTCGGAATAACTGACCTATGTTCTTTCCTGGGTATAACTATATCCATATTTTGATACTGAACCTATTTATATTTATTATTTAGAGCCCATTATATCCCATTGTTGGGCAAAGGCCTCCCTCTCGGCTGCCCATTTATCCCTGTTTAGATGAAACAAATTTCATTTATATTTAAACTAGCAGTGCCCGTGGGCTTCGCTCCCCGTGGGAATTTCGGGATAAAAACTATCCCATGTCCTTCCCTGAGTATCATACTATATGCATATCAAATTTCGTCTAAATAGGTTCAGTCGATGAAGCGTGAAGTGGAACAAACAAAAAAACAAACAAACAAATATACAAACTCACTTTCACATTTATAATATTAGTAGGAAGTAGGATTAAAGGGTGAAGTGGTAACAAACAAACAAACAAATATGTATACAAACTCACTTTTGCATTTATAATATTAGTCGGATTAATGTCTACCCTGTAGTTGTGCACGTCTCTGCTATAGTGATATAGTATAGACTATAGCCCGTGGTTCGATTTATCACGGGTCTTCTTCTTCTTATCGTGTGTGTTAGTGACTAACACTAGTGTCAGAGTTTTTAAACCGCCTTAAAGGCCTCCGACGTGGTTTTAGGTAACGACCAATGTCAAAGACAGTGACCGGGACCGAAGGCTTAAGAGTCCCCCGACCCTAGACTTCTCCATACAAACGTATTCTACGTTTAATTTTGAAACCACATGTCAGATTCCGGTAAAAATTGGCAATTGTAAAGAAATTGCAATTATCTAGGGTTATAATTGGTTTCCTAATAGTAAAATTATGAACTGGAAAGAAAATATAACGATTTCCCATACTAATGGTCAAAAATGATATAAAACACTATATTCTATTTCAAGTTCATATTTTTACAGTCGGAAACTAGTTATAAACCTAGATAATTGCGATATCTTTGAAATTACAAAATTTTGCCCAAATCGGACATGTCGTTTTGAAATAAAACGTAGACTACGTTTGTATGGAAAGTTGTATTTTGGTCTAGGGTCGGGGGACCCTTAACGTGCCCTCCAAAGCACGGATCATCTTACTTATCGGACAATCAGGTGATCAGCCTACAATGTCCTAACCAAACTAGGACAACAACACAAAGTCGTTGCCCCCGCCGGGAATGGAACCCGCGACCTCCGGGGATGAGCCGAACGCTCTAACCACTACACCACGGAGGCCTTACAGCTAGCTGTACAGGTGAAGCCCCGAAATATAATATCGATTAGTAAGCGCGACATTGAAGTGTATGTAAATTAACTAAAGCGGTGGCCGGAGCTCTGACCTTGCGTTACGATAAATAATAGGTGATGAAAGGTCACCATCAAAAGCTTTAGATTTGAGCTAAAAAAGAAATAACAAAGTCTTGATATACAACACTATCACGTTTTTATGCCTGACGGGGTAGGCAGAGCCTCGGGCCAAACACATACATACATACATATTTTCACTCCTGTTTCCACGGGGATAGGCAGAGACTATGGATTTCTACTTACTACGATCCTTGCAAACCTCTAAACCCAAACACCCTTAGCGTAAGTAGTTCATATTTTTACTGTAGGAAACTAGTTATAAACCTAGATAATTGCAATATTTTTGAAATTACAAAATTTTGTCGAAATCGGACATGTCGTTTTGAAATAAAACGTAGACTACGTTTGTATGGAAAGTTGTATTTTGGTCTAGGGTCGGGAGACCCTTAAGATAAATTTTCAAAACTAAAAACTGACTTCACCCTCATACAACACAAACGATTTTGATAAAAAAATTATGGGATTACCTCGAAAGAGCACTCTTTCGAATAAAAAAAGAATTTTGAAAATCGGGTTACAAATTGACGGAGAAATCGGTGTACTTACATAAAAATAAAAATATATAGTCAAACATAGAACCTCCTCCTTTTTTGAAATCGGTTCAAAACGAATCAAAATAGTGATAGGTTGCTAGCCACTACGCCTATGTAATGATTTAGATCTCGCCCACTCCACTACCGGACTTGATCTGCGCGAGAAGAGAAGCAGCTGGTACATTCTACGTTTTTTATTTTCTCTCAGACCAGCATGGAAAAACATTTTTGTAACAATAGAAAATCAAACCAATAACTTTATAACAAAAAAAACGACGAGAAAACTGTAATAAAAAATATACTTAGTAAAGTAATTAAATATGTTATTGTTGAGTTTGTATATCGTAAAACTTGTACAGGGGCTTGTTTACTATGTGTAATAAAGTAAAAAAAGAATTCTATATAGGATTTTATATAACGTTTAACAAGAGGTACTGAACCTATTTCAAGGGTGAATTCAGTCCATGATACTGAACAAATTTCCGAGAAGAACATATATTAAAATACTAGAGGCAGCGCGCGGCTTCGCCCGCGTTAACCACGCGAGTGAAGTCGCGGGCGTGATGCAATATAGCCTATAGCCTTCCTCGATAAACGACCTATCTAATACCGAAAGAATTTTTCATATCGGACCAGTGGTTCCTGAGATTAGCGCGTTCAAACAAACAAACAAACAAACAAACTCTTCAGCTTTATATATAAGAAAAAGTATAAGTATGGATGAAAAATGTTTTTGGCTCCAACAAATTCGGATCAGCTGATCGGTCAACTTGTATGGGAGGTCAAAAATTACTTTTCATACTTCGGTACATGTTCCTTGGAGAAGATGTTCAGTATCACGGAATTCACCCTTAAAATAGTTACAGTATATTTGTTAAACCCTGCATATTACTAAAGGATTTATTCAATTTAGTTTAATACACAAAAACAGTAAGATAAGTATGTTTTCATTTAAATATATTTTTAAATCAAGTCAATCATTTTACCAACTGATATCAATTCCATTTCTGTAAATACTACTTAAAGGTCATCGACAAGCAAAATATGTTACAATAGCGGTAACGTCAGGGTTAGAAAAGTATGATTGTAATTAGTCCGTCTTTTAGATTATCCAAAAATAATGAAACCATGCGGCCCGTGTGGTTTCCAGCAGAGTAGAATCTAGGACCACTTCAAGTCTTAGGAAACGACTTAGGAAATACAAGCTAAACAAAGCTTATAAACATCAATGAGACCTCTATAACCCGTCTGGCCTGGGTAGGCCGAAGTCCTCTGGCTGCTCTAGCCAAGTATGGCTATAATAGCAGAGGGTCGAGCTCGTGCAGTGGAGACTAAAAAGGCCTGATGATGATAAATAGAACCATATTTTGACGTGACAACGTCTTATAAATTGGTTTGCCGGGTGACACTTCAAGAAACTGCGTTACGCTCCGCTCACGTTATGCGCTCACAATGAGAGCGAGTGAGAGGCACGCGTCCCTTCCACTCGGGCATGGTTAGCCCGCCTAAGAGCGAGAGAGACAGACATAAAAAGTCGTTGTCACGTAAAACTTTCGCCCGTATATCGACTTTACAGGCAACCAATTTTTTTTTAATTTACCAAAAAAGTAAAAATTCACGAAGATTTGGAGCATCAAAGTTCCGGTGTGGGGGCTTGCGACGTCATCGCTATGTAAAATTCGTACCACGCCGTGACGTCATGCGAAATTTAAATGCGCTGTATCTTTGTAAATTTTTGTTTCTCAAAGAAAATAAAAAATACGTGTACAATATTTTTTAATAATCTAGTCTTAGGACCAATAACAATTTCTCATCGTCATGCCTATTTTACTAGTATTTATACAACTATATTTGTCAGGTAAATTAAAAAAACACGACTTTTAAGCGTTAACCCTCAACAACTTTTAATCGCTAAACTGATTTCCATCAAACCAGATAGTAAGAACCATCTTGATCACGACGACTTTAAAACAAAAAAGAACACTTAAAAATCGGCTCATTCGTTTAGACGCTGCGATGCCACGGACAGATACAAAGATTTACAGACACGTCTAACTTATAACAACCCCTCTTTTTTGACAGGGGTTGTAAAAATATCTTCAAATAGGTTTAAGAATTTATAACGGTGTTATGAAATAACAAACATACAAAAAACACAATCGAATCTTCTTCTTATCGGGTGTGTTAGTGAGTAACACTAGTGTCAGAGTTTTTAAACCGCCTTAAAGGCCTTTGACATGGTTTAAGGTAACGACCAATGACCAAAAACCAATACAATCGAATAGAGTACCGCTTTTTTGTTTTAAGTCAGTTAGAAATAATTTCTTCTTTAGGAAATCGGGTATTTGATATTGAAAATTGAAATTCCGGAAGCAACCTTCACACCGCACACACTTCACACCTCAATAACCAGCCAAGTGCGAGTCGGACTCGCGCACGATGGGTTCCGTATGATTAAGTATCTATAAAACATCACGTTTGTTGAATAGGAATGCGGCCCACCCTTGAATATTCATTTTATTTAATTTTAATTATTGATTTTTAAGCAAATATACAACTAAAAAAATACAACTCCCATGCTGGTCTAGGAGAAACGAAAAAACTTAGAATGTACCAGCTGCTTCTCTTCCCGCGCAGATCGTAAAAGCCCATCGAGGGAATGGGCAAAAATGCGAATCATTTTAACAGGCGATGCGGCTAGCAACCCGTCACTGTATTGATTTATTTTCCATCTTCTCGCCCACCTCGCCCGGCTTTAGAGTCTTGCGGCCCTAGGCTCTGCATAGAGCCGCAAGACCCAAAATGCTCTGTCTGCCCCATTAGGGATAAAGACGTGATAGTATGTATGTATGTATACAACTAAATATTTCAAACATCTTCCTGTTCTGTTATTAATATCAAGCAAAAAAAAACTGCAAAAAAAATGCGTTGGTTGGATGGGAGCCCCTCTCAAATGTTTATTTCTTCCTTTTTTTAGTATTTGCAGAAATACATGTGACGACGGCCTGCCCTCCTACTCCGCACCTCACCCCGCGCGGCCCGTATATAAACGGCGGCGCGAAGGATCTCGTCCTTTTTTCGACTTCTCGTGGATGCCGGGCTGCAGCGACACCAAAGCTGAGTACTTGCTACTACTCTGGACCAACGAATCTCGTGGCTGCTAACCTACGACCCCTATCTGTGAATATTTTCGGTGTTCATTAACTAAATTTTTAAAATTTGAATTAAAGGTTTTGTTATTCTTAATGTTGTTTCTTTTAAATAAATCTTATCGTCACAATGTGAGAAAATTTTACCTGTCTTTCTAACTATCAAGATTCTTGAGATACAGCCTGGTGATAGACAGCACTTAGTAAACGTGTACCGTTTTTACCCTTTGGGAACGGAACCCTAAAACCGATAGTGTTATCAGTACTCTTACTTTATCAACCCACTCAATATTTACAAACATGTATCATAAATATCATTTTATATTCATAATACTATGATAACTGCGCCCTTGGCTCGGCAGTTACCTTTAACCAATCATGAGGTCGTGGGGTTAATCATTGCGTGACAGTTTACCCGACTGCAAAAGAGCAAAAAGCTCAAGGTCGCTCAACGCGCTATGGAGAGAACTATGCTCGGTATTTCCCTACGTGTAATACTATTATAATCCTGTGCCTACCTACGTGATCGAATCAGAAATGAGGAAATTCGTAGAACAAAAGTCACTGACTTCTTCCTATCGTGTGTGTTATTGACTAACACTAGTGTCAGAGTTTTTAAACCGCCTTAAAGGCCTCTGACATGGTTTTAAGGTAACGACCAATGTCAAAGACAGTGACCGGGACCGACGGCTTAACGTGCCCTCCGAAGCACGGATCATCTTACTTATCAAACAATCAGGTGATCAGCCTACAATGTCCTAACCAAACTAGGAAAACAACACAAAGTCGTTGCCCCCGCTGGGAATCGAACCCGCGACCTCGGGGCATGAGCCGAACGCTCTAACCACTACACCACGGGAGGCAGTTCCTAGTCCAGTTCCTAGGCAAGTCACTGACATAGCCCTAGGATTAGGTCGTTGAAGTGGCATGGCAGTGCGACGAACTGATGGCCGAAGGGCCAAAGTTGTGTTTTTAGGGTTCCATAACCAAAAACGGAACCTTATCACTAATACTCCACTGTCTATCTGTCTGCCACCAGGCTGTATCTCATGAATATGAACCGTGATAGCTAGATAGTTGAAATGTTTACAGATGATGTATTTCTGTTGCCGCCATAACAACAAATACTAAAAACAGAATAAAATAACTATCTAAGTGGGGCTCCCATCAGGGACGTGCACAAATATTTTTTAAAGGATAGATTTAAAGGCAGAGTAGAATAGGACCACTCCAAGTCGTACCGTGGATGTCGTAGAAGGCGACTTAAGAAATACTAGCTAAACGAAGCTTATAACCATCAATGAGACATCTCCAACCCGTCTGGCCAGCGAGGAGACGTAGGCCAAGTCCTCTGGCTGCTCTGGCCAAGTATGACTTTAGTAGTACAGAGAAGGTCGTGCTTCTGCAGTGGCGACAAAAAGACCTGATGATGATAATGAGACACTATCTTAACTAAATGATCAGAACGGCTGCATATAATATCGAGCATAGTACATTTCTCGCTAGTATACGACCTCTGTCAGACAATATAATATAGGGTGGCACAGGGTAGACAATTTCTATCTGTCTGTATGAAATGCACGCTACTGGCTCCCATACAACAAACGTGATTTTATATAAGGTCTAACAAAATATACTAAAACTATTTTAATGTTGAATTCAGTCTATGATAAAGACCAGCCTTTCCCAAGGGACCGTATCGAAATATGAAAAGAATTTATTGGCCTCCCATACAAGTTGACCGATCAACAGATTAGCGCTTGTATGGAAAGATAAAATTATTTTATATTATTTATTTTATTAAAGTTTATAGCACACAATCTTATGATGGATTGATATACAATGGGGCAAAAATGCTAATGCATTACTACCAGCATTATTATTTCATATTTCGATATGTGTTCCTTGGGAAAGTTATTCAGTATCACAGAATGAATTCACCCTTAAAATAGTTTCAGTATATTTTGTTAGACCTTATATACAAACCGCGGCGCGGGTGCGGCGAATGAACTGTCCGTGTGTGAAAATAAAATATTTCTGTTAATTTTCAATATTCATTTTTACACATTTACCATGTAAATATAGAAAGTTTAAAGTTTTATTATGACTTATTGCGGAATTAAACCGCCTTTAGCCTTTAATACAAACTGAAGTCTCTTTCTGAAAGAAACGCAACGTAGATAGTTGCACAGAACCCTACGAGCGCGAGTACGACTCGCACTTGGCCGGTTATATTTTGTGTTTAATAGGCATGACGAATGGAAAAATATTATAGATCCTTCGGTTAGATTATTAAAAAATATGTACATGTATTTTTTCTTATGTCTGAGAAAAAAAAAATTACAAAGATTCAGCGCATATAACATTCGCATGACGTCACGGCTGGGTACGATTTTTACTTAGCGGTGACGTCGCAACCCCCACTCCGGAAGTTTGACGCTCCGTATCTTTGTGAATTTTTACTTTTTTGGTAAACCGAAAGAAAAATGCGGTTCCATTATTTTCTAAAAGACGTACTTATTACAATTATACTTTTCTGACCCTGTCGTCGTCGTAGTCCCCCCCCCCCTGTTGGGGTAAACGCTCGGAGGCAGACATTATTTGACTTTACGTTTATTACACAATCAATACTAGTTAAATAAATATCGAAGGGGACTTCAGTATTGAATAATGTATCAAAACGACACATCGAGGGCCTGCTAGGGCTGGGCGTTAATTTTAAAGTAGACGCAGACGGTAGGCGTTGCCACACTGATAATATATTATGTCGAGGTTGGCGCGTTTTTTATGTAAACGGGGATTCAGGTCGTCTGCCGATAAGCGGTTAGAGCCGTTTATTAAAAATATTTACAACTTTTCTAAATTAAAAACCGACTTCGCCCCCAAGCGTGGATGTTTATCTGTATATATGTATTTGGTAAAAAATATAGTATCGTTGAGTAAGTATCCCATAACACAAGTTTCGAACTTACTTTGAGGCTAGTTCATCAGTCCCTAAAAAAAAACCAAACAGCTGATTTTGAATGGGAATAAATAAGGGGAAAAAAAAATGGGACCACCACAATTATACCAATTGAACCAATTTAACAAAATATAAATAAAATACTTCATCCAACGCACCGCATTGAGGCAGCGTGTCCAGAATACTGGCAACATTTCTTCGCTGAATTGCTATACTTATACGCTGAGCGAAATAGCTGCCAGCTATAGTATCAACATAGTCAAGATGCACTGCAGGGGAGACTTGCATTCACGTAAAAAAAAACTGTCAATCCTTTCGAGAGCTATTACGATGCTACAGACAGATAGACATTGATGTCAAACTTCACCTTCAAAAATTTAGGGTAAGGGGATTCTTAAAAGAGGGGTGGTCTCTTTTACGAATCCCCTTACCCTAAACTTTTCCATACAAACGTAGTCCACGTTTTATTTTGAAACCACCGTTAGATTTCGGTAAAAAATTGAAATTTTCAGGAAATTGCAATTATCTAGGGTTATTATTGGTTTCCTACTAACTTACCTAAAATAAAAGGATGTTCAAGTTTCCCATACTGATGGTCAAAAATGATATTGCACATATCTAGGCATATAACTGGTTTTAACAGTCAAAATATGAACTTGAAATAGAATATAGTGTATTTGACCAGAGTCTACCACTCAATGCACTCAGCACTCACTCACTCAGATCACACCTGAAAATCAGTGTATTGCTCCCGGGAAATATTACCACTGAGCTGTGGCCTTTTTGTATTGCTGTAACACACACATTAAATTATGCAGGTAGGTATATATATCTTTTTTTTTGTGTCTGCGTTTAATTTTTGTCTTTTGTATAGTTTTTGTATTTATGTGTGTTATAGCTGCAAATAAATGAATTTATCTATCTATCTATTAATGCCGACAGACGAAATCCCGGTGAACGATATACCGACAGTTCAGTAACTTTTTCATCGGTATGGAAAACTTGTACAACCTTATATTCTCTTTCCTGTTCATAATTTAACAACCAATTATAGCCCTAGACCTAGATAATTGCAATTTCTTTAACATTACAATTTTTTTGCCAAACCTGACCTATTTGTATGGAGAAGGCTATGGTAAGGGGATTCTTATCATTATCACACCCTTCTACGTCACAGCATACGATAAAATGCTTGCAAACGTCACGACTGCGCCATAACATAATACTGTGACAACAGATTTGCTGAACATAGTATCGCACCATTATTTCCATTGTATATGTCAATGAGATAAGGCAAATGGATTTGTATTATTTTGTATGATGCATTCCACAGACATAGATATAGATAGACGACTTAAATGCACCTACTTCGCGTGTAAGTTCTCAGACAAAGCGTCGAGGTTGGCCGCCGCTACTGACAGTCTGCGCGTATCTGTCATTGCAACCGAACGGCAGCGAAAAATAAAAAAATGCCTCGTTGCGTGATAATAAACTGCAACAGCCCAAAAATTGCAAGCGCCCAAAGTCAAGGACATATTTCCTATCACAGCTAAATTATTTTAAAAAAAAATTATGCGTAAATTCATTTTAAAACAATTTTTTAAGCATTCCAAGCGGTGATTCCAAGATTATACCTAAATAAGTATAGATTAAGGTTTAAAAACTACATTCACATTACATTGCCGCGTTTGCTTTGAGCGTTTGATCCGACGTTGTGTGTTAAGAAGCAATGAATATCGAAATAAGCGATACTGTCGCGCTTCGCTACGACGTCGTGGTACCGGCAATTTCTCATTCGTCAGTAAAATTTAGCGACTAGTGTTGTTCGTTTTACAACATATGCCAATAATCGATTTTAATCGATATCGGACTGACGAATGATATTAAATATTATTAAAAAGCCAATTTAATTGATATTGATATAAACAAGCTCATTTCCTAATTTACACTTTGGAAAACGAGGGTAAAATTTTTTTTAGAGTTCATGTATGTAATATGGTCGCTCTTTGAACATATACTACTGGTCACACGTTGGTGAACAAAACCGCGCGTGCGTCACTGCTCACTGCTCGTTAGTGAGTCGTCCCTACTGAATTTCCCCCATTGAAGCGGTATATTTTCGATACCTCTACGCGGAGTGAGACAAGCCTGACATGGCTAAGAACGACCGCAAGGGAAGTTGCTTTAACGTAAAAAAAAAACGCATTGAAATCAGTCCATCCGTTCGAGTGCTACGATGCCACTCTTTTTCTTCGGGGTAAAAACAATAAAATAAATACATCCCATACAACGAACGTGTTTTTTTATAGATAATAGTACGGAACCCTTCGTTCGCGAATTCGACTCGCACTTGGCCGTTATTTAAGAATAATAATAGATTTATTTTTAAAGTTCAATTAAGATATTTACATTATTTGTAATTTTTAGTTTTAATTTTAGTTTTAATTTAAATTTTAATAAGTTGGTATAGTTTGAATTTCAGTTAAATTGAAATAAATTATTTAAGTACAAATATTTATTCTTTATTATTAAACAATTTTCCGTTTAGAACCAATTGTTTATCCAATTTCATATCATTCGTCAATCAGAAAATCGATTGTGATTTTTATCACAAATCGATTAACTTGAATGTTAATCGATCGTATGGTTAGCGAGCGCGGAGTGAGCGAGCAAGACCACAGATATAAAATATATGAGTATGAGCGAGACGATCAGGGCGGCGGCGTGCGTCTTCAATAAATCGTTTAAATCGTAGCGAGCGGTTTCTTTGAATCGGTTTGAATTTCTCGTCACTAAAATTGTCTGTGACGTCACAGTAGGCACTAAAAAAGTTGGCACGCTTGGTTTCGATACAAATCTTGTTACGGGCGTTATCTATTACATCTATATCTGTGATGCATTCCATAGCACAGAATAAGCACTAGTAATTACGCACAGAAGTCTTACTCAGCGAAGGAATTTAAAGAAAAACCTACTCAATGACGTTAGCGATATGGTTTAATTTAGCTCGCGTGAAGTGGCATTGCAAGCCAATTCCATTCTTATTACTCTAGACATACGATTCACGTTACTATTTAAATACGAATTTTCCACTCCGGAGTGGTCGCCGCGCGCACACAGGCCTTATGCCAATAGTTGGGTTTTAAACTGTCGCGCTTAGAACACATAAAAATTTATGTTTATAAACGCGACTAGCACGAACTACGAACTACATCTTTCGTGGTCGAAGACAGATTTCTATTCGAAACGTTCGACAATATAATTTTTCAAAACCTAAAAACCGACTTCAACACCAAACTACACAACAATGGGACCAACTGACAAATATGCCTTTAAACAAAAAAAATTTTTGATCCAAACCTCTTCGAGTAATCGGTGAACATACATGAAAAAAAATAGATGGCAACGAATTGATAACCTTCTTTTTTTAAAGTCGGTTATTTATACATAGAACCCCTCTTTTTTGCTCGGAGGTTACACAGGTCAAGAACGTAAAGATTTATTGCACAGTAATCGGTCATGGATAAATAAATAAAAAAAAAAATATAGATCATTTTTTCCACCGATCATTTCAATACGATAAACTATCCGAGCATGTCAACAGTCAACATAATAATAAATCATGAATAAGAGTAATAATTACTAGTGTAGCTCTTGTGGCTAGAATGATGATGCTTATTACGAGTAAGGGCTCTAACAGACAAACAGTATACTCGCGTCACATGTCACCGACTGTCGCGCTACAGTTGGCGACCATTAAATTATCTACATCACTCATAAGCCCAGACATGTTATCCCGCTGTCTTCATCTTTTGTCGCTCAGAACTGTCTGTTAGCTAGAGCGAGAGAATGCGACGGAACGCTTGGCCGTGCTGCGTAATGCGTTACGAACTATTGATAGTTTATTTACTGACGGTCGATAGTATCAATGGATATACATTATAAAAAGCAATACTATCGAAAGTTTGGCATTTTTGATTCAAACTATCGATTTTTAGACAACACTACACTTTACTGTCGGTCGATAGTATCAATGGATATGCATTATGAAAAGCAATATTATCGATAGTTTGGCATTTTTTGATCCAGAATATCGATTTTTCGGCAACACTACACTAGGTACTTTATAGTGAATACATACATCTTTTATCCGGTTCGCTGATTTCTGGTATGCCGCTTCTAATTTAGGGTAGCTGGGCGTCTTCCTCGGCCTGGTCTCCTTGATGCCGAGCGATCTGCCGAACGGCGCGAACACATATCTGGAAAAGGAATTATATATTTACATACATACATTACTCTTCTGCTCTAAGCTGCTTCTTTTCCGTGCAGATCGTAAAAGCCGATCGAGGAAATGGGCGAAAATGCGAATCATGTTAACAGGCGATGCAGCTAGCATCACTGTATTGATCGCTTGTCCATCTTCTCGCCCACCATGACGCTAAAAGTGGCTTTTGGGTCTTGCGGCCCTGGGCACTGCATAGAGCCGCAAGACCCAAAATGCTCTGTCTACCCCAATAGGGATAAAGACGTGATAGTATGTATGTGTGTACATACATACATACTTCTACATCTAAGCGCGTCCCCAGTTGTGTCCTCAGCTCTGAGCTGCTTCTTTACCTAATATGCATGTCAATAGTCAACCAGGGCACAGAATAATTAATAGTGCCCAGGGATGCCTTGAGAATTAAGGGGATACATGAACTTTTAGGGGTCCAGTGCTGCCCCATATGAAAGAAATAATTTGAAAAGAAACGGATATATCATTTAAAACTTTGTGTCGATTATGCCCTAGATTGAACTGCTGTTTACATTTTAAATGAGAACGTGAAGCTTTTCTACGCACATTAGCCAAAAATGGCAGTTTCTCGCAAATGTGCGTAGAAAAGCTTTACGTTATCACTTTAAACTACAAACATTAGTTCATAAGATAGTTTGAAGGGTTATGTAGGGCTTGATCGAGACACAATTTTAAATTATGTCTCCGTTTCCTTTCAAATGATTTCTTTCAAATGGGTTCAGCAGTGGACCCCAGAAAATGTATTTATCCCCTTAATATGCATTGCGGGCATCTCGCGTTTGGAAACTATTGCTAAAGATCAATAGTATCGATACTATCGATAGTATCACTGAAAACACTATCGATACTATCTATAGAATGATACTATCTATGGTATCGATAGTTTTGCCATATCGATAGTCGAAGATTTTACGATACTATTGCTTGTCTAGTATAGTATCAGTTGATAGTATCGAAAATACGTCGATAGTTACTAAACCAAAACTATCGATACTATCGAATCGCGTCGATAGATAGTCGATAGTATCGACTTTTTGTTGGCGATACTTTCGATAGTATCGTACTATCGATAGTTTCGAGTGTCGATAGTATCGATAGTGTCGACTAATTTCAATAGTATCTTTCAAATGATTTCTTTAAAATGGGGGCAGCAATGGACCCCAGAAAATGTATTTATCCCCTTAATATGCATCGCGGGCATCTCGCGTTTGGAAAAACCTCTCCTTAACCAAATGTGAAAATTATAAAAATCTATTAAATTGTTATGCCATTGCTATTACGGCTGTAAGCACGAGGTCTCTCGTGTTTATAACTGTCACAAAATGGCGTTGGTAATTAAACATTCCCTAGAGACGAATAAAAATTAATTAGTGAAGTAGTTTCAGTTGATATAATTAATTAGTTTTTAAAACATCTTTAATTGGCTGAATCCAACGAAATGTATTACATACATAGATACATAATATCACGCCTGTTCCCCACAGGGGTAGGCAGAGACTATGGAACTCCACTTGCTACGATCCTGACGAACCTATTTTGCTTCATCTAAACACATTAATCACTCGATGTTGGCAAAAAATTAAGTTTTAATCGGAACTGTCAAACTATCGATAGTATCGACAATTCATGATAGTTCAGGAAGAGATCGCTCTAAGCGATAAGCCGCCCGTTGCACCTAATGTATTTTTTGTAAAACAATTTTTACTGTTTTTTCTTTTTGTGTATTAGTGCTATTAAAGAGTTTTTCATTCATTTATTCATTCATGCATTATGAAAAGCAATTTAATAGATACTATAATTTTTCTTAATATCTATACAACATCTCTTTTTATGTCAAAACCATAGCTGTTTACTCCAATCAGTGCTTGCTGTATGACGCTGCGACATAGCAGTCATTACGACACGATTAGGTACATAATACCTACTTTACCAAAATGAACACTTTCCCAAAATGACCACTTTTTCATAATGACTACTGCTTTTCCCAAAATGACCGTTGGCTGCGTCAAGTGACAGTCAAATAAAATTCGTGGGCCAATTTTTGCACGATGATAATGTGTAAGGGTTGGGGGTTTGGGACCTGTCAGCTCGGAACGTCGAGCGACAGAAAAGGATAGCTGCATACGAAAGTGCTGTTCTGAGCTGACAGATGAGTCCCAAGTCCCTTAAGTTACTATTCCATCATCATCATCATCAGATCCTTGTCTCCACTGCAGGAGCACGACCCTCTTTGTACTACCAGAGCCATACTTGGGCAGACCAGCCAGAGGACTTGGCCTACACTCTCCTCGCTGGCTCGCTTGATGTTTATAAGCTTTGTTTAGCTTGTATTTCCTAAGTCACCTTCTACGACATCCACGGAAGGACTTGGAGTAGTCCTATTCTAATCTGCCGGAAACCACACGGCATTTACTCTTCCATAGTATTACGGTATCTTATACCTTTAAACGAGCAATTCTTGTATATTTATTTATATATTTTTAATTTCTGTGATCTCGAAAACGGCTCTAACGATTTCGCTGAAAATTGGTATATGGGGGTTTTCGGGGGTAAACAATCGATCTAGATTAGTCTTATATTTGGGAAAACGCGTGTTTTCGAGTTTTCATGCGTTTTTCTTTCCACGCAGAATATGATCGCTAATTTCGTCGCGCCGGCCGCCATTCATTTTGGCTCAGCGGTTTATGATGCTGACCGCTAGAAAAAGTGTTACGGGTTCGAATCCCACTCGGTGACTTACTTTTGTTTTTTTTTTATGTTCAAATTTATATACATATAATTTTTTATTTTGTATTGTTTTTAGACAAGTTTAAAAAAATGTAGTAATTGTTTAGATGTAACCGAGCAAAGCTCGGTCGCCCAGGTACTTAGGTATTAAAGTTCGCTGGCTGAATCAATATAAACTTATAAGCCACGGCGCTAACTGACCCAAATGTTTTTGACCTTTCAAGCTTAGAATGGCGCATTACCTGCACACGTAGGCAGTATCGTCGTAAGTAGTAAGTCTGACGCCCAGGGCCCAAAATATAGGGGTCATTCAAATGCACACATGATCATCATCATCAGGTCTTTCGTCTCCACTGCAGGAGCACGACCCTCTCTACAAGAACCATACTTGGCCAGACCAGCCAAGAGGACTTGGCCTACACTCTCCTCGCTGGCCAGACGGGCAGCGCACACACATGCCGCCAAATTCATAAAAAAACTATAGTGCAAATGCTACCGATTTTGGGAGCGCTGAGTTTTTTGTTAATATTAAAAGTTTGCACTTCTTAAATTAGTCGATTTCTTACTATGATTTTAGAGGTATTTATGATGGGATGCTGTGGTTAATTTTTAAATATTAATTAAATTGTATTGTTACACTGCTGGCTGGGTAAAGGTCTTTTGTTCATTTATCTTTATCCACATCTGTTTCTGACCAATCAAGCTGGAAAGCATCAAGGTCATCGCGCCACCACTTTCTAGACCTACCCCGATGCAGATTGTTTTCATATATCCAAGGACTTTGCCTGTGGCCCAGGCAAATTAATAAGATAAGATTTCTCAATTTAGCGACTGCTAGTATCGCAAATAAACAGATTTTTATTAAATACTACTATAAGAAGTCCTTTTCGATTCGAAAAGAAGAGCAATGGGGCGACTTATCAATCTCGCCCAGGGGCTTCACTAGTGCTAAATACGGAACTGCATGTAAGTTTAATGAGTACACTGCAGCAAAAAGGTTTCACACCTCCAATGCATGCCAGTTGCATATTAGATATACCCATTTTGTTTTCATTTGAACAATAACCTGGATGAATTTTCTTTTGTTAATGAGTTATCATATCAAACATTTAGGATGTTATGAGAATTTCAAATATTCACCATATAAGTATATAAGCATACCCTATATTTATAAAATATGTGATAGTCAATAGTCATTATTTTATAATCAGTGGTCGGATAATCGGATGCATATTTGATTAAAGTTAATTTTTGGCTAGGAAATTATGGAAGTGGCAAAACACAAAATTTCGTTGAATACGGAATTTTTCTGATACTAAAGTGCACTTCTCTCAACTTTAGGTAAATATGCATCCGATTATCCGACCACTGGTTATAATAATATAAGGTCTACTTGACAAAATATATACCAGAGAAAAATCTTTTTCAGTGCGAAGTATGTATTAGAAAAAAAAATTCATGCATTCCTTTATACATGTTACAGAATATAAATTATATGTTTTAAGTTAGGATATAGATAAATCTTTGCTAATTTGCCGTTCTTTATCATCATCCGTGTTGTTATGCCCATATCAGCTGTATATAGGAAGTCTCATTTTCCAGTGTGTACATTTGAACCCTTTAACCGCAAACGCCGGATTTATCCGACTAACATTGTCGGGCCCATTCCGGGAACGTCGGATATTTCCGAAACTTAGGTATCCATATCGGTTTTGGTTGTAGGTATTTATGTTACATTAACCATGCCTCATGCTGGGGGCACCACAAATGATATAAAGTCTTACGTTGAAAGGATTTAAGATGAGAATAAGATATTTATTATTATAGAAATAAATATAAATGAAATAATTTAACATACATACATACATACTATCACGTCTTTATCCCTAATGGGGCAGACAGAGCATTTTGGGTCTTGCGGCTCTATGCAGAGCCTAGGGCCGCAAGACTCAAAAGCCACTTTTAGCGTCATGGTGGGCGAGAAGATGGAAAAGCAATCAATACAGTGACGGGTTGCTAGCCGCATCGCCTGTTAAAATGATTCGCATTTTTGCCCATTCCCTCGATCGGCTTTTACGATCTGCGCGGGAAGAGAAGCAGCTGGTACATTCTAAGTTTTTTCGTTTCTCCCAGACCATCATGGGCAACAATATTTATATAAAATAAATAAAAAGCTTTATATATAAATGTACATTATATACAATAGGCAGCAAGGAAACAAGGAAGTGGTTGGTCCTTTTCCTTGTAGGAGCATTACATGCAAGAGAATAACTGTGTCAATTACAACATTATTTAAAAAGATGATATGTGTGACTTTATCTATCGAACTAATCTCTTTCTAGCTGGAGCCCGCGACTTCATTCGCATGGACTTTATGACTAAACAACTTTTGCTAAGGTGTCATTTTAATATTTTTTTTCAGTTTAGATGGACCATTATGATTCTGCATCAGGTGTTCCACTTTCTAAAATCAATTGTACCTTTTATGTTGCCCAGACTTAACAGCTACATAACAAAAAAGTTTCATTTGAATCCGTCCAGTATTTTCAGAGATTAGCGTGTACAAAAAGACAGATAGAAATTCAACTAGTTAACTAGTGGACTATCCACTATATTATAATTGTTTTCCTATTTCTTATTCTGTTATATTATCAGCATCATGGTCTGACCTTGCTCTAAAATGTACACACAAGGAATGAGTCTTCCTGTATACACAGTGATTTTTATTGGTTTTGGAGCCGAAGGCCACTTAATAAGAATCGGTAGTAAGACCTGATTAGCTAGTCAAAATAAAAATTCAAAACCAAAATTTTTTAATAAGAATCGTTAGTAAGACCTAATTAGCTAGTCAAAATAAAAATTCAAAACCAAAATTTTTTGATTAAAACTCGAAAGTAAAATCGTGAGATCAATAAGTAGTGCCGCCGTCGGCCGGCCGCCGGGGTCACGCAAGTTCACGCGACAGTTTTGAACGAGTGTAGAGTGTACTACCACTGTACTACCACGTGGTCTCGATCGAAAATCATTTTTGTAACTTTTTTATCTTATGTCATACACAAATTTAAATTACGTATATGGATAGAGTAATATATTTACTATACGACATTTTCTTTTCCAAAACCAATGAAAAGTCAGCGTGTATGTATAAGCTCGTAAAGAGAGTTTTCCTATATATGTATAGCTGATATGCTTAACAACTTCAGCAGCCGGGGCCATAAACAGCATAACAACCATATAACAACATTGATGATGTTGATGAACGGCAAATTAGCATAGATAAGTAAGATGATAAATAAACCTGTTAGTAAGAAGTTTGTAATGAATAATCATTTCTTTTTTGTTTTTAGACACTTATTCTCTGCCAATAACATATCAATCAATCATAAAATCAATGTGTTTTTCTTTCTTCTGTGTTTGCAAACTGTTGCCGACTCTAGTAGGAAGAATCATCTTTTCAACCAACTTTAAAAAAAGGAGGAGATAATTAGTTGCAAGGATTCAGTACCCAGAGGGTAAAAATAGGACCCTGTTACTTTGACGTTACTGTCTGTCTGTCACTAGGCTGTATCTCATGAACCGAGATAGCTAGACAGCTGAAATTTTGTATTTATGTTGCTGCTGTAGAAACAATTACTAAAATCAGAATAAAATCAATATTTCAGTGGCGATCCCATACAACAAACTTTTTTTTTATAGGGAATGGTACGGAATCCTTCTTACGCAAGTCCGACTCACACTTGGCTGGTTTTATAGAAAAAGAAGTCTATATAAATCTCTTGAAATTACTTCACTTTCAACACTGCATGAAAAGTCGATTGCAAAGTTACTAATCTATTATCAATCAGATAGATCACGTGGAAAAATAAATGCATGCTTTCAAACACACGTAAGTAACACATTAACCCTTTCACTGCGAACATCGGATTTATCCAACAAACATTGTGGTGCCATTTCACCTGATTTTTCCAACAAAAAACCACTGGATGTATTGCACATAACTTAAGTATCCATATCTAATAAAATAAATACTTTCAACCAGTAAGGACTGGTTGAAAGTATTTATTTTATCTTTTGCCTTGCACTGGGAGCATGACAAGTGGTATAAAGTCTCGCTGTAAAATGGTTGCATGCATAAAACCTCATGAGAGACTGATTAAGATCCAAGAACTTAATATGTAAATTATGACCAATTTTAATAAGAAATAAAATAATCATAAATACTTAATAGAAAATTTATGGGTTTTCATACTGTTACTGATTAGCCGCATAGAAATTCGCATGTTCAGCCGAGCAAGACCGGCAGATTATGATTCAGTATCGTACCTGCCCGATAGGTTATCAAAGGTATCCCAATGTTTATCTCACATAAAAAACTTAACGTTAAGTAAATACTTACTTCTCCAACACAAATCTGACCGTTATGAAGACTAGTGCTAACGGTATAGGGTAAAAAACGTGATTGGAATCTGTATACACCACGGGCTTTTCGGGGCCTGGCGAGATCTCAGCCCACGTTGTGTTTGGCGGCAACCACACATACTCATTCCAAAATGCATCGAGCGCGGCCCTCAGCATCTTTGGCACAGCCCAGTTTCTCTGATTTACAGTTATGTTTCACTTTTCAGCACTGTTACACACTAATTACAAGAGGAACCGTAAATTCGACTGCCGTTCATGAATGAAATTATTTGACGTGAGTGACACTTGAGTCTTTGACAGACAGTTATTTTATGTTGCCACACCTACTATGAATATTTACTACATACTAACTAAATAAATAATTAATGAAAACAATACAGTACATACATAGTTATCTTACGCACCTGCTACACAGTCTACACACCTATCTATTATTCATTATGAGATCTGTTCACAAGAATATAATAGGTACTTAGATAAATGAGATCTTATCTTAAAAGAGGTCTATTCGTATAGACTAGGTCTGCTCGCATAGACGAGATCTGCTCGTCTATAGTCTATACCCAGGTATATCCATATTGTCAGGTGCCATGTTATCAAATGTATTGTGGACCGTTAGTACCTAATCCTTGCATAAATCAAAACGTGGCGAAGACGGCTAGTTATTTCTATAACTACTAGATTAGCAGAAGCAACATGAAATAGTAACACTATGCAGTAATTTTGTTTTTTTTTTCAGATTGCATGTAGGGTGCTTTGTAAACACAAGTGGGGTTCCGTAATTATTAAACACATTCTAATATATTTTTAACTATAATAATAGCCCGCACCCGCTACACGCTAAGTGAATTTTATGAATTCATTTTGAACACGCCAACCATTCCTAGACGAGGTATAATTTGATGTTAAGATGTGTGGGTTGTTTGTTAGATTATACCCACACTCAGATAAAAATAGCTCTATCAAGGGCGTTGTTTATACTTAGGTTGAGAGTTCAGATTGTTTAATGAAAACCAATTTATTTACCGTGATTTTACTTTATCTACAGCATAATGTTCTATTGACGAGTTTGATGACTCACTCAACAGAACATAAACTTTTGTTAGTCATGTATGCATTATTAAATAACTTAAGCCACTTTCAATAAAGATAGCCACTTAAATGTTGCCCTTGTGGATATCCTCGATTAAATTCCATACAATTTGAGACTGCGAGTAATAGCATCATAGTAAGTATATAATACCCATTAACCCTCTTTAATACCAGCATTTTACATAATAGTCATAAACAGTGCCGGTCCTATCAACATTTATAGATGGTGGAGGCCGAACGCCACGGGTAAATGTAATACTTGCTTGGAAATACCTACTATACAATTACACGTAATACGAGCATCTTCTTAATGTAGGTAACTAGCTTAAAATGTGCAAATTAACATATAGTAACGATGCGTAAAATCACGGTAATATTGTTCAGTAAGGTCACCTGTCACTAAACAATTTATACAAGATTTGAACAATGACTGGCCTACCGCAGAGACAATAGCTCATGGCCGTAGGCATCTTCTAGGCTTCTAGATGCCAAATGACGTCATTACAGTTTCATATTGGCGTAAAGCTTAAAATTTACTCTCAGGCGGACGTGACTTCATCAAACAAGCGAAAGGTAGCATCATCATCATCATCATTTCAGCCGCACAACGTCCACTGCTGGACATAGGCCTCTCCCAAACCTATAGGCCTATGTCGAGAGGTAGCGATACTAACTAATAGTAATTTTACCTTTCACTCGCACCCATTCGAAAAACTTAAATTAGTGTGAAAAAATTGGGTCTAAATTTTCGAAAAAAAATGGACCTATATTTTTTGGTACCCTTTCACCACAAGACTTTATCAGGTGTCGTGCCTCCCGATATAGTAAATCGAAAATGATGACAACCAAAACGGGATGATGCATTTTTTGTCGGAAATATCCGACACTCACGAAATGAGCAAGATAATGTTTGTCGGATATATCCGTTCGCGGTGAAAGGGTGAAAAAATTGTGAAGTAGGCTTGTGACGTCACCCCAAGAGAATATAATCACTTACCGTCACCCCCTCCTGTAAAATTCGCACGAAAAGAAGAACAACGTATCGTCAACTCTAAGAAAATTACTCTTTTTAAATCGCATGCTTCATTTAATTTACACATTTTTTCATTTTGAAGTGAAAACTTCTTTAGCGGCGTTGTGCACTTTTTTTGGAATGGGTAAAAAATGTTAAACTCGCGTCAGGACACGTGACCTGATCGAAAATTCGTAAGACGGATGGAGAGTAGACAGCTGGCGCGGCGTATCCCCCTCTCTTTCTACGGCGAGGCGAAAATGTATGCCTGCGCCTGCTGTTTCGTATATCAAAAATGCACAACGTTAATATTCAAGTTTTCACTTCTGCCGGCACTCCCAGAGTGCAACCCGTCGTTTTTTTTATCAATTATTCGTATTATTTTTTATATGTTCACCGATTACCTACTCAAAGACACCCGGATCAATTTGAAAAAAATCTTTTATGTAATGGCATACTTGTCAAGTGGTCTAGAAATTTTGTCAAAATTGGTTGTACAGTTTGAAGTTCTATATAGTCTAGTTTAAGTTTTGAAAAATTATTTATTATAATAATTGTGACCTCACCTCAAACTAAGCTTCGCTCGTCATCCTTTGAAATGGCCTCACACCTACGTGGCATCTGAAATCAATAATTTAAGTTAATGTTTGCAGAATAGCTAAATATATTTCATTGGTAAATTGTATGATTCATACGTACCTTGTAATGCCTACTGTGTATAAGGTCATGCGATATGCCAGTAGAGTACCGAGAGGGAAGGACTTAACGAACATATAAAATACAAGGTCTAACAAAATATACTGAAACTATTTTAAGGGAGAATTCAGTCCATGATACTGAACCACTTTCCCTAAGGAACATATATCTGGAATATTTTTTGGCTTTCCATACAAACTTGGATCAGCTGAGCAGTCAACTTTTATGGAAGGCCAACAATTACTTTCGTATTTCGCTATATGTTCCTTGGGGAAAGTTGTTCAGTATCATGGACTCAATTAACAATTAAAATAGTTTCAGTATATTTTTTTACACGATGGGATTAGACGATGCGGCTAGCAACCCGTCACTATCTTCTTATCGTGTGTGTTAGTGACTATAACTAGTGTCAGAGTTTTTAAACCGCCTTAAAGGGGTCTGACATGGTTTTAGGTAACGACCAAAGTCAAAGACAGTGACCGGGACCGACGGCTTAACGTGCCCTCCGAAGCACCGTCACTATTCTGATTCCTTTATCTACACTTGTCCACATCAAGCTAAGAGTGGCCTTTTAGTATTGCAGTCCTACGCTCTATCTGCTTAGAGCCACAAGACGCAAAATGCTCTGTCTGCCCCATTAGGGATAAAAGCGTGATAGTATGTAAACCAAAGGTCTGGTAGACTGCGCTTTTAGCGTTAAGTTCACCTATTGTTTCTGTACAATTTGTATTTGATAAACAAGTCGCCAAGGCAAGAATAGGGGTGGTGCGGGGTCGGGAAACGGGGATGCTTATTGTGCGGAATCCTAGGAGTTCCCGTTCTATTTGTATGTAGTTATATTCATTCTGTGGTTTGGGTCTAATGAAGTACACCCCTCATCCGTCGCCCGGCCCCATGTGGATAAATAATCATGCTTAAGACTGTATACATTAGAATAATCTACAGGGTGGCTTTTTAACCACTAGCCGAATTATTGGAGCGAGTTCTGTTCAAAATATTAACCCTTTCACCGCGAGACTTTATATCAGTTGTCGTCCCAGCGCGAGACATGGTAAATCTAACATACCTATCTACAACCAAAAACGGATATGGATACGTAAGTTATGTGCCATACGAGCATTTTTTTTTTGTCGCAAATATGTGACCTTCGCGGAATGGGCCCGATAATGTTTGTCACATATATGCGACGCTTGCGGTTAAAGTGTTAAATTACTTTCCTTAAGCAATTTACAAAAAAAACGAAAAACCGACTTCAATTTTGATAAAATTTCTATGGGATCACCTCGAAAGTATGTATACCTTCAATCAAAAAAGAATTTTCCAAAACCCCGTCTAATCTCCGTCCACTCAAGCGTTTTCGAATAATCTATGAACACACATAAAAAAAGTTTGCGACGAATTGATAACCACCTCCTCCATACAATTCAGCGCTCGGCCAAACGGAGTTTGTATGGGAGGACGAAATTTTTTTATTGATTTTCATTTACTTTCTAATAGAAAGTAGACAGTATCATGGACTGAACTTGCTCCAAAAAGGCTGGTTAGTAATAATAAGTCACCCTATACAGTAAATAAATATTTAGAATATAATATCATACTTGTTTATCCTATAGATATAGGAATGATAAGAAGAAAAAATAAACAGTTTATCTTGTAATATTTTATATATTATCATTTTTCCGCATACAAAAGAATATTTCGCAAAACAATGCTCACATCCACATTGGTATCGCGTACACACACCACTTCACACCATAAACATTTACATATAAGGCCATTAAAAAAACGCACTAAGCGTTTCCAGAAACTTTTTACTGTTGTATGGATTTTTCAATCTTTTTGAAAAAAAAGTTGCCTCTTGTAAATACATATCGAAGTCTAAGTGGTTCTGAAAACAAAGGCTGTATGTTTGTTTGTTTTTTTGGGATAATCTCCGAAACGATTGGACCGATTTGACCAGGACTTACACTGGCAGATGAAATATGCTATTATTTTATTTCAGAAAAAAATATATAAATTCAATTTAAGACCTAAAACCACGCGGACACAGCTAGTTTTGAAATGAAGCCAATCGCTAAAACCAAAAAATACTAAGGGCCAATTAGCTAATAAAAGAGTGCATCGACCTACCTAACTTTTTATTAAGCAATTTCAAAATAAGTAATACAACATACATATTTCACATGGGGGTATACAAATACAAAAAAAATGTGTAGTTATATTAAAATAGAAAAATCTTCAGTGATAATGTATACTACTACTTACAAACATGAATAAATCTTTTACATGAATAATGATAAGAACTTAAACATTTACTAAAACTATAAAAAAAAACATTATCACTGAAAGTGATATCCACTCAGCGTAAGCTGCCGATTGCCAATTAAGGCAAACAGCAGTACTGGTCTTCTGTGGAATCACAATGTTACAAACAACAGAAAGAAAGAAAAATGATTTGTCAAGCATAAATTAATATATATAGTTTGTTAACAACACACTTTCTTGACCGCTATGTTTTGCCATTGTATACAGCATACAAATATCATAAGTAGGTACGTTTGAAATGAAAAAAACAAACTCAATCACGTATGTAACTAAACAAGCTTAAATTAAATAAATTTTAAAGAAATTATATACATAACAATAAAATAAGTTGACCTACATTCATTGGGAGGTGTTGGATGTGGCCAAAACACCCCTTATTCCTTAACAAAAAGTTGATAGTTTTAGTGAAAATTAGTTTCTTTCTGCGATTATTCTCAGCAGTGGTCGTTGAGAAACTCTGGCATCGGTAACTTTAAAAAAAATTAATATATACCTACTCCACGTAATGTAAATCTTATACCTTTAAACGAGCAATTCTTGTTTATTTATTTATTTATAAATTTCTGTGATCTCGAAAACGGCTCTAACGATTTCGCTGAAAATTGGTATATGGGGGTTTTTGGAGGTAAACAATCGATCTAGATTAGTCTTATGTTTGGGAAAACGCGTGTTTTTGAGTTTTCATTCGTTTTTATTTCCACGCAGAATATGGTCGCTAATTTCATCGCGCTGGCCGCCATCTGCTTAGCTCAGCGGTTAAGGATGCTGACCGCTAGAAAGAGTGTTACGGGTTCGAATCCCACTCGGTGACTTCCTTTGTTTTTTTTATGTTCAAGTTTATATATAATTTTTTATTTTGTACTGTTTTTAGACAAGTTTAAAAAAATGTAGTTAAAGTGTTAAAGACACTTAAACCAAATTATCAAAACCAAAAAAATACGATAAAACGGACGATACAGACTAATAAACAACATTTTAATGAAGAAAACTCCGGCTAATTCTGAAAGGTCAATGACCGCCATTGACCTACTAACTTGCTCTTGCTATAGTATAGCTAGTTTGTGTGACACGATGCAAGGTTACATAAAAAGCACAACAGTAAAAAGATCTGTCGAAAAAATCTTAAATCGGTCAATATCTTTGAAATCATCATGTTAAGTGGACAAAGAACCAAACTAAAGTATATTCGACCTTGTATCTTATTATTTTTTAAATGACAAACATTGTGATAAAAACGCATTCACCTTAGAATAATAACGTTAATTTATAGTAAAATATATATTACAGGAACGAATTAGTTACGAGTAAAATAGAATTAAGTAGTTAAGTAAGTTTGTGACGGTTCTTGTATGCCTTAAATACTATGACTTATGAAATAATTTAAACTTAAAGCCTGATATATCGTTCGTTTTCGTTTTATTGGATACAACAGTTCATGTGAGGTCGGGACTTGACCGAAGCGGAGCGGTACTTAAGGGGAAGAGTATCCAGAAGTGCCACCCTAATTAAATTTTGTTTTTTTTTGTTGAAATAAACAGAAAATTAAATTTCCGAGATATCTTCAAATAATTTTATGATCAACCGTTACAATTATTACGTTAGTCTGAATTCGGTAGGCTATTTTATGCATACGGTTAGCAAAATGGTAATCAGTGTTGACAAAAAATAATATTGAAATGCAAATAAACACTCTTCGCCTTAAAAACGACCATTATCTACGTTATTTTCAGTGTTTCGTTTTTGTTTGTTTGTTTGTTAAATCTTTATTGTACATAAACACAAGACACAAAAATACAAGTTAGAAGTAGGAACAGTACAAAGGCGGACTTATCCCAGATAGGGATCTCTTCCAGTCAACCTTGAAATAAGAGGACAATTTACAACACAGGGTTCACGCAAACGTTTTTTCGCAAAAGAGACAGAAATTTGTAGCTCTATCTCTTTCTATATCAATATAGTCAAATCCATTTGGAGGTCAAAAGATCGCACAGCCCGCTTCAGTGTAGTCTCGCCCGTCACCTTTGTGCAAGCCAGCATAGCGGCTTTCAATATATTTATATTATAAAGCTAGATAATAGTACAGCACAGTTTATTAATAAGCTACAACAACAATAATAAAATATTCAACAAAACATGACTAAATAAATTGAAAATTCAATAACATCTCTAACCCACTCTCGCAACATACAAGGTAATCAAGTCCATATTTGTTCTGTGTCCATATATAAAATTTATATTACCAATAGCTAACACTTATATATAACAATTTAAAGGCAAATTACTAATTTTATGCACAAACATATTTGATATAAGTATATGTATACTCATCATATTTGTATCTTTATTTGCAGTTTATGTGGAGGTTCATCAAAAAAAATTGATATAAACACACAGTAGAAAAAAATACAAGTTTTTTACCTTGTGCATTTTTCGAAAATCAAGAAATTGAATAGTATTCATAATAAATATGAAAATTTACCACAGGTAGCAGAAGCGCACTAATTAAGTTTTTTAAACTTTTATGTACCGGGGCGCCATATTTATAACGTTGAGTCACGGAACATTCGTTTGGTGACTTAGCATTTCAAAATTGGCACTATCATTTCAATGTAGAATAACAGTTATTCTTCTTCTATATAAACATAGTTATATTGCATTGAACTGTAATTTTTATGAATACTTGCAAAATCTTTTATTTTCGAAAGTAAAAAAGCACAATGGGAAGAAAACTTGTATTTTTTTTCTCAAAATTTGTTTGCATGTTCTTTTGGACTGCATATGAAGTCTTAGATGGAACTTAAGGGTCCCCCGACCCTAGACCAAAATACAACTTTCCATACAAACGTAGTCTACGTTTTATTTCAAAACGACATGTCCGATTTGGGCAAAATTTTGTAATTTCAAAGATATTGCAATTATCTAGGTTTATATTTAGTTTCCGACAGTAAAAATATGAACTTGAAATAGAATATAGTGTTTTATATCATTTTTGACCATTAGTATGGGAAACTTCTAAATCGTTATATTTTCTTTCCAGTTCATAATTTTACTATAGGAAACCCAATATAACCCTAGATAATTGCAATTTCTTTACAATTACCAATTTTTACCGGAATCTGACATGTGGTTTCAAAATTAAACGTGTACTACGTTTGTATGGAGAAGTCTAGGGTCGCCGGACTCTTAAGCATTGTCAAGCTATATTTTAATAGCAACAAGGGAACAAAAAAAAGAAAAAGTCTGTAACATACATTGTACAGACATTGTCTACGAATTTTTTTTTTATACAAATAACTAATCATTACCCAAGATTATATTACATAAAAGAAGTATTTAGTTATGTACATAATTAATTAAATGGATTTAATTAGTGAGGTATAGATTTAGTAGTTAGTAAAATATTCTGTTACTTAAATGAAAAAGGAGATGGTTCATGTTACATGTAAAGTTGGGCCTATAAGAGATCATCATCGTCAGGTATTTTGGTCTCCACTGCAGGAGCAGGACCCTCTCTGTACTACCAGAGCCATACTTAGCCAGAGCAGCCAGAGGACTATAAGAGATATAAAAACCAGACATAAAAAATGTTTTTTAGTTTGGTTCTGTATGTACTTTTACTGGGTCTCAAATTTTAAGGGCTCAAGCGTCTTAAGACTCAGACGATGTCTTAAGACCAGTGTCGTGCGACGGTCGCCAACGGTCTCAAACAATCACGCGACAGTAGCGAACTATTGCTGGCACACTGTCGCTTGTCCATTTGAGCGTAGCCCTTAGACTTAATCTTTTGCATGCCATCGCTTGTTAACATTACTTTACCCCCGACGCCAAGTTCAGTAAAAATAGTACAATTTCGACCACTTTTGTTGTTAATGGCGTCTGTCACGCGACCGTTTTGCAACTAAAGTGTGGTCAATGACGCTCAAAAGATAAACAATCTTTACCATTTCCATGAACTAACCGCCTACACATATAAAAAAGGTTTTCACATATTTCTTATATAACTTTTCTTCTTTGGCCACATTCGTCTGATCTCATGACTCATCTCCTTTTTCAACTAAGTTTAAGGGCGACAAAGTAATTCGATAAAGTGAAAAATACCCTACTTATATGTGTTGGATATAAAAATCTGAACTTTTAAGATGTAACTGCACAATTTTGATCAACAAATAGATGGAATTTATGAACAATTTCAAGATTAATTATTTTAATGTAGGATAAATTTATCCACTTATCTTCTATATTCGAGGCCTCATCGACACAGCCCTAATAGCATATTTTTAGAAAAATCTATAAACAAAATTAACGCTAATTGTGTAAAATAGGATGACGATAAGGCTTCATTCTTACTGAAGTGGCAGCGAGCGGTAGCCCACTTTGACAGTCAAACGATATTCACCTTTATTTTCATCTCCGAAATGAATAGTATAGCTTAAAAGAGACTTGGCCGTTTGCGGAAGCGGCATTTCGTAAATATTAATCATGATGACTTCCGTGGCGTAGTGTTCCATGCTTGTCCACCACCCAGAGGTTCCGGGTTCGATCCCAGGTCAGGGCAAGTACGAAAAATGGCCTTTTTCAAATTGTCATTTATATATGTATTTGTTATAATATCTATATACAATACAATACAATACAAATACTCTTTATTGCACCATAAACAAAAGGAAATACAAAACAGAAAAAAAAATAAGACAGAATTATGATACAAAGGCGGACTTATCGCATAGCAATCTCTAATATATAATCAAATAATATAGTATCGTTGAGTTAGTATCCCATATACACAAGTCTCGAACTTACTTTGGGGATAGCTCAATCTGTGTAATTTGCCCTATATATAAATTATTATTTATTTATTAAAGGTAAATATGGTTTGACAGTGACAGTGTGATGTAGGCCGGTGCCACCTGAGATTAAATTGAGCCTTATTCTACTACTCTAATGCACCTTTGGATTAACAGCAATAACTTAAAAACATAATATTAATTCATAATTTTAATTAATTGGGAACCTAATTTAAATGCATTAAGTTGTTCAACAAGTAAGACCGGATTACATTTGGGATATACTTGTGTGTTTCCATTGTAGAGGAGCTTATAGACCGACCGCTTTAATGAGGCGCGGTTACTCGGCAAGAATAGGCATGACGAATGGAAAAATATTTTTGGTCCATCGGTTAGATTATTAAAAAATACTGTACACGTATTTTTTCTTTTCTCTGAGAAACGAAAAATGACAAAGATACAGCGCATATCAATTTCGCGTGACGTCACGGCTGGCAATTTTTACTTAAGTGTGACGCCGCAAGCCCCCACTCCGGAACTTTGACGCTTCGTATCTTTGTGAATTTTTACTTTTTTGGTAAACTGAAAAATACGGGTTCATTATTTTTGGATAATCTCAAAGACGGACTAATTACAATCATACTTCTCGGACCCTGTCGTCACCCCTATTGTATGATGCGCGTCCGCCGAGCATCCTCCGTATTGTCAGTAATTTAAACTTTGCGACCTAGTAAATAAAGTTCACATTGGAAATCACTGAACACTCGAATAAGGCGCCGCGCGTTCGCCGCACGGAGGCCGCGCGTGCAGAGAGTGCAGAAAAACCGTAAGGTCGCCGTTCCTAACACTCGCCCTGATTATGATCGTCGCGTAAAGCGATCGAAACATCTGGTCGGGTCTGATATAGGGAATAGGCGAAATTTGATTCCTTTTTACAAGCTTTTATTTAACTTGCAATGTATGTTTGTTCGGGTGGAATATTTGAACTCAATTTTCAACCAGTTATCCTCAACCGATTTAGCTGAAATTTTGTATACTTGTGTAAATCAAATGACAATACAATATTATGAAGTCAATGAGCTGTTCTGATGATGGAGCCGGGAGATATTCGAGGGAACTCAGCTATAAAACAACAAAACCTCATCGAGTAGGTCTCGTTTGATTTGTCGTGACGAGTACTTTATAGGAGACGATGCTTAGGGTCTGATCACGCAGACGGATGGTGGCCGATAGAACTCAGTTATAAAACGACCCAACACCATCGAGTTTAGGCTTATTTCATTTGTCTTGATAAGTACTTTGGCCACACAATAAAAGCTTGTACAAAAGATGTAATTTTTTCAAAAAACTTATTCAACTTCTCGCCTACCACCGCGCTTAAAGTAGTATCGCGTCTTGGGCTCTGTCTCCGAGCCGCGAGACCCAAAATGTTCTGTCTGCTTTTGGGTGATAGATGTCCCTATATCAGACAGATATATATTTCGGACTATTTTACATCAATAATCTGTTTACAATAGTGATTTTAAAATCTGTACTTTGTTTATCCCCTAATCCAGTTACACATTAACATTTGAATACATAACATATAAAATTTAGTAATATTTAACCATAATAAACCTTAAAATAATCACATAATATAATAACTTAAGCACTTTAAGCTGTAAGTGGTACTTATGTAAACTAAACCTACCTTATCTAACATTATCCTAGTAAAAGCATCTTTGGGTGTATCCGATAATTTAGCATATAAAATAAATTATCGTTTAATATATTATGTGCAACATATAACATACAGTATATGAATGATATGGTACTTCGTATTTAATTTATCAATATAATGTACTATCTAATTTATTTGTGAGTTTACGTTTTGTTTTGTTTCGCTAACGCACACAAGGCCCAATTGTTTTTAAGTGCACAGCACACCAAAACACCTGACTTTTCACACCAAAACACCTGACTATTCGGGCCAATTCACATTGAAAAGGCAGCGACTGGCAGCGTATTTTACTGTCAAAGCATAATTACCTTTATTAATGTATATATAAACGGGGCTTAGCATGAACCTTTTTTGTTTCATCTACCGGTTCGAACAGGAATTATATCCTTCATAGTCGCAGACTCCATATTAATAAATATACATTAATAATGTGTTCGCGATAGTTTGAAAAATAACATAGTTACCTTTATGTCTATCTGTGAAATTCATTGAATAGCTTGAAAAAGACTTAGCTGCTTGGGTACCGCAGGCTTTTGTTTTTCTTAAGCTATTACTGTACATGTCGTAAACAAAGGTCTATATGGTTTGATTATGAAACTGCGCTGTCAGCCGATGCCGTTTTAGTGTGAATAGGCCCTTCTAAGGCGCAAGCCACTTGCACATGGTACGAATTTCTTTCCATTCCATTCAAATTTCGAACATAAGATATCAGTTATCACACTAATATTATAAGGGCGAAAGTTAGTTTGTGTGTGTTTGTTTCTTCATGCGCAATCGGCAAGACCAATTTTGATAAAATTTGGTATGCAGGAAGCTGACACCCTTGATTAACACATAGGCTACTTTAGGCGCGCGTAACACCGCGGAGCGCAGTTTGTCACAGATCAATTCGAAATTTTTATACACCGAATGGTGGGCCACGGTCTCTGTGTGGCCAGGCCAGTGCACTCTGTAGTTTAGGTATGAAGCTAGTTACGACCAATTACGACTTATTTTAAAACATAACGTTGAAATCATATGCGCGGCGTGCAAACGAAAAGGAACTTTAGTACGCTGAAACAAGGTTTGATTTAGCAAATGTCAATTGCGTTGTTGAAATTGACACTTTATTTCAACGCATTTAATACGAAATTTGAATGCAATGGAAAGACTCCGAGTTATGTTAGACGCCAAATCCAGGACGGCTTGCGCCTCATACGAATTTCTGCATGTGTTTGACGTTTTTAACTAGACAATTAATATGCGTTAATATTGGTAATAGTGAGTCAAATTTAATCGTGCCTCAAGAACCTTTTAAACTCTCGCCTATTAGACCATTCGACGTCGAGGCTTATCGACTTACAAATAAAACATTGAAATAATGAGGTTTAAGTACATATTGGTACCAGGATGGTTTTGAAAGACACATCAACTAGAGCCTCACACACCCACAGTTCAATGTGGAACCAAGTTGACACACTATTACAATATTATTTCATTTTTAGGTATGTAGGTTGGGCTCCATATTATATTGTTGCTTCGTGACTCACCCGGACTCTTTTGGATATCTAGTAAAAACAAAACTGGCCTTACGTAAAATACTTCCATAATAATAACAGAGTTCACATCAAATAAGTATATTGAATTAACGTAAATTTAAAATCTAGACGAATCTAGGTTTAACCAATAGTTTAACAAATAAAGTAAAAACACCAGGCTAAGCCGTAAATATAATTTAAGATTTCGTTTTCAAATCACGTATTTTTGGAATGGATGATTTTAAAATGACTTATAATTATTCCTTTTGAAATGTTTTATTTGATATGACGCCTTATGGGAATATCATGTCGAATCGGGATTTCAAAAAATTTAATAATGTTAAAAATATATTTGAAAAATGATATTAAGGGTCCCCCGACCCTAGACCAAAATACAACTTTCCATACAAACGTAGTCTACGTTTTATATCAAAACGAAATGTCCGATTTGGGCAAAATTTTGTAATTTCAAAGATATTGCAATTATCTAGGTTTATATTTAGTTTCCGACAGTAAAAATATGAACTTGAAATAGAATATAGTGTTTTATATCATTTTTGACCATTAGTATGGGAAACTTCTAAATCGTTATATTTTCTTTCCAGTTCATAATTTTACTATAGGAAACCCAATATAACCCTAGATAATTGCAATTTCTTTACAATTACCAATTTTTACCGGAATCTGACATGTGGTTTCAAAATTAAACGTGTACTACGTTTGTATGGAGAAGTCTAGGGTCGCCGGACTCTTAACCTTAGAGTGTACTGATTCAATACATTACATACAACGTTGGAACGAAGTTCCTTTTCGGACGGTACGGAGATGGGATTTCACTAGGCGAAAAAATGTGTAAATTTTTTCGTCAGTCAATTTTTTGGGGTTGAATTTTTTGGGGGTTTTTAGGGGCTTGAATTTTTGTAACTTCGTTCCAACTGAGTGTTCCACGATACTCAATGATGTTAATAAATAATCTCTGTTTCTAATTATCTCTTTAAAATACTGAGAACTATGAAGTAGATAGGTGTATTAAGTAAATATATTTTAGTATTAGAGTAAAATAAAAAAGTCAACTTTGTAAAAAAAAATGGTAAATTTGTTGTTTGTTCGAAAAAAATCATTATTTCCTTAAAAGAAAAAAGAAAACAGGATTGAACAAGATACAAAATATATTTTTTCTGTTTTTTTATCTTGTTTCGATTCCTGTTTTTAAAATAAAATTGTTTAAGTACTATCATAAGTAATAAATGTATGTAACATCCATTAAAAAATGTCAAAAGTATGTAAATAAATTTAGTAAATCAAGTTTTGAAACATAAATGGTCCCAAAAGTGTACTTTAATTGTAATCACAATATAATTTTAAATGCATAAAAACTTAAATATCGAATTAGAATACCAAGACGGTATGATTAATATATACTTTTTGGTGATATGTATTTTATAATAATAAATAAGAATTATTGAAATATTAAGTATGATTGAGAGAAGATTATAATAGTGTGTATTATGATTTATACTGGCATAAAGCATTCCACAACCAAATTGTAAAGGTTTGGTAACAGACTTAGGACTCCAGCATACTTGCTACTTCTAGTTTTTCCATGTGTAAATATAATTTTTCAAAACTAAATACCGACTTCAACACCGAACTACACAACCAATTTGATAAAAAATTGCACGGGACCACCTAATAAGTGTTTTTGTTGTAAATTTTAAACAAAAAAGATTTTTTGAAATTGGTCCAGGCATCTTTGACTAATCGGAAAGCAAACATTTAAAAAATATAGCTTTATACATTAGAATTGATAATGTCCTTATTTAAAGTCGGTTAATAGTGAATCAACACTTTTGTAAGGGGCCCAAAAGTAACTTAAAAATATACAGGGTGTAACAAAATATACTAAAACAATTTTAATGTTAAATTCAGTACATGATACTTCATAACTTTTTTCGAAGAACATATATCGAAATTTAAAAAAAATTGCAAATATTTGCTAAAATAAATAAAAAAAAAGGTTTAGCAAACATTTGTAAATTTTTATAAATTAAACGGACAGTCGTACCCCACACTTAAGTCAAGTGTTATTGAAAATCCTACAAGTAGCAAGTCAACTAGTCTTCCAATCGCACTTAAATTTCACCAATAACTTAACTCAACCAGCAATTGCAGACAGATAAATAGCATTAATACTAGTCTTTAGTCTAGCCTTACCCAACTCAGCCGACCTGAACACTTCTTGACCTTTTCAAATCTTCACAACACTTCCAAGTGACCACAGTTTAGATTCACAACACCAATACAAACTTCTCAAAAATTCCGAAGACGCACTATCACTTCGCTTGATCACAGAGTTTGAAGATTAGGAATATAGATGGCGTTAGTAGCCACTTTACAACGCACACAATCACAAAAATTGATATATTTTCACACAAATATGTTACGTACTTTAATTTTTTCTTCAGAATCAGTATCAAATATTGCATATGCCTCTATAATAATCAAGCTTTTTAAGGCAGTGGCCGCAACATGGCCAATCTAAATTCAACCTTATAAGATAGTGATAAGGTTCGAAATAAATCAATAGATTGATGCGTGTCTTTCTTAGCCACAAATTTTCAGATTTTGTTCGTCGATGAAGTCTGTAGATCAGTAGCAGTCAAATATTTTAAATTGCACTTTATGTACCTTACAATAAGGTAACTTTTAAAACAACCTATAACTTGTATGTATGGAAGCTTCTTTGAAAAATATAGCATTTAGTTCTTCAAATATTAAAGCATTGTTGCGTTGTAAAAACAGGTACATAGCAGGCTATCTTTATGTATTTAACAAGCTTCTCTCTTTATAAGGCATTGGTCTATATACAACCTAAATTGAACCTTATAATTACGAGGATATTGTTCAAAATCAATTGTTCAACATCTTATTTTTTGTTCTTCAAATATTGAGGCAATAGCGTTACGTGAGGGTTGTATCCGAGAAACGGGTGTATAGCAGGCTATCCTTGTCTATTATACAACCTAAATTGAACCTTATAGCCATTGTCATAAGGTTCAAAACCAATTCCTCAATATGTGTCTAAAGGCACCGTTTCTTCAAATATTCAAAGGTTGTATCGCAGAAGGGTATAGCTGTCCTTGTCTGTCACCCAGTGACGAGGATTTCGGCGAGTGTGCGAGCGAGACAGCGCGAGTGCGGCGTGTTCGTCGGCGAGGCGACACGCCTGCTGCGTCGGCCGGACCCTATGTGTCCCTGGAAATTAAAAAGTTTAATCAGTTACTGAAACCTGAAACCTGAAAAATATGATTTTAGAGTTTCACGGTCACAATTACTGTTATTAGTATTACGGGACTTAACGATACTAATCGCGGCAAGTCCCGTAATACTAATAAAGACAAAAATAAAACTACAAAAGTTTAAAAAGGGACCCTTAGTGTGTGTTTGTCTGTCACTAGGCTGTATCTCGTGATAAAAAGACAGTTAAAATTTTCAAAATATGTATTTTTGTTGTCCGGCCCCGCACTACGCAGCGGGGCGCGGTGCAGTGTGAAAATCGCCTGTGACGACGGTCTGAACGGCGGGCGGAACCCCCGCACGCCGCACCTTCTCCGCGCGGCCCATATATAAACGGCAGCGAGAGGGTCCTCGTTCTCTTACAACTACTTTTGAAAGCCGGGCTGCTGTACACCAAAGCTGAGTGCTTCCCAATACTCTGGATCAACGAATCTCGTGGCTGCTAACTCACGAACCTTCTCTGTGACTCTTTTCAGATTAGCAAAATTGTTAAAAATTGAATTAAAAGTTTGTTATCCTTAATATTGTTTCTTTTAAATAAATCATACCGTCACACGCCTTAGTGTGATTGATGTGTGTGTGTGTGTGTAAGGGAGGGGGGGGGGGGAGGTTATTACTTTTTATTGTTGACGCGATTGGGCGTGCTGTGGTTGGACTGGTGCGAGTGTGAGCTATCGCTGATCTCCGAGCTCGAACTCCTGATGTCGCCCTCGATCTGAAAAGATATACAATTGAAATTAAACTAGTGTTCCCTCACTGTCAACTCGCGGAACCCATATCTCAGCAACCCTTGCCCTTGCTCATGTTCAAGCTTTCATAAAGCTCCGGTCAAAATTACTCAAGTTATTGTCGAACAACTGTTTGATTTCTGGCAGAGTAGAATAGGATCACTCCAAGTTGTCACGTAGATGTCGTTTAAGGCGACATAGGAAATATAAGTTAAACAAAGCAATATAGAAATTACACATCAATAAGACCTCTCCAACCCGTCTGGCCAGCGAGGAGAGTGTAGGCCAAGTCCTCTGGCTGCTCTGGCCAAGTATCACTCTAAGAGTAGCACAGACAGGGTCGTGTTCCTGCAATGGACTTAAAAGACCTACAGATGAGATGATAAAGATGATACATAAAAACGTCGGATAGTTCAAGTAGACTTCATTAACTATGGAAATTATTACACAGAAAGCTCACTTAGAACCGAAAATTATTTTCGGACGAGAAAACGTGGTTATGAATATATGATTTTGGAGTTTCACGGTTATTAGACTTACCTACTTATCTGGCAAAAAACGATATTAATCGCGGTAAGATCCGTAGTACCAAAGATAATATAATTACTAACGTAACAGATACCCAACGCCATAGAAACTTTTGGACCGGCCGTAAGTAGGCAAATTGAGTAGGCGTTTCTAGTTCCAGCAGCTCGCAGAGATGGCAGCACACAAGACTAGACAAAGCCGCGAAAGCATATTGTAAGTGTTTAAGAGTTCGTCACTAGATGGCGTTAGCGAGAAAACAAATGTTTAGGCATAAGATCCTGAGTATCTATGATAATACGCACTTTGGCTATTGTTACGTAACGTAACTCGAAATCGCGCCATACCTACAAGGGGTAGCCAAATAAGACGCCGCGCGCCGCACGAGGTCAAGGGGGGTTAAAATTAACAGATTCGGATGCAGGACACCGATGCGTCGATCATTTATGTTATGTCAAATTTAAAAACGTGTTTGAAGTAAGTGCCATTTATGAAACGCAGAGTCACAATAACGAATGTTTTTTCCATACAAAAAACCGTGCGTTTAGTGACTTTGTATTTCAAAAAATGACACCACTAACCATTCATATATACCTAACTTTAGAAATATATGGGTAGGTATTATGATAATTAATTAATCGTACGTAAAAAATTGCGAAATTATATTAAGTACCTTCTTACAAAAAAAAAAGAACCTTGTACCTCTTGCAATGTGATAGGTAGGTATGTAGGTTAGGTACTCATACGAAATCTAAATACGTATAACAAATTTATTTACCAGGCGGTTTATCTCTTTTTTGTCGGGGAAAGTGAAAAAGAGTATGGAAATCTAATAGGTAGGTACTTAGTACTACTTATATATTGAGATCAGCTTCACTTGATTTGAATATTTTTAGTTCGATGCATGTAATCTTCAAAAAACTGTGTGCTGTGTGCAGCCAATGGGAATGTCGTTTTTACTTTTATTTAATATCATCGTAATATAAAAATGGAGACCTTTGCTCATCAGTGGGACAGTAGGTACCTAAGGTTAATTTAATATATATATATATACTAGTGATCTAGTATAGCCTGTAGTTCGATTTAAATCGATCTCGACACAATACAACTAAAATAATATCTACTTATTTTTTTAATTTATTCGTAGTCGTACGATGCCACTGACTTACTTAGGTGTGTGAATGTGCCGCCGGTCGTTCCGGGCGCGACCGCGCGGCTCTATATCCAAATTTCTGCTTTAGGTAGGTACACTACACGGGGTAGGTAAGTACGTGTTTTGTTGACCCGCAACATGTCGATTCATTGAACAAGCATCTAGGTATAGCTAGGTACGTGCTCGTATATCAGGTGTTAGGGTGTTACGGTTACGGACGTTACGATTTACCTAACATCTCCAGCTATTATAATCGTTATTTAGTATTTCGGATAAGTAATTAGTTAATAGGTATAATATAAATCATATTTCGATGTTTTTATGACATGCATGATAAGATACTAAGTACCTTTAGTTTGTACGGCGCGTGCCTTTTTAACCGACATCAAAAAAGGAGGAGGTTATCAATTCGATTGTATGTTTTTTTTTGTATGTATGTGACGCGATATCTTCGGCAACCGTGGACCGATTTTGATGATTCTTTTTTTATTTGAAGCCCTTACTTCCAAGTTGGTCCCATATTAATTTTCTGAAGACACCATGAAGAACTTAGGAAATATGGAAGAAACTCCTAAAAAAAATTGGAGTCGGTTGTTTTTTTTGTTAAAAATTTAATTATTCAATGATATTATTATAATCAGCAAACAACTTGTGTGCATGTCCCCAGCGGAAAAGTGTCGAATATTAAATCTTGACTAGTATACTAGATTTAAAAGTCTCTAGATTTAAAAAATTGTTTGGCTCTGAAAAGTGCCGTTTTCGTTGGTTTGGCCCTGAAGAGGGCCGTTTCTTTTTTATCGCCATTCCGTGGCGAAAGGCCAATCTGCGTTACCGACTGGTCTACAGGGAGAACTGCAAAAATCTCAAATCTTAGGTTTCCCGTAATTATATCTTGCGGCGTCTCACGACATTAGGTACTGGGGAGCATCACCTCACCTACTGCGAACGAGTAGCCTGGCATTGTGTTATTCAGCTGGCGAATACGCGTGCCCAGTATGGTCTCGCTCAGCGCACGCCTAAAAGATAGATGTTGTCCTAAACGCCTCCTGCCGCATAGTTACTGGTACCCTGAAACCAACTCCGTTACACCATTTCTATACACTGTCTGGGATAGCTCCGCCAAGCGTACGACGTAACGTGGCTTGCGCGGAGGAGAAATCCAAACAGTTGTACCATAAGAAACACCAACTATACGGTTAGGTTACACCACCCCACGACTGAAAAGCCGGAAAAGTTTTTTTTAGGCAATCAAATATCCCAATTTGTATAGCCCCAGATACTAGGTTGGCATTGTGGAATAGTAAATATCCTCCGCTACCATCAAATCTCCCAGTTGCTGAGAAACTCCCACCGGGTGGTGACCTCCCATGGACAGTCTGGAAGTCCTTAAATAGGCTCCGGGCTGGTGTTGGAAGGTGCCATGAAAACCGAGTCAGGTGGGATTTCTCAGATAATGACCGTTGTGACTGTGGAGATGTGCAAACCAAGGCCCACCTACTCTCGTGCCTGAACTGCCCAACATCCTGTACAATAGAGGACTTAAACTCTGCGAATGACAAAGGAGTAAGTGTCGCCAAATGCTGGTCCACAACTATATAAAATCGCCATTCCGACTCGCTAAAAAGAAGAAGAAGGAGACCATACTAGATCTTTAGTCTAAAGCTGCCTTCAAATGTTTATCGATAAATGAAATTTGTGTATTCAGTAATTTTTGAGAAATTCGCCAGGGAAACGTTTCTCTGGCGGAATGTTGTCAGGGATCTAAGATTCAATTAATAAAGCAATTAATGTATCATAAGAGACAAATGTACAAATGGGCTTTGTATGTCATAAGCCTCCGAAGTTATTTGAAATTCCACTGGGGAAATGTTTAGCCACGGTTTGGAATACAGTCGTGATTTTTTACACACATTGCTATTTATTTGTTTATTACGACTGTAAAAACAGAATCCAAAAAAACACTACCACTTCCGAATAATAAATATAAACATAAAAGTAGATATTTTGGTACTAGTGGCTTAACTAAGGGATAAAGGGAAGAGGTTTGAACATCGTTTTATGTATTAAAACTGCCTCTAACATCTGGGAAAGTACGTTTGTAATAGTGTAAGTATTAAAAAAGTTACAACAAAAAATAATGTCCACTGACATCATGATTTTGATTCGGTCTATTGGACGAGTTTTATATAATACTAGCCGAAGCCCGCGACTTCGTTCGCGTGGACTTTATGTCTCTGGAAAATGCTCATCAGGCTGAACAACTTTTACTAAGGCGGCATTTTTATATCTCTTATAGTTTAGCTGGACCATTATGGTTCTGCATCAGGCGTTCCATTTTCCAAAATCATTTATACCCTATATGTTGCCCAGGCTTAATAGCTATATAACAAAAAAAGTTTCATTCAAATCCGTCCAGTATTTCCGGAGATTAGCGTGTACAAACAGACAAACAGACAAACAGACAAACAGACAAACAGACATACAGACAAACAGACAGACATTTTTTTTTAAATTCTTACTCTTTTACTTCGTCTCCATCGCCCCCAATATTTTTTTTGGAAATATATTTAATGTACAGACACACTTTTTTTACTGTTTTATTATATGTATAGATGATATGACAAGTTTTAACTAATTCCAAAGTTTAATGTATAATTCAACTATCCACATTCCAATAATTAGCTAAATCCAATTAGTAATAAAGGAAACATACTAAATAATTAGCCAAGTGCGTGTCGGGCCACGCACAGTGTAGGGTTCCGTAGTTGTAATGCCAACTTTGAATTCATGCCACTAAAAACGTCTAAAACGTATAAACATACGTATCTATTGAATTATTATGAATTTTTCCTTTTTGAGTAAATTTTATAAGTTGATCGCCTATAACTTTATAACTTTTCAATTTGTTAACCCTACTTAGCTCTGATAGTTTTCCTTTAAACTACATTATATTTACTATAGCTGTGATGTTTTCATGTGTCCATATATATAACCGTTTAGCAGATAGATGGGTGATTTAAACAAAATTTGAACCTAAATATTTCAGACACGGATCCCTAAATCGAAAAATGGTGTTCCCAAGCTCATAATATTTTTGAAAGACCTATTCAACGATACAAATAATAAATGTTGACTATACTAGATCTTTAGTGATCTATATTAGGCCTCAGACAACGCCGTAAAAGTAGCAACCTTCTGAAGGAAAAGAATCTGATTAATTTGAACCTTCGACACGAGAAGAAGAAGAGTGTAAAGCTGCCTTCAAATGTTATTAACTACCTCATCTATACATATAATAAAACAGTAAAAAAAGTGTGTCTGTACATTAAATATATTTCCAAAAAAAATATTGGGGGCGATGGAGACGTAGTAATAGAGTAAGAATTTAAAAAAAAATGTCTGTCTGTTTGTCTGTTTGTCTGTTTGTCTGTTTGTCTGTATGTCTGTTTGTCTGTTTGTACACGCTAATCTCCGGAAATACTGGACGGATTCGAATGAAACTTTTTTTATTATATAGCTATTAAGCCTGGGTAACATATAGGGTATAAATGATTTTGGAAAATGGAACGCCTGATGCAGAACCATAATGGTCCAGCTAAACTATAAGAGATATAAAAATGCCGCCTTAGTAAAAGTTGTTCAGCCTGATGAGCATTTTCCAGAGACATAAAGTCCACGCTAACGAAGTCGCGGGCTTCGGCTAGTTGTTAATAAAAAGCATTAAAATATAAAAATTATCTTATTGTGTTGTCTGGAGACAAAGTACTCGTCAAGCAAGACGAGCCCAAACTCGATGGGCTTATCTCGTTTTATTACGAAGGCTTTATGATCAATAACTTTTAATTCGTCTACGAAGCAAAGTATTTAAAATGGCAAGTAAGAGTGAAGTATAAAATTTCCCTCTAGTCAGAAACAATATAAATAACTACAAAATAATAATAGATTTTTACCGTAACTAAGACTTGTGTATGCATGCACCTGTACCTCATTTATACAGCTCTTACTTGTAATGTTCGGAATGACAGCAATTTGTTAGACCAGTTGCTTTTTTATAGCCATCCGAAATCGGTCGGATTATAATCAAGTTTTGCCGCTGAATTTTTACTATATTTATTTTATTACTTAATGAATTAAGCTAATTATTGGAATATGAATAGTTGATTTAATACATTAACGATTAAAATTAGTTACAACTTGATACATAACATAAAGGTCGTCCAATAGACCAATTCAAAATTATGATATTTATTGTATCTTTTTTAGTACTTACTCTAATACAAACATACTTTCCCAGATATTGGAGATAGTTTTAATAAATAAATCGGCGTTTAAACCTTTTCCCTAGGTCTCTTAGTTAACTAACTACTACTAGAACCAAGATACCTACTTTATGTTTATATTTATTATTCGTAAGTGGTTATGTTTTTTGGATTCTGTTTTGACAAACGTTATATACAAATTAATAGCAATGTGTGTAAAAAATCAAGACTGTACTCCAAACCGTTTATGATATCCAGAAAAAGTCCAAACATTTCCCCTTAATTTTAAATAACTTCGGAGGCCTATGAAATACAAAGTCTATTTGTGCATAAACATTTGTCTCTTATAGTACACTAAGTGATCTAATGAAATTTTGGATCCCTGACAAAATTCCGCCACGGACACGTTTCCCTGGCGAAATAGGTTTTTAACGAATTTCTCATAAAATACTGAATACAATAATTTCATTTATCGATAAATATTTTGAAGGCAGCTTTACACTTAAGACCTAGTCTATTCAACATTTATTAGGTATTCGACATTCAGTAAACATCTGTTGTTGTTACTCGCTCCTAAATAAATCTACATTGCGGTCAAATAAGGTACAAGCAACTTACAACTAACATTGACCTCTAAATTAGTGAGGTATTTACGGGGTGAACATATATTGGAGGACCGAACCACAGACTGAAGTGCAAAACAAACAAAACGAAATTTACGCCGTTGAACAGGTTAGAAAAGCAACATCTTACAATTGTGACATTTGACAATTCGAAATACTAACCTACCTACCTAACCGGCGTGATCATAGACTACAGATCCCGATACCGCTGGTGTTGCCAGCGCTACACTGGTACTACCAACTGATAACCATGGTAGAATAAAATAAGGTATTCTCTCTCCGTGACAGCTGATGACGTAGGAAGAACTTGACTACGTCATCAGTGTAATATGTTGCCTCTGTGTGAAATTGAATTACCCGAGCGTAATGCATTTTTGAACTTTATATACCAATTTCAAATTAATAATCCATTTTATCAATTTATAAAATTTTGAATTGATGAATGACGCGAGAATCGCGAGATTCTTAATAGCTAAGTTACTTAACATTTTATTTAATATTAATGAACTAATTGAGAAAGTCCTTAAATTTACTGAAAAGAACAATCAGTGGCAACACTTTCGTGACGTAGTCAAGTTCGTTTTCGGACAGAGAATACCTTATTTTATTCTACCATGCTGATAACTAGTGTTGCCAATCCTAAGCTAGTGTTGCCAATCCTAAGCTGGTGTTGCCAATCCTAAACCAGTTGCCCGAAATATGGGAAAAGAAATGGACAAAAATTTTTGGCAAATAATTAAGGAGGAAATGGCAGCGCAAACAAAGGAAATAACCGAAGCAGTTACCAAAAATGTCTCTGAGAATATTAACGAAAAACTAACTGCCCTTATAGAAGAAAACAATACTCTAAAAACTGAAGTCAAGACCCTACATGGCAAAATTAAGTCAATGGAAGAACTCAAAAAGAAAAACAACATAATTTTCTTTGGCGTAAATGAGGAGCAACGCAGCGAGTCCCCAATCGGAACTATTATAAAAGTGCTTGAAAAGGACATGAATATTCACGTGAACCCAAACGAAATAAATAATGCCTATCGACTAGGGCAAAAGAAAGACAAAAAACCGCGCCCTATTCTGGTGACTTTTGTAACAACCTGGAGAAGAAATGAAGTGCTCAAGAACAAAAAGAGACTTGACTCCAATATCTACATAAAGGAGGACCTCAGCAGAGAAATTTTGGAGAAGAGGAAGCAACTTCTGCCTCAACTAAAGGAAGAACGAGCAAAGGGTAACATTTGCTTCTTCGTCAAGGATAAAATAGTCATCAAGGAACCGAAAGAAGGAAAAGGAGACAAAAGGAAGAGAGAATGCATCAGCTCTCCAAGCAAATCTCCAAGTAATCCATCTACTCCAGCTCCAAGGAAGATCAACAAAACAAATATGCTAGACTACGTGGCACGAGGAAGATCTACATCACTGTCATTGCCTTCAACATCAAAAAACGGACAATAGACACCGACAACGGAATAACCAACACAACCAACAAAAAGTACACAAAAGAAACATTTAAAACAATCACCCCAAGACGGCTGGTCACCGCGGGGAAAAGCGACCACTACCCTCCAAGTAATACCTCCTTTCCTCAACTAAATATTTATGCAAACAAGAAACAACAAAATATCAAATATATACATATAGCTACATATAACACCCTCTCATTAAGGACTGAAGAGAGTCTACAAGAACTCTTATATGCAATAAAAGATATTAAGTGGGATATCATCGGCCTGTGTGAAGTAAGAAGGATTGGGGAAGCTATTGAAGAACACAGTCGATTCATATTATACCATAAAGGTGAAACTCCAGGACAATATGGAGTAGGATTCTTAATTAAGAAAGAACTCAAGAGCTCTATTATAGAAATAATAGGTATATCAGAAAGAATCGCTATATTGAATATAAGGATCCCTCCTGGCAAAGAAATTTGGTCTGTAGTACAAATATACTCACCAACTGAGCAATCAACTACTTCTGAAATAAACCTATTTTACTCAACCCTTAACACCGCCTTAAAGGAACACACACATAAAAACTGCATTGTAATGGGCGATTTTAATGCACGAGTTGGAACGCCACGAAATGGAGAAGATGTCGTATTAGGTCCTCACAGTAGTGGAAAAAGAACAAGAAACGGACAAAAGCTGATGGAAATGGCTTTTGAAAACAACTTAAAAATAATGAATAGCGTTTTCAAAAAAAGACCTGCCACAAGATGGACTTGGGTATCGCCGGGTGCCCGGTACAGAAACGAAATAGATTACTTTCTAACGAACAGACCCAAATCATTTGATGATTGTGGCACCATCGTTAACTTAAATTTCAATAGTAATCATAGAATGCTTAGAGCGCGTCTGAACACATCATCTGCCTTAAAGTTAAGTCGACCCTTTAAAGCTAAACCATCAATATTAAACAACAAAGCAAGCATAGCCAAAATCAAAGAAAATCTCAGCTCTGTGACGGAAGCATCTATTGAACACTTGGACACTCAACAGAAATACGACACAATACATGAAATCCTAACAGCAAGAGCGGAAATAAACACTAAAGACAAATCACAAGAAAAAGTATTTATATCAGAAAAAGCAAAAGAACTCCTAGAGACAAGGTCCAATTTAATTAATATGACAAACAAAACTAAAACTATCAGAGAACAAATACAAAAAATAAGTAAAGATATAAAGGGCCAAATGAGGAAAGATAGACAACATTTTAGACATAAGACTTTTGAAAAACACATCAGCAATACTGGAGGTATAAAAAAGGCACTTAAGTTTTTATCTGACAAAACAAACTGGGTAGCCAATATGAAAGATAGATTTTGCAAGATAAAGACAAAAAGATCTGATATACTATCAATAGCCACAAATTTCTACGAAAACCTCTATTCCAGCAAGAACCAAATAGCCAATACTGACCTAAAGAACGTTGATACTGTACCACCTATACTAGCAGAAGAAATAAAAAAGGCGATTGAAACACAGAAGACAGATAAAGCACCTGGCCCAGATGGAATTAACATTGAATTGCTTTTAGACTGCAAAAAAGAGATTGTTCCATTACTAAAATACATTTTCAATGATGTATTACATACAGAAATAATTCCAGCACAATGGACCACGTCAACGATTATTCTTCTCCACAAAAAGGGCGAAAAGGGAGAAATAAACAACTACAGACCAATTAGCCTAATGTCCATTATCTACAAAGTTTTCGCGAAAATAATTTTATGGCGAATGACTAGAACTTTAGATGAAAATCAGCCCAAAGAGCAGGCGGGCTTTAGGGCAGGTTATTCAACATTAGACCATATACATGCCGTAAGACAAATCTTTGAAAAAAATAAAGAATTTAATGTACCATTTTACTGCTGCTTCATCGACTACAACAAGGCATTTGACTCAATAGAGCACGAAAATATTTGGCATTGTCTAAAGAATCAAGGAATCGAACACAAGTACATTAGAATTTTAAGAAATATATATACAAATAGTACAGCCAAAATAAAACTGGAAAAAGAAGGGAAGGAAATAAAAATAAATAGAGGTGTACGCCAAGGAGATCCACTATCACCAAAACTATTCACAGCCGTACTAGAAGAAATCTTTCATAATTTCAAATGGGACCAATACGGACTTAACATAAACGGGGAAAAACTAACGCATCTACGATTCGCTGACGACATCATATTATTCGCCACAACAAAAGAACAGCTTCAAAACATGCTCAGAGACCTAGAAAGAGAGAGCCTCAAGGTAGGTCTAACCATGAATGCTTCTAAAACTAAAGCTATGACAAACGCATCGGAAGACACTATCATTATAAACGGCGAACCAATTGAATATGTGAAAGAGTACACCTACCTAGGCCAACAAATTTCAGTCGCCGATATAATGTCAAAAGAAATAGATACAAGAATCGGGAAAGCATGGAAATGTTACTGGGGGCTAAAGGAAATCATGAAGAACAAAGAAACTAAGATGACTATCAAAACAAAGCTATACAACACCTGTATTCTTCCCGTATTAACATACGGATGTCAGACTTGGGCTCTCACTAAAATGCAATACAACAAACTAAACACTTGCCAGACAGCAATGGAAAGAAGCATGCTCAATATAAGGAAGTCTGATAGAATAAGAAACAAAATTATCAGGAAACGCACGAGAATTGAAGATGTAATAGTAAGAACAAGAAAACTGAAATGGAAATGGACGGGACATATAATAAGAGGCATTGAAAAGTGGAACAAAAACATAATATTTTGGTACCCAAGAAATGGTAAAAGGAAACGAGGTTACCAATTTCGAAGATGGACAGACGAAATAAAGACCATAGCAGGAAAAACATGGACTAGAAAAGCGTTAAACAGAACAGAATGGAAAGAAATGGAGGAGGCCTTTGCCAAGGTTGGGCAAACAGACCAGGTTGTTGGTGTCACCGACTCGTCAGAGTCGTTAGTATAAGTAGAAAATAATGTAAAAAAATATTAATAAGTGTCTGAATAAAGGCTTATATTATTATTATTATTATTAGGTATTCGACACTTTTCGGCGGGGGTAATGCACACCAAACTTCGCGCAAGCTCATAAATTCGGTTCTGCGCTGTTTAAATTTAGGTAGGTACTTAAGAGTCCGGCGAACCTAAACTTCTCCATACAAACGTAGTACACGTTTAATTTTGAAACCACATGTCAGATTCCGGTAAAAATTGGTAATTGTAAAGAAATTGCAATTATCTAGGGTTATATTGGGTTTCCTATAGTAAAATTATGAACTGGAAAGAAAATATAACGATTTAGAAGTTTCCCATACTAATGGTCAAAAATGATATAAAACACTATATTCTATTTCAAGTTCATATTTTTACCGTCGGAAACTTAATATAAACCTAGATAATTGCAATATCTTTGAAATTACAAAATTTTGCCCAAATCGGACATGTCGTTTTGAAATAAAACGTAGACTACGTTTGTATGGAAAGTTGTATTTTGGTCTAGGGTCGGGGGACCCTTAATCAAATTATTTGCTTGCCGAATATTCTAATTTGGTGAGGTACCATGAATGTCGTAGAAGATACAAGGTAAAGTAAATAATATAATAAAATAAATATAATCCAAACTAAAATATTTAAGAAATACTTATCTAAAAATTATTGATTTGTATGATTTTATACTTGTACCTACCAAATCTTTTGCTCGTATATTTATAAATTTCTATGATCTCGAAAACGGCTCTAACGATTTCGCTGAAAATTAGTATATGGGGGTAAACAATCGATCTAGATTAGTCTTATGTTCTCAGACCAAATAAAATATTTTTAGGAAAACGCGTGTTTTCGAGTTTCCATGCGTTTTTCTTTCCACGCAGAATATGGTCGCTAATTTCGTCACATCGGGTGCCATTCGCTTAGCTCAGCGGCTAATGATGCTGACCCACAGACATAGATGCTGACCGCTAACGAAAGTGTTATGGTTTCGAATCCCACTCGGTGACTTACTTTTGTTTTTTTTTTATGTTCAAGTTTATATATAATTTTTTATTTTGTACTGTTTTTAGACAAGTTTAAAGAAATTTAGTTAATGTTTGAGATGTAACCGACCGAACAAAGCTCGATCACCCAGGTACTGTTAATTAAATATTTAAAACATTATTACAATATATTATAATAGTTATTATTAGTATAATCTATTCTTACGGACGAGTTAGTAAGCTTTATAGTAAAGACGGTGCTGCCATCAATAATAGGTAGTCCCACATAAAACCTTAAAGCACACAAAGTGCCATCTAGTGACATAATTAAAAACCAAAAATTGTGCTTTATGACAAATATTTCTGAATTTCGTGAAATAGACAAAGAAAGTGCAAAAAAAATATTTATTGCAGCTCATAAAAATCATATTTAATTAGTTAGATTACTACTTTGTTCAAATAATGGTAATAAAAGATTTTAATGTTTTCCGTGGTTTTAATCGATACCTACTGCGCCATCTAGTGAGGACGGAAGGATAATAATTACGTTTCTATGGCGATGGGTAGGCGTGGTAGTACTAATAACAGTAAACGTGGTTATGCTCGTTCAAAACTGCCGCGTGACCCCGATGAACTCCGGCCGGCCAGCGGCGACGGTACTACTAATTGATCTCACGATTTTACCTTTTTTGTTTGTGATCTTTTATTTTCACTAGCTAATTAGGTTCTACTAACGATCCTTATAAAGTTGACTTCGGCTCCAAAACAAGTATATGTATTTTGCGCCCCTGAAACTGCCGCCCGGGACAAGTGCCGCGGTTTCGTGTGTGCTTGTTTGTTTGTTTTAACTCTTAATTGCACAAGAAATAAACAACAGTGTGTGTGGGGGGGGGGGGGGGTGTTACCTGTCCAGCGTTGATGGATTTATACGCGACTTGCAGGATGAGCCACGTCCACACGAAATGCAGGCAAAGCAGGAGGCACAGCAGCGAGTTGAAGATGTAGTACGCAGCGAACATCGGCAGCAGCATCGGCGCCCGGATTAGCGTACTGAAATCAACAAGAGATTACAATACAAATGAACAAGTCAAAACAAGTTTCGCATGACATCATATAATGCGGCATCCATTATTTACCATTGTGTCTGGTATCAGAAATCAGGAAATTCGTGGAACAAAAGTCACTGATATAATATAGGCAGTGGGCGGGACACATAGCGCGACTAACCGATGGGGTAGAAAGGTTCTCGAATGGCGACCGCGTACTGGCAAGCGAAGCGTAGGGCACCCACTTACAAGGTGGTCAGATGACCTGACCAGGGTCGCTGGAAAGCGCTGGATGCAGGCCGCTCTTGATCGGTCATTTTGGAAATCTTTGGGTGAGGCCTATGTCCAACAGTGGACATCATGCGGCTGAAATGATGATGATGATGTGTCTGGTATTGGCGGATCTCAACAGATAAAAAAAAACTCACCTCCAAATAATATAGAAGGGATATATTCCCAAGCGCGTGATGAACCACAAAACTGTAAACACAGCGAATATGGCGTCGCAGAGTTTTTGGTAGTTGGCGTACTTAGCTGCTTTCGCCGCCTGAAACACGTCATAGAAATAATTAATAATGGCATCCGATTAATATAACAAGTTCTTTAATATTCCAAGTCTACCCGTGGATGTCGTAGAACGCCAGAACAAAGTTTATAAACATCTTAAGACCTCTCCAACGCAGCCTGCGTAGAGAGTGTAGGTCTCTGGCTGCTTTAAACAAATATGGCTTTGTAGTACGAAGAGGGTCGTGCTCCTGCAGTGGAGACAAAAAGACCTGATGATGATAGTATTTCAAGTCTTTGCGTGGATGTCGTTGAAGGCGACTTAGGAAATAAAAGCTAAACAAAGCTTATAAACATCTTGAGACCTCTCCGACTCAGCTAGCGTGGAGAGTGTAGGCCAAATCCTCTAGCTGCTATGGCCAAATACGGCTCTGGTAGTACAGAGAGGGTCTCGCAGTGCTCCTGCAGTGGAGACTAAACTAAAAAGACCTGACGATGATGATGATGATTAATATGGATATTTATTGTTTTTACGCCAAAATGGCTAAACCGATTGAATTGAAAATTTGCATAACTTTATTACCTATATACATAAACACATGGGATAGTTAGTATTGCAGTGAAATTTTAATTTCCCATAAGTTTTTCTACACATTTTCAACTTCGTTCTGCAGACCTATGGTTAACGTATGGGAGAGAACGCTCTTAGCGTTAATCCGCCAATTGTTTGTGGATCAATAAAGTTTTTATAAATAATGTGCGATGACGAGGACGAATATCTGCATCTTGCTACACTCACCTCCAGAGATATATCGGCGCAGTCATGTGAAAGTAGAACTTGATTGCCGGGTGCCGACTCGATGCAAGTTGAACGCCCAACTAAACAACAGCGCGATGTGGTGGACTAACATCTGTCTCATCATCATCATCAATCATCTTGCAGGTGTGAAGGTACACTCACCTCCAGAGCTATATCGGGGCAGTCGAGCGACATCTGTATCTTGCAGGTGTGAAGGTACACTCACCTGCAGAGCTATATTGGCGCAGTCGAGCGACATCTGTATCTTGCAGGTGTGAAGGTACACTCACCTGCAGAGCTATATTGGCCCAGTCGAGCGACATCTGTATCTTGCAGGTGTGAAGGTACACTCACCTTCAGAGCTATATCGGGGCAGTCGAGCGGCATCTGTCTTGCAGGTGTGAAGGTACACTCACCTGCAGAGCTATATTGGCGCAGTCGAGCGACATCTGTATCTTGCAGGTGTGAAGGTACACTGACCTGCAGAGCTATATCGGGGCAGTCGAGCGGCATCTGTCTTGCAGGTGTGAAGGTACACTCACCTGCAGAGCTATATTGGCGCAGTCGAGCGACATCTGTATCTTGCAGGTGTGAAGGTACACCGACCTGCAGAGCTATATTGGCGCAGTCGAGCGACATCTGTATCTTGCAGGTGTGAAGGTACACTCACCTCCAGAGCTATATCGGGGTAGTCGAGCGACATCTGTATCTTGCAGGTGTGAAGGTACACTGACCTGCAGAGCTATATCGGCGCAGTCGTGCGACATCTGTATCTTGCAGATGTGAAGGTACACTCACTAGAGTGACGACTCGATGCAAGTTGTACACCTCGATGCAAGCTGAACGACAGCAGTATCTTGCAGATGTGAAGGTACACTCACCTCCAGAGCTATGTCGGCGCAGTCATGCGAGAGCAGCACAAGAGTGCCGACGCGATGCAAGTTGCACACCCAACTGAACGACAGCAGCGCAATGGCAGCGATGTGGTGGACGAACATCTGCCAGAAGTCCTTGCGGCGCACGTCCATGAACTGAGTGAAGGTCAGCGACCAGTAGAACGCTGAGGAGATCATGTAGTACCACCATATGTCCATCGTTATGCCCTGGAACAAATACGGGTAGATTTTTTAATGAATATATAACCTTTAAGCAATAAATTGAGTAGGTGACTGGGTCAAAAATAAACCATGCTGTCATCATCATCATCATTTCAGCCGCATAACGTCCACAACTGGACATAGGCCTTTCCCAAAGATTTCCAAAATGACCCATCAAGAGCGGCCTGCATCCAGCGCTTTCTAGCGACCCTATATAGTGATAAAGTCCAGCGGATTAGCTCGCTAAAGTGTCAGTGGGCGAGACACATAGCGCGACAAACCGATGCGATGGCCAATGGGGCAAAAAGGTTCTCGAATGGCGACTTCGTTATGACTAGCGAAGCTTAGGACACCCACCTACAAGGTGGTCAGATGACCTGACTAGGGTCGCTGAAAGTCATGCGGTACAATTTATAAGATAAAAACGTCAAAGTAGTCAAAAAATATGTCAAGTATAACAATTTTAGGAGTTAAGTTGATATATTTATTTTTATTTTATTTCATCATACTTTTCAACACACTTGCTCATAAAGTGGCTCTATGGTCACCGCAATTAGGCACATAATGACAACCATAATCAAACTGTGACTTTTTCATTGCTATAACTCACTAGTGAGTTACAGATTTTTTTTTTAAATTTTGTTGGTTGATTTGGTTTGTTCTTATTAAAAAAGTTTTTGTTAAAAAAAAAGATCGTGTTCAATAGAACAAACAAATTAACGTTCCTTTTGCTTGCTCATTTCATGCAACTTCTTATTTAAATAGATAATTTTAACTCCTACGTGTTTAATAAGTAAAACTTTCACTCAAATATAACTTGTTTTCTCTGTAATAAAAGAAAACTTTAAATTCCCCATTTTGTACTTGGCAGAATAGGTGCAAATCCTATGCGCGGAAAATAAAAAAAAAAACCTCATCTCTTTAGTCTGTGGCCGATCGCAATGCGCGCGCATACGAAAACTTGATTCATTTTTACCGCCATAGCGAAACATTTTTCACAACTCGTTTTCACTGTTGAAATTATAGTTATTTATTCATTAAAATGTCTACAAGTACTAGTTACGAAGAAAATGATTTATGTTGTACACCGCCCGATATAAGATGTGAAGCCCTTAACGTTATAGAAAGTTTACTACCTGAAAACTCCAAGGAAAAATATCTATTAGCGTACCAAAATTTCATAAAATGGCAAAACAGTAAAAATACGCATTCTTTTTCATAAAAAAGTGTTCATGGAGTACTTTAAATAATTATCTTCTAAGTACAAACCTAGCTCTTTGTGGTGTTTATACTTAATGTTAAAAAGTACAGTCCGAACAAAGAATGGAGTGGACCTAAAAACATACTTTCATTTGTCAGCCTAAAGAGACTATCCGAATTGACCGATGGATTTAGAAGCAAGAAATCAAAGGTTTTATCGTCTGACGATATTGAAAAATTTATAAAAGATTCTTACTGACGAAACACCAAGTACATCCAATGATTGGATTTCACCTACCTACACGAATAATGAGCCACCTCAAATTACAATAGAACATGAAAGTATTTCAATAAATAATCTATCGATGAGACCACTATGCCATCAAAAACAGTTAATTATAATTTTACTAACTGCACATTTACTAATTGTTTCTTTAAATAAACTTTTTATCTACTAAATAAAATGAGTTTTTATTGTTATTTTATTCACAAGTGTGTTGAAAAACGTCGTATGATACACGTGTGTATTGATGATTACCGTCCTTGGCTCTCTTAAGACCCTCGCCTACGGCTCGGGTCTCAATGGCGCCACGGCGGTAATCACCAATGTTACACACTAGTACCATAATGTACTATTATTGTTCCAAAGTACAAATATACTTTTAACAAATGGCGGACTTAATGCTAAAAGCATCATCAAGCAGATATGTGTTAGGAAACTATTCATTGATCATATAAAATTTCAACATAATTTTAGGTTTATTATAATTTAAAATTATGCTTTATAAATATTCACAACTACAAAAATTTGAATACGCATACAATAACAATAATATGACACTACCTTGGGATGACTCGGTGAAATCGTAAGATAAGATCAAGGATATCAGAAAAACCGTCAAGTGCGAGTACGACTAGCATGATGGGTTCCTTAGAATGGAGCAGTTTTTTGATTAAATACAACAATTACTGAAATAAGTTTATTTGCCAGGCAAATTAAATAACCGGTCAAATGCGAGTCGGACTTGCGCACGAAGGGTTCCGTGTCTATAAAAAATCACTGTTGTATGGGAGCCTCCTTAATTATTTATTTGACCGAGCGAGCTAAGCGAGTGAGGTCTCTAAATCGAGTTGGGGGCGAAAACACATTGTATGTATGTATGTATGTATGTATGTATGTATGTATGTATGTATGTATGTATGTATGTATGTATGTATGTATGTATGTATGTATGTATGTATGTATGTATGTATGTATGTATGTATGTATGTATGTAAATATGTATGTAAATATGTATGTATGTATGTATGTATGTTTGTACCGCAATAGCAGCCGAACCGATGGTTTGATGTTGATGAAACTTGGTAGGCATGTAGGAAACATCAATAGAATGTTTAAGTTCGTTGGGCATCAAAATCGGTTCAGTAGTTTTTGAAATTTTAATAAAAATGTCCGCGATTATGTAGCAAACGAAACCATAGCGCGTTCTAACTTTGGATACCGCCATCTAGGGGTTATTTAGGAAACTGAATTGCGAAAAATAATCGCGAGGTCTAAGTTCGCGGCGAACTACTAGTTATTTTAATTTAATTATTTATTTTAAAGTGAATATGCAACTGAATATTCTGTGAATATTTCAAGCGTCTTCCTTATTGCTGTCGTAAACAGAACGAGATAGATTTTTTTGGGTTCCGTAGCCAAACGGCAAAAAACGGAACCCTAATGGATTCGTCATGTCTGTCTGTATGTCTGTCCGTCCGTATGTCACTTACCTTTTATTCAATCAACTCAAATATTTTTATTTGAGTTGATTGCATGAAAGGTAACTTGCTGCTACTAAACCCTTCATTGGCGAGTCCGACTCGCACTTGGCCGCTTTTTTATTGTAGTTTAAGGGGTGTTGGCTGACTGGTCTGTGAGAGGTCGATTGATAAAATATTCATATTGATAAGTTATCAGTGAGTAATAAATAACCTATGATTTAGATGTTGATCACAGAAAAAAAGGAAGACCATTTATGAGTTCTGTGAATCAGGGGTGACGACAGGGTCAGAAAAGTATGATTGTAATTAGTCCTTCTTCTAAATTATCCAAAAATTATGGACCAATATTTTTCAGTTTATCAAAAAAGTAAAAATTCACAAGATACGGAGCATCAAAGTTCCGGAGTGGGGGCTTGCGACGTCACCGGTAAGTAAAAATCGTACATAGCTCGTCATGCGAAATTTCAACGCGTTGTATTTTCGTCAATTTTTGTTTCTCAGAGAAAAGAAAAATGGCGTATATATACAATTTTTTTTAATAATCTAACCGATGGGCCAAAAATAATTTTCCATTCGTCACACCTATTGGTGGGTTAAATTGAATAAGAATAAGCGGCGACTTTGTCGTACAAAAATAAATCCCATCAAAAACAATACTTGTCAAAAAAACCAAGTCTCGCAACTCAGTTGTTCTGCGGTAAAAAGTTGTGAGATCCATGTAATACCAAGTCGGTTATTAATTTATTCAGTCTCTACTTAAGCGACTTTCTGTCTTAATACGTCCAGTCTCTAAGACCACGATCGTGGTCCATAACAATTGAAAATCAATTGTGTCTGGAATCTCCGTACTCGAAGCATTAAGTTGTTACGTAATAATTAACAGCATCTTATAGTGACGCATATCAATATTAAAATTCTTTAATGTTTTATATAAATATATCGAGACTTGGCCATCGCACTAAATAATTGAATTTACATGTGTTTTCAGGCGATTAAATTTACACGTGTTTTCAGGCGATGGCCAAGTCTCAATATATTTATATAAAACATTAAAGAATTTTAATATTGATATGCGTCACTATAAGATGCTGTTAATTATTACGTAACAACTTAATGCTTCGAGTACGGAGATTCCAGACACAATTGATTTTCAATTGTTATGGACCACGATCGTGGTCTTAGAGACTGGACGTATTAAGACAGAAAGTCGCTTAAGTAGAGACTGAATAAATTAATAACCGACTTGGTATTACATGGATCTCACAACTTTTTACCGCAGAACAACTGAGTTGCGAGACTTGGTTTTTTTGACAAGTATTGTTTTTGATGGGATCTCATTTCTTTTTGTATTTTGTAGACAGTTCTACTTTTTTCCTTTTCGGTACCTTCTACTTATTGTATATATGTATATCGCACCGCGCAGCGCGTAGTAACGGCCCGCGCTCACTCGCTAGCATCGCAGCGCGTGGTATAATTATTAATTTACAACCTTACGCACTCGTAATAAGTACGAATACGCACGTAGGTACGTTTTTTGCATTAAATAATTTAATTTACACGTGTTTTCATGACGGGAATACCCATTTTTTGCTCGATTTGGCAGGGGCACTACCATGCGCCTATATTTATATGGGACTAGCTTAAACCCGCGGCTTCGCACGCAATAATAATAACTGCCGTAAAATATCGTTACGAATAAAGCCAATATTGAAAAATTTAACTGAAGACTTGGCTGTATGGGCTTAATTTTCTTTGCGGTCTTTTCCAGATTTTTTAGTTTTTCCTTGATTCATACACCAAACACTACTTATATTCCAAATTTGAAGCTTCTAGGTCTGCTAGAAGTGCCTTAGAATTTTGATGATCGGTGAGTCAGTGAGTGACAAAATTAAGAAATTTGACCCGTTATAATACTTAAAATACTGGTTCAAATTGAATGAAATTTGAAATATACCGTGTCTTTACAATGCCTGCATGGTTACTGAAAATTTCAGTCTTCTAGTTTTATCCACAACGAAGTTACAGGGGGTCGAAAATGGTCTGAATTGCTTCGAGAAAAGGATGGTACGGCCGTGACGCTTTTTTGCTCGACTTGGTGGGGGCACTGCCGTGCCCCCAGATTTCAAAATATTAAAAAAAAAACATTTTTAAAACAAATTTTCTGACAATTTGATCTCATCATCATCATCCTCCCGTATTTCCGGTTGCATCCTCAGCGGTAATGCTTTAGAGTCCGGGGTCCGCTACCTAACCAAGGAGATTTGACGAGATTACTGGTTTTTTCACAGAGCGTCTGCCGTCTGATCTCAGCTCAAAGGGTAGACTAGAACCAATCCTTGTTTAGGTTTGAGCAAACTCTAGATGGCGTACGGGACCCACTGCTGTTTATACATCCGAAACACGGAATCATCTTTCTTTTTCGTATAATCATCAAATCAGCAACGGTGATTCAAGCCTTCAATATCCTAACCAGACTGGAAACAACTTTTCACAAATGCTTCCCAGTGGAATTCGAACCTACGACCTCTGGATCACAAGGCGAACGCCTTGACTGGGCCACGGAGGCAGACAATTTAATATGAATATCACGAATTCTTTCTAACCACATTCATTTAAACTATTCAAATAGACCGCGTCATAATAGTTTTATAGCTTTTTAATTGACCCTAGTTAGACCATCGCATGAGCATCGCATTCCTCCGTGACAGCGGCCCATCAGGCGACCCTTTACCATAGAATTGATATTAGTACATACTAACCTCCTATGTCTAACACGCAATGATATAATTTTTCAAAACTAAAAGCAGACTTCACCAAAACCTACACAACCGATATTGATAAAATTTCTAGGCGACCATCATAGAAATTTTAATTTCAAACAAAAAATAATTTTCCAAATCGGTACAGGCATCTTTGAATAATCGGTAAACAAGATACGAACTTAAATAAAATACCCAATGAATAAGTGGGGATAAACGTCAGTTGCCGTGAGGTTTCCGGCAGAGTAGAATAGAGACACTCCAAGTCCTCCCGTAGATGTCGTAGAAGGCGACTTAGGAAATACAAGCTGAAAGCTTACAAACATCAATGAGACCTCTCCAACCCGTCTGGCCAGCGCGGAGAGTGTAGGCCAAGTCCCCTGTCTGCTATGGCCAAGTATGCCTTTGGTAGTACAGAGAGGGTCGTGCTCCTGCAATGGAGACAAAAAGACCTGATGATGAAACGTCAGTTGATTTTAGACGGCAGAATCATAACCGGCCGACTCGGCTCAGTCAGTAAAGTTGTGTGAAGTGAAGACCGGCGCAGCGGACAGTTTAGACGTTGACAGACTCATGGTAGGCTCGTGTCGCGTCTCCCCCGATGTGGTTCCTATCTTGTCGCGATGGGGGGGCTCAGTACCTGCGGTTGCCTCGGCCGCAGGGAAGCTAAGAGGAACCCATTGCCCGGGTTGAGGCTTAGGCCTCCCCGGAATGGCCTGGAATGGCCTGGCTGTGAGGGAAGGGGGTGACTACGACCCCCCTTCCATCACAGCCGTAGTAGGGGTCGCGGAGGAAGAGGTGTGTCGGTGTGTCGTTGCCGCTCGCCCTATCCTCCGCGACCAAGCGCGGCCGTGGCGCTTGGCACGGCATCGGTGGGGCCGCAGGGGAAGAAGTGTCGGTGTTACGTTGCCGCTCTCCCTATCCCCTGCGGCCGGCTGTGTGGGCCCCGGTCGCCGTCAGGTTGACTGGGGCAGGGTCTGCTTTCGCAGGCCCCAAATTATGAGGGCTGGTTGGACGGTGGAAACGGGATTCCATCGTCCAACGGACAGCCCTCCGGAGTGGAAGGCAGGCGCGTGTGCGTGTCAGCGCGCCTGTCCTTTGGGCCAAGAGGCCAAGGCGGCGGTTGCTCCGGCCCCTCTGATTCAGCAGAGGGTGCCGTGAGGCCGTTGGCGAGCCGGGGCCGCTTAAGTAGCGGCCGGCCGCGCCGGGGCTGTGGAGCATGAAGAAGCACACGGTCCCGGCCGATAGCGGCTGAGAGGTGACACCGCGGAGTTTTTAGTGGTAACACCACATAACCTTACCGGTGTCCCGTAACCGGTAAGGTATCCGAAGGCATTTTCTCCGCGTCAAAAAAAAAAAAAGCCTCGTGTCGCGTGTTTGAATTTCACTGTTTGACGGAGAATTTCACTGTTTGACGGTGTGTGAGAGATTAATACTTAATTAAAACCAAAGGATTGGCTCTGGTTTACCCTTTGGGTTGCGGAGGTCAGACGGCAGTCGTTCTTTGTAAAAACCAGTAACCTCGTCAGATCTCCTTGGTTAGGTAGCCAACCCCGGGCTCTGAAGCATTACTGCGAGAATGCAACCGGGAAATACTCGGATCATGGAGTGACTGAGAAATTATTAGTAAGTAAGTTAAATGATATAAAATGTTGAATCTGTATGTCAACTCCCTACAACTGTAGTCAACCCCAAACAGGGAGAAAGCGAGAAAGATGATGATGAATGTGTGAAAGATTATCAGTAAGTTACTAACTTGATGAGGATACCCGATGTAACAGTAGTCGATGTCCCACAGCCACTCCTTGTCCCACATGATGAACAGGCCGTACGAGAAGTTGTACAGGTAAAAGGTGCCCCTCCACGCGTTCTCGCAGAACTTGGTGAGCGTGGACGGCTTGTCCTGGCTCCGGCGGTGGCGCCACCATCGCTCCACCTGCCTCTCGCTCAGGTCTAGCTGCTTCGCTAATGCTGTAATCTGAAATTGAAGAACTGTTAGGAATGTTATTCTGATTGTTACAGCGGTAGAGGTTGGTAGCAGAAGTGGCGTCCTCATTTGAAGTAAATTGTTTAAAAGTAAATATTGTGATAATTAAAAGTTTTCACCTTAGCAATAGTCTCAGAACAGTCTGGCTATTAGATGTGAGTTTATTATTAATGGCAAAGATAGTATTATTACTAAAATAATATATACCCAGCGCCATAGAAACTATTGGAGGGCCCGTAAGTAGGCAAAACTGGAGTTGCGAGTACGCACAAAGAGATGGCAGCACACACGACTAGCAAAAAGTGACAAAGGAAATGTTGAATATGCTTTAAAAATATTTATTGCATTTCATATAAGTTATATTTAATTACTTAGAGTACTATTTTATTTAAATAATCAGAATAAAAGATTTCAATGTTTTAATTATTACCATAAAGCGCCATCTAGTGACAAGGGTGATAAATAATAATGCTTCTATGGCGATGGATAGGCATGGTAATGGCAATCGTCTCCATATAAAGGTAAACGAATAAGTGGGCTTTACCATATCGCAAAATAACCGACCAAGTGCGAGTCGGACTCGCGCACGAAGGGAATCTATAAAAAGAGGCCAAGTGCGAGTCGGACTCGCCCATGAAGGGTTCCGTAGTAGCAAATAACATAATATAAAAGTCTCGTAGTATGTTTTTTTTTTAATTTTTATATTTGAGTCGATTGAATGAAAGGTAAATTGCAGTTTATGACATATTAAAAAAAAACTACTTACTAGATCTTGTTCAAACCAATTTTCGCTGGTAGTTTTCATGGTAATAAACATCATATATTTTTTTAAGTTTTATCATTCTCTTATTTTAGAAGTTACGGGGGGGGGGGACACATTTTTTTCCACTTTGGAAGTGTCTCTCGCGCAAAGTATTCGGTTTAGAATAAAATGATATTAGAAACCTTAATATCATTTCTAAAGACCTATCCATAGATACCCTACACGTATGGGTTTGATGAAAAATATTTTTTTGAGTTTCAGTTCTAAGTATGGGGAACCCCCAAAATTTATTGTTTGTTTTCTATTTTTGTGTCAAAGCCTTAATGCGGTTCACATAATACATCTACTTACCTAGTTTCAACAGTATAGGTCTTATGGTTTCGGAAAAAAGTGGCTGTGACATACGGACGGACAGACAGACAGACAGACATGACGAATCTATAAGGGTTCCGTTTTTGCCATTTGGCTACGGAACCCTAAAAAGTCACGTTATGGGGCGCCACCATACTATTTAACACTTCTTAGCCAACCTGTATTGTATCAAAATGCTGACTAGTTTCGACACCTCTGTAAGTTGAAATCACAGAAAATGTATTTGGTGCGAGTTTCGTGATTTTGTGAGAATACAAGTATCTATTACTTGAAACTTTTCCGCATTTATACTAGTGAGTAAGGTGGTCAAAAAACTTTATTGTACAAAATGGCATTTACAATTTCGAAATATACACTAAATGTAACATTAAAATTGAACTAAACTGACACTAATAGGGTAATAGATCAACTATAAAATAAAAACGAAATAAAGGAAAGTAAGTAGCTGTACAAAGAACTGATCTGAAAATGTGCTGAAAAGTGAAAAACGGAAACTAGGATGTAAAACCTAATAATATTTCTAGTCTAAAGGTTAGCAAATAAGTTTGTGGACTTAATTTTTAATTGCACTGCCCATTTATTAACCTATAGACTAGAAACATTAGTTTTTTCAGTGGCACTATTATTTTAGGTCCAACAAACTTAGTAGTAACCTACGCATTTTGAAATGAAAACTTCTTTAGTTGCGTTGGGCATGCACGGAAAGCATTTCTCGAGATTAATTCAAAAAACCATTAAACCCGCAACACCGTTACCGTAACCGACACCAAGTTTTGCAAATTCAAAATTTTGGGATATAAAATTCTGAAAATTCAACTTTTTGCAACCTCAACATTTTAAGAATTCAGCTTTCTGATCCTGAAGGGTTTTCACTTCTGTCGGCACTCCCGGAGTGCTAGTTTTGGAACGAAGTTCCTTATCGCACGTTGCGAAAGGGGGCTAGACGGAAAAAATTAAGACCAAAAGTTGTAACGACACTTTTTGCTATAGTTGTAAGCCGTGCGGCGTGCGCGTGTTTCTCTGTCTGTCTCTCTCTCTCTCATAGAAAGCAAGCCAGTTATTTTACTTCGTTCCATCCGGGTGTCCCTTGACACCTCTCAAGTTTTTTATTTTAACAACGAAATGTGTCGGTGAATTGATAATTTTATGCTACTATCCCGGGCGCGTATATCCAAAATCTGTGATGGTTCAACACCGCCCGGTGTTGACAGTTCACAGATATTGTGCATAACTGCGCGCTGAAATCCCATACAAAATCTGTTTCGGATCAACACTGCCACTTATTTTAGCCGACTTGCAAGAAAGTTGGTTTTGTTATTCATTCCATTACATATTCTTCCACCTACACGCATTCAGTATAGAAAAAACCAAAGGTTTGTAGACTGATATATAAGTAATGTTCTTAATAAGTATTTAAGTAGATGCATCGTTACTCAAAATATTGTCAAGTTGTAGTGGAGTTTATATGTATACATATTAATAGGTACAAAAATATTACTATACAAACAACTCCGAAAGATATCAGTTATGTAAGCTATTTAATTGTGTCCATTTTAATTTTCGGAAAAGAGTCATTAACTGACATAGTTTTGTTGAATCTTCCAAGCAATCGTAAATGCAAAATATGTGCGCATTCAACGCGATTTAGGTATTACGAGCTGAGCCGCAACATACTTTGTAGGTGAAACTCAAAAAACTAGGAATAAATGACCTGTGCTGAATTTTGCTCGCGTTAGAATGAGATAGACATATTGCGCAATACTAATGCTTTTTCATCTTTGTGCGGTGTGACAAATTGCTTGCATAGTGAACTGTGACCTTGACGCGTGCTATTGTTTACAAATTAAAACTCGTAATAGTTAATTAATTATCTTATATCTTCTATAGCGGCGAACCACAATACCCCCTTGAGATGACGTTTCTACATTTTACATTAGTACTAGATATCTTTTTCACACCTAATTACCTATACAATATACTTTTTATTAAGTACAAATAATTTAAGAGTTTAAGTACAAATATTTAATCCTTTCAGTCCATCATTTCGGAAAAGCTTTTCCCAATAAATGCATTTCAAAATACGAAATAATTGCATTTTCGTAGTAACGATATCACGTGACTATACTTCGATTTGTATGAGAACCCGGAGAATTTTTGGTATTGCGATATATTGGGAAAAATTGTTCAAAACGATAGACTGAATCACTCCTTAAAATATTTGTACGTAATAAAAAAGGTACATTGTAATAAGCGATAAGGAATAGATACTGGAGTTTGGCTGAAGTTAAACCGTAACAGATATTGTACGCTTAAAATAAATAAACGCTCATACAATGAGTCTAGAACATGTTGCGGCTCAACTCGTACTGCGTTGGCTCGTAACAGATTCTGGATATACGCATCCCGGGCACAAAAGATTCTATTGTATAAGCTAATTAAGTATGGAAGTTTGCAATTCCTGGCGACATTGTTTGATCTGCATGCAGATTGAATACGGTGTATTGTTTTCAAATAATATGAATAAATTTTGCAGAATTGCGATGAACTATGTTATTCAATATAATCGTAGTTAGAAGAATAATAGGAATTTTATACAAAAATATCCGGCCAAGTGCGAGTCGAACTCGCGCTCGATTGTTTCCGTACCACTATCTATATAAAATCGCTTTTGTGGTATGGGAGCCTTAAATATTTATTTATTTTTTGGTATGTATTTGACGAACATCGGGGATACATAAACAAAGATTCCGACGAATTGAGAACCTCCTACTTTTTCGAAGTCGGTTTAAATACAAAGTGACTCTATATGTATTCATTGCGGGACACACGACCAGATATATTTAACCGTTCGGTATTTGGACGATGGAGACAATAAAAACATGAAAAGCATTATCGTACCTGCTCACAAAATCGAGAATCTGTTAAGAAATGTATCTTGTAGGCGAGAACACAGACAGACGGACAAAAACATTTTTTGCCCAATCTTGACACTACGCTTCGCTTGCTCGGTCAATTATATGCGTTTTTTAGGGTTCCGTAGCCAAATGGCAAAAACGGAACCCTTATGGATTCGTCATGTCTGTCTGTCTGTCTGTCCGTCCGGCGGTTTGAAAATTCTGACACTAGTGTTAGTCACTAACACACACGATAAGAAGAAGAAGACTGTAATATAAAAGACCGGGAACCTATTGCCTTGCTGTTGCCTATTGACCTGCTTAAAGGAACTTTATCTTGTAAATCGGGTTACGAAAGTCTCGCACGTGACCACGATATCGTGGAAATTGATACGACGGCATTTGGGTAAAGATTTGAGATAGTACTTAGATGAAATAATCAGATATACCTATATGATATTTGCTTTTATCAGCACCACCTGTAGGTTAACTGGTAGGAAAGGCCTTGGATCTTAAGTCCGCCTGTTACATATTTGTAATAAATTTTAATAAATAAAAGGATATTAAATTACTACCCGATGCCCGCGACTTCGTTCGCGTGGATTTTATGTCTCCGGAAAATGATCATCACGCTGAACAACTTCTTCTAACGCGTCATTTTTATATTTCTTATAGTCTAGCTGGACAGTTATGGTTCTGCATCAGGTGTCCCATTTCCAAAATCAATTATACCCTATATGTTGCCCAGGCTTATCAGCTATATAAGACAAAAAATGTTTCATTATAGTCCTTCCAGTCTTTCCGGTGGTTAAGGCCATACCCAAATTTCCCGGGGTCCAGTGGCGCCGCCATTTAAAATAAATCATTTAAAAGGAAACGGAGATATCATTTAAAATTGTGTCTTGGTCAAGTTCTAGATACCCATTCAAAGTATTTTTTAAACTACTTTTTGTAGTTTAAGTGAGAACGTGAAGCTTTTCGACGCACATTTGCGAAAAACGGCCACTTTTGGCTAATGTGCGTAGAAAAGCTTCACGTTCTCACTTTAAACTATAAACAGTAGTTCATAAAATAGTTTTAAGGGTTATCTAGGGCTTGACCAAGACACAATTTTAAATGATATATCCGTTTCCTTTTAAATGATTTACTTTAAATGGCGGCGCCACTGGACCCCGGAAAATTTGGGTATGGCCTTAACGTGTACAAACAGACATACAGGCATTTTAGAAGTAAAAACTTCTTTAGCGGCGTTGTGCACTTTTTTTGGAATGGGTAAAAAAAAAATGTTAAACTCGCGTCAGGACACGTGACCTGATCGAAAATTCGTAAGACGGATGGAGAGTAGACAGCTGGCGCGGCGTAGGAGAGGGAGTATCCCCCTCTCTTTCTACGACGCGGCGAAAATGTATGCCTGCGCCTGCTGTTTCGTATATCAAAAATGCACAACGTTAATATTCAAGTTTTCACTTCTGCCGGCACTCCCAGAGTGCAACCCGTCGTTTTTTTTAAATTCTTACTCTATTTCTATTTCTGCATAGCCGCAATTATTTTTTTTGGAAATATATTCAATATGCAGACGTTTTTTTACTGTTTTATTATATGCATAGATAGATAGATGAACCTACAAGTATTAAATATATATTAGCAAGCAAGTTCTTCGAGCCTACACAGACGATCCGGCATTTATAATTTGGGGGGGAGGGCAATTAGTTTTTATAATGCTGTGCTTCATTTTATGGCTATCGTAATATCTGAATCAGAAAATTTAATGCTACTTAAATAAATAACTGTTGTATAATAAAACCAACAATCGATCAGTTACCCATTAAACGGTAATCAAACGGTCATTGATAGATTGTTGTTCAATTATAAATCTGTTAGATTCGTAAATTTAACTTTTCAAGGATAAGATAAAATTGACGTCACACCAATTAATTATACGTTCTTACAATAGAATCGAAATGGAAGGCGAATCGATCCCACCCGGATTGCCGATCACAGGTATATGTTCAAGTGTGTCTGTCCATACTTATACATGGCAGAGTAGGCAACGGTTTAAGATAGATTAGATACCTCGAACCAAGCTCGCCTCAATTTCCTTCAAAAAGTTATTCCAAAATAATACCTAGAAAATTCTAGATCCGAAGACGATGCTGAATTTTTTATCAAGCAAGCCCCTATTTGGCACGTCCTAAGAATTATTGACAAGTAGCCGAAGCCCGCGAGTTCGTTCGCGTGAACTTTATGACTCCGAGAAATGCTCATCAGGCAGAACGACTTTTGCTAAGACGTCATTTTTATATTTCTTATAGTTAAGCTAGACCGTTATGGACTAGATCAGTTAATCCATTTACAAAAATCAATTTTACCCTATATGTTGCCCAAACTTAACAGCTATATAACAAGAAAAATTACATTCAAATCCGTACAGTATTTCCGGAGTTTAGCGTGTACAAACAGACAAACTGACAGACATTTTTTTAATTCTTACCCTGTTACTATGTTTCCATCGGCCCCAATATTTTTTATGGAAGTATTTTTTTAATGTACAGACTCACTGTTTTAATGGTTTATTATATGTATCGATTTTTTGGAAATCATTGAAGAAGCACTCGCCCAGCAGTCTGCTTAATGTGGCTGAAATGTGAGCTTGTGTATAATATTTAGATATATTTTAGAAAGCCCAAATAAATAAATATATAGGGACAAATAACACTGTTTGAGCTAACCCCAAAGTAAGTTCGAGACTTGTGTTATGGGATACTAACTCAACGATACTATATTTTACAACAAATACATATATAGATGAACATCCAAGACCTAGAACAATTTAATAAGGCCATTTTCCAATTTGCCCTGACCGGGGATCGAACCCGGGACCCGGGACCTCTAGGTGGCCAGTAAATAAGTTAATTTGTATTGTATTGTATTGTATTGTATTGTATTGTATTGTGGCCAGTTCCGGAATCAAAGGAGTGGAGGTCTCTCAATTTTAATTTAAAGACGCCTCTGTTGCTAATGTGGCCCCGTCCTAAATTCACAGCATGCTTTGTAAAACATTTTGTTGTATACACATCCTTGGTACATCTACATACTCCGACCGAACAATCACAGCGCGCATTTAAGACAATCAGCGTTCATTGAGGAACGCAATTATCGCCTAACGCGAAAGTAGACCTTGAGTCTAACTTGGGATGACCTATTTTAGAATTGCGTCACTACCTGCGCGTTGGCGATTTTCGAAATAAGGTTAAGTAAATTTTGGGAGGTGTTACTCTGAATTCATGGGTTTACGCAAAGAACTGCGAGTTACCAGATTAGAAACGTCATTTCAATCATTTTCTAAAAAGCTTACCTCGGTACAAATTTACAATGCCATCGTTTAGATGTATAACTAATTCCATTTATATTTCTAAAGTCATGTAAGACAGCTAAGTGTAAATAATTTTTATATTCAGACGCTTTATTCGCTTGCAGTATGCGAAGAACGTATCATAATTCATTGTATGTTACAGCAATATTGAAATTGACGTTATTTAGCTGACACAATTGGATGTTGATGGGTCCATAGGACTAAATATTCATTCTGTGTAATAGAGTCCCACAGGGGTCAATACTTGGTTCTCGTTTTGTTATAGGCATTAAGAGAAACCAAATAAATAATAGACAATTTATTTTTATCAGCATAAGTAAAAGTAGCTATCAGTGCACTGATGAATTAGTAAAGGCTGCTCCCAAATACATAACTACCTTAAATAAATATCTAGATATATATGATAAATGCTAGAAAAAATCAGAGCAAACGAAAATTAGATTGATTAGTGTTTACGAGTACAATAACCACATTATAAAGATGCTTCAACACCCACCGTAACCGCAAACCGCATGCATGTAATTAAGTATGTAGGTTATTACTGGAGGTCTTCTACACTAATATTATAAAGAGGAAAGATTTGTTTGTTTGATTGTATTGAATAGGCTCCGAAACTACTGGATCGATTTTAAAAATTCTTTCACTGTTGGATAGGTATGTTATCTCTGAGTGACATAGGCTATGTATGTACCACGGGCGAAGCCGGGATGGACTGCTAGTATGTTATACATAAGTTTTTTTATTGTAATACATAATAATAAATAACCGACCACAGCACCACGTAATATCATGTCACAGCGTAGCAACACTACGTTCTCGCTCGCTTGTTTGTAGTCGTGCGTGTAAAACAATGCAACTAGTAATGTCTTATGTGTTACCACAGTCATTTTACATAGGTCGTAGGTCGTAGATGTTCCTTCCTCTTCGGAATTTGCCGTGATAATAGTTTAACCCAATGTTAAACTGTTTAGTTTCCTGGCCAAAGAAATAGAAGAGACTCAAGAAAAGCTGACACGAAGTCGCTAAAGATAAGGTATACGAACTATGATACGTGTGCCATAAATGTCTTACAAACAAATCTTATGGCTCCCAAAACAGCATGCCTAAAATTCACTAAGACACAGAAAGTGTTAAATAAAAGTCCCCAATCGCGTGGTCGAGGAACTAGTGGAGCTTATTACGCCTACGCATATGCCTTAAAAGTCATAGGTCATTAGTATAGACTTTTGGAACATTAGTCATTTACTATGTCGTGCCTCGTCGGCCACAGACAAGTCCTATCCTATACGATCCCAACGATCACAAATAGAAGGGTCAAGGGACCAAACACACAGCCTTGTGCAACTCCAGCATGCATGGCGATATTTTCTGAGATTATGAAATCATGTCTAATTTTAAAATAATAATTTTTGTAGATGGTCTAGAGCAGTTGGATTATTTTGCTCGCGATACGAACAGAGAGTAAGTAGCAGGCACGTGCTTTCCATAGAGACTCAAAGACTTTGTCTACTCGGAGGTTCCCTAATATATGCACATTTTTTTATTTAAAAATAAATTATAATAGACTAATATTTTCAAATAAACGCGCGCTTTCCTGTCCATCGCGCCATATGCTGGCTACGTACTCGCTTACTTAGTGTAGGTATACGTATATATATACGCAGTACTCTAGGCAGCTACGTAGAAGACAATTCTCCATAGTGTCTCGATTTACACACATTTACAGTGCACGGATAGGAATTTGCATGTGTAGTGTGATCGTCTACGTATTTCATCGACGCACACACACGCGAAATATCCGCACACACAACCAATATCTAAGACAAGAGCTTATGCCAGCCATTTTTAAAACGCGTCAGTTATACAAAGCTAATTTTTGTATGGAAAAAACCATTAGGTTAGTGAAATACTGAGTTTCAAAAATGGCCCTTATCTTTAAGCTAGTTCTATCTCAATAATCAACGTTTTTTATCTCTTTTCACTTTTGACCAATAAGGAATGATATCGATTTCGAGGCTTTTTATTTGTTCCTTGAAGCACTCCTTGATGAAAAGTAGAAAGTTATTGGTTCTCGCTTGTGTTACGCTACCAATTTAAATACGCGGAATATGTTCGAGGATAAAATGAAATTACGTAAACTTTTGTGTTAGTCGTATATATTTGATATTTTTTCTTGTCCAATGATAATTATTTACATTGTCGCATTACAAATTACAAGTGAAGTGATTACGATCTGCTCTGAACTTTGTTTGCTATCGCAAATAAATTAAATTAGGAGGAAAACTTTATTACCGCTTTATAACAACGCTTTAATGCAATGGAAAGTTTTTCATGTAAAAGTTGTGCACCAGGTGTTTGTTTTAACTTTTGAGGACAAAGAGCAATAATCATAAATGGCCGATGCCAGCCTATTTTGGATTTCATTCAAACAAGCGGTAAGCTAAAAAGAACATTTAATAGTATTAAACAATATGACGCGTATTATAAGTGGCTCTCGGGATGTAAACACACTAATAGGGTCAGTTCAGTCATAGAGTTTTTTTTTGTCCCACTGCTGGGCAAAGGCCCCACAATTAGTCTATCCTGCATTAATCGGTGATGCACGTCCCTGGTAAGTAGGACCATAAACCGAATCATTTCAACGTATCAAAGGCTTTTATGAAATCAACAAAGGGAACATATAAGCCTCTTTTCCATTCAGCGATAAGTTTTATGTCGATTCATTCCACCTAATCTATTATATTGGCCTAGATTCCATCTAAACAAAAAAGGTATATTAACAAGCGTAATCGGGATAGACAGTGCCTATAGCCATACGATCCACAAATGCAATGATGGTGGGCTTGGAAAAAGGAATCAAAATAGTTCTTGGTTCTCAGGCATATCAGCCATTAGCATGATTACTCCAGATATTCACTCATTTCCTCAATTGGCTTTTACGATCCGTACAGTAAGGCGATGGACACACAGAAAATTCGTAAGACGCAGACGGGGCGGCCCAGACATATGTCTCCTTAGCGACGGCAAGCGACGGTTTCATACAAAATGTATAGAAACGTCGCGTCGCAGAACATGCAGAAAGGACGAGGCAAGGAAGGGGCGCCCGAAACCGTCGTGGAGGAGACATATGTCTGCGCTTCGTCCACGTCTTATGTCTTTCCTATAAGTCCAATGCTTAAGAGTCCCCTTACCCTAGACTTCTCCATACAAACGTAGTCTACGTTTAATTTTGAAACCACATGTCAGATTCCGGTAAAAATTGGTAATTGTAAAGAAATTGCAATTATCTAGGGTAATAACTGGTTTCCGAAAGTAAAATTATGAATTAGAAAGAAAATATAACGATTTAGAAGTTTCCCATACTGATGGTCAAAAATGATATAAAACACTGTATTCTATTTCTAGTTCATATTTTTACTGTCGGAAACCAGTTATTACCCTGCAATATCATTGAAATTACAAAATTTTGCCGAAATCGGACATTTCGTTTTGAAATAAAACGTAGACTACGTTTGTATGGAAAGTTGTATTTTGGTCTAGGGTAAGGAGAAGTAGAAGTAGCTGGTACAATGACGTTCAGACCAGTATAGAAGAAAAATAAGCTGATGCTATTATTAAAACCAACATCTGATCAAAGGTGGGCTGTAACAGTGATTTTATATACAAGTACTGGTATTAAAAGATACCGGATTTTAACAAGTGAGTCTTATGTCTTATCTGTTATCATATCAATCAAACATAATACTATTAATAATGTATTAAGTAGGTGTTATATTAATGTTTTGACTTTCATCCTTGTCACTTCATGATACAACATGACTAAAGAGACGAAAGATCGTAACACGGACTAACTTTTATTTGTAATACTCTTGGCGGAATTTACTAATTATGACGCGTTTGCCTGATTTTTCAGAAGGTAAGGTAAAAGAAGAAAAAGAGGAAAATTAAAATCCATTTAATTTGTACGTCATTAGTACATTACTACGAAACACTATTATAATAATGTCGCGAACGAGATAAATGTAGAATATTCGCGAGTAAGAACTCTGCTGGCGAGATAGACTCGGAATGTTCGCGAGTGGAATCGTATAGAAAGACGTCAGGATAATGCAAGCGAAACTAGGCCTTAAATTCTTACAGCATAAAGGCTAGAGTTCTTTGAATGGTCGTCGGCTCAGTCGCACTCACATACATACCGGCGTCTCGATGTTTCCCGTCAATCGAAATACATTCGTCAAGTAATGAGAATATTCGAGAAAAGTGTAGACATCTGTATCGGCGCATATAAAAAGGCGATCGAGTCCGCGTCCCGCCAGTTCAGTACGAGCTACGAAAGCGATAACTTCGAAGCGAAGGAAACCTACCTAAGTGCGACAAGTGGAAGTACCTGCGACTACTTTGGCGATATACCTGGACCTCAGCTGCTACGCGACTTGGACTTGGACATCAGGAAGACCATCTTCACGTGTCAACCTTTGGGTTCCGTTGTGAATAAAAACCCTCATACGAACTTTGGCGTTTGTCTCCAAATCTCGAACCCAGTTTCGTAACAATAATAGTCACTATATGTAATAGTCGAGTTATTAGTATTACGGGACTTACCGCGATTAATATCTCTTTTTGCGTTTTTTTTTGGCCGCCAGCGATCATGACGGCAGAAGGGCCGTCGAAATATCTGGCAAAAAACTATATTAATCGCGGTAAGTCACGTAATACTTATAACAGTCATTGTGACCGCGAAACTCTAAAATCATATTCTAATAACAAGCCCAACACGAATAAGGTTAAGAGGCTTTTTTGAATAACAATTGTAAGTCTGTCATTTTGTTACTCTTTAGAAATAACTACTAAACCCATTTTTATTTTAGTTTTATTGTTTTCATTTTTCATTTTTTAAATTATTTATTTTTATTATTAATATATAAAATATAAGTATAAAACAATGACGTTAAGGTCGTTAAAGTCGATATCGAGGTCATCGTGGTTGTTTAGGTCGTTTAGGTCGTCGAGATCATCAAGGTCGTCGAGGTCAATGTCGATCGATCGTGTCTTTCACATATGTAACATAACATAATAGTATGTAATTCATGTAACTTACAGTACCTATTGAATTGTTATGAAAGACAAAGCAACTATTAACATACAATACGCGAGTAGACGTCCGAAAATCAGAAGAAAACAATGAATTCACTTTTCATTTTTAAAACTTTGTATGTCAGAAATCCTTAGAAGATATCAGAACCAGTTAGCACTCCACACGCCATCCATCAGGAGTAGTCTAGACCGTATGCATGTTGCTTATACGGATACTTGATTTTTTAGGGACCCGTTCTGCTACCATTTGAAATAAATAACTTGAAAGGAAACAGAGTTATCATTTAAAATTGTGTCTTGACCAAGCCCTATATAACCCTTCAAACTATTTTATGAACTACTGTTAACAGTTTAAAGTGAGAACGTAAAGCTTTCTTTGCACATTTGCGAAAAACGGTCACTTTTGGCAAATGTGTAAAGAAAAGCTTTTTTTGTGCAATAAACATATTATTAACAAAGGTTATTGGACACGTTATGCGAAGAGAAAGAGAACATGTAACGCAAAAGACCTTAAATATGAAGGTAAATGGACGTAAAGGAAGAGGAAGACCAAAGAAAAGATGGATGGAGTGCGTTAAACATGATATGAGTATAGTTGGGGTGGAAGAAGGAATGACGGGGAATAGGGGAATATGGAGGGATAAGACATACTGCGCCGACCCCAAATAAAATGGGAAAAGGTAAGGCAGAAGAAGATTAACAAAGGTTAATCTTAAGGGGCTACTTACCTGAATTTTCCGGGTTCCAGTGCTGGCCCCCATTTGAAATAAATCATTTAAAAGAAAACAGAGATATCATTTCAAATTGCTTCTTGAAGTAGACAGAAGCTTCATGTGTAGAGAAGCTTCACGTTCTCACTTTAAACTTAAACAGTTGTTCATAAAATACTTTAAAGGGTTATTCTAGGGCTTGGTCAAGACACAGTTTTAAATGATATCTCCTTTTCCTTTTAAACGATTTACTTCAAATATCGCGTCACATACATACAAAAAAAAACATACAATCAAACAAGTCAAACACAGAATTGATAACCTCCTCCTTTTTTGAAGTCGAACGGCCTTAAGGCCATACCCAAATTTTCCAGGCTTCAGTGGCGGTCGCTAAAAGTGGCCACTTTTAGCTAATGTGCTTAGAAAAGCTTCACGTTCGCACTTTAAATTAAACAGTAGTTCATAAAATAGTTAAAAGGGTTATCTAGGGTTTGGTCAAGACTACATTTTTAATGATATCTCAGTTTCCTTTCAAATGTCTCATTTCAAATAGGGGCAGCACTGGACCCCGGAAAATTCTTGTACGGCCTTAACAAACAAGCAACCATGCCCAACATAAGAAAATTTCGTTTTTTATCTTTGTCGTTACAGCAAATACGTGCTCCCTTGTTACTTTGAAACTATCATAATGTAACATAAGTTCCCGTTATCTATGTATGCTAAACCCAAGCTCATAAAATGACAAGTTCTGTGTAGTCATCCTGAGTTTAATCCGAAGATTACCGACATGTATGCCTAAGATAACTTCGTTAGTATTCGCCTCAATGACAAACTATGACGAATCATTGAAATCGACAGAAAACCAAAGAAAGTAAACGCACAAAATTAATATGAGTAGGTATTACATTACATACGTGTGGCGTGTCGTTTCCGGCAGAGTAGAATAGGACCACTCCAAGTCCTCCCTCATGACGTAGAAGGCGACTCAGGAAATACAAGCTAAACAAAGCTTATAAACACCAATGAGACCTCTCCAACCCGTCTAGCCAGAGAGGAGAGTGTAGACCAAGTAATCTAGCTGCTCTGGCCAAATATGGCTCTGGTAGTACAGAGAAGGTCGTGCTCCTGCAGTGGAGACTAAAAGGCATGGTGATGATGACATACAGAACAGAACCTTCACGGGGACCCCAGGAGTTTCCGTTCTTTATACAATGTCCTTTTTTATTAAGTACAAATATTTTAAGGGGTGATTCAGTCCATAATTTTGAACAACTTTTCCCGGTAATTTTTTATCGAAATACGAAAAAATAATTTTCATTTTCCATAGTAATGATATCACGTGACTACTTCGATTTCTATGAAAACCTAAAATTTTTTTTTCCTATTTCGATATACATTTATTGGGAAAAGTTGTTCAAGATGATGGTCTGATTCACCCCTTAAAATATTTGTACTTAATAAAAAAGGACATTGTATATTTATATTAATACTGTGGTAAACGTTAACGATTAGAGATGTTTCTAAGTTTTGGCACTGTTAGATTGTGTTATTTTGTTGTTACTTTGCTGAACCAATTTCCAATAGGGATGCCGGCTAGAAAAAATGTTTTTGGTTCATTACGTAGATTATTGAAAAATATATTAAGCATACATGTTTTTTTTTAGATACAGCGCATTTAAATTTTGCATGACGTCACGATTAGGTACATTTTTCACTAAAGTGACATAGATCATGAGTGATCCTACAAAGGTTCCGTTTTTCATTTTTGGTACGGATCGTCGACCGCCGGCGCCGCTACGTCGTTCGTAGCGGCGCCGGCGGTATTTCATTCTCCACCCTTAGATCATAAGTTTCCACCAAATGACTCTATGAACCAATTAAGCGATTTGATGACTTACACAACTAATGTCTAAATCATTAAAATTGGACAACAAAAAAAAATACTAAAAATAAAAATGGCGTAACATAAAAATGCCAAGAAATAAAAATGCTCAAAAATAATTTTACCAATGTACAAAAAAGAAAATGCCAAGAAAAAAAAAATCGTCCAAAAGAAAAATTGCCCAAAAATCATTTCATTAGATAGGGTGGACGCCCCTAATGGCAGACTTTTGGTACTTCACCTTTAAAAAATTGTACTGCTTTAAGTATGTATATAAGTAGGTTGAAATTTTTTTATTGTATTAACTTATTTAAACTCGTCGCGATTCTCTCGCCTGTCGAGGCAACGCCTACTTGTTAATCGGTTTAACAGCGATTATAGCTAACCTTGTTTTTAATGACGTCACTAAACAGTGTCATAGAAATAATATAAACTGGCAAATTGTGAACTGGGCCCGCGCCCTTAGGGTTCTTTGCTATAGTACATTCTTCTTTTTTTTCTACAGCCTAATAATAGTTCACTGCTGGGCTAAAAGCCTCTTGCAGTAAAGGGAGGATTTGCCCATAAGGGACCATCCATTAATTACGTGACACGAATTTCATGACTGTTAAACTCCCCCTCCTCTTTGTCACAGTCACAGTTGGTCACAATTTTAAGAGCCTCACCCCCTAGTGTGACGTCTAAGATTCCGAATTGTTTAATTTAATCATAACGACAAACAAGCAAGCTAAGCTTTAAATTATTTAAACATTTAGGCTGGAAACATTTAAAAGATTTTTATAAGTATTAATTAAAATTTTGTGTAATATTGCTAGATATCTACAGATTTGGTATTGTAACTTGTGACGTCACTAACCTTATGACCCTCCCACCGTTGTCACACAATGTCACACTTCCATGACCCCCTCCCTCACCCTTAACGTGTGACGTAATTTATGAATGGTCCACTTTTCTGTTGGGGGTTAAAAATGCACAGACTCTGTGAAAATTAAGCACCTAGCTTCTAGAGTTCCGTTGACAGACGGACAGTTAAACGCCTTGGGTTATTAATTCCGTGCCTTGGGTAAAGTTAACTTGGCAGTCATTGGGTACGGAACCCTAAAAAAACTCCATGCTACAGTACACCGACCTTCGTGCCAGTGACCTCTGTCTCTGAACCTAATGGAAATCTATATTTCACGACAGTCGTTTCACTGTCATTTGATTTCTGACGTCGGCTTATGATCGAAGTTAATAGTGTACCGAAAAGGTACGCATAAGGTCATTTTGACAGACCTAAAAAAAAGTTTACCGCACTGTCACTACTAAAACATGCAATGTTTAAATTATTGCTTTAATTTTAATTAAATTCATGCAGTATAGACCATTGATATATTAAAATATTAAAATACTATCATTTATTTTCAAAAATACCGGTTTCAAACTGACAGGTTAAATTTTCGCGCGAAAACGGACGGTGACGTCACACGTGTCTGACATTAGGTGTACTTGTAAATCGCTGGCTCTCATAGTATGTAAGTTTCAAGTCTACAGTACCTTGTTGTATTAATTCAAAAAATATTTCTAAACGTTTCACGTGGCCATATATAACCGTTTAGCAGATAGAGGGGGGGGGCACTTGACTCGAACAAAAATTTGAACTTTAAACCCAAATATTTCAGAAACGGATCCCTAAATCGAAAAATGGTGTACACAAGCTAACAATATTTTTTAAGGGTCTATTCAACGATACCCCACTCAATGTGTTTGTCGAGAAAAAAATATTGACTACCTCTTTACTTGTAATGGCAGCTACGCTGAAAAAAATATTTTTCCATATTTTATTTTGCGACTTTTTCGCCATAATTAATATACATATCCATGCCAAATTACAGCTTTCTAGTACTTATAGTTTCTCTGTAGGACCGTGGACAGACAGACAGACAGACATGGCGAAACTATAAGGGTTCCTTGTTTACTACGGAACCCTAAAAACGACAATAACCGTCTTATTATAAAACGCAGACTAACTTTGTTACTAGGTTTAAACCATTATCCGTCTAAATCAAGTTTACATTTTCTGATGAGACAGTGGCATATTACTAGATGCCAATTTGATTTGGTCGGTTAATAGTTTAAACCTAGTAACAAAATTTCTAATAATGAAAGAAAAAATAGGAGGAAAGAGAGGAGTAGGAAAACCCAGAAGAAAATTTATAGACCAAATAAAAGAAAAATTAAACGTGAAAACATATAAAGAGGTTAAGAACTTAGCGGAAGGAAGAGAGACACGGAAGGCACTCCACCGACAAGAGTCCAGCTCTTAAATATAAGAAGAAGAAGAACAAAATTAGTCTGCGTTTTATAATAAGACGGTAATTGACTAGATGACTGCAGAAAAACTAATATTAGGAAAGCTATTTGACTTCAAAATAGCATGACGTCACGCTTTCGTACTTCTAGCAAATTCCATAGAAAGTGTTTATTTTGACGTTTTAGAAAAAAGTGTTTGATTTGACTTGTTGTCATCCACCGGATTGTCAGATTTTACTTGTCGAGCATGAAGTTAGAGGATGATCACCACTGCACATTTAAAAAAAGTTAAGATTAAGATTGGGACTCATTTGGCAGTTCGGAACAGCGCTTTTCTATATGCGTTCCGTGGCTCTCTCTCGCTCTAGCAAATTACGGTTCTGGGCGACAGAAAAAGATAGCAGCATGTGAAAGATCCTTTCCGTGCTGACATAGATGAAATCCAACCCTTACATTACTTTTACTCTTTTAATAGATGGCTAATCATAGACAATTGATACCCGCATGAGATAGCCATGATTGAAAACATTGATTGCAGTCAATCAATGTTTTCAATCAATCCTTGGCTCCATATAGATACTTATACTTACAGAGCAGAGTTTGAATACGATTACTTTTTAATTTCTAAATAGATTCACTCGCCCAGTTGGGAAATGGATAGGGTAAACTACCAGTCATTGAACGCTGTTATAGGACCAGAATCATCATCATTTCAGCCGCATAACGTCCACTGCTGGACATAGGCCTCTCTCTAAGATTTCTAAAATGACCGATATAGGGCCAGAATAAAACCTTAATATGAGTTTTTCTGCAAGTAAGGACAATTAAGCACGATATGGATAAAAAGAATGTGACAAGTGCCTTGACAAAGGATAGAGGAAAATGGAAAAGACATGCTATCCCGAACACGTAAAGTGGGATAAGGTGAGGAGAAAGAAAGATAAGTTTTTCTGCAATAATAAATATAAAATCACATTCGACGATCTCCGTGGCGCAGTGGTCACCATGCTAGTCCGCCACCCAGAGGTCCCGGGTTAGATTCCCGGTCAGGGCAAGTTGGAAAATGGTCTTTTTCAAATTGTTCTGGGTCTTGGATATTTATTTTTATATGTATTTGTTATAAATTATACTTATCTGGTGTCGCTGAGTTAGTATCCCATAACACAAGTCTCGAACTTACTTTGGGGCTAGCTCAATCAGTGTAATTTGTCCCTATATTTTTATTTTATTATTATTTACATTGAAAATGGATATGATCATGACAAGAGACATTATTTTATTTCGTTTTTTTTCTTATCAGTACTAAATAATTTATTTTTGACCCAGGAAAGTACCCAGTTGGAACTTATTACTTATATTATGTAGTATAACGTGTAAATCTTCTAATCTTCCATGCTGGTCTGGGAGAAAAGAAAAAACGTAGAATGTACCAGCTGCTTCTCTTTCCAAGCAGATCGTAAGAGCCGATCGAGGGAATGGGCGAGATTTGAATCATGGCAATAGGCGATGCGGCTAGCAACCCATCACTATTTTGATTACTTTTCCATCTTAACGCCCACCACCACGCTAAGCGTGGCCTTTGGGCCTAACGGCCCTGGGCTCTGTCTACCCCGTCAGGGACACAGAATTGAAAATGTGTCTGTATCTGTATAACGTGTATCCGTAATCAGTGGACATTGAATTAAACTTTTATATATTTATTATTTATATATTTATTTATTTTATATCTGTCTGTAAATTTGTAATGGTTATTTTTCAGAGTTCCGTAGCCAAAGAGTAAAAATAGGAACCTATTACTAAGACTTCACTGGCCGTCCGTCTGTCTGTCACCAGGCTATATCTCATGAACCGTCATAGCTAGACAGTTGAAATTTTCACAGATATTTCTCTGTTGCTGCTATAACAATAAATACTAAAAACAGAATAAAAAATATATTGAAGTGGAGCTCCCATATAACAAACATGATTTTTTATAGATAATCTACTCGCACTTAGCCGGATATTTTATCATAGTCTAGCTGGTGCCCGCAACTTCGTTTGCGTAAAATTAAAAAATGTTTTTTATTCTGATAACAGATTTAAATGAAACAAAGCATTTAGGTCTGAGCTGAACTTAATCTAAGTATTATTATTGAAAAGCACGTAAATATCCGTCCAGTAGTTTCGAAGATTAGCGTGAACATACACACAGACAGGCTTTTTTTTTCTTTTTTGTGTTCAGTTATTCTTTTTATACTTGCACTTATTTTTTCATAACGAGATTTTTACTGTTTTATTATATGTATTGTTATCTTATCATTGTTAGATACTAAGAGAGAATGGTCTGCGTTAACTTTAATCATCAATTTAAAAAAAATGTGTTTACCTACCTGTACTTAATAAATCTTTTTGTTTATATATTTTGTTATTTATATAATTATATTTAAATTTCGATTATAATTCATTTTGAATTCAGTTTTAGAATATTTTAAGAAAACTATGGACAAGTTTTGTCAGATAGTAATTTTTTCAGTATTAACAATTTTTTTATAAAAAAAAACCTTTTATTGCCTATGAGAAAGTTGTTGTACCATCGAGTATATGTCGACTATGTACTTTTACATATTTTTTTACAACTAAAAACAGACTTCCCGTCCAAAATGCATAACCGATTCTGATGAAATTTCTATGAGACCACCTGACAAGTATTTCAAACAAAAAAAGAATTTTCCAAGTCGGTCGCGTCTTTGAATAAACGGTAAACATACGTTAAAAAAAAAGATCGCGTCGAATTAATAACCTCCTTTTGGAAGTCGGTGAACAAGAGGGAATAATGCTGGACGTTCTAATTTTAATTCCCAAAATCCCAAATTTTAAAGTCAGAAGTCATTTATACAACTGAAAATAAAGTCACTAAGTCACTATTATTAGATTTACGGGACTTACTTAATATCATTTTTGGCAGATATTTCGACGACCCTTCTGCCGTCATGGTTGCTGGCCAACTCGATGATGAGTCAGTCAGTCGTAAAACTCTTTTTAACTAAAAAAAAAAACAACTGACTTTCTTCCATATCTCTAAAGTTCTACACCATGTCTTCAGCAAATGAACATGGGAGCAATTTGGTAGTAAAGGCTTTCAAATAAAATAATTATATTTTTAACACTTTTGTTTAATAAGCTGCCTACTGAATTTAAATGCATTCGCCGGTTCAAATTGTTTAAAACCACTGTAAAGAGCTTCCTATTGAAAAAATGCTATTATAGTATAGATGAATTTTTTGATGACACACTCTATGTAGCAAATAGACACAGGCAAACTCATATTCTCCTTGTTTGACATTATTCAGTATATTGACATTTAACTTGATATAGATATTATTTTTATTAATTGTTAATTTTAAAATGTATGTATCGATTTATTTCTGAATTTATTTTTCTTTGTGTAATTATGATTAGATTGTTAATTATTCATATGTTAAAAACAGTAATTTCAGACACAATGTATTTTGTTAATGAATAAATGAAATGAAATGAAATGAAACAAAAAAAAAAAACAACCGACTTCAATTTTTTTCAGGAGTTTCTTCCATATCTCCAAAGTTCTTTATCGTATCTTCACCAAATTAATATGGGACCAACTTGGGAGTAAGGGCTTTCAAATAAAAAAAGAATCATCAAAATCGGTCCACGGTTGCCGAAGATATCGCGTCACATACATACAAAAAAAAACATACAATCGAATTGATAACCTCCTCCTTTTTTGAAGTCAGTTAAAAAGAATCATCAAAGTCAGTTTCATGCGTTCACTTACCTTCCAATTCGATCCACCTACATCAAGCCATAATCCAAAGCGCAGGAAGTCATAGCAAAGAACATAGGACGTACAGACGGCTACAAGACCACGACCTGTGATGCGATTTTTCAAATGCGGAGTCACTAAACGAACGGTTTTTTGTATGGGAAAACCATTCGTTTAGGTGACTCCGCGTTTCAAAAATCGCACTCCTGGTCGTGCTTGCGGTCGCAACCACAGAATAAGTACCAATATTCACGTACAGAAGTCTTACTCAGCAAAGGAGTTCAAAGAAATATCTACTCAATGTCGTTAACGATATGGTTTAATTTAGCTCGCGTCAATCTTTTCGTTTAGATACTTAGAAGTTCCTTGCAAGCCAATTTCATTCTTATTATTCAAGACATACGATTCACGTTACTGAATTAACCACTCTGGAGTGGTCACCGCGCGCATGGTAATATACCTAAACGGGGAGTGACACAGGCCTGCAGGAACCATGATTGCAGAAGCTACGGTTGGACTGCGGCCACGTTTACGGCCAAGACCACGTAGGTTGGTCGCAACGACCAGCCGTGCTGGCCATGTGCGTCCAGTGGCTGTTGCGGCAAGTGTGCAACGTTCAAATGGTCATTATTTTCAATAGGCAATATGCATGAAATATGTTTTTAAACTAAAAACCGTCTTCACCACCATACTACAAAACCGATTTTGATAAAATTTCTATGGAACCACCTCGGAAGTGCACTCTTGCGAATAAAGAATTTTAAAAATCGGTCCGCAATTAATGGAGAAATCTGTGAAAATAAAAAAAATGTTTTTTCTCGCTTTGGCAAATGACGGTTCTAAGCGACAGAAAAGGATAGCGTCATGCGAAAGTGCTGTTCGGTGCTGGCAGGTGTAGTGTAGCCCAAACCGAATACGCTATTGCCCAACGCGCGATAAAGACGCTAATCGCCACAATGTACCTCCCCCAGTATTGCTGGGGATTAGTTTATGGCAGCGAAATTTTTTACAGCACATTCTCGTAAATGAAGCTAGGATGCGGTGTAAAATTAAAAATGAAGATATTCGACCGATAAATGAAATTGCTTGGATTATTTGACTTAGAGCGTTTAGTCAGTTCTGACAGGGAGGAAAATGCTTGAAAAATTTATTAACTCAATTGAAAATAAGACCGTTAGTTTAAACATGCTAAAACGCAAGCACGTGTCTTGCACTATATTATTATTAATTCTGTGACTATATGCCAATAGATTAAGCTTATTTTCGAGTGTCATAGAAAAATCCTCTCCGCTGCGTTCCTCTCTGCATGAGCTGACCCTTGCCCGTGACTGCGCTTTGTTTCATTATTGTTAGCGTTTGTTCTGACATTTACGATTTAACTCACACCGGAACGGCGGAAGCGAGCAGGCTACTTTACTGTCAAACCATATTCACCTTTATTTCTATCGATGAAACGCATAGAATATCTTGAAAAAAACTCGGCCGCTTGGCGCCGCTGGAAGTCACGTAGCTTTTGTTTTGTGCATTGTGCAAATAAAAATAAAGGTGAATGAATATAGTTCTGTCAATGAAGCCGGCACTTGTATAAGGCTGTTGCCGGCCTTATGCAGGTGCCGCCGTGGTTTAGAGCGTTTGGGTTGGGACTATTTGGCAGCACGGAGCGAGAGAGCGATGGAACGTTTCAGCACGGCTGGTGCTGAAGCGTTCCGTCGCTGTCTCTCGCTCTAGCAAATGACGGTTCGGAGTGACAGAAAAAGATAGCAGCATAGAAAAGTGCTGTTCCCTGCTGACAAATAAGATCCAACCCTTGTGTAAAAGCTCTTACAGTCTACACTACACTACGCTACGTATTGTGCGAACAACTCCCAACTGCAAACTTTTAAATCAGCTTTTACCATTTTGATTATAGCGAAGCTAAACAGAATGGCATATAAATCGGTTTCCAAAAAAAAAAAAAATTGGTTGTTTGTAAAGTAGGTTTACGATCGAGATGTTTACGTGATAACGTCGTTTCACGGAATGACTGGCAGCGCTCGAGATGAGACGGAAGATCGGTCCGTCTCTCTCTCGTTATACCTGCGATCGCGCTCGTGAGGTTTTGGTGTGACACAAGTTTCTGAACATGTCACCCGACTAAAACGATTTTAAAGACGTTATCACGTCAAAAAATTGAATCTATACACCGATTTACACAGTGCAAGTTTGTTGCATACAATTCAATTGAAGCAATTAACGATAGCAACATCATCATCATATCAACCACAGGAAGTCCACTGCTGGACATAGATAGCAACATGATAATAGGTAAGGTATAGCAAGACCCGACTGGCAAAGGGCACCTTAGACAGAATAAGTACTTGACCTTAGCTCTAAGGCCAGTCCGAGATTTTAAAGCAAGTGCTGGGATATTAGAATTGAAAGAATTTTTTTTTTCTTATTATTTTTACATTTTTATAAAATTGTGTACATTTTTACATTGTTGACTATCAGCCAATTAAAAAGTTTGCAATTTTCGGTGCTTATAGAACGTGCCAGTTACCTCGTCCTTGCTCAAAAACAACTGAAAAAAAAGGAAGCACAGTTATAGGTTATCAAGCTTGGATCATTCATAGCCAAAGAAATTATATGCAATCTAGAATGCATACGAATTGGCCAAGCTGTTCCCGAAAAAGGTGCCAACCCAAAGTTATAGATGTCCCTTTCTACTTTATTGCACTGGCAGTTTGCGGGAAAGGGATGCCTATAGGTTTTTTTTTGGGAACGTTAGGTATTTAAACATTATAAAAAAGGTCTAATTATAAAAAAGGACTAACTATGTTAACAGGTTTATAATTAAACCATTATCCACCCAAATCAAGTTGACATTGACAGATGAGCTAGTTTCACTTTACTATATGTCAACTTGATTATGGCGGTTATTGGTTTAAAGCTAGTAACAAAGTAAGTCCTGTTTTAATAATAAGACGGTATGAAAATATAAACTTTAAGTACGTAAATTTTTTTTTGTAGAATTCGTTCATTCTGGATTGTATTATAATTTCTTTGTTCATAGCACACTTTCACCAACATATATTAAGAACAATTCTATTGCAGCATTGCTACCAATAAACTATTTGCAAAATGTTATTACTATCTCATTCGCATTGCTTATAAGGCGTTATATTTGAAGCATAAAAAAATAAAACAGATATTTTTCTAAACCAAATTTTTCTTAATCCGACTTGAGCATGTCATTTTATGTAGGTATTATTATCCAAAATATCGAATATTCCTACAAAATAATCTTTGTTTTCATTACATGTAAATATAGAAAAAAATATATGTCATCAATTAAGTCAGAAATTAAGTTCATATATACTTACTATAGCTGCAATAGAATTGTTTGATTAACTAGCAACAGGGAATTACCACATATTAGTTAAAGCTATGCCTAATCATAAAAGTATAACTACAAATTAAGAATTAGAGAGGTACATATACCATACAACGTGGAAGGGACATATCCGTGATAAATCGAACCACCGCATATACTAGATCACTATAGTATAATAATAATAAAATAACAGTAAAAAAAAACGGAAACAAATTTTGCCATTGCCATACAAAAGTGTGCAGTGTAGCTGCCCGGGAAGTTAAGGAATGATGATTTTGTTTTTGTTTTTTGCCCCAATTAGTTAAGGAATGATGATTTTGTTTTTGTTTTTTGACTGTTATTTTATTATTATCATTATACTATAGTGATCGAATAACGTGTGGTACGATTTATAACGGGTATGTCCCTTCCACGTTGTATATTGCAATTTTTTTTTTAATTAGCTTTTAGTTACCTATTTGTTATTCAATTCGCAATGTACTAAATACTTAACACAATATTTTAAAACAAGTTTGTTTGCTAGGCAAATTAAAACAACCCCGACTTTAAGAACGCCATCTGGTGATGAGTAGCGGAACTACCCATACTATATCCGATCTATTATTTTCTAGAGAAAGCCCTGACTTTCTAGCGTTAACTATAACTTTTTAACGGCAGAACCGACTTACATCAAACATGGCTCAGAAACACCGCAAGAACTTGCTTTCACGTAAAAAACACGGCCTCGAAATCGGTTCATCCGTTCAAACGCTGATGGCACAGACAGACAGACATACATTAGCGTCAAACTTGTAACACTTCCTTTTTATGTCGGGGGATAATAATCTATCAGACTGTACCTACATGTAGACGACCTCCGTGGCGTAGTGGTCACCGTGCTAGTCCGCCACCCAGAGGTCCCGGGTTCGATACCCGGTCAGGGCAAGTTGGAAAATGGCCTTTTTCAAATTGTCCTGGGTCTTGGATGTTTATCTATATATGTTTTTGTTATAAAATGTAGTATTGTTGAGTTAGTATCCCATAACACAAGTCTCAAACTTACTTTGGGGCTAGCTCAATCTGTGTAATTTGTCCCTTTATATTTATTTATTTATAAATCAGTTTAAACATAAAATATAATTATACTCCATTTGGTTAGTATTTAAATAAATGTTAACAATCTTGACATGTCTTATTATTGAAATATACACTTTATATTTCAATACCTTTGCAAATTACAAAGTAATTATGTAATTCATAATTAATAACATAATTACTTTGTAATTAGCAAAATTATTGATTTGAAAAGTGTATTTCAATAAAAATACATGTCAAGATTGTTTACATTTTTTAAATACCTAACCAAATGGAGTATAAGTACCTACATTACACTGCTCAAATAAATGTTTCAGTATTTATTCAATAACTAAGTATGTAATAAAATATGTAAATATTACATACACCTATACTGAATAACATTTTCAAATGATGATAAGTATAAACCTTTATAGATACCAATCCTACCTATATTCGTGACATGGAAGGGATCAAATCAATAACGGGACTCCCCTCCGATTAAATACAAAAGGTTGCTTCTACTGATAGCCGTAGGGTGTTGACCTTAAGGCTCAAAACACGGCCCTGTGGCGCCCTGATTCTAACTGTCCGTCTAATATTTGTGGACATCCAAGTAGAAAGGGGCCAGTAGTGGGGTAATTTGTTTCGGTATATAGAATAATCAATTGATAATGGAATTTTTAAAAATTATTGAATATCTGGCACATTTCTTATTAGACATTTTAAGTATTAACTCTGAAAAGATTGATTTGAGAAAAGCATTTTCAAAGTTTTAATAATCAATTAAAATAGCGAAGTAGGTGGAACCAAATATTTTACAAACGAATTCCTAAATTGAAAAAACCTGTTATCTTACAAACTCATAATATATTTGGAAGATCTATTCAACGATAAACCTCACGATGAATTAGTCGAGAAAAAAATTTACTACGAGATACCACAAAGAAAAATATTGTATGATTTTATTTTACCACGTTGTCTGCATGATTAACATAAATACTCATGCTAAATTACAGCTTTCTAGTACTTATAGTCTCTTGAGTAGACAGACCGCGGACAGACAGACAGATATGGCGAAACTATAAGTTCTTTGTTTACTACGGAACCCTAAAAATATCTGCCGCGAACCAGACCCTTTTTGCTTGGATGCCTAGATTACTCTTTTTGCTTGGATGCCTACATTAAAGTTTCGGACGTTTGTTACTCAATGACACTAAAGAATCTAATTATTACTAAAAGCTTATCAAATCTGATAACGATTAAATTTACCAAATGTGGGAGCCACTGGAAAGGATTTGGACCCTTAAGATACCAAATATTTTATAATTAATTGATAGTGATTTTGGTCGACATCACTATCACAGCTGCTTGTAATGTGAAGTAGAGGTGAATGTACCTATTTAAAAAAAAAAAACTAAGTTTCTATTTTAAATATTGACCTATCATTGTAAGGTAGTAATCATTTTCTTTCAATTCAAATGTACTTAGCGTGAAAGAAATATATCTTAAAATAGTTGAAATATTATTTCATTCTAGAACAATCAATTTTCTCACATTATCAATATTCTAAGTGAAATAAAAACAACTGACTTTTTGTAATAAGCAATAAATTATTTGAAATATATCAGTTTTATTTGCCATTGTTTTTTGTACATACAACAGCAGCTTAAGTTATCCCTTGCACACATTTAGGCAGCGGTAATAGCGGTCAAATTGCGATAATTTGTATAACTTCATTTGCTGTTAATTGTACAAACAATACACCTCATGCCCCATATGTGAAGCTCTACACACAACATCCATAAGTCACACACACATGCACGTTAATACCGTCAATTCCACTCGACTCATAGTTGAAATTTGAAATCTGAACTTTATTCGCATGTTCTTTATTGTGATATTTGCTTGAAAGAAATGTATGATATGTGAACGCTCAGATCATTTCTTTCTTCAATTAAATTTTGGAAATTAGACCGTAAATGATTCGGTATAAAGCTTAAATTCCAATGCAACGTTGAGTCAGAGCCGCGTCGACTTTAAGAATGGTTGCTACACATCACTAGCCTCAACATTTAAATAAAACACTTAAACTAATAGCTTGTAAGTAGTACATTAAAAATATTTTATAGAGTTTCATAGATTTATGAATGTACCCTATATATTTCTGTATGCAACATGAAAGAGACATTCCAGTACAAAATCAAACCACGGGCTGTACTAGATCACTATAGTAAAATGAAATTAAAGAAGCAGTCAAAAACTTAAAAAAAAAAATTGAATTTTTTTTTACTGTTATTTAATTATCATTATACTATAGTAATCTAGTGTAGTTCGTGGTTTGATTTATTATGGGTATGTCCCTTCCACTTTGTATATTATTACTAAAGAATATTCTGATTAGACAGAATTACTATACCACACATTAAATATTTCTCCTTAATATCCAATAACTGTTCCTTATAAATGTGTATTTGTACAATTTATAATCAGGGATCGGATATTCCAGTGCATATTTACCAAAACTTCGAGGAACTACATAACATCAGTGGATAATACCACCTCGAAAATATTAAATATTAATTATAATATAGGGATTTAAAAATCTTGAGTTGTTACTTTGCATTGAAATAATAAAAGAAATTGGATACAACTTATTTATTGAAGCATAATTTATTATATTTTTAGAGTTGAGTTATTTGACATAATTTTTACAAGAAACTCTAGAAAATGGACTAATATCCTTCAATCAAAAACTTTTACCTAAAGTTTTATTATTTTTATGCAATAAAATAACAACTCATGATTAAGAAATCCCTGTATTATAAATATGATTTAAAATTTTCGAGGTGGTATTATCCACTGATGTTATGTAGCTCCTCGAAGTTTAGGTAAATATGCACTGGAATATCCGATCCCTGTTTATAATGCACATATTATTATCAACAATTTATGTTATAGTAACTTATTAATAATAATCAATGAAATACTGTTTTATTATTTTCCCCTAGATTTTTTTTTCCCTAAATTTTATTTTTAAATGTCAACCACAAATATATATAATAGGTAGGAACATTAAGGATAAACAAACATACCTACCATCTATCCTATATGTATGTATACTATCAAAATTAAAAATAAGTGATGAAAACTTTTTACAAAGTGATTCAAAGTCACATATGTAGAAAAGGACTTAGAGTACAGTGAGGGTTATAGGTTCGAATCTGAACTGTAAATTTTTTCATCACATATTTTTGGATTCCGTATTTATTAGATATTGTTTTAAGTTTTAACAGCGGCACGTAAGTTTAGCGCTGATTGAAGTGTAGAGGGGATACTGCGCACGGGTACAGTATTCCTTTTTGACTTCTGCGCCAAAGGTCAGGTCGCCAAGGTCAGCGCTAGAGTTTCGTGCCACTACCTGTATATTGTAGTACAACTATTTGCAGACACATACCTGCTTGTGTTTAATTTTGGATGAATTTTGATATGCTGCCTCCAAATGTGGATTGTATGAGGCTTTCTTTGATCTTGTGTTCTTAATTCCTAACGATCTGCCAAAAGGGGCAAACCAATATCTGAAAAGGAAAAGAAATAGATAAGAAAACTTTTCACTTGTAATTTTTTAAAACTAAAAACTGACTTTTCTCCCAAACATACACAACCGATTTTGATAAAAAATTTATGGGACCACTGCAGAAGTATACCCTTTCGAACAAAAAAGATTTTTCCAAATCAGTCCAGGCATATTTGAATAATCTGTAAACGTACATAAAAATAAAAGATCGCAACAAATTGATAATCTCCTTCTTTGTTGGAACTCAGTTAAATAGTTTTTACACAAGTACAGATAGGTACTTAATGATGCCATAATCCCTACACCAGGGCTGTAAGACCAAAGGCCATGTTTAGCGTGTGGGTGGCTGTGAAGATAAATAAGGAAACCAAAATTTATAGCTACTAACCACTAAACCTATTTACATGATTCAGATAGTCAGCTTTAAAGATCTTTATAGGAAAAGAAGCAGCAGGTACATTCCAAGTTTTTTTTTTCTTTTCTCCCAGACTAGCATGGAAAAGTGATAAAAAATTGGAGAACAAACTTTTTGATGCCATAATTTTATTTTAAATACCTACTTCACTGATAAGATCCTTACTAATATCACAGAGTAATAAATATAACAATAATACTTGTTTTTATTTATTTATTAGCCTTTTGTTACCAACAGTAGTTGGGATGTCTTGAGACACAAAGGTGCCTTTGTGCCCAGCATCTGGGTAAGCAATATCTGGCCCAAAATAAGAATATAATAAGTCCTATAATGTTTATAATCCTTGTATTTCGTGGCCAACACTGGTGTCAAATTTTTAGCCTGTCTAAAGGCATCTGACATAGCTTGAAGACTGCCATACAATGATGACAGCTGGGACCAATGGCTTATACATGCCTTCCGAAGCACAGAGGAGTTCAACAAATTTTTATGCCACTTGTGGGCACCCATCCAAGTGCGGTCCACGCCCGGAGTCGCTTAACTTGCGAAAGCGCTAGTAATGGACACTCCCGCCAGGCCACTGAACTCCTCATCATCATTTCAGCCACATATCCACTGCTGGACATAAGCCTCTCCCAAAGATTTCCAAAATGACTGATCTAGAGGAGCCTACATCCAGCACCATCATGTAACAAATATTTGGCCCAAAATTAAATAGATTTTGTATGTGCATTGTTAATAATAGTAATTGGTAAGTAAAGTTTAATAAATTCTTTTCTCAATTACCATCAAGACAGAATCACTAATGTGTTAGGTATTTATGGAGCACACAGCACTAGCAGTAATTAGAGCTCATTATACTGTTCAATGCCTCAACAAGTAGTACACACAATAACTGTATTTCAGCTTTGCACACCGTATGCTCAGTACAATGAGAACAAAACCTTTAGAAAAGTGTTAGCAACACATATGCATAATTTAAATATTAAATAAGGTGCTAAAAGTGTTCCAAACATTTTAAAAACCGATATTAACTTGGAAATCAAGGTTTTTTTGACTTAAGAATTTTAATTATCTTGAGAAAATATAACAAACTTAATGTGTGTACTTAATTATAGGTCATACTCATTCAAAATTAAAGATTTTAGTCAGTAACACCAAAAATATCATACAGCTATTAATTAAAATCTATTTTTACGAATGGTATTTATGAGTGTAACAATTCAAGTTACAAAAAGTCATAACAATACTAGATCGAGGATTTCTAGAGCGAACTTACTTTTCCAATAGACGTCTAAGGAATATTAGCACCAATGCCAGGGGCAAGGGGAACAGGAGGTGCCTGTGATCAGCATACACCACTGCTTTATCAGGCCCTGGAGCTATGTCCTCCCAAGTAGTATTTGGCGGCAACCAAATATCCTCGTTCCAAAACGCGTCTAATATAGTACGCAACATTGTAAACACTAACAATTAAAATATCCGCGGCTTTCTTATCAGTTCGCTCAATCACTCCATCAATAACACACCCAAAAATCTAACGGGCAACGGCAAGACCATCCGACAGTCGCCGAATGAATGATTGACATTGACAGGACAGCCCCAAATGACAGAAAACGAAACGGACTGACTGACTGACAGTCGGGACAGAAAAAACTAAATTGACAAATGACGGATCTGGTATGTACACTCACGCGAAAAAAAATTAGGAGAATGCCGCGAAAGCGAAACAATATTAGCGAAAAAACATGGCCAGGGCGAAAGAAATATCAAAGCGAAAAAAATATTTTATTTGCTACGCGTTATGGCGAATAGACATTTAAGCGCAAAATGGCAAAGACAAAATGGCGTTTTTTTAAGCTATTGCATAGCTTCTATCGCGGGCCTTGAGGACGGACCGAATCCAGAAATTCCGTAACGAAAAAACCTCACGCTCCACACTCCGCCTACCATGTAGGTTACCGCTTCGTCTCCGTCGTCCGTTTGCGACGTTGCCGTCCTTCCTTGTAAAAATTCACCGACCGAACGGAACCACCGTAATGCAATAGCTTTACCGCGGCATTCCCCGAGTGCCACACGTCTTTTTTTTATAGTGGTATTTAATTTCGTTTCGTAGCATGGTAGCAGATTCGACAAGAGTTCAGGACTCAGGACAATAATTATCAGCGTTGCCAGAACGTACCAAAAAGTACGGTTTTCCGTACTATTTATCACACAATCGTACCACGACCGTACTTAGTGTAGACCGTATCTTTTTTGTACCGTTTCTTTCTATATTAGGGGGCGTCCATTATCTACATGAGGTGATCGGGGGGGAGGGTCAAGCAAAATCTCACCAAATCGCACCTGGTCTTGACTTTTGACAAATATGAATGAATCAAAACTCTCTATTGCACCAATACAAAAAAGAAAAAAATACAGTAGAAAATTTATACAAGAAATAATAAATTCGGTACAATGGGTGGTCTTATCGCTTAGAGCGATCTCTTCCAGACAACCGATGGATGGAGAGGAAATGTAGGCACATCAGAAACAAATAACGGTCAATATCACGTACTTAATATTATTCTTCCAAAAAATGATGCGCGGAAGTCAAAAATTAATACTGTACCCGTGCGCAGTATCCCCTCTACACTTCACTCAGCGTTAAACTTACATGATTGACTGATTAGTTTCCTACGAAACAATCGCTAACAGTATACAATATGGTCCAATTACAAGCGATAACATCGATCGATTATGTTGTTTTCAAATGAACCAAAATTATATTTTGTTCGGGTTCGGTCGTTGGCCGATTTTCATCAAACATAGCTAAAAACTACGGCAAGAGAACTTGCTTTCACGGCCATGCAGTTAACATACTGTACAGTACTGGAAAGGGATTAAGTAGGTCTATAATATCGACGGGTAGATGACTCTGCAGGGTGAGGGCTTGTAGCTGCTGACTACCGTCAAGCGGGAGTTGGGGCCTTTGGTGGGTGTCCCAAATTGTCCGTCTTAATTCAGCATTCCCTCCGCCAAAAGAATGCATCGGCGACGGCGTTCTTCGCATAACGCGAGACCCCAACCACCACCAGAAAACGTTCTCTTGTGAACAGAGTCAGCGGAGCCGTAGTCGTTAGTATCTCTCCGTGCTGGGAACGTGGTGCGTGTGCATGCGGTCAGAATTTTGATTGATCATAATGAAGCATAACATGGCTTTTTTTCCCATAGAAATGGCTCTCAAATTTTAATTTTATCCGGCACATGACGCGATCTCCTTACCCTACTTTGGCGTAACTAAACAAAGTTGACACTGACAGAAAGAAAAGAGGTAATACGCATAGTGTTGAGGCAATACGAACTCAAGTTCCATTGTAATAGGGTCTAATATTGTGTGCCAATCTTTTCGCTTATGTGGGTTCTCTCAATTTGATAGACGCTATAAAGAAATTTGAACTCTAATCCCATAGACATTAAGACGAGTTAAGTATATTGCTGAACTTTTCGCTCAAAAGTCTTTCTCTGAAGTGGCTTTAGCTTTCGTAGATTTCTTTTTCGTTGTTGTCGCTGACGAAGCATTCGCTAACGATGTTTTTCGCTGACTAGTTTTTCGTTATTTTTAGTATTTCGCGCATTGGGGTCTCGCTGTCGCCATATTTCGCCAAAGCCAGTTCGCAAAAAAAACCTTATTTATGTCTGTATACCGACAAATGCCGACTTGACTGTTTTTTTATTTCACTGATGTAACCAGGGTAATTAACTACAATTCCATGGTAATTAACATGAAATTCAAGACAATCGTAATAAATAATTAATGACTTTGATTTGAACAACACGTTCAGAAGTGCTATTTTTGAAACGCGGAGTCACCTAAGCAAATGGTTTTCCCATATAAAAAACCGTTCGTTTAGTGACTCCGCGTTTAAAAAATAGCACCTCAGGGCACTAATTTCCAACGACAATACTCAAAAATTGTGCCACACAGATGCCACAGGCCCAGCACAGGCCACAGTACAACGCACGAAAGTCAAGATACTGGAGTTATTAGCTGGCAAAGTGACGGCGGCGCGGCGGCAGCAGTGGACGCAAAAATGTGTGGCCCCGGCACGGCGATGGCTCCCGCCGGCGCCATGACGGCAAATGGGCGTAGCTACAGTCGAAATGATAGGGCAGCGAGCGGTAATAGGGAAGGAATGAAAATTATGAAAACGCTTGAATATTTTTCTGCTGTTAGGAATAAAATTCCTCTTTACCATTCAATGTTATTATTAATAGCAGAAAAATATTCAAGCGTTTTCATTTACCTATTACAGTTCAAATTGATCTGATGTGGTGAATTGATTTAAATAAAAAATTGCCTTATTAAGAGTAACAAAAAAGTTTTGTGACATTTTCGAAAACTATCCGAAATGGCTGAATATTTTAAAGTTATCAAACCACATTGTTTAGCCATTTCGAAAAATTATGGAAAATAAAGCATTTTTTTCTTATCTCGAAACTCGCTTCTCTCCCTTGGTCAATAAGCAATAATATTTTTTTCTGATAACTAATTAAAGTAATCGGTAGTAATTAAGAATGTAAATTAGTATGTTATTTCTTTCATTTAATATTAGTATTTGCCCCGACTATGTTCGCGTGAACTCCTGTATTTTATTTCGTCTCCGATTGCATCTCGAGTTTGATTTTCGGGATTAATAATATCCTATAAATCAAAGTCACAAAATTGGGTAGTCAACTAAAATATATGAAAGTGTTAAAGGTGCCTTTAATCGAAAATATAGACAATTTTAAGAAACTAATTTGAATATATTTTATATATTATATTAAAAACAAAAATCTACGGGTTATCAGGATTTTTAATTTAATTTTAAACATTACACTGGAAGTGACGACATGCACCAATCGAAATTTACATTTTTCCTATGCCTGCAGTAAAAAAAAACAGTGACATCTGTCAACTGTCAATGTCTACTGTTTAAATTACCGTCGTTATGTTGGTTGTTGTCTTCTTCTTCTTTTCTTATTTTATGGCTCCATCGTTATCAAAACGATGATTTTGCCAATGTCAAGGTTGAAAATGACACGATAATGTATACTGAGGAAAAAACTAAATTTATTGACAATTGACCGGTACCGATGAGCATGGAGTAACCTAAAACAAACAAACATGTAGAGTTAGTAAGTAATGTTAGTAAACTATCTAATATAACGAAGACGGTTAGTGAGAGAATTAGACCATACCAAACAAGTAGGATATACAAATGGGGAAGAGTAGAAGAACAGGGGAAGTAAATACATATATAAAACGAAAATCTTATAAATATATATTATTGTTTTTAATAAATTTGGCAAGGATATTTGCGAACGAAGAGAAGACCAAGGTTAAAAGAAAAGACACATTTACGGGGCGAGGGATATTGCGCGGGAGTAAGTCGTACAGAGAAACCGATAATCTGGGACAGACGAAAAAGATGTGATCTAAAGTACCCTCATCAAGGCCGCACTCACACAAAGAGCTGTCTCTAATTCTAATTTTGGCTAAAAATACCGGAGAGCAAACATGCCCCATTCTAAGACGGATAATGGCTGATGTTGGGTGTTTGTGGAAGTTTCTATATTTATAAAACCAGGGTTTTACTGGGATATCAGGTTGGATTTTGAAGTACATTTTCGCCATATTTTTGCCATGAGTTGACCAAATTCTATCCCAATCTTTTTTTAAATGGGTTTGGGCCGACAATTTGAGATCCCGAGGAAGGCATAAGGAATAAGTATCTGAGCCCTGGTGAGTTGCCTCTTTTGCAAATGTGTCGACCGTTTCGTTGCCTGATATACCCGCATGTCCAGGAATCCATGCCAGCACTACTTCTATGCCCGCTGAATTACACCTATATAGGGCTTCCCGAGTCAACAGAGAAATGGGGAAATTGTCTTTAGCATGTAGTGGGAGCTTGATCAAGTCTTGTAGACAACTTTTGGAGTCTGAAAGTATAAGAGATTTATTAAGTTTATGAGATTCTACATATTTTACAGCTTCTAGTAAAGCTATCGCTTCTCCAGAGAACACCGAGCACTGTGGAGGACATTTAAAGTTTAATAATATATTATATTTTGGTATCCACGCAGCGATACCAACATTACCATCATTCGACATTTTTGAAGCATCAGTGAAAACAAGTAGCTAATCCGACCATTCTTGATCTATGATTCGGTCAAATTGTCTACCTGCTTCCATAGAATGTTTATGTATACCCAAGTCTAACAACACTTGAGGTTGGAAAGTTAAGGCCAAGAAATTTATTTGAAAAAGTGGATTGCCATCAAATTGAAGAACTGGTGAGACATGTTTTTAAAATTTTGGAAGCTTTTAAGGAGCGGTGGGTATTCTTTGTGAATCCAGTAGTTTGAAATATTAAGAGATTGAGAAAGTGAAGCTAAAATGTTAAGAAGAGGATGAGTTGAATTTTGTATAACTTTGTAGAAGAATCGATCAGCAAGATATTGTCGGCGAAGGTGTAAAGTTGGTTCAAGGAATTCTACTTGGAGAGCTAGTGTTGGGGAGGATTTCATAGCTCCTCCAACAATGCGTAATGATTTTGCTTGAATCTTGTCAAGCTTTGCAAGCGCAAGCTTGTTACAAGGTTCCAGCAAGAAACAGCCATGATCAAAGTGACTTCGAATAATAGCCTTATAAAGGAGAAGCTGGCTATAGGGATGAGCACCCCATCGTACACCTGATACGGCACGTAGGACATTTAAGCCTTTCTCAGCTTTCTGTGAGACATAATTTAAGTGTGATACACCAGTCATTTTAGAGTCTAAAAATACGCCTAAAAATTTAACTTTATTTTCAATTTCGATGGGAATATTGTTAACAGACAGATTAATAGCGGGGATGGACCTTTTCCGAGAGAATACAACTGCGCTACATTTGCCAATTGACAAAGTAAGCCCGTGATTGATTAACCAGTCGTTCAGATAATAAAGGGCAGAATTTAAACGTGAAGATATCTCTTCGAAATTCTCACTTCGTGCATATATGGCGATATCATCAGCGTACTGTAGGGATTCGCAAAAGCTGGATACCGTTTGATCTAAGTCATAGGTGTAAATATTGTATAGAATGGGACTAAGGACTGACCCTTGAGGAAGGCCCATCCAGACATTTCGAGGAGGAAGTAAAATACCATTGACGCGGACGCGAATAGATCGGGCTGAAAAAATCATGCTTATAGCGTTGACGAGTCTCTCCGGGATGCTCAGCTGCAACATTTTTTGCCTGAGCAATGGGAGTTGAACGTTGTCATAAGCCGATGAAATGTCAAGAAAGACTCCAATGACACTTTCATTGTTAGAGAAGGCCGATCTAATCGTAGAACACAAGATGCTAAGGCTGTCTGTGGTACCCCTTGAGCGTCGAAATCCAAATTGGGATTTAGATAAAAGGTTCCTATTCTCAACTATCCATTCTAATCGGTTTTTAATTAGATGTTCCATAATTTTAATGATGACTGAGCTAAGAGCAATGGGTCTATAGGAAGAAGGATCGGATGGGTCTTTACCTGGTTTTAGTATGGGAATTATTATTTGAGTTTTCCAGGATTCTGGAATATTACCGGACAAGAAGATACCATTTATAATATTCAGAAGATAACGTTTAGCAGAGGGAGAAGCTTTGCAGACAAAAGAATATGGGATACCATCAATACCCGGAGCAGAATCCTTCAGATGATCAAGAGCACTCATCAGTTCCGCAAAAGAGAATTCTTGATTCATCATGTCAGAGGATGGAGTGTTTGATTGCAATGGAGGAAGGCAATCAACGTTGGGAGCATAGGGAGGAGCCAGTCTATCTAAAAAGCTTTCCAGCCAAGGAGATGGGTCATTAAATGAAGAATTATTGTCCACTAAGCTTCGTCGGAAAGCTTTAATGTTCTTCCAAACAACGGAAGAGTGAGTTCTGGGTGATAGGGACTCACAGAAGTTGTTCCAACCTAATTTTTTCTTTTTAGCTAAAAATCTTCTTGTGCGTGCATTAACCTTTTTGTAGTTAAGATAATTGGACATGTTAATTTCTGATAAATATTGATCTTCAGCATCTTTTCTTTCATTAACACTGGCAGTACACTCATGGTCCCACCAGGGGGGAGAGGGTATATGGGAATTAGAAGATTTTTTTCTTGGAATAGATCTATTAGCTGCGGACTGAATACATTTTATGAATTGATCATAAAGAAGATGAGCGTTTGTACTATCAACGAATGGGAGAGAGCACAATTCTTCATCCAATGCCATAGAATATATTGACCAATCTGCCTGTTGAGTACGGAATTTCAAGAGGTGTTCAATGGGGGGAGATGGTTTAAAAGAGGAAAAAAGAGAAGTTATAATAGGCATATGGTCGCTACCATATGTGTTAGGATGAACAGACCAAGAAAGGCAAGGGGCCAAATTAGGGGAGGACAATGTAAGGTCTGGGGCACTTTTATTCCGAGTCGGTGAGGTCCTTCGTGTTGGGGAACCATCATTAATGACACATAGATCTTGAGAGTCTAAGAGATCCAGAAAGTATGGAAGGATAGTGTCATCATCTTCAGCATAACCCCACAGAGTACTTTTAATATTAAAATCACCAAGCACAATCATTGGTTTAGGAATGTTGGAGAGGATAGAATTTAGTTCAGTAATGATTTGGATATTAGGGTAAGGAATATAAATGGAGACAAGGGATAATCCAATACATTTGGCAGCAACCACATGGAAATCAGAGTTGTGGGGAGGAATAACTATTTGTGAGAAGGTATATAAATTTGAAAGAAAGAGGGCACAGCCTCCATACCCGTCATCCCTGTCATCCCGAAGACAAGAATACCCGGAGATCCGAAAGCGGGATCCCGGGCGTAACCAAGTCTCCGAGATGGCAGCGGCAACGGGTTTGTATTGGTTGAAGAGAGAAATAAGTTTATTATTTTTGCTGCGGACACTCTTACAGTTCCACTGTAGGATGTCCTTTTGGGTGTGATCCATTATATGATATTAATGAGGATAAAAGCTGCTGAAGTAGGGTATTGACATTGTTCGGTAGGGCATCTGAGAATTTTGAGACAATATTAATTAATGTACAGACTAATAGTTCTATAAGGTTATCATTAGGTGTGAGCTTAGGGGTGGGGCTGGTGGGGCTGGGGGGGCTGTCTTGCAGAGCACAACCATTTGGTTGTGTTGATTTGGGAGTTTGAGTTAGAAAGTTGTGGGCCTCATGGTCATATGATTTGCCAAGGGTGGGGGTGGGTCTTGGGGACTTAAATATGGTTTTTTTATAAGATGTGTTTGCTGGGGAGTAGTATGATACATACTCTGGGGCCTGGGAGCGTGAAGGGGACCTTTGGGATTGGAAGGGAGCATTGGAGGCTGTAACCTCTGCATAGGAAGTTTTAGTAGCTGGGAACCTACGAGCTGCATCTGTATAGCTTAGATTTTCCTCTGACATGACGAACTTTATTGATTTTTGGCGAATGTGTTCTGGGCATCTAGCATCAGTTGCCATGTGTTTTCCATTACACAGAAAACAGACATGGTCTTCCACATCACATTCTTCACCAGGGTGTCCTTGTCCACATTTATAACATCGTGGCTTGGATCTGCATTGGCTTTTTACATGTCCAAATTTACAGCAGCTTCGGCACTGGATGGTAGGTAAGTGGTAGATGTCGACGTCCATAGAAGTCTTGTAGCAAAAGACCTTAGAAGGGAGTGATTGGCCCAGAAAAGTGAGGACTACGGTAGTAGAGGGAACCCAAGTAACTCCAGAATCGGTTTTCTTTTTAATATTTAATCTCCTAGCTCTCACTACTAAACCAGAACCTCTTGGGGTTTGGAGATCATTTATTAAGTCTTCTAGTGACCATTCAGTAGGGACGTTACGGATGACCCCCATACGGGAGACAAGGAATTTTGGAATAATGGCTAAGAGTAGAGATGGGCATCTACCCGGGTATTTACCCACGCTTGGGTATTTACCCGATATGCACCGGGTATATACCCGTATCTACCCGTTTGGGTGGGTAGATTGGAAATTTATTTAAAATTTAGTGCGGGTCCACTATTTATGTGTAAAAATGTACAAAAAGGTTATTTAATGTATAAAACAATGATTATCTCTAAAAAAAACTTAACAAAAATTAAAAATCATTGATGATATCCATATTAAATATACACATACCATCTTGTTTGTTATCTGGTTGCTTATTATAACATATAATTAGGTCTACAAACATTTGCTAGCAAAATATATAAACTTTGACCTGTCACATTATATGTTCCCATACAACGGGTAGATACGGGTAAATACCCGGCATACTATTTTGTGGAAAATGTTACAATAGGTTGATGGGGGATCAAAGAACTCGTCTATACAAATATCTTTTGTTCCGAGACCAACCCCGAAATCAGTAGTTTTGGCTCTTGGATGAGCAGTCAAAGATACTTACTCTCTATACATGTATGAGGGTGCTCATATATTGACATCGCATTTGATGACTGATTGCTTATTATTACATCTAATTAGGTCTACAAATATTTGCCAGCAAAAAATATAAACTTACACCTGTAAATTTGTATGTTCCCATACAACGGGTGTAAATACCCGGTATACTATTTTGCGGGAAATGTTATAATAAGTTGATGGGAAATCAAAGAACTTATTGCCACGAATATCTTTTGTTCCGGGACCAACCCCAAAATCAGTAGTTTTGGATTTTATATGAGCAGTCAAAGATACCTACTCTCTATATATGTATGAGAGTGCTCGTATATTGACATCGCATTTGATTTCTGATTGCTTATTTTACTATATAATTAGGTCTAAAAACATTTGCCAGCAAAATATATAAACTTAGACCCGTTAATTTGTATGTTCCCATACAACGGGTAGATACAGGTAAATACCCGGCATACTATTTTGCGGGAAATTTTATAATAAGTTGATGGGGGATCAAAGAACTCATTGATATGAATATCTTTTGTTCCGAGGCCCACCCCGAAATCAGTAGTTTTGGCTCTTTTATGAGCAGTCAAAGATACCCACTCTCTATATATGTATAAGAGTGCTCGTATATTGACATCGCATTTGATGTCAGATTGCTTATTTTACTATATAATTAGGTCTACAAACATTTGCTAGCAAAAAATATAAACTTAGACCTGTTAATTTGTATGTTCCCATACAACGGGTAGATACAGGTAAATACCCGGCATACTATTTTGCGGGAAATGTTATAATAAGTTGATGGGGGATCAAAGAACTCATTGATATGAATATCTTTTGTTCCAAGGCCCACCCCGAAATCAGTAGTTTTGGCTCTTTTATGAGCAGTCAAAGATACCTACTCCCTATATATGTAGGAGAGTGCTTGTATATTGACATCGCATTTGATGTCAGATTGCTTATTTTACTATATATTTAGGTCTACAAACAATTTCTAGCAAAAAATATAAACTCAGACCTGTTAATTTGTATGTTCCCATACAACGGGTAGATACAGGTAAATACCCGGCATACTATTTTGCGGGAATTGTTAAAATAAGTTGATGGGGGATCAAAGAACTCATTGATATGAATATCTTTTGTTTCGAGGCCCACCCCGAAACCAGTAGTTTTGGCTCTTTTATGAGCAGTCAAAGATACCTACTCTCTATATATGTATGAGAGTGCTCGTATATTGACATCGCATTTGATGTCAGATTGCTTATTTTACTATATAATTAGGTCTACAAACATTTGCCAGCAAAATATATAAACTTAGACCCGTTAATTTGTATGTTCCCATACAACGGGTAGATACAGGTAAATACCCGGCATGCTATTTTGCGGGAAATTTTATAATAAGTTGATGGGGGATCAAAGAACTCATTGATATGAATATCTTTTGATCCGAGGCCCACCCCGAAATCAGTAGTTTTGGCTCTTTTATGAGCAGTCAAAGATACCTACTCTCTATATATGTATAAGAGTGCTCGTATATTGACATCGCATTTGATGTCAGATTGCTTATTTTACTATATAATTAGGTCTACAAACATTTGCCAGCAAAAAATATAAACTTAGACCTGTTAATTTGTATGTTCCCATACAACGGGTAGATACAGGTAAATACCCGGCATACTATTTTGCGGGAAATGTTATAATAAGTTGATGGGGGATCAAAGAACTCATTGATATGAATATCTTTTGTTCCGAGGACCACCCCGAAATCAGTAGTTTTGGCTCTTTTATGAGCAGTCAAAGATACCTACTCTCTATATATGTAGGAGAGTGCTTGTATATTGACATCGCATTTGATGTCAGATTGCTTATTTTACTATATAATTAGGTCTACAAACAATTTCTAGCAAAAAAATATAAACTCAGACCTGTTAATTTGTATGTTCCCATACAACGGGTAGATACAGGTAAATACCCGGCATACTATTTTGCGGGAAATGTTATAATAAGTTGATGGGGGATCAAAAACTCATTGATATGAATATATTTTGTTCCGAGGCCCACTCCGAAATCAGTAGTTTTGGCTCTTTTATGAGCAGTCAAAGATACCTACTCTCTATATATGTATGAGAGTGCTCGTATATTGACATCGCATTTGATGTCAGATTGCTTATTTTTCTATATAATTAGTTCTACAAACATTTGCCAGCAAAAAATATAAACTTAGAACTGTTAATTTGTATGTTCCCGTACAACGGGTAGATACAGGTAAATACCCGGCATACTATTTTGCGGGAAATTTTATAATAAGTTGATGGGGGATCAAAGAACTCATTGATATGAATATCTTTTGTTCCGAGGCCCACCCCGAAACCAGTAGTTTTGGCTCTTTTATGAGCAGTCAAAGATACCTACTCTCTATACATGTATGAGAGTGCTCGTATATTGACATCGCATTTGATGTCAGATTGCTTATTTTACTATATAACTAGGTGTACAAACATTTGCCAGCAAAAAATATAAACTTAGGCCCGTTGATTTGTATGTTCCCATACAACGGGTAGATACAGGTAAATACCCGGCATACTATTTTGCGGGAAATGTTATAATAAGTTGATGGGGGATCAAAGAACTCATTGATATGAATATCTTTTGTTCCGAGGCCCACCCCGAAATCAGTAGTTTTGGCTCTTTTATGAGCAGTCAAAGATACCTACTCTATATACATGTATGAGGGTGCTCGTATATTGACATCGCATTTGATGTCTGATTGCACATTTTACCATCTAGTTAGGTCTACAAATATTTGCCAGCAAAAAATATAAAGTTAGACCTGTCAATTTGTATGTTCCCATACAACGGGTAGATACGGGGAAATACCCGGCATGCTATTTCGTGGGAAATGTTATGACAAGTTGATGGGGGATCGAAGAACTCGTCTAAATGAATATCTTTTGTTCCGAGACAAACCCCGAAATCAGTAGTTTTGGCTCTTAAATTAGGAGTCAAAGATACCTAATCTCTATACATGTATGAGGGTGCTCGTATATTGACATCGCATTTGATGTCTGATTGCACATTTTAACATCTAGTTAGGTCTACCAATATTTGCCAGCAAAAAATATAAAGTTAGACCTGTCAATTTGTATGTTCCCATACAACGGGTAGATACGGGTAAATACCCGGCATACTATTTCGTGGGAAATGTTATGACAAGTTGATGGGGGATCGAAGAACTCGTCTAAACGAATAACTTTTGTTCCGAGACCAACCCCGAAATCAGTAGTTTGGGCTCTTAAATTTGCAGTCAAAGATACCTAATCTCTATACATGTATGAGGGTGCTCGTATATTGACATCGCATTCGATGTCTGATTGCACATTTTAACATCTAGTTAGGTCTTAAAATATTTGCCAGCAAAAAATATAAAGTTAGACCTAACAATTTGTATATTCTCATACAACGGGTACATACGGGTAAATACCCGGCATACTATTTTGTGGGAAATGTTATAACAAGTTGATGGGGGATCGAAGAACTCATCTATACGAATATCTTTTGTTCCGAGACCAACCCCGAAATCAGTAGTTTTGGCTCTTGGATAAGCAGTCCAAGATACCTACTCTCTATACATGTATGAGGGTGCTCGTATATTGACATCGCATTTGATGTCTGATTGCTAATTTTAACATCTTATTAGGTCTACTTACGTTTGCCAGCAAAAAGTGTAATCTTAGACCTGTTAATTTGTATGTTTCCATACAACGGGTAGATACGGGTAAATACCCGGCATACTATTTTGTGGGAAATGTTATGACAAGTTGATGGGGGATCGAAGAATTCGTCTAAACGAATATCTTTTATTCCGAGACTAACCCCGAAATCAGTAGTTTTTGCTCTTAAATTAGCAGTCAAAGATACTTAACCTCTATACATGTATGAGGGTGCTCGTATATTGACATCGCATTTGATCTCTAATTGCTTGTTTTAACATCTCATTAGGTCTACTTACGTTTGTCAGCAAAAAGTGTAATCTTAGACCTGTTAATTTGTATGTTTCCATACAACAGGTAGATACGGGTAAATACCCGGCATACTATTTTGTGGGAAATGTTATGACAAGTTGATGGGGGATCAAAGAACTCGTCTAAACGAATATCTTTTGTTCCGAGACCAACCCAGAAATCAGTAGTTTTTGCTCTAAAATTAGCAGTCAAAGATACTTAATCTCTATACATGTATGAGGGTGCTCGTATATTGACATCGCATTTGATGTCTGATTGTACATTTTAACATCTAGTTAGGTCTACAAATATTTGCCAGCAAAAAATATAAAGTTAGACCTGTCAATTTGTATGTTCCCATACAACGGGTACATACGGGTAAATACCCGGCATACTATTTTGTGGGAAATGTTATGACAAGTTGATGGGGGATCGAAGAACTCGTCTATACGAATATCTTTTGTTCCGAGGCCAACCCCAAAATTCTTAGTTTTGGCTCTTATATTAGCAGTCAAAGATACCTAATCTCTATACATGTATGAGGGTGCTCGTATATTGACATCGCATTTGATGTCTGATTGCACATTTTAACATCTAGTTAGGTCTTAAAATATTTGCCAGCAAAAAATATAAAGTTAGACCTGTCAATTTGTATGTTTCCATACAACGGGTAGATACGGGTAAATACCCGGCATACTATTTTGTGGGAAATGTTATGACAAGTTGATTGGAGATTGAAGAACTCGTCTAAACGAATATCTTTTGTTCCGAGACCAACCCCGAAATCAGTAGTTTTGGCTCTTAAATTAGCAGTCAAAGATACCTAATCTCTATACATGTATGAGGGTGCTCGTATATTGACATCGCATTTGATGTCTGATTGCACATTTTAACATCTAGTGAGGTCAAAAAATATTTGCCAGCAAAAAATATAAAGTTAGACCTGTCAATTTGTACGTTCCCATACAACGGGTAGATACGGGTAAATACCCGGCATACTATTTTGTGGGAAATGTTATGACAAGTTAATGACGGAACGAAGAACTCGTCGAAATGAATATCTTTTGTTCCGAGACCAACCCCGAAATCAGTAGTTTTGGCTCTTAAATTAGCAGTCAAAGATACCTAATCTCTATACATGTATGAGGGTGCTCGTATATCGACATCGCATTTGATCTCTGATTGCTCATTTTAACATCTTATTAGGTCTACTTACGTTTGCCAGCAAAAAATGTAAACTTAGACCTGTTAATTTGTATGTTTCCATACAACGGGTAGATACGGGTAAATACCCGGCATACTATTTTGTGGGAAATGTTATGACAAGTTGATGGGGGATCGAAGAACTCGTCTAAACAAATATCTTTTGTTTCGAGACCAACCCCGAATTCCGTAGTTTTGGCTCTTGTATGAGCAGTCAAAGATACCTACTCTCTATACATGAGTGAGGTTGCTCGTATATTGACTTATTGACATCGCATTCGATGTCTGATTGCTCATTTTAACATCTTATTAGGTCTTCTTACGTTTACCAGCAAAAACTGTAAACTTAGACCTGAAAATTTGTATGTTCCCATACAACGGGTAGATACGGGTAAATACCCGGCATACTATTTTGTGGGAATGTTATGACAAGTTGATGGGGGATCGAAGAACTCGTCTAAACGAATATCTTTTATTCCGAGAGCAACCCCGAAATCAGTAGTTTAGGCTCTTGAATGAGCAGTTAAAAATACCTTATCTCTATACATGTATGAGGGTGCTCGTATATTGACATCGCATTTGATGTCTGATTGCACATTTTAACATTTAGTTAGGTCTTAAAATATTTGCCAGCAAAAAATATAAAGTTAGACCTGTCAATTTGTATGTTCCCATACAACGGGTAGATACGGGTATATACCCGGCATACTATTTTGTGGGAAATGTTATGACAATTTGATGGGGGATCGAAGAACTCGTCTAAACGAATATCTTTTGTTCCTAGACCAACCCCGAAACCAGTAGTTTAGGCTCTTGAATGAGCAGTTAAAAATACCTAATCTCTATACATGTATGAGGGTGCTCGTATATTGACATCGCATTTGATGTCTGATTGCTCATTTTCACATCTTATTAGGTCTACTTACGTTTGCCAGCAAAAAGTATGAACTTAGACCTGTAAATTTGTATGTTTCCATACAACGGGTAGATACGGGTAAATACCCGGCATACTATTTTGTGGGAAATGTTATGACAAGTTGATGGGGGATCGAAGAATTCGTCAAAACGAATATCTTTTATTCCGAGACTAACCCCGAAATCAGTAGTTTTTGCTCTTAAATTAGCAGTCAAATATACTTAACCTCTATACATGTATGAGGGTGCTCGTATATTGACATCGCATTTGATCTCTAATTGCTTGTTTTAACATCTCATTAGGTCTACTTACGTTTGTCAGCAAAAAGTGTAATCTTAGACCTGTTAATTTGTATGTTTCCATACAACAGGTAGATACGGGTAAATACCCGGCATACTATTTTGTGGGAAATGTTATGACAAGTTGATGGGGGATCAAAGAACTCGTCTAAACGAATATCTTTTGTTCCGAGACCAACCCAGAAATCAGTAGTTTTTGCTCTAAAATTAGCAGTCAAAGATACTTAATCTCTATACATGTATGAGGGTGCTCGTATATTGACATCGCATTTGATGTCTGATTGCACATTTTAACATCTAGTTAGGTCTACAAATATTTGCCAGCAAAAAATATAAAGTTAGACCTGTAAATTTGTATGTTTCCATACAACGGGTAGATACGGGTAAATACCCGGCATACTATTTTGTGGGAAATGTTATGACAAGTTGATGGGGGATCTAAGAACTCGTCTATACGAATATCTTTTGTTCCGAGACCAACCCTGAAATCAGTAGTTTTGGCTCTTGGATGAGCAGTCAAAGATACCTACTCTCTATACATGTATGAGTGCCCATATATTGACATCGCATTTTATATCTTCTTACTCATTTAACCTCTTTTAAGTATGTCTTTGCGCACCTCCCAACAAAAAAATGATAATAAATCAAAAAAGTCTATTATCAAAGTATGATTAGTATGTTGGTTTCATATATTTTAATGTCAGATTTGACGTCTACCTGCATTTTAAGCACTTTACAGCGCTTGCACACACTTTCCGACACGAATTGCGAAGTAATTACTCATAAAATTCAATCTACCCACCAAATGGGTAGATACGGGTATATACCGGGTATTTACCCAATCTACCGGGTATATTCCCAAATGGGTAGATTGGGTATTTACCCGCCGCCCATCTCTAGCTAAGAGTTTATTTTCCGACAGAACAGGGTTAGACAAGAAGTTGTTCGCTTCTCCGGCAGTTTTAAAAGAAACAGCAATTTTGCTACGGCTGATAGGTTTAATTCCATCATCTGCGATTCCACAAACATTTGTTTGATGCATGAGTTGGGCGAACTTTAAAACGCGGATAGTTAATCCAGCAGAATTATCTGGTTCTGTACGACTTACGTGGGTGACGTACGGGCCTGGGTCCGAATCCGAGTAATGCAAATGGGCATCTTCTTCATACCCTTGTCTCGTAAAGACAGATTGAATAGATTGAGCAGGGGAATTCGTTTTTTTAGCTTCCACCGGGACTGGGGCTTCTGAATCCGCCTGACGTTTCAATCTTTTAGGCTTTTGGGCAGGAGTAAAGCCTTCCTCGTCCATTGTAATGTCAGGGGGAGACTTACCTCCCCCATCAGGGGGATCATCCATCGCTAAAACGATGAATTGCACCAAAAAATATAACAATCACTTACGTATTACCACAACCAGAACGTCACAAACAAAAAATTATGGAAACTCAATGCACAAATATAGGAAAATGACGATTTTTATAAAAGCACGTGTGATCAGCAACACAAAGACGGGCAAAATCTTGGTTGTTGTCAAGTTGTTGTGTTGGTAGATGACAGTGACAGTGACATATAATACAGTGATGCCATTTATGAAACGTGGAGTCACTAAACTAACGGTTTTTGTATGGAAAAACCAGTCATTTAGGTGACACCGCGTTTCAAACATGGCGCTTTAGTTTACTGAAAGTGAAAATTGCCAACATTACTCAAAAAAATCTTCATTATGACATCACTTCCTCAAATATGCTTGACCTTGCTTGAAAATGAAGGTCAATGGGATTTTTGCAAATATCTAAATAAGTAAGACCTTATTTTAAAATCTGATTAGAGAAAGCTTCTCCAAGAGGCTGTAGCGGGAGCGAGGTGATATGCTCGACCGCCACAAAGGGAAGATCTTTGATCTTTGATCAGTTGCATTTGCATGCAACCAGAAACCCTGAGATCGAGATGTAGAATTTGTTGGCGCCATCTCGTATAATTCTTGTAAACTATGTATCGCTTGGTTCAATGTTGTTGTTTGTGGTTTCTAGTTCCTCGTAGTGGCGTAGAGGTCACCACAAGGATTTTTTAATTCCTCGAAAAGGATTGCAAATCAAATCTTTTAAAAAATTACTTGACAAGCCAATATACAGGCAAAAATGCCGTGCTTCTGTAATAGTCTGTGGTAGGTTAACATCAACTGACAACAGCCGTTGACAACCATGATTACCATGATGAAGCAGCAATGAACATTTAAGGCGGGTCTCCTGCACCAGAATTCTCGAAACATTACACAAAAAACATGAAACAAAAACAAAACAAAAATATTATTTTTCATACACAAACCGTCTCCTGCAAATAATTTCTGTTTTGAATGAAACATTTCTTTATGGTTGACTTCATCATGAGGTGCTACTTTTCAAACGCGGAGTCACTAAACGAACGGTTTTTTGTATGGAAAAACCATTCGTTTAGGTGACTCCGTGTTTCAAAAATGACACTTAAGATACCTAATAATATTTATTTCTGATTACTGTTATCATCATTTTTGCCAGACGAAGAACTAGAAGATGTGTTAGGCGTTTTATTAATTGCAGATAATAGAGATAGGCTCCAAAGGACTCGTACCCAAAACCATAAAATAATTAAAAAAGAAACCCTTCCCCTCTCGCCCCGCGCAGCGCATGTTTTCCATCTGCTTTGGAAAGCAGAAACATGTGTATGCCATAGACAATTGTGTATAGCCACGCCCCTTTGTTCGCATGTTTTTGTGTAATGTTTCGAAAATTTTGGTGCAGGAGACCCGGCTTAACATAGATGTAGCTACCGAAATAAATTTCATTCATAATAACTGTACTCTGATACAAATTTATATTTTTAGTAATATGTATTCAAAATTGCTGTCAATTTGGTATACATGTTGAATCAACATTGTTGATATAGTTGTCTTCCTTGTCCTAGCAAGCACTACAGGTCCGCCATGTTTAGTTCCAAACAATATGGCACTGGGCACACTTTTTTTGTAGATAATGTCACTTCCATATTGAGTGACAGTCAGTGTCAAAAAAAAGAAAGATTAAAAAATAAGATTCTAACATAACCTATGCTGGCAGTTGGTTACTCTTGAAAAGTTTTATTGCAATTAGTAAGTAGTCGCAGAAAATAATAATAGTAATGATATGTGCATTATTGATAAACTTGTGGTACATTACATGTTGTGAAGTTCAGCAGAGATGTTGTTTTGTCCCACCTGTGCCAACATATTGATGGTAGAAGAAGCACCGGAGTACGGGCTCCGCTACGCTTGTAACACGTGTCCTTACATATACAATATCAGGAAGAGAGTATTATCCCGTACATTCCCGAAATTAAAGGTAAAATTTAATTATTGCATCATATAAATTTGTACACACCTGTTCAGGATCCCGGGTCTGTGTAGCCCAATACTTTGAAAGAAAGTTGGAAAATGGCCTGAGTCTTGGCTCTGTGGATGTTTATTTATATACATATGTATTTTTTTTTATAGAATAAAGTATCGTTGAGTTAGTATCCCATAACACAAGTCTAGAACCTACTTTGGGGCTAGCTCAATCAGTGTAATTTGTCAATATATTTTATTCTCATGACGCAGTTTCCATGTTCTCAGTTGCGTCATTCCTTGGCTGTCAATGTCCTCTCAAATCTAAACGATACTTCTGGTCACAGTATTGAGTTGCCTAGATACTGCTCTAGGGCTGGCGTAGTACAGGTCCTACAAAGTGCAGGTTTTGGGACTCTCTGGGCAGCTCAGCAAGTGTGCCATTCTCTGTGGAGATGGCCCACATTCACCTATGTTGTGGTCTGTGTATTATATTTGCACTTGACTGAATTATCTTTGCAATTACTCACGATCTCAATCTTTTGAGGGACTTCATTAAGATAGGTAGAATCCTTAATAACAAATGCTAAAGTGAATTTGTATATTTGTTTGGTACCACTTCACACTTAACTACTGAACCTATTTAGATGAAATTTGAAATGGATATAGTTTGATACCCAGGGAAGGACATAGGCAGTGAAGCGCATAGGCATATTAATTATCATATTACATACATACATACACGTATCACGTCTTTATCCCTAATGGGGCAGACAGAGCATTCTGGGTCTTGCGGCTCCATGCAGAGCCCAGGGCCGCAAGACTCAAAAGCCACCCCCAGCGTCATGGTGGGCGAGAAGATGAAAAAGCAATCAATACAGTGACGGGTTGCTAGCCGCATCGCCTGGTAAAATGATTCGCATTTTTGCCCATTCCCTCGATCGGCTTTTACGATCTGCGCGGGAAGAGAAGCAGCTGGTACATTCTAAGTTTTTTCGTTTCTCCCAGACCAGCATGGGAGAATGAGGAGAATTATCATATTGCTTATTAATAAATAAATCTTTTTGTATATTTATTTCAGGAGTTGGACTATATTATGGGCGGCGCAGCTGCTTGGGACAACGTAGATTCCACTGATGCCGTCTGCCCTAAATGTGGTCATGGAAGGGCGTTCTTCATGCAACTCCAAACTCGCTCAGCCGATGAGCCTATGACCACTTTCTATCGCTGCTGCAACCACAAGTGCGCACACAACTGGCGAGATTAAGCTATACTTTAAAGACATTGAGTGTACCAAACATACAAGAACTAAGAACCTGTGTGATTGGCAAAGTTTTACTGATTATGAGTGTTAAAATAATTAAAAGGAGTTTTAGTTTAGTGCGAAAAAGTGTACCTGCCAAGATGAAGATTGAAAAAATGGCAAAGGTGATACCATGCTCTGAAGAGACGTCTTACGCTAGAGCTGCAGAGTATCTAGCAAAAGGACAGGTTATAGCAGTACCTACAGATACAATCTACGGGTTAGCATGCAGTGCAAACTGCCCTGAAGCTATAAAGAAGCTGTATGCAATAAAAGGAAGAGATGCTGCCAAACCCGTTGCTATATGCGTTACATACGTCAGTGATGTCCGAAAATGGGGAGAAGCAGAACATTTGCCTGATGAGCTACTGCACAAATTATTACCAGGACCTGTGACTGTGGTCCTTGAGAAGACAAAACACCTAAATAATCCATACCTCAATCCGCAAACTACTAAGATTGGAATAAGAATACCGAACCATAATTTTATGAACAGAGTGACCAAGATATTTGACATGCCCGTCGCGTTGACTAGTGCTAACTTTAGCAATGAGCCGTCTACGTTATCTGTTAGAGAGTTTGAACATTTATTTAGTCAGTTGGGGGCTGTTTTTGATGGAGGAACTTTAAGTCAAGGGCTGGATCAGAACCGAACTGGCTCCACAGTGGTAGACTTGTCAAAAGTTGGACATTATGATGTTATAAGAAGAGGTATTTCATACGATAGAGTAGTTAACATCTTGGAAAACCATGGATTCAAACTTGTTATTTAAAATTTACCCTGTTTACGTATTATCAGCTGTGATTGGTTGTTTATTTATTCCTAAATATAATATATAGAATAATTACAATTTTTTAATTTAAACCAAAGCATACTGTTTAACAAAACTTTAATAAACTTTCACAACAGGACTTTCATTTGTAACTTAATAATTATATAAAATTTAGATAATCACTCAATATTATTACTAATAATATTGAGTTTTTGAAAATTGATGATATTACCAATTTGTAAAGTCTATTGCATCATGTTGATTACAAAATATACATTGAGCTGTCTGTGGCTGCCTTCAATAACAAGTTGCTTGTGTATAAAAATATAGACTAGACGAGATCTTAGAATAATATAATTTAACACTGCGTTTACATAAACAATGAACATTGATTCGAATTGCAACATTTCTGAAGTAACAGTCTTTACTGCGCCAACACCAAAATAGTCAATAACTCAATAAGCACTTGGAACTCCTACTACTACACATTTTGTAAATTTTACTACTAAATAGACCGGCTTATAGGTCTTCTGTGGTCTGGCAACTTCGTTTCGAGGCTCTGCCATCGTTCTGGCGGCCACACTATAGCCATTGCCTTTGCATTAACTAAACCTAAAGAAATAGGACCAAATGTGTTGCTGTCCAGAGTATGGCCTGTGTGGTCTCCCTCCACCCAGACATGCCCTTCAGGGATCTTCACGTATCGATTCTTGTAACCCAGCGTGCTCACAACGTCACCTTCCAGCGCCACCACGCGTTTTATTATCTTCTGGTTTGGATCTTTTGGTGATATTATGGAAATTATATCACCCCGCTTTATGTCATAATCTCTGACTGCCCATCGCGACAGAAACACGTAGTCCGTATTCTTCGGGCCAGGGTTTAACACTGGTTGCATTGAGATGCCCTCGACTCTGGCTACATAACCCACGGTGTCAAGAAAGGTTATACCGATCGGGAGACCAATGATGACGGACCTACAAAAGTTTCTGAGAAACATTAAGGCGCCGGCTAGTGATTCTTGTCAGCAGCTTAATGCCAGGGTCACAACATAATAAACATTTATTTTTTATCGCATTTTTAAATACTGATTTTGAAGAGGTAATCTCGTATTTTTGGAATTTTTAAATATTTTCATGATCTGACATTAACAATTTGACACTGACATCAGCATTTTTTTTCTAAATATTTGCATGCATGTCCATTGCAACTTGAAAACACTTCGTTTGGTACTAAGTCGATCGATTTGCATTTTGTTAAATACCTACTAGTGATAGTGACAAATACCGATACCGAGTATTTTATTTTTGAGAATAGCACCCCGGCACGTCACAGTGTCATTCACTGTGAATGAATGACCATAGAGTGTTTCGGTCTTTACAAATACTCAAAAAAGTGTTGATGCTTTCTATAGTAATACAACCAACCAAACAGAAATTTTGGATATTTTATTTGTGTGAACGAGTTTAATATCACATAAAGAAGCTTAATGAGTTCGAGTTTAAAGCAATCTAAACTTAAGAAGTGCTGCTAAAACGATCATCGACAGATGGAAGTGTTTCATGGTGGAGAAAAACTTACAATCTGCATAATCAGCTGTCAGTGAAATAGATCATCTGTCCCTGTAAATATAAAAGCTAAAACAATCATAACACGTTTTAGTTTAACAAGTGTAAATAATGAAGTAAACAATCGAGCTACAATGTGACCCAGAGCGGGCGGTCGACGGGACGAAACATCGAGGCAGATATGGGATAATAACCTATCACAGGAGCGAGGTGGTCCGTGGTCCGTGGACCCGCTATGGCCGGGCTGCCGTGAGTGCCGGGTTCGAGTTTTTCACCAGGTCGAGTGCTAAATCCGAAATATGTCCGGCGAGAAACCGTTCGCGGCGAAGATAGTGAGCCCCGTGAAGTGCAATGAGAAACCTTGGGATCACTGGGTCAGCGAGATCGGCCACCTGTCGCCGCGGCGGGACGATGACGGGCTCGCGCCGGCGGCGGAGGCCAAGGGCGGCGTGTCGCGGCGCGCGGAGATGCACCCCGCGCCCTACAAGCTGGCCGAGCGCCGCTACCGCCGCGCGGGGCTCAACAGGCTCAAGCTGGAGAGCATGAGCCTGCATGGACTTTTCCCCCAAATGGACAATTTAAATGCGGCTGTATGTCACATGTGTGGTGTTATAGTGAAGTGCAGTGCGGCTTACAGACACATATTGGACTCTCATTCTTCGGCAGAGCCCATCCTCCCCCCACCACCGCCCGTGACCACAAGCAGAACTCGAACTCGACATAAAAAGGAACCTCCACCTCCTATACCTCCACATCCTGACCTGTTCCCAGTGAAAATGGAAACCTCCCCAGTCCACACTGCCGCTGCCCCACATTCACATATAGTCATACCACCGCAGCCAGAAATGCAATATTTAGAAGAACCAAGTACATCATCTGCTGTCACGGGAGAGGTGCAGGTCTGTATGGAGAGTGGAGAGTTACCCGTCGTCAGTATACAGGATACGGAGGATTTGCCTCTTGGTGAAAATATAACTGACGATATATTCGCAATAATGAATTCTGAAGGCATTCAGGCAGACGACATCACAAACGCAGCAGACTGGAAGAACATCATTCGGGATATAGGCAATATGCAAGACATCAACTTTCCCCAGACCAATGATCCTGTCCCCCCACAAGATTTGTATCCTTCACTGCCGGCATATGCAATACCTGAACCGGACATTAGTAATATTCAGTTCACCGCCCCGAGCACGTCCCCCATGCTACCAGCTGTGATAGACACTAACGTACTGAGCAGTATAGCTTTAAAACCTACGCCGACGACGCCCAGCACTCCCTCTGCGAGGGAGAGAAAGTCGAAACCGAGTAAAACGAAATTCAATCTACGAGAATACGATCCGAACAAGCACTGTGGCGTGGTGACGGCGGAGAACCCCAAGCCGTGCACGCGGTCGCTGACGTGCAAGGCGCACGCGCTGTCGCTGCGGCGCACGGTGGAGGGCCGCGCCAAGCCCTTCGACCAGCTGCTGGCCGAGCACCGCGCCTCGCGCGACGCCAGCGCCGCCGCCGCCGCCGCGCAGCACGCGCCGCCCGCGCCCGCGCACCACCCGCCGGCGCCGGCGGCCGTCCCGGCTGCGTCGGTACCTCTCAACCTCCCACCGCTCCTAGTCAATACGTCGTTAGATTTCAACGCCTTCAACAGCATGACGGCCGAGCAGCAAGTCAACGACATCTACGCGAGTCTCATCAGCGTGGAAGACCCGAGCAGCGTGCTCCCGGACGCGGCGGAGATCAGCTCGCTGCTGGGCGCGCCGCTCAGCGCCGACCAGTTCCTGCTGCCCGACGAGGCGGAGCTGCCGGCCGAGGTGCCCGTGCTGAGCGTGCCGTCGCCGGAGCGCACGCCCTGGAAGGCGGAGGACCGGCCGGACGAGGCGCCGCCGCCGCTGGTGCCGAGCGACGTCTGCTGGTACTCGTCCTGCCCGCGGCCGCTCGCGCTCTGCACCTTCAACGCGTCGCACGCGGGCAGCGCGGTCACCCTAGGCAAAAAATTCGCGACTGTGCGGAGTAACATCAAGTCCTCGCTGACGAGGTCGCAGTGCAAGGCGACGGGCGCCTCGAACAATTTCTACTACAATCAGAACGCGCTGTCCTTGTCCAAAAGTGTACATATGAACGCTAGTAAAACGAACAAGCCCGAGGTGCGCAAACTAATAGTGACGTGTAGTGCGACTAGTGGCGTGAAGAGTGAGGTGCAGGCGACGCTGAGCGAGCTGTTCGGCGCGGGCGAGGTGCGGCACGCGCTCAACGGGCACGTGGCGCACGCGCACGCGCACGCGCAGAAGCGCTCGAGCGCGCCGAAGCACGCCAAGCGCGCCGCGCCCGCAGTCCTCGACCTCGGCTTCTCGCTCGACGTGCTCGCCGACGAGAAGTGCTGAGCACTAAAAGCAATCACCGGTTGTGTAGTCACGTAATTGTATATTTATTTTTCTGTAAAGAATCGAATCGGACTGTAAAATGTAAAATAATCACGAATTTTATCCCGATCGGAGTTTATATGTTACGATAATGTTAAATCTCATTTTTTTTCGTCGAGAAGCGAACTAATGTTTGTATTATTTTGTATATTATTTATAAGATTTTTTTAAATCGCTCTCCGATGCGAATGTCGGTATGTGTCAATGAATTAAAATAGCTTATACAGAATGGTTGTATTTTTTCGAAATGACATTATTACTCATTGTTGATACTGAATTGAATACTGAATAAAATGGCCTAGAATTAATAATGGTTTAATGTGATGAAAATTTCCATGTAAAAATATAAATACTATGATAAGTCTATCCGTAATAGTAAATCGCCTCCTTTTGAAAATAAAGGCAAATACCTCAATAACTAAATTATCTTGTTTTAATTAATTCTTGACACCCTTGCAAATTATAGAAGTGAAGTCGAGCTTGACACTTAATTTCAATATCACTTCAATTTGGCTTAACTCACACTGCCGTTGAGTCGAAACGACGCGACGCGTCATGTTTTTTTTACCTACAGCATATTCATCTCTATATTTCCATTATTAAGGTACAAATTTGTATTATGGAAATATGGAAGCGCGCGAAGTCGCGCGCAGAGGCGTGTGTGCGCGCGCGTTCGCCCGTCGTCGCGTATCGGGAGTAGCACGGTAAAATAGAAATGAATTTTCTATAGCTGAAAAACATAACACGTCGCGTCGCTTGACTCTGCGCCAGTGTGAGTTGAGTCTTTCATAGAAGTTAATTTTAGTTTGCCAGGGGAATTAAATTTATGAATTTTAGTCAGTAGCCGTTCACAAACTAAACTCATAACCGATTTCTAATCTTATACCTTTGCAATTCTTGTATGTATATATATTTATAAATTTCTGTGATCTCGAAAACGGCTCTAACGATTTCGCTGAAAATTTGTATATAGGGGTTTTTGGGGGTAAACAATCGATCTAGATTAGTTTTATATTTGGGAAAACGCGTGTTTTCGAGTTTTTATGCGTTTTTCTTTCCACGCAGAATATGGTCGCTAATTTCATCGCGCCGACCGCCTTGTTTTTAGCTCAGCGGTTAAGGATACCGACCGCTAGAAAGAGTGTTACGGGTTCGAATCCCACTCGGTGACTTACTTTTGTTTTTTTTATGTTTAATTTTGTATATAATTTTTTATTTTGCATTGCTTTTAGACAAGTTTAAAAAAATTTAGTTAATGTTTGAGATGTAACCGAGCAAAGCTCGGTCGCCCAGGTATTCTTTGCTCGGTTACATTTCAAACATTAACAAAAATTTTTTAAACTTGTCTAAAAGCAATGCAAAATAAAAAATTATATATTATTCGCCTATTGTCATTAACTATGTAAAAAAACTTAATAGCGCGTTTTATTTTCATATGTAAACATTGAGACGCCATCTAGTGATGAGTAGCGGAACTACTTATTCCGTTGGATTCATATCCGTAGCGCCATCTATTATTTGCCAGGCAAATTTGAAAAACCCGACTTTCAAGCGATCACCCCTAATAAGTTTTAACGACTGAACCAATTTTCGTCGAAAAGCAAACCATAGCAAGGGAAATTGCTTTAACGTAAAAAACCTTATAGAAATCGGTTCATCCGTTTGAGCGCAACGACATGTCACAGACAGATTAATATTTGTCTGACTGTGACATTTTTGCGAAACACCCCTCTTTTTTGTGTTTAAAAAAAAGAAGTTATGGTACTTTGACGTGAACATAGATACAGTACAGCCAGATCTAATGGGCTAACTTCATACTGTTGCATTTTTCTGTCGATGTGCGCGTGCATCGTAAAAATTCACTCTCAACATTTTTCCCAAAGGCGCCAATAGAAGTATAACTTCAAAAATTTGTTCACTCGCTGCCCGCGCTAGTGCCTCACGGGGACTTAGGTAACACCTCATTAGACTTTAGTTTGCCTCTGTGGCCTGATTATCCACGCCACGCAATCACACCGAGGTCCCGGGTTCGATCCCCGGTCAGGTCAAGATAGAAAATGATCTTTTTCAGATTGAACTAGGTCGATGTTTATCTATACACGGTGGTTTATATTGGTTTTAGAGCCGAAGGCCACTTCATAGGCATCGTTTAGTAAGACCTGATTAGCTAGTCAAAATAAAAATTCAGAAAAAAAAATGTTGACTAAAATTCAAAATCAAAATTGTGAGATCAATTAGTAGTACCGCCGCCATACACCGCCCGCCGGCCGGCGGAGGTCATCGACATCCACGCAGCTGTTTTGGCCGGCATAACTACGTGGTCTCGATCGAATATCATTTACGTAACTTTTTTATCTTATGCAGCAATTATAGACCGATTAGCCTTGTTTCTCACCTGTATAAACTTTTCATAAAAGTAAAAGAGTCCCGGATAGCAGCCAAACTAGATTTGCGTCAGCCCCCAGAACAGACAGGTTTCCGTCCCGGCCTATCAACAATAGACCATCTTCAAACTTTAAATCAAATAATAGAAAAATACAACGAATTTAATCTCACCCTTTACGTAGGGTTTGTTGATTACGTCAAAGCTTTTGACAGCATATCTCATTCATCATTATTTACTGCCCTCAAAATTCAAGAAATAGACTAACCTCCTCTACATTATTCTCTCCTCTACATTATTTACAATAGCAGCACAGCCTCCATAAAACTCGAATCATCCGGTCCTAAATTCAATATCGAAAAAGGCGTCAAACAAGGTGACCCTTTGTCCCCGAAGATTTTCATTAGCACCTTAGAAGAAGTCTTCTGAAATTTAGCGGATAAGTGGCAAAAACGAGGCATTCACGTTGGTGACCGTAAACTCAGCAACCTACGCTTTGCGGACGATATCGTATTCTCTTCCTCAGCATCAGAACTACAAGGAATGCTAGAGGATCTGCATGCAGCAGGCCTCGAGGTCGGACTAAAGATGAATATGTCAAAGACTAAGCTCATGTCAAATTGTAGCACCAAGTACAACGTACAAGTTCAGGGTGAGAAGATGGAATATGTCGATGAGTATGTGTACCTCGGCCAATTATAGTATCCTTCCCGGCGCGACAAGAAAAAGAAGTTGCAAGACGCACTGAAAGCGCCTGGAGGAACTATTGGTCCATGAAGGGACTTATGAAGGGAAACCTTCCTTTAACACATAAACGCAAACTCATGGACATGTGCATCCTTCCCACTCTTACATATGGGGCTCAGACTTAGTCTTTGACAAAGGCTCAGAGGTCCGGGCTCGGGGTTTGCCAACGTGCCATGGAGCGCAGTATGCTTAATTTCATGAGAATAGATAGAGTCCGCAACACCACCCTGCGATCCATCACCAAAGTTGCAGGCGTAAACGTCACCGCCGCTAAATTAAAATGGGATTGGGCCGGTCACGTCAGCCGCATGCCGACCGAACTATGGGCCAAAACTGCAACTTTGTGGACCCCAACGAACGGACGTCGGCGTTCTGGAAACCCTAGGCGTAGATGGCGTGACGACTTAGAAGCCTACTCAAAGGACTGGCAAGCAAAAGCGCAAGACAGAGAGAAATGGAGAGCCGAGATGGGAGGCCTTTGCCCAACAATGGGATCTAGCGGGCTCTAAATAATTTTATCTTATGGCGTACAGAAATTTGGATTACGTGTATGGATAAAGGAATTTATTTACTATACATTTTTTTTTCCAAAACCAATGAAAAGTCAGCGTGTATGTATTTGTTATAAAATATAGTATCCCATAACACAAATCTCGAACTTATACTTTGGTGGTATTAGCTCAATCTGTGATTATTCCGTACTTATGTATTTATTATTTACTAGCTCCTGGGATTGTTTGTTTTTCGTTGTTTCTTTTAGATTTTTTATGCTGCCTAAATCAACATGCCTTATCTGTGATAGTTTGACAACTGCCATCTCTCCAGTGATGACGGCCGGGACCAACAGCTTATATTTACGTGCCTTCCGAAGCACGGAGGAGCTCGATTACACAACTGTACACCAAAAAATAGGATTCTATTGTTTTTAGAGTATGTGTTTGTATGTGAGTTTATTTCACGACCTCCGTGACGTAGTGGTCACCATGCCAGTCCGCCACCCAGAGGTCTCGGGTTCGATTCCTGGTCTGGGCAAGTTGAAAAATTACCTTTTTCAAATTGTCCTGGGTCTTGGATGTTTATCTATATATGTACCTATTTGTGTCCCATAAACCAAGTCTCGAACTTACTTTGGGGTTAGCTGAATCAGTGTAATTTGTCCCTATATATATTTATTTATTTTATTTAGTACTGCTATCATCAGGTCTGTTAAGCGCTGGACACATAAAAAGACGTAGGCCGCGGACGGGGCGCAGACATTTGTCTTTTCCGCAACGGCAAGCGACGGTTTCATACAAAATGTATAGAAACGTCGCAAAGCGTCTACTCCGCGACGAGTTCGAGACTTGTGTTATGGGACACAAATAGGTACATATATAGATAAACATCCAAGACCCAGGACAATTTAAATAATTGGGCAAGTGTGTGTCGGGCCACGCGCAGTGTAGGGTTCCGTAGTTGCGAATGCCAACTTTGAGTTCTTGCCACTAAAAACGTCTAAAAACTAATATATATTGAATTTGTATGAAAATGTCTTTTTTCAAGTACATTTTATAAGTTGATCGCCTAAAACTTTTTAATTTGTATACTACTTGGCTCTGATAGTTTTCCTTCAAACTACATTATATCCATACTTATATATAAAGCTGAAGAGTTTGTTTGTTTGTTTGAACGCGCTAATCTCAGGAACCACTGGTCCGATTTGAAAAATTCTTTCGGTACTAGATAGGTCGTATAACGAGGAAGGCTATAGGCTATATTGCATCACGCCCGCGACTTCACTCGAGTGGTTAACGCGGGCGAAGCCGCGCGCTGCCTCTAGTGTGCTATAATTGTGATTTTTTTCACGTGGCCATATTTAACCGTTTAGCAGATAGAGGGGGGGGACACTTGACTCGAACAAAAATTTGAACTTTAAACCCAAATATTTCAGAAACGGATCCCTAAATCGAAAAATGGTGTTCAGAAGCTAACAATATTTTTGAAAGATCTATTCAACGATACCCCACTCAATGTGTTTGTCGAGAAAAAAAAATATTGACTACGTCTTTACTTGTATGGCAGCTACACTGAATATTTTTTTTCCATATTTTGTTTTACGACTTTTTCGCCATAATTAATATACATATCCATGCCAAATTACAGCTTTCTAGTACTTATAGTTTCTCTGTAGGACCGTGGACAGACAGACAGACAGACAGACAGACATGGCGAAACTATAAGGGTTCCTTGTTTACTACGGAACCCTAAAAAGGCCATTTTCCAACGTCCGCGACGCACGTCTTTTCTAAGTGTCCTGCGCCTTAGTCTCCACTGCAGGAGCCCGACCCTCTCTGTAATACTGAAGTCATACTTGGCCAGAGCAGCCAGAGGATTTGGTCTACGCTCTCCACGCTGGCCGGACGGGTTGGAGAGATCTTATTGATGTTTATATGCTTTGTTTAGCTTGTATTTCCTAAGTCGCCTTCTACGACATCCACGGGAAGACTTGGAGTGGCCCCATACTATGCCGGAAACCACACGGCGAAGTAGTTAGTACTGCTAAGGGTACTCTTCTAGGCTTGGGTACTTTTATTAACGCCATTGCTATTAATTTTTTGAGGTGCTGCGCAAGACCATTGTGCGTGGCGTCGGTGATATCAAAATCGTTTCCCACGTCGCGATTCGTAACACACGTATTACGATTTCAAGAATGCCTCTACCATTAAGCTAATTATAATGTAAATTAGCTATAAACCAGCAGAGGTATGAAATTTGGTGTAGTAGGCAACCAAATATGATGATCTAGTCCAACATATAACTATAGTACCATTTCGATAACCTTTCTTTAGCGACTGTCGTGTGTGATATAAGTGTCAGTTCAGTTCAATAAAAAAGTATTAAACAAATTTTCCGAATGTTCGCAACATCGATTTTTTTAAATTTTATCTTTATTATCATCATGATCATTATCATCCGCAAATTACATGGGAAGCAAATGTATGGCCATTCTACCTCCACCGGGGCCCGGCAGGCGTGGTAAATTCAAGAAGTTCTGGCTTGACGTCGTCAAGGATGATATGCGTGATAATCGTCTTACAACCGAGGATGCTCAAGACCGTGCGAAGTGGAGAAGAAAAAGCCGGAATGCGGACCCCGGGCTTCTATTCGCAGCATTACAGCTGAGGATGCAACTGGGAATACGCTGAGAGGAGAGAGAAAGAGATCATTATCATCCACAGCCTTGAATGTCAGCGAATTCTGGGAATAGGCTTCTCTCAAAGAATGCCATTTATAACACGGTCCTAAGTTACTCTTATCCATGTTCGACCCGCGATCCTTCTGATGTTGACCCATCAGCTATTATAACATTTATATTTTTTCCTCACCTGCATGTATAATAATCACGATTATTTATACATATTATACAACTGCATATACGGGTATATAAAAACTTAATTGGTGGGACCTGCTACCTTTGTTCAGTGTCAAAAAAAACGAATAAATAAATTTATATTCATTTTTAATTTTAATCAGATAACGGACGACCTATGCTGCGCTTATACCATTAATGGGCCACCAGCACCACTCTGTTCATCTTTTTGCTCGTCAAGTCATCACCACGTCTTTCTAGGGGGGTCCTATCAATATGATTGTAAACATCCGCCCGTTATCGAGATAATATACACCAGACAAACAGACGCATCCGACGAAAGCTAGGAAAACCGCGGTGGGTCAGCTAGTTAAAAATAACTCTGCAACATCCGTCAGCGCTTCTCTGACGAGCATTCTTTGCATACTTTTAAGTATATCGTTTTTCACAAGTTCTACCTAGTCGATCTCCCATGCTGGTCAGGGAGAAATGAAAAAACTTAGAATGTACCAGCTGCTTCTCTTCCGACGCAGATCGTAAAAGCCGATCGAGGGAATGGGCAAAAATGCAAATCATATTAAGGCTGCTCCCCGCGCTAGCGACCTTGAAAACACAAAAAAAATAATTTCTCTTTCTGTAAGTGAGATTATTAGAAACCCTCGTACAACTTTTTAGCTAGTATCCTGAAGTTTCTTTAGAACCTCGAAAGTCATTGAAATACTATCCGGTTTAGAAACCTTTACAAAAAGAGTCAAAAATGGCCATTTTTAGTATTTTTTGCAAATGAAAATTCAAGGTTCAAATAAAATTATTTCAATGATTTTCGACTAAAAAGTTGTACGAGGGTTTCTGATAATCTCACTTACAGAAAGAGAAATTAATTTTTTTGTGTTTTCAAGGTCGTTAGCGCGGGGAGGACCCTTAACAGGCGATGCGGCTAGCAACCCATCACTGTATTGATTGCTTTTCCATCTTCTCGCCCACCATGACGCTAAAAGTGGCTTTTGAGTCTTGCGGCCCTAGGCTCTGCATAGAACCGCAAGACCCAAAATGCTCTGTCTGCCCCATTAGGGATAAAGACTTGATAGTATGTATGTACTACCTAGTCGATAATTTTCCATACAAACTTGGATTACTTCATTGTTTGACATTGTACATTAGTTTTGCCTTATTATTAATTTTGTCTGTTTTAGTTTTAATAATATTAGTTTTTCTTGCAACTTTGGGCGTATTTAAGTCAAGACCAACAGCAAAACTCAGAATTATCGAATACTAGCTGTGCCTTAGGGCTTCGCTTCTCGTGGGAATTCCGGGATAAACTATCCTATGTCCTTCCCTGGGTATCAAACTATATCCATATCAAATTTCATCTAAATAGGTTCAGTGGATGAAGCGTGAAGTGGTAACAAACAAACAGACAAATATACAAACTCACTTTCGCATTTATAATATTACAAGGATTTCAATAAAATATGTTTGTAAATGATTTTTATAGCAGTTTTTTCATAAAACTCCATTTTCTTAAGGACTTTTCGTAATTTGGTTACAGAATATATTAATAAATAAAAATAAATAAATAAATATATAGGGACAAATTACACTGATTGAGCTAGCCCCAAAGTAAGTTCGAGACTTGTGTTATGGGATACTAACTCAACGATACTATATTTTATAACAAATACATATATAGATAAACATCCAAGACCCAGGACAATTTGAAAAAGGCCATTTTCCAACTTGCCCTGGCTGGGGATCGAAAACAGGACCTCCGGATTGGCGGTCTAGCGTGTTGACCATTACGCCACGGAGGTCGTCAAACACATAGGAAAGGTAATTTTATCCCGGGAAAATACAAACTTCTCGTGGATTTACTACTGTAAAAAAAGGATGTGATTAAGAAAGGATTTGTCATTAATGGTGTTATAAAATGAATGACAAACCTTGCTCTGGGAGAAAAGAAAAACCTTAGAGTCCAGCTGCTTCTCTTTCCGTACAAATCTTAAAAGCTGATCACGGGATTGGGCGAAAAAATAAAATCATTTTTGTAGGCAATTCAAAAGAAATCGAAATATTGATAGGCGCTAGGCCTATCAATATTTCGATTTCTTTTTACAATTTATCGCCCATTATCACAGTAAAAGTGGCCTTTGGGGCTTCTGGCCCTGGCTCTGTCTGCTTAGAACCGCAAGACCCAAATGCTCTGTCTGCCCCATTAGGAATAAGACGTGTTACATACATACATACTATAATGTCTTTATCCCTAATGGGGCAGACAGAGCATTTTGGGTCTTGCGGTTCTATGCAGAGCCCAGGGCCGCAAGACCCAAAAGCCACTTTTAGCACGTGTTACATGTACCTCTACAATCATCATCATCAGGTCTTTTAGTCTCCACTGTAGAAGCACGACCCTCTCTGTACTACTAGAGCCATACTTGGCCAGAGCAACCAGAGGTTTTGACCTACACTCTCCAAGCTGGCCAGAGGGGTTGGAGAGGTCCTATAATCTTTATAAGCTTTGTTCAGCTTGCATTCTCTAAGTCGCCTTCTACGACATCCACAAGAAGACTAGGAGTGGTCCTATTCTTCTCTGCTGGAAACCACACGGCGTCCCTCTACAATGTACATACCTTTAAATTGCATGGGCTTGTCTTTTCTCTGTCTCTTGATTACCCTTTCATCGCGAGACTTTATATCAGTTATGCCCCAGGCCGAGGCATAGTGAATCTAAAATGGAATACCTACAATCGAAAAAGGGATGTGGATACTTAAGTGCCCCCTTACCCTAGACTTCTCCATACAAACGTAGTCTACGTTTAATTTTGAAACTACATGTCAGATTCCGGTAAAAATTGGTAATTGTAAAGAAATTGAAATTATCTAGGGTAATAACTAGTTTCCGACGATAAAATTATGAACTGGAAAGAAAATATAACGATTTAGAAGTTTCCCATACTGATAGTCAAAAATGATATAAAACACTATATTCTATTTCAAGTTCATATTTTTATTATAGGAAACCAGTTATTACCCTAGATAATTGCAATATCTTTGAAATTACAAAATATTGCCGAAATCGGACATGTCGTTTTGAAATAAAACGTAGACTACGTTTGTATGGAAAGTTGTATTTTGGTCTAGGGTAAGGGGACTCTTTAAGTTGTGTGCAATACAGCAGTGGTTTTGGTCGGAAATATCCGACGCTCTTGCGAGAATGCGTTACTCTCTCGCGACACAATGTTTGTCGGATAAATCCGTCGTTCGCGATGAAACGGTTATATCCTTCATTTAGTGCTACAAGTTAATTTGCTAGGCAAATTAAAAAACACCCTGACTGTCATTAGTCTGTCTGACTGTCAAGAACGCCATCTAGTGATGAGCATTACCGATACGTCTTGATATTCATAGCGGTCCATAGTCTCTGCCTACCCCTGCGGGAAACAGGCGTGATATTATGTATGTATGTATGTATTCATAGCGCCATCTATTTGCTAGGGAAAACCCTGACTTTCAAACGTTAACCTCCAGTAAGTTTTAAACGGTTTCGACGATTTTCATCTAACAGCTGAGAACCACGGCACTAGAACTTGCTGTCACGTAAAAAAACCGCAACTCCCCGGTGGAGATGCAGTTTTTTTTACATCCATCCGTTCGAGCGCTACGATGCCAAACAGACAGACATACCGACAGATATTAGCGTCAAATTTATAATGCTGTACAGTCTGTTACCGCTTCTTCTGTACTCGCGCTCAGGAAGTGGCATTAAATTTAGCTAAGTAAATGATCTGACGTCGAAGTGTCATTATAAAATCGAAAAAAGAATTGTCAATTATCAGGCGATACAAATATCCAAACCAGAGATATGGGACTGATTTAAGTCCCATATCTCTGGGACTGATCCAAACATAAATAATGATTTTTGACTTTGACTTAACACCCCTCTTTTCTGTCAAGGGGCAAAAATACAAAATAAAAACAGATTAATTGAAAATAAGTTTATTCAGTAGCTAGTTACAGTTCATTTTCAACAAGAGATACCTTCTGTCTTAAATATTAAAATAGTACAACTATCACATAGTACAATTTTACTTCTATGAATTTCTATTCAGTGCAAGATTCCTGCCTATTGCATACTTTTATTTAGCCTGTCATCTGTGAGAAGACCGGTATCCGGTCGACATGCATTGTTTTACTATTGTGTCTGGTGTTTGCACAGACGACTGGTTAAGCAACTAACTATCACCCGCGTCTTTGGCGTAATGGTTCTAATGGTCTGGTAATGGTAAAAATCTAAAGTCGAAAATAATTCTAATAGGATTTGTATTTTTTTTTTTAATTTTTTATATAATGAGAATGTTATAACAATGAGAATATTATTATTATCTTTTGGGAGAAAAGAAAAAACGTAGAATGTACCAGCTGCTTCTCTTCCCGCGCAGATCTTAAGAGCCGATCGAGGGAATGGGCGAGATTTAAATCATGGTAATAGGCGATGCGGCTAGCAACCCATCACTATTTTGATTCCTTTTCCACCTTAACGCTCGCCACCACGCTAAGCGTGGCCTTTGGGTCTAACGGCCCTGGGCTCTGTCTACCCCGTCAGGGATATAGACGTGAAAATGTATCTGTATCTGTATTTATTATAGTGTAAGGATTTAAAAGCATTAATGACCGAGCGAACTTTGTTTCACCTGTTCCCGTTCCCGTTTCCGTTTCTCACCATATAAACTTTCGTTCGGAACAGCACGTTTTCATGCTGCTATCTTTTTATGTCGCTCAAAACCGTCATTTACTAGAACGAAACAGAGCAACGGAACGCTTCAGAATGGGCTAGGTAGTAGTAGGTCACCCCATTTCATCCCTCTAGGGGTTGAATTTTGTAAAATCCTAACACACATTCTTATTATTAATTTACCGCCTGGAGTACTGCGAAGTTTCTAATAAAACGGTCTAACTAATCTTGTTTCGCTATACAAATTTCAGACCTCCTTTCACTCCCTTAGGGGGTGGGTTTTGATAAATCCTTTCTTAGTGCACCCTACACCTCATAGGGAACCTATGTGCCAAATTTGGAGTCTCTAGACCAGTGGTTCCCAAACTTATTTTGTCTACTGCCCACTTTGAGAAAAAAAAATTATTTTTTTAGCGCCCCCATTTTTACACCTATTTAAAAACCACTATAACTTCAAATTAAATTAATTAATTATTGTGACCTATATATGTATATCTATACATATAATAAAACAGTAAAATAAGTGTGTCTGTACATTAAATATATTTCCAAAAAAAAATATGGGGGCGATGGAGACGTAGTAATAGAGTAAGAATTTAAAAAAAAAGTCTGTCTGTTTGTCTGTATGTCTGTTTGTCTGTTTGTCTGTTTGTACACGCTAATCTCCGGAAATACTGGACGGATTCGAATGAAACTTTTTTTGTTATATAGCTATTAAGCCTGGGCAACATATAGGGTATAAATGATTTTGGAAAATGGAACGCCTGATGCAGAACCATAATGGTCCAGCTAAACTATAAGAGATATAAAAATGCCGTCTTAGTACAAGTTGTTCAGCCTGATGAGCATATTCCAGAGACATAAAGTCCACGCGAACGAAGTCGCGGGCTTCGGCTAGTTATATAAATATTTATTCTCAAAGTGGAGGATGATATTTATGTGGTTGTTGTTGAGAGTCGAGAGCTCTTGCAGTCGTTGTTTAAGAGGCCTCCTAGCTAAATAAAGCTCCTAGCAAAAAAAAAAACATTTTCTTTCTGGGTCTCTTACCACCCCCCTTGAGACCTGCAGCGCCCACAAGGGGGCGTTATCGCCCACTTTGGGAAAGACTGCTCTAGACCCAGCGTTTGGGCTGTGCGTTGATGATTTCAGTCAGTCAGTTTTTTCTTTTATTTATTAAGATAGATAGCTTGCATGGTCTATTGTTGCTTCATTTCAATGGTATGCAACAGGCTAGGAACTAGCATAGGCACGTATAAACTATAGGTCCCGAACGCCATCTAGCGTTTGCTCAAACCTATCCAAGGATTGGTCTAACCATAGATCAATATATTGTCTTTGGTCTAACCTTTGGTTTGCGGAGGTCAGACGGCAGTCGCCTTGTGTAAAAACCAGTAACCTCGTCAAATCACCTAGGTTAGGTAGCGGACCCCGGGCTCTGAAGCGTTACCGCTGAGGATGCAACCGGGAATACGGGAGGATGTTGATAATGAACAGGGAAGAAACTTGCACTGTCTATATGGGCCTTTAGGAATAGAAGCATTTACTTTTTTCCATTTTTTTTAAATCAATTTCTTTAAATACTTAAACAGCTCTTAATGTATTTATTTCCTAGCCTTGAGTTTCCCTCCTTTCGTTTTCGATTTGACGACACCCTTGAACTGTTTCGAGGTGATCGCCTTCTTCCTGCAAAAAAACAAAAATTTAAAGTGACAGATACACATAGAAATAAAGTTTTATTTAAGGTCCAGCGCTGCCCCCTTTGAAATAAACCATTTGAAAGGAAAGGGAGATGTTATTTAAAATTGTGTCTTGATAAAGCCCTAGAAAACCCTTGAAACTATTTTATGAACAACTGTTTACAGTTTGTAACGAAACTAAAAATTGACCTAAATTACACTAAACCTAAAAAACCAATAAAACTTAAAACTAAAAGAATTAATGTATTTCAGGGACCACCGTACCGGTACTGGCTGACCTTTTCTACGACGAAGGAGTACTACCTAAGCTGGCACGGACCGAGGCTGCTACTTCCCCATCTATACTTCCTTCTTCTTCTTAACAAGTCGGATCCATACCCATCGGAAACGAAGTTTCTACGAGGACCCAGGACAGTGGTGTTTTTATTTATGAACTTTGTTAAGCAATCGGTTTCGTGTGTGTGAACGAACCCACTCCTATTTTGTATCAGGTGTTAATTTTAGGGTAATATATTGTAATACTTATATATTCTGTGTTTTAATTCTTAGTGTTACAAGTTTAAAGTGAAAACGTGAAGCTTTTCTTCGCACAGTAGCCAAGTGGCCGTTTTTCACAAATGTGTGAAGCAAAGCTTCAGATTCTAACTGTAAACAGTAGTTCATAAAACAGTTTGAAGGGTTATCTAGTGCTTGATAAAGACAAAATTATAAATAACTGTAATATCCGATAGCGCTTCTCTGACGAGTATTTTTTGAATAATTTCATATCATTTTACACAAGTTCTACTTAAGGCCAAACCTGACTTTTCCGGGGTCCATTTGAAATAAATTATTTGAAAGAAAACTGAGATGTCATTACTATTTTGTCTTGATCAAGCCCTAGATAACCCTTCAAACTATTTTATGAACGACTGTACAGTTTCAAGTGAGAACGTAAAGTTTTTCTACGCTCATTTGCGGCCACTTATGGCAAATGTGCAAGGAAATAAAACGGAGATATCATTAACATTTTTCGTGTCTTGACCAAGCCCTAGGCTTGCCATTTCCTTTAAAATAATTTATAACAAATGGACCCCAAAAATGCCACCCCTGAAACTGGACCCCAAAACATTTAAGTATTTCCCTTAAACACAAAAAATCGTTACATGAGGTATTGGGACTAGTATAAAAAATGGACCCCAAAAACTGGACCCTAAAAATTTAGGTATTTCCCTTAAACAAAAATGTCGTTACATGAGGTACTGGGAGTTTGGGTCTAGTATTAAAAAAATACCTTTTATTGAGATTTTTCCTAGACAGCGGCAAGTACGCGTACGGGTCGTGTTTGCCCTTCTTCTTGATGTCTCCCTTGGCCTTCTTGGATTTGTACTCTGTGCCCACTGTGGACGCTACCGACGCCGCTGATCCGAGAGGTCTGTAGAAAAAAATACAATATGACATTAATTTATGTTATTAGTAGAATATTAGACACAATAATTAAACTTAAAAATCAAACATCAATTTCAAATAACATTCTCGATCATATCGATGCTGTTAGCAACTTATCACTATTTTGATTTACTTTTTCTACTTCAAAACCCACGGCTAAAGACGTGACTGCATTTATAAACAACGTGGAAGGGACATACCCGTAATAAATCGAACCACAGGCTATATATAGTATTTTAAAAAAAAACTACATAAAAAATTTAAATTGGCCTTTACATACGAAAGTGTGCAGCTGCCCATTTGTATGCGAATGTCAAACGTCTTTTTATTTTTTTTACTTTAATTTTAATTTCATTATACTACAGTGATCTAGTATAGCTCGTGGTTAGATTTATTTTGGGTATGTCCCTTCCACGTTGAATAACAATATTTTTCGCGCCTAAAACAATAACACTGCGGTGGACGCTCTACTCCTGTTGGTTCTTTTTTACCTGTCTACCGCAGGACGTGACGCAACTGCTAGTCCGCCACCCAGAGGTTCCGGGTTCGATCCCCGGTCAGGGTAAGTTGGAAAAAAGGCCTTTAATAACACAAGTCTCGAACTTACTTTGGGGCTAGCTCAATCAGTGTAACTCGTCCCTATATATTTATTATTATACTAGCTGTAATCCGCGACTTCATCCGCGTAGAAGTTGAAAATGGTTCTAATAGGATTTTTTATTGTTGACCCCGTGATTTGGGCTTTGCGTTGATATGTCAGTCAGTCACCAATCAGTCAGTTTCTTTTTTCCCGTTCCTGTGCTCGTTCCCATTTAAGTTTCCATCATTTGCTAGAGCGAGAGAGAGAGAGAGAGAGAGAGAGAGAGAGAGAGAGAGAGAGCGAGAGCGAGAGCGAGAGAGAGAGAGAGCGACGGAACGCTTCAGCATGGCCTAGGTAGGTCACCCTATTTTATTTCCATAGGGGTTGAATTTAGGAAAATAGGATATGAAACAGATGTTTACCCCAGGAGTACTACTACGAAGTTTCGAATTAAATGGTCTAACTATTTATCTTCTCCATACAAACTTTGGACCCCTGTTTCACTAGGGAACCCATATGCCAAATTTGCGTCCTCAAGCGTTCGTGTGACACGACCCGTCTCCACTTGACTTTCAACCTTATTCACGTAATTTAAAGTCTACTTTTGTATGCCGGCCGCGCCCGCCGTTCAGCTGTATTGCAGCGGGTCGCTGACCTTGCGGCTCGTAGGTATCAGTTAGCGCGCACGACTTGAAGTGTTTTGATACTTTGGTTATTTTTCTAATATAAATTAATGGTCTAATATAGATTAAAGTTTTAATCATGTTCTGTATTAATTTTAGTGTTGTTACCGTACAAAACATCCTGTATGTGAGTATGATAATAAGTTAAATTATTGCTAATGATTTCAATTGCAGCCTGTATTGTAACAATGTAATGTTAACAATATCACTCACCAATTGGTCATTTTTTGTTTTCTATAGATATTGCTAAATTCTTTTTCAAAAGTATGTATTCCATCACATTTTAAATAAAAAGTAATTATAATTTTCAGAAATAAACTCATACAAATAGGTTGGTTCTGTACATTGTTTGTTTTCGGTAGTTTATTCTAACTGAATGACTTAAGATGACATTGACAGGTGGTTAATGTCATGGTCATTCCCAGTTTAAAAAAATAATTCAATATAATGTTGATTATTTAAAATCATTCATTTTATTTATAAAGAATCCATAATAAACTAATAAACTCTTTTAAACATCTTTATTTTTATATTATCTCCGATTTTCTAGAACCTTCGATAATAGACAAAAGTTAATTATTGAGTGGGTTTCGGGTATCACAGACTTGATATTTTTATCGATCTACCTACATCTTGTTGGATGTAGATCGAAAAAACCTCAGTGATCGATCATTACAATTGTGGTTTGCTTCGGCTCGGAACATAATAATTAGTCTACAATAATTTGTACGGCTGAGTTGTCCGTTAGCTATTTTTTTATTCTTTTTTAAAAATAATTTTTATTGTGTACGAGTTCCCTGTTATATAGGGAACTTCGTTACCCCTGGAGAAAAAACTTCGTTACCCCTGGAGAAAAAACTTCGTTACCCCTGGAGAAAACTTCGTTACCCCTGAAGAAAAACTTCATTACCTTTGGGGAAGAGCGTCATTACCCCAGGTGAAAGTCTACCCTGGTGCGTCTACACGTCAGTGGGATCTGAAGTTTGTTGCGGTGAAGTAGCAACTGAGCGCGCGGCGAGTCAAACCGGCCGCCATTTTGTTTTGCCCCGAGTACATATTCATCCCTCTCCAAGATAAGTTCCGCCCGAGAACCATTGACCACCGTTCTGTTTATTTTTTATTTGTAAACGCAACATCTGTGCGAGACTACCTATTTTTTCGCTGGACCCGCGTCTGTCCCTAAATTTTTAGTTTTGTGTGTTTATTTTATATTGTAGAAAAGGACAATATAGTTGTTTATTTTTATTCATTTTGTTTTATTGTCCTTTCCTCGTAGTTTTATTTTTATTTTATATTTTTATTTTTTGCACGGGCTTATCCCGTAGCAGTATATAGATTTATAATCTACGTAACTACACATACCTGTGTATCCCTTTGCCCCCCGTCCTGTACTTGCTGGTGACGGTGGCGGTCGACGCCCTGCTCCTGTTGGTTCTTCCACTCTTGATGCTGAGGATGTCGTCATAGCGTCGCTTGGTGCCCGGCTTCATCAACTTCGAGGGTTTGCTGTCTTTCTCGTCATCTGTGGAAAAATATCGATGTTTTTTTATTAAGTATACTATCTGTGCCCGCGGGCTTCGCTCCTAGTGGGAATTTTGGGATAAAAACTATCCTATGTTGTTCCCTGAGTCTTAAACTATATCCATTCCAAATTTCATCTGAATAGGTTTAGTGGTTGAAGCGTGAAGAGGTCACAAACAAATATACAAACTCACTTTCGCATTTATAATGTAAGTTGGGAATTTGAGTGCGCATCACTAGCGCTTTCGCAAGTAAAGCGACACTGGGTGTGGTCAGCACTTGGATGGGTGACCACAAGTGGCATAAAAAATTTCACGAGCTCCTCCGGGCTTCGGAAGGCACGTATACGTTGGTCCCGGCTGTCGTCATTGTATGGCAGTCGTAAAGCTAGGTATATCAGATAACTTTAGGCAGCCTAAAAAATCTGACACCAGTGTTGGCCACTTATACACACGAAAAACAAACAAAGTATATTTTTAACATTAAAAATATAATGATTATATTATACAGTCTTGGGTGTTTATATTTTGTATAAATTTTTTCTACGGCATTACCGCTCTGTTTCGGTTTCTCATCATCATTACTATCGAAAGCATCATCATCAGTGATGATCAGCCTAAAACGGGGCGCAATTCTGCAGCCGCCATCTTTCCTAAAAAGTTTTAGAACAAATGTTTTTGCTCAAAGTCTTACCCGTATCATCAGTATTGCTGTCGAAATCACCGCTCGGCTTCAGTTCCTCATCATCATCATCGCCATCGAAAGCTTCATCGTTGATGATGAGCCATCCGTCAAGCGCCGTTCTAAGGCCACCATTTTTCTAAACAACAGTTTTTGAACGAATGTTTCGGAAAATCCATTTCTTACCCGTATTATTAGTATCGCTGTTGACATCACCGCTCGGTTTCGGTTCCTCATCATCATCATCGCCGTCGAAAGCGTCATCAGTAATGATGAGCCAACCGTCGGCATCCGTTCTAAAGCCACCATTTTTCTAAACAACAGTTTTGGAACAAATGTTTTATTTCTAGAATTCTTACCCGTATCATCAGTATCGCTGTCGATTCCTTATCATCATCATCGCCGTCGAAAGCGTCATCAGTGATGATGAGCCAACCGTCGGGAGCCGTTCTAAAGCCACCATTTTTCTAAACAATAGTTTTTTTAACAAATGTTTCGTTAAATCCATTTCTTACCCGTGTAAGTTCTTACATCAGTATCGCTGTCGACATCACCGCTGGGCTTCGGTTCCTCATCATCTTTACCATCGAAAGCATCATCATTAGTGATGATCAGCATGACACCGGGCGCCATGCTGAAGCCGCTATCTTTCTAAACAAGTTTTGTAACAAATGTTTTGCTAGAATTCTCACCCGTATCATCAGTATCGCTGTCAACATCACCGCTGGGCTTCGGTTCCTCATCATCTTTACCATCGAAAGCATCATCATTAGTGATGATCAGCATGACACCGGGCGCCATGCTGAAGCCGCTATCTTTCTAAACAAGTTTTGTAACAAATGTGTTTGCTAGAATTCTCACCCGTATCATCAGTATCGCTGTCAACATCACCGCTGGGCTTCGGTTCCTCATCATCATCATCGCCGTCGAAAGCGTCATCAGTGATGATGAGCCTGCCATCCGGCGCAGTCTTAAAGCCGCCATCTTTTTTCTTCTCCCGCACTTCCGCTGCTTTCTTCTTTTGTGTCGGGTCCGTTGCTAAAGTGATATAGAAAAGAAGATTTTAAGCAAATTAAAAAAGCTTTAAAATAAATTAAAATGAGATACTAGGTTTTACCCGCATAATCGAAGGGTATTTGACAATTCCATTGGAACCTAAACTCTTTTTGGGATAAAAGGATTTGCTGTCTTAAACCTTAATAAACGATTTAATCAGTTTAGCCAGTTTGGCGTGAAAACAGGTCTATAAAAATCGCGTTTGTTGATCTCCCCTATATTTAATTATTCTGCTTTTAGTATTTGTTCTTATAGCGGCAACAGAAAAATATCATCTGTAAAAAAATTCAACTGTCTATCTACGTCAGTGGTTCCCAAACTTATTTTGTCTACTGCCCACTTTGAGAATGAATATTTTTTTAGCGCCCCCATTTTTTCACCTATTTAAAAACCACTATAACTTCAAATTAAATTAATTAATTATTGTGACCTATATATGTATATTATGTAAATATTTATTCTCAAAGTGGAGGATGATATTTATGTGGTTGTTGTTGAGAGTCGAGAGCTCTTGCAGTCGTTGTTTAAGAGGCCTCCTAGCTCTCTTACGCTAGGTCTCTTACCGCCCCCCTTGAGACCTGCAGCGCCCACAAGGGGGCGTTATCGCCCACTTTGGGAAAGACTGATCTACGTTATCGCGGTTCATGAGAGGACAGACAGCGGGGTCTTAGTATTAGGGTCCCCTTTTTATCCTTTGGGTACGGATACCTAAAAAACTATCGACACGCAAAGAACTATTATAGGTTAAGAGTCCCCTTACCCTAGACTTCTCCATACAAACGTAGTCTACGTTTAATTTTGATACCACATGTCAGATTCCGGTAAAAATTGGTAATTGTAAAGAAATTGCAATTACCTAGGGTAATAACTGGTTTCCTACGGTAAAATTATGAACTGAAAAGAAAATATAACGATTTAGAAGTTTCCCATACTAAAGGTCAAAAATGATATAAAACACTATATTCTATTTCAAGTTCATATTTTTACCGTCGGAAACCAGTTATTACCCTAGATAATTGCAATATCTTTGAAATCACAAAATTTTGCCCAAATCGGACATGTAGTTTTGAAATAAAACGTAGACTACGTTTGTATGGAAAGTTGTATTTTGGTCTAGGGTAAGGGGACTCTTAATATACTGGTATATTGCAGAACCAGATCTTAACTTACTACTACAACCCCGCCCATACGGCGCTCAATGCAGAGTCAGCTTATGCCGACTCCTTACACTGGCCCTGATGATGATCGTCTAAATCAATCCAATCATGGTGGGTCTTTCTGACTATATTTCGTGAGCAACCCGTTTAAAATAGTTTAAATTAATGATATGCACAGATAGATAAGACAAAATAATTGGGCAAGTGCGTGTCGGGCCACGCAAAGTGTAGGGTTCCGTAGTTGCGAATGCCAACTTTGAGTTCTTGCCACTAAAAACGTCTAAAAACTAATATCTATTGAATTTGTATGGAAATGTCTTTTTTCAAGTACATTTTATAAGTTGATCGCCTATAACTTTTTAATTTGTATACCCTTCTTGGCTCTGATAGTTTTCCTTCAAACTACATTATATATGCTATAATGTGATTTTTTTCACGTGGCCATATATAACCGTTTAGCAGATAGAGGGGGGGGGGGACACTTGACTCGAACAAAAATTTGAACTTCCCAAATATTTCAGAAACGGTTCCCTAAATCGAAAAATGGTTTCGATTTAGGGAACCGTTTCTGAAATACTATTCAACGACACCCCACTCAATGTGTTTGTCAAGAAAAAAAAATGTTGACTACGTCTTTACTTGTATGGCAGCTACACTGAAAAAATTTTTTTTCCATATTTTATTTTACGACTTATTTGTCATAATTAATATACATATCCATGCCAAATTACAGCTTTCTAGTACTTATAGTTTCTCTGTAGGACCGTGGACAGACAGACAGACGAGACATGGCGAAACTATAACCTTTCCTTGGGTTCCTTGTTTACTACGAAACCCTAAAAAAATCAAAAAGATTCGTCAAAGAGATCAATCAAAAATAGCACCCTGAATTGTACCCGGTTCAAAGGTACCCATTATGCTTGTCGCGTTACCTTTTTGAATTGCTATAATATATAATTACTAAGTGCACCCGCGGGCTTCGCTGCCCGTGGGAATACCGGGATAAAGAGTACCCTATGTCCTTCCCCGAGTCTCAAACTATATCTATACCAAATTTCATCTAAAACAGTTCAGTAGTTTTAGCGTGAAGAGGTAACAAACAAACAAATATACAAACTCACTTTTACATTTATAATATTACTAGCAGTCCATCCCGGCTTCGCCCGTGGTACATACATAGCCTATGTCACTCAGGGATAACATACCTATCCAACAGTGAAAGAATTTTTAAAATCGATCCAGTAGTTTCGGAGCCTATTCAATACAATCAAACAAACAAACAAACAAATCTTTCCTCTTTATAATATTAGTGTAGATATAGTAGTAAGTAGGATAGGATAAGATGATATGCATGTTTATAGTCACACAAGCAAGGACACTATGCGAAGTGGATAGTAAGTCGTATCTGTTAAAGTGATTTACAACTTTGATCTAAATACTGAAGCGTTGAAGCAATAAAAATAAATAATTTTTCAAAAACTAAAGACCGACTTCGCCCCAAAACTACACAACCGATTTTGATAAAATTTATATGGGACCACCTCGCAAGTATACCCTTAAAAAACCAAAATAAGAATATTCTAAAATAAAGAAATACATAAAAAAAAGATCGCGACGAATTCATAACTTTCTCCTTTTTTGGAAGTCGGTTAAAATACGCTTTAATAATGTATGTAATTTTCTAATGTGTATGAACATCAAATTTTAACTGTTTAAGTAAATGGCACAATATATTTTAGTATTTAAAAAAATTTACCAACAGGTAATTCACCAAATTACCAAAAGGTAATTTACCAAATTACCAAACGGTATTACCAAAAGGGAATTCCCCAAATCACCAAAAAGGAATTTACCAAATCACCAAAAGGGAATTTACCAAATTACCAAAAGGGAATGTCGAAACCTACCAAAAGGGAATTTACCAAATTACCAAAAGGGAATTTACCAAATTAACAAAAAGGAATTCACCAAATTACCAAAAGAGTAATTTGCTACATACTTCTCTTGCTAAATCAGTCTGTTACCTGTGATCTTCCTGGAAGCCGACACGTCAGCCAAATCGACGATATTCTCCGGGTCGTCCTGGATCCACGCCCGGTTCCTGGCGCTGGTCTTCTTCGCCTTGGGCCGGGGCTCGTCCTCATCCATGTGCTCCATCTCAGAGTCGGAGTCCGCGAGGATGTCTTCTAGCGTTTTGGAAGTGCCCTTGATTTGGATGTCCGTTTCCGAGTCGCTCGATTGGTCTCTGGAAGGGGGGTGAAATGTTTGTTTATTATTTTACTTTTCAACCTCCGTCGAAAAGGAAGGGATTATATTATTATGAGTTAATAGGTTACTCACGTATACAAGCTGTTTTTTATTGGTTTTGGAAAAAATGTCGTATAGTAAAGGTTAAGGCTTGAAATTTGGGGTTTTTAATTTACTTGGCAAATAAAAGATGGCGCTACGGATCAGTTGGAAAATGTAGATCCGCCACTCAACACTAGAGTCGGGTTTTTTTTATTTTCCGGGCAAATAAACTTGTTAATAGTTTAGTTACTGAAGAGTACTGCGTTATTATATAATTTGATTCTTGACCCAACTATCTAGCGATAGAATCTTAAACAATCTTCAAGACTTTTTATAATAAAACCTATATTTTACGGTAGTGAAACAAGCACTTTGGCTAAGAAGGATCGAGAACGTTTAGTAGCGTTTGAAATGTGATGCTTGAGATGTATAGAAGGTTTAGGTTGGACAGAGAAAAGGACAAACGAAAAAGTACTTACATCTAGTTTACATTGATTGACATTATATGAGGAAAGCTGCTCTTGGAACTTGGTGGCCCGGCGAGAGAGCGCATTACTAGCGCTTACCCAAGTAAAGTGACACCGGGCGTGGTCGGCACTTGGATGGGTAAACACAAATAGCATAAAAATTATCACGCTCCTCCGTGCGTCGGATAGTGTAAGTGCACGTATTAGCCGTTACTCCCGGCTGTCATAATTGTATGGCAGTCAAGCTATATCAGATGCCTTTAGGCATCCTCTAAAATCTGACACCCATGTTGGCCACTTACAAACACGAAAAACACACAACACTAAAATGTAATATTATCAAATAATTTCAAAATCATACTCACTTTTGTCCATCCTTGTCCCGCTTCCTCCTGTTCTCCATCTTCCTTATGTTCCTCAGTCTCCTCAGCATCACCTCGTCGGAGGTCGGGATCAGCTTCTCCACGGTATCAGCTCCGTATTTCCTTATCATTCGCGAGAGGAAGTACCTGAATATAAAAATAGTAAAGTTAATATTTATGTTCATCTTCTATACTGGTTTCTGGGTGGAAGAAACATATGTTGAAATGTGAAAAATAATTATTGGCTTTCCATACAAAGTCGTATAATAGGAGTGCTATTTTTCATTGAGATTACTAATGTTTGACATTGAAATGGAACGGATTTCCCATGATTAGTTTCGATGACATATCTACGCTACAAATGTCAAAATTACGAGTGGTCAAGACCACTCGTTGCAAATCCTTCGCAAACTACCGATTCAAAAATGCGCCCGTTTGGAAACGCTCGCGCAACCCCTTCGTAATGTGACAAGTGATTTCAAAAATACGTCTCCTGATCTGATCTGCTGAGCTGTCTAATTGTGTGGTAGGCCAAAAATTACTTTTCATATTTCAATGCATGTTCCTCAGGAAAAATTGTTCAGTATCCTTGACTGAATTCACCCATTCATTCATTCAATAGTATATTTTGTTAATCCTTCCTTATATAGGGACAAATCACACTGATTGAGCTAGACCCAAAGTAAGTTTAAACTAGGAAAAAAGAAAAACCTAAAATGTACCAGCTGCTTCCCCTCCCGCGCAGTTCGTTGGATTGAGGGAATGGGAGAAAACGCAAACCATATAAATAAGAGATGCGGCTTGCAAACCATCACTGTTTTGACAACTTTTTCCACCTTCTCGCACACTATTATGCTAAAACTGGCCTTTGAGTTTTGCGGCCCTGGACTCTGACTGCTCCGTAAGATTAAAGGATCCGTCTGCCCCATTAGGGATAAAGACGTGACAGTATCTATCTAGATATGTAGTCTTTATGTCAACATAAATTAATTATAGATACATATTGTTGTAAATATTTGTGATTGTAAAAGTATTCAAAGATATCTCAAGGTTTTCACTGTTACACTTATGTTTACTGGATTTTATATCTAAACATTTAAGCTAGGTACCTACAGATACTATTAATTGAAATTTCAATTTGAATATTAATTATTTCAATGTTTAGGGTAATTATTTTTAGTTCAGGTAAACATCTTGGTGTTACGTCGTTTTACATAAAATGTGCCAGGATACCTCAAGACTGGGGTCCTGTTGTTTGACCAAAAGTCATCTGGCAAAATGACACTTGACAAACAACGTTTGGCAAAGAAATGGTTTCAAAGAAATGGAGTCACTTTACCAAATGATCATCACTTAAATTTACATTTTACAATTCACAAATGAACATTTTGCAACTGAGTTATCAGACAAAACTACTATTGGTCTAAAAACATTTGATAAATGTATTATTTTACATTTTTTACAATAAATATGGTTTGGGTCAAGACACGAGCGAGCGACTCAAGCTTAGGGCGAAAGTAACAAAGACACAAAAACTACTTTGCCGTGGAGTGTAGGTTAGGTTAGGTTAGTTATTATTCCCCCCCCGATGTGGTTCCCATCTTGTCGCGATGGGGGGGCTCAGTACCTGCGGTTGCCTCGGCCGCAGGGAAGCTAAGAGGAACCCATTGCCCGGGTTGAGGCCTAGGCCTCCCCGGGCCCGGCGGAGGCCATTCCTGGCAGGAATGGCCTGGCTGTGAGGGAAGGGGGTGACAACGACCCCCCTTCCATCACAGCCGTAGTAGGGGTCGCGAAGGAAGAGGTGTGTCGTTGCCGCTCGCCCTATCCTCCGCGACCAAGCGCGGCCGTGGCGCTTGGCACGGCATCGGTGGGGCCGCAGGGGAAGAGGAGTGTCGGTGTTACGTTGCCGCTCTCCCTATCCCCTGCGGCCGGCTGTGTGGGCCCCGGTCGCCGACAGGTTGACTGGGGCAGGGCCTGCTTTCGCAGGCCCCAAATTATGAGGGCTGGTTGGACGGTGGAAACGGGATTCCATCGTCCAACGGACAGCCCTCCGGAGTGGAAGGCAGGCGCGTGTACGTGTCAGCGCGCCTGTCCTTGGGCCAAGAGGCCAAGGCGGCGGTTGCTCCGGCCCCTCTGATTCAACAGAGGGTGCCGTGAGGCCGTTGGCGAGCCGGGGCCGCTTAAGTAGCGGCCGGCCGCGCCGGGGCTGTGGAGCATGAAGAGGCACACGGTCCCGGCCGATAGCGGCTGAGAGGTGACACCGCGGAGTTTTTAGTGGTAACACCACATAACCTTACCGGTGTCCCGTAACCGGTAAGGTATCCGAAGGGATTTTCTCCGCGTCAAAAAAAAAAATAAAAAAAAAAAAAAAAAAAAAGGTTAGTTATTATTCGAGCGAGCTACTCAAGCTTAGTGCAAAAATAACACAGACACAAAAACCACTTCGCCGTGGAGTGTAGGTTCGTTAGGTTTCCTGTGACCAAGACACGAGCGAGCGAGCGACTCAAGCTTAGGGCGAAAGTAACACAGACACAAAAACCACTTTGCCGCGGAGTGGAGTGTAGGTTAGGTTCGTTAGGTTTCCTGTGACCAAGACACGAGCGAGCGAGCGACTCAAGCTTAGGGCGAAAGTAACACAGACACAAAAACCACTTCGCCGTGGAGGGTAGGGCTAGGCATCATTCGGACACATGATTATTATGGAAAAAAATATTATGAGATATTAAATTTATGAGACAAAATAGAGAACAACTAAATCGTGATGTTTGAAAAATGAAGTACTTTTTATGAAATAACATTTTGTTAAATGACATTTGGACAAATACTTAATTTGCGAAACATATTAGGTATTTTTTGAAATAATAAAAAGTTAATTGACATTTTATGATTTAACACATTTAACAAGTGTAGTGTTTGCTAATGGATCATTTGCTAAGTGAGTTTTACAAAAACTCACTTCGACTCGAACAAATGATCGAGATGATACTTTTGTCAAATGTATCGTTTGCCAAATGAACATTTGGTGAAACGTTGTTTGTCAAATGATCATTTGTCAATCAATTTTTGGTCAAACATTAGTAATCCCTCAAGACTGCATATAATAATATATAGGTTCATATTTATATACCTATATCATCACACGAATATTATAAAGTAATAAATAAGAAAGAGTGATATGGGTTCGAATCCCACTAAGTGACTTTTGTTTTTTTTTTATGTTCAAATTTATATATAATTTTTTTATTTTGTATTGTTTTGAGACAAGTTTAAAAAAATTTAGTTATTGTTTAAGATGTAACCGAGCCAAGCTCGGTCGCCCAGGTACTAATAGTATTACATACAGAACGGAAACTTGCACTGTCCCCCGCAATCTGGCGTCCCCGCAAACCCTCCCTTGCTTTTCGGCCTTTTTGGCCCTGTAAAACAGGGTTGTTGCTAGTCGCACGTTAACGTTACGCGAGTCACTTAGGATTATTGAATCATAATGGTAAGAAACTGCGCACATTATCATAGTTTATCCACGGAAAACAATGAAGAACGAAACTTTTATAGATTTCAGAGTGATAAAAACAGGTAAGCAAAGCAACGAATTCTGTGGTGGCAACCCCGATTGTTTAACTCACACATTTGACGTGTGCACAGATATATTGTTTCGTTTGTAGTAGTACTAGGTATATTTGTTACTCCGTTTCTATGAAGTGCCTTACCTGTGACATAGGCTACTTTTTCCGCGGGTAACACCGCGGAGCGTAACTAGTAGACCTATATTTTGCAATCTTAAAGTCTGAACTCAGCTTAATAATAATCATTTACACGAATTAATATCTCGAATCGTAGGAATAAAATACATTTTTCTAATTGTTATGGTATTGGGGTATATATAAGGTAAAATTTCACTAGAGAAGCCATTGTAGTTCACAGATAGTCTCCAAAATGAAGAGTCTTTCACTATTCATTCTCTTCGCAGTTTTTTATGGTAAACTTTTTAACTATGTTATTACTTTTGTATATTTTTGCAAATTTTTGTTAGAGTCAAGTGTCCCCCTCTATCTGCTAACCGGTTATATATGGACATGTAAAAAAAATCACAGCTATAGTATATATAACGAAATGTAACCGGTGTGTAGTGTGTACGGTGTGTGTAGTGTGTACTGTTTAGCAGACAGAGGGGGGCCTCTGTCTGCTAAACGGTTACACATGGATACGTGAAAAAATCTGTAGCTGTATGTAGTATATATAACGAAATTTAAAGGAAAACTATCAGAGCTAAGTAGGGTTTACAAATTAAAAAGTTCTAGGCGTTCAACTTATGAAATGTACTCGAAAAAGGAAAATTTCATACATATTCAACAGAAAAATATTTTTTAGACATTTTTAGTGGCTTAAACTCAAAGTTGGTATTTGCAACTACTGAACCCTACACTGCGCGTGACCCGAAACGCACTTAGCTAATCATTGAAACTATTTTACAGCAATCGAATTATGTTTACATTTTCAGAAGCTATTGGTGCTCCTCCTGTGATTCAGAAAGTTGAAAAGGTTATCCTAGATTTGAAAAACACACCTATTAGGCCCTTGGATGACGAGCCCATAGACAATATAGTGGGGGGCGACGAAGTGGACATAAAGCAGGTGCCGTATCAAGTGTCGTTGCTTCGTAATGGTAGTCCATTCTGTGGCGGATCCATCATAAGCAACGAATACATATTGACGGCTGCTCACTGTTTATCCTCGGCGAAGTGAGTATTCATTTTTATTATTTAACCTCCAAAGAAAGAGGGGTGTTATAAGTTATACGCTTGTGTCTGTCGGTCTGTCTGTCTGTCTGTGGCATCGTAGCACTCGAACGGATGATTTAATTTCGATGCGGTTTTTTTTAACTTAAAATCAAGTTTCCTTGCGATGGTTCTTTATGAAAATCGGTTAAGCCGTTTAAAAGTAATTGTAGATCAACGCTTAAAAGTCAGGGTTTTTGCCATCTTGGATTCCAAAATAAAAATAAAAATTTGGATTTTTGCAGAAAAATTTGGATTTGAAAATCGATATCTATGTGTTTTGAACACATATCGATTTTCAGCCAAATTGGAGGCAGTTGACTTTCAGCGGCCATCTTGGATTGGCAAAAAAAAACCACGCTGCCTCACCTAGCATCGTGTTGGTAGGGGGTGTTAGGTTTTTTCGTTTCGGAATTTCTTGATTCGGTGGCCGCTCAAACCCCGCGATAAAAGCTATGCAATAGCTTAAAAACAATACTTAGTAATATGGTCTCACTGAAGATTAAATAAGTTACTTAAATAAAAAAAAAACGACGGGTTGCACTCTGGGAGTGCCGGCAGAAGTGAAAACTTGAATATTAACGTTGTGCATTTTTGATATTTTGGAATGGTTAGGGAATAATTTTGCACGAATTGCTTTAATTATCAGTATAAAATATTTCAAATCTTTTCTGAATCACAGTCTGTCACAAATGTCACAAGCATGACCAAATTCATTTTCAACAAAATCATTTTCAAATACACAGCAGTATGGCCACTACACAGACGGTCGACCCATCAGCTGTCACCATCCATGGATGCGCGTAGCACGCTGTAATATAAACACACACGAACATTCGCGCAAGCGCCCTGCGCCGTCTTACGAATTTTCGATCAGGCCACGTGTCCTGACGCGAGTTTACCATTTTTACCCATTCCAAAAAAAGTGCACAACGCCGCTAAAGAAGATTTCACTTCAAAAAAACGATGAACAAATTTGAATTGTAAGTAGGTATACAAAGATAATGTGATACTGCGTTTAAAAAATATAAACATAAATCAACAAAAAAATATAAAAAAATCTTATGTCAACCCGTGCGCAGCCGGGATGGGCCACTAGTTACTGAATAAACTGGACAGTGGATGTGAGTATATGTATTTTGTTTTAATTGAGGTCGTGTTTTTTACAGCATTGATACGTTATCAGTGAGAGTTGGCTCCAATTTCACTACAGAAGGTGGCATGGAGTACAAAATTGCAAAAAAAGCCCTTCATGACAAATATAACCCACCTCAAAAAGACTATGACGTTGCTGTCCTTAAAACGTCAGAGAAGATTTCAGTCGATGGCGTAACTACGGCGATCGTGAAACTACCCGAGGAAGGGAGCTCTATGAAGCCGGGGGAAAACGTTGTGGTCTCTGGGTGGGGTTTAACGGAGGTAAGAAATAACTTTTTATAAGTATCAGTAGAAAAGTTAGTTTGCCAGGCAAATTAAAAACCTTCTTTTTTTCAATATTTTAATTTGTGAACGCCAACGCCATCTAATGATGAATGAAAGAACTTACTAACCAAGTTCTCTTGACTTGCTTTTACTTTAAAAAAAAACCGCTTTGAAATTGGTCCATCCGTTCGAGCGGTACGATAACACAGACAGACAGACATTAGCGTGAAACATCGACCAATCCTAGATGGACAGACACATACTTATTCGTGACATCACTGCCATTGGGCCTATCGGATATCCTATTTTTTTACATTTTAGGAAAGCGGTTTACCTTCAAAAGTTCTGAGGGCTGTGAGCGTGCCCGTCGTGTCACTGGAGGAGTGTAAAAAAGCGTATAAGTCAGTAACCGACAACATGGTCTGCGCAGGGGCTCCCGAGGGCGGCAAGGATGCTTGTCAAGTAACGTCAATTCAATTTATCATCGTCATTTCAGCCGCATAACGTCAACTGCTGGACATAGCCCTCTCTCAAGGATTTCCAAAATTACCGATCTAAAGCGGCCTGCGACCTTGGTCTTTTCGTCACACCACCAAGCGGGTGAGTGTCCTACGCTTCGTCAATTCAATGACTTCATGCAAAACATTTGTCTATCTTATGTCCGCCAGCTGTTTATCGCTGTACGACACGACTTTGCGTGGGAAACAAATGTATGGAAATGCTGCCTCCACCGGGGCCTAGCAGGCGTGGTAGATTTTAGAGTTTCACGGTCACAATTACTGTTATTAGTATTACGGGACTTACCGCGATTAATATCGTTTTTTGCCAGATATTTCGACGGCCCTTCTGCTATCATGGCATGGCATGAGTCGGCCAGCGACCATGATGGCAGAAGGGCCGTCGAAATATCTGGCAAAAAACGATATTAATCGCGGTAAGTCCCGTAATACTAATAACAGGCGTGGTAGACCCAAGAAGTGCTGGCTTGACGTGGTCAAGGATGATATGTGTCAATGGTCTAACAACCAAGGATGCTCAAGACCGTGCGAAGTGAAGAAGAAAAAGCCGGAATGCGGACCCTGGGCTCTTAGTATACAGGTGATGATGATTATATTCTCATATGTTCTCTAAATAGGATGATACTAATTTTATTTTCATGTGTTCTTTAAACAAAGTGTTATTAATTATATTCTCATGTGTTCTCTAAACAGGATGATACTAATGTTATTTTTTAATGTGTTCTCTTAACAGGATAACATTAATTTTATTCTTACGTGTTCTCTAAACAGAGTGATACTGATTTAATTCTCACGTGTTCTCTATACAAGGTGATACTAATTTCATTTTCATGTGCTTTCTCTAAACAAGGTACTCATTTTATTCTCATTTGTTTCCTAAACAGGGTTATACAAATTTTATTCTCGTGTGTTCTCTGAACAGGATAATTATAATGTTATTCTCATGTGTTGTCTACTCAGGGTGACTCAGGTGGCCCAGCCGTAGCGGAAGCCAGCGGACTTCAATACGGGATCGTATCATTTGGGAGAGGTTGTGCTCGAAAGGATTACCCAGGAGTGTACGCTAGCGTGGCATCGTTTAGGGGCTGGATCAAAGAAGCATCTGGTGTTTAAATAGAATGAGTGTTTATAAAAACTATTTGACATTGTTTCGTATTATTTATTTATACCCCTTGGTTGATGATTTGGCTCATGTTCGAACTTAATAATTACATTGGCCTCTTACCTACTTTTCTTCAAGCTCCAACCAAAGTTCTCGACTTGTTGTATAGTAGTCGGACATAACTATAACTGCTTCAACAAATAAACTCAGGTAAACAAACTCGTATAAGCTGATCGGTCTACTTGTATTGGAGGCCAACAATTACTTTTCATATTTCGATACATGTTCCTTGGGGAAAGTATCATTCATGGGTTGTATAGGGAGAAAGCACACTGATGGAGTTAGCCCCGAAGCAACTAGAAAAGAAAAAACTTAGAATGTACCAGCTGCTTCTTCTCCTGCGCAGTTCGTAGTTGATCGAGGGAATGGGAGAAAATGTAACCCATATAAATAAGCGATGCGGCTAGCAAACCATCACTATGTTGAAACCTTTTTTCACTTTGTCGCACACTATTATGCTAAAAGTGGCCTTTGAGTTTTGCGGCCCCGGGCTCTGACTGCTCCGTAACACTAAATACTCCATCTGCCCCATTAGGGATACAGACGTGACAGTATCTATCTAGATATGTAGTCTTTATGTCAACATAAATAGTAATTATAGATACATATTGTTGTAAATATTTGTGATTGTAAAAGTATTCAAAGAATTCTCAAGGTTTTCACTGTTACACTTATATTTATTGGATTTTATTTCTGAACATTTAATCTAGGTACCTACAGATACTACTTATTGAAATTTCAATTTGAATATTAATTATTTCAATGTTTAGGGTAACTATTTTTAGTTCAGGTAAACCTCTTGGTGTTTTACGTGGTCTTCAAGTATGTAATACTTTTATTAATTCTATGCCTCAAGACTGCATATAATATATAGTGTCATATATACATATATCATCACACTGTACAATGTCCTTTTTTATTAAGTACAAATATTTTAAGGGGTGATTCAGTCCATCATTCCGAACAACTTTTCCCAATAAATGTATATCGAAATACGAAAAAATATTTTTTATTTTTATAGTAATGATATCACGTGACTACTTCGATTTCTATGAAAACCTAAAAAATTTTTTTCGTATTTCGATATACATTTGTTGGGAAAAGTTGTTCGAAATGATGGACTGAATCACCCCTTAAAATATTTGTACTTAATAAAAAAAGTCATTGTATAATCAAACTAATATTATAAAGACGAAAGTGTGTGTGTGTGTTATTTAAAAGGCAACTTTTTAAGCGGGTAACAACGCGGGGCGTAGCTAGGAGACCTATATATTGCAATCTTAAAGTCTGAACTCAGCCTAATAATTTTTGAATTCTTTTACACGTAAGTAATATCTCGAATCGTAGGAATAAAATACATTTTTCTAATTGTTATGGTATTGGGGTATATATGAGGTAAAATTTCACTAGAGAAGCCGTAGTAGTACACAGATAGTCTCCAAAATGACGAGACTTTCAATATTCATTCTCTTCGTGGTTTTCTACGGTAAACTGTTTTTAACTATCTTATTATTCATTCGGGGACTAACTTTAGTACTAGATTTAAGTTATTTACCCTAAATAAGTTGACATCTATTAAAATTATACTATCTCATCTATCAATGTCAACTCAATTACGGCGGATAATGCTAGCTATCGATAGTATCAATAACCAATAGTTTGCAATACAATAAAATTATCAATAGTATCGATACTACTGAATTTAGATGCCATCGATAGTATTGAGAGTATTCAATTAATTATATCAATTTTATTATATACTAGCCGAAGCCCGCGACTTCGTTCGCGTGGACTTTATGTCTCTGGAAAATGCTCATCAGGCTGAACAACTTTTACTAAGGCGGCATTTTTATATCTCCTATAGTTTAGCTGGACCATTATGGTTCTGCATCAGGCGTTCCATTTTCCAAAATCATTTATACCCTATATGTTGCCCAGGTTTAATAGCTATATAACAAAAAAAGTTTCATTCGAATCCGTCCAGTATTTCCGGAGATTAGCGTGTACAAACAGACAAACAGACAGACATTTTTTTTCAAATTCTTACTCTATTACTACGTCTCCATCGCCCCCAATATTTTTTTTGGAAATATATTTAATGTACAGACACACTTTTTTTACTGTTTTATTATATGTATACATTGTCCTTTTTTATTAAGTACAAATATTTTAAGGGGTGATTCAGTCCATCATATGGAACAACTTTTCCCAATAAATGTATATCGAAATACGAAATACATTTATTGGGAAAAGTTGTTCAAAATGATGGACTGAATCACCCCTTAAAATATTTGTACTTAATAAAAAAGGATATTGTATAGATTACTATTTGTAATAAGAACTATCGATTTTCAGTTTCTTTTATTTTTTTGGTCTTGAACATCCGCTTGGCGTCTTTTTTTTTGCAAACATTTAAGTACGAGTAATTATGCAACGCGATATAGTTCAAAAGTAGTTATTATTGCAATACCCAACAGGCTTCATATCATACCCAATTAAGAACAGGGGTGTTGTTTTTTTCTGCATTAAAGTTAGTCCGTCGTGTTTTTTAGGGTTCCGTAGTAAACAAGGAACCCTTATAGTTTCGCCATGTCTTTCTGTTTGTCTGTACGTCCGCGGTTTTACTCAGAGAAAGTCCTAAAAAGCTGTAATTTGGTATGGATGTTAATTATGGCGAAACATTGGTAAAATATTGTTTTTTTTGCTTGCTACCATACTAGTAAAGTGGAATTAAACTTTTTTTTCTTGACTAACCCATCGTGTGGGGTATCGATAAATAGTTTTTTCAATAATATTGTGAGCTTCTAAACACTATTTTTTGATTTAGGGATACGTTTCTGAAGTGTAGTGTGTACTGTTTAGCAGACAGAGGGGGGCCTCTGTCTGCTAAACGGTTACACATGGATACGTGAAAAAATCTGTAGCTGTATGTAGTATATATAACGAAATTTAAAGGAAAACTATCAGAGCTAAGTAGGGTTTACAAATTAAAAAGTTATAGGCATTCAACTTATGAAATGTACTCGGAAAACGAAAATTTCACACATATTCAATAGAGAATTCGTTTTTAGACGTTTTTAGTGGCTTGAACTCAAAGTTGGTATTTGCAACTACGGAAGCCTACACTGCGCGTGACCCGACACGCACTTGGCCAATCATTAAAACTATTTTACAGCAATCGAATTGTTTACATTTTCAGAAGCCATTGGTGCTCCTCCTGTGATTCAGAAAGTTGAAAAGGTTATCCTAGATTTGAAAGTTACACCTATGAGGCCGTTGGATGACGAGTCCATAGACAATATAGTGGGGGGCGACGAAGTGGACATAAAGCAGTACCCGTATCAAGTGTCGCTGCTTGTTAGAGGTAGGCCATACTGTGGCGGATCCATCATAAGCAACGAATATGTATTGACGGCTGCTCACTGTTTATACGGGGTTAAGTGAGTATTAATTTTTATTATTTAACCCCCCAAAGAGAGGGGTGTTATAAGTTTGAAGAGTCTGTGTACAGATACAAGCATTCATCCCCATAATTCCGAACCGATTCCATCAAAATCTAAGAACCATCTCGATCATGTCAGCTTTCACACCCCTCTCTTTAGTTGGGGTAGGTAAAGAACTCAAACTCATATTTATAGTCACGTATGAATGTGAGTTTTTATATTTCGCCTTACTTTCAAATGGAGGTCTGGTCAGCTCGGCTTTGCTTTTTTGACTTAGTATTTCTTATTTCGTAATTTATGTTTGTTCAAGCATTACATGTTATAATGTATCCGAGCGTATTTTCCCGGTTGCATCCTCATCTCATCCATCTTCATCATCATCCAGCTTCAGAGCCTGGGGTCCACTACCGAACCAAGGAGATTTGACGAGGTTACTGGTTTTTACACAGACAGAGCGAGTGCCGTCTGACGTCCGCAACCCAAAGGCTAAACCAGAACCAATCCTTGGGTAGTTTGATGATCAAATGAATGCTAGATGGCGTTCGAGACCCACAGTTTATACGTGCCTTCCGGAACACGGAATATTTTTTTTTTCGGATAATCAGGTGATTCAAGCCTGCAATGTCCTAACCAGACTGGAAACAACTTTTCACAAAGTATGCTTCCCAGTGGGATTCGAACCAGAAGCGTAGCGTACCTTGGCGGGGCCCCGTATAAAAATTTGTTTGGGGGCCCTGAGGAAGGGTAAAGGTTTCTCAAAAAAGAAAAAAATGTTTGCATAAAAAGAAATATTTATTCATCACAATTATCTATCAATGCAAATCTCGGTTTGTTTGCGTCTCGTAAATGACTTAAACGGGGAAATCCCGCAGCCCGCTTTAACCGATGTAGGGTGTTGCCAACTTTTGAACGCACGCTTTACTCGGGAAAAAAGAAATTGCTTTTTTTTACTTTTCTCATTTCTGAAATTTAAAAAATTTGGGAAGTTTTTATTAATTTTTGCTTACGCACCTTAGGCCGTAGGCCGCCCCGTAGGCCGGGGGCCCCGTAGGCCGGGGGCCCCGTATAATTGATACGGCAGATACGGCGGTAGCTACGCCCCTGATTCGAACCCATGACCTCCGGATCACAAGGCGAACGCTTTGACCATTGGACCACGGAGGCAGTCATCAATGTATCAACATTGTATTATAATATAAGTTTTTATTTAAAAATAAAAACATAATAATTATATGACAAGGCCCTTCTGGCGAGTAGGCGACCAATATTGTAAAAATAAGTTTCTATTTAGCAGTGGACGTTGCGAAGCGCTGGGAACGGAAGCTTTAATTTTTAAAATTAAAATAGTTTTTGATATACACTCTACACGAAATGTCATCATCATCAGGTCTTTTTGTCTCCACTGCAGGAGCACGACCCTCTCTGTACTACCCGAGCCAAACTTGGCCAGAGCTGCTAGAGGTCTTGGCCTACACTCTCCACGCTGGCCAGACGGGTTGGAGAGGTCTCATTGATGTTTATAAGCTTTGTTTAGCTTGTATTCCATATGTCGCCTTCTACGACATCCACGGGAGGTCTTGGAGTGGCCCTATTCTACTTTGCCGGAAACCACACGGCAAATGTACACGAAATGTAGATTATACTTATTGACGTGTAAAAGTGCCTGTAAAGGTGTAATTACTGAATAAACATTTGAATTTTGAATTGAATGTTGTCTGGACACGTCTGGATGTAAGTATATCTTATACCTTTAAACGAGCAATTATTTTATACCTATTTATTTATTTATATGTAGGTATATAAACTTTTTGATCTCGGAAACGGCTCTAACGATTTCGCTGAAATTTGGTATATGGGGGTAAACTATCTAGATTAGTCTTATGTTTGGGATAATGCGTGTTTTCGAGTTTTCATGCGTTTTTCTTTCCACGCATAAGGTCGCTAATTTCGTCGTGCCGGCCACTATCCGTCTGGCCCAGCGGTTTAAAACGCGGACGGCTAGAAAGAGTGTTACGGGTTCGAATCCCACTCAGTGACTTACTTTTTTTTATGTTCAAGTTTATATACAATTTTTTAATTATTATTGTTTTTAGATAAGTTAAAAATATGTAGTTAATGTTTGAGATGTAACCAGGCATTTTGTTTTAATTGAGGCCGTGTCTTTTTACAGCATTGATTCGTTATCGGTAAGAGTCGGCTCCAATTTCACTACAAAAGACGGCAAGAAGTACAAAATTGCGAAAATAGCCATTCATAACAAATATAAGCCCCCGCCTGAACTTGACTTTGACGTTGCTGTCCTTAAAACGTCAAAAAAGATTTCAATCGATGGCGTCACTACGGCGGTCGTGAAACTACCCGAGGAAGGGAGCTCTGTGAAGCCGGGGGAAAACATTGTGGTCTCTGGGTGGGGCTTAACGAAGGTAAGAAATATATTTTTATTAGCATCAGTAGACAAGTTTATTTGCCAGGCAAATTAAATACACCGACTTTCAAAAGTTTCATTTGTGACCGCCATCTAGTGATGAGCAGAGGAACTTAATAGTAGAAATCATATCCATACATTTGTTAGACAAACTATACAAAATCCCCGATTTTCAAGTGTTAACCCCCACATTTAAACGGCCGAATGGATTTTCATCCAACATAGCTAATAACCACAACAAGGGCACTTTGCTTGTATCGCGCATACGAAAGAGGGAGCGAACAAAGGATATCCTATTCTTTTACATTTTAGGAAGACGGGCTACCTTCAAAAGTTCTGAGGGCTGTGAGCGTGCCCGTCGTGTCACTGGAGGAGTGTAAAAAAGTGTATAATGGTTTAGTAACCGACAACATGGTCTGCGCAGGGACTCCCGAGGGCGGCAAGGATGCTTGTCAAGTAACGTTAATTCAATTCATCATCATCATCATCAATTTAGCCGCATAACGTCCACTGCTGGACATATACACCTTTTTCCGGATTCACCTCCCCTTTTCAGGATTTCCAAAATGACTGATGTATAGCGGCCTAGCGCCTTTCAGCGACCTTGGTCTGTTCGTCGGGTATATCCCATTTGCCACTACTGGTGGCAGACGGGACAATTTTTATGTACACGTGCCGATTTCCCCCTTATCTACACAACCGATTTTGATAAGTCCATTGTGCCAAGTACGAAGTATATCCAGTCAAACATTAAATAATTTTCCAAATCGATCCAGGCGTCTTCGAATAATCGGTGAATATACATAAAAAAATGAAAGATCGTGACGAATTAATGACCTCCTCACAATCACATCGGTTCAAATTTTAAGAGCAGAAAATCGCGCAGTTGCCGGCCCGGCTGGCAAATGCCACCTCACTACTGCTGTGTATTAACTAATTGTATTCTCATGTGTTCTCTAAACAGAGTGATACTTATTTCATTCTCATGTGTCCTTTAAACAGGGTATTACTAATTATATTTTTTGTGTGTTCTCTAAACAGAGTGATACTCATTCTGGTATGTTCTCTAATAATACAAATTTTATTTTCGTGTGTTCTGTGAACAGGATAATAATAATGTTATTCTCATGTGTTGTCTACTCAGGGTGACTCAGGTGGCCCAGCCGTAGCGGAAGCCAGCGGACTTCAATACGGAATCGTATCATTTGGGAGAGGTTGTGCTCGAAAGAATTACCCAGGAGTGTACGCTAGCGTGGCATCGTTCAGGGGCTGGATCAAAGAAGCATCTGGTGTTTAAATAGAATGAGTGTTTATAAAAACTATTTGACATTGTTTCGTATTATTTATTTATACTCCTTGGTTGATGATTTGGCTCATGTTCGAACTTAATAATTACATTGGCCTCTCACCTGCTTTTTTTCAAGCTCGACTTGTTGTATAGTAGTCGGACATAACTATAACTGCTTCAACAAATAAACTCAGGTAAACAAACTCGTATAAGCTGATCGGTCTACTTGTATTGGAGGCCAACAATTACTTTTCATATTTCGATACATGTTCCTTGGGGGGAAAGTTATTCAGTATCATTCATGGGTTGTATAGGGAGAAAGCACACTGATTGAGCTAGCCCCGAAGCAACTAGAAAAGAAAAACTTAGAATGTACCAGCTGCTTCTTCTCCTGCGCAGTTCGTAGTTGTTCGAGGGAACGGGACAAAATGCAACCCATATAAATAAGCGATGCGGCTAGCAAACCATCACTGTTTTGACACCTTTTTTCACTTTCTCGCACACTATTATGCCAAAAGTGGTCTTTGAGTTTTGCGGCTCCGGGCTCTGACTGCTCCGTAACACTAAATGCTCCATCTGCCCCATTAGGGATACAGACGTGACAGTATCTATCTAGATATGTAGTCTTTATGTCAACATAAATATTAATTATAGATACATATTGTTGTAAATATTTGTGATTGTAAAAGTATTCAAAGAATTCTCAAGGTTTTCACTGTTACACTTATATTTATTGGATTTTATTTCTGAACATTTAAGCTAGGTACCTACAGATACTACTTATTGAAATTTCAATTTGAATATTAATTATTTCAATGTTTAGGGTAACTATTTTTAGTTCAGGTAAACCTCTTGGTGTTTTACGTGGTCTTCAAGTATGTAATACTTTTATTAATTCTATGCCTCAAGACTGCATATAATATATAGTTTCATATATACAAATATCATCACACTATATAATCAAACTAATATTATAAGACGAAAGTGTGTGTGTGTTATTAAATAGGCAACTTTTTAAGCGGGTAACACCGCGGGGCGTAGCTAGTAGACCTATATTTTGCAATCTTAAAGTCTGAACTCAGCCTAATAATTTTTGAATTCTTTTACACGTAAGTAATATCTCGAATCGTAGGAATAACATACATTTTTCTAATTGTTATGGTATTGGGGTATATATAAGGTAAAATTTCACTAGAGAAGCCATTGTCACAGGTATGGCACTTCATACAAACGGAGCAGCATATATACCTAGTACTACTACAAGCGAAACAATCCGTCCGTGCACACGTCAAATGTGTGAGTTAAACAATCAGGGTCGTCACCACAGAATTTGTTGCTTTGCTGACCTGTTTTTATCACTCGGAAATCTATAAAATTTTCGTTATTTTTTGTTTTCCGTGGATAAACAATGATAATGTGCGCAGTTTCTCACCATTATAATTTAATAATCCTAAGTGACTCGCGTAATGTCAACGTGCGACTACCAATAACCCTGTTTTACTGCCTCTTACACCTCACAATAACGGGGGAAGGGTTGCGGGGACACCAGATTGCGGGGGACGGTGCGAGTTTCCGTTCTGTACGTAATACTATTATTAATTCTGTGCCATTGTAGTTCACAGATAGTCTCCAAAATGACGAGACTTTCAATATTCATTCTCTTCGTGGTTTTCTACGGTAAACTGTTTTTAACTATCTTATTATTCATTCGGGGACTAACTTTAGTACTAGATTTAAGTTATTTACCCTAAATAAGTTGACATCTATTAAAATTATACTATCTCATCTATCAATGTCAACTCAATTACGGCGGATAATGCTAGCTGTCGATAGTATCAATAGCCAATAGTTTGCAATACAATAAAATTATCAATAGTATCGATACTACTGAATTTAGATGCCATCGATAGTATTGAGAGTATTTAATTAATTATATCAATTTTATCGATACTGAAGTTACTATTTGTAATAAGAACTATCGATTTTCAGTTTCTTTTATTTTTTTGGTCTTGAACATCCGCTTGGCATCTTTTTTTTTGCAAACATTAAAGTACGAGTAATTATGCAACGCGAACTTAGTTCAAAAGTAGTTATTATTGCAATACCCAACAGGCTTCATATCATACCTAATTAAGAACAGGGGTGTTGTTTTTTTCTGCATTAAAGTTAGTCCGTCGTGTTTTTTAGGGTTCCGTAGTAAACAAGGAACCCTTATAGTTTCGCCATGTCTTTCTGTTTGTCTGTACGTCCGCGGTTTTACTCAGAGAAAGTCCTACAAAGCTGTAATTTGGTATGGATGTTAATTATGTCAAAAAATTGGTAAAATATTGTTTTTTTTGCTTGCTACCATACTAGTAAAGTAGAATTAAACTTTTTTTTCTTGACTAACCCATCGTGTGGGGTATCGATAAATAGTTTTTTCAATAATATTGTGAGCTTCTAAACACTATTTTTTGGGATCCGTTTCTGAAGTGTAGTGTGTACTGTTTAGCAGACAGAGGGGGGCCTCTGTCTGCTAAACGGTTACACATGGATACGTTAAAAAATCTGTAGCTGTATGTAGTATATACAACGAAATTTAAAGGATAACTATCAGAGCTAAGTAGGGTTTACAAATTAAAAAGTTATAGGCGTTCAACTTATGAAATGTACTCGGAAAAGGAAAATTTCACACATATTCAATAGAGAATTAGTTTTTAGTGGCTTGAACTCAAAGTTGGTATTTGCAACTACGGAAGCCTACACTGCGCGTGACCCGACACGCACTTGGCCAATCATTAAAATTATTTTACAGCAATCGAATTGTTTACATTTTCAGAAGCCATTGGTGCTCCTCCTGTGATTCAGAAAGTTGAAAAGGTTATCCTAGATTTGAAAGTTACACCTATGAGGCCTTTGGATGACGAATCCATAGACAATATAGTGGGAGGCGACGAAGTGGACATAAAGCAGTACCCGTATCAAGTGTCGCTGCTTGTTAGAGGTAGGCCATACTGTGGCGGATCCATCATAAGCAACGAATATGTATTGACGGCTGCTCACTGTTTATACGGGGTTAAGTGAGTATTAATTTTTATTATTTAACCCCCCAAAGAGAGGGGTGTTATAAGTTTGAAGAGTCTGTGTACAGATACAAGCATTCATCCCCATAATTCCGAACCGATTCCATCAAAATCTAAGAACCATCTCGATCATGTCAGCTTTCACACCCCTCTCTTTAGTTGGGGTAGGTAAAGTACTCAAACTCATATACAGTTTATAGTCACGTATGAATGTGAGTTTTTATATTTCGCCTTACTTTCAAATGGAGGTCTGGTCAGCTCGGCTTTGCTTTTTTGACTTAGTATTTCTTATTTCGTAATCTATGTTTGTTCAAGCATTACATGTTATAATGTATCCGAGCGTATTTTCCCGGTTGCATCCTCAGCAGTAATGCTTCAGAGCCCGGGGTCCACTACCGAACCAAGGAGATTTGACGAGGTTACTGGTTTTTACACAGACAGAGCGAGTGCCGTCTGACATCCGCAACCCAAAGGCTAAACCAGAACCAATCCTTGGGTAGTTTGATGATCAAATGAATGCTAGATGGCGTTCGAGACCCACAGTTTATACGTGCCTTCCGAAACACGGAATAATTTTTTTTTTCGGATAATCAGGTGATTCAAGCCTGCAATGTCCTAACCAGACTGGAAACAACTTTTCACAAAGTATGTTTCCCAGTGGGATTCGAACCCATGACCTCCGGATCACAAGGCGAACGCTTTGACCATTGGACCACGGAGGCAGTCATCAATGTATCAACATTGTATTATAATATGAGTTTTTATTCAAAAACTAGCCGAAGCCCGCGACTTCGTTCGCGTGGACTTTATGTCTCTGGAAAATGCTCATCAGCCTGAACAACTTTTACTAAGGCGGCATTTTTATATCTCTTATAGTTTAGCTGGACCATTATGGTTCTGCATCAGGTGTTCCATTTTCCAAAATCATTTATACCCTATATGTTGCCCAGGCTTAATAGCTATATAACAAAAAAAGTTTTATTCGAATCCGTCCAGTATTTCCGGAGATTAGCGTGTACAAACAGACAAACAGACATACAGACAAACAGACAAACAGACAAACAGACAGACATTTTTTTTTAAATTCTTACTCTATTACTTCGTCTCCATCGCCCCCAATATTTTTTTTGGAAATATATTTAATGTACAGACACACTTTTTTTACTGTTTTATTATATGTATAGATAAAAACATAATAATTATATGACAAGGCCCTTCTGGCGAGTAGGCGACCAATATTGTAAAAATAAGTTTCTATTCAGCAGTGGACTTTGTGAAGCGCTGGAAACGGAAGCTTTTATTTTTAAAATAAAATAGTTTTTAATATACACTCTACACGAAATGTCATCATCATCATCAGGTCTTTTTGTCTCCACTGCAGGAGCACGACCCTCTCTGTACTACCCGAGCCAAACTTGGCCAGAGCTGCCAGAGGTCTTGGCCTACACTCTCCACGCTGGCCAGACGGGTTGGAGAGGTCTCATTGATGTTTATAAGCTTTGTTTAGCTTGTATTCCCTAAGTCGCCTTCTACAACATCCACTGGAGGTCTTGGAGTGGCCCTATTCTACTTTGCCGGAAACCACACGGCAAATGTACACGAAATGTAGATTATACTTATTGACGTGTAAAAGTGCCTGTAAAGGTGTAATTACTGAATAAACATTTGAATTTTGAATTGAATGTTGTCTGGACTGTTGTATATCTTATACCTTTAAACGAGCAATTATTTTATACTTATTTATTTATTTATATGTAAGTATATAAACTTTTTGATCTCGGAAACGGCTCTAACGATTTCGCTAAAATTTGGTATATGGGGGTAAACTATCTAGATTAGTCTTATGTTTGGGATAATGCGTGTTTTCGAGTTTTCATGCGTTTTTCTTTCCACGCATAAGGTAGCTAATTTCGTTGTGCCGGCCACTATCCGTCTGGCCCAGCGGTTTAAAACGCGGACGGCTAGAAAGAGTGTTACGGGTTCGAATCCCACTCAGTGACTTACTTTTTTTTATGTTCAAGTTTATATACAATTTTTTAATTATTGTTTTTAGATAAGTTAAAAAAATGTAGTTAATGTTTGAGATGTAACCAGGCATTTTGTTTTAATTGAGGCCGTGTCTTATTACAGCATTGATTCGTTATCGGTAAGAGTCGGCTCCAATTTCACTACAAAAGGCGGCAAGAAGTACAAAATTGCGAAAATAGCCATTCATAACAAATATAAGCCCCCGCCTGAACTTGACTTTGACGTTGCTGTCCTTAAAACGTCAAAAAAGATTTCAATCGATGGCGTCACTACGGCGGTCGTGAAACTACCCGAGGAAGGGAGCTCTATGAAGCCGGGGGAAAACATTGTGGTCTCTGGGTGGGGCTTAACGAAGGTAAGAAATATATTTTTATTAGTATCAGTAGACAAGTTTATTTGCCAGGCAAATTAAAAACACCGACTTTCAAAAGTTTCATTTGTGACCGCCATCTAGTGATGAGCAGAGGAACTTAATAGTAGAAATCATATCCGTAGTGTCATACATTTGTTAGACAAACTATACAAAAACCCCGATTTTCAAGTGTTTATTTATTTATTTATTTATTAAAACTTTATTGATCCACAATTAAAATTGTTTACCATTGGCGGACTTAACGCTAAGAGCGTTCTCTCCCAGTCAACCATAGGGATAAACAGATAAATTGTTGCGGCGCAAAAAATATATATATATATAAATAATATAATATATTACAAAACATTTATTATAATATATACCTACACATAATATATACCTTAGATTATAATATGATATAAACATACACATTATACAATACATACAATATACACACATATTATATACCTACATTATAATTACATTACACTATTACGATGATGACGATGGTGATATAACCTATTGGTAAATAACTAATTAATAAGATGAGAATGTACTCTTCTTTTAAAAGAAAATTTTGTGGAAATTTCTTTAATGTCAACGGGCAAAGCATTCCAGAGCCGTGAAGCTTGTAGTGTAAAAGAGTTAACATTTAACCCCCACATTTAAACGGCCGAATGGATTTTCATCCAACATAGCTAATAACCACAACAAGGGAACTTTGCTTGTATCGCGCATACGAAAGAGGGAGCGAACAAAGGATATCCTATTCTTTTACATTTTAGGAAGACGGGCTACCTTCAAAAGTTCTGAGGGCTGTGAGCGTGCCCGTCGTGTCACTGGAGGAGTGTAAAAAAGTGTATAATGGTTTAGTAACCGACAACATGGTCTGCGCAGGGACTCCCGAGGGCGGCAAGGATGCTTGTCAAGTAACGTTAATTCAATTCATTATCATCATCAATTTAGCCGCATAACGTCCACTGCTGGACATATACATATCCCATTTGCCACTACTGGTGGCAGACGGGACAATTTTTATGTACACGTGCCGATTTCCCCCTTATCTACACAACCGATTTTGATAAGTCTATTGTGCCAAGTACGAAGTATATCCAGTCAAACATTAAATAATTTTCCAAATCGATCCAGGCGTCTTCGAATAATCGGTGAATATACATAAAAAAATGAAAGATCGTGACGAATTAATGACCTCCTCACAATCACATCGGTTCAAATTTTAAGAGCAGAAAATCGCGCAGTTACCGGCCCGGCTGGCAAATGCCACCTCACTACTGCTGTGTATTAACTAATTGTATTCTCATGTGTTCTCTAAACAGAGTGATACTTATTTCATTCTCATGTGTCCTTTAAACAGGGTATTACTAATTATATTTTTTATGTGTTCTCTAAACAGAGTGATACTCATTCTGGTATGTTCTCTAATAATACAAATTTTATTTTCGTGTGTTCTCTGAACAGGATAATAATAATGTTATTCTCATGTGTTGTCTACTCAGGGTGACTCAGGTGGCCCAGCCGTAGCGGAAGCCAGCGGACTTCAATACGGAATTGTATCATTTGGGAGAGGTTGTGCTCGAAAGAATTACCCAGGAGTGTACGCTAGCGTGGCATCGTTCAGGGGCTGGATCAAAGAAGCATCTGGTGTTTAAATAGAATGAGTGTTTATAAAAACTATTTGACATTGTTTCGTATTATTTATTTATACTCCTTGGTTGATGATTTGGCTCATGTTCGAACTTAATAATTACATTGGCCTCTCACCTGCTTTTTTTCAAGCTCGACTTGTTGTATAGTAGTCGGACATAACTATAACTGCTTCAACAAATAAACTCAGGTAAACAAACTCGTATAAGCTGATCGGTCTACTTGTATTGGAGGCCAACAATTACTTTTCATATTTCGATACATGTCCCTTGGGGAAAGTTATTCAGTATCATTCATGGGTTGTTTAGGGAGAAAGCACACTGATTGAGCTAGCCCCAAAGCAACTAGAAAAGAAAAAACTTAGAATGTACCAGCTGCTTCTTCTCCTGCGCAGTTCGTAGTTGATCGAGGGAATGGGAGAAAATGCAACCCATATAAATAAGCGATGCGGCTAGCAAACCATCACTATTTTGACACCTTTTATTACTTTCTCGCACACTATTATGCTATAAGTGGCCTTTGAGTTTTGCGGCCCCGGGCTCTGACTGCTCCGTAACACTAAATGCTCCGTCTGCCCCTTACCCCTTGCCCTACCTTTGTATCCCTAATGGGGCAGCCCATTAGGGATACAAAGGTGACAGTATCTATCTAGATATGTAGTCTTTATGTCAACATAAGTACTTACTGATGTATGTTTATTTATAATAGTAAAAAACTTTATTTAAAACAAATAACCTAAAAAATGCAATACGATAAATATTAATTATAGATACATATTGTTGTAAATATTTGTGATTGTAAAAGTATTCAAAGAATTCTCAAGGTTTTCACTGTTACACTTATATTTATTGGATTTTATTTCTGAACATTTAAGCTAGGTACCTACAGATACTACTTATTGAAATTTCAATTTGAATATTAATTATTTCAATGTTAAGAGTCCGGCGACCCTAGACTTCCCCATACAAACGTAGTACACGTTTAATTTTGAAACCACATGTCAGATTCCGGTAAAAATTGGTAATTGTAAAGAAATTGCAATTATCTAGGGTTATATTAAGTTTCCTATAGTAAAATTATGAACTGGAAAGAAAATATAACGATTTAGAAGTTTCCCATACTAATGGTCAAAAATGATATAAAACACTATATTCTATTTCAAGTTCATATTTTTACTGTCGGAAACTTAATATAAACCTAGATAATTGCAATATCTTTGAAATTACAAAATTTTGCCCAAATCGGACATGTCGTTTTGAAATAAAACGTAGACTACGTTTGTATGGAAAGTTGTATTTTGGTCTAGGGTCGCCGGACCCTTAAGGGTAACTATTTTAGTTCAGGTAAACCTCTTGGTGTTTTACGTGGTCTTCAAGTATACTTTTATTAACTCTATGCCTCAAGACTGCATATAATATATAGTTTCATATATACATAAATCATCACACTATATAATCAAACTAATATTATAAGACGAAAGTGTGTGTGTGTGTTATTAAATAGGCAACTTTTTAAGCGGGTAACACCGCGGGGCGTAGCTAGGAGACCTATATTTTGCAATCTTAAAGTCTGAACTCAGCCTAATAATTTTTGAAATCTTTTACACGTAAGTAATATCTCGAATCGTAGGAATAACATACATTTTTCTTATTGTTATGGTACTGGGGTATATATAAGGTAAAATTTCACTAGAGAAGCCATTGTAGTTCACAGATAGTCTCCAAAATGACGAGACTTTCAATATTCATTCTCTTCGTGGTTTTCTACGGTAAACTGTTTTTAACTATCGTATTATTCATTCGGGGACTAACTTTATTACTAGATTTAAGTTATTCACCCTAAATAAGTTGACATCTATTAAAATTATATTATCTCATCTATTAATGTCAACTCAATTTGGGCGGATAATGCTAGCTATCGATAGTATTAATAGATAGTTTGCAATACAATTAAATTTATCAATAGTATCGATACTACTGAATTTAGATGCCATCGATAGTATTGAGAGTATTTAATTAAATACTGAAGTTACTATTTGTAATAAGAACTATCAATTTTCAGTTTCTTTTATTTTTTTGGTCTCGAACATGCGTTTGGCGTCTTTTTTTAGGGTTCCGTAGTAAACAAGGAACCTTTTTAGTTTCGCCATGTCTGTCTGCCTGTCTGTCCGTCCACGGTCCTAATCAGAAACTGTAAGTACTAGAAAGCTGTAATTTGGCATAGATATGTATATAAATCATGGCAAAAAAGTCGTAAAATAAAATCTGCAAAAATATTTTTTTTATGTTAGCTGCCATACAAGTAAAGTGGTACTCAATATTTTTTTTCTCGGCAACTAAATGGTGTGGGGTATCGTGGAATAGGTCTATTAAAAATATTATGAGCTTGTGAACACCATTTTTCGATTTAGGGATCCGTTTCCGAAATATTTGGGTTTAAAGAGCAAATTTTTGTTGGAGGCAAGTGTCCCCCCCTCTATCTGCTAAACGGTTATATATGGCCACGTGAAAAAAATCACAGCTATAGTATATATAATGTAGTTTAAAGGAAAATTATCAGAGCTAAGTAGGGTATACAAATTAAAAAGTTATAGGCGATCAAGTTATAAATGTACTCCGAAAAAGAAAATTTCATACAAATTCAATAGATAATTCGTTTTAAAATGTTTTTAGTGGCATGAACTTAAAGTTGGCATTAGTAACTACGGAACCCTACACTGCGCGTGGCCCGACACGCACATTTATGTTTATTATTTTGCAAACATTTAGGTAAGAGTAATTATGCAACGCGATATAGTTCAAAAGTAGTTATTATTGCAATACCCAAAAGGCTTCATATCATACCTAATTAAGAACAGGGGTGTTGTTTTTTTCTGCATTAAAGTTAGTCCGTCGTGTTTTTTAGGGTTCCGTAGTAAACAAGGAACCCTTATGGTTTCACCATGTCTTTCTGTTTGTCTGTACGTCCGCGGTTTTACTCAGAGAAAGTCCTACAAAGCTGTAATTTGGTATGGATGTTAATTATGTCAAAAAATTGGTAAAATATTTTTTTTTTGCTTGCTACCATACTAGTAAAGTGGAATTAAACTTTTTTTTCTTGACTAACCCATCGTGTGGGGTATCGATAAATAGTTTTTTCAATAATATTGTGAGCTTCTAAACACTATTTTTTGGGATCCGTTTCTGAAGTGTAGTGTGTACTGTTTAGCAGACAGAGGGGGGCCTCTGTCTGCTAAACGGTTACACATGGATACGTTAAAAAATCTGTAGCTGTATGTAGTATATACAACGAAATTTAAAGGATAACTATCAGAGCTAAGTAGGGTTTACAAATTAAAAAGTTATAGGCGTTCAACTTATGAAATGTACTCGGAAAAGGAAAATTTCACACATATTCAATAGAGAATTAGTTTTTAGTGGCTTGAACTCAAAGTTGGTATTTGCAACTACGGAAGCCTACACTGCGCGTGACCCGACACGCACTTGGCCAATCATTAAAATTATTTTACAGCAATCGAATTGTTTACATTTTCAGAAGCCATTGGTGCTCCTCCTGTGATTCAGAAAGTTGAAAAGGTTATCCTAGATTTGAAAGTTACACCTATGAGGCCTTTGGATGACGAGTCCATAGACAATATAGTGGGGGGCGACGAAGTGGACATAAAGCAGTACCCGTATCAAGTGTCGCTGCTTGTTAGAGGTAGGCCATACTGTGGCGGATCCATCATAAGCAACGAATATGTATTGACGGCTGCTCACTGTTTATACGGGGTGAAGTGAGTATTAATTTTTATTATTTAACCCCCCAAAGAGAGGGGTGTTATAAGTTTGAAGAGTCTGTGTACAGATACAAGCATTCATCCCCATAATTCCGAACCGATTCCATCAAAATCTAAGAACCATCTCGATCATGTCAGCTTTCACACCCCTCTCTTTAGTTGGGGTAGGTAAAGAACTCAAACTCATATTTATAGTCACGTATGAATGTGAGTTTTTATATTTCGCCTTACTTTCAAATGGAGGTCTGGTCAGCTCGGCTTTGCTTTTTTGACTTAGTATTTCTTATTTCGTAATTTATGTTTGTTCAAGCATTACATGTTATAATGTATCCGAGCGTATTTTCCCGGTTGCATCCTCATCTCATCCATCTTCATCATCATCCAGCTTCAGAGCCTGGGGTCCACTACCGAACCAAGGAGATTTGACGAGGTTAATGGTTTTTACACAGACAGAGCGAGTGCCGTCTGACGTCCGCAACCCAAAGGCTAAACCAGAACCAATCCTTGGGTAGTTTGATGATCAAATGAATGCTAGATGGCGTTCGAGACCCACAGTTTATACGTGCCTTCCGGAACACGGAATATTTTTTTTTTCGGATAATCAGGTGATTCAAGCCTGCAATGTCCTAACCAGACTGGAAACAACTTTTCACAAAGTATGCTTCCCAGTGGGATTCGAACCAGAAGCGTAGCGTACCTTGGCGGGGCCCCGTATAAAAATTTGTTTGGGGGCCCTGAGGAAGGGTAAAGGTTTCTCAAAAAAGAAAAAAATGTTTGCATAAAAAGAAATATTTATTCATCACAATTATCTATCAATGCAAATCTCGGTTTGTTTGCGTCTCGTAAATGACTTAAACGGGGAAATCCCGCAGCCCGCTTTAACCGATGTAGGGTGTTGCCAACTTTTGAACGCACGCTTTACTCGGGAAAAAAGAAATTGCTTTTTTTTACTTTTCTCATTTCTGAAATTTAAAAAATTTGGGAAGTTTTTATTAATTTTTGCTTACGCACCTTGGGGGGCCCCGTAGGCCGGGGGCCCCGTATAATTGATACGGCAGATACGGCGGTAGCTACGCCCCTGATTCGAACCCATGACCTCCGGATCACAAGGCGAACGCTTTGACCATTGGACCACGGAGGCAGTCATCAATGTATCAACATTGTATTATAATATAAGTTTTTATTTAAAAATAAAAACATAATAATTATATGACAAGGCCCTTCTGGCGAGTAGGCGACCAATATTGTAAAAATAAGTTTCTATTCAGCAGTGGACGTTGCGAAGCGCTGGGAACGGAAGCTTTAATTTTTAAAATAAAAATAGTTTTTGATATACACTCTACACGAAATGTCATCATCATCAGGTCTTTTTGTCTCCACTGCAGGAGCACGACCCTCTCTGTACTACCCGAGCCAAACTTGGCCAGAGCTGCTAGAGGTCTTGGCCTACACTCTCCACGCTGGCCAGACGGGTTGCAGAGGTCTCATTGATGTTTATAAGCTTTGTTTAGCTTGTATTCCATATGTCGCCTTCTACGACATCCACGGGAGGTCTTGGAGTGGCCCTATTCTACTTTGCCGGAAACCACACGGCAAATGTACACGAAATGTAGATTATACTTATTGACGTGTAAAAGTGCCTGTAAAGGTGTAATTACTGAATAAACATTTGAATTTTGAATTGAATGTTGTCTGGACACGTCTGGATGTAAGTATATCTTATACATTTAAACGAGCAATTATTTTATACCTATTTATTTATTTATATGTAGGAATATAAACTTTTTGATCTCGGAAACGGCTCTAATGATTTCGCTGAAATTTGGTATATGGGGGTAAACTATCTAGCTTAGTCTTATGTTTGGGATAATGCGTGTTTTCGAGTTTTCATGCGTTTTTCTTTCCACGCATAAGGTCGCTAATTTCGTCGTGCCGGCCACTATCCGTCTGGCCCAGCGGTTTAAAACGCGGACGGCTAGAAAGAGTGTTACGGGTTCAAATCCCACTCAGTGACTAGCTTTTTTTTATGTTCAAGTTTATATACAATTTTTTAATTATTATGAATCCCACTTAGTGGCTTACTTTTTTTATGTTCAAGTTTATATACAATTTTTTAATTATTATTGTTTTTAGATAAGTTTAAAAAAATGTAGTTAATGTTTGAGATGTAACCAGGCATTTTGTTTTAATTGAGGCCGTGTCTTTTTACAGCATTGATTCGTTATCGGTAAGAGTCGGCTCCAATTTCACTACACAAGGCGGCAAGAAGTACAAAATTGCGAAAATAGCCATTCATAACAAATATAAGCCCCTGCCTGAACTTGACTTTGACGTTGCTGTCCTTAAAACGTCAGAAAAGATTTCAATCGATGGCGTCACTACGGCGGTCGTGAAACTACCCGAGGAAGGGAGCTCTATGAAGCCGGGGGAAAACATTGTGGTCTCTGGGTGGGGCTTAACGAAGGTAAGAAATATATTTTTATTAGTATCAGTAGACAAGTTTATTTGCCAGGCAAATTAAAAACACCGACTTTCAAAAGTTTCATTTGTGACCGCCATCTAGTGATGAGCAGAGGAACTTAATAGTAGAAATCATATCCGTAGTGTCATACATTTGTTAGACAAACTATACAAAAACCCCGATTTTCAAGTGTTAACCCCCACATTTAAACGGCCGAATGGATTTTCATCCAACATAGCTAATAACCACAACAAGGGAACTTGCTTTTACGTAAAAGATAAACGCAGTGAAATTGGTCCATCCGTTCGAGCTCTACGATACCACAGACAGACAGATAGATATTAGCGTCAAACATCAACTAATCTTAGATAGACAGACTGGCGTTCAGGTGTGATTCAGAAAAAGGATGCACAGGCATACTGCTTTGTGCCGTCACTGCCATTGGGTATCGCGCATACGAAAGAGGGAGCGAACAAAGGATATCCTATTCTTTTATATTTTAGGAAGACGGGCTACCTTCAAAAGTTCTGAGGGCTGTGAGCGTGCCCGTCGTGTCACTGGAGGAGTGTAAAAAAGTGTATAATGGTTTAGTAACCGACAACATGGTCTGCGCAGGGACTCCCGAGGGCGGCAAGGATGCTTGTCAAGTAACGTTAATTCATTCATCATCATTATCATCAATTTAGCCGCATAATGTCCACTGCTGGACATATACCTATCCCTTTTTCCGGATTCACCTTCCCTTTTCAGGATTTCCAAAATGACTGATGTAAAGCGGCCTAGCGCCTTCCAGCGGTCTTGGTCTGTTCGTCGGGTATATCCCATTTGCCACTACTGGTGGCAGACGGGACCATTTTTATGTACACGTGTGCCAGATGCCACCACTTGCGACGCCCCCACTGGAGGCGAACGGCAATCGCTAATCATTCGCAGTCTCATTTGCCCCTAGTGGTGGCGAATACAACAAACTCTGGTTTCGATTCCCATTCGTCACCACTGGCGACTTGTTTTTGAATTTGTTCGTTTACATTTCCATTTGTTGCCACTGGTGGCAAAATATAGATTTTAAAAAATGGTTAGAAATAAAAAAAGGCTTTTAGATGTAGAAATAAAGCTTAATTGTTATAATTCTTAAGTAACTTAGGACCATTACTAGGACTATTCTTTCTAGGACCACCTCTAACTTTTTTAACACGCTTAAATATAAAATTTTAGGAAGAATAACAGGTTAAATTACATTAAAATTTAAAACAAATTACTTAAATTATTAATGAACTGTCAGTTTCAATATACCTATCTACAACTTTAACATATGTATGTAACTACACTGGAGGCGAATGGGAATCGAAACCAGAGTTTGTTCTATTCGCCACCACTGGGGGCAAATGTGACTGTGAATGATTGGCGATTACCGTTCGCCACCAGTGGGGGCGTCGCAAGTAGTGGCATCTGGCACGTGTACATAAAAAATGTCCCGTCTGCCACCAGTGGTGGCCCGCCCCCAGTGGTGGCAAATGGGATATACCCTGTTCGTCACACCACCTTGTGCGTATGGGTGTCCACGCTTCGGAAACATTTGTCTTTCTCGTCCGCCACCATTTTATCTCTATAAATCACGACGTTTACATTACGGGTGTCAAATGAAAGAAAATTCATACTCCACCGAAAGAGATTTCCTATTATATGTATACAGGTGATGATAGATAATGCAAAAACATTGGCTTGACATCGCAAGGATGATACTGGTAGACTATTCATACAAAGATGCTGAAGGATTTTAGCTTCTTTGGAGCCAACAGGGCTCCTGATTAGAGCGAGATTAAAATAATATATTAGATTAAAATAATATATTAGATTAAAATAATATATTAGATTAAAATAATATATTAGATTAAAATAATATACTTTTATAGATGTCAAAAGGTACATACATAATTTTTCAAAAATAAAAACCGATTTCCCACTTATCTACACACCAGATTTTGATAAGTCCATTGTACCGAGTACCAAGTATATCCTGTCAAACATAAAATAATTTTCCAAATCGATCCAGGCGTCTTCGAATAATCGGTGAACATACATAAAAAAATGAAAGATCGTGACGAATTAATGACCTCCTCACAATCACATCGGTTCAAATTTTAACAGCAGAAGCTCGCGCAGTTAGCGGCCCGGCTGGCAAATGCCACCTCACTACTGCTGTGTATTAACTAATTGTATTCTCATGTGTTCTCTAAACAGAATGATACAAATTTTATTCTCAAGTGTTCTCTAAACAGAGTGACACTAATTTCATTCTCATGTGTTCTTTAAACAGGTTATTACTAATTATATTTTTTATGTGTTCTTTAAACAGAGTGATATTAATTTAAAACTCATGTGTTCTCTATACATGGTGATACTAATTTCATTCTCATGTGCTCTCTCTAAACAGGGTGATACTCATCTTATTCTGGTATGTTCTCTAATAATACAAATTTTATTTTCGTGTGTTCTCTGAACAGGATAATAATAATGTTATTCTCATGTGTTGTCTACTCAGGGTGACTCAGGTGGCCCAGCCGTAGCAGAAGCTAGCCGACTTCAATACGGGATCGTATCGTTTGGCATAGGTTGTGCTCGAAAGGATTACCCAGGAGTGTACTCTAGCGTGGCATCGTTCAGGGGCTGGATCAAAGAAGCATCTGGTGTTTAAATAGAATGAGGGTTAATAAAAACTAATTGACATTGTTTCGTATTATTTATTTATAGCTGCTGCCCGGGGCGTAACCCACGTCAGCTTTTGGACAATCCCATGGGAAACTCACATTTCCCCGGGATAAGAAGTGTCCTATGTGTTAATCCAAGTAATAAGCTAGTTTCACGTCATGTCAAATGTAATTATAATCCGTGTAGCCGTTTTGACGTGGCATCCATTCAAACTTTCGTATTTAAATTAGAATAGGATATTTGAATCTCGAAATATATGAGAACCAAAATTAACATACTTACCATATAAAGGATGGCTTAAGTGTCAATCGATAGAATTCTATTATTTATAAGATAGTCAACGTAGCTGCTATTAGGGGCTGGATCAAAGAACTCTGGGATGTTAGTTATGTCGCAGCTATCTGGTTAAACTAGCTAGCTAACTGGATACCTAGGCTGTTCCTTGAAGGCCGGCATACAATTGGATGCCTAGGCCGATAGTTCATTGGTCTAGAATCACTCAACGTTTAAAAACTTGGCGTACTGAAAGTCAGCCTGAAGATGACTGACCAAGATTCAGCCAAGTGATTTAAATTTAATTCAGATTTTTCCATTGCGGCGTATGAGTGCACCAAAACAAGTATGGCGCCAAAATAGCGCAAACAGCTGTGACTGTCAATGTTAATTTTCGTTCACACGTCTCATCAAAACTCAATTTACTAATATTTCTTTTTTGCTAGTTACTTAGTAGTAGGATTAGTAGTTTGTGAACCCTAACGAATTCATCAATGTTCAATTTAACTAAGAATTACTCAGTTCAGCTAATATGTTAGGAACAGTTTTTCCTTAAATAAAATTATGATCAACGTTAAATTGGAAAAAAACCATTCATCGAGTTCCATTCTGCAAAATCAGTTGATCAGTTTAGTTGGTCGGAGTGAAAGTCCTGTTAAATGACTATACTTGCTACTAGACATGAGTAATCTCGACTCCGAGGTGCGTTTCGGCTCACCTAACCTTAATCCTCATTCGGTACTAAGTCATCTTATTGATTCCGACTCCCTTATCGACTCCGACTCCATGATCTGTTAAGTTTTGCTATTGGATCTTGAATCGATAGAAAACACACGTCCGTCTTGGTACCGGTTTCAATACGTGTGTATTCTCTGTCCACATTAATTTTAAGTATTAATTTAATTGTGAGTTGACGTCCTTGGAGAAAATGCTGCAGTGCAGTTTGTTACCGCTTCTTCTGCACTAGCGCTTTGGAAGCGGTAGTAAACTTAGCTGTAAGTAATCATTTGATGTCAACAATTGTGCAACAAAATAATGACGATTATTAAGATATATTATAAATATCCTATGATAATAAAGATATATTTAAATTGAATTGAAAAAATACAGAATATATTGAAACCGATACCGGGACATCTATCTGTATTGGTGATTTCACATTTATGAAAACAAAACTTAGTTTGCTATGCAGCAAACTAAGCAAACAGTGTAACAAATATCTGTCTTGTTCTCATCATCATATTATATAATTTGCCGTTGGATGGCGGCGCACGATGAATAACCGAAGCCTCCGTCCGATTCCTCCCGAGTCCCGAGTATTTCCGATTCCGACACCCGTGATGCGGTTGAGCCGAAACGAATGACTAGCGCCGATGAGTTGGCGGGAGGTGGGACTAAGTATCTAGGACGGGGATCTAATAACTCGCGAGAGTCGGTAACATTTGCTCGGAGGCCGGAGCTGATTAGGTTATCGGCTCCTGTTGAGTATTTGGCTTATTTGAATCTTCTAGTCCGGAGTTACCCATGTCTACTTGCTACGTTCAGCCGTCTTGTTAAACGTTGCGTTCTATGACTTGGCTAGTCGTCCTTCAGCTATTTAATGGATGCCGGCTTTTACAGGACCAGCTAAGCTTTCAGTTAGCTGTCTGATTTAACCACATGGCTGCGACAGTTATATTTGAATTAAATCTCGTCTACGCACATTTGCGAAAAACGGCCACTTTTGGCTAATGTGGCTGGTTTAACATTATCACTTTAAACTTTTAAATAAAATAGTTTGAAGGGTTATCTAGGGCTTGATCAAGACACAATTTTAAATGATATCACCGTTTTCTTACAAATTATTTATTTCAAAAAGGGGCAGCACTAGACCCAGAAATTCAAGTAGCCGCTTAAAACACGTCAATGAAAACGTTATATTCGCATTATTACCTTTTTTACCTAACCTATGCATAATTGTATAAGGAAGTAGTAGAGACCTTTACCCAGCCGTCTGATACTTGTTATAGCGGCAATAAGATTATATTGCCGCTGTAATAACAAAACAATGTAACAAAAAAATATAACTAGTAATTTGCTGTGCTGTTAACTGGCAAACTCTTACAATACTATAACGGTAACCCTTGGTTGATGTATTGGCTCATATTGGAATTTCAAAGTCAATCAAAAATTTGTTTTTTATTCAGTATTGGATAAATGTATCTCTTATTGAAGGTCATTTTTAGGATTCCGTAGTAAACAAGGAGCCCTTATAGTTTCGCCATGTCTGTTTGTCTGTCTGTCCGTCCGCGGTCCTACTCAAAAACTATAAGTACTAGAAAGCTGTAATTTGTTTTTTTTAGGGTAGCTGCCATACAAGTAAAGAGGAATAAAGAAATCTTTATTGTTCACCACAAAATTAAATAAACAGAATATGCAAGTGTGAAAAATAATGTGTTTCACACTTGCATAATTTGTTTATAACACAAACGTAGTTTGTGTATAGATGATTTATGTATGTTCTGACTCAGAGATCACGCATGTCGAAGCGAAGATACCTATATGGGATTACGCAATAAAATGTGTGGTTTAGTAAGGTCGTAAGAATATGACTACTCCATCTTTTCCTGTGGATATCGTAACAAGCGACTAAAAGACATAGCACAAATATTTCGTGCTAAAGTCCGCGCCACCAAAGAAGTCCCGCGTCAAAGTCTTTATTGTCTCTGGAATATGAACCAAAATGCTATATACTATACTAATGCTGCTTCGTGGCTGAAGGGCTTCACACACGGCAGCTATGATGTAAAGATGTACATTATAGCACGATACATCTTATTACATCTTTCTATAGAAATCTTCAGATTTGCCGTGTGTGAAGCCTTTAATAAAACTCTAAATCGTATTTCCAAGGAGGGTGTACGTCGGGCGCCAGCAGTTTTATAACTTTTCAGCCAGGCACCAGATAGTGATCTATACTCAGTAAAGGTAAATGAATCAATACCACTTGCATCTAAAAAAAATATTTCTACTTTGTTAGTTGTATTAGTTGAGAGTTGCACAACTTTGTTAGTTTTATTAGTAATTATAATTTTACCGCCCAGCAGAACACCATAAGTAACTAAATCTATAGACAAGTGGTCTCGCAGTTTTCAGCTTGTTGGTTTAGTAATTTTCACTCTAGATGTACGTAAATACTTTCATAATGATATAAACAAATCTATCACAGATTTACTAATTACTGTTTATGAGATTTGATTTTCTGTTAAATGGCTTAGCGAGATGTCTGATTGTTGTGTCAACTCGTGAAAGCCTTTAGTGGCAAGTGGAGGTAAATTTTTGAACTTGGTTGCACGAAAATCACAAAGGCACACTTAACTACTTTCTTATTCTTACTTAATTTTAAGTAAGTCGATTATTTATTATTATCATATTAAACATAATTAGAAACCTTACGTTAAAATATAAAAGTTATTATGTTGTAAATATTTCAGATTGTAAATGTATTCAAAGAATTCACATTATGAACGTCACCGTTTTACACTATATTCACGTGTAAAATATTATTAATGACCATCCGTTTAAGCTTGGTACTGATAATAGTTAAAATTATATGAGAAAGTTAAGTAGCCAATATTAAGCGTTTATCATGTTGAGAGTGTAGGCTAAAAAAACCGTAATTTTGTGATAAGTCTCAGAAAATGAGTTGCACAACTTACGTTCTCATACAAATTCATAAGTCACTTTATGTTGCTGGTCTGGAAATAGGGATGTGGGGTGTGTAATGGGTAAAAAAATATTTTATTTAGTCCGTCAACAAGATTATCCAAAAATAAAGGACCTATATTTTTTCGTTTAGCAAATTTGTAAAAATTTACAAAGATGTTGATTTATATATTTAGTTGGCAACTTTGGTTAAAAAACGTAGCCGATTGTATCATCTTCATTATTTGCTTATTAGAGAAAAGAATATATATACCATTAACGTACTATTAAATAATCTATCAAAGAGCCAAAAAAATTTTTTTCTTCATCCGACTTGCGCGACTTATTTTGCAACACTTAACAACAAAAATGCCTGGTTAAGTTAATAAACTGTACAAGTCATTCGTTCTGACAATTGATAAGATGTTAGATAGCTTTGAGCAGGTTGAAAATATTTAAAGGTTTGGTTTTTTACACACACGAAAGAGACCAGAAAGATATCCTAATTATCTTTTCTTCTTTTTCTTGTGTGTTAAAGTGCAGGGTCGAGTAAATCTTTGATACGTTAATCTATACATCTATACATATAATAAAACAGTAAAAAAATTATGTCTGTACATTAAATATATTTCCAAAAAAAATATTGGGGGCGATGGAGACATAGTAATAGAGTGAAAATTTAAAAAAAAATGTCTGTCTGTTTGTCTGTTTGTCTGTTTGTACACACTAATCTCCGGAAATACTGGACGGATTCGAATAAAACTTTTTTTGTTATATAGCTATTAAGCCTGGGCAACATATAGGGTATAAATGATTTTGGAAAATAGAACGCCTGATGCAGAACCATAATGGTCCAGCTAAACTATAAGAGATATAAAAATGTCGCCTTAGTAAAAGTTGTTCAGCCTGATGAGCATTTTCCAAAGACATAAATTCCACGCGAACGAAGTCGCGGGCTTCGGCTAGTATTTCAATAAACTTTGAATATGGGCTTAGAACAAGTTCGAATTACCATGGTCCACATGGAAGAGCCTAAACCGCCTTCGAACTGAGGTAGGCATAACTTGGACCGATGGCGTTACATTGATAAAACCGCAACAGTGTAATTGTGGCCATAGCGACCAGATTATGTAACACCTCCTTTCTTGTCCATCGAGCCCCACCAGCTGTACTAAACATGACCTTTATGAGGCCTCGGACAACGATGTAAAAGTAGCATCTTTCTGGAGGAAAAAAAATAATTGTTTGAGCCAACGACACGAAAAGAAGACAAGTTCGAAACTATAGATGACACTTAAAAAGTTGCTTTAAAGTCTGTAGTTATCCTAATAATATTGAATACTTTCATACATATAAATATATCGAACACTACGAATATTTCAAATATTTCCAATTATAAAGGTATATAATATGTATGGCAAAGTTTTCACTAGAAATTGACAATCTGTCAGTTCATAATTAGTCTCAAAAATGTCGAGACTGTCACTCTGCTTTGTCTTAGTGGTGCTCTATGGTAAACTTTATTAATACTGTTTTTTTTTTATTTGCAATTTTTTTATATTTTCTATTTCAAATAGAAAAAGCCGAAATGCACTCTCAAGGCTCTGAAGTAAGCACAGCTAAGGACAAAACTGGGAACGTGTTTAAAAGGGTTCAAATTTAAAAAACCTTGTGGAAAACTCAGTTTAACACAATAAAAATTGATAGTTGAAAATGTATGTATGTTAGGGTGTTGCTTATTTGGTAAAAAGAAAAAAAAAGGGAAATGTTAAAGTCTCACCATCCCCATTTTGTTCTACTATCCCTATTAACAGATGCCATTTTTTTTGTTTTTTTTTTTTTGTAAAGTTAATTTTAAAGGTCGCTACCAGCCTTCAAAGTTTTGGAAAAACAAGTTCAAAGAAACAATTATAAACTGCAAACATTTTCATCAAAAAAACTAGTATGCGTTGATCGGGGCACTAGAACTCAATGGCGGGGTGAGACAATGAGTTTTTGAAAGTAGATTTTTAAGCAACACCCTAATGTATGTACTCGTATGTACGAGTACATTTTAGGCAAAAGTCATATTTGACTTGCTAAAACGATTTATTTTAAGTTTTTAAACAACAATAGAATTTTGTTTATATTTTCAGAGGCCCTAGGTGCTCCTTCTGTTCGACAGGAATACAATTATTTCTTGTCTTTCGCACAACGGCAGAGTAACGTCCTGTCCAGTGGTCAGATTCAGCATGGGGGGGAAGTGACACCCGTTGGGGTCATGGGCGACGATTCCATAGACAATATAGTGGGGGGCGACGAAGTGGACATAAAGCAGTACCCGTATCAAGTATCGCTGCTCTTTATGGGCAATTTTGGTTGTGGTGGATCCATCATCAGTGAGGAATACATACTGACGGCTGCTCATTGTATACACAAAATACCGTGGGTATCATTCATATTAAGTTTAAGTAGAGAAATTTTCGTTTGGTTTTTTTTTTCAAATAGGCAATAGGCAGACTTTGAATGAGATTGCGTCTTGGACGCAAATGGGTGAGTTGTAAACTGTTACCCTCGACAGAAACAATTGAAAGCATCATAGGGAGGCAAAGGGCTAAGAAAGGCGATAGACTTGTAACCAATCACTGTATTAATCTTCGAAAGACCTAGGACCCACGACTAGCACAAAATGAGTTAATGCTTTTAGAGCTACTGTGTCCTGTTTTTATGTCTATGTAAATTTCACCATAACTTCGAAATGCCTTAGGGTGCCCGCCCACGTCAGACTATTTCTAGGACCGATAGTCGGGCCGATTTTTTTTGTATGAATTTCTGACCTATTTTTGTAGGGACGTGTGCGTTGCACTATTGCAATCAGTAGTACGTCTAATTTACTCCTACAAAAAATCCATAACCAATTATCGGATGTAGGCGGGCAGCCTTAAACATAATTGGATGTTTGGCGTAACATTAGAATCCTTAAATTCCCGGACTGAATCATCATTATTAATATTTGCGTCTGTATTAATGTCTTACAGCTCTAACATGCTATCAGTGAGAGTCGGCTCCAATTTGACTGAAGAAGGTGGCAAGATATACCAAATAAAAAAATATACAGTTCATGAAAAATACTCGTCGGATCCATATAACTTTAACTATGACGTTGGTGTCCTTAAAACATCAGAAAAGATATCAATCAATGGCGAAACTACAGCGATCGTGAAACTGCCTGAGGCAGGCAGTACCATGAAACCGGGAGACAACATTGTGGTTTCTGGATGGGGTACAACGAGCGTAAGAATTTATTTTTTGCCAAGAATAAGCAGAAAAATTAACAATTAAAGCAAACGAAATTTCTAAAACCACCTTGAAAATTGAAATCGACAAGTCATAGCTATTTTACTGTGCAAACGATAAAGCCGTCGAAGTAGCCTACTACTGGTAGACTCGCAAAGAAGAATAATAAATAAATATATTGGGACATAATGAATAAAGAAAAGAATATAATATATAAATATAAGAAGAAGCTGTAGTTTATCGTGTGGATTGAGATATTTAAAATATTTTATATTTTAGGAAGGCGGCATACCTTCACACGTTCTGAGAGCGGTGAGCGTGCCCGTCGTTTCACTGGAGCAATGTACAGAAGCATATAAAAATACAAAGCTTGTTATATCCGAAAACATGGTCTGCGCAGGCGTCCCTGAAGGCGGCAAGGACGCTTGTCAAGTAACTTTAATTCAGAATTTTAATATACGAGTATATATTATATTTTTGCAAAAATGGTCTAAAGTCTCAACCAAATATGCAGGTCAAGGTGGAAAATGATCTTTTCAGATCGACCTGGGTCTTGGGACTTTATCTACTCATTTATGTATTTGTTATAAAATATTGTAAGTTAGTATACCATAACACAAGTCTCGAACTTCCTTTGGGTACTGTTTGTACCTATATTTATTATTGTTATCTTATTATACGCGGTAATTTTTCATTCGTTTTGATACCGAAGGCCACTTCAAGAATCGTTAGTAAGACCTAATTAGCTTGTGAAAACAAAATTCTGAAAAGAAAGTTGACCAAAACTCAAAAGTAAAATCGTGAGATCAATTAGTATTACCGTCGCCCTGGGCGGCCGGAGTTCATCGAAGTCACGCGGCAATTTTAGACGGGCGTAACATTACTATTTTATGAACTACTGTTACAGTTTAAAGTGAGAACATGAAGCTGAAAAACGGCCACTTCTGGCTAATGTGCAAAACAAAGCTTCACGTTCTCACTATAAACTATAAACAGTAGTTAAAAAAAAGTTAAAATAGTGTGAAGGGTTATTTGGGCTTGTTCAAATAAAATTTTAAATGATATCTCCGTTTTCTTTCAAATAATTTATTTCAAATGGGGGCAGCACTGGACCCCGAAAATTCTAGTATAATGATGGCGCGACTGAACTTTTTTTATCAGTGTTATGGGCAATCCAATTGTTAAATTTAGTTCAGATTTATTCCGCAATATGGCGAGGTCTACTAACTTATTTGCTGACCTTTAATAATTTTGTTATGTGTTCTCTACAGGGTGATTCAGGTGGTGGTGGTTTGTAGATACAAAATTTTATTCTCATGTGTTCTCTAAACAGAGTGATACTAATTTCATTCTCACGTGTTCTCTATACATGGTGATACTAATTTCATTCTCATGTGCCCTCTCTAAACAGGGTATAACTAATTTTATTATCATTTGTTCTCTCAACAGGGTATAACTAACTTAATTATCATTTTTTCTCTAAACAGGGTAATACTAATGTTATTCTTATGTGTTCTCTACAGGGTGATTCAGGTGGCCCAGCCATAGCGGAAGACAGCAGACTTCAACACGGGATTGTGTCCTTTGGCAGGGGCTGTGCTCAAAAGGAATACCCAGGTGTATACACCAGCGTAGCTGCGCTTAGGGACTGGATCAAAGGAGTGTCTGGGGTTTAAACATAGAAAATTTTAATAAAATCATTTTAGACTAATTTTTTTTTACTAAAAAAATCTAATGTTTATTAGCCGAAGCCCGCGACTTCGTTCGCGTGGACTTCATCGGGCTCATCAGGCTGAACAACTTTTGCTAAGGCGTCTTTTTATATTTCTTATAGTTTAGCTGGACCATTATAGTTCTGCATCAGGTGTTCCATTTCCCAAAATCATTTATACCCTTTATGTTGCCCAGGCTTAACAGCTATATAACAAAAAAGATTTCATTTGAATCCGTCCAGTATTTCCGGAGATTAGCGTGTACAAACAGGCAAACCGACAGATTCTTTTTTTAATCCGTCTCCTTCACCCCATTTTTTTTTTGGAAATATATTTAATGTGCAGCCACACTTTTTTACTACTTTATTATATGTATACATTAGATCTTTACAGGCATTTTTAAACGTCAATGATATTTACATTACATACATACATACATACTATCACGTCTTTATCCCTAATGGGGCAGACAGAGCATTTTGGGTCTTGCGGTTCTATGCAGAGCCCAGGGCCGCAAGACCCAAAAGCCACTTTTAGCGTCATGGTGGACGAGAAGATGGAAAAGCAATTAATACAGTGATGGGTTGCTAGCCGCATCGCCTGTTAACATGATTTGCATTTTTGCCCATTCCCTCGATCGGCTTTTACGATCTGCGTGGGAAGAGAAGCAGCTGGTACATTCTAAGTTTTTTTTTATTTCTCCCAGACCAGCATGGGAGTATATAATATGTACCATATTTACATTACGTGTAGTGTAAATAAAAATTTAATTCATTTTTGATGAAAAGCTACCGATATCAGCGCTGGCTGAGAAGAAACGCCGAAAGAAACTCATTTCACTCACCTAAAACATATTTACGTCCCTGGGACCAATGAGGCCTTTAGGCAATCCTGAATTAGTTTATATGTTTGTTTGTATGTTCTCTCTCTTATCTCTATTATCTATGATTAATCGAGTATCTTTGATTGGAAGTTCATGAAATAGGGCAGTATCCTATATCAAAATATCTAATATCATAAATGTTTTGTACCGTTAAAATAACACGCAACAAATATTTTCACTTTTTAGTGATCAGTTTTCAACGTGATTTTTGATTTATTATTGCAAAAATAGTTAGCTTTCTGATTTGAATTGTGATAGAAATAGAAAGAGATTCCTGACAGGGATAGGTCCGCCTTTGTATTATTGTGTTTCATCTGTATTTCATGTGGCTTTTTCTGTACAATAAAGAATTTACAATACAATACAGTATAAATTATCAGATTGTTAGACATGGTAAGCGTGCAGCAGATGAAACCAATATAATTTTAAAGCAGTCCAAGGGTTAAGATGAGGGTAAATGAAATTAACAGTGAAAAGAACAAAAAAAAATTAGGCACTTTCATACAAATTTGCATTGGAATGTCGATTATTTTGAATTTTTTGGCTGTTTTTTTAATTGAATTATACTATATGATTATAAAAGCATGTTATTTTATTTTGACAGATGATTTACTAACAATCATTTTAAATTTTATAAGTATTAAAGATAAGAAATAACCTTTTCCGTATTGCATAACAAAAGCTTGACCACGGTGGGTAGATAAGGTTCGTTAGGTTTCCTGTGATCAAACCACAAGCGAACAAGCGACTTAAGCTTATGGCGAAAGTAACACAGACACAAAAACAAATTTGCCGTATAGCGTAGGTTAGTTTGTTAGGTTTCCTGTGACCAAAACATGAGCGAGCGACTTAAGCTTAGGGCGCAAGTTCAAAATTCAAAATTCAAAATTCTTTATTTTTTCTCCACAATCTTACATATTATTACATAAAATATATTAATTCGTTGACATAGTTAGCAGAAGATTGTGAGAGACTGGTCTGAACTAAGCGAAGCTTGTATCTCAGATCACCAGACCCTCCACATTTAGAGGAAACTTATTAAATGTTATACATTTACTAGTAAAAGTAGTACTCATAATTGAAAACAGTTGGAGAAATTACATATATATAGATCAAATTCTTCAAATAAATAAATCGCCTGTGTGCGATCTTAATGAGCGTATGTAATCGCATTTAAATAAGTAACGCAAACACAAAAATAACTTTGCCGAGGAGTGTAGATTAGGTTTCCTGTGAACAAAACATAAAGCGAGCGAGCGACCTAAGCTTAGGACGAAAGTAACACAGACACAAAACCACTTTGCCGTGGAGTGTAGGTATATTGATATTTTATAGGAAACATATTTTTAGAAAATAAAACATCTAGTGGTAATAGCTTCGGTTAAACGTTAAGTTGGAATACTTGGAATTTAAAAACATATAGCTTCAAACAATAACAAACAATTGTAAGTCAATTGAATTTTCGGTCAAATGAAAATATAGAAAGTAAAAAAAATGACGAAACATTTTCAGTATATTGAAATTCGTCCGAAACCTATTAGCTTTTATGATAGGTAACGTAATGGTTTCGTGGCGTCATATAGTGGCGAATGCAACGATGGCTATGGAAACAAGCGTACAGAACGTACCGTCATGCTAGGTACACACCGGGCCAAACGAATGCCAAACGAATGTGCTGCATCTCGTTTGTTTTGGTAGAAAAGAAACGAGAGACAGCACGTTCGTTCCAGTGTGTGCCCAGCATCAGACAAACGACGTTCTCTTTTTTCCATAGCCAAAGTTCCAGTGACGTCATGCCACTATATCGCTGCCGCTACATGAAACCACCGCTGTTGGAGGAGCCATAACTTAACGGGGCAAGGGCCAAGGCACAAACTACTACATATCATCATCATCATCATTTCAGCCGCACAACGTCCACTGCTGGACATAGGCCTCTCCCAAAGATACATAGATAATTCATAAATGTTTCATAACATGTAGATACATACGCCCAATTCGACTCGTAATTATACTGATGTCTACATAACTAAAAATAGGTCAGGTTGGTAGGCAAATATTTTTGTAAATATGTCTGATTATATGAGTATTAAAATAATTCACAAGGACACTGTTTTACATCATATCTATGTGAAAAATACTATTCATATCTGTACATTTCACTTGTGTTAGTTAGTAGCCAACATTTAGGGAGAGTTAAGAACAATGTTTATGATCATTATCATCAGGTCTTTTTGTCTCCACTGCAGAAGCACGACCCTCTCTGTTCTACCAGAGCCATACTTGACCAGAGCAGCCAGAGGACTTGGCCTACACTCTCCACGCTGTTACAGACGGGTTAGATACGTATCATTGATGTTTATAAGCTTTGTTTAGCTTGTATTTCCCACATCGCCTTCTACGACATCCACGGGAGGACTTGGAGTGGCCTTATTCTTCTCTGCCGGAAACCACACGGCAATGTTTATACCGAATACAAACTGTCGACGCAACGCACCAATGTTTTCTGCGAGTGTACAGTACCGGCGGTGTCCTTAAACAAAAAGGCCGCCCGCGCCGATAAAGCAGTGCGGTAATAAAGTATATACAATGTCCTTTTTAATTAAGTACAAATATTTTAAGAGGTCGTTCAGTCTATCATTTCGAACAACTATTCACAATAAAAGTATATAATAATACGAGAAAAAAGAATCATTTTCGATAGTAATGATATCACGTGACTACTTCGATTTGTATGAAAACCTAAATTTTTTTTACGTATTTCGATATACATTCATTGGGAAAAGTTGTTCAAAATGATGGACTGAACGACCCCTTAAAATATTTGTACTTAATTAAAAAGGACATTGTATATGTACAATGTGATAAGCAATAAATGAATTGAATTGAATCGTTTGGGCAAATGGACTATAGACATACATACAATAAAAAAGAAAAATTAAAAACAAATTCGAGGCCGATCATTGGCAAGAAAATGGACTCCCAAATAGTTCATAACTATAGTCGGTACTGCCTTGCATAATATATTAAGTCTGAGCATAGCCTAATAATACTGAATTCTTAAATGCATAATAATATACCGAATACTGCGAATATTTACATCGCTTTAATTGTATATAAAGTAAAAAATGGTATTACTGTTTCATAATAGTCTCCAGAATGTCGAGATTTTTCCTCTGCTTTGTCTTCGTCGTTGTCTATGATAAACTTATTTTAATACGTAGTTTTATAAATTTCAATAACTTATTACTTATTTTTTTTATTGATTTGGTTCATGTTCGAACTTAATAATTTTATTGGCTATATCTACAGGTCTACCAAATAACATGTAGCTCCAATCAAAGATATTTAGAAGTTATCGTCGAATAAATATACACTAGCTGGATGATCGAGCTTTGCTCGGAAAAACGAGGTTCTATTAAAATAAAACCAAAATAGATCGATTTGTTAGCCTCGTCACTTCCTAAATACACTGAGTTTTATCAAAATCGTTTTTCAACAAAAGCGAGATTTGAATCATGGTAATAGGCGATGCGGCTAGCAACCCATCACTATTTTGATTCCTTTTTCATCTTAATGCCCACCATCACGCTAAGAGTGGCCTTTGGGTCTTACGGCCCTGGGCTCTGTCTGCCCCTTCAGGGATATAGACGTGAAAATGTATCTGTATATCTGTATATCAAAATCGTTGGAGCCGTTTTCGACCACTAATAGTATTATCAAATCAAAATAACAGTCAAAAACTTTAAAAAAATCGGCATTTCCATACAAAACTGTGCAGCCGCCATGGGAATGTCGAATTTTTTTACTGTTATTTTATTATTGTTATAATATAGTGATCAATATAGTCTGTGGTTTGATATTACTGGTTTAAAGTATATGATATGTTTAAGTAGACTCGCATAATTTCGATCGCTTCGTTCGTTCGTTCTTTCAATGATATAATTTTGTTTATATTTTCAGAGGCCCTAGGTGCACCTTCTGTCCGACAGGAATACAATCATTTCTTGTCCTACCCACAACGGCAGAATAACGTCCTGTCCATTGGTCAGATTCAGTATGGGGGGGAAGTGACACCCGTTGGGGTCATGGGCGACGATTCCATAGACAATATAGTGGGGGGCGACGAAGTGGACTTAAAGCAGTACCCGTATCAAGCGTCGCTGCTATTGAAGGGTTCCCTATGGTGTGGTGGCTCTATCATCAGCGAGGAGTACATACTGACGGCCGCTTCTTGTTTATACAAACATCCATATGTATTATTTTTTAAGGTTCCGTCCAAAAAAGATAAGTTCACCTTTGTATATAATATTTGCTCTTTTGAATTTTTTGTACTTTATTTTGTTTTTTGGTACAATATAAAGTTAATACAAACAAACAAAAAAATAAAAAACGGAACCCATAAAGGATCACTTGTCTTTTAAAAATATTGTGAGCTTGTGTACATCATTTTTCGATTTAGCGATCCGTTTATGAAATATTTGGTTTTATAGTGCAAACTTTGTCAGAGACAAGTGTCTCGGTCCTTACAATGCACGTAGTCCGACACAAACTTGGCAAATTATTTATATCTCTTTTTCTCCAAAAATACTATATTATGCAATTAGTGAATAAAGGACGAAAGGATTTTAGCCATAGATGAATTACGAGCAAGTGAAGGATTCTAATGACTGAATCACGACCGTAGGGAGTGATTCACTACGCTCGTGATTCAAGTGTTAGAATCCTGAGCGACGCGAGTGATTCATGGCCCTCGATATAAATCCGTTTTATTCAAGAATTGCTATTCTTTATACCATGACAACGAGACAAAGAAAGATTCAAGCGAAAATAGAAATTTAATAAAGAAAAAGAAAGGTTAAATTAATTAAAATGCACATCAAAATTGGAACAATTACTAAAATTAAGAGTACTTGTTCGAAACTCAAACACCAAACTAGTGAATAAAAAGTACTTTTTATTTACTGTTTTTAGTGAATAAAATGAACTTTTTAGAGGGGGAATGGTATAAATAATATTTTTTTGTTTATATGATTACTTTTTTTCAGCGTTGAGAATTGGTTAGTGAGAATTGGATCCAATTTCACTACAAAAGGTGGGGTGGTCTACAAAGTAGCAGAGTCCACCTCGCTCATGAGAAATTCGATATGAATGTATTTGACTACGACGTTGGTGTCCTCAAAACGTCACAAAAGATGGCCCTCAACGGCGAAACTACAGCCGTCGTGAAACTGGCCAAGGCAGGGAGTCCCATCAAACCGGGGGACAAAGGGATAACTGCCTCCGTGGTGTAGTGGTTAGAGCGTTCGGCTCATAACCGGAGGTCGCGGGTTCAATTCCCGGCGGGGGCAACGACTTTGTGTTGTTGTCCTGGTTTGGTTAGGACATTGCAGGCTGATCACCTGATTGTCTGATAAGTAAGATGATCCGTGCTTCGGAGAACACGTTAAGCCGTCGGTCCCGGTCACTGTCTTTGACATTGGTCGTTACCTAAAACCATGTCAGAGGCCTTTAAGGCGGTTTAAAAACTCTGACACTAGTGTTAGTCACTAACACACTCGATAAGAAGAAGGGGGACAACGTTCTAGTCTCTGGATGGGGTACGACGTCGGTAAGAACTTTTAACATTGTAAAAAGTTGTTTCCAGTCTTGTTAGAATATTTCAGGCTTAAATCACTAGATTTCTGTTTGCTGTACTTACCCCCAAAAGATTGCTTTCTCAGCATCACCTGTTGGTACTGGTAGAAGAGGCCTTAGGCCTTAAGTCCACCATTTACATGTATTGTAATAAAGTCCACGATTTAAATGGATGGTCTTACATGAATAAAACCAAACTACTTATTTATCAATAAAAACAAAAATATATTTGAATAAAATATTCTAAATAAAATATTTATTTACTTTGCACATCTGTGTTTAGGTCATAGGATTGCACCTCCCTACCAAATTTCACGTGATTTGCTCCAGTGGATTCGGAGCAAATTGGCTGCGACAGACGGACGGACAGACAGACGCACGAGTGATCCTACAAGGGCTCCGTTTTTAATTTTTTGTACGGAACCCTTCAAACAAGTTATTTTTGTGATACTTTTCTCCCAAATTAAGTTTTTCCTTTTCCCCCAGACCAGCTTAGAAGAAGTTAATAACCTCTTTTATCATAAACGTAGTTTCATGCCGCATTTACACATTCGTGCGAATCGCGAGGCGAATGACGGGGAGAATAGCGAACACGCAAGTGTAAATGCGGTATCACATAATGTTCCTTCAATTAGAATGTTTCCTGAATCAAAAATAAATTATTTGGTACTGATAATAAAAAAAAAACGACACGAAAATCTTTATTGACCACAATGGTACAAAAGGTGAAGACCTCAACCGATTTAGCAGAAATTTTGTATACTTGTGTAAGTCGGATGACAATAGAATATTATGAAGTCAATGAGCTGTTCTGAACGATGGAGCCGGGAGATATTCCACGGAACTCAGCTATAAAACAACATAACCCCATTGAGTAGGACGTTTGATTTGTCTTGACAAGTATATGGCAGAGTATGCCTAGGGTCTGATCATAAGAGATGGAAGTTGGTCGATGGAACTCAGCAATAAAACAACGCAACTCCATCGAGTTTGAGCTTATTTCATTTGTCTTAGTAAGTACCTTGGTCTCACAATAAAAGCTTGTACAAAAAAATTATTAAAAAAAACTTATGTTTCAGGAATCGGGGGACCATTCAAAAACTCTGAGAGCGGTTAGCGTGCCTGTCGTGTCCCTGGAGGAGTGTAAAGCAGCATATCACAACACTTCTATGTCTGTTACAGACAACATGATCTGCGCAGGAGCCTCTGAAGGCGGCAAGGATTCTTGTAGAGTAATGTTTATCATTTCAGCCTCATAACGTCCACTGCTGGACATCAATAATAAATAATTAAAATCATTTATTGCCGAAAAAAAAGGAGATACAGAGCAAACTTAATTAAAAACCTTATTCTACCTTTCTATACTACTCACTTATCCTAATTAAGGGCAAAGGAATACCTCAGCTTGTGTTACCTCGAAGCAAGGCTAGAGGTAACGCTGTTTTACAGGCACCCCTCTTCTCCCTGAGATCTTGTGCGGAAGGCTGTGTTGTAATTTGGGCCTAAAGATTGTATCTACGTTACAAACAACTTATTTAATATAAATTTGTTTCTAAAAACAAGTGCTAACAACTTATTTTTCTAAGCTATGGTATGAACAGACTTTAAATAGGCATTACATTTAATTTATATATGTTTGGGTATGTATGTGTGTATGTATGATATACATCACCAATCAAAAGCGGCCTGCATGCAGCGCTTTCCAGCGACCCTGGCCAAGTCACCTGACCACCTTGTGGGTGGGTGCCCTACGCTTCGCTTGCTAGTACGCGGTCGCCATTCGAGAACCTTTTTGCCCCATCGTACCGTGTAGTATAGAGTAATATTCATTCAGTTACAATTTTGTCAACTAATACGCTATTTTATTCAATTAATTTTAAGAATGGAAATTTTTTATATTCAAATTATTTTCTTAAAATTGACAAACTTGGATCAGCTGATCGGTCAACTTGTATGGGAAACCAAAAATTACTTTTCGTATTTCGATATGTTCCTTGGAAAAATATGTTCAGTATCATGGACTAAATTCACTCTTAAAATATTTGTATGTATGTATATTTCTAGAGGACACTCTGCAGCCTAAACGACTTGACGGATTTAGGCTTAAGAGGTGTCGTTAGATTTGTATTTCTGAGTCTGAGTGACACCGGGGTATATAAAAACTAAACCAAAGCCAAATAGCGGACTCTCAAGAGTTTTTTCTAGCCGGTTTTTTTTAAATAATGACTTGTTACTGTACAGGGTGATGCAGGCAGGGCGGCCGTAGCGGAGGCCACCCGCATCCAATACGGGATCGTGTCGTGGGGCATGGGCTGCGCGGTCAAGGGGTACCCGGGAGTGTACGCCGACGTGGTACTTCACTCGTAATTTTGACATTTCAGACGATTCAAAAATGCGCCCGTTTGGAATCGCTCGCGCAAACCATTCATAATGTGACAAGTGATTTCAAAAATACGTCTCCAGGGCCCTTTTCGTCCTGTCTATCAACAACGCAAGCCTGGTTTGAAATGCTTGTTGTTTCATCTAGCGCAGTGGTTCCCAAACTTATTTTGTCTACTGCCCACTTTGAGATTAAATATTTTATAGCGCCCCCATTTTTTCACCTATTTAAAAACCACTATAACTTCAAATTAAATTAATTAATTATTGTGACCTATATATGTATATTAACGGAGAATTCTAAACGAAACTTTTACTATAACCCGCAACTTGAAACCTGAGCGCAGTAGGTAACATACAACGGCGCTTAGGTCTCAAGTTAACTCTTACGGGCTCCACCTGCCAATAAGAATGATTATTGAAACGCAACTTTATAGTATTAAAACAGAGTATCTTTTATTAAAAATATAACTAAAAGAAACGGAGCGACCGATTGACATGATCTTCATTTTTTCTATATTCAATAAAATAGGACAGATATATGATTTACGCGGAGAGAAATATAGAACCGAGTTTGAGCAATCTTTTAATTCATATTAGTTGATGTTCACAAGTTGTTGTTGAGAGTCGAGAGCTCTTGCAGTCGTTGTTTAAGAGGCCTCCTAGCTAAATAAAGCTCTTAGCAAAAAAAAAAACATTTTCTTTCTGGGTCTCTTACCGCCCCCCTTTAGACCTGCAGCGCCCACAAGGGGGCGTTATCGCCCACTTTGGGAAAGACTGATCTAGCGCAATGCTAGAAAAAGAAGCTAAGAATCTTCTAGAATCTTCATTTATACATTTGCGAGGTTTATATGAAAATATTTTATTTATAAATTGAATTATGAACGGGTACTTTATGAACGGCTAAAGTTCAGGTATAATTTGTGCAAAAAAGTAGATTTTTGCAGGCTTATACTGAAATTGTTTTTCCAAATTCAGATTTCTTATTTCGATACAAATCTAGAAATAGCGCACGAGATTTCTGTTACTTCAAAAGTTTTCAAGAAAGCTTTGTTACAACGCCATAATTAAGTACGAGAATTTGTATGAAAAGATTGAAAAGTAAGACGGTGGGGCGTTCTTATTAGAACACTGTAATTTTGTGCTGATTTGTCGACCTAGAAATGATCCTCGTTGTTTGTCGGTCACTGACAGGGCTCGGTGGTTTTGCAAGTTAAGTGACACCGGCCATGGTCCGCACTTGGATGGGTGACCAAAATTGACATTAAAACTTTTTCGATCTCCTCCGTGCTTCTGAATAAGCCGTTGGTCCCGGCTGTCATCATTGCAGTCGTTAAGCTATGTCAGATGCCTTTAGGCAGCCAGAAAAATCTGACACCAGAAAACTTACGCGAAATACGAATAAAACTGACCTCCATGGCGTAGAATGTTTTACCGTTCCTTTACCGCCAATACCAGACACAATAGTAAAACAATGAACGTAGTATTTATGAATGCCATGCGAGACTTGACCGGTTAAAAAACTTGACTGAAATTATAATGGACTTACCCGATTTCCAACCGAGAATGCCGCTTGCAGTCGTCAGCTATCGCAGAGAGGGAGCTAAAGATGAGCGGCAGGCTGCCCGCGAGCACAGTCGTCGGTATCACCTTCGTGTAAACCTGGCCAAAGACAATATAATAATTACTAATGTAACAGATACCCAACGTCATACAAACCAGTAAGTAGGCAAAACTGGAGTTGCGGGTAGGCACACAGAGATGGCAGTTACAATCAAAACTCTGAGATCGAGATGTAGGATACTGCTAGCGCCATCTCGTATGCTTCTTGTGAACTATGTTGTAGTTCCACGTATTGGCGTAGAGGTCGCCACAAAGTACCCACAATAAATTAAATAGTGCAGGACCAGAGACAATACCTTCAAAAAGCTAAGCGCTGCGGTCACGACCTCCCTGCAGCTGCTCTTCATCTGCTCCGCGACTGTCTCCAACAACTTCTGCACGGTCGCCAGTTCCATGTCTTCGGAGAAGTTGAAGCGGGAGGGAGGTGATATTATCGACTGCTATAAAGGGAAGATCTTCCCGCCAGGCATAGAGTTGCACAGGGAACCCGCGGCTCCGACAGTCGCCGTCGACGTCGTAGACGTCGGAGGTCGTATATATAGTCAGTTACAACCAGAACACTGAGATCGAGATGTAGGATACTGCTGGCGCCATCTCGTATGCTTCTTTTGAACTATGTTGTAGTTCCTCGTATTGGCGTAGAGGTCGCTACAAAGTAGTTACAATCAGTTCAAAAGTGCAGGACCAGAGACATACCTTCAAAAAGCTAAGCGCTGCGGTCACGACCTCCCTGCAGGTGCTCTTCATCTGCTCCGCCACTGTTTCCAGCAACTTCTGCACGGTCGCCAGTTCTATGTCTTCGGAGAAGTTGAAGCGGGAGGGAGGTGATATTATCGACTGCTATAAAGGGAAGATCTTCCCGCCAGGCATAGAGTTGCACAGTGAACCCGCGGCTCCGACAGTGTAACGTCGGAGGTCGTATATATAGTCAGTTGCAACCAGAACTCTGAGATCGAGATGTAGGACACTGCTGGCGCCATCTCGTATGCTTCTTGTGAACTATGTTGTAGTTCCTCGTATTGGCGTAGAGGTCGCCACAAAGTAGTTACAATCAATTCAAAAGTGCAGGACCAGAGACAATACCTTCAAAAAGCTAAGCGCTGCGGTCACGACCTCCCTGCAGCTGCTCTTCATCTGCTCCGCGACTGTTTCCAACAACTTCTACACGGTCGCCGGTTCCATGTCTTCGGAGAAGTTGAAGCGGGAGGGAGGTGATATTATCGACTGCCATAAAGGGAAGATCTTCCCGCCAGGCATAGAGTTGCACAGTGAACCCGCGGTTCCGACAGAGTAACGTCGGAGGACGTATATATAGTCGGTTACAATCAAAACTCTGAGATCGAGATGTAGGATACTGCTGGCGCCATCTCGTATGATTCTTTTGAACTATGTTGTAGTTCCTCGTATTGGCGTAGAGGTCGCCACAAAGTAGTTACAATCAATTCAAAAGTGCAGGACCAGAGACAATACCTTCAAAAAGCTAAGCGCTGCGGTCACGACCTCCCTGCAGCTGCTCTTCATCTGCTCCGTGACTATTTCCAACAACTTCTGCACGGTCGCCAGCCCCATGTCTTCGGAGAAGTTGAACAGCGCCGCAGCGACCGCTCGGAGGGTCGCGCTGACGATTCTAGGCAAAGGCGCTGTCAGGCCCGACGTTAGCATGGACGTGAAGGCTTCCATTCCTGCAATTGGGTGGCATTTTTAACCGAATTCAAAAACAAAGTTAACAATTCGATACGTGTTTTTTTTGTATGTACGTTACGCGATATATTCTTGAGAACAGATTTTGATGATTCTTTTAGGATTCCGTACCTAAAGGGTAATAACGGAACCCTATTACTAAGACTCGCTGTCAATCTGTCTGTTTGTCACCAGGCTGTATTTCCTGCTACACAGTTGAATTTCTCAGATGTATTTTTGTCGCCGCAAAAAAAAATTAAGCTCCCATACAACAAATGTGATTTTTTATACATAATGTTATAGAACCATTTGTGCGCGAGTATGACTCGGACGTTTTTTTTATTTAATAACTCAGCATTTCAAATATAGCGCCCCTTATTTGACTCCTTACCTCCTTCCTGTGTCTTCAACTTGTCTCCTACGCAGTTGATGACGTTGAAAGCGCACTGTCTACATTTGGAGTTAATGTCTTTGGTGCAGATCACAGACTCTGCTATTGCAGACTTGAGGAGCTTGCTCTCTGAGTTCAGGAAGGGCGTGAAGTTTATTAGGTGCTCTATGCATCTGGAAATAAGGTTTAATTTAAAGAAGCACGTGGTAAATATTAGGTGCTTTATGCATCTAGAAATAAGGTTGAATTTGAAATTATGTTCCACGTGGTTGAAAGAAGTATATTAATGCACTAAACGCATGAACGCTGCCAGTTCAAGGACACGGGAACAAAACAGCGGAGTCAGCATTATACATGTCAATAATGTACCCTTACCTTAGCCTAGCTGCCTTACTGCTGTCGGCGACTTTATTCAGTGACGTCATCAGCAATTTCTTGATCTTCTTGTAGTTGTTCGTCAGGAATTGCTTGCAGTTGTCCCTGTCACTCTTAAATATCTCTTCTAGTATCCTATACGCTTTCTTGTGTTCCATTTCTAGAAGTTTCGCCTTGTCTTTGTATCTAAAAAAAACAAGACAATAAAGAAGTTTCCAACAAATCAAATCAGACACTTTTTTCTAAACGTCAAAACAAGCATTTTCTATGGGATTGGTATGAAATAAAAACGAATGACGTCATAGTTTCTTAGAGTCAAATAGCGCTCTTAATATCAGTTTTCCCGCATTATTAAATCTTATATCACGTTAAAAATGGATATGATCAATGACAAGTGACATTATTTTGTGACGTTTTATTCTTTTAACAATGCCAAATAATTTATTTTTGACCAAAGAAACTAGCTTATTATTGTAAGCTTGAATTAAACGAGTTACTCACGTAGAGTGTCTGCTACTGGCCAACATATTTCGACCTCGTGTTCGAGTGTGTCTCGAGCGACATCGTTTGCGCGCGTCCTCCGCGTGAGGTCGAAACATTTTGGCCAGTAGCTGACGCTCTACATGAGTAACACGTTCAATTAATGCTAATAAAGCTTGTGTCCGACGTTAGCTGTAAAAAAACAATAAACGTTAAGGAGATATATAATATGCAGCCACATCTACGCCACTGCACAAGAACTACCGTGACAGTAATTAAGACACAAAATAGTTCACAACAAGCCTACAAGATGGCGCTGACAGGATCCTACAGAAAAAATGCATACGGATAATTAAAAATATAAAAGGGACAGAAACTTGCCAACCATATTTTAAAGACCTAGAAATATTAACTTTGCCCTGTATTTACATTTTAGAAGCATGCAAATTTGTACGCCAATATCCCCAATTTTACACAAAAAAAAGAAGACTTACCAAGATACCCCACACGGCAAAAAAAAAAAAACTAGTTACACCCGCTTCCAGGCTAAAACTTTTTAAGTCTGGCCCGCTAGCTATGACGATAAAAATTTATAATGCCCTACCCGACAACCTAAGGAATGAAGAAAAAAATTCTCAATTTATAAAGAAGTTGAAATTAATTTTAGTAAATAAAACGTATTCAAATTGGACGAGTATTTTAACGATAAAATTTTTTAATTAATTATAAAAAATTGAAATTGACATTATATACTTATACCCAATAAACATTGACACTACTTTTATATTTATAAGTTGACAATAATTTACTAATAATAAATAACTAACAATCTGCTGACAACTACAAACAAAAAATACTTTTAAATTATATTTTATAATTTAAATTTATAAATTAACTTCATGTCATAAAACTCGCTTGCCGTTCCACTTTCTGGTTGCGATACCCGACAGGGTTCATAGTGTACCTTATTTAAGACAGTGACTTTTTTTAGTAGTTAGAACTGATGTACATTATGAAATGCAATAAATAATTTGGATTGAATTTAATTGAATACATCTCGATAGCAGAATTCATGCGATTGATTGCTTAAAATACTATCATGTCTATATCCCTAATGGGGAGAGAGAGCATTTTGGGTCTTGAGACTGTAAGCAGACAGAGCCCAGGGCCGCAAGACTCAAATACCACTTTTAGCGTGGTGGTGGGCAAGAATGTAGATTACTAGCCGCATCGCCTATTAACATAATTCGCATGCAATTCCGACTATACTCCGACATCGTATGAGCTGAAGCTTGTCTGCGGTTTTTTAACGTGAAAGCAAGTTCCCTTGCGGTGGTTGTTTGATGAAATCGGTTCAGCCTGAAAAAGTTATTTGGGGTTAAGGCTTGAAAGTCAGGGTTTTTTCGTTTGCCTACAAATATTTCATGATATCAGTTGGAATATGTAGTTCTGCTACTCATCACCGGTGTTATTAATTCGCATTTTCGGTCATTCCCGCGATCGGCTTCTACGATCTTTGCGGGAAGAGAAGCAGCTGGTACATTCTAAGTTTTTCTTTTCTCCCTATCCAACATAGAATAATCCATCAACAGTCAAATGTTATTTACCTCAGTTCATTTTTCTTCTCCTCTCCAACATCCATCTTCTCTTTCTCCGCCTTTTCTTTCTCCTTCTTACTCTTCTTAAACTTCTTCGGATCTTCCAGCACCGTCTCGCACAGCGGGCACACCCACTTTTCGAACAATTCGGTTATATTTTCGCTCGTCTGGTAGAGGACTAGTAGTCGAATGATGTCTAGAATAGACTCCCGTTGGAAGTGATTGTCCTGGGACACTTCTAGTTGTTGGACGGCGTTCTTGAATAGCTCTTCTCGTAAGTTTTGCTCACTTATTGTTAGATATACCTGAAAATAAAGTGTATACGGGCTGACTGGTAAATCACGTGTCATACTTAAGTAAATAATAAATCATGGTCACACGAACGTCAAGAAAATATAAAACCAACAAAATAATTATTAATTACAAAGAAATTTTATAGTCAAATTAGTGTGCAAAGTCTCGGAATGTATGGAAATCGTTAGCTACCTACCTAACTCGGCTCGACAAACCGCTTTATCATCGCGCGCAAAGCGAGTGTTCACACTTCTTGTTTTTACAGGATAATTTGGTAAACTTTGGAGCACCTATCATATATTTGGAACAAGAATCGAAACGTCTAACAAAATATATTGAAACTATTTTAAGAGCAAATTTATCCATGACTAGATAAAAAATGCACTTTGAAACAGAAATAATTCTCTTGATTTGTTTGTTTCAAAGTGCATTCTTTTCACGTGGTTCCATAGAAATTTTATCAAAATCGGTTGTATAGTTTTCGGGCGAAGTCGGCTTTTAGTTTTCAAAAATTGAGTATTAATGTGAACAATTAAGTATTACAAATAAACAAACAAACCGATCTTGAATTACGTTTATATATATATATATATATATATATAAACCTGTATAGTCTCCAAAGCAGCTAGCCTCTGCCCCTCCGCGCTACTTCCCTTCGCCGGCGTCATATATATATTTAGCAGTATCGGTATATAGTTCTTGGCGAATCGAGACAACTCCGCTTTGTCGTCTTCGTTGTCGGTTGAACAGGAGATCAGTTTGCGGAGCGCCTGCATGATTGACAGCCGGAACTCGGGGTTGTCTTTGAGGACATTACCTGGAGAAAAAGCATGTGAAGTATTGGAAACCTTAAGTCTCATACTGTCCGTGTCTAGGCAGTCACACATTAATATTATAAAAGCGAAAGTTTGTGAATGTGTGTGTTTATTACTTCTTCACGCGCAAGCTGCTGGACCAATTTTGATAATATTTGGTATGCAGGAAGTTGACACCCTGGATTAACATATCTTTCGGCGTAATCTTCCCAGCAGTGGTCGTTCCGAAACGCTAGTAGTTTTTAGCTTTTGCACTAAAATAATATTTAAAAAAATTACTCTCAATAAGAGATAAATTAATCCTACATTGAATAAAAAATTTTGACTTTGACTTTAACACATAGGCTACTTTAGGCGAGAGTAACACCGCAAAGCGCAGCTAGTATCATACTAATATCACAAAGGCGAAAGTTTGGAGTGTGTGTGCGTGTGTGTATGTTTATTACTACTTCACGCGCAAACAGGTGGACCAATTTTGATAATATTTGGTATGCAGGAAGCTGACACCCTAGCTAGATTAACAAATAGGTATTCCACGGGTAACACCGCGAAGTGCAGCTTGTTAACTAAATAAAAAAGTGACGTAAAATAACATAGGTACCCATAACCCTGGCTACGGCTTTAAAGTTCTCCTTAACATCCCTCGGGCAGTTGCAGAAGCTGGGCAGCAGCGCCCACAGCTGGTTGCAGAGCAGCTCGTACGTGTGCGAGCCGGCCGCGTCCTTGGCTACAGTCAGCTCTCTCAACTTCCTCCTGAGAAATTAACATGTTAACGTACGTACCCATAACCCTGGCCACGGCTTTGAAGTTCTCCTTAACATCTCTCGGGCAGTTGCAGAAGCTGGGCAGCAGCGCCCACAGCTGGTTGCAGAGCAGCTCGTACGTGTGCGAGCCGGCCACGTCCTTGGCTACAGTCAGCTCTCTCAACTTCCTCCTGAGAAATTAACATGTTAACGTACGTACCCATAACCCTGGCTACGGCTTTGAAGTTCTCCTTAACATCTCTCGGGCAGTTGCAGAAGCTGGGCAGCAGCGCCCACAGCTGGTTGCAGAGCAGCTCGTACGTGTGCGAGCCGGCCACGTCCTTGGCTACAGTCAGCTCTCTCGACTTCTTCCTAAGAAATAAAATCGTTAGTTTTTATTAGTGTGCCGTACCCAAAGAGTGCCAATTGGACCCTATTATTGAGACTCCGCTGTCTGTCTGTCTGTCACAGGGCTCTATCTCGTGAAACGTATTTATTAGATAGACACTTGAAACTTTCACTATATTACTGTGGCCGCTATAACAATAAATATCAAGAATAAGATAAAGTTTAAAATTGACTGACATTATCATTATTATTTTAAAATGTATAGTTACTTGAAATAAATGTTTTTTTTAATGGTGTGTGTGTGTGTGTGTGTATGTGTGTATCGGCTCCTTTAAAAACGTACACCACAGTATTTACACCATTAGGACAAACGAACTAGTAACTTAAAATGTTTGCCCTTCTTCGAAAGACGCAACATTGGTCCCGCTTGCAAAAGCCAGTCTCCAAACTAAGTACGTCAGATGCTTAAAGGCAGCTTGTTGTTTACCTGCAAAAAGTAGCCATTTCCAATATCTCCGTCGCAAAGTACTTCAAATTGGAGTTGACGATCTTCTCTTTGAGCACCGGCAGCAACCAACTCCTCTCCAAGTTGACACTCTCTGGGTTGTCTCTCAGGGGAATGGTCCTTAGCACGAACTCTGGTCCCATGGACTTCACGGCGAACCCTACTGCGTACTCAACCTCCTTATCATTGTGGAAGTTGTGGCTTTCGCGGCGTTCGTTCAACTTCTTTAGCAGGGGTCCGAGAATGTGGCTTACTTTTTCGTTGCCGATCTGGAAAGATACATCATCATTATCAGGTCTTTTAGGCCTGCTCACTGCAGGAGCACGACCCTCTCTGTACTACTAGAGCCATACTTGGCCAAAGCAAGAGGACTTGGCCTATAGTCTCTACGCTAGCCAGATGAGTTGGAGAGGTCTCATTGATGTTTATAAGCTTTGTTTACGACATCCACGGGAGAACTTGGAGAGATGGACAGATACAATACAAATTAACTTTATTGCCACTTGTGGCCACCCATCCAAATGCGGACTAGCCCGGTGTCGCTTTACTTGCGAAAGCGTTTAGTAATGCGCACTCTCGACGGGCCACCGAGCCCGTACTCATTTCTCGAGCTCCTTCGTGCTTCGGAAGGCACATAAGGTTCTGGCTGTCATCATTTTATGGCAGTCATCGAGCTATGTGAGATGCCTTTAGGCAGCCTGAAAATCTGTTTTTTGCACGCCTCATAAGCGAAGCGTTGAGGTGGGTACTACTGTCACTTCGCGCAAAACATCTGATTTTTCAAACTTAAAATGTCTTTATGTATCATACATTGTTCTTGTAAGATAATATATACACACACATATTAAGAAAAACCCAATTTTTAACACTCATGATATTTTTGATGTCATTAAATAAACAAAAAAAAAATATCGACTGTTCTTCATAGTTTTAGTATATCTATATATATCTTTATTTTTCTATATGCGTAAGAATTTAAAAAAAAATATGGACTCTTTGAGGCGTGCTCTTTTGGATTTTCCAAACTTATTTTTATCTGCCCAGAAATAAGTAAGATAAAAGCTTTAAAACCTGATGTAAAGGAAAACCGTCAAGTAACAGAGAAAGGATGCACATGCAGCGCTCTTGACGTCACTGCTATTAGGTCTCGCGCGAGCGAAAAAGATAGTGAGATGTCCCCATCATGCTCCCACTCTTATATTTTCATTAATTAACCAATTTTTTTGCTGTTTTAAAAAAAAATATTTCTTTTCAGTGGTATTTTTTATTTTATATAAAATAGTAATTAAAAACATACACAGTAAAATAGCCTTAATAATATTACTTTACCTCAAAGCAGACAGCGAATATGTCGTATAATCTGGTTAAACGGATTGTCCGGTCCCGGTTTTTAGTAAAACTATTTTTTATTGTTTTTTAGGGTTCCGTAGTAAACAAGGAACCCTTATAGTTTCGCCATGTCGGTCGGTCTGTCTGTCTGTCTGTCCGTCCACGGTCCTACTTAGATACTTTAAGTACTAGAAAGCTGTAATTTGACATGGATATGCGTCCCCCCTCCCCCCTCCCCCCTCTATCTGCTAAACGGTTATATATGGACACGTGAAAAAAATCACAGCTATAGTATATATCATGAAGTTTAAAGGAAAACTATCAGACCTAACTAAAGTTAACAAATTAAAAAGTTATAGGCGATCAACTTATAAAATGTACTCGAAAAAGAAAATTTCATACAAATTTAATAGATACGAGTACTTAGACATTTTAGACGTTTTAGTGGCATGAACTCAAAGTTGGCATTTAACACTACGGAACCCTACACTGCGCGTGGCCCGAAACGCACTTGGTGAATTTTTTATTTTTATTTTTGTGTATTGGTGCAGTAAAAAGTATTTCATTCATTCATTTCCAGTAAAATAAAAATTACTTTACCTCAAAGCAGACAGCGATGGTCAATATAACATGTCGTATAGCCTGGTTGAAGGGATTGTCCAAGCCCGTGCCGATGGTCTTGAAGATAGCTTCGATGTGTGGCTTGTACTTTATGTAGTCGGGAGAGTCGATCGCGGGCTTTACGCAGTCCATGAGAACTATCTGAAAAGACAAGTTTTTTGAAGTGAAAGGCGTTGTGCACTTTTTTTGGAATGGGTAAAAAATGTTAAACTCGCGTCAGGACACGTGACCTGATCGAAAATTCGTAAGACGGCGCAGGGCACTTGCGCGAATGTTCGTGTGTGTTTATGTTACAGCGTGCTAATAAAATGTCATGTTTGTGTACGATAGCCCAATAAATAAATATTGTATTCTACCACATAAATGAGAGTACTTTTTTACTGATAATTAAAGCAATTCGTGCAAAATTATTCCCTAACCATTCCAAAATATCAAAAATGCACAACGTTAACGCAACCCGTCGTTTTTTTATCAATTATAACTATCCGCACGTTTTTATTGACCGAACTAGCGACGCGTCTCAGTTTCGAGATTGGCCAAAAATGCTTTTGTATGGCTATCTACTTTTCAGTGTGTCCGGCTGTTCTTGCCTAGGTCGTATTCTTTAACCGGATCTTGTGAAATTCTCTGAGAAAGTTCGAAAATAATGTAGATTTCTATCGTCGATTCAGTTTTCCAAAGTTCTTCAAAATGGCCAAATATTATAACATTTAAATGAGATATCCATCTATAAACTTTAAACTAATCACGAGAAAATATTATAACATATATATGAGATATCCATCTATAAACTTTAAGAATAAGGGGGCTAGTGTAGTCCGACACCCCCCTCCCCCCTCAACCAACTAATCACTAGTAAATACCTTTCTCTTATTTATCTTACCTTCAAGGCATTCGTAGAGGCGGAATTGATGTCTGCCACGTCTGAGAGCCAGAGCTCCGTGACGCAGATGTTGACGAAGGTTGGCAAGTTGGGCATACACAGGTTGAGGTCCAACCTGCAATAGCAACGACCTGTCAGAATGGTACATTTTCTAACAGTTTACCCTTTCACCGCGAGACTTCATATCAGTTATCCAGGCATAGTAAATCCTTCAATCCTATCCTACTATTATGAGAATAGCCCGTGGTTTGATTTATTACGGGTATGTCCCTTCCACGTTGTATACAATGTCCATTTTTATTAGAAACAAATATTTTTAGAGGTGATTCAGTCCATTATATTATTATTATGTATCTCCTTTGAGAATCACGGGTCTTTTCACCCCGGTCCTTTGAGAGGCTTGCAATATTATTATTATTATTATGTTGGTACGCTTTTCAGCCACGGGTCCATAGGGACCCGGTCCTTTGAGGCGTTCATGGGGCCAATCCAACATGAAGAGGCCTTTTAGTACCTTTTTATCTAAAATGTGAGATGGCTGCATCTACGGAGGTCTATCCCTTAATGTACCATTGAGATATATTATTATTATTATTATAACTGTTCCAAATAAATGTATAAACGGGGCTCAGCACGAAAATCGCAAACCTATTCAAGACCCACTCACCCAGCGAGGCAGGCATATCCCTGCTGAGTGACAGCGGCCCAAGCCAGCACCTGTCCGGTATCGTTCGCCGGAGGCCGGGCCGCCATCAGAGCCCTAGTCAGCTGCACGGCTAGGGCCCCCGTGAGGTTGCAGGTGTCTCTCGGAGCCGAGAACAGGGCGTGAAGGGTGTGGAGACAGCATGTCTTGATGTAAACGTTGTTGTGGGTCATGAGGGATAGGATGGCTTCGCAGGTTGTCTGGAAAGAGTAGATTGACTTTATAGCTTGAATTATTGACGACCTCCGTGGCGTAATGGGCTACATGCTAGACCGCCAATCCGAAGGTTCGGGGTTTGATCCCCAGCCAGGGCATGTTGGAAAATGGCCTTTTTCAAATTGTCTTGGATGTTTATTTATCGTTGAGTTAGAATCCAATAGACATTAGAATTAGAGTGATTTGTAAAAAAGATAAAAGAAAATGAATTAAAGCCTTGATGATTAATGCAAGGGGGGGGGGGTTATTTTGTAAAGAGGGGGGTTATAAATAAACCTTGGATAAATCTTTAGAATTAGCAACTGAGAAATAACATGGAAGTCTATTCCCGCGCCGTTAAAACCGAAAGGAAATTTGTAACGAAGTTTCCAACAACACCAATCAGATTTTCTAAACGTCAAAACAAACATTTCCAGTGGGATTTGCATGAAATAAAGACTAATGACGTCATAATTTCTTGAAGTCAAATAGCGCTATTAATATCAGTTTTTCTGCAATCATAAATCTAAAATCGCGTTAAAAATGGATATGATCAATGACAACTGACATTATTTTGTGACTTTTTATTCTATTTACGTACCAAATAATTAATTTTTGACCCAGGAAGCTTCCTAATTCTGTGGCGTTGCTTACCTTGATATAATCTTTGCTGAAAACTGGCAGGATGTCCCTGAGCATAGTCAGCGTGTGAAGTACTGTCTTGTGCCCCGACAACAGAGCTTCAGCTTTGATCTGCGATTGGCAGAACTCCGCTGTGCGGTTTGATGCTGGGTGGAGTTTGGGCACCTGAAAGAAAATATTAATAGTTAATCAAAATTCTTTTCGTTTTAGGGCACTAATTCCAACGGCCGTCGGATGAGGTGCGGGACGATCTGCGAGGCACCCCGCAGTCTTCTGACTGGGGAACGGAGACGGGGAATTGAAGATTTTATCGTTTTTTTTAAAGGGGATAAAAACTCGGCGAATTTTTCTATAAATATTTAGTGGCTTTAATTGAGTTCAAGAATTAAATGTTAAATATCAGTAGTTTAGTGATAAGTAGTTTTAAAAAAAAAATGTGACAACAAGTTTGGATTTTTTTTATAGTGAACTTTGTTAGATCATGTAACTGAAAATTTGACTAGACTAAATCCTTAACTAAGACATATTTTATTTTTTAAAACACTATTTTCTATGTCTCAGATGGTTTTACAAACTTGCCTTACCAGGCCTAAATGTGTTGTAACTGTGCTTTTTATAACTAAAACTATATACACGGTGATTTTCTATTGGTTTTGAAGCCGAAGGCCACTTCATAGGCATCGTTAGTAAGACCTAATTTGCTAGTCAAAATAAAAATTCAGAAACAAAAAATCTTGTCTAAAACTCAAAAGTAAAATTATGAGATCAATTAGTAGTACCGCCGCCATACACCGCCCGCCGGCCGGCCAGGGTCATCGACATTACGCAGCGTATAACTACGTGGTCTCGATCGAAAATCATTTACGCAACTTTTTTATCTTATGACATACAGAAATTTGGATTACATATATGGATAGAGGAATTTATTAACCACACGACATTTTTTTTTCAAAACCAATAAAAAGTCAGCATGTATATAGTATAACTAAGTACCTTTTGTTTATTTGCACGCCTACCAAGATTTTTTTTCTATTTATCCCGTAGGTTGACTGGTAGAGAATGCTATTAGCATTAACCTTTTCACCGCGAGACTTTATATCAGTTGTCGTGCCCCCAGCGCGAGACATGGTAAATCTAACATACCTATCTACAACCAAAAACGGATATGGATACGTAAGTTATGTGCCATACGAGCATTTTTTGTTTGTCACAAATATGTGACCTTCGCGAAATGGGCCCGACAATGTTTGTCACATATATGCGACGCTCGCGGTTAAAGGGTTAAGTCCGCCCTTTTGTGACTAGTTGTTTTGGTAAATAAACTTTAAATAAAATAATATCTTCATTACTTCAGCAGAGATACTACCATCTGCCCACAACTTTGAAAAAGATTTACTTTATTATTTCTAGCAGCTGCATTTAGAAATGTTTAGCAAGCGAAAAGATATATACCTATATAGTAACCAAGCTTAATTAATAGACAAATTAAAAAATCTCCGACTCCATCCATAACTTTGAACCACTAAAGCGATATCCGTCAAACATTATCAATAAACTTGTTTTCATTTCACGTAACAACTCCATCGAAATAGGGTCCATCCGTTCAAGAGCCACAGTGCCACAGAGACACACAGATAGACAGACAGATATAAGCTTCAAACATACAATCTTTTTTGTCGGGATTTAAAAATGGAAGAAATTCATCTACTGTGCCACAAAAATGGTACAAAAAGATTTTCACTTAATCATTCCTCACGATAAAGAAAACTTACCTTGACTTTCTGATCGTCCGACGGTATCATGAAGCAGCTGCCTCGGAGTATTGCTGTGATAGCGTGCTGAGCTGCCTTCCTGACCTGGAAAACAAGATAGTTATACATCATATAATCACCATCACCACAGAATTATTAATAGTATTACACACAGAACGAAAACTCGCGCTGTCCCCCGCAATCTTGCGTCCCCGAAACCCCACCCCCGCGATTGGGCCGTGTAAGCGCCTGAAAACAGGGTTGTTGCTAGTCGCACGTTGACGTAACGCGAGTCTGTGGTGGCGACCCTGATTGTTTAACTCACACATTTGACGTGTGCACAGACATATTCCGTCTTATTATAAAACGAGGACTAACTTTGTTACTAGGTTTAAACCATTATCCGACCAAATCAAGTTGACATTTTGAGATGAGATAATAAAGATATTACTAAATGTCAACTTGATTTAGTCAGACAACGGTTTGAACCTAGTAACAAAGTTAGTCTGCGTTTTATAATAAGACAGATTGTTTTGTTTGTAGTAGTACTAGGTATATTTGTTACTCCGTTTCTATGAAGTGCTATACCTGTGCCTGTACATTAAGACATATCTTATTAATATGCAGCACCCTACATATGCCAGATTTTGCTACTCAATGAGGTAGGGTTGCATACGGCCCCCTCTTAGTCTAAGCCGTTAGTCCCGGCTGTCATTATTGTATGACAGCCATTAAGCATGTGAGATGCCTTTAGGCAGCCTGAAAAATCTAACACCAGTGTTGGCCACTTGCACATACGAAAAACAACAACACTTTAAATTTTTTCTCATCTAGACTAAAACACCGTATTGAATTTATCTTAAATAATCTGGTTATAACATATGCAGATATGTAATTACTTGGTATGGTACTGCAAGGGGCCATCCACATATTACGCAATTCCTTTTTACGTAAACTCAAATATCTGTGTAAAAGAATCGTCTTTTCTGTACAGATATTTACATTCATGTACAAAATCCTTAAAACAAGTGCAAAATTGCTTCTTACCTTTGGTTTAGAATGTAGTACAAAAGCCAGCACAGAATCGAAGACCTTCATAGTAGACGAGTCCCCCCACAGAGCATACTCTTGTGCCCTCAGCAACACCGACATGCAACCAATGGCACTCCGTAACAACGTGCCATTCTCTGTCTGTGCGTTGTTCTCTAGAATGTCCATGAAGATGGTGGCGGAGTCAGAGAATTGCTTGCGGAGAACAGCCTGTGGGACCGACTTTATGCCCATGGATAAGAGTGACAGTGTCGCTACGAGGCTCTCTTCGCCTTCTGATGCTTTGAGGGTTTCCATCTGGAATAGAAATTACGTCATAAATATTATTTATTAGCCTATACCAGGCCTCTGTCGACTCAGCAAAGGAATTCAAAGAGATATGTATTCAATGTGGTTTGCGATATGGTTTAATTTAGTTTACGTCAGAACTCGGCACCCTTTTGTTTAGTTACGTAGAAGTGCATTGCAAGCCAATTTCATTCTTTTTACTTCAGATATATGAGAATATTGAAGTTAAATAGCTTCATCTTTGTTTGATCACAAATAATTTTAACAAAACTTACCAATGCTGCGAAGTACTCTGTAGTAGTTTCTCTGCCTCCCTGCTCCTTGATTACCTCTGTCACGGCCGCTAGCACTGCCAACATCTCTTTGTGGACCGCATTGTTGGAGTCAAATCTGTTTAGCAGCCTGAAAACAATATTGTTCCTAATATGCGAGAAATCAGATCTATACTTTTTATCTTTTTTACAGTTTCTTCCTGCTGGATCTGGTTTGAGATTCACAATACTAAAATTACAACATTTCCATAAGGATTTTTAGGGTTCCTTAGTAAACAAGGAACCCTTATAGTTTCGCCATGTCTGTCTGTCTGTCTGTCTGTCTGTCCACGGTCCTACAGAGAAACTATAAGTACTAGAAAGCTGTAATTTGGCATGGATATGTATACTAATTATGGCGAAAAAGTCGTAAAATAAAATATGGAAAAAAAAATTTTTTACAGTGTAGCTGCCATACAAGTAAAGATGTAGTCAATATTTTTTTTCTCGACAAACACATTGAGTGGGGTATCGTTGAATAGATCTTTCAAAAATATTGTTAGCTTGTAAACCCCATTTTTCGATTTAGGGATCCGTTTCTGAAATATTTGGGTTTAAAGTTCAAATTTTTGTTCGAGTCAAGTGTCCCCCCCCCTCTATCTGCTAAACGGTTATATATGGCCACGTGAAAAAAATTATAGCATATATAATGTAGTTTGAAGGAAAACTATCAGAGTCAAGTAGGGTATACAAATTAAAAAGTTATAGGCGATCAACTTATAAAATGTACTTGAAAAAATGCATTTTCATACAAATTCAATAAATATTAGTTTTTAGACGTTTTTAGTGGCAAGAACTCAAAGTTGGCATTCGCAACTACGGAACCCTACACTGCGCGTGGCCCGACACGCACTTGCCCAATTATTATATTTTATAACTTTCTGCGACCAAATTGCAGACGTTCTAAAAAAAGGAGAGGTAAAAAGTACCCGTAACCGAAGGGATGAAGTATGAAGAGATTGATGAGTTTAGATGAAGCAAAAGAGGTTTGTCAGGATCGTAGCAAGTGGAAGTCCATAGTCTCTGCCTACCCCTGCGGGAAACAGGCGTGATTTTTTTTTTTTTTTTTTTTTTCTTTATTTATTGAAAGGGGTTTTGTCACACAGTGACTATGTCACCCCCGTAAGGTATACAAAAAAAAATCTAACAATCAACTATTAAACATTATAAATACAATTCATTCACAACACAGCTGAATATAGTTTTGACAGCCTTCTGGCTTCCTCAGATAGTGGAGAAGCCAGAATGCTGTTACACATTCCCACGTCCCCACCTAGCTGCATGTCGCGACGGAGCGCCTCGTTCCGGACACACTCCATCAACACATGCTGTACATCTTCTACTGATTCGCACTCTGGGCAGTTTGGTGAATCAGCCCGACCGATCATATATTTATATTTGTTTGATAGAATGTGTCCGGCACGAAGTCGCATCAGTGCAACTGCTACTACTCTGCCACCACGATGGTCATCGAACCATGGGTATCGGGGAGGTTGACATTGCATTGTTTTATACCAAATTCCTGCGTGTCGTGATCGCTCGTCGAAGTATTCATTCCACAATATTTTGCAGTCAACTCTAGCTTCTTTCAGAGCCTCGCTAGGGAGTGGTAAAACCTCATATACAATTCCATCACTTACGGCTTCTTTCGCGGCTAGGTCAGCCTCCTCGTTACCCATAATACCAATATGAGAAGGAATCCACTGTATGACAACGTCTCTGTTCAGGAATCGGAGCTTACTGATGGAGTCAAGGATATTGTAGGCTATCGGATATCCTCGACTATTCGAGGGAATTCGAGCCAAATGTAATAAAGCGCTTTTAGAGTCTGAAACTATTACTATCCGGTTATGGTCAAGCGACATTGCATATTGTAGCGCCTCGGATATCGCAATTAGTTAACAATGCATTATGGAGATATTACCTTTAATATTAAATTTTACTGATATCCCCAATTGGGGGTCTACAAAGGCAGCCCCACATCCTGCTTCGTCCTTAGACCCATCAGTGTAAAGTTTATGAAATGCATGATAATATCTGTTTAGGTGTACACTGCAGTTATTTCGGAGTTCTGTTAAACTAGCGTGTCTCTTTGCCAATTCAACACCATCGACTGTTACAACAATAGCATTTGATATATTATAATAAGTAACCCAGTTATTGAGGCTATACATAGGAACATTTTCAGTTGATTGTAATGGGTTTTTACTGTATTTTCTATGAATGTCTATTAGAAGAGGCAATTTTTTACGACACCAGTAACTTTGATTAGCTATATGCCTACTTGATTCATCTAGTTCTTCTATAGCACATATGGTTGTATTTGTATTAACAGCTTTTGATTTAAACCAAAACTTAGCGGCAAGGTATCGTCTTCGAACAAATAAAGGAGGGAGACACAGCTCACTCTCCATGACATGTAGTGGCGTGCTATTTAAGAAGCCGCCAATCACTCTCATTGCCTGATTCTGTACTTTATCCAGCTTAACTAAATGGGTTTTTGCACTATTGTCGTACAAAAAACTGCCGTAATCCAATCTGCTTCGAATAATAGCAATATACAGTCGTCTAAGATGCTTTGGATGTACTCCCCATTTTACTCCAGCCAATACTTTAAAGACATTTAGAAACTTGCAAGTTTTTTGACAAGTTTCATTTATATGTTTTCCCCACCTTAAATTTCTATCAAGCCACATTCCTAAATATTTAACGCTGTTAACTCGTTCGATCCTTTTATTATTAACTTTTAAAACTACATTATCCAAATTTTTCTTAATACCTCTAGAGAACACACATACTTTAGTTTTTCTGTGGGAAATATTCAAACCTAAACTTTCAATCATATCATTTAATACATCCAAAGCATCTTGGACAATATTAACCGCTTCTAAAAGATCTTCATGGCTGGCATAAAGTACAAAATCATCGGCATATTGAGATACAATTGATGGTAAATTTTTGCAAACATCCATCGTAGCTACATTAAATAACAACGGAGACAGCGGGTCCCCTTGTGCTATCCCAATTCCCGTAGTGCGAGTTATATTTTTATTATTACTCAGTTCAATAGAGACAGTACGGGAATGCAAAAATTCCCAGAGATAGTTACATATTGAAGACCCCACTCCAATGTCATCTAGAATGTTTAAAAGACTAGATATATCGATATTATTGTAAGCACTGTTAATATCAATAAAACAGCCTACCGTAGTAAGTCCTTCGCTGAAGCCACTGCGTATTCGAGATACTAGCCTCGATAAGTTGTCCATGCACGACCGAGATCTTCTGAAACCTATGGTTTCATCTGATAATAAACCATTTTTCTCAAAGTACCACTCCAATCTTCTGGTTATAATTGTGTGAAATATCTTGCATGGACAGCACATCAGAGCTATTGGTCTCATGCCCGACGTTGGGCCACCACCAGCACCCTGTTTTGGGATAGGCATAATTTTAATCTCTTTCCATTGTTTCGGAACGAAACCTGATGATAAAAATCTATTATATAATAATACTAAAATATTCTTGGCTGCATCTGGTAAGTATTTAATCATCGAGTAAGAAATGTTATCCAGACCTGGAGCTGTATCTGACTGTTTTATGTTATTTGTAAGTTCTTGGATTGTAATCGGGGCTGATAAATGCAAATTCTCTCTATGAAAACTTGGGGCAGGTGGCAGCACAAAGTCAGGTGCCAAGTCACACAGCAAAGATTCTGCTGATTCTGGAGTAATACTGCTTTTTTGAGTTCTGAGTCCTTTAAGCCATTTCATTTTGTTCCACATTTCACCACAAGATACCACACTGTCTATACCGTCACACCATTGCCTAAATGATTTTGTTTTGCTGCTTCGAATCAATGACTGTGCTGCTCTAAGCTTGTTTTGTAAAAGATCCAAATTATCTGGAGTTGGGTTTCTTCTAAACTTTGCCAAAGAACGACGCCTCTCCGCCACAGCCTTGGATATATCTTTATTCCAATAAGGTTTTGGAGTGAACTTTTGCGTGTTCATTGGATTTTCATGGTTTTTAATGAATGGTATGGATTCGTTGGCGGCCGTGATAATCAGATTAATGAAGTCATCGTAAGCGGTTTGGTTGTCGTCTGATATGATTAAACTTACAAGCTGCCTTTCTATATTATCTTTGTACATGGACCAATTAGCCTTCTTAAAATTAAATTTCTTTTTATAATTACGTTCCGCAGGGATATTGGTTTTCATTTTAATCATCAGATGGTCGCTACCCAAGTTTTCATTCATCACTTGCCATTCAAATTTTAGCGCTATATCTGTGGAAGCCAAGGATAGATCAGGTGAAGTTTTTTGTATAACGCCATTAACCAGCTTGACTCGAGTATGCGTTCCATCGTTTAATGAAATGTAATCATTATCTATAATTGCATCATATAGTTGTCCGCCTCGTGGATCTATCTTAGTTGACCAGTTAGTGTGGTGAGCATTAAGGTCTCCTGCTACTAAAGATTTTCTACCAGCTAAATTTAGAATCTGATTCCAGTCGTTCGAAGTGGTTCTGACAGGCGATGGGCAATATAGAGAGAATATATTTTCTAAGTGGTCACAATTTAATATTTTAACATGAACAATCTGAATTTGTGGGTTGTCGAGTTGCACGTTGCATTGTTGTGCCTTGATTGATTTATGTGTTAGGATGGCTACACCTCCAAATCCATCACTGCGGTCGGATCTGAATATATTATAACCATTTATTCTAAACTGGCTGTCGGGGTCTAGCCATGTCTCGCTTATTATGGCAATATGTATCTTTTCCTGGCTCAACACGGATTCGAGCTCCGTGCTCTTCGGACGTACACTCTGGGCATTCCATTGTAGTAAATTTACTGAGATGTTTGGGTTGTTGCAATCCATAATTGTTTTATGAAGTTACAACAAGGCTGATCAGCGATAAATTTAAGGACAATAGATATCAACCCGTCTATGACTAAGCTCACACAACTTTTGATTTTGTCTTCCCATGACTCGTTGCCTAAGATTTTTTCCTTAATTTTTTTACATATTATATGCCAAGATATCTGCTCTTTGCGTTTTGCTCTGTTTTCTTCTAATAGTTGTTCTTCTGATCTGTTATCGCTTTCACTTAATTCTGAGGCACTCTCGAACACATTTGCTTCCTTTCCTTTACGATTTTTCTTTCTTTGTTTTCGTTTCTCCGTCTTAGACCTACTTCTAATGCTAGGCCCGGGTATTACTGGAAAGACTACGCTAGAAGGAGTAAGTCTGACTTCTGGAATCACTTCCTCTTGGCTAACAAATTCTGGAGTAGGCTGAATGAGTTCCAGAGCATCTTCTACAGGGATGTATGATGGAGGCACATAAACGGTAAGGGCCTTTTTGTACGAACAATTAAATTCTGCCATTAGTTCCCTAATACGTCTTTCTTTAATAAACACTGGACATATCTTAGCCATAGCCATGTGTCTACCAGTACAGTTGTTACATTTGAATTGAGTTGTTTCACAATTCACGTGATTTTTGGTACATTTTGGGCATATTATTTTTACAGAAGGGCACATCTTAATCGAATGACCGAAACGCCAACATCTAGAACATTGGGTCACTGGGAATGTATATGGGTACACCTGCGCTCTGGTATCAAATATATTTACATATCTAGGCAAGGCTGAGCCTTTAAAGCATATTCTTACTGATTCGCTCAATTCCCAATGCCCATCATTTGTATTTTTACGTTTAAGCCTCTTCACGCCCAAAATAGTCATGTCACATCTAAGTTCATCCATTATTTCCTCATCACTTAAATGTAGATCAACGTCTTTGATTACTCCGTACGATTGGTTAATTTCAAGGGTTTTTTGACATTTAAAGCCATTTTCATTAAACGGTTTCGAGTGGAGAATCTCTTCCGCGCTATCTTCTTGACTGAAGTGTAATAAAACTTTGTAAGCGTTTATATATTTGATCTTTATGACATTCTTAATATTTTCTTGTTTCATCATTTTTGCCAATCCAAATTGTTTAGGCAATTTTTCGGAACATGTTAAACAAATTTCAATTTTATCCTCTATTATTGACGGTACACCATTCTCATCCGATCGGCCAAATCTTTTTGCCTTTCTCGCTACTGTTCTCCACGTTTCCTCCTGATTCAATTCCCTGTTTCTTTTCAACGGTCTTCCTGAACCCATGCTACTTGTATTTGCCTCACCATTCTGCTGGCTAATATTTTCTACGCTCCTTGTCATCTCACTCTCTATGTTGTAGGTAACCCCTTCACTATTCATCTCCACCTCAGGCAGTATAGCATACGCGTTCTCGTTGTTAGTCATTATTATTAATAATAACCCGAGTTACATCGTAAACAACCGCGCACGCGTAGGTACGAACGCGTAGGTAAGCAACGGACGAAGCGAGCGCAAGGCTCACGCACACAGGTATACGCAACTCAGAGCCGGTCGACGCGTCTACCTGCGATCGGCGCCCGCGCGCTACTGACAGGCGTGATATTATGTATTATGTATGTATAACAAATACCTCATCTCAGTGAGAATGTGAAGATTTTTGCACATTTACTGTTATTTGTATTACTTACCGCAATTAATATAGTTTTTGCCAGATATTTCGATGGCAAATATATTGTGACTGTGAAACTCTAAAATCATATATTTTTGCACATTTATCATAAATGGCTATTTTTAACAAATGTGCAAAGAAAAGCTCACTTTAAACTATAAACAGTATTTTAATAGTTTGAATGGTTATCCAGGGATGACAAATTCAAGTGCCTATCCCTGAAAAATTCAAGTACCTATCTTCTTAAACAGAACCCACTGTTCTTTTTGAAAATGTTAACAAGCACTATTTCATGAGTTATCCTTAACTATTATATGACTAGCTGTACCTGCGGGCTTCCTCCCCGTGGGAATTTTGGGATAAAGGGTACCATATGTTCCTCATCGAATCTCAAACTATATCCATACCAAATTTCATCCAAATCGGTTCAGTAGATTAAGCGTGAAGAGGTAACAAACAAATATACAAATTCACTTTCACATTTATAATATTAGTAGGATTACTCACTTGCTAAAACTGATATTCGAGCATTGACTCCAGTCAGACGCAAATGTCTGGAACGTCTTATAAGTGCCAGACCTCATAGACCCCGAATACTCAGTGTCCGAACCATCATCCCCTGTTTTCACGGACATATTCTCAAATTCCTTGGCAATGGCCAGCTCATTCTCAGCCTCAGACTTCCGCTTGCCGGTGCTGTGACCGTACGTCATCATGGCTTCGTGCTTCTGCACAGCCTGCTGCGTCAAACCAGTGTTTCCTAAAATTTTTGTAATCTAATGAAACTGTTTGTTTTGGTTAGATTCATTAGGTTAAAATATAGGTATTTCTGCAAATATTATTTATTCAAAACCTGGGATGTACCTGAATGCAGTACACAATAATCTTTTTAGTAATTTTTGGGCTATAACAGCCATAAAATTAAATTATTTTATCATCAAAACACTTACCCAAATTTTCTTGAAAAAACCGGGATTTGGCCATTTCCCTGTATTTCTGCAGCTTCGGGTTTGAAGTGGATGACTGGCCCTTTTGCCATCTTTTACCTTTCGACTTTCCTTTAATTTTTGACCTAAACTTTCCCATCTTTTCTTCAAATTTTAATTGAAATGTCTGGAAAACACACCACACGTGGTGATGAAGTTTCCTGAAGTTAGCAGCAATAGTAACAGAAACAGATGAATACTGTCAAAGTCAATTTGACATTGCTCAGTAATGGCAACATTCACATGATTCAGGTTTGTTCGATTATGATTCAACGTTCCAAATATCACAAACTCAATTCTATTCAATCTGTCAAGCACTAGCCAAAATATCACCGCGAACGTAAAACAGAACGCAGTATTTCCGATAATTTTTCATTTCATTCATCACTGCTCTTGTTTCATTGACGTTTTTCTTGTTTGTAAATAATAAACGCTGAAAATAGTACGCAATGTGAATTTACACGCATTCCGCGTTCGATTGCACATTACGTAAACGTTGGCCATTGCGTTGTAGTTAATTAATGGCTGTTGTTTTATCATAACCTATCGTGTTGTTTTGTTGGTGTAGTTCAAGCGATGCGCAGTGAAGATGCCGCCGTTTAGAAGGAAAAAGACTTCGAAGTCGTTCCCAGTTAAAGTGTGTACATTAGACGCAGAGCTCGAGTTCAACCTTGAAGTAAGTGTGAAGTAATTTAGTGTATTTCGTTATCACAGATGTAAATGAGGGTTCAAACAATGCCCCGTTGACTCACACCGCGGTCGGGAGCTGTTGACTTGTAAATTGATATTAACCACGACCGCGCATAAGGTACATAACATAGTGCGAATGACTGGCCCAATAAATGTTGGTTGTAGACATGTATAGTTATGGTATGTGTATTGCTGTAATCAGTTTGGTAACTGCACAGGATACATAGTACTGTGAGTGTGGAAACTATGAATATGACCTCTTTGTAGCAGTATCAAGCCCAGGCACTTCATATTTTTTTTAGGATAGTAAACATTTTTACCCAAACTCCTTGTTTAGGTTTCTGTAGGTGCGTTCAGCCAGGCAAAAGCAAAATTTATGTTTATGCTATTGGTATCTCATTGTTCACTTCTTATATTTAAGAGCTGGGCTCTTGTCGGTGGAGTGCTTTCCATGTCTCTCTTCCTTCCGCTAATTTCTTAACCTCTTTATATGTTTTCACGTTTAATTTGGAGTAAATATGGAGAAAAGTATCTCATTGTATGTGAGAGAAATTACAATAAAGCAGGAGCAAATGCAAATATTATCTGGAAGATCACATTTATTTGCAGGACCGACGTGGTTGGTATACATTGAGAGAGAGGCCTATTCCCAACTCTGGGATATGGAAGGCTGTCAATGATGATGATGATGAGATTACATTCAAATAATAACATTTTATGGCACCTATTTTTTAGTTCATATCCCAGAAGTTCGATTCCCGGTCAGGGCAAGTTGGAAAATGGCCTTTTTCAAATTGTCTTGGGTCTTGGATGTTTATCTATATATGTATTTGTTATAAAATATAGTATCGTTCAGTTAGTATCCCATAACACAATTCTTAAACATACTTTGGGGCTAGCTCAATCAGTGTAATTTGTCCCTATATATTTATTTATTTATCTCTCCAGTTCCACCAGTGTTAACACTTTACTAAAGATACTCTCACAGAAGGCAGAAACAGCTCTCCGTCCTCTTTAGTGTAGTGGGTAAAACAAAATGAGGGGATGTGTATAATTTTTCAAAACAAAAACAGTCTCTTTAAAACTGAACTAAACACTATGTATAAGGGGAAACTTGAAACTCGTTGCAATGGCAATGGGCGGGACACATAGCGCGACGAACCGATGTCCGATGGGGCAAAAAGGATCTCGAATGGAGACCACGTACAGGCAAGCGAAGCGTAGGACACCCACCCACAAGGTGGTCTGACGACCTAACCAGGGTCGCTGGAAGGCGCTGGATGCAGGCCGCTTTGGATCGGTCGTTTTGGAAATCTTTGGGAGAGGCCTATGTCCAGCAGTGGACGTTGTGTGGCTGAAATGATGATGATGATGATGAAGGGGAAACTGGAGGTCCACCCTAACGAACTGGCTGCCGGGCTGACAACACGCTCTTATCAGAAGCGACTCAAAAGGAAAGACATATTATTCCTAAATTATGAGTAGAGGCTCTCGCTGGAGGGCCCACTCAAAAAGCAATAACAAACACAACAAATTTGCTTAAAGCGAAAACACCGCTGATCACAAATAAAAATTGAAGAAAAAAAACTGAACTACACAACGGATCTTGATTAAATTTCTATAAATAATCTTTGAAATTAGTCCAGGTAAGTAATACATAAAAAAAAAACATCTATACATTTAAATCAATAACGTCCTTCTTTTTTGAAGTCTGTTCAAAACTAGTGTATCCCTAATGGGGCAGACAGAGCATTTTGGGTCTTGCGGCTCTATGCAGAAGGCCGCAAGACCCAAAAGTTACTTTTAGCGTCATGGGGGGCGAGAAGATGGAAAAGCAATCAATACAGTGATGGGTTGCTAGCCGCATCGCCTGTTAACATGATTCGCATTTTTGCCCAATGATCTTTTTCTTTTTCCAAATGATCCAGGTATCTGTGATCATTGATCAATGAACATGCTTAAAAAACATTCCGACAAATGGAATTAATTAAAATCTGCGTAATAATTGTTAGTACGCACGCAGATTTTGTAGATTTTATCAATATATGTATAATAATCTAAATTAATATCTAAATTAAAAAACTAAATTAAAAATCTAAATGTTGATCATGTGGCATGGTGCCAAGAACACTGGCTGCATTCCCGCGCTGAATAGCTACTGCAATCCTCTGCGCGAGATATGAGCCAACCCTCTTGTCACCAGCGGCGTCGACGAATTGAAAACCTCCTCCTTTTTTTAAGGCTGTTAAAAATGTTTTAACTTCAGATCATATATTTAAGATATGCAGTAAGAAAAAATCTAGGTGTATGCTTCAGACAGATAAATACTTTCTTGGTTGATGTTAGTTTGTAAGTAGCAAAAACTGATGTTGGAATTTTCAAACGCATTTTATCTAACATGGCATAACAACACACAGTCTGTTATTTTTAAAACAATTTGTTCACAGTGGCGAGCAACGGGCCGCGACCTCTTCGACCTGGTCTGCAGAACAATAGGGCTGCGGGAAACATGGTTCTTCGGTCTGCAGTTCGAGGACACCAAGCATTTTATAAGCTGGCTGAAGCTGGATAAAAGAGGTGTGCTTATAAACTTTTAAAAGTTTGGTAATTATGATAATCTATATCTATACATATAATAAAACAGTAAAAAAAGTGTGTCTGTACATTAAATATATTTCCAAAAAAAATATTGGGGGCGATGGAGACGTAGTAATAGAGTAAGAATTTTAAAAAAATGCCTGTCTGTTTGTCTGTTTGTCTGTTTGTACACGCTAATCTCCGGAAATACTGGACGGATTCGAATGAAACTTTTTTGTTATATAGCTATTAAGCCTGGGCAACATATAGGCTATAAATGATTTTGGAAAATGGAACGCCTGATGCAGAACCATAATGGTCCAGCTAAACTATAAGAGATATAAAAATGCCGCTTTAGTAAAAGTTGTTCAGCCTGATGAGCATTTTCCAGAGACATAAAGTCCACGCGAACGAAGTCGCGGGCTTCGGCTAGTAAAAAATAAAACATTATTTTTTAATAAATATAAGGCAGATATGAAGCATCAATTGAAAACTTAGAAAATGCACCCTTATACTGAGATAAAAATTGCGTGCGCATCGCTTCTCAACTAAAGAATATAAAAATGTTGAAGCTGGAAATCGCCAACTTTACTCAAAGAATCTTCATCGTGACGTCACATCCTCAACAAAGTATGAACTTCCTTGAAATTGAAGGTAATTGGGATTTTTGCAGATGTCAAAATAAGTAACACCTTATTTTAAAATCTGATTAGAGAAACCTTCTCCAAAAGGCTATTCCTCGAAATGGTTTGCAAATTACATTTTTTCAAAAACTAATTGTTGTACTTGTTGTTACATCATCATCATCATCAGGTCTTTCTTTCTGTCTCCACTGCAGGAGCACGACCCTCTCTGTACTACCAGAGCCATACTTGGCCAAAGCAGCCAGAAGAAGTTTGCATATCAAGCACATTTTTTTCCTTCACAGTTCAAGACCAATGTGTCTCCCAAATGCCGGGCACGCCCTTCATGCTGCTCTGCAAGCTGTACCCAGAGGACGTGGCCGAGGAACTGATCCAGGAGGTGACGCAACACCTCCTGTTCCTGCAGGTGAAGCAGGCCATCCTGAGCATGGACATATACTGCCCGCCTGAAGCCTCGGTGCTGCTAGCGAGCTACGCTGTGCAAGCGAAGGTGTGTTCTATAGCAAAGATCATCCTCATCATCATTAAGTCTTTTTTAGTCTCCACGAGCATGACTCTCTCGGTACTGCCGGAGCAACCCTTCTGGTAAGCGTGGAAAGGCCAATTCCTCTGGCTGCTCTGGCCAAGTATGGCTCTCGTATTACAAAGAGGGTCGTGCTCCTGCTGTGGAGACTAAATATCTTTTCGATATTTGACATAGTAAGAACTGGACAAAACACATTTGAACTAAAAGAGCTATAGCAAACGTTTGAATATGGGGGTTAGATTTTTACTATAAATGCATTTGTTCAAAAATATTTTTACACCGGCACAGTCTCAAGAAAAATTCCAATTCTAGTACGGTGACTACGATGAGAACGCGTACAAGCCCGGCATGCTGGCCAGCGAAGACTTGCTGCCGCAGCGGGTCATCGACCAGTACCAGATGACGCCCGAGATGTGGGAGGACCGCATCAAGATATGGTCAGGACATTTCATTTTCATACATACACACACATTATCACACCAGTTTCCCACTGGCAGGCAGAGACTGGACCTCCAGTTACTATCTTGATAAACCTCTTTCGCTTCATAGGGTACTTCTGACCTCTCTTTTTTTATCATCATCAGGCCTTTTTGCCTCCACTGCAGAGCACGACCCTCTCTGTACTACCAGAGCCAAACTTGGCCACAGCAGCCAGAGGACTTTGGCCTACACTCTCCTCGCTGGCCAGACGGGTTGGAGAGGCCTTATGGATGTTTATAAGCTTTGTTCAGCTTGTATTTCCTTAGTCGCCTTCTACGGCATCCACGGTAAGATTTGGAATGGCCCTATTTTACTCTGCCGTAAACCATACAGCCACCATACAAAAGAACTTTAATGATGGTTAGTGGAAATAGAAGAAGGAGAAGACCAAAAAGAGGTGGATGGAATGCGTAAAGCAGGATATGGGGGTAATAGGAGTAGATGTTAGTATGACGGAAAACAGAGGACTGTGGAAAGAGAAGACCCCAAATAATGGGATAAGTCATAAGGATAAGGTAAGGCAGATGATGATGATACACAGTAACGTGCATTTCCTACAGACACATAGAATTTGTAACCTGTGCCACCTAAAATAATGTCGGATAATAGCCAGAAATATGTTTTGTTTAATGTTGAGATTTAGAGCCGCAATACCCAAAGTGCTCTGACTGCCCCGTTACGTATAAAGACGTGATAGTGTGTATAATATGTAATATATACTATTATGTCTGCATTTTACATTTATTGGTGTATGCGATTTAATTATAGGTACATACTATGTATGTATAGAGCTGTTCAAGACTTAATTATAGGTACATAATTGTATGTATAGAGCTGTTCAAGTAATTTTGGTAAAATTAGTGGCTACCCTGTAAAAAGTAGTTTTGCACGTCTCTGTACATATGTCGCAGTTGGATTGTATAATCCGCTGTTCGACAAAAACTCTAGCGGTTTGTCATTACAGCTCGGTTTTGTAAAACAGCTGAAAATCGTTCAGCTAGATCGTCCAATGTGTTACGTTTAACAAACTAGCTAACGTAAGATTGTAGATTTTAGTTCGGAATTCTGCCACTTGTGGCATGTGGTTGTCAGTGTCATAACAACAAATACGGCCTCCGATAATGTAAATTCTTCACCGCGTTCTCAGAGTAGGCTGTTTTTATCGAAAGACATCAGACATCGTTTGTGATTTCGGACTGCAAAAGGTTGAGAAGAATAAAGCAGACCTTTAGCTGTTTCCCGTCTTGTTATTTTGACGTCCGCCGTCCGGCAAAATGAAATATTCACGTTGATCAAATGAATGCCGTAAGAAACCGCTAAGTCCGCCATTGTGTTGTTGGGTTTACGAAATTTTGATATTCAATTGCATCGAGCTGATTATCATTCTTCATTTATGTTCTATTATGTTGAAGACTAGATAACTTAGTAAGGAGTTGAATTGAGGTTTTATTTCCATGTCGCGGGTAATAAAATAATAATAAAGAACAACTATTGCCCCCTCATATATTATTTTGTTTGGTAACATAGTTCTATTTAGTAATGATAACCCAAAATGTAATCTAAACGTTAGCTGTTTTGTTAAACGTAATAACGTAACTCATTGACAATCCAGCTGAACAATTTTCATCTGTTTTACAAAACCAAGCTGTAATGCCAAACAGCTAGAGGTTTTGTCAAACAACGGATTATACAATCCAACTGCGACACATATACATACACATTATCACGCCTTTTCCCGCAGCGGTAAGCAGAGACTATGGACCTCCACTTGCTACGATACTGACAGACCTCTATCATACTATACATACATACTATCACGTCTTTATCCCTAACGGGGCAGACAGAGCATTTTGGGTCTTGCGGCTCTATGCAGAGCCCAGGGCCGCAAGATCCAAAAGCCACTTTTAGCGTCATGGTGGGCGAGAAGATGGAAAAGCAATCAATACAGACCTCTATCGCCTTTACAATATTAGTGGTTATTTCTTGGATGTTTATCTGTATATGTATTTGTTATAAAATATAGTATCGTTGAGTTAGTATCCCATAACACAAGTCTCGAACTTACTTTGGGACTAGCTAAATCAGTGTGATTTGTCCCTATATATTTATTTATTTGTCAGGTACGCGGACCACAAAGGTATGTCGCGGGATGAAGCCGAAATGGAGTATCTCAAAATAGCGCAAGATCTGGACATGTACGGCGTCAACTATTTCGCTATCAATGTGAGTTAAGGTCCCTTTTAACGTTATCTTATGCTGTTATGGTACGGTTATCTTCTATCTAAAATAAAACGTCACAAAATAGTTGACATTGATCATATGCATCTTTAACGTGATTTATCAATGCAGAAAAACTGATATTATGAGCGCTATTTGAATTTAAAAAAGCATGACGTCCCGCTTTCGTATTTCATACAATTCCCATAGAAAATGTTGGTTTTGACGTTTAAAAAAAAGTGTCTAATTTGACTTGTTGTCACTTAACTGATTGGTTAAAGTACCGTATTGCGTTTTACAAACTTAGGTTAGACTAGCCGAAGCCCGCGACTTCGTTCGCGTGAACTTTGTGATAACGGAAAATGCTTATTAGGCTGAACATCTTTTGCTAAGGCGTCATTCATATATTTCTTGTAGTTAAGCTGGACCATTATGGTTCTGCATCAGGTGTTCCATTTACCAAAATCATGTATACCTTAGATGTTGCCCAGGTTTAACAGCTATATAACAAAAAAGTATCATTCGAATCCGTCTAGTATTTCCGGAGATTAGCGAGGACAAGCGGACTGGATTTCATTTTAAAATTCTTACTCTATTACTATGTCTCCATCGCCCCAAGCATATATTTTTTGGAAATATATTTAATGTAAAATCAGATCATGTTTTACTGTTTTAATATATTACATGTTTACATTCCCAGAACAAAAAAGACACGGACCTGTACCTCGGTGTGACGGCGCTCGGTCTGAACATCTACGAGAAGGACAACAAGCTGACCCCCAAGACGACCTTCCCGTGGTCCGAGATCAAGCACATCTCGTTCGACGACAAGAAGTTCGTCATAAAGTTCGTCGACAAGTCTGTGACGAACTTTATTTTCTTCTCGCCGAAGGGCATGAACAAATTGGTAAGTGTGATAGGGGCCGTCCAAGAATTACGTTAGCAGAATCTGCTAGTTTCTAAAACATCGAATAAGATACTTTTTAAAACGCATTTTTGACCCTGGATACTACCATATTTTAGTCATTCTTCGCTCTTGTCCCATCCTCAGACCTCATGCTTACGTAAGCATATTGATATACAACGTGGAAGATACATACCCGTAACCCGTAATAAATCGAACCACGGCTATACGAGATCACTATAGTATAATGATGAGACCAGGGTAACAGTTAATAATAAATAAATAAATATATAGGTACAAATTACACTGATTGAGCTGGCCCCAAAGTAAGTTCGAGTTAATAACCAGTTTTTTTTTATTTTTTACTGTTATTTTTATTTCATTATACTAGAGTAATCTGCCACGTTGTATTTTTAAAAATCTGATTAAGTGTCGTCGTTCTTCTCACGAGAAAGTTACAAAACAATGCCAACAAAATGTTAAAAAAAAATATTAGGAAAAAGGTTTACTTACGTGAAGTTTAGGTCCCGACCCTTCGTTGCTTACGTAATACTTGAACTTACTTACGTAATACAAATAAGTTACTAATAAAAACATTGGTTAAGTCCCTTGATTGAAGTCCAGAAGAGCTCACATTTTGTTTTTTAAAGAGCTGTTACGTTGTGTTCCAGATACTGGACCTGTGCATCGGCAACCACGACTTGTACATGCGGCGCCGCAAGCCCGACACCATGGAGGTGCAGCAGATGAAGGCGCAGGCCAAAGAGGAGAAGCAGGTTAGTGCTTTTTCTTCTCCATTATACATACAGACTTTTCATCAGACACAGACAGTCATGTAAATGCGGTAAAAACAGTAGTTCGCGTCTGCATTCGTATACGAATGTTTCGTCGAATGACGAGGCGAATAGCGAACACGTAAGTGTAAATGCGGTAAAACCCTCATTTAGGCTTTTTAAAAATATGGGCTATCACATGGCAGCACAGTGACGTAAGTGCCAATAAGCTGCACTTATTTGACGGAGCAAAAGAACCTGTCAACTGATGGTCCAATGACAACAGGCGATTTCACCTGACGTCAATGTTCTGTCATCTAGTGGCCCTAAAAAGGCACAACGAGCATCTGGTGGCCCATATTCCTAAAAAGGCACAACGAGGGTTTGAACACAAAAAACATAAGAAAAATGACTCAATTTGGTGTCACAAATTTTTGAAAACCCTCATTTGTAATATTTATTTTTCTTTTTATGTGGCCCAGCGTCGTCAAGTAGAACGCAACAAACTAGCCCGCGAGAAGCAACTGCGGGAGGCGGCAGAACGCGAACGCGCCGCTATGGAGCAGCGGCTGTTGCAGTACCAGGAGGAGATACGGCTCGCTAATGAAGCACTGGTGAGTCTTCTGTTATTTTTGATGAGTAACATTTTCAGTAGAACGCAGCAAACAGGCTGCGAGAAGCAACTGCGGGAGGCGGCAGAACGCGAACGCGCCGCCATGGAGCAGCGGCTGTTGCAGTACCAGGAGGAGATACGGCTCGCTAATGAAGCACTGGTGAGTCTTCTGTTATTTTTGATGAGTAACATTTTCGGTAGAACGCAGCAAACAGGCTGCGAGAAGCAACTGCGGGAGGCGGCAGAACGCGAACGCGCCGCCATGGAGCAGCGGCTGTTGCAGTACCAGGAGGAGATACGCCTCGCTAATGAAGCACTGGTGAGTCTTCTGTTATTTTTAATAAGTAACATTTTCGGTAGAACGCAACAAACAGTCTGCGAGAAGCAACTGCGGGAGGCGGCAGAACGCGAACGCGCCGCTATGGAGCAGCGGCTGTTGCAGTACCAGGAGGAGATACGGCTAGCTAATGAAGCACTGGTGAGTCTTCTGTTATTTTTAATAAGTAACATTTTCGGTAGAACGCAACAAACAGTCTGCGAGAAGCAACTGCGGGAGGCGGCAGAACGCGAACGCGCTGCTATGGAGAGGCGGCTGTTTCAGTACCAAGAGGAGATACGGCTCGCTAATGAAGCACTGGTGAGTCTTCTGTTATTTTTGATGAGTAACATTTTCGGTAGAACGCAGCAAACAGTCTGCGAGAAGCAACTGCGGGAGGCGGCAGAACACGAACGCGCTGCTATGGAGAGGCGGCTGTTTCAGTACCAAGAGGAGATACGGCTCGCTAATGAAGCACTGGTGAGTCTTCTGTTACTTTTGATGAGTTATATATTCGGTTGAACGCAACAAACAGTCCGCGAGAAGCAACTGCGGGTTAGAAAAACAGAACGCGAAAAAAAAACAGTGGCACTTAGGGAGTGCCGATAGAAGTGCAAATTTAGTGTCGGTTTCGGTAAGTGGCGCGAGTTCAATGGGTTTTTTTCATCCATTGCAGAACCGGGAGATACGAATTGCTATTGAAGCAATGGTGAGTGCTATGGCAGCATCCATAAAGTCGTACGTGATGTCAACTAGGATATATATTTAATAATTAAGCAAATTATTTATTTTGTTAATTTTGCGCATCACGTACTAACTGGACATGTAGATTCAATATAACACTGTACAATGTTTTAGTATAAATACTCTGCAATAATCAAATAAATTATCCATTATCCCGTTGCCACTCCTGGCCTGTAGACGGTGATGGATCGAACCAGATCCAATGGGTTTAATTAATACCCTCGTGGTCGCTATAAGTGCCACTGTTCAACACAAGCGCCATCAATATCAATTAAACGAATTATTCAAATGTAATGCAAATATGATTAGTGGTTTATTTGTGTGAGTTGGCGAAAACGGTTCCGATACTAATTTTGTTAGTCCCTATTCATCACTATTTTTTTTATCTTCCGTGCATGCAAGATTCCCGCGTAGATCGTAAAAGCCGATCGAGGGAATGGGCAAAAATGCGAATCATTTTAACAGGCGATGCGGCTAGCAATACCCGTCACTGTATTGATTGCTTTTCCATCTTCTCGCCCACCATGACGCTAAAAGTGGCTTTTGGGTCTTGCGGCCCTAGGCTCTGCATAGAGCCGCAAGATCCAAAATGCTCTGTCTGCCCCATTAGGGATAAAGACGTGATAGTATGTATGTATGTATGTGCATGCAACTCTAAAATCTTTAATTTTGCAGCGTCGATCGGAAGAAACGGCGGAACTTCTGGCAGAAAAAGGCAGAATGGCAGAAGAAGAAGCGTCGCTTCTGGCGCAGAAGGCGACAGACGCGGAGCGAGAGAACGCGAGGCTTAGGTTAACCGCGATCAAAACTGAAGAAGAAAAGGTAACATACGCATTACTTGCGCTTTAGCAAGTTAAACAACCCCGGGCTTAGTTCGCTAGTTTCCGATATGTCAAATCAGATATTTGTTTTCTAATAGATAAGATTAGGTTATTTAGGAAATGTTTAATTTAAAAACATGTTCTATGGAATTTGTATCAAATACCACACTGTGATGTCATTGTTTCTTAAAGTCAAATAGCGCTCTTAGGGCTGAAACACATCAACACGGTGCACGGATTTTGATACATCTGACACAACTTTTTTTTTTTTAAATTTTGGCTCGACGCTGTTGCGTATTTAGCCAGGCTCAAGTTAAGAAAAAGTGGGAACATTCAATGTGAAGTAAATATATATATATATATACAATCAAAGGTTGGTATAGGTCCTTTGATTGCTTTAAGGGAGCTTCTGGCGACAAAACTATACGAGTCCACTGGTTTTTATAGCCGATTGAGTGGCGGACGGCGCCTACAGACGCCCACCGCAGTCCGCAAATTAATATCACTACAGCCGCACTATGACTGTTCACTTTAAACATTTTACATATTGTCCATGAGAATGATCATTTATAACACCAAACTACACCAATTTCATATTATAAAGTCCACTAGAATCAATTTGCAAAACAATTTAAAGCAAACTCCAACTGAACCCCTTGACTTCCCGCCAAAAACTCCCTGACACAACTTTGAACACCAGACATAAAAAAATAGTTAATGGATTCAGGTGTTACGAACTAAAATAGGAATTTATTATATACTAGCTCTGCCCGTGGGCTTCGCTCCCCGTAGGAATTTCAGGAAAAAAACTATCCTATGTTCTTCCTTGGTTATTAAACTGTATCCATATCAAATTTCATTGAAATATGTTCAGTAGTTGAAGCGTAAAGTGGTAACAAACAAACAAATATACAAACTCAATTTAGCATTTATAATATTAGTAAGGATTACATATTAAAGATCATCAACATCAGGTCTTTATGTCTCCACTGCAGAAGCACGACCCTCTCTGTACTACCAAAGCCATACAAGGCTAGAGCAGCCAGAGGACTTGGCCTACACTCTTCACTCTCCACGCTGGCCAGACGTGTCGGAGAGGTCTCATTGATGTTTATAAGCTTTGTTCAGCTTGAATTTCCTAAGTGGCCTTCTACGACACCCACGGGAGGACTTGAATATTAAAGATATTGATTTATAATTTCTTTTACACAGGTGCATCTAGAACGCAAGACCCGCGAAGCAGAGTTCCTAACCGCCCGTCTGGTAGAAGAGTCGGAGAAGCGAGCGGCAGAAGCAGAAAGGCTCAAAGCGGAGCTTCTGGCGGCGCGTGTGGCGGAGAAGCAGGCGAAAGAGAAGCTACTGAACTTCCTCAGCAGAACGTCCACGGGGTCTCTGCCACCAGTAAACGGCATTGTAAGTTAACAAGGGGGGGGGGGTATTTTTAGGGAGGAAATACCTTTCTAAATTTTAGGTCTCAACATCTACAGGCTTACTGCCAACATTCAATGACATAGTGAGTTGATTTGGCACTTATTTAAAAAACAGAGGGGGAAGGGGGGAGGGGAGCATCAGTTTTTTTTCACTGCAAGAGGTGTCAGATGACTTTAAAGAGTCAGAAAAGCGTGCGGCAGAAGCTAAAGGCTCATAACGGAGCTACTAGGGGCGCGTGTGGCGGAGAAGCAGGCGAAAGAGAAGCTACTGAACTTCCTGAGCAGAATGTCCACGGGGTCTCTGCCAAAAGTCAACGGCATTGTAAGTACATTTTGGCGCTTAATGTAAGGAAGGGGGGTCTAGGAGAGGGGGATTTGCGAAGACAGTGTCTGATGCTAGGTTCAAAAGGGAACTGCTAGCGGCGCGTGTGGCAGAACAGGTGAAAGAGAAGCTACTAATCTTCCTCAGTTGGGCAGGTCAATTCAGTCAGTCTTCATTGTTAGGAAGGAAGCCTTGTTAATAAAAAGAACAAAATTTATACTGAGACAAAACTATAACACGCTTAACTTTGGATCTACCAATTCAAACTGGAGAACATCACCTCCGCAAATTATATAAAAAAGTATCGACTAGTTCCACCTTCATACTATAAAATGTTTTTTTTCTTCCCCAGTCCTCAACAGTGCCATCCAGCATGTTCCCATCGACCTGCTCGCTGCCCGCGGAGCTGGGGGGCGAAGTCCTGGCCAACGGCGGCGCGCCCGCGTCGGAGCCCGAGCTCAACTCGTACCAGCTGGTGCCGGACGACTCGGACCCGCACATACACCGGCTGTCGCTGGAGATTGAGAAGGAGAGGTAATGCGCGGTAGATCATGATCATTTTGTTGATTTTTTTATCATTGCAATATAGGGCAGGATATTTTTATGATAAAGATTTTGCCGTCCGCGTCAAACCGCTGAGCTAGACGAGTAGTCTTTATGTCATAAAAATGGTTAGCTCTGTCTATTTTAAAAAACTAATAGATCACCATTTATGACTAAAATATGGTATTGATTACAAAATAGTACTTATTTACACCGTTAATTTTCACCGCTACATTTAAAAAAAAGAATCATGGGCTTAGCAAAGGTTTGATAACTTTTATGAATATGGGGGTAAGACTTCATTTTAAAATCTGATTAGAGAAACCTTTTCCTAGAAGCTATACCTCGATTTTTTTTAATTACATGACAAGCCAAATTTTTAAAAAGCATGCCAACTTTTGCTTCGTTGAGTGGAATACCTGGCCAAATCGAAGCATCTTCAACAGCAGCTGGACTAGCTCCGCTGTAAGTTAGAGGCTATTCCTTTAAATGATTTGCGAATAACATTTTTTTTGAGAGTGCCTTAGCTGTCGGAGCCGGCTCTTTAAGCACATAAAATTTGCAGTGTAGTTTAGGTTCGTTAGGTTTCCTGTGCCCAAAACACGAGCGAGCGAGCGAAGCGAGCGAGCGACTCAAGCTAAGGGCGAAAGTTACACAGCACAGATCGTGTTATACCAGCGCCGGCAGCCAATTCGGCAACCAGCGCCGGCAGTGGAGGCACTCCCTTTTTTAATTACTTGCCTAGCCAATCAATGAATTCATCACAAATTTTGTTTCCCAGAGTGGAATACCTAGCCAAATCCAAGCATCTCCAGCAACAACTGGACGAGCTCCGCTGCGAGTTCTCGGTGCTGCGCGTGGACCCGGCGGCGGCGACGCTGGACCGGCTGCACGAGCTGCAGGCGCGCGCCGGCGACAACAAGTACTCCACGCTGCGCCGGCTCAAGCAGGGCTCCACCAACACACGGGTCGCCTTCTACGAGGAGCTGTGACCTTGCTAGAGATACGGTACTGTTGTTTTGTCGATAGTATATTGATAGTTGTTTCAGAACAAAACGTTTGCCACGGAAGACCATTGATATATGCTGAGTGGTGCCATTTTGGTGTAAAACTAACGAAATCTGGTATCGAGATGTAGGATACTATCAGTGCTATCTAGTATGCTTCTTCTGAACTATTCTGTCGCTTTGTCGGGTTGCCACAGATTTAAGCAGGGCTCCAATACCTGGGTCGCCTTCTACGAGGAGCTGTGATCTCGCTAGAGATACGGTACTGTAGTGTTGTCGATAAATCGATAGTTTCACAATCGAAAATGCCAAACTATCGATAAGCCTATCGATAGTATATTGATAGCTGTTTTAGAGCAATACGTTAGCCACGGAAGACCAGCGGCATGATGAAAACAAGCAAACTCTGATATCGAGATGTAGGATACTATCAGCGCCATCTAGAATGCTTCATTTGAACTATGTTGTCGCTTCGTTGTTGTGGTGGTAGTTTCCGCCTATTGTGCCATACAAATTGTATTTTTCACAATAAATAAATAAAAAATAAATATCCATAGTTAATGAAACGCAATACTATGAATAGTAACCATAGTTTGTTCGTAGTCGGGATCGATACTATCGATAGTATCGGTTTTATTATACCGATAGTTTATCCATAGTGGCTTATCGAGCAGTCACACTAGTAACGGAAGCGAGGTGATATGCTCAACCTATTTGTCTTCTACGAAAAGCGGTCAGTGTCACTCCAATGATACTCCACTTTCAGGAGACTCGGGCAGCTCCTCCGTGCTTTTAAAAGCACGCTAAGCAGTTGGTTCCAGCTGCTGACTTCCTTGTATGCCAATGACACTCGTCAAGCTTTGTCAGATACCTTTTAGACAGCTTAAAAAACTGATCTCTGCCATAGCTTGATAACTGCTATACAGTAAGACTGTTGCGTAAATGAGTCGATCTACGGCTGCCCTATATTTTAGTCACACACGGACGCGAGAATACGAATATCGCATGTTTGTGTGAGAATTAGGTATTTTCCTAAGCCAAAAATAAATTATTTTGTACATACATACATACTATCACGTCTTTATCCCTAATGGGGCAGACAGAGCATTTTGGGTCTTGCGGCTCTATGCAGAGCCTAGGGCCGCAAGACTCAAAAGCCACTTTTAGCATCATGGTGGGCGAGAAGATGGAAAAGCAATCAATACAGTAACGGGTTGCTAGCCGCATCGCCTGTTAAAATGATTCGCATTTTTGCCCATTCCCTCGATCGGCTTTTACGATCTGCACGGGCAGAGAAGCAGCTGGTACATTCTAAGTTTTTTCGTTTCTCCCAGACCAGCATGGGAGATGTGTAAATTATTTTGTACTGATAACAAAATAAAACGTCGCAAAATAATGACACTTGTCTTTGAACATAACCATTTTAACGTGATTTTAAATTTATTATTGCAGAAAAACTGATAATAAGAGCGCTATTTGACTCCAAAAATCTATGACGTCATCTGCCTGTATTTCATACAAAATCCCATAGAAACTGTTTGTTTTGACGTTTTAGAAAAAAGTATCTGATTTGACTTGTTGGTAAATATGGTACAAAGTTTCAAAGTTATGTCTGAACTATTTTTTTTACTCTTGTTCACAGGAAAAACTGCCCTTTGGTAATGCAACGTGATTGTGTTCACAAGCGCACAAATAAGGCGAAAGTCACACTGCATTTGACGGAGGCGGAGACGTGGAGCGGACATTTCTATTGCATTTCAATTTCGTATAAAAAGCAGGTAAATAAATAGGAATTTGAACACACCCGATGGAAACCGTATGGCGTGTTATGTCGATAGGGTAGTAGTATCATGGGTCAAAAAGAAATTATAAGAGAATAAAATGTCACAAAAAGATCATTTGTATCATATTATTTTTTTATGCGATTTTAGATTTTTAATTGCAGAAAAATTGATATTAGGAGTCCGAGAAACTATGACGTCACGGTTTGCTATTTCATCCAATGGAAAATGTTTGTTTTGACGTTAAGAAAAAGTATCTAACTTGTTGGAAACTAGCGAATATCATGTATTCAAATTGCAACTTTATTCCCATGCAATATGTTCGAAATTTGAATGATTAGACCACGTCCACGCCACGTCACAGCCTACGTCATATCCGGTAAAGCTTGTGCCTAAGTGATAACCGTGACAATAACAAACTAGGCTAATATTACAATTATGTTATAACTTATAACCATATTTATCTCGCGTATTGTATAATAAGAATTAAAGAAAACAATATTCATCCTTAGTTAGACAGTGGTCGAATAGGTATCACATTGAATGTGAACCTTATGTCTTTGACATAAAGTTCAAAACCAATAAAAACTTATACGACTGGCTAAGGGGTAGGGAAGAGGTGTTAATATTGTTTTAACCCGTAGCATGGTACCAGCGACAGCGTTTATCAAGCGCTATCTATCACCATCTCGCTCTACGTAATAATAACGAGCGGGATGACACTAGTCCGTCGCGCGATATATATAACCTTTATCTGGGTTTATCTACGGTGCCATGCTAAGGGCTGATGACGTGTTTTATATTAGGTCTAACAAAATATACTGAAACTATTTTAGGGGTGAATTCAGTGCGTGATAGTGAACAATTTTCCCCAAGAAACATATACTGAAATATGAAAAATAATTTTTTGCTTTACATACAAACTCGGATCATGTAATCGGTCTTGTATGGTAGGCCAAAGATTACTTTTATATTTCGATATGTGTTCCTTGGGGAAAGTTGTTCATTATCATGGACTGAATTCACCCTTAAAATGGTTTCAATATACAAAGACCTTTTTAATTAAGTACAAATATTTTAAGGGGTGGTTCAGTCCATCATTTTGAACAATTTTCCTAATAAATGTATATCGAAATACGAAAAAAAAATTTTACGTTCTCGTACAAATCAAAGTAGTCACGTGATATCGTTACTATGGAGAATGAAATTTTTTTTCATACATACATACATAATATCACGCCTGTTTCCCGCAGGGGTAGGCAGAGACTATGGACCTCCACTAAAAATTTTTTTCGTATTTCGATATACATTTTTCGGGAATAGTTGTTAGGAATCATAGACTGAATCACCTCTTAAAATATTTGTACTTATTATAAAGGACATTGTATTATGCTAGACCTTATATACCTTTATTTGTACATTGGAATTGAATTTTCTAAATATCTGTTCCTAAACATTAGGTGCTAAGTTAGCGAAAGACAAACGCTACCGTGAAACTGTCAAAATTATATTAAAATGACAATTTCGATATACTTGGATGATTAAGGCGCCGGCTACAAGACCGACAAACTGAGTTCACTATATCCTTGTGCCATTTCGTATTTTAAAAAGGGACCTGTAAATAAGCTTCTTCCAAAAAAAATAAAAACTATTAAAGAATAAATTTATACCAACCACTTCGGTGGTCATTTATTTCGTACAGCATTTTAAGTAAAACAACTATTTAGATATTCATACTTTAAGAATTTTAATCAGAGTGTCACAACTTATATGTGAGTATACCTTTTCTTTGATCATAGAAAATAGGACAAAAAAGGTTTAACATCAACTTATTTTATTATGTAGTTAGACAATAAGCAAGTTTCCTGGGTCAAAAATAAATTATTTGGCACTGTTAAAAGATTAAAATGTCACAAAATAATGTCACTTGTCATTGATCATATCCATTTTCAACGTGATATAAGATTTAATAATGCGGAAAAACTGATATTAAGAGCGCTATTTGACTCTAAGAAACTATGACGTCATTCGTTTTTATTTCATACAAATTCCATAGAAAATGTTTGTTTTGACGTTTAGAAAAAAGTGTCTGATTTGATTTGTTGGAAACTTCTTTATTATTAATATCCAAAATTTATTACAGCGAAAATCACGCTCGTTTACTGGTCATTTAAAATAAAGGTTTTTTGACCAGCCGGCGCCTTAACTAGCTAATATTATTAAATTAATTTAAAAATTATTTGACGCAGTCCTAGGAAAATGATCTCTAATAAAGTCAATATTATCTGTACGCCAAAATCGTAATTTATCACAGTAGGTATCTAACTAAATAATAAAAAAACAATAATTCTAGCTTTTAAGTAGACTTATAAAAAATACAAAAATTTCTATGAAAGTGATAACCATTGATGGTTTTTCTCATGGATTTTTAATATTTGTATAAATTAAATAAAAATTACAAAAAATATGGAAGTAGCTATAAAAATTATACGCTTTTTTTGTACTAACATTTTGTAATCATTTACATAACAACAAGATCTGTATAGTTGATTTTCGTGTAAGCAAGCGTTGTATGTTAGTTTGTTTTTGTACATTTGACCAACTGCATGGAATATGCAGAGTAAAGCTAAGTTCACTTCAGCTAAGTTCACAGACCGTGAGGTCATGTGAATTTAGCCTAAATGGCAAATACCCATTCACCGCGAACGTCGGATTTGTCCGACAAACATTGTCGTGTCCATTTTGCGAGCGTCGGATATTTCCGACAAAATACCACTGCTTGTATTGCACAAAACTTAAAGAGTCCCCTCTTACCCCAGACAAAACTACACCTTTCCATTAAAACGTAGTCTACGTTTTATTTCAAAACGACATACCCGATTTTGGCAAAATCTTGTAATTTCAAAGATATTGCACATATCTAAACTTCTAATTTCTTATATTTTCTTTCCAGTTCATTATTTGAGTGTCGGAAACCAATTATAACCATAAATATTTCTTCAAAATTATCATTGTTTTTATTAAAACGTAGACTACGTTTGTATGGAGAAGTCTAGGGTAAGGGGATTCTTAAGTATTCACATCCCTTTTTGGTTGTAGGTGTTTATTTTCAATTTACTATGGCTCGCGCTGGGGGCATGACAACTGATATAAAGTCTCGCGGTGAAAGGGTTAATACAGTCAAAGATAATGTTATTACTAACGTAACAGATACCCAACGCCATAGAAACTATTTGAGGTAAGTAGGCAAAACTGGAGTTGCGGGGTAGGCACACAGAGATGGCAGCACACACGACTAGCAAAAAGTGACAAAGGAAGTGTTGAATATGATTTAGAAATATTTATTGCATTTCACATAAGTCATATAATTAGATCACTACTTTATTTAAATAATAGGAAAAAAGAAGTTTTAATTATTACCATAAAGCGCCATCTAGTGACAAGGAAGAAATAATTATGTTTATATGGTGATGGGTAGGCATGATACAGTTCAAATGATGTACCAGACCATTCTATTAATGTACCTTCTAGTTACGTAGATTAAGTGTCTCGTTAGTTACTACTTGTGAAAACGGCGCGTTGTCAAACTGCCATTTACTGTCGCCATCTTTTATCATAACTAGCAGATGCTTGCGACTTCATTTTTGTGGACATAAATGCTCATCAGGCTGAACAACTTTTGGTAAGGCGTAATTTTTATATTTCTTATAGTTTATCTTGATTTTATTAAAAAATCAATTGAGTATTTTCTGGGGCAAAAATAAATTATTTAGTACTGTTAAGGAAATAAAATGTACCAAAATAATGTCACTTTTTATGGTCATAATCATTTTCAATGTGACTTTAGATTTATTATTGCAGAAAAACTGATATTCAGAGTATTTGACTCCGAGAAAGTATGACGTCATCTGCCTGTATTTCATACAAATCCCATGGAGAATGTTTGTTTTGACGTTTAGAATAAAGTATCTGATTTGACTTGTTGGAAAATAGCGGATTACACCCTATATATTGCATAATGTACGTATATTGTATTGCTTTTTTGTGCCGCACAATTTCCTCTGTTTATCCTTATGGTTGACTGGGAGAAAATGCTCTTAGCATTAAGTCCGCCATTTGTTAAAAGTATGTTTGTACTTTGGAACAATAAAGTTTGATAAAAAAAAATATATGTTGCTCACACATAACAAACATAATTTACGTAATAAGAAATATTAAGTCAGTTTGACAAGGTTGACAGTAGTAAATGTTCGTTTGACAATGCGCCTGGTTTTGTCAGTCGAGTAGTTCATTGAAATGAAAGTACACATAATGTTTGTTCATATTTACTGTTGAAAGATAAGACTATAGGTAAAATTATATTGTACCAAACTATACCGTTTTAAAAATTAACGCCTATTTACACACTGCAAGTTTCTTTCCTGTTACAACAAAAAAAAAACTTTAATTAAATTGTATATTTGTTTGTTTAGACCATATGCAAGTCATCTATTGCTTTGATTTAATTGGATGCAATAGGCAAGAAACTTCACGTGCAAATGCAACCCTCGCATTCATAAATATGGAATCGTTTACTAAACCTATTTTAGTTAAAATATGTTTTATCGCATGATTTTTTTTTAAATATTGAAAAAAGTGATAGGGAACAACAATACTAAAATATGTTGGTACCTATTACTCTTCTCAATATTTTACATTGAAAGAATAAAGCAAACATATTTTAACTAAAATCAGTTTAACAAACATTTGGTATTTATTATGAATACGCTTGGGCTAATACCACGCGAATACTACAGAGGTTAAATGTACGACCGGCCAATAAAAGATAAGTTTATTTGCTTGGCAAATTAAAAGACCCCCGACTGTCAAGAACGCCATTTAGTGATGAGAAGCGGAACTACTGAAATCTATATCATTTGCTAGAGAAAGCCCTTACTTTCAAACGTTAACCCCCAATAACTTTTAAACGGCTAATCCAATTTTCATCAAGCATAGCTAAGAACCCCGTCAGGTAGCTTGCTTTCACGTAAAAAAACCGCATCGAAATCGGTCCCTCGTTCGAGCGCTACCATGCCACAGACAGACCGTCAAACTTATGACATCTCTCTTTTTGTCGGGGGTTCTTATTTACCCCCTTCAATTGCTCAGCTAAGTTACCCCTTCAAGCAGCATTGATAGGGATCCCACATTTACCCTCTGTATGGTACGGGTCTAAGGACCCCTCTCGAAACTCGTTCTTGTAGTTAGACATTTAAATAATTAAATATTTTTATACCTATAATAATAATAATATTGTTTGTTCAGATCAACATAATCTTATTTAATCGTTTTGTAACCTTGTTTAATGATCGAATGGTTTGTATGCATGATATGCGAGACATCGGTACCACCGGTATTTTAAAAATATGCTTTCTTATACCAGTTACATATATACACGGTGATTCCTTATTGGTTTTGAAGCCGAAGGCCACTTTATAGGCATCGTTAGTAAGACCTAATTAGCTGGTCAAAATAAAAATTCAGAAACAAAATGTTGTCTAAAACTCGAAAGTAAAATTTTGAGATCAATTAGTAGTACCGCCGCCATACACCGCCCGCCGGCCGGCCGGGGTCATCGACATTCCGCAGCTGTTTTGGCTGGAGTAACTACGTGGTTTCGAATCAAAACCATTTACGCAACTTTTTTATCTTATGACATACAGAAATTTGAATTACGTATATGGATAGAGGAATTTATTTACAAAAGACATTTTTTTTTCCAAAACCAATGAAAAGTCAGCGTGTATATGTATATATATTTTTTTTTATCTAAGCTATATCGTCCTACTGCTGGTATACACCATCCTACCAGTTTAAGAAGTGCTGATTTTTGTGTCAATCATAAAAAGTTTGAAATCTTTAAATTGGTAACATATTTACGATATAAATGAATTAATGGAGGGGTGATTTTATTACATGACACTAAATATTTCAAAACCTGCCCTCTTAGATCATTCATATTACAATGAATAATTTTCTAATATACCAATGCAGACTCTTGATGAATATTTTATAGGGTTTTGTTTCATGCGAAAATAATGTTACAAGATAGCACTGTCGTCTCGAGACCAAGGTCGCAGGTTCAAGTCCCGATCACGTTCTAGTTTTTCACCACTTCATTAATAAATTTTGACGAATTTGAAAGAAAAATCAGCGTCTCTTAAATCTGCTGCATTTTGTTCTCAGCAGTCAAACAGTTAAAATTATTTTATTAAATGTCTTTTTTTTGATACGAAGTTCCTTTTCGGACGATACGGACTTGGCGGATTGGGGCTAGGCGAAAAAAAGTATAAGATTATTCCGTCACAAACTATATAAGGAGCTGGATTTTTTTAAGGTCTTTTATTAGGGGATTTTTGTAACTTCGTTCCAATCGAGTTTTTCACGATATAGTTTTTTTTTAAAGAAAATTGATGACCATTAGGCGCTGTAAAGTGCATAGGTGCAACGCGCACCGCACTAGCTATAGTATGTTTTAACGACTTGTATATACAAATGTTCGATAACCTCAAAAGATAACAGTTTAATCATGTATGGAGTTATTGCAATGCCCTTTTACTTTCGATTCGATAACAGCTGTTTTAAAAATAAATTTTGTTTTGTTTTCCACTTTCTCGCCCACCATCATGCTAAATGTGGCCTTTGTGTCTTGTGGCCCATTGTCTGCTTAGAGTCGCAAGACTGAAAATGATCTGCTGCCTCATGTATTTTTTGTTTTGAAATGAATTTAACAGTGAATTCAACTCACAGTTATTGTTTGTCAACCTCCGTGGCGTAGTGGTCACCATGCTAGTCCGCCACCCAGAGGTTCCGGGGTCGACCCGCGGTCTGGGCAAATTGGAAAAAGGCCTTTTTTTAAATTGTCCTGGGTCTTGGACGTTTATCTATATTACGTGGAAGGGACATACCAGTAACAAATCGAAGCACAAGCTATACTAGATCACTATAGTATAATGAAATTTAAATAACAATGAAAGAACAAAAAAATATTTGGCCGCCCGAGTAATTACGTGGGAATGTCGAATATAATTTATTAATTTTGACTATTTTGTATAGCCCGTGGTTCAGTTTATTACGGGTATGTCCCTTCCCCGTTGTATAACGGTTTTTTTTATGAATATGTCGATTAGATACCCAATAACGACTTATTTTATCTAATCACAATGTTATAAAAGGTTTTACCGACTTTGTCATTGAGCGTGATGTGAAAATGTGTGAAAAAAACAGTCGTGTCGACACAGTATCACAATAGAGTGCGACCTTTGCTTATTTTAGATTTCACCTTATTTGTCGTGTAGTTATGAAATATTATCATTCAGTTCTGTTTAACTATACAATACCTGTGCGGGAAACTGCTAGTCTTATAATAAATTCACAAATAACTTTTGGTTAGACTCAAAATGATTGATTCTTATGTATTCGACGGGCCTTCGTAAATGTGATCGTATTGTTTATATTCATTCGTGTAAGTGCCTTGTAAAAGATGTTAGTTATATTTTGTAAATATACTATTTATAGATTTTATTCCTTGGTTTTATTTCACAAGCTAATTTGATCTTTACCTTAGATCATAATTTTACGTTCTACTTTAAAGAATATTCTTCTTTAGAAGCTATATCGTCCCATTGTTGGGACTTGAGTCTTTAGAATTTTATTATGAGATTTTTTAAATTATTATTGAATATTGGAGGATCGGTCGTTTTGGACATCCATAGGGGAGACCAGCAGTGGACTTCCTGTGGCTGATATGTTGATGATGATTGGAGGATTTGATAATCGCAGAAGTTGGTACCATGGTATAATAAAACAGGTATTCTCTTCCCGAGATGGAACTTGACTACGTCACAAAGTGTTGCCACTGATTATTCTTTTCAGTAAATTTAAGGACTTTCTCAATTAGTTCATGAATATTAAATAAAATATTAAGTAACTTAGCTATTTAGTATCTCGCGATTCTCGCGTGATTCATCAACTCAATACTTTATAAATTGATATAATGGATTATTAATTCGAAATTGGTATATAAAGTTTAAAAATGCATAACGCTCGGGTAATTCAATTTCACAGTGGCAATATATCAAACTGCAGACGTAGTCAAGTTCCACCTACGTCATCAGCTGTCACGGGAAGAGAATACCTTATTTTATTATACCATGGTTGGTACGGTTTATGCACAGGATTTCAAGACTACTTATTAAAAATAATAATCATAGTAACGCAAATTCAAGTTTATTTTGAAAAATATACACCTTCTAACAATATATCTTTATATTATTATAACATACACATTATGTACAGTCTAAGGTCACTAAGGGACATTCCCCACTAAAGTATTATTGAACTAGGAATAAAATAAATTATTTTCAAAGGTGTTAAAAAGCTTGATGTATGTTTTTGCTTAAAATTATTGCAAAATTAATTTATAACATAAAAGGATTTGAAAAATAAATGATAATTCTTTCTTAAGCCTATTTTTCTAATTTCAAATTGGTTTGAAATGGACTTCAACTTTGTTTTAAATATTGATTTTATAACTTTATTTCTCATCGTGATACGTAACTATAATCAGCACGACTCATTAGCGATTAGTAACAGTGTGACTAATTGGGAAAAATGTCAATTGCAATATGTATTACTGTTACTTATTGAGATTTTTTTCCCCAATGAGTGGCAGTGTTACTAATCTAATAATCTTCGTACGGGAACAAACGCAAAAAAAACTAACTGAAATACCTATGTAGTTTCATGTTAAAGTTCTTTGCGAAATCAGTTTACAAACAACGTTATCTGGCCTGCTGAAATCGGCAATATAATCTTATCTACGATTTAACCATCTTCAAGCGATTTAAGTTTCTCTTTTCTTTATAATACAATGGTTATGTATGCACTATTTTGTATATAAATAAATAGGCGATGCGGCTAGCAACCTATCACTATTTTTATTCCTTTTTACACCATCACCGTGTCCTTTGAGTCTTGCTGCCCTGGGCTTTGCCTGATTAGAGCCGCAAACGCCAAAATACTCTGTCTCTCCCACTAGGGATAAAGACGTAATAGTATGTATGTATTATTAAATTACTTATAACAATAACAACTGTTGACAGCAGAGATCGCAAGTATTATGTGAAAATATATTAAATTAATAAATAAAAATATATAGGGACAAATTTAATTACACTTGTTGAGCTAGCCCCAAAGTAAGTTAGAGACTTGTGTTATTGGATACTAACTCAACGATACTATAAATATTACATGGACAAAGTTAATGTACTTACAATTAAAACAATTTTTGTGCAGACTTGTAACTTTTACTACAGTAATAAGTGCTTTCCATTTAAATAATTAAAATTACAATACTCTAACATGACTGTAAATACCAAGCTGTAAATGCTTAAGGTAAGACTTATTGAAAATCTGGTTTGTAAATAGAAGGCACTTATTAATCCCTTCAAATATAATAGAAGTAGGACCTTCCATATCAATTAATCAATAGACATCGACATAGTTTATTTTATATCGCACTATGGACTAGTGCCATCTCATTCGTTATTATTAAGTAAAACTAAATAGTATTAAAGAAATGTAAGGCTGCATTTCTCTTGAAGTAGAGCTGAATTGACCTGATGGGTCAATTCACACCCTTTCAATAAATAGAAATCACAGCTTTTGTTAGCTGGTCAATGGTCAAAATAAAATACTGGTAATTATTTAAAACAAAAAAGCAGTCAAGCAATGGAAGAATCCAGTTCATCCATGATTAAACAACTGTCAAGCCTATCATGGACACTTCATGCTAACAAAACACTTTATTGTATGTCTTACTACACTGAAGGTTTGTTATACAGCCTCCTATAGCTGACTCCGCTATCGCAAAACTCGTTCATAATTATTCTGCACAAGAATAAATGGAAGACTATGATTATGACTACAATTGTTACCCAGAACAGAGGATTTAGGCCTCCCATGTTACCGTGCTTATGGAGGGCGATGACATGATGTTCATGCGCGGGCGCCTCCGCTATTCCATCAACGTGTATAGCGTGCCTTAGTTCTTCCATATGCTGCTTATCTGCTGTGATATATAGAATAGAAGTTTGAGGGTTAGTCTGCTTCACTGGGAAGTACTTCTTATAAGGCCCTAGTTGCACTGGGGGATCTAAGCAACCAGCGTCGCACGCGTAATAAGTCTTATCTGACCGATCCAGAGCGACTAAAAGCACAGCTTTATTATCATCTTGTACTGTCACACTTATGTTCACATGAGTCATGTTGCCATAAGTGATGCGGCGGAATAAGAAGTCCCTATGTAATTTAGAAGGAAGAGCGTTATATTCCAAGTGCTGGTTGCTGAAACGCAAGCTTCCGAAACTCAGTACCATGGCTTGGTTCACACCACTTGCGCCTGCTGCTAGGAGGTTGTGACATCCTTGTTTGTCAAGAGTCAAAAGCCACAAGCTAGCAACTTTGTTTATATTAGCCAGACTATTCAGTGGTGCCCACAATTTTAATGCATCAAGTGTTGAATGCCCTTCGTAACAACCTTCCGAATAAGTCAAAGTTTGCAAGATTTCTGCTTTACGTGCTGGTTTGATGTGTTCCTCGTGTTCGTAGGCATGGACTTGAGAGAGGATTGTGTAGAGAGTAACATTAACTCGGTCTCCGTTGATGACTCCTTCGGCTTTAGAGTCGGATATGTAGAAGCCAGTGTTCCAGAGTCCTTGCCAAACTCTAGCATGGTTTTCCTGTAAAGTTTGGATAGCTGACCTATCCCATGTCATGCCAATAATCCTTTCCATTTCAGATATAGCCTTCTTTTCCACTACGTCCTTCTCTTTGGCATAATCTGATAATTTTATAGGATCACTGTAATATACTGTTGTTAACACTAGAATGTCTAATCCATCTTTGCCTGCAACTTGTATAACATCAGACAACTTCCTAGAGACAACTGAAGCAGCTATAACATTATCTCCTTCTGGCAATGCAATCATTCCAGTGTAGACATCATACTCCTTTGTATCAACTCCTTGGTGCAACTTGATAGTTTGTTTGACAGAGGTTGGCCATTCTGAAACTCTCGGTGTTTTCATTCTCAATGTTTTGCTCTTCTTGGACGGGTTATTAACATATATCTGCTGCACGAACAGGGTCGGTATAGTCCTGTGAGCATAATACTTGTAAGAAATCTGCAAGCCGGAGCTGCTGCATTGGAATCGGTGAACTATACCTTTTTTATATTCTGTCACAGTGTATTCTTTCATTTCAAAATCTTCAGCTACATAAATTGGATGGTAGTAAAGTGGCAAAGAAAGTCCTCTATACTTATAGAAGCGACTGTTTTCGGATGAGCGTCCATACTTTATGTTCAGATGGGCATCATGTTCCAAAGTTAGCGCAAGAATACCATTACCCACGTAAGGCACATAGGACTGGCCGAGCGAGGAGAGTGTGGCAGACGTCTCCTGCCTTACGTACACGTCGTAGTCCTTCAAAGCATGGTCAAAAGGTTTCAAAAACGTTCTTTGACACACAGTCTCATAACTTTCAAAATCATGACCGCCGAAGAGAAAATTTAATACCCCCGGGCCTATATACAGAAGTAAAAATATTACTATTAGACACAATAGCACTAGTTTCTTTCTAGTCAAAGGTCCATCAGTGATTCTTTGGATCCGGCGGGCGAATTCTCCGGCTTTGCGGCTCATTTCGACGGCGCCTCCCCGTTCCATCACAAACACTGGATTTTTATAGTGTTATAGTTCCACTGAAGTTCAATCTTACTTACAACTCGTATTCAAGTAAGTCCATTATTAGTCATTTTAATCAAAATGTAACTTTTTCACGAGATATAGTGCAGATTATTTTATTATAATTAAATTCACGAAACAAGAAACAACCGAACACGGGACATAAATATACTTTTCATTCGTTCACCAGCTGTCAAAAGTGACATTATAAAATTTTCATTCGTTCATTGTCTATGGTACTGATGCCTTGTTTACTTGGACTTAGTAGCTAACATCCTAAAATAAAAGAGATGCACAAATAGCTCCTAGATAGATACTCTCCATAAAGTTGAAAATACTTTATCATTAATAGAATCCCTTATCACAAGTCTCGAACTTCGTTTGGGGCTAGCTCAATCAGTGTTTTTTATTTATAATTACTTTACTTTTTTCCGAAAAACTTATAAACATATTAGTAAGTATGATTAATATGTTTGTCATATTATACGTATAGCGTTTACATTGCCATAAGAGTTATAAAGGCTTGTGGCCTGATGGTGAACGTATATTAGGTGGAAAATGTAAACCGCCTACTAATAGACGTGATTACTTGAGCTTTTCACCCATTTCCTCGATCGGCTGGCAAAAAAGCAGCTGGTGCTGTTAAATTCCGTTTTATCTTCTAGACCAGTTTGAAAGCGAAATTCTGTGCTGTATCTTCTTCTTATCGTGTGTTAGTGACTAACACTAGTGTCAGAGTTTTTAAACCGCCTTTAAGGTCTCTGACATGGTTTTAGTTAACGACCAATGACAAAGACAGTGACCGGAACCGACGGCTTAACGTGCCCTCCGAAGCACAGATCATCTTACTTATCAGACAATCAGGAGATCAGCATACATGTCCTAACCAAACTAGGACAACAACACAAAGTCGTTGCCCCCGCCGGGGAATCGAACCCGCGACCTCCGGGTATGGGCCGAATCAAACCACTACACCACGGAGGCAGTACCAGTACAGAGGAGTTATCTGTGATATATAATAGTGTAAACCAGAACGGGTAGAATAAATAAAAATAACGAAATATAATATCTAAACTATTTATTACTCTAAAATAAAATACATCTGAAATTATCACATTGTTAATAAAACTGCAAAAAGTGTAAACGTTTACTAAAAGAGCACCTTTAAATTTCAAAACAGTGCCCTCAAATAGCGCAGTTTTTGCGAATATAAATAATCATTTGATATAAATTAATAAATAATCAGAATTTTATTGAATTCGTTAAAATAGAGATTCTTTTCTTACAATAATTAATCCGTCTTGTATTTCACAACACATATACAATGAAGTATTTTCACAGTGTTCGTAACTAGCAAGGTTAGAGCTATTATTATCTACTTCATGACCCCCATGAACGCCCCCCCCCCCTGAATCCACGCTTGAAGTCTAATTAAAGGTCGCGAATCCAATACAGTTTTATTATAAAACGAAGACTAACTTTGTTACTAGGTTTAAACCAATATCCAACCAAGTTGACATTTTCAGAAGAGATAATGGCATATTTCTAGATCGCAACTTCATTTGGTCGGATAACGGTTTAAACCTAGTAACAAAGTTAGTCTGCGTTTTATAATAAGACGGAAAATGTTTAAGTTTTTTTAGTTTAAAATAGAATTAGGTATGCAAAGCTTCATAAAGGTATATTTTTTTATATTTTTTTCTGAAAGTACATCTTATTTGAAAAATATAATTTTATTATTTTATTTTATTATTATGTATTTATTTTATTATAAATATTTTTAAAAATTGAGAAGCCAAGCCGAAAGGTAGTCTGAATAGGGTATAGATTCTCTGCGTCAAAAAAGAAACAAGAATGTCAACGTCATACATATCAAAAATGTCAAATGATAATCTAACTTTTAGTGCTGCCAGGGCGAAAACTTTAAAATATCCCAAGTGCTAGTCGTACTTGTAAACTAAGTATTCCGTACCATACCAACAGATAAGTTTTAATACTATAATAAGATCGATTAAAAGTAAAAGTTTATTCTAGGGTCCCCAATCCCCATAGATTATTATATCTTAAATTTTTATAGCTTTTTTATTTTCACTATTAATTTTTATAACAGTCATACTATTACTCATTCTGTAAAAAATTTAACTTTCTACTTATTACGGTTCAAGAGTTACAGCGATAGACATACACAATACACACTCTGTAAAATTTTCAAATATCTACCTATTACAGTTCTAGATACAGCCTGGCGACAGACAGACGGACAACGGAATCTTAGTATTAGGGTCCCGTTGGCATATTTTGGGTACAGAACCCTAAAAATGAGGTTACGTTCGGGTATATATCCTATGTTAATATTATTAGAACTCCGCGCCGCCTCATTAGTGTGATACTTTAAATACTTGCCTTACAAACACAAGAAACTATAAAAACACAAGCAACGTCATCAGTATTTATTAATCTTCCTTCTTATAAATAGAACTTTTTTAATTTGCGTTGACTGAAAATCAAACTCGATCGCCAAGTAACAATTTTCTAAAAAGTTCTACATTTTGCTAGAAGACAACCTATCTGGCAACACAAAAAAAATGACTTTGACATTTTGTAATTTTTTCAATATTGCGCATCCAGGCAAAGTATTTAGCCTTGTAAAGACTACCTTTTAGAGGTCATTTAGATGTCAAACCATTTTTCATAAAATATAGGAAATAAGGACAATCATATGGTTTTTCGAGCCAAAATTAATAAAATGCTGCTTAAAAACCTAAAACCTCGAAGTGGGTTTCCATAAAGCACACTGTTAAATTTTCTTTGCATACCTAATTCTAGATTTCAATAGATATGGCCCTCTCTATTAATGCTCGGGGAACTACCGTGAAAACCTTGCATAACAAAATTTTATTTTTGGATAATGACGACACAATATTCTTTTAAAAATAATAATTATTATTACTTATATCATTGTTGACCCTTCCAAAATTAAAAATGCGTAATGTACTATTTACCTACATATAAAATACTTACATATTAAGGTTTCAAAATTTGAGATTTATACATATTCATTGCTTATTTCAGATTAGAAGAAACATGGAATGTTTTCGTATTAAAAAGCATTACTTATGTCTTCCTACAAAGTCGTATTAAGGCACTTCATTTAAAATATGTGAATATAAGAACATTACAATATTAAATGTATATAGGAATGTTCATAAAACAGTCGTATGGAAGTCATATCAAAAACAATTTAAAAAGTCGTTTCTATATGTAAGTCTTTCCATATTTATATATTTTTTTATTTTTTTCTAATCTGCCCTCGCAATGTCTTTTAAATTAAAAAATATACTAATCTAATACTGCTACAAGGGAAGACAGGAGATCTTATTATATTACGAGACGACATGTCGCAAATTTGTTTTAATTATTTATTTTATTACTTAGTTTAATTGTCTTTTAGGCGACTTAAATATTAAAAATTAATGTTTGAGAGTCAATTATTATTAAAAACATGTCAATTAATATCTTATCGCAATCAATACTACCGCAATGGACTGTAAAGTTAGATTTCATAAATTCTCCTTTCCGCTGAAACTAGTCGGCGTTGCCGACTAAAAAGTGCGTTACTAAAATTATTTTCAGCATAAACTTAAAAGTTTTTTTTTTTTACAAAATGAGATTGTCTTAGGCATCCTGAAACATTTAACTGTATAACAGTGTTACAGCGATAGCCAGTTCTAGTCTTTCGTTAGTTTGTATTTTTTGCTTTGTTATAAATACGTCTTTTAATATTCATCACATAAAAACATAGTGTCCAAAAATACTACTAAAATTTGTGGAAACAATTTCGATTTGATATTTTCGTCCCATCACTACTTGGCATAGTTTGACAACTGTCATTTTTATCAAGCTATATTTTAAAGACTGTAGTCTATTTAGCATTGGTAGCAGCGACCGGCAGCGCACATTAACTGTTAAACGATATTCACCTTTAATTCTTTAAACGAAAGGCATAGAATAGCTTGAGAAATTCTTGACCGCTTGTGGGGCAACTTTTGTTTTTCTCAAGCTCTACTTTAAACTTTATAAAGTGTAACAAAATATACTGAAACTATTTTTAGGGTAGATTTAGTTATATTTATCTGATCAATTTTCTTCAAGGAACACATATTGAAATATGACAAAAAAATTTGCTTACCATAAAAACTTGGTTCAACTGTTCATATTTTGATGTTCTTAGGGGAAAGTTGTTCAGTACCATGGACTGAATTTAGTCCTAATATAGTTTCAGTATATTTTGTTATATTTTTCGTGGTGGAACAATGAAATTGCGCTGCCGGCCGCTGCTATCTCAGTGTGAATTGGCGCTTATTTAGGGTTTTCTAAAATGAGTAATTGGTGGCAGCACTGAAAAAGATGAAATGTTTTTTTCTTACGAGTAGATTATGCATACAAGAATGTAAAGGAGTTGACTTTGGACAGGCAGAGATGGAAGGCATTAGTTACTCCACAAAAAGAGCTTATACGTACATACATACCATCACGTCTTTATCCCTAATGGGGCAGACAGAGCATTTTGGGTCTTGCGGCTCTATGCAGAGCCCAGGGCCGCAAGACCCAAAAGCCACTTTTAGCGTCATGGTGGGCGAGAAGATGGAAAAGCAAGCAATACAGTGATGGGTTGCTAGCCGCATCGCCTGTTAACATGATTCGCATTTTTGCCCATTCCCTCGATCGGCTTTTACGATCTGCGCGGGAAGAGAAGCAGCTGGTACATTCTAAGTTTTTTCTTTCTCCCAGACCAGCATGGGCAAAAAGAGCTTATCTCTTTAATAAAAGAGGGAGAGTAGATTATGGCTTCATCGTAAGCCAAACGTTAAACAATTCTTCAAATACAATTTGAGACCCAGACATAACAGAAGTATATTTTAAAATTTTACCGTTTACCAAAACATACTGCTGCCCTTCAGTGCTGCCATCTAGTTTAAAGTTTTGATGAAGGCCCACAATATTTATTGGTTAAAATTCAAAACTAACCGCTTTTTCATAAAAAACTACAAACTTTGTTGTCAAATATTGACATGAGGAAACGGGACAAAACATGTTTTCACTAAAATAGGTTTGGAAAACGAACAAACAAACCCCGATATCGCATATTAAGAACTTTCAATATTTATGTCTTCGATCTACCCTGCTCTCGACAGATGCTCAAGCTCTCGTCGGGTCCCCACCTACGTGGGCTTCCAGTCTCGGTCGCTTCTCAGCAACACGATCTCTTCTTCTGAATCTGTCTCGGACGGCGCAATCTCTTCGTCGTCGTAGTATGGCTTTGACACTATTTCTGTGAACGAGATACACTTTAAACAAATTGCAGAACACTCAGCTAGACAATAGAAATAACAATTGAATTACGTTCACAGCCGAACGTTGTTACGTTACGACACTTACCGTAGTTGGCGACGTCGCACAAGGGCCGCTTGTCGTCGGAGGGTATCTGCGTGAACAGGTACTCGCGGCGGGAGTCCTTCACCCGCTGCCGGCAGCTGAAGCACCACGCCGCCAGCGACACCACCGCCACACCCACCACGCCTGGAACGATAGCAGCTGTATGCAACCCGCAGTGGTATGGTGGTAACCGCAAATGTCAGATTTATCTGACTAACATTGTAGGGCCCATTCCGCGAAAGTGGGGATTTTCCGAGAAAAAAAAATGCGCGTTTGGCAATTACCTTACGTATCTATCTTCTTCTTCTTCTTATATTTAAGAGCTGGGCTCTTACATACGTATCTATATACGTATGATATTTCCGCGCCCTATAAATAATTTGATTTATTTACCAATTTATGTACACGAAAAATGTGTACAACGAATACATAAAATAAAAGTTGTACAAAAGCACTACTTATCTCAAAAGAGATCTCTTCCAGTAGGGCTGTGAAAGGAGATTTCTATTATGGAGTTAATATTCGTTCAATTAATATTTAATAATAATGCAAACTGTTTCTCTTTTCACTTTGCATCTTTTTCTAGCATTGCGCTGGATGTAACGAGCATTTCAAACCATGCTTGCGTTGACGATAGACGAGCCGGGAAGGGCCCTCTTAAGAGCGCAACCTGTAAAGTTTCCCTGGTACTGCCCGGCCAGATTTGTACAACTTATTTTTTTACATAATATTTTTAACCTACTTAAAGAAAAGGAAGAATAAATGAAACGAAAAATGCTTTTCCGTGTGACTATACCGAATTGAAGTCGGTTTTTTGCTTTGACAAAACATCAATAATTCTGCAGTTACATTTATTGACCTAAAGATTTTTGACATAATTTATAACTTACCAGCTAACATCACGAACACAAGGCGAGGCATTCCAAGCACATAGTCGTCTTTTTCTAGCTTGAACAGTACGTTCGGCGTCAAGTTATCTTTGCTGTTGATCTAGAAGGAAGCAAATGTTATTTTTACGTATTTTCGGCATTCTTTTTACAATCTTTTATAAAACTTGCAATGTATTTTGTATTTATGTTCGTGTAAGTCAAATCTTGCAACTCTGTTTTCAACCAGTTATTCTTAACAGATTGAGATTGAGACAAACACTTTAGTGAGTGGTTACGCAAAAAGGGACCTGAAGAGATAGGAAACTGTTCATTTTTTTATCATGAATTTTGATTCTGTGATTTTTTGGCATTGTATAGGTCTAATCAGAATATTTTAAATCAATTACTTTCCCTTAAGGTCCCTTTTAGCGTAACCACTCACTTATAGTAAATGTCTAGGGTCTGATCATAGACACAGATCTCAATAATAAAACTACGTAACTCTATACAGTTTGGGCTTATTTCATTTGTCTTAATAAGTACTTTGGCCTTACAATAAAAGCTTGTAAAAAATGCATTTTATTCAATAACCTTATTACTATTATCCTAATATTAACATAATAACTTAATCCACCCCCTCCCCCCCCTCCTCCCCTCCCCAAATATAACATGTAACACTGTCGCTAGCAGTGGGAATTGTCAGTACTTTTCCCCAGTCTAAGGATAGATTCAGTAGTCATGGACCCATCGCTAGCAGTGGATATAGCTACTTCCTTCCCCTTATAATCTCTCCAGACTCAGCACCACCCCCCCCCCCCCCAACTACAACCCCCCAAAATATAACACAGCTCACCACAATATGCCTCTGTTTGGTGATGTACCCGTCGCTAGCAGTGGATATGGCTACTTCCTTCCCCTTATAGTCCACAGGCAGATTTAGCACGAACTGCCCCGCGTCGTCGCTCGTGTTGGTGACTATCGGCTGCGTCGAGCCGAGCGCCGTGACGGTGAGTTCAGCTTTGAGGGGCTGGCTGTCGTGGTCCAGAGCCAAGCCTGAGTAAAATGAAAAAAGAACATTTATCAAGAACGCTGGTATCGGTGAACCATGAAGCTCTGATCCCCCCCTCCCCTACTAAGGTAGTATAAACTGCAAATACCTGTGATGTAGACGACATCGGCGTCGTCATCCACCTGCAGTTCAGAGAATTGTCCTCAAGGGTGACACTCCGCGTTGATGCGCTTGAGGATAAACTATGGAGTTGTGACCCCCCTCTTTAAGAAGGTAGAAGGTATAAACATCAATTACTCGTGACGTAGAAGACATCGGTGTCGTCATTCACCTACAACTCGAAAGATTGTGACTGATGCGCTTACCACCCCCCCTGCCCCCTCTTTACTTATCATCCACCTGCAGCTTAGAAAAATATCCTCGAGGGAGACTCCGCGTTAATGTGCTCGAGGATGAGTTCTGACCCCCCACCTTACTAAGGTTAACTGCAATTACCCGTGACGTAGACGACATCGATGTCGTTATCCACGTGCAGCTCGAAGAAATATCCTCAAGGGAGACGTTGATGCGTTTGAAAATGATACATTAATTTCAGGCCCCCCTACATAATTAGTATAAACTACAGTTACCCGTGACGTAGACGACATAGGCGTCGTCATCCACCTGCAGCTCAGAGAACTGTCCTCCGGGCAAGCTTTCCGCGTTGATACGTTTCAGGATGATCTCTTTTTCTTTTACGACGTTATCCACCACGCGCCATTTTAACATCTGCAAATACCAAAAGATATAAAATAAAGAATTTTATTTTTATTAATTTAAGAGCTTGTTTTTGTCGGTGGAGTTAAGTGAAGATGCTTCCATATCGACCTTCTTTCTCATTTTTTTTACCACCGACAAAAAATTCTAGTCGTCTAGCCTTCAAACGGGCGGTTCATAAACGATTTCTAGGAGAAGTCTCTTCTTCGCATGGTGCCCCTATGCAGTAACTAGCAGTCATTATATACATATTTATATTACATTAGGTATTTATGTATTATTTTAATATGTATTAAATATTTATTTTATCAATTGTAATCGTATCGGTGTACATATATGTATATATTTTAAATGATATGATCCTCTTATGTTCTTGTAGGTATTAAATTTATACTTTTCTATATAGTTTCATATTCTGTCGCACAGCCCAAATTATTTCTCTACTTGGTCCAATGGTTGACTGGTAGAGAACGCCATATGGCGTTAAGTCCGCCATTTGTACACTTTTTCTCGTGCAATAAAGTTTTAAAAAATAAATAAATATGAAAATGTCTATTTTGGGGGTGTTACAAGTTTGACGCTAATATCTGTCGGTCTGTCTGTAAAGGGGCATCGTAGCGCTCGATGCGGTTTTTATATGTGAAAGCAAGTGCGTTAAATTTAACTTGCAAGACAGGATTACAGACAGAACGACAGACAGCGGGACAGGTCATTATCATCCTCATCATAATCAGATCTTTTGGTCTCCACTATAGGAGCACGACCACCTCTGTACTACCAGAGCCATGCTTGGGCAGAGCAGACTTGGCCTACACTTTCCCCGCTGGCCAGACGGGTTGGAGAGGTCTCACTGATGTTTATAAGCTTTGTTTAGCTTGTATTTCCTAAGTCGCCTTCTACGACGTCCACGGGAGGACTTGAAGTGGCCCTATTCTACTCTGCCCGAAATCACACGGCAAGGTGAAACTAAATAAAAGCTTGTGAAAAAAAATCTGAATTGGGTAGTATCTAGGGTCAAAAATAAATTATTTTTCAACACACTTGCTCATAAAGTGGCTCTATGGTCACCGCAATTAGGCACATAATGACACCTATAATCAAACTGTGACTTTTTCATTGCTATAACTCACTAGTGAGTTATAGATTTTTTTTTTAATTTTATTGGTTGAGTTGCTTTGGTCTTATTTAAAAAGTTTTTATTCAAAAAAAGATCGTGTTCAATAGAACAAACAAATTAATGTTCCTTTTGCTTGCTCATTTCATGCAACTTCTTATTTAAATAGATAATTTTAACTCGTACGTGTTTAATAAGTAAAACTTTCACTCAAATATAACTTTTGTTTTCTCTGTAATAAAAGAAAACTTTAAATTCCCCATTTTGTACTTGGCAGAATAGGCGCAAATCCTATGCGCGGAAAATAAAAAAGAAACCTCATCTCTTTAGTCTGTGGCCGATCGCAATGCGCGCGCATACGAAAACTGATTAATTTTTACCGCCATAGCGAAACATTTTTCACAACTCGTTTTCACTGTTGAAATTATAGTTATTTATTTATTAAAATGTCTACAAGTACTAGTTACGAAGAAAATGATTTATGTTGTACACCGCCAGATATAAGATGTGAAGCCCTTAACGTTATAGAAATTTTACTACCTGAAAACTCCAAGAAAAAATATCTATTAGCGTACCAAAATTTCATAAAATGGCAAAACAGCAAGAATACACCAGTAAGTGTGTGTTGTGTGGTGAAAGTGCATAAGATAGTTTGTGATTATTGAGTGAAGTGAGTTATTAAAAAACTTGCCTAATTCCCTAAACATTATTACAAAAGAACCTGACCTTACTTAGGTGGAATCTATGATTTCACTAAAATGTGCAAGCATGTGAGGATTTTTCCTAGATGTAGGACGCATGTCGTTATAATTTTATATTTGATAAATAATACTTCTAGGCAATTTCGAAAAGTTGGAATAGGTACCATTATAAAAACTCTATGATAGAGGCTCTGCGTTCTTACACCCCAATCATTTTTGATAATTTGTTTAATTTTGAAATAGGCTAGACACCCTAAACTAATCGCAAAACGATGCGTAGGCCATACTTGCGCGGGACCCTTATTTTTCCATGCGTACCACGTCGCGTCCGTCCGTTGCATAACGATGAGAGCAAAAAATAATGAAACAATGGTGCACTGCAGGCCAGATGTGGTTATCTTTGTCCGTAACCCAACGCAAGTCTAATGTTAGGTAGGTAATTTAAAATGACCCTCCATTTTTTATCACTCTGCTAGCCAGTGGGCCTGCGTGATAAACCTTTGTCCACAGAAACAAAGAAGCTGGAATTGGGGGGGAAAAAAACACCAACGCCAACCCGGCCAGAGTCAAAAGCTGTAAAAGAGATAGTTTTTGCTTTGAAAAGGCATGCATTCATCGACAGTATTTATTAGTGTAACCGGAAATAAACGGATAAAAAATAAACGTTAAAACACCGCAGCCCATTGGTCCTTTACTGACAGACACAATCACAAATGATCCTTCTGCAAAACCAGCACGTGATGTAAGTAATTAGAAGCCTATTTCAGAATTCCTAATTAAAACGCCACTGAACACAAGATTAGAAACTTTATTCAACGACAATACAAACTAGGATGCTGGATGAGACAGTGACAAAAAGAATTAATATACTATGCAAATTTAAATATATAAATAAGTGCCTACTATAACATCCATTATATCGTTCATAACAAAAGAATGCAATTATTCAAGTCATGATCGAGCTTAAGGGCTAGACCATGACTAAAGCCGGCGCTTGAGTCATTGCACATGGTTATCATTGGAAGTTCACATTCAAAATTACCATCGGAAGTCATTTGAAGCCAAAAACCAGAAGCCAGGGCCAAGAAGTCAGATGAAAGGAGACAACCATTAAGAAGCCCGGAAATAGCACCCAGGACCCACAGCCAAGGAGTCAGGAGTCGGGAGCTAGGAGTAAAACATCATGAAGTCAGGAGGCTGGAACTGGAGCCTTGGGGTCAGCAGCCAGGTCAGTATCAAAAAATCGGGAGCCATGAACTAGGGACAAAAGTCAGAAGCCAGAAGTCAAACATCACGAGGTCAGCAGTCAGATACCGGGCCCGGGGATCAGGAGTCAATCCTCAAGAAGTCAAGAGAGTTGCCCAGATGTTGGGCGTTAAGAGCCAGAGGTCAGCGGTCAAGAGCCAGGACATTGAAGTTCTAAGAAAAGAATCAAATCACGAGACTCAAAGGACAGAAGCCATGGAAATCGGAAATCAAAAATCAAAATTTGGATTCAGTAATCGTCAAAAGCGGAAACTGGAAACAGGAATCAGGATATGTACTCAAAAGCCTAAAGTTCCGCATTAACAAATGCAACAAACTATGAATCTTGCAAAGAAGAACACGAAAAGGATACCGGCGGACGCAAAACAACAAAGCAGTCTATTATCCTTCCAAGTATATATTACACACCAAGTATTATATCTATCCTCCCCATACTGATTTGATGCAAGTATTCGGTCGGTTCTTTCAACTCCCTCTCTTTCCTACTTCCTGACTGCGAATATCTCTTACACTCCTCTATCCCTATCTACGAGTCCAACTGGTTTCTCGAGCTATGAGAGTGGTATAACGAGGTTTGGCATCGCCAAGCATGAGGAACTGTAGACGGTACACATACCGGCTTTGGTTTGCGAGCATGATGATGCACTTACCAAGATATACCTCATTCATAAACTCTTGCAGCATAACTGCTGGCTGGGCGGACTCAGAACAGAGAACAGAGAACAGAGAAATGGCAAAACAGCAAGAATACGCATTCTTTTTCATAAAAAAGTGTTCATGGCGTACTTTAAATAATTATCTTCTAAGTACAAACCTAGCTCTTTGTGGTGTTTATACTCAATGTTAAAAAGTAAGTCCGAACAAAGAATGGACTGGACTTAAAAACATACTTTCATTTGTCAGCTTATCTAAAGAGACTATCCGAATTAACCGACGGATTTAGAAGCAAGAAATCAAAGGTTTTATCGTCTGACGATATTGAAAAATTTATAAAAGATTCCTACTGACGAAACACCAAGTACATACAATGATTAGATTTCACCTATCTACACGAATAATGAGCCACCTATATAACACCTAATAGAACATGAAAGTATTTCAATAAATAAAATCTATCGATGAGACCGCTATGCCATCAAAAACAGTTAATTATAATTTTACTAACTGCACATTTACTAATTGTTTCTCTAAATAAACTTTTTATTTCCTAAATAAAATGAGTTTTGTTATTTTATCACAAGTGTGTTGAAAAACGTCGTATGATACACGTGTGTATTTATGATTACCGTCCTTGGCTCTCTTAAGACCCTCGCCTACGGCTCGGGTCTCAATGGCGCCACGGCGGTAATCACCAATGTTACACACTAGTACCATAATGTACTATTGTACTGATAAGGAGATAAAACGTGACAAAATAATGACACTTGTCAGTGATGACATCCATTTTCAACGTGATTTTAGATTTATTATTGCAGAAAAACTAATAATAGAAACTGATATTTGACTCAAAGAAACTGTGAGAACTCCACCTGTCCCAGCTAGTAAGGTGTGAAGAGGTCGGAGAGCAAGAGATTTATAGAACCAGAGAATAAATATATTTATTGTACAATATTAACTGTTACAAGAAATAACAAGTGCTGAGATATGTTATTCGTCACAGGTCTGAAAGTGGAATGAGTCAAAATGATGAGCAAAGAATGTCTGGAATTTAAAAATAAAATTTAGGTATAAAATTTGATAGAGGTGGGCAAGAACATGAAGGATGGTGCTTATTGCAACATCGTTACAAAACTATGACGTCACGACGTGTTATGTCATAAAAATCCCACAGAAAAATTTTGACGTCAAAAAAAGTGTCTGAATTGGCTTGTTGTCATGTAGCGGGTTACCTGGTCTTTATAGTTGTGGCAGCGCACCAGCACGCGGTAGTCGCCGGGCGGCAGCAGCACGGCGAACCGCGCCATGTTGGCGGACACCCGCACCTGCCGCTGCACGCCCGTGACGGCCACCACTGCGTCACGCATCGGCACGCCTAGCTCGTTCTTGATGTAGCCGCGGACGCCTGAAAGTTTTTTTTATGTAACAGTTGGATACCTTTAGACTGAGTCCTAACCCAGTGACTAACACTAGTGTCAGAGTTTTTAAACCGCCTTAAAAGCCTCTGACATGATTTTTAGGTAACGACCAATGTCAAAGACAGTGACCGGGACCGACGGCTTAACGTGCCCTCCGAAGCACGGATCATCTTACTTATCAGACAATCAGGTGATCAGCCTGCAATGTCCTTACCAAACTAGGACAACAACACAAAGTCGTTGCCCCCGCCGGGAATCGAACCCGCGACCTCCGGGTATGAGCCGAACGCTCTAACCACTACACCACGGAGGCAATCCTGTGGTACTGCGGGCGATAAAATAAAAGATGGACTGTAATTCTACGTCATATATGTAAAGCTGGTTAAGCAATCAAAATCCACGTAATGTTAGTTGAAAATATAAATAAATAAATAAATATATACGGACAATAAAATTAACACCGTGGTTTCCGCCAGAGTAGAATAGGACCACTCTAATTCTTCCCGTCAATATTGTAGAAAGCGACTTAGGAAATACAAGATAACAAAGCTTACAAAGATCAATGAGAAACATCTTATTAGAAAAGGCATTTAGCTCAGCAGTGAACTAAAATACTCACCAGTGTTGGCCAGCTCCACAAACTTCATAATCCCCTTCAGGTTGTTCCTCCACACCCATCCAATCTGCGACTGCTCCGGCATATTGCAGCAACTCAACCCCACAGATATCACTGGCGTATTAAACCTCTCACACAACAGATCTATCAAGTTCCCGTGAGACACGCCGATCTTACTATTCGTACACTCATATTCATCACTTGGACTCCTATTATATTGATATCTATTCGCGAACTTCTCGTATATGTTTTTAGATAACTCTGGATAAGCGACATCTTCGTTACCGGATGATAGTTCTAGAACTAAATCGTACTTTTCGCTTTCCAACATTTTTACGAATGCCTTTTCTCGCGTGTAGTTCGATAATGGATTAATGTTTTTCTTTGTTAGATAATTGTATAAGCTGTCCCCGAATTCTTCTTCTAAGGCTTGGACGTCGCATTTGTCTGAGTCGGAAGCTTGTTTGATGATTTTCTCGTATAGAGGGTCGATGTTGGGTATGAAGTGTAGGACGGCGTTTTTGAGCAATGTTTTGTGTATGGGCTCGCCTATGGCGTAGGCGGTGGCGAGGTGCCGAGCCAAGTTGAGAAGCAACTCCTGGCCGAGCGGTTGCGAGGCGTAGAGGCTGCTCATGATAGCTATGTGAAATTTGCCTTCTTCTGGAGCGCCCACCTGTAAAAGTGTTTTAGTGAGTGTTTCTGTATGAGTTCTTGTTGAGGTTAACGTTTTCGGTGGAGTATGCGCCAGGCTTCTCGATCTTTGTGCTTGTTCTTGGATACTTGAATTTTTCGAGATCTAGTGCTTTAAATAAATTATTTGAAATTTTGCGCATTTTAAATAAATTATTTGAAAGGAAACCGGAATATCATTTAAAATTGTGTCTTGACCGAGCCCTTCAAACTGTTTTATGAACTACTGTTTACAGAAAGTAAGAACGTGCAGCTTTTCTACGCACATTTGCGAGAAACTGCCACTTTTGGCTAATATGCGAAGAAAACCTTCACGTTCTATCTTTCAATAGATGTCGTAAGAGGTGACTTAAGGATTAAGCTCAAACACCTTGTGCTACAACTGCATTCTCGAGGAGGATTGACGGCCGGTTGTAAAACTTTTGGCACAAATGCATTCCCAAAAAGGATTGACTAAACATACAGTCAGCATCAGAAATACCTAACACCTCCACTATCTATATCTTAAATTTTCTCTTAAACTGAAAATATAATGTATATTCAAAAAGACTTCATTAAAACCTCCCTGATTACAAATTTTCATGTTAATATTATTTTCAGTTTATGAGAAAACTCAAGATGTGGTGGAGAAGGGGTCAGGTATCTCTGATGCCGACTATACGTTAAAATATTACAAATCGTTGACACTGTTCTGGCGATTTCTCTTTGATTTTGCACGATCTTCGGCATCCTTAAATTATCATTTTCATTGGTCGTTCTGGTATAGAATTAATATAAGTATTACATACAGAACGGAATCCGCTAAGGTCCTGCGCACTATGCGTCCCCGTCCCCCGTCCCCGCACGTCTTCCCTCCAATTAAACTCTCAAAGGCCCAACGCAGACGACAGACTATCCGTGACGCACTTTTGAGTCTGTGATAGTCTGTGAAAATAGAACCTATGGAATCATACGCAGTAACGCACGGTGCGCGCCGGACTTTTTGCGCGTCGTGTGCGTTACTGCATGTGATTCCATGGGTTCTATTTTCACAGACTAAAAAGTGCGTCACGGATAGTCTGTCGTCTGCGTTGGGCCAAAAGGTGAGAACGGGGTAGAGGTGCGGAAACGAGGAACGGGGACAAAAGTGGCCGTAGAAAAACTTCAAGTTTTCACTATGCGTCATATTCCGTCTCATTATAAAACGCAGACTAACTTTGTTACTAGCTTTAAACCATTAACCGACCAAATCAAGTTGACATCTAGTAATGCCACTGTCTCATCTGAAAATGTCAACTTGATTTGGTCGGATAGTTTAAATCTAGTAACAAAGTTAGTCTGCGTTCTATAATAAGACGTATTGCGTTTAAAATATTACCTGGTCCGTCATCTTGAGCTGATGGAAAGTGGCGGTCGTCAAGCTATCTCCGGATCTGAACTCGGCAATATCCGGATGCTTGTTCTCCAGGTCAGACAGCTCAGCGTACAACTCCAGCGGCGAGTGATACCTGGTCTTCAGTACGTTCTCTAGAACGCTGCGAGGATAAAGTCACGTGTTTATGTGTGTGTGTGTTCATATGGCACGAATGAGGATGTGTAACAATTTTGTGGAAATGCAGGTGTATAGAGCTAGGAAATCCATGAAGGACAGTGCAAAAAATTTTGTTCTACGATAAAAAAAGACGGGTTGCACTCTGGGAGTGCCGGCAGAAGTGAAAACTTGTATATTAACGTTGTGCATTTTTGATATACGAAACGCAGGCGCAGGCATACGTTTTCGCCGCGCCGTAGAAAGAGAGGGGGATACTCCCTCTCCTACGCCGCGCCAGCTGTCTACTCTCCATCCGTCTTACGAATTTTCGATCAGGTCACGTGTCCTGACGCGAGTTTAACATTTTTTACCCATTCCAAAAAACGTGCGCAACGCCGCTAAAGAAGTTTTCACTTCAAAAATGACGAAGTTATGAACAAATATCCGTTAAGGCCATACCCAAATTTTCCGGGGTCCAGTGGCGCCGCCATTTAAAATAAATCATTTAAAAGGAAACGGAGATATCATTTAAAATTGTGTCTTGGTCAAGTTCTAGATACCCATTCAAAGTATTTTTTAAACTACTTTTTGTAGTTTAAAGTGAGAACGTATAGCTTTTCTACGCACATTTGCGAAAAACGGCCACTTTTAGCTAATGAGCGTAGAAAAGCTTCACGTTCGCACTTTAAATTATAAACAGTAGTTAATAAAATAGTTTTAAGGGTTATCTAGGGCTTGACCAAGACACAATTTTGAATGATATCTCCGTTTCCTTTTAAATGATTTATTTTAAATGGCGGCGCCACTGGACCCCGGAAAATTTGGGTATGGCCTTAAGATTTTTGTTGAAAAAGCAAATGTATTGAGCTAAGATATGACGCGCAGTGTAAAAGATTTTGTTCTACGATAAAAATTGAGGAAGTTATGATCAAACTAGATGGTGCCCGCGACTTCGTCTGCGCAGGATTATCATAAATCCTGTCCTACTAATATTATAAATGCGAAAGTGAGTTTGTATATTTGTTTGTTTGTTACCTCGCGCTATTGAACCGATTTGGATGAAATTTGTTATGGATATAGTTTGAGATTCGGGGAATAGTTTTTATCCCGAAATTCCCACGGGGAGCGAAGCCCGCGTATACAGCTAGTATCTTTATAAATTGTAGCCTATGTGTTATTCTAATGTATAAGCTATATTATTGTATAGTTTCATTAAAATCCATTCAGTAGTTTTTACGTGAAAGAGTAACAAACATCCATCCATCCGTACTTAGAAACTTTCGCGTTTATAATATTAGTAGGATTATAAGAGACGCCGCCCCGGTGCGGTTGCTGTGACGTCACGGCGTCGAAATTTACGCGTTTCAAAATAGACTTCGTCTAAACCTGCCTTTAGTGTTTGTTGGTTTTAATTTGATGTGTCAACTATTACATATACACGGTGATTTTTTATTGGTTTTGGAGCCGAAGGCCACTTAATAAGAATCGTTAGTAAGACCTAATTAGCTAGTCAAAATAAAAATTCAGAACCAACATTTTTTGATCAAAACTCGAAAGCAAAATCGTGAGATCAATAAGTAGTGCCGCCGTCGGCCGGCCGCCGGGGTCACGCGAGTTCACGCGACAGTTTTGGACGAGTGTACTACGTGGTCTCGATCGAAAATCATTTTTGTAACTTTTTTATCTTATGTCATACACAAATTTGGATTACGTATATGGATAGAGTAATTTATTTACTATACGACATTTTCTTTTCCAAAACCAATGAAAAGACAGCGTGTATGTGTGTGCTTTGCAATGACACGACTGTGTTTCTATTTGTGTTTCTTCTAACTTTCGTAACAGGATTTTCAAAAATATAGGACCCCAAATGGCAGCACAGTGAAATCAGGTCCAATAAGCAGCTGATAATGAATAGTTATGAAAGAAAATGTCAACTGATGATCCATGTCAACTGTTAAATTGTACCTGACGTCAGGCCTGTGTCACTCCCCGTTTAGTTATCGAAAATTTACCTACATTATTACTATGCGCGCGGCGACCACTCCGGAGTGGTAAATTCAGTGACACGAATTGTATGTCTAGAGTAATAAGAATGAAATTGGCTTCTAAACGAAAAGGTGCCGAGTTCTGACGCGAGCTAAATTAAACCATATCACTAACGACATTGAGTAGATATTTCTTTGAAGTCCTTTGCTGAGTAAGACTTCTGTACGTGAATGCTAGTACCTACTTATTCTGTGCTGACGTCACTGTGCTGGTGTCCAATACTTTTGAAAACCTTAATTACTAGTAGTTAGTAGATTTTGCATCAAAGTGAATACCGTGCAGAAATGGCGCCCTCGATTAAAATTATTTATTTATTTCTCACCATAATCACATAATTAAAAAAAAAGGCTTAAATCTAATAAACTATACTAAAGAGGATTATGGTGGGTTTAAACCTAAACTAGAAAGTATCCTGTATCTCAGGTTATCAACCCTCCACCCCAAAGTGTGGTCTAAAATAAAGGAAGAAAAAAATACATAAATAATGGTGATTCACTTAAATAATGATAATTTACTTAAATTTACGCTAAGAAAAAAAGCTAGCAATGCATTTATTACAACTACCACGGGACTTACTCGATGTAACAATTTGCGAGAAGATAAAAAATAATAATGCGTTTAGGGTAGTTACAAAACTAATGCACGGCCGCGCCGAATTGTTTAAACGTAAATATGATGGTAATTATTATTTAAACTTTTGTTAATTTTCGTAAGAAGAAGTTTAAATTCTTATATGAACATTTTTTTGTCCCATTATGTCTAAGGATTGTTGGCATTATTATATATCTTAGGAAGTCTTCTGGCTGCTCTGGCCAAGTATGGCTCTGGTAGCACAGAGAGGGTCGTGCTCCTGCAGTGGAGACTAAAAAAGACCTAATAATGATGATATAACAGTACTTTTTAAATTATTTATTGCACTATAAATCTTAAGATAATAGTACAAAGGTACAACTTAATGCCTAATGCTTGCAACTTAAGCAATGTCTACCAGTTTACCTTTGGGTCATTTCGTAAGGTATCAGTTTTCGTGTCAATTTTATAATACGAACGCTATGATTAATCTAACTTTTAAGGTAGTTTAAAAAAGGTATGTTAGTTAAAGCGACTGTTAGTGCAAAGAACAACACAGTATGCAAAGCGTGCTATTTATTTCGCGAATTATGAATATGCGTCATACATAAACAGTGATTATACTTATAATTATTTAGACTACGTTCTCTATTAGGTTTAACTCACGGTAGAACGGCAACGGCGGGCAGATTACTTTAATGTCAAACGATAGTCACCTTTATTTATATCGTAACAATGCATAGAATAGCTTGAAAAAAATCTCGGCTGCTTGGCGTCACTGGTAGTTCCGAAGCTTTTGTTTTGGTCAAGCAATACTGTGCATTATACTAATAGAAATAAAGGTGAATATGGTTTGCCAATGAAAGTGATCTGCCAGCCGCTGCCGCGGTGTTAGTTGAACCTTATACATTAGGTTTTTATATACTGTTGTACGTAGCTACACCAGGGCGTTAGCATTGATTCATATATCAAAATTTAGTTGGATTCTGTAATAAAGTATATTAAAATTACCTTATTTCATAATATTTCCAAAAGAGTTGTTGATTTTTTTTTTAAAAGCTAAAGTTTTCGAGATTTCGTATTATTTCTGGAATGGGAAGGACTTGTAAAATGTGTGTTACCCCGTTACCAGTGACGTCTTATGGCTCTAAAATGTGGGAACTCCCCCTGTCCCAGCTAGTAAAGGCGTGTTCCCACATGAAATTTATAGAGGTCGTAGAGCAAGAGACTAATAGAACCAGAGAATTAGATTTATTATACAATAGAACTGTTACAAGAAATTTTAAGTGATGAGATGTAATTCGTATTAAAAGTGAAAGTGGAAAAAAACAAAAATAATGAGCAAGTAATGTCTGGAATTTAAAAATTGAAAAGGATGCAAGAACATGAAAGATGGTGCTTATTGCAACATCGTAACAGTCTTACAGTCTCATGGGAAGGCTCAAGGTTCTATAGACAGGGCTATGTTCGGTGTCTCTATGTGATGAATCATAAATGAGGAAATTCGTAGGAGAACAAATGTCACCGATATAGCTCACTGAATAAGCTGATTGAAGTGGGGAACGATCGGGAAACTGATGTGATGGCCGATGGGGCAAAGAGGTTCACAAATGGCAAGCACGTACTGCGCAAGCGTAGCGTAGGACACCCACCTACAAGGTGGTCAGATGACTTGATCAACGCGGATCGGGCATTTTGGAAATATTTTTGAGAGGGCTATATCCATCAGTGAATAAAAAGTGACCCTGGTGAAATGATGATTTTATTATAATAAGAGATATATTTATATACCCTTACTACTTTTATAAAATTGGAACAAAGATGTTTATTTTTATCCTATTTTGTAGTCTCGTTAATACAATATTAAAATATAGTAAAATAAAGCAAATAAAGTAATAATTAAAGCAGAAAAGAAAATATTTGTGACTTATAATAAAGCGTAAGAATTTTTTAGCAAAAGCTTTCCTGTTAATCCAAACTTAAAATAAACCGGAAATAATATCACAATTTAATACTTATAAAAATACAAAAATATTTACAAAAGTAAAGTCCAGACTTTTCATTGGACGGAATTTAGACAATCAAACTTTTTTTTCTGAAAAGATTTTTAGTCCTTTTACTACGGATCAAACTTAATAACGACACGATAATAAGGGAACTAAGGCGCAAATCACATTGCATCTGGCGCGGGCACTGACGTGGTGCGGAAGTATTTCTATTCGAAATTCGTACAAAGCGCATGGATATAAAATCGCATTTGAACACACGATATAAATATATATGATACTGCGTCAGACGACGTCTTTTATTTTTCTTTTCTTGAACACCTCTTCCAATAAAAAAATAAATATAAATATATAGGGACAAATTAAACTTATTGAGCTAGCCCCAAAGTAAGTTCGAGACTTACTAACTCAACGATACTATATTTTATAACAAATACATATACACTGTCCTGTTTTATTAAGTACAAATATCTTAAGGGGTGATACAGTCCATCATTTCGAACAACTTTTCCTGAAAAAAGTATATCGAAATACGAAAAAATAATTTTCATTTTCCATAGTAATGATATCACGTGACAACTTCGATTTGTATGAGAACCTAACAATTTTTTATTTATTTCGATATACATTTATAGGGAAAATTTGTTCAAAATGATGGACTGAAGGACCCCTTAAAATATTTGTACTTAATTAAAAAGGACATTGTATAGATAAACATCTAAGACCCAGGACAATTTAAAGAAGGCTATTTTTCAACTTGCCCTGAACGGGGATCGAACCCTGGACCTCTGGGAAGATAAAGGGAAGATACGGTTGGATCGCAGTTAATAGTATGTTCTTTACTCAGAGGACGCTGATGCCCAGAAAACATGCAAACGAGACGTTACAATATAAAATGACGTGAAAAAAGGGTGCTGTCACCACACGGCGTTGCCGACCATTCCGCGTTTTCAAATATAGAATTTATTTCTAAACTTTTTGTTTACAATTGTTATAGAAATAAAAGACTTCCGCGCCGCGTCATGTTAGTGCCCGCGCCATATTCAGTGCAGCTTGCGCCTTATTTACAACGATACATTCGGTAATAATATTACGAGTAATATACGCAAATAAAGCTCTATGCTATTAATATCGATCCATTGTGACATTGCCAGAGTGAGACAGAAACATCTGAGACCATTTTCGAGAATTACTAACAAAATTATATTGAACTCTCCAAACTATAGTAATTATACGGCCATCATTAGCGTTGATTCATATTATTGTAGTACGGTGTGAATCATTGTGATTAGTATGTATGTGTTTTTCAACTTTTAACTAAATAATGTCTAAGATAACGATATATGACTATGATCGAGGTTAAGTAAGGACGGTAAGCATGAAGAATTTTGTACATTGACACGCTCAGTGGCACTGACCGCCGCTGTGCGAGCGGGACAACAAAATAATGGGGTATTACACCCATTTTTGAAAAGTGTCTCAATGAGATTCAATAGTACGAAAAATCCACCTAAAAATACATAAATATTTTATTCGGTCGATAAGTGTTATAAAAATGCATTTAAAATGCACTGCTGAAAACGTTATGAACGCCGTAGGTCATGACGTCAGATGTATAAACACATGCGCTAATGTATGTATTTTTTAACTATACAATAGTTTATACAGGTTGACGTAGTAACATGGCGGCTACCATTTTGTGTTTAAATTAAATTATAAAAACTAAAACTTGGAATTGAATTTAAAAATTTACTTTATGAACTAAAGTAACATTATTCCATTGTTTATGCCTAAGCTATCTCAAGAATATATTTTTAGATTTTTTCTTATATGGACTAAAATCCCGTACGTGCGATAGAGATAGGAAACGGCGTGTCAATGTACGAAATTCTACCTTCTTAGTGTCCTTACTATAACTTGTTCAAAGGAGTGATAGGCGTAGTAGAATTTGCTAGTACATACTATCACGTCTTTATCCCTAACGGGGAAAACAGAGCATTTTGTATCTTGTGGCTCTAAGCTTTATTATTTAAGCAGTCAGAACCCAGGGCCGAAAGACTCAAAAGCTATTTTTAGCATGATGGTGGGCGAGAAGATTATTTATATGTTAGTATTAGAAAATGTATATGTGTGTATTGTAAGTAGATATTTTTTCTGATATTTATATATGATAGGTATATAATGTAATTGTATGTTACATAGTATTATTTTATAATGTGTAAGTATATAGTATTGCTTTTTGTGCCGCATAATTTTCTCTGTTTATCCTTATGGTTGACTGGGAGAAAATGCTTTTGACGTGACAACGTCTTATAAATTGGTTTGCCGGGTGACACTTCAAGAAACTGCGTTACGCTCCGCTCACGTTATGCGCTCACAATGAGAGCGAGTGAGAGGCACGCGTCCCTTCCACTCGGGCATGGTTAGCCCGCCTAAGAGCGAGAGAGACAGACATAAAAAGTCGTTGTCACGTAAAACTTTCGCCCGTATACCGACTTTACAGGCAACCAATTTTTTTTTAGTATTAATTCCGCCATTTGTTAAAAGTATATTTGTAAAGAAAAGTAATCAATATAGTTGCTAGTAATTCTGAAAAATAGCATGAGGTGCGAGTGAGACGGCACGATGACTTACCGGAAGTCGTAGGCTGAGGACCAGTGCTGGTGGTCGGCCGGCATCAGGGTGAAGTTGAGGCTCACGGAGCCGCTCGGGGGGACCGTCACCTCTTCTGTTATGCTCTCGTACCTACAGACATACAATATAACATACAATTTCTATACCCTTCTTGTGAGTAAGTCCTATCTTCTTATTCGCCTGTTGACTGGAAGAGATTCCATTATGGGATAAGTCCTCGGTTTTTAATTAATTCTATTGTTTTTGTACATATGTTTTGTAATTGTGTTATTTCACAGTACATTAAAGTTATTACAAACATAAAAAATATAATATCCATCATTGCACGAGAAAAATACAGGACAATGTTAAAAAGTAAAATGCGCCAAAAGCTACTTTATAGGCAATTTCTTTCAGGCAACCTTGCTTTTATAAATATTGATTTTTTTATGACATTATCTGTTTACTATAATATAAGTTTAATAAATTTTACTTTGACTATTGAAATTTTATTCTCCGTCTTTGTCGCGACATTTTGCGCAAAAGCAATTGTGCGACAGAGACGTTCTGCGAAAGAGACATCCTGCGAAAGAGACATCCTGCGAAAGAGACGTTCTGCGAAAAGACCTTCTGTGAAAAAGACATTCTGCGAAAAGACCTTCTGCAAAGGAGACATTCTGCGAAAGAGGCATTATGAGAAAGAGACGTTTAACGAATAGGGGACATTTTGCGAAAAAGACGTTTTGCGCACGAGAACTTTCCAACCCGTCTGGTCAGCCCTCTCCACGCTGTGACGGACGGATTGGAGAGGAGACAAGTTTCACTATCATGGCCCGTAAAATACCCTTTAGACCCTTAAATTAGGCACCCTTACAATTGTGTCAGTTTTATTAATTTATTAACCAATTTATGCGCACGGAAAATGTATACAGAGAATTCATAAAATAAAAGTTGTACAAAGGCACTACTTATCTCAAAAGAGATCTCTTTCAGTAGGCCTGTGAGAGAAGATGTAAGAGAAGCGTGTTCATATATAGGATTGAGAAAGAAGAAAATTAAAATTACATAACACTACACAAACTCCAAAAAATACTTATACAGATATTACACACACTTAAATAAAATACATATGTCTATCCAGAAATAAATAAAATATATATTTTAATATTAAAAATATAGATTACAATTAAGATGATTCCAATAAATAATGATCTCTTACTCTTTTTTTAAACAGTATATTTAATTACAGGACAATCGTACCCGTGTTTAGAAGCGGTGACGTTGTAGGTGCCGGGCACCAAGAGCCGCCAGTAGTCGCCGGCTGCCGCCGCCCGCACGTTGTGCCGTATGCCCTGCACACTGATGGTGGCGTTCGCGAGCGGGTGCCCGATGTGGCTGTGGACGAAGCCGTGGACGCCTTTGTGGACCTGGTGGTGAAGGTCATATCAATCTTCTTCTTAGCGAGTCGGAATGTGGTATATAGTTGTGGACCAGTGTGTCATTCCCATACAATTAGCCCGGGCGGCTGCACACTTTAGTATGGAAATGCCATTTTTTTTACTGTTATTTTAATTCCATTTTACTGAAGGGATCTAGTATATCCCTATAGTATAGCCAAAGATCTTCCCTTAGTGGCGGTCCAGCATAGCATCTCGTTCCCGCTACAGTGATGACCCAGACGTCATCAAAATCATCATCAGGTCTTTTAGTCTCCACTGCAGGAGCACGACCCTCTCTGTACTACCAGAACCATAATCGGCCAGAGCAGACATAGGACTTGGACTACACTCTCCTCGCTGGCCAGACGGGTTGGAGAAGTCTCACAGATGTTTGTAAGCTTTGTTCATTCAGCTTGTATTTCCTAAGTTGCCTTCGACGTCATCCACGAGAAGATTTGGAGTGGTCCTATTCTACTCTGTCGGAAACCACACGGCTTACCTTGACCCGACGTAATACCAACCAACCCAATACCAACATCTTCAATATACTCCAAGAGTTCTTTATTGTCGCTCCAATAGGTATATCAGAGGCGGAAGAACTTGTAGCAGCCCAGCCAGCTCTAAGGTCAACTCTATGTCATTGCATGAGCTACAATACAATACCAACCTCTTCAATGTACTCCAAGAGCGCCTCCTTGTTATCGCTCCAGTAGGTAGGTATGTCGGAAGTGGGAGGAACTTGTAGCAGCCAAGCTCTAAGGTCAGCTCCATGTCATTGCATGGCACCATACAGCACACAACTGAGCCACAGTACAATATGTAGCGGGAGCGAGGTGATATGCTCGACCGCCACGAAAGGAAGATCTTCCTGCCAGGCATGGTGATGCGGGGAACCGCGGCTCCGACGGTGTATCGTCGGAGGTTGTATATATAGTCAGTTGCAACCAGAACTCTGAGATCGAGATGTAGGATACTGCTGGCGCCATCTCGTATGATTTTTGTGAACTCGTGTTCATTGTTGTTTGTGGTTTTTTAGTTTCTCGTAGTGACGTAGAGGTCGCCACAAATACCAACCTCTTCAATATACTCCAAGAGCGCCTCCTTGTTGTCGCTCCAGTAGGTAGGTATGTCGGAGGCGGGGGGGAACTTGTAGCAGCCCAGCTCTAAGGTCAGCTCAAAGTCATTGGTGTGGAGGTAGTTCCAGTCTTGCATGCCGCCGTACAACACGTACCTATGACACAATAAAATTAGAAAAAAAAAATGTAAAGTTGCCTGGTACACTTCAGAGTCTGCTTACCATAGACATTTTCATACAAACGTAGACTTGCTTTTATTTTGAAATCACATGTCAGGTTACTACGAAAATAGGTATACAACTATAAAGCAACAAAAACCCTCTAGTTAGTATGCCATACTATCATTATTTATTAAATCTAGCGCCTGGCAGCTTTTTAGCGGTGGGTGTGTGAGTGGTTGGGCAACAAAGAGGTTGTACAATTGAAGGTGTGCAATTTATAGAGCTCTGAATTTGGTGTGATATAATAGGAAATTATATATTTAATTCGAATACACTAATGCCAGGCATTTTAATTGGGGGAAAGTACATACCGAGATTATCATTGTACCCCCCTCCCTTCTCCCTAATAGGATAGGGGAGTTGGATAGGGGCGGGAACGTGAAAATATTCAATGCACATTTGCAAAAACGGCCTATTTTAAATGATATCTCCGTTTTATCTTTTAATACTGGATACGTATTATAAAAGTAGAATGTAATGAAACGTACCACTTAGCGCCGTTGGTGATTCCTCCTGGGAAGGTCTCATTGAGTAGATTACCATTGGTGTTCTTGCACGGCTGCCCCAAATGCATTTTGAGGTGTGCCTGTCAAAAAGAATAACATTGATAAACTAAGAGCGAAATTAAGTCTTTAAACGCCATTACTATTATCTGGGGTTCGACAAACAATTTAGATTTATTGTCTTTGCAGTACTGGCAGTCAAGGTGTTAATGAATGCTTAGGCACAGTGAAAATTAGAATTAGTAACCAGCTTACAAAAGGTCCCTATCTCTTGTTTTAAATACTGTATGTTACTCAATTATTTTTATTATTCACGTTAAAAGTTACCTTAGTTAACAGACATATTTAAAAATTATATAAACTAGCAACCCGTCACTACGTTGATTCCTTTTTCCACATTCTTGCCTATTATCACGCTAAAAGTGGCCTTTGAGTCTTGCGGCCCTGGGCTCCCTACTTATAGCTTCTTCTTCTTCTTATATTTAAGAGCTGGGCTCTTGTCGGTGGAGTGCTTTCCATGTCTCTCTTCCTTCCGCTAAGTTCTTAACCAAATAAAAGAAAAATTAAAAGTGAAAACATATAAAGAGGTTAACTTATAGCTTAAGGACCCTAAATGCTTTGTCTGCCCTTTTAGAAATATACAACGTGGAAAGAACAATCCCGCAATAAACAACGAACCACGGGCTATACGAGACTACAATAGATTAATAATTATAAAATAACAGTAAAAAACTAAATAAAAAATGCCTACTTTAGTATGGAAATGCCAAATTTTTATTTTTATTTTACGGGTATTCCATTCCATATTACACGTGAATGTATGTAGGTATGTATAAAAACTAAAAACTACTTCATCATCATGTCTTTTTGTCTCTCTGTACTACCAGAGCCGTAATCGGCCAGAGCAGCCAGAGGACTGTATATCAAAACTACTTACATCAGAATAGACGTGAGCCAAATGAACAAACATGTCATTGTCAGGAGCTATATTCTCCACGTCGCTGGATGCAGAGGGGTGTCCGTCGTAAGGGTAGTTGGCCACCAACGCCCCGCCGTGAAGGTTAGCAGAGAGTACGAACGGAATGGACAGAGACCAGTTCATAACGGCATTGGTTTCCGGTTCCTGGATCTTGTTATCCTAAAGATAAGAAAGTCCTTAAAATCTTCTTCATCTTAATTGTTCCCGGTTGCATCTTCAGCTGTGCTGATTTGGTGTGTGATTGTGGGAATGGACACCCAAGAATGCCAAAGACCTTGAGAGTTGGAGAAATAATAGCCAAAACAGTTTAAAACACTGACCTCCATATACAAGTACGCTGGACCTATGATTAGCCGGGCCATAATGAGGCGATTTGATTTTCGCCATTTTGGCGCTGATCGTTGAAGCAATGTAGCAGTGGGTGGGAACGGAACTAATATTAGACAGTGACAATGACATCAATAAAAGTCATTTCCGAATTAGTTACGTCAGATTTAGTTCTCTTCCCACGCATTGGGGGCGCTTCAAATAGGCACAATAAAGAGCTGTCATTTCTTAGGGTATCATAAGTCCAGCGTACTTGTATATATGGAGGTCAGTGGTTTAAAATGATTTGATGACTGCCTCGGTGGTCCGGTGGTCGAGGCGTTCGCCTTGTGATCCGGAGGTGGTGGGTTCGAATCCCACTGGGAAGCATACTTTGAGAAAAGTTGTTTCCAGTCTGGTTAGGATATTGCAGGCTTGAATCACCTGATTATCCGAAAAGAAAGATTAGTCTGTTTTTCGGAAAGCACTTATAAACTATGGGTCCCGCCATCTAGCGTTTCGGTTCTGGTCTTCTTTGGGTTGCGGAGGTCAGACGTTACGGCAGTCGCTCTGTGTACCCAGTGACCTCGTCAAATCACCTAGGTTAGGTAGCGGACCCCGGGCTCTGAAGCGTTACCGCTGAGGATGCAACCGGGAATACGGGAGGATGATGATGGAGTTTAAATTATTTGATAAAGACAAACTCCCATGCTGGTCTGGGAGAAATAAAAAAACTTAGAATGTACCAGCTGCTTCTCTTCCCACGCAGATCGTAAAAGCCGATCGAGGGAATTGGCAAAAATGCAAATCATGTTAACAGGCGATGCGGCTAGCAACCCATCACTGTATTGATTGCTTTTCCATCTTCTCGCCCACCATGACGCTAAAAGTGGCTTTTGGGTCTTGCGGCCCCGGGCTCTGCATAGAACCGCAAGACCCAAGATGCTCTGTCTGCCCCATTAGGGATAAAGACGTGATAGTATGTATGTATAAAGACAAAAAAGTCCTTAAATTATTGATGTTTCATTTAGAAATCGACGTAGGTTTATTGGCTTTGGCTTTGAACTATACCTCTACATTTGCAGTTACTTTACATTACTACACTACTTGTTATGTAATTATGTAATTTAAAAATAAACAAATCACTAAAACTAATAAAAAAAAACTACCTTGTAAAAGATTTCAGCCTACATACAATATGTTTTTCACTTTGACAAACCTTTACTAATATATTTATAACTTGTAATTAAAAATGCTACTACAAGCGTTTTTTTTTGTATATCAAACTAACCACGATCTCAAATCCAATACTCAAGTGATTCTTCCGGTGCGTCGTTCTTAAAAAGAAAAATAAACCTTAGAATTCATACAACGTGGAAGGGACATACCCGTAATAAATCAAACCACGGGCTATCTAGATCACTACAGCATAATAAAATTTAAATAACAGTTAAGAAACAAAAAGAATTTCGACGTTCCCATACAAAAAACTCGGGCGGCTGCACACTTTAGTATAAAAATGCATTTTTTTTGTTCTTTCACTGTTTTTTTAATTCCATCATACAATAGTGATCTAGTAAAGCCCGTGGTTTGATTAATTATGGATATGTCCCTTCCACATTGTATATGGAGAACGGAGCGTACATAGATGTGGATGGTGTTGGTGCCTTATTAGTGCGTTGGGTTGCGTCGTCGGAACGGAACAACGCATTATATGCTACACCTGCGTTGCGACGACGCACGACGACGCAGCGCATTAGTGTTGCATAGCACAAAAAATATATAATAACGCAGCGTACTAATGAGGTAATTCCTTACGGCGAACATGGAAATGTAATAGATTAGGAACTGCCTAGCATAATAAAATTAAAAAAAATAATTAAAAAAACGACTCGCGGTACGCGCTATTTTTCCCTAAATGGTTAGAGGAAAGTAAAAGCATTAGCTTAGAATTTTATAATAATAGTACATTACTGCAGAGGGTGGGAAGTATTTTTAATGCCAAGCATCAGCGAGGCCATGACAATAATTACGAGTCCGAAAATAATATTTCCGCCGAGGCATGTATAGTGTATAGTGCTTTTCGCAATAAATGTGAGGATATAATGAAATAAATAACATAACTTAAGGTTACATTTTTTGCTAACGTTGGGTATTTAAACATGAGCATTATGAAAATATAAACTTAAGAATCCCATTACCATAGAATTTTCCATACAAACGTAATCTACGTTTTATTTTGAAACCACATGTCAGATTTCGGTAAAAATTTGTACTCGTAATTTTAAAGAAATTGCAATCATCTAGGGTGATAATTGGTTTCCTACTTTTGAGATTGTCTCTTCTCTCGTCTCCTTTTTGAGATTATTATTCGTAGTCATTCTAGATTATATGTTATTTCTTTGTTTGGAGCAGTGACCAGGAATGAATTTTCAAACTCACATTCCTGGCCTAGGCCAAGAATTACAAACGCGTCTTTTTACTACAATAATGCCTACATTTCAGAGCTTGTTTGAGAAAATATCTCTTACCGTAGTAGGCCCGAACTGATCTGGGAAGTTTCTATTCAGGTCTACTCCATGTGCGTTCGCCCTGCCTTTCAGACTGCTGTAATCCCCTAAAACAGAAAATAAATAACTAAAATAAATTAAAAAATAACAAAAATAATCATAAGTAATCCTAATATCCTATCCTACTTCCTACTATTCTTCTTCCTTCTAATATTATATATGCGAAAGTGCCCTTGTTTTGGACGATTTGGAGAGGTCTCATTGATGTTTAAAAGCCTTGTTTATCGTATTTCCTAAGTCGCCTTCTACGACATCCACGGGAGGACTTTGAGTGGCCCCTACGATATCCACGGGAGGACTTTGAGTGGCCCTATTCTACTCTGCCGGAAACCACGCGGCAAATTATATTTTAATACTATATTGCTTATTATAGACTGCTAAAATCATTGCCATTCCTCTAGGCTTTACCGTGGCAGGGTAAAAAAGTTAGTTGAAAAAAAAAATTTTTTTTCATTATCAGGCCAAAGAACTTATTAAGACAAATGAAATATACCGAAACTAGATGGAGTTGTGACGTTTTATTACTGAATTCCATCAACCACCTTCCGTGTCCGTGATCAGACCATGAACATCGTCTACCATAAAGTGCTCGTCAAGACAAATCAAACGAGTCCTTCTCAATAAGGTTATGTTGTTGCATAACTGAGTTCCGTCGAATGTCTCCTGGCTCCATCATCAGAACAGCTTATTGACTCCATAATATTGTGTTGCCACACGACTTACACAAATTCATTACAAAATTTCAGCTAAATCGGTTGAGGATAAATGGTTGAAAATTGAGTTGCAAGATTTGACCTAAACAAACATACATACAAGATACATTGCAAGTTAAATAAAAGCTTGTAAAAAATACATACCAACAAGGCTTCGGTTGTACCCATCAGGGTTCATACTCGGCATGAGGTGTACCCTCGTCGTGTTGAGCATCTTCTGGACCCTCTCGTCGCCGCTGGTATACTGCTGGCACAGGTACTTCGCTAACAGCAACAGCAACTCTCGGCCGACTACTTCGTTGCCGTGCATGTTGGCCACGTACTTGAATTCGGGTTTGCCTGTTTCGACACACGTTATTAATAACTGGGCAAGTGCGAGTCGGAGTCCCGTACGAACGAATCACTGTTGTATGGGAGTCGCACTTTATTAACCCTTTAAATGTCGGACGCCCGGAGTGGGCGTCTGATGTATTGTTTTACTATTGTGTCTGCTATGACGACGTTTGAAGGGATATTTTAATTTTAATTTAATTAATTTCTGTTACTAATATCGAGCAAAAAAACTGCAAAGAACCACACTTAAATATTGATTTTATTCTGTCTTTGTTGTTATAGTGGCAACAGAAATACATCATCTGTGATTTCTACTGTCTAGCTATCACGATTCATGAGATACAGCCTGGTGACATAAAGACAGACGGACATTGGAGTCTTACTAAGACTAAGGGACATGTTTTGTACCCTTTGGGTACGGAACTTTTGAGGTTTTAGACGAATATTAGTTTCGTGTTTGATTTAGAGAAGGCTTTCGACAATGTGAGTAGCCGGCTCATGGTTTGAATTTCGTAGTTTACAGCAGAAATATTTGCCTTTTAGAAAACCAATATATCTACATAACAATTAAAAACTATTTTTTCATTTTACAGGCTATAAAAAAATCATGTAACTATTTGATACTGGTGTGCTACAAGGATCCAATTTAAGACCCATGCCTAGTAAGTTCAAAGTTGATTATAAAGCTAGCGAGCGTATACATCATCATCACCATCATCAGGTATTTTTGTTTCCACTGCAGAAGCACGACCCTCTCTTTACTACCAGAGCCATACTTGGCCAGAGCAGCCAGAGGACTTGGCCTACACTCTCCTCGCTGGCCAGACGGGTTGGAGAGGTCTCATTGATGTTTAAAAGCTTTGTTTAGCTTGTATTCCTAAGTCACCTTCTACGACATCCACGGGAGGACTTGGAGTGGCCCTATTCTACTCTGCCGGAAACCACGCGGCAATACAGAGAAAGTAGAACAATAGGTCAAGACTTTACCTGGTATATGTACTCCTGGGTTCTCAGTTATCTCCAAAACGTACAGCTCGCGCTTTTCCAAGGACTGTCCTATGCTCGTCAGCTTTGTTATGGCCGGGTACATATCGTTGAGGTCTTTGAGGAACTTCTCCATCTTCAGGTAGTTGTGGTGGACGAAGTCTTCCGCTGAAATACCGTCGATGCCGTGACGAGCCGCTCTCTTATGCTCTGCAGATTTGCCCGGGATTTTTTTTTATTGTTGTTATTGTGTGTAATTGTTTTTTTTTATTATTTTGATATTCTTTTTTCGTTTAAAAGTTCTGTTTTATATAAAAACAAAAATTAAAAAATATGGAAAAATTGACTTCGGTTGACTGGGAGTGAACGCTCTTAGCGTCAAGTCCGCCAATTTTAATTGTGGATCAATTAAGTTTTAATAAATAAATAAAAATTATATATAGAAAAATTGTTTTGCATTTGTATCATGAGCAGTAAAATTAGATTTCGTCTTGATTTTTTAATAATGTAAGTAATTAAAGAAATTTGCTAAATATTTTTAATCTAATGGTATCTTTACGTTTTGTAGTAGATTTTTGGATTCAATGCAATATATAAAATTTTGAATCTTATAAGTACAATTATGATGTAAAACCTTAGCACTATTATTATGGTATGGGGTATTGATAGCATGCTTTTTATTCAAATAAATATAAAATATGTACACGTAACTTTTATGTGCTTATAAGAAGTGTAAAGTTACAATATACAAGAACTTTAGATGAATTGATTGGTTAATTACCTAATGTCGTGTATATACATGTGTAAATTATAAAGTTTATTTATGTGTGTTTAAATTAAATGTGATAAAAAAGAAAAAAAAAAGAAAAGAAGAACTCAATAGGGCAAATCAACAAAGCATAAATTGAAAAAAAATAAAAGTTTAAAAACCAACACCAATTAAAAATAAACTAAGGAGGATTTATTTCGATACAATCACATAATTGTTCTAGATTTTTTATTTATACTGAAAAGTACCCGTCGTTAGAACATCCAAAAAAAAAAATAGTTATATGATTGTATCCAAGAGGCGTATATTAAAACAATTTTACACAGTAAGATTTTATTTCCCATAACAGTTATTGGAATGAGTTTCATTTGATAATATTATTAAGCATATATTTACATACCCAAAAGACCATATGAATAGCAATGTTATACTTTTTAAATCAAATATTCCATCACCATTACTTTATGATTCATGATCACAGAAAAGAGAAGATACAATTGACAGAATGGTGCTGAGTCTGTTTGATTATTTTTTCCTAATATTTATTTATTAACCAATTTATATACACGGAAAATGTATATAAAGAATACATAAAATAAAAGATGTACAAAGGTACTACTTATATCAAACGAGATCTCTTCTAGTAGGCCTAATATTGTAAAGTTTATTTGTTACCACTTACAAGTGACTTAATATGAGTGAGAAGCAAATACAAGTAAAGACTCAATTAAAATATTTATAAGAAAGACATCAACACTTAATTTCTAAACAATTATTTAAAACCATCTTCATCCACATATGGCTTCATATATATGGTGCTGGGCGTAGTATAATGTAGCACAATATAAGATTTTATATAACAATATACTCTTATATTTATTATAAAATTTATGAGAGTGTCTACTACAATCCTGTTATGTACCAGAAATATTGTCATTTTATGACTAAATTAGGTTAAGTCAATATTACAAACAATATTATGAATTAAAACTTTAGGAGAATCAAGGGGATCCAATTAAGGATAATACCTATTCTTGATTATTCTTAGGTACCTTTTATACGATCTACACCATATTAAGTATCTATGAAGATATATGCGAACTTACAAAGTAATGAAGGACGGATTTCTTATTTCACACAATTGTTTATGCAAATATGAAACATATCGTAAAGGGCAGACCGTAGATAATGTTATAAATAATAGTAGGTATACTACACCCAGCGTCTCTTTGAACAAAGCTTACTTCTTCAAATGTGCATTAATATACATCGACCCAACAGCCATCTTTAAATCACAACTAGTTATTGACTAGTGGCAGTGCCCGTTAGTTTAATATCCAACATATCTCCTTTTATCCATCATCCTTTTGCGCATTTAAGATTCTCATGCCTTTAATCATTTCGCTAAAAAAAGTGTCTTCTATTAATGGAATTCGTTTTTGTGCACTATCCTTTTACCCATTTAAAAATATTTTATATTTATTTAAACAAAAGAAAACCTTTTATACTTTCCTTATTTTTTTTCCTTTTAGGCCTGTCAGCCAATTGAACAAATCTCAATGACTAGGAAATATTTTTTTTTTACTAGCAAGGGTATCTCCCATTTACTTATAATATTAGATTAAAAATTATAAATTGAGCGAACAATTTCCTATCAATGGATATAGTTAAACAATACTGAAAAAGATAGAATTAGGTAATCCAAGTTAAAACTTTAGTTCAAATTATAAATAGTATTCATTTTCCCTAATTATACTTACTTAAACAAATTTATTTTAGTTCGATAACTTTATTAAATAAATAAATTTGGCACGACGTTTAACAGCTACCATTGAAACTTAAAATTACGAATGTATGTATTGATTCAATTGTTTATTCTTACAGCTACTTATTTTACTACTTATCTAAAATTTTGCTACTTACATAAATGTGGAATTCCATTATATCATCATAATTGTTGTTGATTTTAGCATTAATTTTTAAAAAGGTATATTTAGAATCATGATTTTAAAGTTCTACGTACAAAAATTGACCATTTTTTAAAATAGCAATCGGTCCTCTGCTACAGGTTGTTTATGAATGAATGAAATGAAATTTATTCGACTCCTTAATGTACACAACAGTTACACTGTTATGTCCGTTGCTTTGTCAGAATGGTGGCGACAACCTTTATTTTATGTCTTTTCAATCCATATTATATGCCTAGTTGCTGGGGACACTCAGGAACGCCATTTTACTAAAGTGAACTCCCTTACGTCAGTATTTATATTAACACAACACAAAGAGAATATAATTACTAACGCAACAGATACCCAACGCCATAGAAACTATTGAAAGGCCCGTAAGTAGGCAAAACTGGAGTTGTGAGGTAGCCTTACAGAGATGGCAGCACACACGACTAGCAAAAAAGTGACTAAGAAAGTGTTGAATATGCTTTAAAAATATTTATTGCATTTAACATAAGTCATATTTATTAATTAGAGTACTACTTTATTTAAATAATAGGAATAAAAGATTTTATAGTTTTAATTATTATCTTACAGCGCCATCTAGTGATAAGAAAGATAAATAATTATGTTTTTATGGCAATGGGTAGGCCAGGCTTAATGGTTAGGGAGGCGAGGTAGCTAAATGGCGTAATTCAACGGCGCCGTCGAGACCTATCAAAATCGAAAGATAAAATAATTTCGAAAAGAAAAGCTCGTATGGTAAAAACCATTTTAGCGGTGGGCTTGGCGTGTACGGTTTTTCAAAAATGTTAAAAAAAACAGTTACTTGGGCATTCTCGAGCGCGTCAGATATTCATACTACGTATGCCCCAAGTGCCTCTGATAACAACGGTATACTAATCTGCCGGTTTGCGTGGTGGGGGTAGGCATAAAAAGTAGTCAAAAATGCAAAAAAAAAAAATTACTCGAGCGCGTCAGATTTTCGGAAGGGGTGTTAAGTAGGCCCCAAGGAAGCTCCCTTTAAAAAAACTGACGATTTCGGCGTGACGATAAGTTACGATGAATTTTTGAAAATGCAAAAAAAAAGTTTTTTTGAATTACTCGAGCGCGTCAGATTTTCATAGGGGAGGTTTATCTCGGTATCCTAAAAGCATATTTTTTTAATCTGACAACAAAGTTGGTGGGTTCTCTTAATCTGACCGAAAAAGGTTTTTGGTTTCTTTTTTTTCCTTTCTTTCTCCTTGATAAAACGGGGAATTTAAGAATGACAATAAAGCGATAGATACAACCAACGTTAATGTTTATTTAAACTTTTTTTTTTGTAAAATGTATCGTTCGCGACTTATATGCCGCAACGCGTTCTTAGAAAGACGAAATGGCTCCTCCACACTTTCGGTCATGCGGAAACCGGCAGATTTTGTATTTTTAGTAAGTTTTAGATTATATCCTTCAAAATAAAAAATAAAAAAGTCGCGCTCGAGAATGCCGGATTAACGTTTTTTTTTTACAAGTTCGCGACCCTATATCTCAGCGGCGTCAAGGACTTATCGTCAGATTAGTTAAATTTAGTCTTTAAACACTAAAATCAACCCCCAATATCTTAATCTAACGCGCTCGAGTATTTCAGACTATCGATTTTTTTTACTAATCTGATCGTCTATCCTAGGCGCGCGTCACTACATATAGAGCTAAATACTTTACAATGTTGGTCTATTAGGTCTAAGGTATCTCTCATATCTTAAACTGCCTCGCTCGAGTATTGCAGAAAATTCCCCTATTCGCCTCCCTAACTATAAGATGGAAGTTTAGTACGCACTTGTCCATGTACAGAAGCTACTGCTTAACACATTGCGGGACACTTACGTATGTGGACGTAATTCAATTGTGTCTGGCTGATTGTCCTGCAATGTGTTAAGTAACAAATCTTGTAACCTAGTCAGTCAAGCTTTCACCACCCATAGCAGCAGTAGGTTAGTGACCAAAGCCCAGAAGTGGGATAGGCCGCCCGCGGACGACCCGTACAATTCAGATGCCTTACCAGGAATGGTGTGCGGTAGACGGTGCAGCGTGAAGTTGAGAGACACAGGCTCTGTCTGGTTGGCCGGCACGGTGACGTGTACCCAGTCAGAGTTACCGTAACTGAAATAAGAAAATGTTTAACCGTTATTAGAATCAGTTGACGGGTTACTCACGTATAGTCAGCTACTGGTTGACATGTTTCGACCTTGTAGCCACACTACAGCATACATCGAGTAGCTACAAAACATCTCCATTTTTGGCCATACAACACTAGCATTCGCACGCGCCGTCAGCCATTACCAAATATGGGAATAAAATCGGGACACAGGAAGCGTCGCGCGCCGCGCCAGCCAATCACAACACAGGAACGAGAACATGACCGTATCTGGCTATCTGTTTGTCTCTAACGAATGTATATAAACCCGAAATTTGTAAATAAATCATTCATTCGACATTTTACTTTGGAGCATCGAACACGCCTTATCATTTATTTCCCTTAGTAGTCTCCTCCACTGTAGCTTAGGCGGCTAACATATGGTGCTTATAGGTACAAGCACCATATGTTAGCCGCCTAAGCTACAGTGGTGACCCATAACTTACAACCTCATCCGGAGGTCTTCATCAGGAATGTGACTAAAGGCCGTACACCGCACCGGCTCGCGACACACTGATGTTACTTGTAAGAGGCGCGGGGGGAGCGGGCGGCGCATTAAAACAAATTTTATCGACTTCGTTTTTTAGTTTTGAAAAATAATAATAAATTGTTAAAACGACTGTTAGATAAATCAATTTGTTTATACGATAAAGACCGACTACTTTCAATGGTTTAGTTTAGACGGACGGATCATTATCAAAATAAGTGTTAAGAGCGGCGACTGAAGGCTCTGCTGCTCTTTAAGCTCCTATCCTTATGTGAAAATGGTCTTTTTCAAATTGTCCTGGGTCTTGGATGTTTATCTATTTAAGTATTTGTTATAAAATATAGTATCGTTGAGTTAGTATCCCATAACACAAGTCTCGAACTTACTTTGGGGCTAGCTCAATCAGTGTAATTTGTCCCTATATATTTATATTTATTTATTTATGTATGATGATAGGTTAAATCGATTAAAACTATTCTGCCTTTGCAGACTACACTGTAAGTAGCCCTACAATAATATTTTTTTCTTGTATGTACTGAAGCGGCGATAGTTGATCCGACTAGACACTAGATTTAAAAGTATAAGAAGTGCCCATCTGACCATTTTTCTCAGACCATTTTTCAAAGGCAAGCAAGCGAAGCGTAGGGCACCCACATACAAGGTGGTCAGGTGACCGGACCAGGATCGCTGGAAAGCGCTGGATGCAGGCCGCTCTTGATCGGTCATTTTGGAAATCTTTGGGAGAGGCCTATGTCCAGCAGTGGACGTTAAGCGGCTGAAATGATGATGATGATGATGATCTGACCATTTTTACTGCCTTTACTGTCTGCCTTTTGTCGATCGTCAGTATGTGGTGGTCGATTCCTTTTCCTTCTAGTTTAGTATCTAGTTATTGTCGTTGCAATATATACCTTAATGCAAAGAAAATAATTTATATGATCAGCTTACCCTTGAGCAGATGCGGATATCTCGTAGTCCCCAGGTACCAACCGCCGCCAAAACTCAGCATGTGGTGGTCGATTCCCTTTACTTCTGTGTTGGTATTTAGTTATTGTGGTTGCAATATGTACCTTAATGTGAAGACTTAAGTTTCATTCAACTTACCCCTGAGCAGATGCGGAGATCTCGTAGTCCCGAGGCACCAACAGCCGCCAAAACTCGCCGTAGTCCGTCGTCATTATGGGATGGTCGATTCCTTTTACTTCTATTTTGGCGTCCTAGATAAAATTTAAAATGGTATGATATTTTTAGTAATACTATGACATTTGACTGTCTAATACTATATCAGACTAAATATATATAATAACGGTTATCAGGTTACGTCGGATGTAGCTTAAAACGGTATGATTTGTACAGTTTGAATTTGTATATGATCAATACATGACATGTTTAGAGTAGAAGCCACAGTGAGATTTATTTGCTGAATAAATAAATATATAGGGACAAATGAGATTGAAGAGAAGATAAAAGGTAAAGGAGGTCCAGGAAGATCAGGGATAGACCAATAGACCAACTGAAAAAAAGGATCATATCGTATCAAGCGCTAAATGTGCTTTATAAACAAATAGAATCTAAAGTACAATAAAGCTTTCCGGCAGAGTAGAATAGGACCATTCCAAGTCTTCCCGTGGATGTCGTAGAAGGCGACTTAGGAAATACAAGCTAAACAAAGCTTATAAACATCATGAGACCTCTCCAACCCGTCTGACAAAATATGGCTCTGGTAGTACAGAGAGGGTTATTCTCCTGCAGTGGAGACTAAAAAGACCTGCTGATGATGATGATGATGAAACAGAACAATACAATACAAATTAACTTTATTGCACCAAAATAAACATAAAAATTACAAAAGCAAGAAACAATATAGGCACAAAGGCGGTCTTATCGCTATAAATGCAATAAACTGTACTAGGACACCAATTTTTTAGTTAAATTTCCTTGAAATATATATAACGATTTTTCTCTTCTTTTTTACTTTAATAATTTATACCTTTAAATGTCGGACGCCCGGAGCGGGCGTCTAATGTATTGTTTTACTATTGTGTCTGCTATGACGACGTTTGAAGGGTTATTTGCAATCACATATATTTTTGTCGTAATATCTTACTAGGTACCTCTAGTGGCTTCTTTATAATTAATAAGCATACATTCAAACTGTGAATAACGTAGTGAGTTACTTAATCAGTACTACTTCATATATCTACACTAATAATATAAAGAGGAAAGATTTGTTTGTTTGTTTGTTTGTTTGTTTGATTGTATTGAATAGGCTCCGAAACTACTGGATCGATTTTAAAAATTCTTTCACTGTTGGATAGGTATGTTATCCCTGAGTGACATAGGCTATGTATGTACCACGGGCGAAGCCGGGATGGACTGCTAGTGTAATATAAATTTATATCTGTAAGATAGTTATAAGATTTTATTAATGTAACTGTTTGTTGAGACAATAAAGGTTAATTAAAAAAAAAAAATTTTTTTGTTCCTTAATAAATAAAAATCAAAATCAAAATCAAGGGACTCACCTTTATAGGAACCTCGTCAATATCCACGACAAATCCAGCCGCTCCAATGTGAGTCTGCTCCATGAACGCTAAGAGGGGCTCCTTGTTGACCTTCCAGAACTTGGGTAGCTGTTTCTCTGGGGGGTACTTGCAGCAGGACAGCTCGAATGTCACTTCGAAGCAGTTAGAGTTTATGTAGTTGAAGTCTTGCATGCCGCCTGGAGGAATGATAATAAATTTTATATCTTACTAGAGGCATCGCGCGGCTTCGCCCGCGTTAACCACTCAAGTGAAGTCGCGGGCGTGATGCAATATAGCCTATAGCCTTCCTCGTTATACGACCTATCTAATACCGAAAGCATTTTTCAAATCGGACCAGTGGTTCCTGAGATTAGCGCGTTCAAACAAACAAACAAGTAAACAAACAAACTCTTCAGCTTTATATATAAGTAAGTATATGGATACCTCTAAACGACCAATTCTTGTATATTTATTTATTTATAGGTACTTATATAATTTCTTTTCTGTAATCTCGGAAACGGCTCTAATGATTTTGAAATCGTTAGAGCCGTTGTTTTAAACAATCGATCTAGAATTCTAATGTTTGGTAAAACGCGTGTTTTCGTGTTTTCATGCGTGTTTCTTTCCACGAAGAATGTGGTCGCTAAATTCGTCTTGCCAGCCACTGTCCGTCTGGTCCAGCGGTTAAGACGCGGACGGCATGAAACGAGTGTTACGGGTTCGAAACCCGCTCGGTGACCTACTTTTTTTTATATGTTAAAGTTTATCTATAAACTATTTTTAATTTTTGACAAATCTAAAAAAGTTTATGTAGATTATCACCTAAACACCACCATATTACAATAACTAGTAATAACCGAGCAAAGCTCGGTCGCCCAGGTACTTATTATTCAAATAACATATTGTATCGAAATATGAAAAAAAATTAGCCTTTGTTGTTATATTCCCAAGTGTAACCTTAATAATTATTCTTCAGATCTCAGACATCCCTCTCTCATACTTAGCTGTTTTGGAGCGTGGGTTCCGCTTTCAGACTTTTATATATCTACATCTACTAAGTATATTCTTCATCTTCTTCATCATCATCATCATCCTCCCGTATTCCCGGTTGCATTTACAGCGGTAACGCTTCAGAGCCCGGGGTCCGCTACTTGACCAAGGTGATTTGACGAGGTTACTGGTTTTTACACAGAGCGACTGCCGTCTGACCTCCGCAACACAGAGGGTAGACCAGAACCAATCCTTGGGTAGGTTTGAGCAAACGCTAGATGGTGTTCGGAACCCACAATTTAAACATGCCTTTCGAGATACAGAACCATCTTTCTTTTCGCTTAATCAGGTGATTCGAGCCTGCAATATCCTAACCAGACTGGAAACAGCTTTTCACAAAGTATGTTTCCCAGTGGGATTCGAACCCACGACCTCCGGATCACAACGCGGACGCCTTGAACACTCGATGGAGACAGTCGTCGACTTTATTTTGTTTTTCGTGTGTATAATTGGCTTACATTGGTGTCACATTTTTCAGGCTGCCTAAAGGCATCTGACATAGCTTGACGACTGCCATACAATGATGACAGCCGGGACCAACGGCTTATACGTGCTTTCCGAAGCACGGAGGCTCGAGAAATTTTTATGCCACTTGGTCACCCATCCAAGTGCGGACCACGCCCGGTGTTGCTTTACTTGCGAAAGCGCTAGCAATAAGCACTCTCGCCGGGCCACCGAGCTACTCATCGTCGTCGAGTCTCTTTCTCTTCTTTTTATTTACGATGTCGACTCTTATTATTTACCTTTGACGGCATACCACTCTGCACCATTGGTCATGCCGTGAGTGAAGTTCTCGGGAGGACAAGCATCCCCTCTAGCCATGTCTGGGTGTTTGGACACGTATGTTCGCGCGAGGTGTTTGAACACCGCATCGTCTGGTGACAAGCTTTCCTCGCAGCAGTCCTTGCCGCTTCTAGAAAAAAAAAACGTAAAAAAATATTACAGTAAAGTTCTTTTTCTTCTTCTTATCGTGTGTGTTAGTGACTAACACTGGTGTCAGATCAGACAATCAGGTGAACAGCCTACAATGTCCTGACCAAACTAGGACAACAACACAAAGTCGTTGCCCCCGCCGGGAATCGAACCCGCGACCTCCGGGTATGAGCCGAACGCTCTAACTACTACACCACGGAGGCAGTTACAGTAGAGTTAAAAAGTACTTAGTAAGCGTTAAGTTTAAAAATAAGGAAGTCAAAACAAACATTTGGGGTGGCCCCACCTAGTGTTCGCAGAAAAGCAACTTGTGCCGCTAAACGGGGAAAGCAAGAATTAGATTCCCGACACCCACTTCACCAGTACGACCCAGCGCCTCAAAGACTAAAAAGTCGTCATAGTTTTTTAAGGAGAACAAAGGCGCTAGACTGCAACATCAAAGAGACCAGAATAAAACTCTGGGAAAGGGACCACACTGTGCCCAACTATATTAAACCAAAAGAAGAGTTGCCACCTGGACGGGATCTGCCCTGGTCTACTTGGAAGTCGCTTAATAGACTGCGGACTCAAGTAGGTCGTTGTGGAGAGCTTTTGTCCAGGTGAAAAATGATTCATAGCTCACGGAACGCGTGCAAGTGTGGTTTCTCTCCACAAACTATGGCGCACCTGATTTCCTGTCCCGGGTGCCCTGCCACCTGCACCCTGGATGATTTACTTCAGGCTAACGATAAAGCCGTTGAAGTGGCCTACTACTGGGCTTATCAAATATAAAAAATCCATCGACACGCAAAGAAGAAGAAGAAGAAAACAAACATTTTCTATTGGAGTCATAGTTTCTTGGGGTCAAATAGCGCTCTTAATATTAGTTTTTCCGCAATAATAATAAAAAAAAATAAACTAAAATCACGTTAAAAAAATGACGAGTGACAATATTTTGTGACTTTTTTCTATTAACAGTAACAAATGTTTAATAGATGGAGCTACGGATATTAATTCACGGAATATGTAGTTCCTCTACTTATCTGTTATCATTAGATATTAATGTTTATATACAATAATATTAAAACACGCAATCATCTTTTTTTATAATTAATGACCAGTGATCGGATAATCGGGCGCTAATATACCTAAGTGGTTTTTGGGTCTTGCGGCCCTGGGCTCTGCATAGAACCGTAAGACCCAAAATGCTCTGTCTGCCCCATTAGGGATAAAGACGTGATAGTATGTATGTATGTATATACCTAAACTCCATTTTTATGCCTACGAAAGAATAATACGGACATGCCTTTTAGAATCCAGGGTCCCGGAATCGTTTGAAATTCCTGATTGCTAAAAATGTTACCTGCATTTAAAATATACTAAGAACTCATTATTTTCTTTAAATAATGCTTACATATTCTCGTATACTTTTATTTTTTACGGTGGTTTTGGATGTCTCTATGTCACTCGAAATGACCTAAGGATTCTAACAATACCACACTTTTAAATCGGTTCAGGCATTTAGAAGTTATAGTAAAATAAACAAGGGATTACTTTTTAATTCAGAAAGGAATATTCATCCATATTATTCTTTCAAGAAAATAAGTTCAGGTATATAAGCGCTCGATTATGCGACCACGGTTAATGACCTTCGACGACTAATATCAAATTAGAACAACTTTTCCCAATAAATGTATATAGAAATACGAAAAAAATTGATAGATTCTTATACAAATCGTAGTAGTCATGTGATATCATTACTATGGTTTTATCTTATCATTAACTGTGAAAAGTTGTTCGAAATGATGGACTGAATCACACCTTAAAATATTTGTACTTAATAAAAAAGGACATTGTATAAATAGAAAATAAACTTATTCAAAGAAATAGCTACAAACGTGGCTACAAACAAGATTTTCGAAACGACTGTTGCAGATCTTTTTGTGGCGCAAAAACAAACTCATTAGAGACAATATTTAAACAAATCGAAAGTATTGTTCGAGCACTCGCCTTACAGGCATTATTTTGTCCGAGTGTCAGTTTACAAAAAATATTTAAATACAATATAACATGTTATGCTTGCAAATGAGCGAACAAATACAATACACGAGCTGCAGAGTACCTAGTCTCAAAGAGAATAAATTAGTTCCTTTGGTAACTGGGATACGTGTCAACTCGTGAACGGGTGCTTTTTTACCCTCAGACAAAAAAGAGGTGTTATAAGTTTGACGTTAACATCTGTCTGTCTGTCTTTATAGCGCTCGAACGGATGGACCGATTTCGAAGCGGTTTTTTTCACGTGAAAGCAAGTCTTTCGGTGGTCCTTACAGTTCCTATTTTGTTGTTGTTGTTAAAACAGCACCAATTCTATCAGAGTTTTAGTCTTTTGCTGCTTCCGCAGCGGTTTTTCAGTCTTGTGGCGGTATCTGAGACGCTGGTCCGAAAGGCGTTTACGAGTTGACTTGTATTCCTCAAAATATACAAACCTTGAATCATCATAAGGATAAGAAGCGACGACGGCACCCCCATGCAAGTTGCCAGACAATACGAATGGTTTGGATAACACCAAATCTATCAAAGCTTTAGTCTTTAGTTGCTCCTATAACTGTTCTTTGGTCATCTGGTAGTATCTGTTAAGACGGGCCGAAAGGCGTTTAGTAGTTGACGTGTATTTCTCAAAATATACTGACCTTGAATCATCATAAGGATAAGAAGCGACGAGGGCACCCCCGTGCAAGTTGCCAGACAACACGAATGGTTTGGATAGCACCCATTCTATCAGAGCTTTAGTCTCTGGCTGCCTGCTACCATAGAGATAGTCTTCGGTGTTCTGGCGGTCCTTGTCGAATTGGTCCGGGAAGTCGCGGTTGAGGTCCTGATGATGCTCGTTGTTGCGGCCCACGTAATCTGGAAGCGACTCGCAGCCAGTCTGAAATTAATTAAGATAATAAATTATAGGTATAGGTATATACGGACAGTGGCAGTGGGCGGGACACACAGCGCGACTAACCGATAGCCGATTGGGCAAAAAGGTTCTCGAATGGCAACCGCGTACTGGCAAGCAAGGTGGTCAGATGACCTGACCAGGGTCACTGGAAATCTTTTCAGCAGTGGACGTTATGCGGCTGGTGATAATATACGGTCAAATCGGCTTGACATACAGTCAAAGTCGCGGGTCGCATCTGGATGAGAGCAGCACAGGATCGAGATTGGTGGCGTTGACGAAGCGAGGCCTATGCTCAGCAGTGGGTAGAAGAAGGGCTGATATGATGATATACGGACAAATCATACAGATTGAGCTAGCCCCAAAGTAAGTTCGAGACTTGTGTAATGGGATACTAACTCAACGATACTATATTTTATAACAAATACATGGATAAACATCCAAGAAGCATGTCAATCTGAAAAAGATCATTTTCCATCTTGACCTGACCGGGGTTCGAACCCGGGACCTCCGATGTGACTGCCAGACATGACGACCACTAGGTCATAGAGGTCGTCGAAGTTACAGATAAACAGACACACAGACAGGCAAACGTCAAACTTATAAAACCCTTTTTGTCGGTGGTTAAAAATAAGTTTCAACCAACAAAACGAGTTTAGACAGTTGTGAGAGTGTAACCATTTTTAGATATTACCAACACATACAATAACAATGTCATTGGAAAGTCAAACAAGGCATTCGCTAGTCGCAGTGGCGACCTGTGTAGGTATCTGATTAACAGGAGGTCGTTTGACCGTATTTCATATAACCGGAGAGCATACATGAAAAGAGTTATGAGTGTTGACGAAGCAAAAGAGGCTTTCAGGGATCGTAGTAAGTGGAAATCCACAGTCTCTGTCTACCCCCACGGGAAACAAGCGTGAAAATATGTATGTTATACAAACGTTTCGCCCTGATTTTTCTCCGGATAGTTCTAGTAGAACAATGTTTTTTTCCAAAAAAAAAAAACAAAAAACCCTTTTTTTTCACGGCGGTTTCATATTAGCTTATCCCTATATATTTTTTGCATTAAAAAGATACGAACCTCCCTTAAATTAACCTGAAAAATTGGTAAGATTTTCCACTGTGTTCCAACATCAAGCAAAGACGAATTATGTTACAAAAAGAAAACATAGGAACAGAGCCACAGCTTTCCTCCAATTTTTTATGAAGAAAGAAATTTAATCGGTTAAGATTTCAACGAGAAATCAGGGGCCTACGCCATCCCCCCTCTATTTGTCTGCGTCAAACTTATATATAATACTAGGGATGCAACGATACGGCTATTACGATACCAATACAAATGACGAATACATCGTAATGGCCAAATACGATAACGAATTACGATACGAATGCATTACGATATTTGTTTATACCATTTTAATTAATTTATTGGAAGCTTTGTTGTATGTTATTATTGTAAGACTAAGTAAAGTCTTCTTCTTATATTTAAGAGCTGGGCTCTTGTCAGTGGAGTGCTTTCCATGTCTCTCTTCCTTCCGCTAAGTTCTTAACCTCTAACTCTGACTCTTAGGTTAAGAACTAAGTAAAGTAAAAGTATAAAAAAAAGTTAGGTATGCATTTTTAATCAATATATTTATTAATTTTATCAATTTTCATTATTAACTTATATTTTAACCTCCCAGGACATAGCTGATTAAATGACGGAACGTCTAAATAGTTTGATTCAGAAAACACAACATATTTAAGTTTTTTCCCTTAAGTCGGTTTCTCATAACACTGTGTATCAGTCCTGCCTGCCTGCTTAAAACTATCAATGCCAAAAGTGACGGATGCGAAGCGTTCAGAAATTGACGCGTTATGCGTTTCGTTTCACCCGAAACAGTAAAAATTTAAAAACTTTGGAGTAAATGTATCGTAAAAATATCGTATCGTAATATTTACGATAACGAATAATCGTAAAGGTTTACGATAATCGCCGATATACGATTATCGTATCGGTATCGTTGCATCCCTATATAATACCCCTCTTTTAGTATATAGGGGTTTAAAAACTACACCTATCCTACACGATCGCTCATCGTTTTCGGTAGGTAATTTCCGAAGGGTGTGTGCCATCCAAAATTTATCAAAACCCTAACTAATTTACATTTTCAGGTTTCATTTCATTATCCTAGACGGGGCAGACAGAGCCCAGGGCCGACCCAAAGAACTTATTTATCGGCTTCTAACTAGTTACCTATATTGCAGTTATAAGAGCAAAGACCACTCCTTACCGCCTCTGTGTAGTTATCAGTGCAATATAGTGCAAGCAATGACTGCAATAAAGTGCATTGCTAGCGTTATCACTAGGAAGAGGTCAGAATGTGCAGGATCAACGACTTATATATAATTAACTTTAGTTCTAGATTGTATAAACTCGTTTTTAGGGTTCCGTTTCCAAAGGGTAAAGACCCTTTTACTAAGACTCCGCTGTCCGTCTGTCTCTCCTGCGATAGTTAGTTGAAATTTTCACAGATGATGTATTTCTGTTGCCGCTTTAACAACAAATACTACAAGCAGAATAAAATGACCATACAACAAACGTGATTTTTTATAGATACTGGTACGGTACCCTTCTTGCGCAAGGCCGACTCGCACTTGGCCGGTTATTATTATGAGGTTTTCTTTTAGTTCTTTCGGCGGTTATTTAAATAAGAAACGTATCTAGCCAGATTCATATTCTTTGATTGCGTATCTACTTCTAATTTTAATTTAAAATCGATATCGTTTATACAAACATCTACTAGACGCGGTTTGTATGCGTGAAATTCGTAGTCTCGAAGTCGCAAATCGACGAAACGATAAGCAACTGTTTAAAAATTATACAAAGATACATTCTAAAGGGGTTGACAAAGCCACAGATAATATTATTTCAGACTTGGGCGAAGATCCAAAGGCAAGTTTTACCGCCATTGTTGGGCAAAAAGGATAAAACAATAAAACAAACCAATCAAATCACACAGATTGAGCTAGCCCCAAAGTAAGAGTTCGAGTCTTGTGTTATGGGATACTAAACCAACGATACTATAATTTAAAACAAAAGAAGAAAGAAAAGAAAAAGATAATCAAATAGTGGTGGGTGGCAAAAAGCTACTTTTCTTGCGGTGTTTCGTGGTTATCTGATGTTTGATGAAAATCGGGTCAGCCCTCTGAAAGTTATTGGGGGTTAACACTTGATAGTCAGGGTCTATCCAAGCAATCATTTTTTCGTATCGGTAGTTCCGCCACTCACTAGATAGCGTTCTTTACAGTCGGGAGTTTTTCTTAATTTGCCTTCCAAATAAACTTTTAATGTTATACATATATGTAAATGTAAATAGAGAGTATTTTTATTCAAAAATTAGATTGAGCTTAAGCGTTTTCTGATATTTTATTCGCGTAAAAAACATCCGAATAGCTAACCTTCTTTTTTCTGAAGTCGGTTGATTATAAACGTAACAGTATAAGCACAGCAACATAACTGGCGTTACACTGCGTCACGCAACCTCTTTGAAATGACCCATTGTGATCGTAGACTTAGATTTTTTTACTACAAATCTATTGAGATTAAGTGTTACAAAAATATTGCAAATGGATACAAGCTTTATCTAAACTATCTAGGTAATAAGGGACAGAATTCAGAATTTTCAGTCACTTCCCAGTTGTAAACCGATCACTGTTGGGGTTTGAAACATTTTTTCAAAATATTTTTTACTAGCCGAAGCCCGCAACTTCGTTCGCGTGGACTTTATGTCTCTGGAAAATGCTCATCAGGCTGAACAACTTTTACTAAGGCGGCATTTTTATATCTCTTATAGTTTAGCTGGACCATTATGGTTCTGCATCAGGCGTTCCATTTTCCAAAATCATTTATACCCTATATGTTGCCCAGGCTTAATAGCTATATAACAAAAAAAGTTTCATTCGAATCCGTCCAGTATTTCCGGAGATTAGCGTGTACAAACAGACAAACAGACAAACAGACATACAGACAAACAGACAAACAGACAGACATTTTTTTTTAAATTCTTACTCTATTACTACGTCTCCATCGCCCCCAATATTTCTTTTGGAAATATATTTAATGTACAGACACACTTTTTTTACTGTTTTATTATATGTATAGATATAGATTATAAACTTCACATGTACGGTTTTGAAAACACGATTATACCTAAATGACTCGGTAAAAAAATACCAAACATTTTAGGTAAACGAATTTAAATATGATATTTTGCATAAATGTAGCTTAGGCTATTAAAAAATCACTTACGGTTTTTTTTTTAATATTGATTATTTTTTCAAAATCTTAATAAAATCAAGATCAATATAGGCAATAGGCATTCGTAAATTCGCGTCGTTCGTCTGTCTGAGCCTTAAGATGAGACCAATACAATTTTTATGTATCTGATCGGCAGAATTAGATAAAAGCTTGTTATGAGCGAATTGGTATTCTCTAATATTTTAAAAATACCTAACCTACTTAAGTAGGTATGTATTCAAATTTCAGGTAAAACTTAAAACGCGTGAAGGACTAGCGTGTAACGTGTGTCTAATTGTGTTCATAACCATTCGATTGCTATTTTGTGTCTTCATATTATTGTGTTAATAGTATTTGCCCACCGGATTAGCTCGTTGAAGCGGCAGTGGGCGGGATCCATAGAATAGGACCCACATATAAGGTGGTCAGACGACCTTACAAAGGTTGCTGGAAAACTAGACGTTTTAGATCGGTCATTTTCGAAATCCTTGGGAGATACCAATGTCCGACGCACATACAAGGTGGTCAGACGACCTGACGATTTATTATCATCATCATCATCAGGTCTTTTTAGTCTCCACTGCAGGAGCACGACCCTCTCTTTACTACCAGAGCCATTCTTGGTCAGAGCAGCCAGAGGACTTGGCCTAGACTCTCCTCGCTGGCCAGACGTGTTGGTGAGGTCTCATTGATGTTTAAAAGCTTTGTTTAGCGTTATATTTCCTAAGTCGCCTTCTACGACATCCTCGGGAAGACTTGGAGTGGTTCTATTCTACTCTGCCGGAAACCACACGGCGATGGCGAGCGGTTGATATAAATAAATAAATAGGGACAAATAACACTGATTGAGCTAGCCCCAAAGTAAGTTCGAGACTTGTGTTATGGGATACTAACTCAACAATTTGAAAAAGGCCATTTTCCAACTTGCCCTGACCGGGGATCGAACCCGGGGCCTCCGGGTGGCGGACTAGCACTACGCCACGAAGATCGTCGGACGGAGGAGGATATGATGAATAGTATTGCCTATACCGTAGATTTTAGTGTGCGGGCGTGACGCGTTTGTTGCGCCCGCGCATGCGGGTGAAAGTCACTTAGTCGGTCACGTCACGCGCTCCAGTTCATGATCTTTTAATTTGAGTTTGACTTACGAGTACTTACGCACGAGTTCAACCGAATGACACAGTTTACAATCAAAGTTTGATTACTATATTACATAAAATACATAAAAATATAATAGTTTTAGTAGCTATACGTTGTGAAAAAAGAAAGGGGAGGCCTTTGGCGAGCAGTGGGACACATGACGTCAGGTTAAATATTAAAATAAGCTGAATAAAAAAATGAATGTACATTATAGTCTGTCCTCTACACAAAGTATTACCTGTGGTATAACCGTCCTAGTACCCTACGTGCAAAGTCATTATCATCATCATCATCATATCAGCCACAGGAAGTCCACTGCTGGACATAGGCCTCCCCAAGGATTTCCAAAACGCACGATCGGAAGCGGCCTGCATCCAGCGCCAGGAAGGCGCTGGATCTTGCACAGGTCTTCAGGTCGTCTGACCATCTAGCAGGTCCTACGCTGCGCTTGCCGGTACGTGCAAAGTAAAGGAGCCAAAACCATTCGAAAGATTTGGTTTCGATTTTACAACCGGGCACTAGACGTCAGCCCTACTGGGAAATGCAGTTATTATGCATCATACATCCACAGGAAAAGATAGAATAATCTTGCTTTTAGTGTAGAAAAAATCATAATATAATTAAAAATATATACAACGTGGAAGGGACATACCCGTAATAAATCGAACCACGGACTAGACTCGATTACTATAGTATAATATAATGATAATAAAATAACAATAAAAAAAAACAAAAACATCGACATTCCTGCACAAAATGCCCGAGCGGTTGCACACTTTTGTATGGAGTCTTTTTTTTTTAATTTTTGACTGTGATTTTAATTTCATTATACTTTTTTTTTCACGTCATAAAGAAAAAAATATATATACATATTAAAATATGCTCGTCATTCAGTCAAAAAGTCCGCCCGAATCGTACCTGCCGCAAAAGTGCCCATAACACTTACAGTATTCCCCCGCTGTATCGCGAGGGATATGCGTTGCGTCAGGTATGACTCGGCGCGGAGGTCAGCACACCTGTTCTTTAATTATGCTATAGTAATTTCATTATACTATAGTGATCTAGTACAGGCCATGGTTCGATTTATTACGAGTATGTCTCTTCCACATTGTACATTCCCAAACATAAAATAAAGGAAAATCTATAAATGAACCTAGATTTATATTGTGTCAACTACATTCTAAGAAATGATTGCGATCAGATAACATTTAGGAGTGAAAAACGTTATCTTTATTTGCTTTTTTTGTTAGTGGAGCGCGTGCTATAAAGTACCAATGGGAGATTGAAAACACAAGTAAAAATTGGAATGCAAATAAATAATTATAATAGCCTTGAAAACCTGTGTTGAACCATAAATGTAAATTCAGTAAGTATAAAAATGCAATTCAACATAACTAGTTGTGCAAATTGTTGCTTTGGCCAATAGTATTAATAATTTACCTAATAAAAAACCCTGTTTTTCTTAAAAATATAATTTAGTAAATTATTTTTATGATTGATAAAATATGTTTTTGTCGAAGTTGTGATCAAGTACATTTCTAATTTTTAAGTTATAATATAAATAAGGTTAAATAAACTAAAAGGGGAATATTTTGCCCAACTGTGGAATCTAAATGGCTAAAAAAGAAAAGTTATTAATTTTACATACAAGTTATTATCACAACTTTATTTGTATTTTTATAACCATACCAAATTAAAACTAATTAATAAGGCCTAAAGGCCATCATTGATATAAATAAAATCGAACAATGAAACTAATTGTTTATATGTCATGGGCGAGATTTGAATCATGGTAATAGGCGATGCGGCAAGCAACCCATCACTATTTTGATTCCTTTTCCATCTTAACGCCCACCACCACGCTAAGCGTGGCCTTTTGGCCTAACGGCCCTGGGCTCTGTCTACCCCGTCAGGGATATAGACGTGAAAATGTATCTGTATCTGTAATGCAAATTTGATTAGTGGTTTATTTGTGTGTGTGTGTATTCCGATACTAATTTTGACAAGTAGCACTTTCACTTTGTTTTTTCTTTTCCATTGATGATCCTACAAAGATCTTTTATCTTATCTTATACCCTTAAACGAGCAATTCTTGTATATTTATTTATATATTTCTGTGATCTCGAAAACGGCTCTAACGATTTTGCTGAAAATTGGTATATGGGGGTTTTCGGGGGTAAACAATCAATCTAGATTAATCTTATGTTTGTTAAAATGCGTATTTTCGATGTTTGAGATGTAACCGAGCAAAGCTCGGCCGCCCAGGTACTAAATTATATTAAACAGGCAAATGTAGCAAATATTTTTTTTTTGATCAAGGATTCCAGAAATAATTAAGATAACTTACAAATGGCCGGGTCAGAGAGCATCTTCCATATAAAGTCAAACTGATAAAAGAGGACTTTACGAAGTCCTCATCCCTATTATACTCATATATATGGTCATATATATTGGTCTCTTTCGATGCAAACAGCAAATGAAGTCGACAAAAGAAGAAATATTGCATGGAAGGATTTTGGGTTCACAAAGGAATATTAAAAGAGAGAATATGACATGAAAACATAAAAGATATTACTTGATTTGTGTATTTTACCAAGCCTAACCTACGCTAGTCAGACATGGGTATACACCCAAAAAGGAAAAATTAAATATTGTCCTGTCAACACGCAATGGAAAGGTTAGGTTATTAAAACTAAGGAAAATACAAAAAATAAGAAATGTGGATATTTGCAGTAAAGTTAAGATAACAGATGCCTCGAGCACTGCTTAAAACACAAATGGAAATGGGCCAGACATAGCATGATGTAAAGACAATAGATGGACTTATAAAGTCACAAAATGGCTTGGTCCATTAAGCAAAAGAAGGATAGGGAAACCAAGGAAAAGATAGGTGGACAACATCAAAGAAGTGGCAGGAAAAAAGTGGATGGAAACGGCCAAGAATAGAGAAAAGTGAAAAAAGATGAAGCAGGCTTTTACCCTCAAGGGAGACTGCATGTCCAAGAAACCAATTTAACTAAAATTGTAACTAGAGAATAGAACATGTGAAAATAATAGCTATAAATAAAAAAAGGGTTATTTTTAGTTTTAGACTAGCTTCTAGTACAAAAAATACATAATGAGGAAACCTGCACTCTCTAGTGGTGACTACATGGAGAAGGCAATGAAAAATCACTCTGTTATCTATGCCAAAAAATAGTAGTCATTGTGTGTGTCACTTTGCACACAAACCTACAAGCGCTTAGCTCCTAAATTTAAACAGAAAGACAATGATCAATTCTGAATGATTTCCGCCTCTTACCTGACTCCTCGCAAAGCCATCAGGGTTCAAGGACGGCATCAGATGTATCTCCGTCGTGTTTACAAGCTTCGTCACTCGGTCGTCTTTGCCGTAGTTCAGAAGCAGATACTGCCCCAAGTATATCACCAGTTGCCGCCCTATAGCTTCGTCTCCATGCATGTTAGCCACATACTTGAAAGCCGGCCGACCCGGGTGGTGTTTCTTTACACCTTGACTGATCTCCAAAACATATAAATCCCGTCCCTTCACTGATTTGCCAATCGAATACACTCGCGCTAGTTCCGGGTAGGTTTTTACCAAACTTTTAAGCAAAGGCGCTATTTCCTCATCTGTTGTATATTTGGGATTAACAAGGAACGGCTCTGGATCATCTTCTATAGATCGTGCCACACAATCACTCACAAATAAAGAAAATAACACAAATAAATACGCGCGACACAAGACGTTCATGGTTGTACAATTATTTAACATTACTAGCGGGTAACCTACTACTGATTGATATTTAAATATCGTAAACACGCGATATCAGTGTAAACATTTTACGTAAACGGGACTTTTTAATTGCTTTAATTAAAGATAAAATAAAACTAAAAAAACCTACATCAGTGACTCACAATTCACAGCTGACTGACAGCGAGGCACAATTTGTGTTGCCATGTTCATTTTAAAATTAATACTTTTATCTGTCGTGGGAATAGTAGTTTATGGTAGAAAATAAAATTATGTATTTTGAAATAATTTTAATAAATAAATAAAAAATTATATTTGGCCATGGCCATCATGTCCTTCCTTGACTGGAGAAACTTGCGGGTAAGTCGACCAAACCTTAGATAAATCTTTGAACTATTTTATGATATTTGTGAAAAACGGCCACTTTTTGCTAATATGCGTAGAAAAGCTATCACCGTTTCCTTTCAAATGGGGGCGCTACTGAACCCTGGAAAATTCAGGTAGCCCCTTAAGTATAAATTAAGCCCTCCAGCGAATCTATTTGTTTGTGTGTACTCAATAATTTTGAAAACTGTGAGACTGTAAACTGCTTTGGCCAGTGCCATTTTAAATCTGTGTCCCGGTCCCAGCCCGGCTCATGTTACCTAATATTGTGATTATTGTGTGAATTATTGTACCGATATTTTGGAGATTGTATTTGGTACTAGTATATAACTAGCAATTAAATAAACCACAAAATAAAAATAAAATGGCATTTATTTCGACTTATTTTTACTAACTTCGCTCACTTTTAACATACATTTGTGCATATTCGATTACATAACAGGAACTTAATCTAGTTTTTGTTTTATATTAAACTAAGGCCTCAAACTCGTGTCTGCTTTGGGACGTAGAGTAATTGTAAAAAACACTATAAGATCGTGTATAGTGTCTCAAGAATCGCATCGCGGTCTGAGCCCTTTTCTTTTAATAATACACTAATACCCACCACATTAACATTTCTCAATAAATATGTCTAAACTAAACACGATGAACACATGTCTTAATTTTTTGGTTGTAAGAAAAGTACAAAAACAATTCGTACAAACTAAAAATTATTAAAAAAAAGAATTAAATGTCAATAGAAAAATACATTTCGCATTTTTAGAACTAATTAATTTTTTTTTAATTATGTTCAACAAGAGACTTTGACTTTTTTTACATTCTAAATGTTTATTTAACCATTACAAAAACAACAGATATACTACATCTTATCACAGCAAATCTATACAAACAACAATACACTGAAAACCTCCTTAAAATGCTATGTTTGGTACTAGTTTAGAGAAGTTGAAAAGCGCGCCATTATCTATCTATATATAAATATATATAAAAGAAAAACTGACTGGCTGACATATCTGTATAGATATATATAGTAAAAATGACTTTTGAACTCACGGTTCAAAACAAAAGTTCAATTGTATGACTATTTTCAAAAAAAACATCTCTATATGGGGTAAAACGGGGACGAAAGTTTGTACAAAACTCAGCTAAAAACTGTTGAACAGCGGTAAAGAATTATCAAAAATTTTACGAGGGAAAGTTCAGATAGTTTGGTCATTTAAACGATATTTATGCGTTCTACTATGTTTGGTTAGTAAACAATTGAAAAAAATAAGGAATGCTCTTAAATAGTCATTAGAATAGTACAAAGTTTTAAGGCACATAATGATTAAATTGAAAAAATCTTACTTTTATACTTTTTGAAATACTATGGCAAATTGTAAGGCCGTTTAAGATACCCTATTCTTAAAACTATACACTTTTAAAATGTGCCTAAATGCTGCAGGCAAGACACGAAAATATAAAAGAATAAACTTATTCTGCTACACAAACACGTAATAATATGCGCCGCACTCAATCGCAACATTAAATAGAAAAATACACAAAATAAAGAACACTTTATTTTTATTCACAATATTTAATATATCTGAATGTCACTGAGCAAATATGTTTTGCACGACGGAAAACACAGTTGTATCTGTTTCTTTTTCTGTTCTTTAGTTTTGTAATTAACACATTGCATCGCCGCCATACAATAATGACGCGCGGGGACGCGGTGTCAATATGTTGTCCTATGCGTGTTTTCTATACAAAATGAGATACTTGCATACTGTGGCGCGGGGCAGTGTGTTAATCGCCTAACAGTGTATATTCCGTCGCACATAACCTTTTCCGCGACGTAGTGGTAAAGGACGGTGGATATTAAAGTCCATCTAGTAAATACATACTAGGGTCACAAAATAAAACTATTTAAGACTGGCAACCAATAAAAAAAGTTTTTAGAGACTATAAACACTTGTAAGTTTATAACAACAAAACGAAATTAAATAGTTTTACTTAGCGAGTTTGACTCACATTGTCTTACAAAACATCTTAGAAAATAATTAAAGAAAAAATATATTATACTTTTTATTTTACAAAGCAAATTGAGCAGAATATTTACAATAAATTATACGAAGCTTGAAGATAATTAATTTCGACTATATTATTTTTGAAGTGACTATTTAAATTAGTTTTCAATACGGTACAGAATACTTTAAGTAATTTTTTAAATTTATTACTAGTAAAAAACTTATTTTTAGTTGGGTACTTCTTATGTTTTAAAAAGGCACTTTTAATAGATTAGTTATATATTTAAAGTATGAAGTACCTTTTAATTTTATTTACTGTGCTACAGGAACTGACTGAGTTTAATACAACATCAAAATCTAAATCGTTTTTAAGAGTTAGGTTAGAAAAGGTAATTTTAGTATACGATAATATTCCTATAAATTGATCAAAAATCTATCGGTAATTGTAGATTTTGCTAATATTGTAAAAAATACTTGTGCGTTTTTATTATGCGTAGTCATTTCAAGTCTTTCTTAACAAACCAGTTTACGTACCACTTATTCCCGGAGGTACCTAAAAAAACTCTACAAAAAATAATGCTATCTCGATAATGAGGCGTTTTCTTAAAAAAAAAAATTAGTTCCTTCACGTGACATAGATGCCGCCAGCAATCACATAAATAGATCTGTCAATGTCTTATTCATATAAAATGTTCATAGTGAGAGTTTGTCTTTGGAATCAAAGATAATAATAATCACTACGTTTTGGAATATTCAATTTTTTTATTTTATTAAATTCAGTTAAAAATATAATCTTGTTTGTAAATATGTATTTTTTTTACTTAAATAATAGCAAAATACAAGATTGGTTAATTAATTACAAATTTACTTCAAGTATTGAACCAAACGGCCTCTTTCATTTTTGACGGAACGATTTCAAACTCTTAAGCGCCATCTTTTGACAATGTTTCTAACCTCATTTTTTTTCACTGGAAAACGCCTCATTCAATACAAAAATCTACCATTTGACATATATTATCAATATTTCTACCACATGTTAATTTTTTGCGAAGCTGGCAACAATTAATCTGACACCCAAAACAAATTAACGAGGCTACAGAATTTATTACAATATTTCTACCACATGTACAAATATGTGATCAGAGGTTTTATTTATCACAGCCCGAGGCGTGTTTATTTTATTACTTTACGTCTTCCGTGGCAAAGAAGTGACAACTTTCCAGCGGGCATTAAACATTAAACGCCACTCTTTGAAAACGACTACCTAAGTTTTTTTCTAATATATTTGTAAGCGACGTTTTTTTGCAATTATATTTTACGAATACCCATGACATTATCAAATCTGTAAATCAGCAGCACTAGTAGTATCTCTTCAAATCATTCACTTGTTTGAATTGCGTTTATTTGAAATTTCATTCTTGCTCGTATGCAATAAGGTCTATATTTGAATAGCAGTATTTATCATTGGGCGCATTGATAGCACGTAATACTGGCTCACTAACAATCAAAACCATAGTTGCCTACCTATGAGGGTTTTCAAAAATATTCACCAGATTCCCAGTGACGTCAGATCCAATAAGCTGCTGTTATTGGATACATTTGACGGAGCGAAAAGAACCTGTCAACTGATGGTCCAATGACAACAGTTGATTGGATATGACGTCATTGTGTTGCCATCTGGTGTCCCTTATTTTTAACTACCCTCTCATTTGAATACTACAAAAATACTGACAAATGTAATCACTTACAATACACATAACACTAAGTCCGATCACAGAAAATGCTCGGTCCAGAAGATGTTGGCAAGTATGCCCGCGATCATGAGAGAGAAGTAAAGGACCACCGCCCCCCACCACAGTCGTTTCTCCCATTTTCTCTTCTCGAGGTTGCGGAGTACTCCGATGCCTACTAGGAGACCTGTAAAATGATTTAAAAAAAATTAAAATGTTAATACAATTGTGAAACACTGTCAATCACACAGTATCGACATCATCATCTAGGCTTTTTAGAATCTCTACTGCATGAACACGACGCTTCTCTGTACTACTAGAGTCATATTTAGTAAGAGCAGCCAGACAATATAGCCTTCACTCTCCGAGCTCATAATAAAAGACCGAAATAACCTTGGCCGTCTACGCTGGCCAGACGGGTTTGGAGGTCACATGTTTATAAGGTTTTTTTAGCTTGTATTTCCTAAGTCGCCTTCTATGACATCCACGTGGAAAGACTTGGAAGTGGTTCTATTCTGCCGGAAACCACACGGCATGTAGAATTATATGTACACATGTGTGGTCTTTGCGTCTTGCTACTCTTGGTTCAAAGGATAAAGACGTCATTGCATGTGTGCGTTATATACAACGGAAAGAGGATATCGACCCGGAAGGGGTTAAAAGTAATAATCATGACTATGGGACTATAGGACCATCCCTAAAATCTGCAGCTCCATACATTTTGGCACGGTATGTATTTAATTTTCTATGCATATACACACATTTGCTGTCAGCTATTTATATTTCGCCGCCCTACTGGAGTTTCGATTACGGTGATACAACTTAAAAAGGGGGAGAGAGGGGCATGGCATACAAGCATCAAACATGCCGCCCGCTGGTGCAATCGCGTAGTGACGCGTAGCCGATAAAACAGCCGTAGGCCGTCTACGCCGTAGCCTATAGCAACTCACCAGCAATAGCACCGGCTAAATGCGCGACGTAGCCGATATTCTGTTTGATGTCCGGCCTGAAGTACCGGTCGTACACAGCCGTGCCGACGTCCACGCCCGCCAGCAGTAAGAACACCAGGAGTTGGATGATGGCGAACTCCATTTCTGACCAGTTCTGAAAAGTTTTGAGGGTTAATTAGAAAATGTTACGTTTGTAATCTGATGTATGTAAGTACCTACATTTTTTGATTTTAATGTGTGCCATTATCTTGGGTCATGTAAAATTCCTGTTAGCTCGTTAACAGTTCCATTCTTAGCTGTACAGCTTCGAAACCCTGGGTGTGATTTTCGGATTTTCCCTCTCCAGATATAATATGACAATGGTCACACAGAGAATAAGAAAGCGTGACAGACTTTGCGTCTTGTGGTTCAGAGTTCTTCTGGCTCTTAGAGTCACAAAATCCAAAATACTGTCTGCCCCATTATGCAGGCGGGAGCACTGCAGTGTCTGCAGTACGAACAAACTATAGATATTATCGATAGTATATTGTTGGTTATCAATAGTATACTGCTCTAAAACAGCTATCTATACTATTGATAGACTAATCGATAGTTTGGCATTATTCGATTAAAAAACAACCTTTTTCGGCAACAATATAATAAAGGCAACCTCAAAAAGTGTACCTACCATAATAATAGTAGCTATATGCGCCGCTATCAACGCATATACGCCTCCCGAAGCACCCGCTAGGTAGACCTTAGGGTCCGTGAGGCTGGTTGCCAAGGAACCTGCCGCGACCCCAGCTAGGTATACCAGGGTCACCCGCCACCACCGATGGACCATCTCTAAGGGAACGCCGAGGAAGAGTTGGACCAGTAGGTTGACTAGAAGATGCACTACGCTGGAAAGAAAGAGGTTTAGGAGTTTAAAAAGAAGTAAAAAACCAATTGGATATTTATATGGCTTGATAAGGGTTGGGGTACACCTGTCTATACGCTATATAGTTTTGTCGCTCTCTCTCGCTTTGGCTCGTTATTTAATTTGTCAGGCGAATTAAAAAACCTTCTAACATTCAAGAACGCCATCTAGTGATGAGTAGCTATTCCAATTGATATTAGTAGCGCCATTAGTTATTTGCCAGGTAAATTAAAAATACCCCGACTTTCGAGCGTTAATCTATATCAATACATATAATAAAATAGTAAAAAAAGTGTGTCTGTACATTAAATATATTTCCAAAAAAAATATTGGGGGCGATATAGACGTAGTAATAGAGTAAGAATTAAAAAAAAAATGTCTGTCTGTTTGTCTGTATGTCTGTTTGTACACGCTAATCTCCGGAAATACTGGACGGATTCGAATGAAACTTTTTTTGTTATATAGCTGTTAAGCCTGGGCAACATATAGGGTATAAATGATTTTGGAAAATGGAACGCCTGATGCAGAACCCTAATGGTCCAGCTAAACTATAAGAGATATAAAAATGCCGCCTTAGTAAAAGTTGTTCAGCCTGATGAGCATTTTCCAGAGACATAAAGTCCACGCGAACGAAGTCGCGGGCTTCGGCTAGTCCCCAATAACTTTGAAATAGCTGAACCGATTTTCATCAAACATAGCTAAGAAGCACCGCAAGGGAACTTGGTAAAAAACTTAATCGAAATAGGTTACGTTCGAGAGCTACAATGCCACAGACAGACATTCAGACATAAGCGTCAAACTTATAATACCCTCTTTTTTGTCGGGGGTTAAAAATAAAATGAGAAACTCACCCCACATGCACCAGCATGTACGTCAAGAACCTCCATGCTTCTTGCCTCCTATGTGGGTTGTAGATAAACAACTTTGCTATCGGCCCATTCGCTTGGGTCATCCCCTGGCTCGCGTCGTAGCAGAACAGCGCTATTTCCACCAGGGAGATCAGGATCATGCAGACGGCTGGTGGCCAACAGCTGTACTCTTCCTCGTAGGTACCGTCTGAGTATGTGAAGATACTTGTGCTTTGGGTTTGGGCTATAGACGTAACACAATTCGGGAGAGGTAGGAAGGAATGGTAAAGATAGGAGTGATGCGATTTTGGGATTAGTATAGGTGGTGGCAGACAGGAAAAGTGATTAAGGGTAGATTAGGGAAGAGTGATGCAAGTTGGACAATTTATTTATTATTAAGAAATGTGTATCGGAAATGTTAATTATTTTAAAATCACACCGGAAAGCAATATTTTAATTATTGAAGATGTATAATGAAAAGGAACATATAAAATTATTGATTTTATTAAGTCAATGTTTTAATTGCGTTTATACATAAATGTGTACGTAAGATAATATTATGCATTTATTTCAATTATTATTGAGAATAAATTTTTATTAATTTTGAATACGTATACGTACACGTATATCAAATATAATATTAATAATAATAACATTGCGGTGATTATCATCGGCATTTCAAAGAAAAACATGTCATCACATTATTGATGACCGCGCGTTCAAACCAATTGATCCAGTCAATGGGTTCAATTAATTGAATGTGGTTTAAATATAGGCAGGTCAGGAATAGATCACGCATGTCCACAGTGTCACAGGCGTGGTTTGACCAGACAGGACGTATTAATCAATTAAGCCGTCGTTCCGAAAGCGAAAATTACCATTAATTGAACAATGGAAGCAGTTTTATTCAATTTTGCATTGACAGGTACAGTGTAACATTTGTGTACATTTGAGAGTCCATATCCATATTTAATTTCATTTCAGGTTGTTAAGAATTAATAGAAATTATTTGACAGTAAACGGTTTTATTTAAATAATAAAGTTTATTTGATTTAGAAACAGGTTTTAATCAGTTTAAGAAAAAAAACGATTAAAGATGAATAAGATAATGTTTTGATAAAGTTTTGGAAAAAGTATTTTATACATCGGGTTGGGAAAAGGAATAGGACAAACACAAAACATAAAGAGGAAAGAAAAGAAAAAATTCTTGTTAGTAACAAACATGCTTATCTTAAATCTATATTAGTATAATTATTATTACAAATAGTTGTACTACTTATGTAAGTTAATTTATTAAGTAGATAGGAAATCTATTGGTAAGAAACATGTTTGAAATATCCAATACCACACAATGTGTAACTTTAAAATACAACTAACAAATAGGGAAAATCTCGAAATAAGTACCTCACAGAGGTACCTAATTGAATTTCCTACACTTTTCCTTTTTCATAAAAGTCGACAACTAAGTCTGTAGACCTGAAATAATGGCGCCACCACCAAAAAAATTTCATGGCCCATACAGCGATAGCGATACAAACATGCTCAGAGGGTTCCCCCTTTATAGCAGAACCTTTTATGTTATAATATTATTATATGTAATAGCGGATTACAGAAACGTCAGATTTTCTTTTATCGTAGATTGATAAATCAATGAATCAAAAGATATGATATTATACCCTAATTAAACATTACTCTATAACAAATTTTGCGAAACTTAATATATGTAAAAAATTGTACTAAATAAAATTTTGACATCTTAGAAGTATGTTTTTGTACATTCGGGCATATAAAAATTCGGTTAAACAATAATTATATTAAATATTTAGAGAATAGAATCTTATTTAAAAGAACATTTCAAATGGATAAAGCATTTGAAATAAAGATTCTGCCAAGAGTGTTATGCTAAATGAATGACTAAATTCGGAGCATCAATATTCTTTTCGGGAACCCATATTAATTTCAATTAATATTTATTTTTCCGGTCATTTATCAATTCATTGTACAAAGAATTAGATACTTCAAACAGTTGAACTTATGCTCAGATAAAGCATTATTAACCAACACCTTGAACCCAGCACCTTGTAACAAAACGACCCATCACATGCACGACTATCTCACATACAATGTAACCATTACCAGAAATGACAACATTGTTAACAACCAATTTATTTAATTCTACATTTGCCATAATCCACAACGATAACAATAAAAGGACATCAGGATAAGAGAATTTTGCAAATTTTCCTTGTCACGAGAAACATACCGAAATACTTAATGAAACCCTTCACGTACTCCAAAAGTTTGTACCACAGTTGTCTGCAATCGTTCGTGATTTTTATCATATTTTTGTACCGCTGTTTCCTTTTACACGATTTGTACCACATTTTCACTAATCACGCACTTAAAAGTACATTTAGAACTATCATTACCATTTTGTTACGACATTTTTGACCGCACTTTTAAAACTTTTGTTCATAACTTTACCTTTCCATATCACATTTTTTTATATATATATCATAAATATATAACATATACATAATTTGATATAACATTCTTTAATTAAGGTCTTAAAATGAACGTGTCCACTGCTGGTCAGCGGTGAGTAAACACTGGAAAACCAATCCTTTCTGATGCAGCCTCGACGACTGGGCCGAGAGTATAATAGTGTAATAGACCAACAAATCCAACAATCGTTATTGCAAAACTGTGTTGACTTGTGAATTGAGCAATGCAGTGCGTATGTCCACTATCTGGTTCTATTACCACGGTAACAAGTATTATTATGTTATTGGTGTTATGTTTTTAAAAGAAGATTATGTAATATAATATGTACAATAAAAAATAAAAATGTACGAACATATTTCAACAATATTCATGAAAGTCGTACTGTGTTAATTTATTAATATTACTTCAAAAAGGAACATAATCATAAGTGTAAAAAATAAAAATTATTAATAAAAATTTAATAAATAAAATAAAGTTCTTTTAAAAAGTCAGTAAGTGTTGTAATTAAGCAATTCTTTCTCCTTCTCAATATATGATACTTTCGACAAAAAAAAAAACAAAAATGAAAATCCAAAACAAAAAAAAAATAATTTATACTATATAAGTTAATCATGAAATAAACTTTGTTCTTCTATCGCCATTACGAATATCTATGTATCTAATGGGTCTGTTACGTCATAGCTCGTGGATTGGTATTAGATAATGATTGACTTGAGTATGAATCGTTTTGTTTGGTAAATAAACATAACCTTGAAAGACAGTTCCAAACGATTTTATTCTGATTGGATTTAAATATTTTTTATACTTATTACGTTAAATAAAGCATTGCTAAGATAAGTTACGGTGGGCAAATGTGTATATGTATATCTTTTAATTTGTATATAAGTTATGTATAACAGTTATAAAAAAAACAAGGTATAGGTGTCAAGTCTTACACTTTTTTTGTGACAACGCTTCGTTCCAACAAATATTTTTTTAAAAAGTAGGTATTTGGTATTGTACAGTTCATAGGTATTTATCTATATTTTACTTACGTATACGTCTTATGAGAATAGATAAATTAAAACATTGGCATGTACATATATATATTTATATTTGTGGCTGAAATTTGGTACAGATAGGATTATCAATTTCCGAGAAGACTGCGTTATTTGCATATCTTTATCACTACGTATAAGAAGGGCGTAGCAATATGATTAATACTGATATAACCAAGATATATTAACTCTTAAAGCCAACTGAAAACGTTATCACAGAAAATATAGATTTTATTGCTATATATTGAAGGTGCAAATTATTAGTAACACCACAGAGTAATAATATACTACGTAATACGTTGAATAGCAAGGCAACTACTCTAATACTTTGACTTGTCTAATGTGTATGATACTGAACTACTTTCCATAAAAACCATTAAAGAAAATTTAAAAAAAAATTTCAGCTGTCCTTTAAAAACTGGACTTGGCTGAATATATTTTATCGATTTTCAATAACTTTTCTGTAGAAAGTAGTTCAGTATCATGGCCTGAACTTGCTTCAAAAATTTGGGCTGGTGAAAAATCATCTTGTATAATAATTGAAAGTATATTTTTATGGACTTTTAAATATTTACAATTACTAGCGAGACCAGGAGACTTCATTTTATAAGTTTGGATTTATTATAAATACATATTGTATTAATAGGCATGTGGCCAGGTCAAAAATATTTTATTAGTCACCTATACCTATACTCCATTTGGTTAGGTATTTAAATAAATGTAAACAATCTTGACATGTCTTTTTATTGAAATATACACTTTATAAATCAATAATTTTGCTAATTACAAAGTAATTATGCTATAAATTATAAATTAAATATGGAGTAAAGATTATCCAAAAATAAAGGACCCATATTTTTTTCGTTTAGCATAGGCATGTGGGTTCGGTCAAAAATAAATTATTTTATTTAGTCTGTCAATTAGATTATCCAAAAATAAAGGACCCGCATTTTTTCGTTTCGCCTCTAAATGTCTTTTGCTCAACTGGTTAAAATACGATAAGTGCAGTATTTACCCACGTCTTGTAGTTTGAGTAGCAACCGTTTGAGTAGGACTCGTTTGAGTAGCACTAATTTGAGTAGGACTCGACGCTTGAGACCCTCTCCCCACAGTCGCTACAGCAACTTGGACTGTGTTTCGATCGGATAATCTTGATCTTTTAAGAATAGGGTTAACTAAAAAGAACAAATTTAAAAAAAAACTTAAAAAATTATCACAAAAACCGACTGGTAAAGTAGGCCACTAATATGACAAATAAATTTATGACTATTAAGATTATATGGCAATTTGGTAAATAAACGAGTTAAAAATAAATTGTTCAGTCTCACTCATAAAATAAAATGTGACAAAATAGTGTCACTTTTTATAGATCATATCCATTTTCAACATGATTTTAGATTTATTAATGCAAAAAAAGTGATATTAAGAGCGCTTTTTGACTTTAAAAAAGCATGACGTCACACTATAGTTTTTCATAAAATCCAATAGAAAATGTTTTGTTTTGACGTTTAGAAAAAAGTGTCTGATTAGACTTGTTGTCATCTGGCGGATGTTGTTTTTTTTTTGGGGGAATCTAAGTAGCCGTTTGGTCAGCCAATTGTCAAGCTATGGTAGACGTAATGCAATGTAAGAAATCCTTAGAATATAATGCAAAATAGCTTAGTATATATACTATAGTTACATACATACATACTATCACGTCTTTATCCCTAATGGGGCCGACAGAGCATTTTGGGCCTCGCGGCTCTATGCAGAGCCCAGGGCCGCAAGACTCAAAAGTCACTTTTAGCGTCATGGTGGGCGAGAATACAGTGACGGGTTGCTAGCCGCATTGTCTGTTAAAATGATTTTACTTTAGTTATGTGCACATAAATATGACTGTTAGCGACTAATAATACTTTTCAAGATTTTACGAAATTTAAAATTAGTACTTCTTCGGGGATTCCGTTTAAACGGAAATAGTCATGTTTACTTTGTACTACATAGAAGGAATATTATCGATTTGAATTTGATGTGTGCCGCTGAGTAAACAGCGAGGAATTGCGATACGATAGATAAGTCGATAAGATTATGTTATTCGATACAAGGTGATTCCTGGTATCTGAGTGTCAAAATATACGAGTATATTGTATAGATTCAAAAATAATAATTTGACGTAATCTTTCTTTTTCAATTGTTCTTGAAATATTACATATACTTACAGTAAACATAACTAATAATAATATACAACGCGGTAGGGACATAACTCACTATAGTTTAATGAAATTAAAATAACAGTCAACAAACAAAAACAAAAAAATTCGACCTTCCCATACAAATTTCCCGGCTGCTGCACACTTTAGTATGAAAATGGCAAAATTAAACAACAGTTTTTTTTTTACAAATGTGCGTTGAAAAGCTTCATGTTCATAGTTCATAAAATAGTTTTAAGAGTTACCCCTTACCCTAGACTTCTCCATGCAAACGTAGTCTACGTTTAATTTTGTAACCACATGTCAGATTCCGGTAAAAATTGGTAAATTGCAATTATCTAGGGTAATAACTGGTTTCCTACAGTAAAATTATGAACTGGAAAGAAAATATAACGATTCAGAAGTTTCCCATACTAATGGTCAAAAATGATATAAAACACTATATTCTATTTCAAGTTCATATTTTACTGTCGAAAACCAGTTATTACCCTACATAATTGCAATACCTTTGAAATTAATTTTTTTTGCCGAAATCGTACATGTTGTTTTGAAATAAAACGTAGACTACGTTTGTATGGAAAGTTGTATTTTGGTCTAGGGTAAGGGGACTCTTAAGGGTTTAAGGCTATTGGTCAAGACAAAATTTTAAATGATATCTCCATACCCTTTTGTGATTTATTTTAAATAGCGGCAGCACCCTAAAAAAAAAAGGTAGTTAACGCCCCCTTAAGCCCCAAAATCATAATAACTATTATTTGAATTTAAATCCACTATTACACTGACACACTTTCAGTTCTCATGAACTTAGCAAATAAGTCAGTTTTAACCACATTGTCACGTTCCTATGATAAAGCAGTCATTGTTCTATGTAAAAAGTGATTGAAATATTGCTAAAGGGATACGGTTTTCCTTGTGCAACCATAGACAACGTAAGATACTAGCCCAGTAAATTAAATTATGTTCATTTTTATTTAGGACACTTTCATTTTTTGCCATTTTTATTTTTGGTCAATTTGTATTTTTGGACATTTTTATGATTTGGACATTAGTAGTGTAAGTCTTTCTATTACCATAATAGGGGTAATAACAGGGTCAGAAATGTATTATTATAACTAGTCTGTCTTTAAGATTAGCCATACATAATGGACCCATATGTTTCAGTTTATTGTAAAATTAAGAATTCAAAAAGATGCGGACCATCTATGTTCTAGAATTGTGACGTCACCGCACCGCTATGTAAAAAATTAAAAATCATACTTAGGCGTGACGTCATGTGAAATTAAAAAGCTATATATCTTCGTATTTTTTTGTTTCTCAGAGAAAAGAAAAAATACGAATTTAATATTTTTCTATAATCTAACCGATGGGCTAATAATATTTTTTTAGTCATCATACCCAATTTAATGTATGTAATTTTGTATAATATCTCTTGGTACACACGCTTTAAATAAACCTAATAAGTATAATAAACTAGTATTTAATTTAGAATATTTAGTAATTGATATGGTGAGAATGTTTAATTAAAATTAAATCTTGTCACTCGTAAATCATGCATATTGTAAATTTATGTGCTTATATGGCATGGTGCTACTGGTATATATTAGAATTACATGTTATTTTTACTTATGATAAAGTTACTTATAATTTATTAAAACAAATATCCAATATATTTAAGTGATGTTTCAGTTACGGACGTAGGCATATTGTATATTATTTAAGTTAATATTTTCACTTTTTTGATTGTTTTATTGTTAATTGCAAAATATTTTGCATCCCATACTTTACCCTCATTTTGCAGATATTTTGCTTCAAAGTTTCTTAATTTATTTATTTTTATTAAGTAACAGGACGGCTCGCACTGCATCTGGAGTAGTTAAACAAAACCTAAATATGATTGCTCAAAAAAAGACAAAAGCGCAGTGGACACATAGCTGGAATTTACATAAACGGCGAGCGAGGAAAAATAAAATAAAATCCGACCTTATATAATGTGAATGATTGACGTATGATACCAATTTATACATATAACAAAACAATAAAAAATGAGTATAAAGAAACTGTACATAGAATACATTAAAAAAAATTGGTGCGATGGAGACATAGTAATAGAGTAAGAATTTAAAAAAAGTATGTCTGTTTGTTTGTTGGTTTTTCTGTTTGTATACGCTAATCTCCGAAATACAAGACTGATGAGCATGTTTCCGGAGTCATCAATAAATTTAAGAGCTAGGTTCTTGTCAGTGGAGTATCTATACATGTACGACATAAGAAATATAGTGATATTATTATGCCAGGTCGAAATTTTACTAATGACGATGATGTACATATTTTTATTCTCTCACCGATCTACCTTCGCTGTACAATTTACAAGTACATCAAAACATCTAATTTCATTGGTTAGACACAAAACATTTAGAAGCATGACGGCAATGAACAGATAAAAAAGGAAAATTTAAAAAAAGTACCGCTGTCGACCGGAACCGCTCGGAAACCTGTCCTTGTAGCTAGGGGATAAAACAAAAATGTGAATCACATATTGCTAAATATACAGCGATATATAATTAAAAATTAACAAGAAAGGACAAAGAAAGATACAAAAATATATCAAGCTTTTTACATCGACAATGCTAAATATAAGTTACAAGTTCACTTATAATTATAACTGTTCAATAAAGTACAAATAGGACTAAATAATTCGTTATTTGGCACACAAATGACTACACATCTTTTACACTAATTTCATTTGACCTAATTGTTCGTGTGGATTGGCATTATTTTGATTTTATATTATATTGATGGCCTATTATTATTTTTACCTAATTTCGGTGTATTTTACAGCTAAGAATATTGTTCACACCAAATGCAGATTTTGTCGATTTAATTTTAATACTAAAATAAATAAACATTTTTGTAAAAAATTATAACTACACATTTTTTTACATTAATTTAATTTGACCTAATTTCGTTGTATTTTACAGTTTAAGAGAATTGTTCACATCAAATGCAGATTTTGTCGATTTATTTTTAATACAATAAAAGTTTTTTGGTTTATTTATTTGCCTATCGATGTGTCCTACTACTGGGCTGTCCCATTTATTTTCTCGTTGATGATCACTGATCCCTGTCTAAAAGATGAAAGTCAAGATCACCAATTTCTATGACTTATACACAAAATCAATACGTAACTTTTTGAGCCCATTCAGTTGACATAATATTCAACTATTTTACATAAATATTGGTATTTTCAGACTAACTATGTAGTTCACATTTTGATGGCAATAGCTACTTTGTGTAAAGTGAATAATGCCATTGTACCAAACATGTTGATTGATGTAGAGGGAATCTAAAATTTTGGCATTTCGGTGTAAATTGATGTGCCCTACAAAAAGTACCAATTGTCAGTTTAAAGACTTTAAAGTACTATTACAAGAACATTTTCATTCATACCATACAATACAATAAGAGAAATCTTCTTATTGTAGTTTGCATATATGAAAAAAAGTGTATTATGTATTATGTTTATTTATATCTACGTTCCTAGGCAAAACTAGAAGGAAAGAATAAGGCCATTTAGGGTTGCCAGGCGCAAAAATTTTAGTATGTTACGCTTGTTTTTAATTATGTTAATGTATTCTAAATATTTGCAATACAATATAACAACTCAATGCACATTGCACAATCACCAAATACGGACAAATTTTAATATAGTAACTAATATGTTTGTTTTAAACGCAATATTACTAGGAAATATTTGAGGGAATATAAGTCATTTGATTGTAATTCTGGTTCTATGAATCCAAACAAAATTAATTGATAAAGCACATTCAAAGCTAGGTTTGACGTCAGTATTCGTCTGTGATTGAGCAAATTTGTTATTTGAAATATAACATTCCATGCAAAGAAGTACTTCAAACTGATTAATAAATAACACACTTGCTAGTACTACTGACTATAGATCTACTCGACTACTCCTATTTACACAGTACAATTATTTTACCTATTGGATACAATTTAATTGAAGCTAAAGGAAATCCTTAGGAGAGGTCTGTGTCTAGCTGTAAACGCATGTGGTTGAAATGATTATGATAGTCTTAACAAAACAAGACTAATTTAAATAATTTAGTTTTTTGCTTCAATTAAATTGTATGCAACAGGCAAGAAACTTGCAATGTGTAAATTGGAAGGGCGTACGTGACGTGTAGGCCCAACGCAGACGACGGATTAGTCTGTCGTCTGCGTTAGGCCGTATAGTCTAACTCAGGCACAAACTCTACGTGTGAGAGAGATATGTCACGTGATGCCGTGTCTCTGTAGAGTTTGTGACAGAGATAGACTGAACCTGGGGAATTACTCCAAAAGCGGTACCGCAAGGCAAACCGACTGCATATCCACGTTTCAGTGTCAAACAAACAACATCGAGCATTAATATATGATGATAATGTTTGAAAATTAATGGATATAGAAACAGAGGACGGCCAAAGAAAAGGTGGATGGAGTGCGTTAAGGACGCAATGGATAAAAAGAATGTCACAAGTGCCTTGGCAAAGGATAGAGGAAAATGGATAAAGTGGGATAAGGTGAGGAGGAAGAAGATAATGTCTAATTTGCTTTGATATAGAAATAGGACGTCACTATCAGACGACTATCGTAACACTTTAAAGAGTAACCCCCTTGAACACGTCGCAAGGTCACGCTTAACGCAGCGTGACTCCTGCAAATTAGGTGAAAGATTCAATACACAAAACTCATCAAATCATAAAATTACCTATGGTATCCACCGGGTTCCTCTGCGGTATGATCGAGTGCACATATCTAGCTACGAAATGTCCGAACACTGCCTTCAGATCAGGGTTGTGCATCATCTCAACAAACTCCGCGAAGTCCAAGTACCCTGAGTTATCCCTGTCTGCCAGGTTCATAATCTTCTCCACCACATTGTCTGGCAAGTCGTGGTCGTATTCTCTGGACTCTATTATCCCTTTGAGTTCCACGTAGGATATCTTGCCGTCTTTGTCTTTGTCGTACTGAAAAAGAAAGATAATGAAACGTGAGATGTTTGTTTTTCGGGTTATTCACTACCGCTTTCGTAAGTTAAGCGACACAGGGCGTGGTCCGCATTTGTGGATGGGTGACACAAGTAGGGTAAAATTTTCTCGAGCTCCCGAGAAGGTTGGTCCCGGCTTCATTGTATGGCAGTGCAGAACCATAAAGACCAAATATAAAAATGACGCCTTAGAAAACGTTGTTCAGCCTGATGAGCATTTTCCAGAGTCATAAAGTCCACGCGAACGAAGTCGCGGGCTTTGGCTAGTACTTTATATAGTTTAGCTTGACCATTATGGTTCTGCATCAGGTGTTCCATTTTTTCAAATCAATTATACCCTAGAAGTACGTCGCCCAGGCTTAACAGCTGTATAACAAAGTAGTTTACATTCAAATCCGTCTAGTGTTTTCGGAGATAAGTGTGTACAAAGTACAAACAAACAGACTTTTTTTTAAATTCTTACTCTATTACTATATATCCATTGCCAAATTTTTTTTGGAAGTAAAGTATATTCAATGTACAGACACATTTTTTACTGTTTTATTTTATGTATAGGTAAGATAATTAAGTATAAATATGTGCACTGTGCAGTGACCACTGATTATATCAACATTAACGGCATACGTACGACACTATTGGACGAATGTGATAATAGAGTAAATATATTTAACTTGACAGACATTTCATCAAGGTGCGTTTGATAAAACCCGCAAAATTACTCATATTTAAAATCGGAAATCTATGCATATCTAATCTACATAGCAGGATACTTGTAAAAACCCAGTTCAATACCTATGACAAATAAAGCGGTGATGTAAGGACATTTCCCTTTGAATAATATTCATCATCATCATTTCATAACGTCCACTGCTGGACATAGGCCTCTCCCAAAGATTTCCAAAATGACCGAGCAAGAGCGGCCTGCATCCAGTTCTTTCCAGCGACCCTGGGCAACTTATTAGTAATCTGTGACCCTGGTCAGGTCATCTGACCACCTTGTAGGCGGGTGCCCTACGCTTCGCTTGCCAGTACGCGGTCGCCATTCAAGAATCTTTTTTAATAATATTACCTATTTTTTTTTTTAGAACTAAAAACCGACTTTGCCCCCAAACTACACAACCGATTTTGATAAAATATCTATGGGACCACATGACAAGTAGATATGCTCTTTCAAACAAAAAAAAATCGAAATTGTTTCAGTCGTCTTCGAATATCTAATCGGGGAACATACCTACATTAAAACACTTATAAGGTATACAATTTTATTGAAATAAGAAGGATAAAAAAAAATTACATATAAGGTATACATTCTAATTATTAACCTCTTCCTTTTTTGAAGTCGGTCAAACAGTAACTGTAAGTATATTGTGAACTAACTCCATATCTACATTGACCGCTGAAAGAATTCAATTTCAAAGTATCAATGAACCATGTTAATGTGGATATAAAACTTTTCTCGCTTGTTGAATTTATTTATAACTAAGTCGCTGTTGCTCGCGACTTCATCCGCGTGGACTTTAGTTTATAATCTTTGATATTTGAAAGTCGTCGCCGCGCCTCCGCACCCCGAGATGGGGGTGCAAGTGGTAGGTAGACGTAGTGGCCAAAGCAATTAGCTTTATGTATCTTACCTACTTACTGCTCTGACTCAGAGACCCAACGTAGATCTTGGCCTCCGACACCAGAAGACGCCACCGTTCCCTACTCTGCAATGACTTAAAAATTCTGGAAAATTTTCTATATCTATACGTTTTCACCGTACTGGATTTATCTCTTATTCTTTTGCTGTCTTGCCGTACGTCTTTGAAATGCCCTGCCTGATAACATTATGAGAGCACAAGGGATTCAAGATACTTGTAAATTGTAAATCGACACTATCGCAAAAAAAATGCTGCAATAATAGTTTATGTATTTTTTTTGCGTATTTATGTTTATGTAAGTTTATAATTTGCATTTATTATTAAATTTTGTATATATTTATATAAATGGTTTTTGCTTTGTTTTTTTTTTTATTATATCCATGTATACTTTATGTAATTAAATGTATCCTAATTTATTTATTTCGATATACTTATCTAATTAAATTTGTACCCCATCTACTATCTTTTTTGCTACGCCCCAAAGGTGACCAGTTCACCTTGCTTAGCATTATGTTGTACCTTTTGTACTATAATTTTTAGATTTAAAGTGCAATAAATCCTATCCTAATAATATTATAAATGCGAAAGTGAGTTTGTATATTTGTTTGTTACCTCTTCACGCTTCAACTACTGAAAAGATTTGGATAAAATTTGGTATGGATATAGTTTGAGACTCGGGGAAGGAAATAGGGTATTATTTATCCCGAAATTCCCACGGGGAGCGAAGCCCGCGGGCACAGCTAGTAAGAAATAAAAAAAAAATCATGTGTCATATATGCCTATAATGTTTTCTGAAATCATAATTAATCATGATAATAGAATTCAGCGGTGTCACGCCATGCCAGACAATTTGAGTCTAGACATTGTTCGGTCATAGTCTTATGGTATGTAGAGCTCGGCATGAGAGACGGGATGACTGTGTCATACTTATTTAGGTCTGTTGTCAATTGTTTCGTCTGCTATAGAAAACATGTGCTTCTGAATCACACTAATATTATAAATTCGAAAGTTTGTGAGTGTGTGTGTATGTTTGTTACTTCTTTACGCGTAAACCGCTAGATCAATTTTGATAAAATTTGGTATGCAAGAAGCTAAAACCCTGGATTAACACATAGGCTACTAAGGAGCGGGTAACATCGCGGAGCGCAGCTAATAATAAATAAATAAAGTATTATGGCAATGTTATAATGTGTAACCGGAAGATTTAATGCTTAAGAATGTTGACTGGCAGACAAAGCACTAGGGTTGGACTACATCTATGAGCTGTCAGCAAGTAACAGCACGTTTCTATCATTATCATCATTTAAGGTTGAGCTAGTTGATACTTTTTCTATACAAATTGCGGAGTGGATTTCCTCCACTGTTTGACATTATAAATCCAAAGTTTAGTACATATGCTATCGTTGTCTCATTATAAATGTTGTCGGTATGGATCTCAGACCAAATAAAAAAACGTATGGATACAGAATAGTAAAATAAAAAGCCATTAAAAAGTTATAAGCCATCAAAGATTTGCTTTTCTTGCTAATTTTTACGCAACTTTCGGTGTTAATAAGTAATATAAGAAGTGTTAAATCTCCAAAACAAAGACCGCACCGACACAGCTTAATTATCTAAGATTATAATCTATTTTATTTGTAATTGATTAAGGCAGTAGTTTTTGCTTAAAACCCCTTTTCCCAAATGACTTTATGTATTTTTTACGCGCTCGATTTACCTACTTTTGCACATTGCTTTAGCCCGCCACAATGTTAGATGAAACAACATGCTTTTAGGCCACGCCCACCTGTGAGTTCGAGTCTGCGACTAGTTCAACCTTAAGCCGCAAAACGTCCACTGCTGGACATAGGCCTCCCCTCAGACTTCCATCTGTCTTTATCAGTAGCGGTAGTTTGCCATTCTATATCAAATTTTAAGAGATCGTCAAACAGTACCCATTTTTTTTTACCTTACCTATATCGTCCCACTGTTGGGCAAAGGTCTCTCGCGTTTTCTAAGAAATGAAATATTTTTTTAAAACTAAAAAACGACTTCATTCCCAAAAATACACAACCGCATTTTCCAAATCGGTCTAGGCAGGCAGGATCAGTCTTCGAATAATCGTCGAACAAAAATTAAAAGAAAGATTACTACGAAGTATAATTATAATAATTTAATCTAATTTACAAACACTTTTTGAAAGGCGGTGTAAAACAATGGCCTTCAATTCAAAGGAAGAAATTCGCGCCCTACAAAGGTTTTGGTTGAAAATATCAATGAAGTCTGTAATATGACTAAACGGCCGGCCTATTGTAATCAGTGCGAGGTGCGGAGCGATTAGCTCACAAACTAAACATCACATTAGTAGGCACTTACTGCATGGTAAACATTAGATAGAATAGATCTAAAGACGGAAGGAACGGAGGAGTGATTTAGGATTTTGGAGGAACAGATTCTTATCAGTGAGACAAGGACCATGACGTATACTGAACAGTTTTATACAACAATCAAACTTTTTTAACAAGTTAACATAAAAGCTTACTGTGTGAAATGAATGGCAAATATGTTGTGACAAAAGAGGAATTAGGGTTTAAAAGAAACAGGTACTATATATTTTTAATAAATCTATACCTGTCCCACTGCTGGGCAAAGGTTTCTTTCATGTCATTCCAATTATCTCGATCATGTGCCACTTTCAACCATTCCCTCTCAAACTGTCGCAAGTCGTCACACCAACGCTACCGGTGCCTACCTCTCTAATCTTCAGGAGACCACTTTGTTACCAAAGTGGCACCAACGCTTCCGGGGCCTACCTCTCTAATCTTCAGGAGACCACTTTGTTACCAAAGTGGCCCATCTATCAGGATGCATGCAGCAACTGACGTTAATAACATGAATATGAAATAAAATATTCTCCATCAGGTCGAAACAAAAATAAGAATTATTGTCGAACACAAAGACATTAATAAAAAAGATCTAATATTTCACCGCGTACGTAGATGTAATAAAACCAAACATCTTAAAACCAGCCATCAATCATTTAGAAGTAGTCCAAAATATATAGCACTACAACTCGGGTTAAGTAACTCTGCTAATTCCAGTACCAGAACCAAGGCTGGAGTTGCATCATATCGCGGATAGTTTATCTGCATGATATCAGATATGGGATAATGCTGTGAAGGTAATGTTTTTACCAATAATGTGGTATTATCTGATAAAACAGAGTCTGAATAAGCTAGGAAACTATAACAAAAACATTCTAATATTATATCTCACTTGCTACGTTTCTGACAGACTTGTCTTTTTCGACCTCCGTGGCGTAATGGTCAACACGCTAGACCGCCAATTCGGAGGTCCTGACAAGACAGTTAAAACATGGCCTTTTTCTAACTGTCCTGGGGTTTGGATGTTTTAATTATGGTAGGTATTTATTATAAAATATAGTATCATTGAGTTGAGTATCCCATAATACAAGTTAAACTAACTTTGGGGCTAGCTCAATCAATCAGTTTGATTTGTCCCTATTTGTATATTTATTTATTCTCGTGTCTCTTCTCATCGTAGTGCGTTCCCGGTTGCATATTGAGCTATACATACATACTATCACGTCTTTATCCCTAATGGGGCAGACAGAGCATTTTGGGTCTTGCGGTTCTATGCAGAGCCCAGGGCCGCAAGACCCAAAAGCCGCTTTTAGCGTCATGGTGGGCGAGAAGATGGAAAAGCAATCAATACAGTGATGGGTTGCTAGCCGCATCGCCTGTTAACATGATTGGCATTTTTGCCCATTCCCTCGATCGGCTTTTACGATCTGCATGGGAAGAGAAGCAGCTGGTACATTCTAAGTTTTTTTATTTCTCCCAGACCTTATTGAGCTATGCTGCTTTGAAACCTGGAGTCAGCGTGCTAAGTGGCCTAATTGGTTTAGTATCTTAGTCATCATCATCAGGTCTTATTGTCTCCACTGCAAGAGCACGACCCTCTCTGTACTATCAGAGCTATACTTGGCCAGAGGACTTGGCCTACACTCTCCTCGCTGGCCAGAGTTAGAGAGGTTTCACTGATGTTTATAAGCTTTTGTTTAGCTTGTATATTCCTAAGTCGCCTTCTACGACATCCACGGGAGGAGAGTGGCCCTATTCTACTCTGCCGGAAACTACACGGCGATCTTAGTCATACGTACTCATAATTGATGGTAGTCGAGCAGTCGAGCATCACAGCAATTTCCCATTGAACATTTCTCTGTACGGTATGACTCACGAGGAAAACAATTGGACCTGTGATGTCTCATACGGCCTTGGGTGTTTGTGTACTCTTATCATAACTACTGAGATCGCGGTTTGGAATTATAATTTTAGTTTTTTTGGTAATTGCGGCCGTGGTCTTCCTTCCAAACTCAAACAATACATACATACATACTATCACGTCTTTATACCTAATGGGGCAGACAGAGCATTTTGGGTCTTGCGGTCAAACTCAAACAAATGGGTTCAAAAACGAAAAGTACATTTATACTGTTCTTTTTCTCCGAGACCAGTATGAAAAGGGTTTTTTAATGAATAACGCTATTTTTATGACGATGTGCGAAGTGAAGAAGTAAAAGCCGAAAAGCGGACTACAGGCTTCACAGCATTATAGTTGAGGATGCAACCGACAATATCCGGAGATGAGAGGGATGGAAGCTAAAAGCTAAAAGACAGTGTAGGCCAAATCCTCTGGCTGCTCTGACCAAGTATGGCTCTAGGAGTACAAAGAGGGGCGTGCTCCTGCAGTGGAGATTAAAAGACCTGACGATGAGAGGGACGGAGCAATTGAGTAGATGACTGGGTCAAAAATAAATTATTCGGTAGTTTATAAAATAAAACGTTACAATATAGGGTCACTTTTCATTAATCATATCAATTTTCAACATGATTTTAGATTTATTAATGCAGAGAGGAAATAATATGAAGAACGCTATTTGTCATTTTTTTAAGTGACGTCACACTTTTTTAGGAAAAGTGGCTGATTGGACTTGATGTCGTCTAGCGGATTTTAAGTGATTTTAAAAAATCACGCAAAACAACGAAAGCATACGTTTGTGCATGTTTTAAAAATAAACTGGAATTATTGGCAGTAACTAGTTATTTCGTATTAACATAATATGTACATATCGTACGTATGTAATGGTAATGATATGAGGTACCCGTGTACATAAATAAACACAATACGCACCCATCTGGTAGGTAAAATAATACGAAATAACTAGTTACTGCCAATGATTATTCCAGTTTAAACATATAGGTGTGTGTATGTATATTTGGGTACTACCACAAAACGAATGAATCAGTGGTTAGGAATCCCGATCACACTGCAGATATGAGTTTAATACCTAAACGAAAGGGCCTTTGGAATACATGGCCTTTAACTGACGAGAGCTCAGCTCTAAAGCTACAAAAGCGCTAATAAATTAACAAGCGCGAAAACCGCGATAATAGAGACGAATCATCATGTATATGGAATTTGTTGTGCAGTTTTGATTTTGGTATGCATTGTTTTGTTTTTGTGAACAATAGAAAATTAGTTTTGGTTCACCACATGCAATTCAATTTTATTTATTGTTTTCTTAAATATTACATCACATAGAATAAGGTCCCGGGTCGTCTCGTATTTCGAAGTTCCGGGACTGTTTGTCAATTTAGTTGTCTCGGGTCCTGATACTTTTGAACTGTCAAACTTCCACAACTAGGGTTTGGGTCCCAAGACGTCTCGTGGTCGAAAAGCCCGAGACTTTTAGTAAATTTACTTGTCTCGGGTCCTTTAAAACTGTCGAGTCTTCGCAAACTATGGTTTGGGTGCCAGAACGTCTTGTGTCTTGAAGTTCCGGGCCTTTTTGTAAATGTAGTTGCCAGGTACCGTGACTTTAAAAAAGTCGAGATTTTCTAAACACATAGAATATTGACATTTCACATTTCAAACCCCTTTCCCCTTATGTTTTTGTGGATTCTCAGAGGTTCAACGGCAAAGAACCAGTAACACATTCTGGGACACTCTGAGACATAATAGTTAGTAATGGCCACAGGCATAAGTTTCCTGGAAAATGTTAACAAAGGAAATGAGACTGCTTGCTGTCTGGATTTATTGTATTAAAGTACTACAATTATTCACCCAAATCAAGATGACAGTCATACAAAAAAAGATTTCCAAATAGGTCCATGCTTCTTTGAGTAAAAATTGTAAAAAAATCATGTCAATTTTGTGAGTACATGAATGTTGCATTATCTTCGATAAGGCGACTTGGCATGACACATATTCATTTCGCAAGAACTTACCTAACTGATGAGATAACATTGATTAATTAATGCAATAATACAGATTTGCATGCAGTAATGGACAACTGCATTATGGTCCAGGTTTTACCGTATATTTGGGCTTGTGGTTAAATGCAAGCAATTATTACATATCCGGCCAAGTGCGAAGCGGTCTTGTGCACGAAGGGTTTCATTATTTATAAAAAATCAGGTTTGTTGTATTGGAGCCCCGCTTAACATGTCGAATGTTTTGCTTGCTCTTAATAGTATAAAGTGGAGAATCCTTCATGCTTTTCTTCTCTCTGCTATCTTTACAATGTCAATCAGTGCCTTCATTATCATCATAGGAGAGGTAAAAAGTAGCCGTAACCGAAGGGCATGTATGAAGAGATTGATGAGTTTAGATGAAGCAAAAGAGGTTTGTCAGGATCGTAGCAAGTGGAGGTCCATAGTCTCTGCCTACCCCTGCGGGAAACAGGCGTGATATTATGTATGTATTATCATCATCAGGTCTTTTTAGTCTCCACTGCAGTCACACAACCCTCTGTACTACCAAAGCCATACTTGAGCCATAATTGGCTGGAGCAGCCAGAGGATGTGGCCTACACTCTCCACGCTGGGCAGATGTATTGGAGAGAGGTTCTATTCTTATAAGCTTTGTTTAGCTTTTTTTCTTAAGTTGCCTTCTACAACATCCATGGAAAGACTTGGGGAATGGATTGGAGAATCAATGCCTGGTAGAACTAAACTTTTAACGTTTCTATTATTTGATATTGAACCTTCATCGGAGGTATTCCTTTTCCTTGTTTTCCATATAAAATTTGATAAACTATTACCTATGCTTATATAATATTACAAGACCAAGGGAAATATACAAATAGGACATTAATTCTGAAATAAATGTTTGCAGGTAATTTCTTTCTTCTTTTGAATCAAATTGGCTACATACAAAAGTTTTGATACATGTTGCTGTTGTGACTGGCCAGTTGTTCGTATTTAAACTTATTTAGGATGAGAATAAATTATATGGTTGCTACCAAAGAGTTAAGTTCTAATTAGGAAAAAAAACTTCATAATTTATGGCTATTCCTAAAATTCAAAGTGAAACAACTCACAATGAAAGTACCTAGGTAGGTACCTACATGATTTATATTTTTTTTAAGTAAGTACATATGGAAAACTGGTTATAGTCACCTATTTTAAACCGGTCACTGTTTACGAAACACTGTATTATTGTTAAATAGAGTGTAACTTTGCACTAACGGTACATTTTCGCCAGGATACGTGTCAGAGAGATTTTAGAGGTAAACAAAAATAAATTACCTTGTTAAATATTCGTTGCCAGTACATATCTGATCTGGTTGGTGTCAGCGGTATAGACACCGTCGCTTCTCTCTGTCCGGAAGGCATTTTCACCAAAAATCTACTGCAATTCAATCCCACAAACAAAATTTATCTAAAAGTAGCACATCACTGTTTGCCAGGGCACAAAGAGTGTTCGTATAAGATTTTCGAGATTCCTATATCAAGGGTAAAGCAGGCAGCTTTGTATAAATATAGTATGACAACTTTAAATAGTTTTTTACAATAATATTTCGAACCGCCTAATATTTTCGTAAATCACAACCTACACTAACAACAGACGCGTAAAAACTGAATGAAAGAGCGTTAATAAAACTAAATGAATGAATGAAATGAAGTTGATTTTGACCTTTTGACATTTATTTTTGTTGTGTTGGCAAAACTGTATAGAAATATTGCCAGTAATCAACTTGAAAAAATTAATTTTAAAAAATCAACTTGACTTTGACGGTGTCAAATATTTTCTGTGAGAAAAATAAAATTTTTTATTTATTGTAAATCTTAAATTCAAGTAAATTCAAAGTGATTTTTCATTTTCGCAATAAACAATCTTGGCCATTATAACTGCAAGACGACGAGTGGGACCTGCAAGTACACTAACCTATCTGTGTCACTGGAAAGCTTTTGAGATTATAGTTGTTTTACTCGTAAATCAGGTCCCGTCTGCATACGAAGCATGAATATACATTTGAGAAGCGCGACAATGCGACTATGAAACGTTCTACTCGCTTTTTGGTTTTCTTTATGATATACCTTACAACCAAGCCAAATTTTTATTCCTCGTCAAATCAGTTCAACTTAAAATGCAAGAAAGTATGAAAGCAGAAGTACCAATAACTCCTGAAGATTTTGATCTTCAATGAACTCCCTACTTGTTTTATGTGAATGTTTGATGTATCAGCCCTATATTTTTCTTCTTATTAATTAATCTTGCTTTTTTTTATGTCGCAACCGGCGGCGTTCCTCCTTTGTCAGCAGTGTAACAATGGAAAAATTTTTAAAGGACAACGAGGACTAAATATTCATATATCTCGCTGCCATAAAAACAATCCAGTAAGTGCATCACAACCTACCCTACCTTTCAATGTTCTTCAGTCGCAAAATACGTTCACATCAAGCCCATTACCTTTTGAAAATATTATAACTCAGCTACACAAATGCAGACCAGTGGTCAAAAGAATCCCAAGGGGCGCGAGGGTGGCGCTAGCCAGATCTCTCTCCACTACCTTACAAAAATGTTTAAATAATACTTTACAAGATTGGCATAATTTATTTACTTTCGCTTACCGTTATCTTCATGTAGAAAACTCTACTTCTTCCTTAACCAAGTCACTGAAATCCAATTCCATTAACCCTATAGCTATTGCGGACTTATCAAATGTAATACAGCATGACAAAAATAAATATAATCTTAAAAAAATCGTCGAAAATAAAGTAATGGATGGAGATCTGAGAAATGCAGCGCGTATTCTTTTTTCAGATGACACCCTCGCTCCGCCTACTAAAGAGACTCTGGATAGCCTATTACAAAAGCATCCTTCACCGATCTCAAGCGACCCTCTGCCAACTCAAATTGTTACGCCAAATCCTGTCCAAATTCAAAATGAAGACACTCTTTCGGCCATTTTGTCTTTCCCTAATGGTTCTTCCGGCGGCATCGACGGACTTACCCCCCAACATCTTAAAGATTTGGTGAGTGTGTCCGCTGGTGATGCTGGAAAGGAGCTTTTGGGGGAAATTACAAAATTTTGCAGTTTTCTTTTATCTGGCAAAACACTGGATAGTTTTTCTGAATTCCTTTTTGGTGCGAGGCTATGTGCTTTTAAGAAAAAAGACGGTGGTGTGCGGCCGATAGCTATCGGGTCCACCCTTCGTCGTTTAGCGGCAAAATTAGCCTGCACGCACATAGCCTCAACCTTAAGAAACAAATTTCAACCAATTCAATTAGGTTTTGGCAGCAGGGGCGGTTGCGAAGCAGCAGTTCACTCCGTACGCACTTTTTTGAAAAACAACGATGGAGAGGTGCTGCTTAAGGTCGATGTGAAGAATGCTTTTAATTCGATTGATAGGAAAGCTTTGTTGCAAGAAGTTTCTACTTACATCCCAGACCTTTTCCCTTTCGTCAATCAGTGCTATGCTACCCCTTCCAAATTACTGTACGAAAAAAACACAATTCTTTCTTCAACTGGAGTGCAACAAGGTGATCCTCTAGGGCCGGCGCTTTTTAGCCTAGGTATTCATCCTATCATCTCTTCTTTAAATTCAAAATTAAACGTGTGGTTTCTTGATGATGGGACGTTTGGGGGAAGTAAAGACTCAGTTTACACTGATTTTATGACTATCATTGAAAAATTTAAAAGTATTGGCTTAGAACTGAATTTTAAAAAATGTGAGTTATATATTGACGAGAACCTTTCGGAAACAACAAAAAAAAATATTCTGGACAAGTTTATGGATATATCCCCTGACATAACTTTGACATCCAAAGATTCTTTACTTCTCCTTGGCGCACCACTATTTGACGATAGTATTGAACCCCTTTTGGAAAAGAAATTAGATAACTTTACTTTTACAACCTCCAGATTGGATATTCTAAATTCCCACATAGCATATACCATTCTCAAATACTGCCTTTTTGTCCCTAAATTTACCTATCTCCTCCGTTCTAGTCCAATCTGGAAACATTCGGAAATAATAAACAAATTAGATGCTTGCCTTTATGCAGCCGTTGAAAAAATTCTAAATTTACATTTTAGCGATAACTCTTGGAACCAATTAACTTTACCAATAAAAAACGGTGGCATAGGCATCAGGAAAATTTCTAGTGTTGCCCTTCCAGCTTTCCTTTCCTCTGCTCACAGTGTCTTAGAACTATGCAAAGGAATTTTAAAAAAAGACGATGTCGCTATTGACCTGTTAGCTGAGGCAAAGGAAACCTGGTCAGTTCTCTGCCCTGAAGAAGGTATTCCAGTGGAATTAAACCAACAAAAACGCTGGGATACCCCTTTAGTGGAGAAAACTTTCAAAGATTTGGCTCAAAATTTCCACAGTGACATCGATCGCGCTCGGCTTCTAGCAGTCTCTTCCAATGAGTCTAGCCACTGGCTGCATGCTATTCCATCCCTCAACATTGGTACACTGCTAGACAATAATAGTTTCCGTACGGCAGTTGGTCTCCGTCTAGGAACGCCGGTATGTTCGCCCCATCGTTGTCCATGCGGCAGTGACGTCGATCGGTCTGGGCTCCATGGCCTATATTGTCACCTTAGCGCAGGTAGACTTTCTCGCCACAGCTCTTTAAATGACATCATCAAAAGGGCTCTTGCTACCATAAGCGTTCCCTGCACCCTGGAACCCCGGGATGTATCACGAAATGATGGCAAGAGGCCAGATGGGATGTCGCTGATTCCCTGGGAACGCGGAAGAGCTCTAGTGTGGGACGCAACATGTGTGGACACACTGGCGCCTTCCCATCTCAGGGAGTCAGCCCTGAGAGCCGGGGCGGCTGCTGAAGGTGCTGAGGCTGCCAAGCGGCGCAAATATTCATCTCTCAGTGGAGATTATATATTTGTGCCGTTTGGTGTTGAAACATTTGGACCATGGGGCCCTGGCGCGAGGAGACTTTTTAAGGAAATCTCCCCGCGACTGATAGCCGCTGCAGGTGACAAGAGGGCTGGCTGTTTTTTCGCTCAACGGATCAGCATTGCTATCCAGCGAGGAAACGCAGCCAGCGTTCTTGCAACCATGCCGCATGGACAAGATGAGATTTTTTTAATTTAGCATTATTTAGTATAAGTTTATTTTATAGCTTAGTTTAATATAGTTTAGTTTAGTTAAGTTTTTTTGTTGTTATTACTTTTTTCTCAATAAACGTATTATTAATAATCCAGTAATCATAGAAAAGATTTATAATTGTTAATTCGATTGTTGGAGTAAATCGATCGAATCGAATAGAAATGTATCGTCTAAGCTATCCTTACGTCGTCGTTGCCATAGAAACGTCAAATAAACAATAAACTGCTGTCAACGCAAAGAAACTGTCAAAAGAAAATCAAAACAAAAAGATAGAAAAGCTAATACCTATTTGCTTAGCATGAATTAAAATAATTTTGTAAAATAATGAATGATTTTAATCGATTTAACAAAGTTGCTGGCGTTTATTGGTTAAAGGATCCGGTCGAAAGCATTAAAATTAAGTAAGTACTTATGTGTACATCATTTCTGCCTAATAAATTTTACTTTCAAACAAGTTCTCGTCCCATGGAAATTTTGTAGGTGCCAGCATCCAGCATATGTGTTTTTTTACCAATCAATCAAACAGTTAATATATTGTCTAAGTTAGTTCATGTCAGTCCTTTAGGAACTTTTCTACCTCATTGGGGATAGATACATGATATAGTATATGTGTGTCTGTCAGTTCAGCTGAATATGCAACCGGGAATACGCTTACTTAGATGAAGAATGTATTTAGGATTGGAGGTGACAATATAATTTTATTTTACCCATATTTTACCCTAAATATTTACCGGCAAGCGCAGTGTAGGACACCCACCTTCTAGATGGTCAGACGGCCTACGCAATGTTGCAGGAAGGCGCTGGATGCAGGCCGCTTCCGATCGGTCGTTTTAGAAATCCTTGGGGAAGGCCTATGTTCAGCAGTGGACTTCCTGTGGCTGATATGATGATGATGATGAATGTGGGGAAGAAGTGGGGAGGTCTACTTTAGGACGCCACATGCGGGAGTACTTTTACCACAGAATGAGTATTCACATAATTTTACTGCTTTCCACTCACCACATACAACCCGGAAGTCAGGGTCTGCTGCAGAATCTGCTGCAAAAATTATGCAGTCCAAGTATGCTGAACTGACCCAATGCCTGTTCATATCATTTGCGGTGGAAACTGGTGAATACTCGTGCGGAGGGGGCAAAAAATGTATTGTGGAGTTATTATGTAAGGTAATGCCTGCATGACAACGGAGGCGATCCCCGCTCCAATACATCGCCTTGACCATTCAGCGAGGCAACGCTGCTAGCATTATGAGCTCGTTCGAGCCCGGTATGCTCCAGAGTGGGCCCTCGACTAGTTAAAATTTTTTTTTAAATTTAAGTTATATTCGTTTTAATTTAGTTTTATTGTTTTGATTGTATATATTTATGTCAGTAGCGTGCATTTCATACAGGCACATAAAATTTGTCTACCCTGTGCATCCCTAATAAATTTTTTTAGACCGTAAAAAAATTCTATGTTCATGCCTAATATAATATCTAGTGAGAAATATGTTTTGTTTTATATGGAGCCATTCTCGTAATTTAGGTAAGATTATTGCCTACTCTGTAAAAAGTAGTGCACGTCTCAAATTTATGTAAATAAATGTATATAATTTTTTTCAGAGTAAAATTAAAATCAAAAGATGGGCCCATATCCCTGCCGAAATTCGAAGACTACACCACCTCTTCGCAAAGCAGCATTCAATGTGACCAACCAAAAGAGTTTACACTCAAATGGCAGGAAAAAGTATTTAGTGCGTGGGAGCTCCAAAGATACACCGATGTCCACAATTGTATAACGGATTCCGAATTAACATATCATAACATGTTAGAAAATTCTGATTATGCATCATCTAAAGTCTTTACTTATGTTCACGATGATTACTACTTACCATTACCAAATAGTTTTGATCGTAAAGATTCTTCGAGTGTTTTTAATTTAAGGGCTTGTATGGATAAGTTAAAGTTAACGGAGAGAGTCAGTAGGGTAGTAGAAAGTAGTTCTATGGGAGATTTGTTTAGAAGTGAAGAAGATGTTGGAAGTGAGCAGTGGACAGCTATGCATGTTGTGTTGGATAACTCTGAATATAATGAGTAAGTTTTAACTTCTAATTTATAATAACGCATTAATGGTGGTTCTCTATGTGATCGAATCAGAAATGAAGAAATTCGTAGAATTTAAGTCACTGATATAGCACAGCGGATTAGCTTGAAATGGCAGTGTGCGGCACATAGCGCGACAAACCGATGGCCGATGAGGCAAGAAAGTTCTCGAATGGCACTCACGTACTGGCAAGCGAAGCGTAGTAGGACACCCACACACAAGGTGGTCTGACGGACTGACTAAGGTCGCTGTAAGGCGCTGGATGCAAGCCGCTCTAGATTGGTAATTTTGGAAATCTTTGGGAGAGGTCTATGTCCGTCCAGTAGGCATCCGTCGCTCTCTCTCGCTTTATCAAATGTCGGTTCTGAGCGACAGAAAAGGATAACAGCATGCGAAAGTGCTGTTCCGTGCTGACAGGTGTAGCCAAACCCTAAAGCGTACTACTGCCGGCCACAGACTGTGTAATTAGCAGAGTTTTCTATCTGTACTTTACAGATATCTGTATCTATAATTTACAGGGATTTGTATCTGTAATTTACAGAGATTAGTATCTGTAATTTACAGAGATTTGTATCTGTAATTTACAGATATTCGTATTTGTAATTTACACAGATTAGTATTTGTAATTTACAGAGATTTGTATCTGTAATTTACTGAGATTTGTACCTGTAATTTACAGATATTCATATTTGTAATTTTCAGAGATTAGTATTAGTAATTTACACATATTTGTATCTGTAATTTACACAGTTTTGCAACTGTAATTTACACATTTTTGCAACTGTAATTTACACAGTTTTGTATCTGTAATTTACCGAAATTTCTATCTGTAATTTACAGAGATTTCTTTCTGTAATTTACAGAGACTCCCACCTTCTACTGAAACAGGAAGCCACCCTCATCTCGCTATACCACAACACCAGCCACAACTACCTCATCCTGTCTCCGGATGTCAACGACCTCGAGCTCAACCCCTACAGCGTAGAGACTGCCACAGGGCACCCGTTACAGTACCAGTATGGAGTGGAGGTGGATTTGGGAGATAGAGGGAATTCTGATGAGCTGATCACTTTGGTAAGACACTCTATTCATTCAAATGGTTTGTTGTAATTTAGAGTAAATTTTATAATCTTAATTATCAAAACGATACACGTAGCGACATCTAGCATTAGTCTGAGAAGGTATAAACTGTCTGTAATCTCTGGTTAAGTTATATTTTTATTCTATGTTTGTCTATGGTATTCCCTTCCCTCCAAAAATTAGAAAATGGTTGTACGCACGTATTTTGCAATAAAACAAAGTGATAATTAAATTAACATATGTTATTTGTGCAAACCACAATATTAACTATTTTTAACATGGTTATCACCAGAGATCGGATATTTTAGTGCATATTTATTTGATTGTTATGTTTATATTTCTGAGGTGGTATAACTACTTTAAGTTACATACTTCCTCGAAGTTTAGTTAAATATGCACTGGAATATCCGATCTCTGGTCATCACACTTATCCTTACCTTACTTCCTTACTAATATTATAAATGCGAAAGTGAGTTTGTATATTTGTTTGTTTGTTTTTTTGTTACCACTTCACGCTTCAACCACTGAACCTATTTAGATGAAAGATATGGATATAGTTTGATACCCAGGGAAAAACAGAATAGTTTTTATCCCGAAATTCCCACGGGGAGTGAAGCGAGCACAGCTAGTATTGTAAAGGCGAAAGTTTGTGAGTGTGTGTATGTTTGTTACTTTTTTACGCACAAACGGCTGGACCAATTTTGATAAAATTTGGTATTTAGCAAACTGACACTTTGGATTAACACATAGGCTACTTTTTCCGCGGGTAACACCGCAAAGCGCAGCTAATATGCTATATAATGGTTTCTTATGCTGTATAATGTAGTTGCGAAGCGGTATCGGTAGCTTTCTTCGAAAAATTACATAAATTCTAATATACCGACGCATGGGACAACATTTTAAATTATATCACCGTTTCCTTTCAAATAATTTATTCAATTTCAAATAGGGGACTGTCAATCACTGGACCCCAAAAAATTGATGTATCTTAAAATAAATATTGCAAAATGTTACAGCTTCAAAAACTGCTCAAGAAATGTGAAAAGCGTCAGCGGCATTTGGTCAGTTTTGTTACTCCCCCGCTGGGGCGGCGCCAGACTTGTGTCACCCTGGAGATACTGACTGCGACAGGATTCGACATGGATGACTTGTATGTCGAATACCACGTGCAGGTATGATTTAAGTGTGATTTGTGCCGTGTGGTTTCCGGTAGAATAGAATAGGAACACTCCAAGACCTCCCGTGGATGTCGGTAGAAGGCAACTTAGGAAATAAAAGCTAAACAAAGCTTATAAACATTAGACCTCTCCAACCCGTCTGGCCAGCGAGGAGAGTGTAGGCCAAGTCCTCTTACTACTCTGGCCAAGTATGGCTTACCCCCTGGCCACAGCCCACGGAGGCGCGGATTGCGGCGCGGCAGGCGGTGAGCGGCGAAAACAAATGGGAGGGAATGTATGGAGTATGCCACAGCTGCCGGCGACGTGGATTGCGGCGCGGCGTGCGGCGCGGGGGGAGGGGGCGGGCGGGTGAAACAAATGTATGCGCGAGTATCGAGGTGGCCACAGCTCGGCGCGGCGTCAGCGGCGGCAGCGGTGGACGTAATCAGCGTCGCGCGACCGAAACAAATCATTTTGTTTTTACCGCGCGTTGAGCTCATATAAATACCGAATACGGAACAATTTATAAGTGAAATACTGAGTAGACCAGCATTATGGATGTCAAAAAATTCACATCATAAATATAGGCAAGTTTAAAAAAAATTATGGATCGAAAAAAAAAAACAATTCCCATCTATTTTAATAGTTAGCTGTTCTCTAAATACGTCCACCGCTGCCGCCGCCGCGGTCGCAACATGTGAGCTGTGGCATACCACCGCGAACCGCCCCGCACGCCGCGCCTCCTGCCGCACCGCGATCCGCACCGCCAGAGGCTGTGGCCAGGCCGTTAGGTAGTACAGAGAGGGTCGTGCTCCTGCAGTGGAGACAAAAACAAACCTGATGATGATTCTTGCCTGTTTACCAAGTGGTTGTCTATGATTCAAGTGGCCTTTGAGTCTTGCGGCCCTGGGCTCTAATCTAATTTGAAGCCACAAGACTCAAAATGCTCTGTCTGCCCCATTAGGGATAAAGACGTGGTAGTATGTATATCGTCGCGGATCTGCAATGAGAAATTCGTTGTTCTGTTCTAGAATAGTCTAGCAGTAAAGTCCCAGAAGAATGTGAAATGCTCAGGAAGAACGTGGAATATTCTAGAAAATTCTAAGTTCACACGAGTCACGTCATCATTCCTTCTAGAACATTCTAAATTCTAACTAGTAACTAAGTTCATACTTGGTCAGTATGGAGTAAGTTACCAAAAAATTGTAGATTGAGAGAGTGTTACTCCAAAAACCCTAGTCTAGGGCCGTAAGACCGAAAGGTCTAGTGTCTTTTATAATCTTCGCGGGAAGAGAAGCAGCTGGTACATTATAAGTTTTTCTTTCCTCCCAGACCAGCATGACATAACTTAAAATATTGAAAATGCCACTTAATAGATTCCAGATACCATACAATGCGATGGGTCCCTTCACGGCCGGACCCATGTCAGCAAGGGTTCCAGAGTAGATGGAGACAAGTGGGCTTTTGGCTACATCGTCGAATTTGGGCTGGAGATGGACTTAGTGACTGGTGAGTAATTGGCATAGCCCAGTGGATTAGATCGATCACGCACTGGCAAGCGAAGCGTAGGACATCTACCCATAAGGTGGTCAAGTGACCTGACCAAGGTCGCTAGAAAGCGCTGGATGCAGGCCGCTCTAGATGGGTCATTTTGGAAATCCTTGGGGGAGGCTTATGCCTAGCAGTTTAAATTACATAAACAACACAAACTACAAATAAACATATATAACACATATACAATATGTATATAAAAACATTGTCTTTTAATTAAGGCTTTAAAGGCAGAAAAAGTTAAAAAACTAAAATCATTATTATCATCTCTATCTGTACTACCAGAGCAATACTTAGCCAGACACTTGGAGAGGTCTCATTGATGTTTATAAGCTTTGTTTAGCTTGTATTCCGTAAGTCGCCTTCTACGACATCCACGGGAGGACTTGGAGTGGTCCTATTCTACTCTGCCGGAAACCACACGGCAAAGAACTATAACTAACGTCACACTATCTGCCCTTATCTGATTCTCTTTTCCTGTCTATTTCTTTGATTGCGGTTTTAGATTAAGTATATTGTTAATTTTTAATAAAAAAGAATTGAGCCGAGTATAGAAATATCTAATTCGGTTCCACCTCATTCTAGAGCCGCCTCCCCTCCAAATATTCTTCGAAGTAATCTCCACGGACTGGTGGGGCCGCCACCGCACGGAGGGCTACAGCTATCTCCCTCTAACACTCGCCCCCGGCCGACACAATATACAGCTGTCCTGCTCTAGGCCGGAAGAGATAGACAGAGTAGAAGGAGAGAGCAGGAGATTCTTTGTTGGTGGATGCCACTTGATCAAAGATTTGGAGGTGTTGGCAAAACCGCAGCTGCAGGTATATATTTACTCACATATCAGTGTTATTACATATACAGATTAAATAAATAAATATAAATATATAGGGACAAATCATACAGATTGAGCTAGCCCCAAAGTAAGTTCGAGACTTGTATTATGACTGACGACCTGACCAACGATACTATACACGCTGACTTTTCATTGGTTTTGGAAAAACAAATGTCGTATAGTAAATAAATTTCTCTACCCATATACGCGTAATGCAAATTTCTTTATGTCATAAGATAAAAAAGTTGCGTAAATGATTTTCGATCTAGACCAAGTAGTTATGCCGGCCAAAACAGCTGCGTGGATATCGATGACCTCCGCCGGCCGGCGGGCGGTGTATGGCGGCGGTACTACTTATTGATCTCACAATTTTGCTTTCGAGATTTAGTCAACATTTTTTGTTTCTGAATTTTTATTTTGACTAGCTAATTAGGTCTTTCTAACGATGCCTATGAAGTGGCCTTCGGCTCCAAAACCAATAGAAAATCACCGTGTATACATATGGCGCACTATAAGTTTCCGGAACTGGCCACTTACATAAACAATATTTAAAAATTTATTGCAACATTTGAAAATAGAACTCTTTGGCTGTAGAATGCAGTTTGTTTCATCTGACTGTCTTTTGTTTTTACCTTGTGGCGCCATTTAAAAAATTGTGTGTCTGCATCAACATGGATTTAACTCGGGAAAATTTTCGTAGTATGATTTTCTACGATTTTAAGTGTAATTTGACAGCTCAACAGAGCATCGCTCGGCTTGAAACAGCTTTTGGCAATGAAGCACCATGCAAGACAACTGTTTATAGCTGGTTTGCAGAATTCAAGCGTGGTCGTATCAATCTCAGTGACGAATCTCGCGATGGTCGGCCGTCCACCGCTGTGACCAACAAAAACATCGATGCTGTGCGCCGTATGATTGAAACAGACAGGCATGTGACCTACCATGAAATTCGCGCATCCTCAGAAATAGGCATGAGTCAAATACAATTAATCCTACACAAACATTTGGGTGTGAGAAAGCTGTGCTCGCGGTGGATCCCACACAACTTGACCGAGGCTCAAAAAACGGACCGCGTCACTTGGTGCAGTGCCATGCTTACCAGATTCAACGAAGGTGCGTCAAATTTGGTGTGGGACATAGTAACAGGTGACGAAACATGGATTTATTGCTACGATCCCAAAACAAAGCAGCAATCGAGCGTATGGGTCTTTCAAGATGAGCCGAAACCAACCAAAGTGGCGCGCGTGAAAAGTGCATCTAAGCGGATGATTGCTTCTTTTTTTAATAAAACTGGACACGTGGCTACTGTTGCTTTAGAGAATCGTCGTACAGTGAATAGTGACTGGTACACGACCATTTGTTTGCCGGAAGTTATTGACGAACTCCGTAAAAATAACCGTAAACGCCGTATCATCCTGCACCACGACAATGCTAGTTCTCACACGGCCAGACAGACAAACGACTTTTTGAAGGCTAAAAATGTAGAACTCATGAGTCATCCTGCATACAGTCCCGACCTGGCACCTTGTGACTTTTTTCTTAAGAACCAATTACGCGGTCAACGATTTTCATCACCAGAAGAGGCTGTCGAGGAATATGAAAAACACGTTTCAGAGGTCGCCACTCCTCTAGTGGCACAAAAGTTTTCAAAACTGGTTTCATCGAATGAAAAAGTGCATAGACGCCAAGGGAGATTATTTTGAAAAACAATAAATTAATTTTGTACCTTTAATAGTATTTTTTCATATTCATTCCGGAAACTTATAGTGCGCCCCACGTATAACAAAAACATGGTCAAGTCCATCTGAAAAAAAAACTATTCCATGAGGAGCTCGGTGTCCCGGCGGGAGTGCGCATTGCTAGCGCTTTCGCAAGTAAAGTGACACCGGGCGTGACCCGCACTTGGATGGGTGACCACAAGTGGCAAAATAAATTTCTGGAGCTCCTCCAGGTGGTCCCGGCTGTCATCATTGTATGATAGTCGTCAAGCTATGTATGAAAAACAAACAAGTTTCTTGGAGTCAAATAGCGCTCCTATTATCAGTTTTTCTGCAATACCAAATCTAAAAGCACATTGAAAATGGATTTGACCAGTGATCACGGACAAGCGACATTATTTTGTAACTTGTATTCCCATAACACTCCAAAATTATTAATTTTTTGACCCTGGATACTACTTACTCAATTAAAATAATAATTCCAGGACACCAACTTCACATACGTGTCGACTGGCACCCTATCCGTCCGCTGGGACGTGGTCTCCCAGTGCCACATTCCCGGCGCCAGCTCCCCACAACCCAGTAGCTCGGCATCAGCAGTGCTTTTAGGGGCGGAAGCTGTCCTCAGGCAGTACCAGAAGGCCAGGGCTAAGTTGGCAGCAGCCACCAAAGATTTACCACGTGGCGACATCTAGCGGAGGAAAATATATCTAGCTCCTCCGTGCTTCGGAAGGCACGCTAAGCTATTGGACCCAGCTGATATTATTTAGTAGTAAAGTATTTACCACCGACTTCTTATGTAGTCATTCGTCAAAACTTTCATATCGCGATTCAGGATATATAAGTATAGCAATAGCGCCATCTCTTGCAGCCTCTGTGAACTATTGTGAAGTATCGCTCCGTGCTGTTTTCATTGTTAGATAGTGACGTAGATGTCGCTAACAGTGCTTTAGCAGTGCCGCTCGGGGTGGAAGCTGTCCTCGGGCAGTACCAGAAGACCAGGGCTAAGCTGGCTGCAGCCACCAGATTTACCACGTGGCGACATCTAGCGGAAGACATTCGTCAAAACTCTCATATCGCGTTGCAGTATGAGCGCCATCTCTTGTAGCCTCTGTGAACTATTGTGAAGCATCGATCAAGGTCGCTAGCAGTGCTTTTTGTAGCGGTAGTTCTCATTCTCAGGCAGAACCAGAAGGCCAGGGCTAAGCTAGCTGCAGCCACCAAGGATTTACCACGTGACGACATCTAGTGGAAGACATCAAGCTCTTCCGTGCTTCGGAAGACACATCGGAAGCCATTGGACCCAGCTGGCATCATTAGATTTTTAGAATAGTGATGCTTTAAGGGAACTACGGCTCGTTTCTTCCCAGTGGGATTCAAACTCACCATCTCCGGACCAGAAGGAAAAGATTTTTTTAAGCTGGCTAAAGGCATTTGACATAACTTAACTGAATAATGTATGAATGTGAAAAAATATATATATACTAATATTCATTCTAGATTTCAATAAGGGAAAAACGGCAAAGTTTCGAGTCTTGAATAGTTGTTTGAGAAATTATAAATTTTGCCGTCAAAAAATCTAGAATGAATATACTATAATGACCTCCGTCTAATGACATACTATAACGTATTCATCTTTAAAAGTATTAAAAAAATATTGTACAGTCGTGGAATATTTTTATTATTCATATTTATAAATATAATGTAACATACACTACATATTTATAAGCATTTCATTGTTTTACTTATTTTTCTTTACAAATCACTCAGTCACAATATTAAATAATGAGGTAGTTCAATTTAACTTAAATTACCTTACACTCGAGTTCGACAAACGTTATATCTAGACATAAACCAAAAAAAAATTTTATGTAGATTTAGATTTTTCCTACCTAATAAAACAGGCTAATGAAAACCCAAATACGTCATATTTTTTAGGCATTTTGGCGTTACCTACCAGCTTCCACTATTTTCATTTGTGTGCACCTTTCATGCCTCTCAGAAATGTTTCATAATGTGGTGCTATCCGTCCATCAGTCAGTGTCTTATGGTCTTTTCCTCGTCCTTCCCAGTGAAGTGAAGTAGAACAAGCTTTACGAACACTAAATCAAAAGCAGAATTTGCTTAAATCTTAGTTCAGTAGTAAAAACCGCCAATTTACTCGTCGCGCGATCCCTGGCTAATCTAGTACTGTATCCAATGCTGCATGGTGCTCGAACAACAGCTTCGCTCAGCAAGCGGCAGCTCTGTTGGGTGTCTTACAGTAATACTCCTCACAGCGTTCTTCAGCTCAGCAGCCAAAGCCGGCAATTTCATGGCCTCCGTTGTCGGGGCTGCACGAGCCTTTACGTACTGTATTCACTGGTCAGATGTTAGGTCACAGCAGTCTAGTTCAGCTAGCGGCATCTCTATAGGGTTTCTTACAGCCTCCCATTTCTCACAGCAACCCTCAGCTCAGCAGTTAAAGCCGCCAGTTTCCTCGCCTTCCGCTGGCGGAAACTCGAACCTAGCTAATTTAGTAGTTTTCAATGTATAGTGCTTCTCTTAGTCCTCCACTCCTCATAGCATCTTTTAGCTCAGCAGTTTCCTCGCCTTCCGCTGGCGGGCCACGCGAGCTCTTACCAACCTGGCTGTTCTGGTCAACGCCGCATGGTGTAAGAACATAAGCGTCTCGCTCAGCTAGCGGCATAGCCTCTATAGGAAGTTTCTCATTGTGTCCCACTCCTCACAGCGTCCTTCAGCTCAACAGTTAAAGCCGCCAGCTTCTCCGCCATTCGCTATCGGAAGCGCAATCCTCGTTAATCTAGTAGTTTTTTAATATATAAGGTTTGACTGACAGCTCAGCAGTAATAGCCACCAGTTTCTTCGTCCTTTTTTGGCTGGACCGCGCGAGCTCTTATCAGCCTGGCACTGCGTTTCAGCGAACGTTGCATGGTGTTAGAATACAGCAGCCTTGCTCAACTAGCGGCAGCCTCTGTAGGGTTTCTTACAGTCCTATTCTTCACTGCGTTCGTCAGTTACCTCGTCGAATCTAGAGTTGTCAATATATGGGGCTTCTTACAGTCTCCCACTTCTGATAGCGTCCCTCAGGTCAGCAGTGATAGCCGCCAGTTTCCTCGCCTTCCGCTGCCGGGCGGCGCGAGCCCTCGCCAGCCGCGCGCTGCGCTCGCTGGTTAAAGCCGCGTGCGCCGCGTGGTGCGCGCGCCGCGCCGCGTCCATTGCGGACACTTCTTGCCGGAGGAGGGAGGACTCCCAAGAGCTGAGAGCATTGGATATCGCTACACGCTGTAAAGAAACAATGTCGTTAGTGTTAGTTTTTAGTTTTTCGTCAAAAGGCATGTTCCATTACCACAGACATTTTCAAACTTTGTCTAGCTTTTATGCTGAAATTGCATGTTAGATTTCGGTAAAATATTGTAATCTCAAAGATTTTGCATAAATCTAGGCACATAACTATATTCTTCTTCAAGTCCATATTTTGACTGTAAAAAACAAGTTATATGTGCAATTTCTTTGATATTACAAAATTTTATCGTAATCTGACACGTCGTTTTAAAATAAAAGCTAGACTACTTTTGTGTGGAAAATTCTGATTATGTCTAGAGTAAGGAAACTCTTAAGCCAGAAAAGCTATTTTTGAAACGCGGAGTTACCTAAACGAATAGATTTTTTTCATACAAAAAATCTTTCGTTTCATGACTCTGCGTTTGAAAAATAGCACCTTAGGTTGGCATCATTAAACAGATAGCTGTGGCACTTTAGGCAGCATAAAGTATCAGACACTATTCAAGTGTCAATCAGTTTCTTACACGAAAACTAAACAATCTCTTACCTGAGACATATCCCTCAGAAGTTCCATCCTCCTCACTTTAGCATCGTCTTCCCTCCTCTGCGCATCATCCAGTTCAGCCTGCCTCCTCCACCTCTCGGCGGCTTCCAATCTGCTTCGCCTGTCAGCTGCTAGATGTGCCCGAGCTTCTTCTTCTAATGCTTTACCTACCATATCTGAAACCTGACAAAAAACTACATGTTAATCCTACAGCTATTTTACTTGCAATTATTTGGGTTTATGGATTCAAACATCTTTGTTGGCATGTTCTGTGACTGCAGTATGGACTTAATCAAGGCTAAGTAGATATATTTTATACATTAGTTATTTTGTTTTCGCGATGTTTGATTTGATGAACATCGTTAAAGGTTCAAAACTGACAGCAATTCATATAAAGCTATCTTATTAGTATCTTATTTCTTTCTTCTGTTTACTTATGCTACTTGTTAAAGTAATCTTGGAATATTGCATGTCACTGGCATCTTACTTCCTTGATCTTCTCTAGTCTATTTCACTTCTACTTGTGTTATGGAGACTTTTAGATGGCTTCCTATTCCTTTTTTTTAAATTAAAATCTTATTTATAGCTTTAAGTCTTCCAAAAATGTAATAAATGAATAAAAAGCATTTAATTCCTTATATCAGGGAAAACTCTTGAACAATAGCAAAATTATACTCGTATTATCAAAAATGTTTTCATTATGAATTTGATCGTACATGCAAAACAATTCTAAATCGAATTAAAATTCAATCACGTAAAATTGATTAGATCATCTGCATAGTTCCTCAAGGATCCAACCTAGGTCCCATGAAATTTATTATTAGGGACTTTCAAAACTCTAAATTCCCTTTTATCGTCGAAGAAGGTTCCTAGAACATCCGGGAACAGTGGCGGAAGCGTGTAGGGCGCCCGCAGGCGTTTTGGGCTTCCTGCGGGAGCTGGTTCGAGAAATGAGGCCGGCGTCAGCTTCCCATGCAAAACGGGACTGGCAATTCGGGCCTATTTGCGGAAAATTGTCCTTGAGGGAAGTAAGAAGTACCTTTTTATCGTCAAGAGATTGCAGCAAGTCAGCGCTTCTTTGTTCCTTGTGCCTGATGCAGCTTAGCAGCTGCCTTTTCCTTAGCTGCTGCTCCACACAACGCTGGTGCCGCTTGTACTCCTGCCAAGTGCATTCTTCTTGTCGTTTCTTGTTGAGATACCGATTGTATTGGCTTGAAGATTCTGCTGCCACCTGATAATACAGTACAACACAAATTCTATATCATACACTAATAAAAATAAAACAAAAAATATGCAAAGGCAGAATCGCATAGCAATCTCTCCGAGGTGAGAAGACTGGAGAGACTAGAGAGAGATGTGAAAATTTGAAGGCGGTAGATGATGAAGTTTTGTTTTATTAATTTATTAATTTGCCATGTCGTTTCCGGCAGAGTAGAATAGGACCACTCCAAGTCCTCAGTGGATGTCGTAGAAGGCGACTTAGGCTATACAAGCTAAACAAAGCTTTAAAACATCAATGAGACCTCTCCAACCCATCTGGCCAGCGTGGAGAGTGTAGACCGAAGTCCTCTGGCTGCTTTAGCCAATTCTGGTAGTACAGAGAGGGTCGTGCTTCTGCAGTGGATACAAAAAGACCTGATGATGATGATGACTTTAATTCTATTATGCGTTAGCCTGCGTTTCGATTGAAGCGGAGATGAACAGAGAGGAATTATGATTGGACAATTCTTGTACGGCTTCCTGTCACGGGAAAGATGATAAATATGTTTAAATAGTCTGAGTAACCAGTTGTATACTTACCATACTTCTCTCTTCCTTCTCCCTCTGCCACATCTTCCTGAACTGATCAGCAAGCTTCTCCCTCTCGTCATCTTCTTCTCTTTTCCTCGCTAGAGCTGCTAGCAGCCGCCAGTCATGCTCGGGAATGGAAAGGACATCGCTGTCTTCGTAGTTGTACGAAGCGATTAGCTGGGAGACTGAACTAGGCACTAAAACAAATATAAAGCGCATCACAGACAATGAAGATGTGATATATTTTGATCTTAACAATTTCCCTGCCCGATCATATTACGAACAAATCAATTGTTAAACACATACATACACATACTATCACGTCTTTATCCCTAATGGGGCAGACAGAGCATTATGGGTCTTGCGGTTCTATGCAGAGCCCAGGGCCGCAAGACCCAAAAGCCACTTTAGCGTCATGGTGGGCGAGAAGATGGAAAAGCAATCAATACAGTGATGGGTTGCTAGCCGCATCGCCTGTTAACATGATTTAAATTTTTGCCCATTCCCTCGATCGGCTTTTACGATCTGCGTGGGAAGAGAAGCAGCTGGTACGTTCTAAGTTTTTTTATTTCTCCCAGACCAGCATGGGAGACGTATTACAACGATACGTTACGATACAATATATAATGGAGGTAGGTACAGCTGCATTAGTATATTCAATTATTCATTCATGGTTAGACTTATGATGGGCGAGGAAAACAATGCAGACCAGATTTACAGATTACCACATTAAAAGATTATTGCGCCTACCAAACTTAACTAGCAACGCTTCTCTTAAATTAAATGGTTTAAAACTTTAAGTAGGTACTTAAAGTAAATACATTTTTCTTTATGAAAGCGTAAACAAGACTGCAGAAATAATTAACAATGTTGCATACCACATTGGTTCATTCTGTAGTTAGGTACTCTTGTTTACGTATCTTAGAGAAACGAGGAGAGAGATAAAATAAATAAATATATACTTAGGGACAAATTGTAAGTATAAGACCAAAGTATAAGTTCGAGACTTGTGTTATGGGACACTAACTCAACGAGGTATGTTTTATAACAAATACATATGTAGAAAAACATCCAAGACCCAGGACAATTTGAAAAAGGTCATTTTCTAACTTGTCCTGACCGGGGATCGAGCCCAGGGCTTCTGGGTGGCGGACTAGCATAGTGACCGCTACGCCATGGCGATCTTCAAAATTAATACGAGGTATTAAAAATATAAATAATAAATATAAATATTTAATAGGGCACAGCTACGAATAAGAATTATTATTTGTAGGGGCACAGTAACAACAACAGCCTAACACATACAAAGATGCATTGCATGCTACCGGAAACCCGTTTTTTTTTATTTATTTATATGAAGATGGTAGATGCCTACCGTTGGAACATTTGTTGACAGGCGACTTCCTCGGCGAGAGGCTGCCAGCCCTCCTCGGGCTCTCAGTTACGATCTTATAACAAAACACCATTATGCCACTCTTATACAACCCAAAAAGCCGTGCGAATTCACAGGCTCACAATAGCTTCTCACTGTAAACGAAATTTGCTAAAGAAAATTTTACGACATTGTTTTAAATTAAATTTTGATTCATTGCAAAGATTATACTCGGAAGTATTTATCTTAAAATCATGATACTTTCTATATTAAAGGGGTATTATTATTTTAAAACAACTTGAAAGATGTCTACGCGTTTCGGCGTGGTATTGATTTAACAACCACTCAAGGTTGCACGGTATTTGAAGGGTAAGTAAGGAAGAATGATATCATGTAGTTAGGTCGTGTGTTACGGTCGAATTTGCATATTTAACCGATTAATTTTAATATTTCCGGTCCTTAATGAGGCCTTGTGTAAAATTTTACGCGTTTAGAAACTTACACCATATTGTTCATGTAAGATATAAAGTCTAACTTTGAGTGGGATTGAGTCGGGGTCACGTTTGCTAAATGCTCTCCGATAGGTGGGCCTCTCTTTGATAATCAAATCTAGACAGGATATCCCAAGAATACATTGACGATATACATAACATTAAGAAAGCTACAGTACCTAGTAAAGATGCATAAAAAAATAACTAAAAATAAGTACTTAATAAATAAACATATGAAGATAACTTTCCGACTTTAACCAACGAATTTACATCATCACTTGTTAAGTGCACTGGAACTCTATTAGTCTTTAAAATGTATAAAACCATTCGTTGACAGTTGAAATTGAATTGTTCAGACTACCCGTCTGATAATAATCTGATAAGTAGTAGTATTTTAAACATTTGAGATGAAATCCAGATGGAAATAAAGATCTTAGAATAAAAGATGTAACAAAGAGAAAGAAGTAGGAGAAGGAAAAAGAATATCCAAATCAGTGCAATAAAATCCTTACAAAGTATTAGAAATCTCGTTCCATTGTTTCATTCAAATGCAACAAACGAAATAGCCACGAGAGCGTTATCACGGCTTATCACTGGCATATCTCGACACGGCGATACCGCAGTTCAAAACACGCCGTGAGCCGGTGATGACGAACGCCGGAGACATGGACAAAGATAATCCTCCCGAGCTCAGAAGGGCTAACATTATAAATAAATTAAGTAGAGAGAGCATAGACATTATAGAAAGAGGTCTTCTTAGAGAGCTCCCGAAAAAGCTCAGGCCCACGACGCTAGTCCGCCGCGGGGAGCCGGTCCGGAGTCGACGTTCAGATGTAATTATTGAGAAACAGCCAGGATTTATCTCATCATGTTTGTCGCCGATTCAAGACTTCAGCGATGCCGATAGGACGTCGTCGGAGGAGGAAGATAGCGTATCGCCACTCAAGAAAACGTTCAGTTTTCGCGAGAGGCTCTCTCGGATGAATATTTTCGGCAAAGACAAAGAGAAGACAGATAAGGCTAAACTTAAGAAAATTACTGAAGATAAAGTTAGTCTTACGAGCAGTGCGTCGTCGTCGTCCAATGTCAGCAGCATGGAGCGCGAAACCAAGTCTAGAAAGAGGTTCTGGTTGTTCAGACAAAAAGACTTAGCGGAAAACAAAGAAAGAAGACAAGAGAAACGACCAGTATACTCAAGGAGCAAAAGTTTCGAGTTTCTTCCGAGAGCCACTGAAGAAGAAAATGATTTAAAACATACAGAACTCAGAAAAAACTGTCAATCATTTATTTTTAATAGTAATGATGCGTTATCTGATGAATGGGCTGATGTAAATTACGATCGAGATGGAATATTTCTCAAAAGTGTCAAAGAATTTCCAAGTTTGGAATCGAATACAACAAATTCTAGTATGTCAACAGAAACTACATCTAGCGGCATTGTTTTTAACCTACTCAAGTCGGAATCGATGGAAAATGTTCTAACAGAGTTTGATAAGACTATGGAGATGTTTAGTGAGAATTACATGAGTGATTGTGAGACGTACACGAAGTGTAAAGAGTTAACAATAGAGGAGAAACGTAGGAGTGCTTCCTTCAGTTTACCTTCTCCTAAAGTGATGCAAGTGAATAAAGTGTGTGAAGTGAGTGACGATTTCAAAAAACAGTTGTCGAAGATGTTGGGTGTGAAGCAGGGGAACAAGTCATGCAGGAGGGGGTCGGTGACGGATTGCTTCTTGCTGGAGGACAAGAAGGCTTCGGCCAGCGAGGACAAGTACAGGAGAGCGATGAAGAAACCGGTCAACAGGGTGAGGAGGATAAGCTCTACGAAATACGTGAGTTGTTTAAACACAATTTTTACTCTCTTTAGGGAATGTATAGCTTATCCCTAAAATTTTAGGGTGTGGAGAAATTGTTTTTTTTTTTTTTGCTAAACGTTTAATATTGGCATCGTAAATAGCATCTAAATAGATGCTAGTGCATTGAACTACATTGCTCAGTTTGAAAAATATGTATAGGTGGCGGACCCGAATGCCATATTGGGCATTTTCTTACGTATTTGTCTAGCCATTGGTCTTTAAATCTAGCAACCCTAGTACTTAAGTATATTGTTTATACGACGTTTGTTTAGGGACATAAAAAAAAACCATTTTCATTTTAATATTATTTAAAAAACTTATTATTTACATTTAAAAAATGATGATGACATTTTCAATTCAATTCATTCGAATTTTCACTAACTTTGGACCGCTGATTGTAATGTTTATTCTCATTGGAATAGAGTTTATAATGGAAAAGCTAGATTAAATAATCTTATCGTAACACTAACAGGTCAGTGATAAGGATATGAAGGCACGCTTCAACAGTAACAAATGTATTGCAAATGGGCTAACCAAGGGCGCTACCTATATCTGTCAATTCTTGAAAGACATCTTATTTAGGTTTATGACCTAGTTTTAAATATTCCAGTGTTTTTATCCTTAAAAATTCCCTAACATTACAAACAGTTCGTTTAATGGGGGCACATTAACTGGCAAGCGTTAAGGAACGATTAAAAAGGGAGCTTAAGTGTTGTCGTGCAGGTCGTGCTGTATTCGGGCAAACTCTGTTTTAGTGCGTTCATCATTTTTGGCCACTTATGCATAAAGAACCACCAAAGATTTCCAAAATAACCGGCTGCAAGCGCCCTTCATAATCGTCAGGTGATATACAGAACTGCGGTCAGGTGGTTCAAATCCTGTTAAAGTATTCTTTTCACCCCATCTCTTCGCCCGTTCCGCCAAATAATAGCCGCAGGCAGATTGCAAAAAAATTGGCCTCTAATTAACAGCCCCTAATATCTGCCACCCTATACCCTCTAGGTTATATAGCCTGCAGGTAAATCGGCCTGACTTGATTAAGCCCTAGATAACTTTTCAAACTTGTTAATGAACTACTGCTTATAATTTAAAGTGAGAACGTGAAGCTTTTTTCTTTACTGTTTTTCGCAAATGGGCGTAGAAAAGCTTCACGCTCGCTCTTTATATTGTAAACAGTAGTTCATAAAATAGTTTAAAGGGTAAAATCTAGGGATTGATCAACACAAAATTTTTAACGATATCTTCGTTTCAAATAATTTATCTCAATTGGCGGCTATCTCAAATCTCAATGGGCGGGTGGACCCCGAAAAATTCAGGTAGCGCGTCAAAAGAAGCGAAGGAAATAATGATTGGGAAAACTAAAAACCATAAATCACATATTTGGGTATAATATAACTGAAAACGATGGCTTGAGGTGCGCTGATAAAAGATGGTCATATCTTGTCGAATACTTCCGTCCAGAAACCATTTCGTCACAGATACACAGCATAATATGTAGAAATAGGTATCTGTTTATCATAAAGATTGCTATTGACACGTTTGCCTGATAATGATAAACATAGTAGATTCTATAGGTAGTTAAGTATATGTGCTATGCTATCACTAATTTGAGATATTGTGAGTTTTTACGGAAGGTAATGAGTAATGACTAATGCTGAATTATTGTCATTTCCATTGCCTTTGATTTAGAATCAGATACGGATATAATTTTGCCATATATTTTACCAACTTGGTAAAATATATTGCAAAATATGATTAAAGTTTGTAGTGTAGCTAGGTAACTACTTAAGAGTTCTCTTACCCTAGACTGAATCAGACTTCTCCATAAAAACGTAGTCTAGCTTTTATTTTAAAACGACGTGTCAGATTACAATAAAATTTTGTAATATCAAAGAAATTGCACATACTTATAACTTGTTTTTACAGTCAAAATATGGACTTGAAGTAGAATATTTTTTATATATAATTTTTGACCATCAGTACCTATTGGAAACTTCTAATACTACTTCCACTTTCCAGGGTCAAAAATAAATTATTTGGTTATTGTTAAGAAAATAAAACGCCACAAAATACAGTCACCTGTCATAACCACATCAATTTTCAATGTGATTTTAGATTTGCAGAAAAACTAATTGAAATAAAATTAAGAGCACATTTGAATCCAAGAAACTATGACGTCATCCGCCTGTATTTATTAGAAATCCCATTGTTTTGGCGATAAAAAAATATCTGATTTCAGTGGTTGAAAAATAGCGTAGGTATTATAAAACGATCTCACAAATCCGTTGCTCACTACGCCTAAGCCCTGGTAATCTGGGTCGTCGTCCGAATGTCAACTGTGGGGTCACGGGTTCGAATCTCACGGCATTTGTAACACTTATCCTGCCGCGCCCAGTGTTGCAACGTGGCATTTGCTTAATCCTTGAAAGGTTCTATCTCTTATATACAACGTGGAAGGGATATACCCGTAATTAATCAAACCACGGGCTATACTAGATCACTATAGCATAATAAAATCAAATAACAGTCAAGAAACAAAAAAAAACCGACATTCCTATACAAATTGCCCGGGCGGATGCACACTTTAGTCTGGAAATGCAAAAACTTTTTTGTTCTTATTCTGTTTTTCAATCCCATTACACTGTCTTCTTCTTCTTATCGTGAGTGTTAGTGACTAACACTAGTGTCAGAGTTTTTAAACCATTTAAAGGCCTCTGACATGGTTTTAGGTAACGACCAATGTCAAAGACAGTGACCGGGACCGACAGCTTAACGTGCCCTCCGAAGCACGGATCATCTTACTTATCGGACAATCAGGTGATCAGCCTACAATGTCCTAACCAAACTAGGACAACAACACAAAGTCATTGCTCCCGCCGGGAATCGAACCCGCGACCTCCGAGCATGAGCCGAACGCTCTAACCACTACACCACGGAGACAGTTTACACTGCAGTGATCTAGTATAGCCCGTGACTCGATTTATTATATGCAGTTTCGGTTACCCGTGTATTTTTTGTTTTCGTGCGTTTGTTCCCGATAAGTCACCCTCTTGAGTACCACTGTTACTCAAGGGGAAAAAACTGACCTGTGTTACTCATTGCAACTAAAAATTTTCCCAATAAGTCGTCAAGTTCCATGTAAGACACAGTGTTACTTGACGGGAATACAGCACTCCGTATTCCCGATAAGTAACAGTAACGTAATGAAGTACCTACTTAGCTGGTGTCAGTGTCAGATTTTTCAAGTTACATAAAGGCATCTTATCTTGATGACTGTCATACAATCGACAGCTGTGAACAACCGTTTAACGTGCCTTCCGAAATATGGAACTCGAGAAATTATTACGCTACTTGTGGTCAGCAACCCCGGGCGTGGGCCACACTTGGATGGCCAAGTATGGCCCACGCACGGGGTTGCTTAACTTGCATAACTAACAATGAACAGATAATTTTTGTCGCATGCAACTGGATACCACAAACGCATCTCGCTGCACTCGACTGCAGTTTTCAGAGCGTGACGGCCTTTCGGGCCTTTCACCAGGGCACGGGTCGGTGCACTAGTGGACTAGGTGGCCTAGGTGTTACATGGAAAGCCTGACTTGAAACTCAATATCACCTTACGAGTAATCTACTGGGTGTGCGGTCAACACCAAATTGAAACAAGTTTATTTGCCACCAGCTGGTGCCCGCGACTTCGTCTGCGCAGGATTGTCACACAATATCTTTATAAATTGTAGCCTATGTGGAATTCTGATGTATAAGCTATATTATTGTAAAGTTTCATTGAAATCCATTCAGTAGTTTTTACGTGAAAGAGTAACAAACATCCATCCATCCATCCTTTCACACTTTCGCGTTTATAGTATGAGTAGGAAGTAGGATTAGTACTGCTCCTAATCCTGCTTCCTACTAATACTATAAAAACTACTAATTTAGTAGGATAGGCAAATTAAAAAATCCCCCGACGGCACTGTTTAGTGGTAAGATAAGTGGCGAAAGTACATAATATATTGATATCGTAGCGCCATCTATTATTTGTCAGATAAAATACAAAACCCCGAATTTGAAGCGTTATCTATCACCCAATAACTTCTAAACGATTGGACCGATTTTCATCAAACATGATTAAAAACCATCGCAAGGGAAGTTGCTTTCACGTACTTTTTTGTCGGGGGATAATGAACGATTATTAACTACATTTCCTATAGGATCAATGTAGGCTCTCTAAATACTTACATACTCGTATATACGTACATTTTACTTATTTTACAATATTCAATTATTATAACCTCTGATGAAAATTATAAGTTTGCCGAGTCTATGTATCTTGTGTCTGTGGTATTCGTCCGATTTTAATGCGGTTTTTTGTTTGTTGTTATTCAAATTTGATTTGTGTTTTCGACACAATAATTCAATGACCTATTGAGTAAGTATGTAGTTTATGCGTGCATCGTGCGACAATTATTTGTCGTTAAGTAGTGTCACAAAGTCGCACGCTGTTGCAATTAACAGATCGTCGACAATTAGACGTAATCGCGGCGACGTTGCAACAAAATTGTCGCAAGTGTGCCCATGGGAGGGGGCGGAGCCAGGACAATTGTGGTCGTACCCCCCCTCTTTGCCTTGCAAAATTCAAAAGTTTATTCTGTAATTAGACCTTACCGGGCACTATTTTCTACCTTTTAAATTTTTAACCCTCGACAAAGAGGTGTGTTATTATAAGTTTGACGATAGTGTCTGTCTGTCTGTGGCACTGTAGCGCTCGGACGGATGAACCAATACGATGCGATTTTTTTACGTGAAATCAAACGCCCTTGCAGTGGTTCTTAGCTGTGTTTGATGAAGTTTAAAAGTTATTGGGGGTTAACGCTTGAAAATCTGACTGTTTTTAGTTAACCAGGCAATAATCGGTTGCAAAAAATCAACGCAGCGGTTGCAATACCTAATTAGTAGTTCCTCAACTCGCTCCGTAGCAAGTGGACAGATTCGCAACTAGACGGATTCTCAACTGGACAGATTCTCAAGTGAACGGATTAGCAACTGGACAGAGTACAATCGTGAACAATAAAAATAACACCTCATTTTACAACCCCATTGTAAGGATGTAAGGAAGGAAGGATTTCGATAACTAACCCTGATGTTGTCATCGGGGGTTTTTAATTTGCGTGGCGAATCAACTTGTTTTGCGTTGTCTTTTCTGTCTTCGAACGTCCACCCTGAACCGAACGCTGGATGCGTCCTTACCCATTGCGCGTTCAGCGTACACAATACCGGTCACTACTTAGTACGCAATTGTCACGATCTGTGATGTACGGGATTACTTAATACCTACCGACCTAATAGTCGGCCAGTCACGACTATTTTGATAGCCTGTTTATCACCTTTTAATGCCTGTTCTAGGCATCGTATGGGTTTAATGATATTTACGTTTTTTATTTACCCCTTTCTGAAGGTACTCGTATTCTATCTAGCATGATTTTTTATTATTATATATTACCTATTTTAACATAGTCTTTTTTCATCATCATCGTCAGCTCTCAACGACCCACTGTCTTTTTTCACCATATACTAATTAAAACTTTGCACTAACCCTGACATTCTCTACATCACCCGTTTAAAATACGACTATACTGAATGCATCTTGAAAAAACCCTCTAAAATTGCGAGCATTTTTCGAAGTACTTTATTGAAAGAAAAATAAATAAGAAAATAATATATATAAATAATATTTATTTATTTATATATAATAAATAATATATATAAATAAATAAAACTAAACTATAAAATAAACTTATACTGAATAATGCTTAATTAAAAAAAAAACATAGGGTGGACGTACCTAATACCAGCCGCGTACCTAATACCAGCCTTTCAACGTTTTTTTTAGATAATAAGGTTTCTGTAAATATAACGTAGCAAGAACGTTTTTTAAAAAATATAAAATATTTGTTAAATATGGTGACACTGGACCGAGTACTTCAATCAATCGTCAATTAAAGCTAGGCGACTAAGGACGGCGGCCATTTTGTTAAAAAAAATGATAAGTTCCGGAGTCCCTAAAACAAGGTATTTCTCTTATTTCTTCAGCTCTACTGTTCTTGATTTGGTTTATTTTATATTATGATAAAGTTGTGAATCGATTTCTAAATAATAATTTAGGTTTTGTCTCTCATATCAGCTGAAATTAATGGGGCTGTAGTTAGATACATCAAATGTATGGAGTATGTAATTTCAGCCACTCTAGGCCACTCTAGGCTGGTATTAGGTTAGATGGAGTACCTAATTCCAGCCACCCTAGGCTGGTATTAGGTTAGATGGAGTACCTAATTCCAGCCACCCTAGGCTGGTATTAGGTTAGATGGAGTACCTAATTCCAGCCACCCTAGGCTGGTATTAGGTTAGATGGAGTACCTAATTTCAGCCACCCTATTAGGCTGGTATTAGGTTTAACGAAGTACCTAATTCCAGCCACCTGAGGCTGGTATCACACTAGGCTGATATTCGGTACGTGAAAAGGTGGTATTAGATACCGAGAGGCTGTAATTAGAGCCGAAGGGTACTTTTCTATATTTTATTGTTTTAAAAATTTATGGTTGATTCAGATGTTAATTATGATTTTCAAATACATAACCTATCAACCTGAAAACGAAACAATTGATTTCAGCCTATACTTAAAGCAGTACAATTTTTTAAAGGTGAAATTTGTACCAAAAGGCTGACATTAGGTACGTCCACCCTACAATTAGTTTTTTAAACATTTACATTTTGGTCCCGTAACTGTACCCAAATGATAAATAAACCGAGCGCGAGTTTATATTATGTCGTCATGCGATTAATCGCTTGTCTACCGGTAAACAACACTGGTCTGGCACCCGGGCGACTCTAACGGCTCGTAATTAGTAGAAAGGTGTCAATTAGGTGTCAAGATGGCGGCCGCAATTAAGCATGTGGAGTAGAAAGCGGAGAGGACACTTTATAGCGATTTCTAAACGCAATGTGTGCAGCGCTCAGGTAGTAAAGGGCGTCTTTACATCCATCATTATGGTCACCAAGTACCAAGGGAGTAAAAATGGAATCCATTTGATAAATAATTTTTCAAAAACTTAAACCGACTTCACCCTCGAACTATACAACCGATTTTTTAATAAAATTTCTATGGGACCATCTGACACATACATACGCTTTCAAATAAAAAAAAGATTATTTCAAATCGATCTATGCGTCTTTGAATAATCCGTGATCATACAAGGAGCAGTGCAATATTATGGATTAAATTTTACGTAAGGGCAACAAATTATTTTAATTTAAGGTACATGGCCTACGCGTGGTTGCGTATTTAAAAGTACCTTAAAGCCGTACCAGGGCGGCATAATGATAAGGGCAGCGAAAGCCTGCCTGACACTTTTAGTAAAGTCTATAAGCGGAAGAATTCACATTTATAAAAGGAAGTATATACAGAGTCAAGAGAAGACAATAAGCAACCAGAGAAGCCAGTCTTCACAGCCTGCTATAGATCAATAGTGACAATGAAGTCTCATGATAAAACTGTGGTTTGTTGTTATTGTGTTTTGAGAATATGGAACTTAGCGAAGAAGTTTTGAATCCTAAAATTTAACCTCGAATCACGTCTTGTTTTCTGTGGTGCGATTTTTCAAACGCGGAGTCACTAAACGAACGGTTTTATGTATGGAAAAACCATTCGTATAGGTGACTCCGCGTTTCAAAAATCGCACTTCTGGTCGCCGCCCGCACCACGACGACTGGACCACGGATGCATTTTACACATTTAATCTGTATACATTGAACAATACGAGTACCTAAATCTAGTCTTGTTCTCCTGGGTTAAGGGTCCCCCGACCCTAGACCAAAATACAACTTTCCATACAAACGTAGTCTACGTTTTATTTCAAAACGACATGTCCGATTTGGGCAAAATTTTGTAATTTCAAAGATATTGCAATTATCTAGGTTTATAACTAGTTTCCGACGGTAACAATATGAACTTGAAATAGAATATAGTGTTTTATATCATTTTTGACCATTAGTATGGGAAACTTCTAAATCGTTATATTTTCTTTCCAGTTCATAATTTTACCATAGGAAACCAGTTATAACCCTAGATAATTGCAATTTCTTTACAATTACCAATTTTTACCGGAATCTGACATGTGGTTTCAAAATTAAACGTAGACTACGTTTGTATGGAGAAGTCTAGGGTCGGGGGACCCTTAAGTCGAAATATGGCAAAGTCAGTCAATATGCCTGGGGTGTCAAAATAAACAATACGTCTCCAAGCTTACACTTCTAACTTAGTATAATCATCAATAATTGTGCGCCTGGAGTCGTGAAAGTAAAAGTACAGTCGTGCTGTTAAGTCACGGTCGAGCGATCGTGAGGTCGGCTGTACGTGAGCAGTTTAGCTACTATTATTGCTAAATGCGGTAGCTGTAGACTTTGAGTGACGCTTTTGCAAGTTAAGCGACTCTGGGCGTGGTCCGGATTTGGATGGGTGACCACAAGTAGCATAAAAGACATTCGAGCTTCTCCGTGCTTCGGAAGGCATTATCCGTTGGTCCTGGTTTTCGTCATTCGGCATAGCTTGCTGATGGCAGTCGTCAATGCATAATTTGAAGAATCAACAAGCTATGCCGAATTTTCAAGCAGCCGTTGGCTTGAAAATTCAGACACCAGTGTTGGCCACTTACGCACACAACAAAACAGTAGCTGGCCAGGACCGCAAGACCCAAAGCCACTTTTAGCGTAATGGTGGGTGAGGCGGTAGTAGAAGAAATAAAAATTGTGATTCCTTCTTCCACCTTCCCGTCCACCAAGTGGCCTTTTGAATTTTGCGTAGGCTATGTCTTCTTGAGCCGCAAGGTCCAAAATGCTCTGTCTGCCCCGCCCCGTTAGGGATAAAGTCATAGTAATAGGTATGTATGTATGTATTTATTGAAATAGGACTACGCTATTGGATGGATGTCGTGTCTTTAAAGGAGTAACTTTTCATTATCATCATCATCAGGTCTTTTTGTCTCCACTGCAGGAGCACAACCGTCTCTGTACTGTCCTACCAGAGCCATACTTGGCCAGAGCAAGAGAACTCATCTCTATGCTGTCTAGACGGGTTGGAGAGGTCTCATTGATGGTTATAAGCTTTGTTCAGCTTGTATTCCCTAAGTCGCCTTCTACGACATCCACGGGAGGACTTGGAGAGGTCCTATTCTACTCCGCCGGAAACCACACGGCGAACAGCGGCGGTGACATAAGAAATTATAATTGTGATTTCTTTTTCCACCATCACGCTAGATGTGGGCTTTGAGTCTTGTGGTCTTCGAGACTTTGGACGTCTGCTTAGAGCCGCAAGGTCAAATGACCTGTCTGCCCCTTTAGGGATAGGTTTATTTATTTATTTACTATGTATTTATTAAAATAGGACGACACGACGCTATCGGACGGCTGTCGTGTCAGAATGGAGTAACGGCCCTTTTGTGACAAAACAATTTTGCTTGGAAAGCAAACAATCCGACATTACAAGAGCAATGAGCGGTGTCGCAACGTTCCCGGTATTGTCTCGGTACCAATGATATTATATTTTGTAAAGATGCCTCATGCATTATGTAGAAAGATTTGTTAAGAACCTTAACAGTGTTAATAACCTTATATGCAATTTTTGCATAGGCAATGTTTGCATTCGCCGTGTGGTTTCTGGCAGATAGAAGCTAAACAAAGCTTATAAACATCAGTGAGACCTCTCTAACTCGTTTGGCCAGCAACGAGAATATAGGCCAATTCCTCTGACTGCTTTGGCAAAGTATGGCTCTAGTAGTACAGAGAGGGTCGTGCTCTTGCAGTGAAGACAAAAAGACCTGATGAAAGAAAAGAAAGAAAGAGAATCTTTATTCGGCAGATAAGATCTTATGTATTAGACTAAACTTATATCTGTGGCAGTTGGATTATACAATCCGCTGTCTGACAAAACCTCCAGCTGTTTGGCATTACAGCTCGGTTTTGTAAAACATGATGATGATGATGATGGATGATAATAAATAAAAAAAAGATTGCGACGAATTGAAAACTTCCTTTTTTGCAAGTCAGTTAAGATCACAGACATAGATAGACGACTTAAATGCACCTACTTCGCGTGTAAGTTCTCAGACAAAGCGTCGAGGTTGGCCGCCGCTACTGACAGTCCGCGCGCGTCTGTGATTGCAGCCGGACGGCAGCGAAAAATAAAAAAATGCCTCGTAGCGTGATAATAAACTGCAACAGCCCAAAAATTGCAAGCGCCCAAAGTCAAGGACATATTTCCTGTCACAGCTAAGTTATTTAAAAAGAAAAATATGCGTAAATTCATTTTAAAACAATTTTTTAAGCATTCCGAGCGGTGATTCCAAGATTATACCTAAATAAGTATAGATTAAGGTTTAAAAACTACATTCACATTACATTGCCGCGTTTGCTTTGAGCGTTTGATCCGACGTTGTGTGTTAAGAAGCAATGTATATCGAAACAAGCGATACTGTCGCGCATCGCTACGACGTCGTGGTACCGGCAATTTCTCATTCGTCAGTAAAATTTAGCGACTAGTGTTGTTCGTTCTACAACATATACCAATAATCGATTTTAATCGATATCGGACTGACGAATGATATAAACTATTATTAAAGAGCCAATTTAATAGATTATAAACAAGCTAATTTCGTAATTTACACTTTAGAAAACGAGGGTAATATTTTCAGAGTTCATGTATATAATATGGTCGCTCTTTGAACTACTGGTCACACGTTGGTGAACAAAACCGCGCGTGCGTCACTGCTCATTGCTCGTTAGTGAGTCGTCCATACTGCATTTCCCCCATTGAAGCGGTATGTGAGACAAGCCTGACATGGCTAAGAACGACCGCAAGGGAAGTTGCTTCAACATTTAAAAAACGCATTGAAATCGGTAAAAACGTGTTTTTTTATAGATAATTAAATTAGAGATTAGAAAATTAGAGAATTCGACTCGCACTTGGCCGGTTATTTAAGAATAATAATAGTTTTATTTTTAAAGTTCAATTAAAATATTTACATTATTTGTAATTTTTAGTTTTAATTTAAATTTTAATAAGTTGGTATAGTTTAAATTTTAGTTAAATTGAAATAATTTGAGTACAAATATTTATTCTTTATTATCAAACAATTTTCCGTTTAGAATCATTTGTTTATCCAATTTCATATCATTCGTCAATCAGAAAATCGATTGTGATTTTTATCACAAATCGATTAACTTAAATGTTAATCGATCGTATGGTTAGCGAGCGCGGAGTGAGCGAGCGAGACCACAGATATAAAATCGATGAGTATGAGCGAGACGATCATGGCGGCGGCGTGCGTCTTCAATAAATCGTTTAAATCGTAGTGAGCGGTTTCTTTGAATCGGTTTGAATTTCCCATCACTAAAATTGCGTCTGACGTCACAGTAGGCATTAAAAAAGTTGGCACGCTTGGTTTCCATACAAATCTTGATACATGCGTTATCTATTACATCTATATCTGTGGTTAAGATTGATACCTGATAATTTAACAGCATTTGCGTCGCTGAAGCATCTATTTCTTTATCAAAACATCAAAGTCGCACTACAATAGAATCATTGAGGTACCACGCCACTTTCACTTCGCGCCAAAGATAATTTGAACACAATAAAATATGAGATATGAATATTTATCATTTCTTAAATTGGAATGTTTAAATCTTACTAAAGAGCGCGAGCGAGCATTTTTCAGTTTTGAATTACAATAGTTCTGTCTAGTTTTCAATCTAATAGAGCAATTAAAATATTCTTTAGCCAACCACGCTATAAAAAGAAGATTTTTAGCAAATTGTAGAGCTACGATGTTACTGACAGACAGACATAAGTGTCAAACTTGTAACACCCCTCTTTTTGTCGGGAATTGATAAAACGTTAAGCAGAAAAAATGTTAAAACGATCCAACACAAAATGTATGATATAAGATAAAATTAACCCAAAAAACTTTGGGTCTTATTTTATAACTTTTACCTTTTATGTGTTCAGTTAATTATTAATAATAACCACTAAAAGTAATTAATTTCAAAGGTTATTTACATTTAACAAAACCCGAGGTTATTAATTAATAATGATAGACAATTATTAATAATTTTCAATTAATCACTCTTACCGTAACATATACATTAATAATGTATTCGATGCACATATTTGCATACAGCGAACGCAGAGCAGATAGCCATTGTGAAACGCAGTGAAATGCAGTCGAATGCAATTAATTGCAATTAATGAGTTTACTGCGAAGTTGGTAACATTTGCGTACTATAACTTTCACGTTATGGAGTTAATTGTAAGTAACCGTATATTTACCATACTATGTAACATGTAACACACTTGTATGTTAAAACTCTTATGTTTACTAGCTTGTCTAAATTCTAATTGTTAGTTAGCTAAATCCAAAAACGTTTCTAAACATTTCTTGTTTATCTTCTGCCTTGCCTTATTTATCTCATTTATGAGTGAAGTCGGCACAAATTGTTTGATTTTTCAACTCATGTTATTGCTATTCTTTGTCAAATCAACTTCTTGAAAATTAAAAAATAAATTAGAAGAATGTCTATTTTTTGCTCAATTTTCTATTTTTTATAAATTTCAAAGAGAACGAATGAAGATCACGCATATTTCGAGCTTTAGCATACGAAAAAACAAATTTTAAAACACAAACTGTTGAGGGTAACCCCACTTGACTCTAGTCTCTCGGCATCTCCCTGTACCAGCTCGGAGTCTGTTTAAATATTTCCAAACAGCCCAGGGGAGATCCTTACCCAGGGCAGCTTCTCTAGTTTTGATACGTGATACGCTATTTTCCAACAAGTCAAATCAAACTTTTTCTAAACGACAACAGTTTCTATGGGATTTTGTATGTAATACAGGCAGATGACGTCATAGTTTTTTTGAGTCAAGTAGCGCTCTTATGATCAGTATTTCTGCAATAATAAATTTAAAATCAAGTTAAAATAGATATGTTCAAAGACAAGTGACATAATTTTGCGACGTTTTATTTTGTTATCATTACAAAATAATTTATTTTTTGCTTAGGAAAATACCTAATTGTAAGTAACCGTACTATTTAACATAGGTACTAAGTAACACACTCGTATGTTAAAACTCTATGTTTACTAGCTTGTCTAAATTCTAATTGTTGGTTAGCTGAATCCAAAAAACATATCAAAACATTTCTTGTTTATTTTCTGCCTTAAAAAGAAAGAAAGAAAGAAAAATAATTTATTTGATATATCTCAAAATAATTTATAAAAATAAATTATTTTGTAATGATCACAAAAATAAGCCAAAAGGCTTAAAAACGTAATTATAGATTGTATAAAGAAGCCCGTCGCACGTGCATCCGGGATATCGCCCCTAGCTGCACGTGTGACGGACCGACGGCGAAGTCTTCATGTGAGGTGACGGGCCTGAGTGAGGGGAGGAGCGGTTCTATTTAATCGACTTCAAAATTGAGGAGGTTAATTGTTTTTCTTATGTATGTTCCCCAAGACGTCTCGACCAATTTGGATTTTATCTTAGATACCTTTAAGGGTCCCCCGACCCTAGACCAAAATACAACTTTCCATACAAACGTAGTCTACGTTTTATTTCAAAACGACATGTCCGATTTGGGCAAAATTTTGTAATTTTAAAGATATTGCAATTATCTAGGTTTATAACTAGTTTCCGACACTAAAAATATCGTTTATTCCCGGTCGTCCCCACCATTTCGTCCCCACTGGGTACGAGTGGGAAAAAAAAGTTTCGTTCGTCCCCAGTGGTGACGATTGGCACTTTTTATTTCCCACTCGTTCCGCTATAGACCGAGAGTCAAAATAGGTACAAGGGGGTTTCAATAAGAGATTGTGCGGTTTGCTAAAATGCTAAGCAAGACTGAACAATGTTTTGACTGAACATTGAAAGTAACTAAAAGACTGATGAACTTGAAATAGAATATGGTGTTTTATATCATTTTTGACCATTAGTATGGGAAACTTCTAAATCGTTATATTTTCTTTCCAGTTCATAATTTTAGTATAGGAAACCAGTTATAACCCTAGATAATTGCAATTTCTTTACAATTACCAATTTTTACCGGAATCTGACATGTGGTTTCAAAATTAAACGTAGACTACGTTTGTATGGAGAAGTCTAGGGTCGCCGGACTCTTAAACGAGCAATTCTTGTATATTTATTTATTTATATATTTATAAATTTCTGTGATATCGAAAACGCCTCTAACGATTTCGTTGAAAATTGGTAAATAGGGGTTTTTGGGGGTAAACAATCGATCTAGATTAGTCTTATGTTTGGGAAAACGCGTGTTTTCGAGTTTTCATTCGTTTTTCTTTCCACGCAGAATATGGTCGCAAATTTCGTCGCGCCGGGTGCCATCTGCTTAGCTCAGCGGCTAAGGATGCTGACCGCTAGAAAGAGTGTTACGGGTTCGAATCCCACTCACCTCCTTTTGTTTTTTTTTATGTTCAAGTTTATATATAATTTTTTATTCTGTACTGTTTTTAGACAAGTTTAAAGAAATTTGGTCATTGTTTGAGATGTAACCGACCGAGCAAAGCTCGGTCACCCAGGTACTTTATATAGTTTATTTAAAGGGCGTACTCGCAAATTGGTCCCATAGAAATCAAAATCGGTCGTGTAGTTTGGTGATGAAGTGGTTTTAGTTTTGAAAAATTATATTGATTTAATAGAAAGTTAATCTAGTGTATTCCATTGTTTTGCGAAGTAAAATAAAAAATTGATGTAAAAAATAAATCACTTGAAAAGTAATATTTAAGTGGGGATGATGTTTTTGGTTTCCATATTTTTGGTAACATGGGGTAGTCTGGAACTCTAGACTTCCATCATGTCAGCAATCTTTTAAAGTTATTTTTAACATTTCTTTGATTATTTTCTGTTGTAATTTTGATTTGAAATTATAGAGACAATTAAATAATATCTACTAACAATAAACCTGACTAATGACGTTTGTGTTTAATAAAAGTAGTTCTCCGAATGGGACCATCGCATTTTGGAAAATTTACATTAAAATATTGTAAAGCATTTTCTGAATTATCTTAATTAACTATTCGCCGACAAGTCTTTGGTCGGTACAACAAATTATACTAAGTAACGGTTCGCCGAGAAAATTGTCGATCCCTTTCTGATTTGACAACTATATTCATTTCTTTATACGTACGTCGAAAAATCAGAAAGCCAATTTATATGTATAGAATCTCTATTTTCTCATTTCTCTGTCCTCTACCCGTGTACCTGAGTCAATTAATGGCGGAGCGTGCTGCGTGTTAATCAGACAGTAACTTATGAACTTTCATTTGTTAGACCACTAACAACCGCCTTAGTACTGACGTTAATACTTACTGGACTATTAATCAAAGTTATGTGCCCTGCCCCGAGCTAGTATAAGTTTCAACAATCGAAAGTAGGGAATAAAACGTACCAACGTTCTAACCAGGGTCAAAAATAAATTATTTTGTAACGATATAAAAATAACATACTATCACGTCTTTATCCCTAATGGGGCAGACAGAGCATTTTGGGTCTTGCGGCTCTATGCAGAGCCCAGGGCCGCAAGACCCAAAAGCCACATTTAGCGTCATGGTGGGCCTGAAGATGAAAAAGGAATCAATACAGTGATGGGTTGCTAGCCGCATCGCCTGTTAACATGATTCGCATTTTTGCCCATTCCCTCGATCGGCTTTTACGATCTGCGCGGGAAGAGAAACAGCTGGTACATTCTAAGTTTTTTCATTTCTCCCAGACCAGCATGGGAGTATATAAAAATAAGACGTTACAAAATAATGTTACTTGTCATTTATCATATCTATTTTCATGGTGATTTTTAGATTTATTCGTTCAGTTCAGTTTATGTATTCTGTGGTTCAGTTCAGTTCAGTTCAGTTCTGTGCTCACCCAGCCAGCTTTCGCAGCAAGAGCGTTGGAGCTAGGTCCACTTTGGAATGAACATGACAGCACTTACAGCTATGGGCCGATTTAGGTACTTATCGTCTCCTGATTTTTAGACTTATTCGTGCAGAAAAACTGATATACTGAGCGTTATTTTGACTCTAAAAAACTATGACGTCACAACGTGCTATTTCATCCAAATCCACAAATCCGATAGACACTGTTTCTTTGACATTTAGAATTTAGAAAAAAATATCTGATTTGACTTTTTGGAAATTAGCGGATTATTACACGATGTAATTAATCCATGGAACTAAAATAACCAAGTCCTGCCAAAAAATCGATAGATTTACAATCAATAGTTTCAATCGAAAAATTATAAAACTACCGATATGCCTATCGAATCGATAGCAACGGCATAAACTATCGATAGAGCAATAATAAATTTATGCATAATGAGAAGCAATACTCGTACTAATGATAGTATCGATAGTTTTCACACCGATAGCCTATTGGTATATGATGGGATATACATATGATATGATAGGCTATCGATCGGCAACATTTGAATAATCTATGGGTTTGTCGTTTAACTGGACTCTACATAAACATCACCATTTCTACTCAAATATGGAATATAATATAAATTCATTTCCCATGCTGGTCTGAGAGAAATAAAAAAACTTAGAACGTACCAGCTGCTTCTCTTCCCACGCAGATCGTAAAAGCCGATCGAGGGAATGGGCAAAAATGCAAATCATGTTAACAGGCGATGCGGCTAGCTACCCATCACTGTATTGATTGCTTTTCCATCTTCTCGCCCACCATGACGCTAAAAGTGGCTTTTGGGTCTTGCGGCCCTGGGCTCTGCATAGAACCGCAAGACCCAAAATGCTCTGTCTGCCCCATTACGGAAAAAGACGTGATAGTATGTATATAAATTCATTTTAACTATGTAACGCAGTCAAAAATAAATACACGTAAGATTGCCGAGACTGAACTTTACACTAACATTTCTGCTCAAATATAAATCCATTTTAACTATCGCAGTCAAAAATATATCTAGTACCTAGTTTATATGTAGAATAAAATTATAATAGAAAATGTGAATGTTTTACTTTTTTTTACTCTACTGACTCAGATAATTATAATGATACTTAGGTAGGTATAAAAATGTTGGTACGTTCATTACTACGTATTTTTGCTTAATTACCCGATTGCGTAACAAATGGAGGTTAATTTTATATATGTAGTTGTCTTACGCGGAAACAACGTACCTACTGCTTTTGAAATTTGATATGAATTTGTACAATCAACATATTTATTTATAAAATATCATTTTTATTTATAAAATGGAATTCGTCCACCAGGATCCCTCCGCCTGCTCCCCCAGGGGATAATGTTTGTACACTGCCATGCTGAAATGAAATAAAAAACAGCCAAGTGCGTGTCGGGCCACGCGCAGTATAGAGTTCCGTAGTTGTAAATGCCGACTTTGAGTTTACGTTTTACAGTTTAACAGCTAAAAACGCCTTAAACTTGTTTCATTGAATTTGTATGAATTTTTCATTCCTGAGCACATTCTATTAGTTGGTTGATTAAAATGCTAATTAGCTCTGATAATTTTTCTTTTAACTTCGTCGTATAAACTCTTACCGTGAAATTTTTTACTTGTCCATATACAACCGTTATGGTGATATTTCAAAATCGGTCTAGGCGTCTTTGAATAATCGGTGAACAGTGAACAGACAAAAAAAATCGTGCATTGATAATGATAACCAAGTTTATTTTTGGAACATACATACATACATACTATCACGTCTTTATCCCTAATGGGGCAGACAGAGCATTTTGGGTCTTGCGGTTCTGTGCAGAGCCCAGGGCCGCAAGACCCAAAAGCCACTTTTAGCGTCATGGTGGGCGAGAAGATGGAAAAGCAATCAATACAGTGATGGGTTGCTAGCCGCATCGCCTGTTAACATGATTTGCATTTTTGCCCATTCTCTCGATCGGCTTTTACGATCTGCGTGGGAAGAGAAGCAGCTGGTACATTTTAAGTTTTTTTATTTCTCCCAGACCAGCATGGGAGTCATGGGAGTCTCTCTCATTTTTGGAAGTCGGTAATAAAATGGATTTCACTAACAATATCGTATAAAAACGTTCGTCATGGTCGGTTATTTATAAGTTATGACGTATGAAGGTGTACTTCAAAGGTTTCTAAGTATAGATCATAACTTTTCGGTGGAAATGAAGTCTTTCAAGTGTCTACGGATTTTGATGGAAGTTTTACTATGGTCGCATATTACGTTCTTTCAAGCTTGCATGCGTAGGACACCCACCCACAAGGTGGTCTGACGACCTAACCAAGGTCGCTGGAAGGCGCTGGATGCAAGCCGCTCTAGATCGGTCATTTTGGAAATCTTTGGGAGAGGCCTATGTCCAGCAGTGGACGTTGTGCGGCTGAAATGATGATGATGATGAAGCTTGCATGAAGGTTCATCATCATCATATCAGCCACAGGAAGTCCACTGCTGGACATAGGCCTCCTCATAGGCACGAAGGTTCAATTAGAATCAAATGATCTTTCTGCAGTAGAGACAAAAAGACCTGATGATGTTGTTTGTTTGTTTTTCGTGTGTGTGTGCAACACTGGTGTCAGACTTTTCAGGGTGCCTAAAGGCATCTAAAATAGCTTGAAGACTGTCATACAATGATGACAGCCGGGACCAACGGCTTATACGTGCTTTCCGAAGCACGGAGGAGCTCGAGAAATTTTTATGCCTCTTGTGGTCATCCATCCAAGTGCGGACCACGCCCGGAGTCGCTTTACTTGCGAAAGCGCTAGCAACACCCACTCCCGCCGGGCCACCGAGCTCCTGATGATGATAATGATGATGATCTTTTCAAAGGAACTCTCTTTTTAAACCCCTGACAAAAAAGAGGAATGTTATAAGCTTATAAGTTTGACGCTTACGCTTTTATGTCTGTTTGTCTGTGGTATCGTAGCGCTCTAACGGATTAACCGATTTCGATGCGGTTTTTCACGTGAAAGCAAGTCCCCTTTCGGTGGTTCCTATGTTTAATGAAAATCAGTTCAGCCGTTTTAAAGTTATTGGGGGTTAACGCTTGAAAGTCAGCATAGTTTAGAACCATCTCGATCAAGTCAGCTTTGAAACAAAAAGGCTTCAAAATCGGCCCATTCGTTTAGACGATGCCACAGATAGATATACCGACACGTCAACTTATAACACCGATCTTTAATGGCGGAGGTCGACGGCCGATTGGCCAACGTTTTTTCACGCCAACTCAGCAGTTTTATAGTAACGGATGAATAGGTCTAGGAGACTCATTTTTGAACACGGGAGTCACACGACGATTGATTTGCGCGTTTCCAAGTGCCGCCGCATATTAGAATCGCTCGTACGCGTAGGATTTACAGCAAGTAGTCTGGATTGAGTTCTTGACCACTACATACAACGTCACTATAGCATAATAAAATTAAAATAATAGTCTACAAGCAAAAAATAAATTGATATTCGCATAGAAATTGCCCGGCTGCACACTTTAGTATGGAAATGCCAATTTTGTTTTGTTTTTCTACTGTTATTTTACATCCATTATACTATAGCGATCTAGTATAGCCAGTGGTTCGATTTATTACGGGTATGTCTCTTCCACATTGTATATAAAAAAATCGTTTTGTCATGGGTTAAAGAGAAGAGTTGTGTATGCGTTACCAAAAATACGGTGTATATTGGTATTTTGCTGTATCGGAACGCAAGTAATGACTTGAAAAACTATTCGTTTTGTGTTTCGCTAAATCCCGCGTTTAACGGGAAGTCTCTAGATCACGTCGCGTCGTCGCAAGTGTGACTTGAATTTTTTTTAAACTATTCGTTTTGTGTTTCGCTTACTCCCGCGTTCAACAATAGGTCTCTAGGTCCCGTTAAGCATGTAGGTATGTAGAAAACATTAAGTACACGTTATATCTGTGAGGAGATGTATAAGTGTGGTGCTTGTGATTTTGTACGAGTGAATGTGAAATATCGGTGACATGGTTTGATTTTCTAGTTTTGATATGTCATGCAATGATATGTAATAAGCGATACAGATTTAAGTATTTGTCGTTTGGCCTTCAATCTGGAATAGGATTTTTTCTTTTCTCCCTGTGGATACATACACACATACTATCACGACTTTATTCCTAATGGGGCAGACAGAGCATTTTGGGTCTTGCGGCTCTATGCAGAGCCCAGGGCCGCAAGACTCAAAAGCCACTTTTAGCGTCATGGTGGGCGAGAAGATAAAAAAGCAATCAATACAGTGATGGGTTGCCAGCCGCATCGCCTGTTAACATGATTCGCATTTTCGCCCATTCCTTCGATCAGCTTTTACGATCTGCGCAAGAAAAGAAGCAGCTGGTACATACTAAGTTTTTTCTTTTTTTACAAATCATGTATTTCTGTTGCCGCTCGTTAAGGGGGGCTCTCATACAACAAACGCCATTTCTTTTAGATAATGGTACGGAACCCTTAGTTCGCGAATCCGATTTGCACTTAGCTAATTGTTTTCAAAATTGTTTGTTGTTTTTTTTTTTTGAAAGGACATACTTGTCATAAAATGTCTATGAGATCACAGTATCACACATAGATATTTTATGAAAATCAGTTGTGTAGATTTGGGGGTGAAGTCGGATTTTAGTTTCGAAAAATTATATAACCTGTAACTTTGCACCTCACCTGTTTTCGTCAAACATCTCCAAGTACCTCGGTTGCCTGGAAGAGATTGCAGTTGCGATAAGGCCGCCTTTTGACATCTGTTTTATGTATCTATTAATAAATAAATATATAGGGACAAATTACACTGATTGAGCTAGCCCCAAAGTAAGTTCGAGACTTGGATACTAGCTCAACGATACTATATTTTATAACAAATACATATACAATGTCCTTTTTAATTAAGTACAAATATTTTAAGGGGTGATTCAGTCCATCATTCCTAACAACTATTCCCAATAAATGTATATCGAAATATGAAAAAAATATTTTCATTTTCCATAGTACTGATATCACGTGACTAGTTCGGTTTGTATGAGAAGCTGAAAACTTTTTTTCGTATTTCGATATACATTTATTGGGAAAAGTTGTTCAAAATGATGGACTGAACCACCCCTTGAAATATTTGTACTTAATTAAAAAGGACATTGTATAGATAAACATCCAAGACCCAGGAAAAATTGAAAAAGGCCATTTTCCAACTTGCCCTGGCTGGGGATCGAACCCAGGACCTCCGGGTTGGCGGTCTAGCGTGTTGACCATTACGCCATGGAGGTCGTCAATCTATAGGTAGTCTATTACTCTGTTACTTTATGTTTGTTGCAATAAAGATTTTAACTAACTAACTATAATATATAGATACGTATGATACGCAACCACAACAACTCTGAAAAAGCGTCCCGGACCCTCAAAAGTGGTTGTCAGCTTTGTTGTTCAACTTTTAATTAATGAATCATGTTTCTGACATATTGAATATGAGTAATTGGTTTCGTGGGTGTAGAAGGAAATTATTTTCCGCGCTTTAGGCAAGTATTTGTAGCTTTAAAGAAGTTTCATGTTATTTTATTATTATTTTACACCTGCTAGTAAATTGGATCTAATTTCACCGGTTTTAGATATATCCATAGTACCTCATAAAACACGCGTGTCTTATAAACGCAAATAGTGAAGTTATATTCTTTAACCGCATAACAAATATTTTTTTGGTTTCCATACAATCTTGGATCAGCTGAACGAAATTTTCACTAATTATGTATTTCTGTCGCCGCTATAACAACAAATACTAAAATCATAATAAAACAAATATTTAAAGGAGGCTCCCATACAACAAACGCGATTTTTTTGCCCTTTTTTGCTTGATATCAATAATGGCAACAGGTAGGTACTTGAAATATTCACAAAATACTCAGTTGTATTTTTATTTTATAAATAAAAGGATTAAAATAAAATAAATATTTAAGGGGGCTCCCATACAACAAACGTGATTTTTGTATATAATGGCACGGGATCCTTAGTGCGCGAATCCGACTCGCACTTGGCCGGTTATTTTACCATTGTTGCCATCTATATCAGGTAGCGTGACATGTAACTACGACTGGAAACAAAACCAGTCCAACATTCGATACTTCCGCCCCACCAGCCATTTGAAGCCAATGAAACACGACTCACGTTGGAATTTGAACTCTTTCCTCAAGCCATAAGAGCGAAATTTGATCTAGATTCATAGTAATGGATCAAAAAATCTTGACAAAGCAGCGGATGGGCGACAGCGTATCGAATTTCTGGTGTGCATCAATAAAGGTTCAATGTTAAAAAATTACCTGTCTATACAGGCCTTTAACGAGTATATATATACGTCTCACTGACAAGTTCAAGGGGTTTTCATCATCAATATACATCCCTTTATCTAAACATTTAATAAAAAAGTCAAAATATAGTATTTTTGACTGAAATGGTTAGAGGGATACTTAAAAAGAATAATAGAAAACATTTTTATTTTTTATTTTTTGTCTCTCTGTCGGTATGCATGATCACGCTTATCTCCAGAAATACTAGACGGATTGGAATGAAACTTTTTTTGTTATATAGTTGTTACACCTGGACAACATTGATTTTGGAAAATGGAACACTTGATGCAGAACCATAATAGTCCAGCTAAACTGTAAGAAATATAATAAGCGGCCAAGTGCGAGTCGGACTCGCCCATGAAGGGTTCCGTAGTAGCAACTAACATAATATAAAAGTCTTGCAGTATGTTTTTTTTTTTTTTTTTATATTTGAGTTGATTGAATGAAAGGTAAATTACCGTTTATGATTTATAACGTATTAAAAAAAACTACTTACTAGATATCGTTCAAACCAATTTTCGCTGGTAGTTTTTATGGTAATGAACATCATATATTTTTTTTAGTTTTATAATTCCCTTATTTTAGAAGTTACGGGGGGGGGGGACACACTTTTTTCCACTTTGGAAGTGTCTCCCGCGCAAAGTGTTCGGTTTAGAAAAAAATGATATTAGAAACTTCAATCTCATTTTTGAAGACCTATCCATAGATACCCCACACGTATGGGTTTGATGAAAAATAAATTTTTGAGTTTCAGTTCTAAGTATGGGGAACCCCCAAATTTTTTTGTTTTTCTTTTATTTTTGTATCAAAACCTAAATGCGGTTCACATAATACATCTTCTTACCAAGTTTCAATAGTATAGCTCTTATAGTTTTGGAAAAAAGTGGCTGTGACATACGGACGGACAGACAGACAGACAGACATGACGAATCTATAAGGGTCCCGTTTTTGCCATTTGGCTACGGAACCCTAAAAATGACGCCTTAAAAAAAGTTGTTCAGCCTGATGAGCATTTTCCAGAGACAAAGTCCACGCAAACGAAGTCGCGGCGTTCGGCTAGTACAATGAATAATAAAACAGTAAAAAAATGTATCTGTACATTGAACATTTTAAAAAAGTGTTCCATTTTCCAAAATCAATTCCCTTTATATGTTGCTTAACAGCTATATAGTGCGGGAAGTAGTGTCATCCAATGTATGGAAGGTGCAAATTTTGGTATCGGAAGAATTCACTTGGCAGCTCGAAGAAGATTTCGTTTTTTTTTTAACAGCCTATACATATAGTTTCCCTGTGTCGGGCAAAGGCCTCCCCTTCATGCTTCCGCGATTCACGATCCAAAGCAGCTTGCTGTCATCCACTCATGTAGCTTTCAATATCGTCCCTCCATCTTTTCCTCGGCCTTCCCCTACGCCGGCGTCCTTCTGGAACCTATAACGTCGCCTTTCTTGCCTATCTTTCCGGTCTTATACGACAAACATGTCCGGGCCACTCCTACTTCAGTTTTGCCGTTTTGACACCCACATCGCCAATTTCGGTCCTGGAGCGCAGTTCAGTGTCTCGTAGAAGATGCTGCCAAAAAATCTCCGCCTGTCGGTCTTTTTTTAGAGAACAGCTCCCTCCTGCACTCGTTTAGCGATGTGCACTGACTGGACCTGAAATGAAAATCAGGTAAATAGGTATTGCAGTATTATTTTGGTCAAAATAAAATACATGTCATTTATAATATAAACCACGTAGATACAATTTTATTTAGTGCTCATTTATCAATTTTTTCATACATCGTTATGACAATATTTTGAATAATTTAGTTAGAGTTTTCTACGTCTCTGTTAGCGATTATATTAATTCACTAGTTGCTGATGGTAAAGTATTCCATGCTTCGTCAGCAACATGCACCATTATTCTCGTATCAGCATTCAGCTTCTTCGTCGTTACAGGGGTCGATGTTATTTTTTCAACGATCACTGCAGCTAAGAACAGCGTCTGACTGTTCTTAGCAGCGCTTATAAAGCATGGAATACTTTTTCATCAGCAACTAGTGAATTTAATATGCTCACTAACAGAGACGTCGAAAACTCTAACCAAATTATTTAAAATATTGTCATAACGATACTCTAACCAAATCTTTAAAAAATTGTAACTATGTGTGATGTTTGATAAATAAGCACAAAATAAAATTGTATCTTTGTAGGTTATATTATAAATGACATTTATATATAGCTGTATTTTATTTTGACCAAAATAATACTGCAATACCTATTTACCTGATTTTCATTTCAGGTCCAGTCAGTGCATATCGCTAAACGAGTGCAGGAGGGAGCTGTTCTCTAAAAAAAACAACAGCCAGAAAATTTTCGGCAGCATCTTCTAAGAGCTGTTTACCATGGGATGCACGTATGGGGCAGATTCAAAATCGTTCCAGTCCGGCGGATTAGGTATAGGTAATTGAACTAAATAATTGGAAACCTAAGTGGACTACTGCACCAGTGGCTGCTGCCGCTTGTCGTGAACAACTGATTCGGTGCAAGTGCAAGTCACGGTGCAGTGTGTTAGGTGCAACTGTATAAGAAAACTATTAAAATGTACCGAATTATGACAATGTGGTGGAAAATGTTATAAAAAAATGAATTAATATAAGTATAAAAATACTACTATTGATACATTAGACCATAAGCGACAGTCAATAATTAAGTAAAGTATGTATTCTATATATTTTGAATTAAAAAACAACTTAATACTTGCAACAAATTATGTGAGACGAGACGGTTGGATTAGTTCCCAGGCACCGCCGCGTGCCATGTTCGATTTTTTTTCAGATAGATGTATGACAGCTATATATAATAAAGTATATATTTTTTAAAAGCTAGATAAATATTCTTTAAGATAATATTTTTTGTTGCACAAAATACAGGATTTCTGGTAAAATAAATCAGTTAAAATAAAATAAAATGCCATCCGATTTTAATATTTTCGTCAATATTTTCCCGTTTTTACAATTAATCCTTACATTAAATGTGAAATTGTACTCAAAATTGAATTCCTCATGCCTGGTTTATCAGAAAATGATACCACACTTGAGGTGTTAGGTAAATAGAAGCTGATATGATTTTTTTTCTGAAGCGCGGCGGCGAGCAACTTTGAATGCCCCCCCTACCTACCCCCCAGGGGGTGGGGGATGGCTACCGGGCTAAATTAGCTTAACTTTACGTATATTACATCTGTGCCAAGTGAATTCTTCCGATACCAAAATTTGCACCTTATGACACTACTTCCCGCACTAATATAAAAAGAAGTTTCATTCGAATACGTCCAGTATTTCCGGAGGTTAGCGTGTACAACAAACAGACAAAGACGACAGACTTTTTTAATCCTTACTTTAATACTATGTCTTTTTTATATATATATTTAATGTACAGACACATTTTCTTTACTAATTTATTATATGTCTAGATTAAAAAAAGAGTTCAAAAAAATCTCGGTTTCGCTGATCTTGGCCTCTAAAAAATCGGTAGAATGTACTGCAGATTTTTAAAATATATTTTGCCGTATATATGTAACATTATAAGTATCCCATTATACCTTCTATACATTAAACTCGTTGTAAAAACGATTACAATGCAAAAACTAAGCCAATCATTTGAAGCTCTACACCGGAAACTGTATCATTATGAAGATTACATGTTTTTATGGCTATGAACCTAGCAGTTGATTATATGGCCACGACCAGGTCTGTCTGGTGGACTAGGTTCGACGCCCGCTCAATGACAATATTCAGATTTTGGGGCTAATCATAAAAGGAAACTTGATTTTGAATCATATAGACTTTTATGTATTTTCTAACGGTATTACATTTTAGAAATCAGATCACATGTTTTGAGACATACAAAAAAAGGATATGGTTCAATAAATAACGAGATTAAGACCAATCTGAAATTTAGTATAACCGGCTAAGTGCGAGTCGGACTCGCGCACGTAGGTTTTATTTATTTAAATGTAACAGGCGGACTTAAGGCCCAAGGCCTTATCTACCAGTCAACCTACAGGTGGTGCTGATAAAAGCAAATTTTTGGCGAGAGTAGTAATTGGAACAAACTTATATATACAAGATATACACATATATACACATATATAAGATAAATAATATAATCTAATGTATCAATAAACCTACATACGTTTTCGTATTATTAACTATAAAAATCACGTTTGTTGTATGGGACTGTGTTTACATGTGGTTGCGTATGTGTGGTTACATGTGACCCCACTTAAATATTTATTTTACTCTGTTTTTAGTATTTCTTGTTATAGAGGCAACACAAATACATCATCTGTAGAAAATCAACTATCACGGTTCATGAGATACAATACAGCCTGGTGACAGACAGACAGACGGACAGTGGAGTCTTAGAAATAGGGTCCCATTTGTACCCTTTATACAAGATGCAACAAAACGATGTATACTATACTTTTCATCTGACTTTTGTTATTTAAAGCACGAAGTACATATTGAATGCATTGTTTATTAGGATCAATTAAACCTTCGAGATAAGAAAGAGCGGAGTCTCCTGGCACAAGCATATTTTTGCTTAAAAGGAGGCTCCAGCAACAAAATTTATGTATCTTACTAGTTTCCCAATAAACATTTTTTTTTAATACAATACAGGTGTAACAAAATGTACTCAAAATTGGAGAGTAAATTCCTCTGTGTAAGTTTTGATATATCTTATACGATACTAATAATCTTATCTCTTTACGATTACATATTGATACTATCTTGTTCTGGCTGATTAAAGATTGTCATTTGTGCAGATGAGATAACCACCCTGAGGTTTCGAACCAATTGAGAACAAAAAACTTGAGAGGTGTCAAGGGACACCCGGATGGAACGAAGTTTAATTAGGAGGGAGAGAGACAGACAGAGAAACACGCGCACGCCGCACGGCTTACAACTATAGCAAAAAGTGTCGTTACAACTTTTGGTCTTAATATTTTCTGTCTAGCCTCCTTTCGCAACGCGCGATAAGAAACTTCGTTCCTAAAGTATGATGTATTAACCAACTGTTACTTGAGTAATGAACTAAAACATTGACTTATAAAATCAAAAGAAATAAAATAGGATCAAGTTCAGTCGATGATAGTGATTTTTTTTAAAAGGTGCCTTTTGTTTTACGAAACAAAGTGACTTTAAGTATCCTGATATTAAAGATATAGGTATTTGAATTGAATCAACGTGGGATAGGAAGAGCTCCAGATTTGTTATGCTACTTGTGGTCCCCCAAAGGACCACGCCCAAAGTTGCTTAACTTTTAAAACCGCTAATGCGTTCTCCCGTCGGATCATCACCGAGATATTATAAAGGCGAAAAGTGAGTGTGTATGTTTGTTACTTCTTCACGCGCTAACGGCTGGACCAATTTTAATAAAATTTGGTTTGCAGGAAGCTGACACCCTGGATTAACGAATAGACATAATTTATACGCGGGTAACACCGCGGGGCGAAGCTAGTTAGTAATTATTATTTTTTAATTAACCTTTACTCTCCCACTGCTGGGCAAAGGTCTCTCCCATTTTTTTCCATTCATCTCTATCCAGAGCTGCTTCAGACCAATCACGCTGGAATAAAGTTAGTAATAAAGTTAAATAAATAAATAATGAGGGATGTGACTGGCAAACTAAAAACAAAAAACATACTATTTGATTCTCGAATCTCTCAAAAATCTTCCACCTACAAGTCCTCTGACAGCTCTAGCCAAGTATGGCTCTAGCTAGTATATATGTAGTACAGAGAGGGTCGTGCTCCTGCTCCTGCAGTGGGGACAAAAAGACCTAATAATGATGAAACGTCCAATACCATGAACGTGGACTTTGGGTCTAAAGGCCCTCTCTACCCCGTAAGGGAAAAAGATGTAATTTATATACATGATTCATGTTCCATACTCCTCGGACCTTCAAGTATTGTTCTAAAGAAATGGCGTGTGATATAACAATGCTCAGTCATTTAATTAGGCCTGCGCGCGCGCAGTGAAAGCTAGCGGAAATGCAAGATGGCGGCGGAATAACAATGACGTATAATTTCATATGGCCATCATATTCTTGTTACGACATGTCACGTCATATAGTATACTCTCCATTTTGTTGAGCAAGGTTTATGAATGTGGTTGAATTTTACCATTAGCTGAACGACTTTGTTTTTTTTTTGTCATCTGCAAGAAGGTAGTTTTCTTGACGACCTTTGTGGAGTTAATTGATGGGACTTCTTAGTTAGATTGACGATTTCGACGTCCTCCGTCGTAAGATTTTTTTTTAGTTGCGAGGGCTTCGCCTTTGCCCCTTAGACAAAGCGTCAGAGTTGAGAGCTCATAATAAAGAACGTTCTTTAATCTGAGGTTGAGGCATCAGAAAATAATGTCACTTGTCGTTGATCATATATTCAAATTAGAACATGATTTTAGATCTATATATATTTTAGATATTCAGAAAAACTGTTAATATAAGAGCGCTATTTAACTCGAAGAAACTATAACGTAACGACGTGCTATTTGATAAAAATCCCGTAGACAATGTTTGCTTTGACGTTTAGAAAAAAGTATCTGATTTGACTTGTTGGAAAATAGCGGATTGGTATTTTGGCGGGAAGTCAAGGGGTTCAGTTGGAGTTTGTTTTAAATTGTTTTGCAAATTGATTCTAGTGGACTTTATAATATAAAATTGGTTAAATGCTCATGGAAAATATGTTAAATGTTTAAAGAAGATAATCACAATGCGGCTGTAGTGATATTTATTTGCGGGACTGCGGTAGGCGTCTATAGGCGCCGTCCGCCACTCAATCGGCTATAAAAAACCAGCGGATTTGCATAGATTTGTCGCCAGAAGCTCTCTTGAAGCAATCAAAGGACCTACACCAACCTTTGATTGTATAGTTAGGATATAAACTAGCCGGTTGGGGACACTGGTACCAGTTACACATATTTAAAACCAGTATCACATGATACAAGACATACGTAACGTCCATTATCAGTTACTATCAGATCGTTGTCAGTCGTCAGAAGCCGCCATTACTACAATTATGCCTATTTCGTTACAAAAGCCGCATCATGCCTTACCTGACGACATGACATCGTACGTAACGCTTGTTTTAGAGATAAATTGAATAGGGCTGCGGTTTGACTTAAGGAAAATAGCGATTTAGAGAAGACTTAAGACACTCGAAGAGGATAATGCAGCGCAAAAACGCTATGTGCATGAAGATTTTTTTAATGCACAATTTTTTGAAGTGAAAACTTCTTTAGGTTTGTTGGGCATGCACGGAAAGCAATATTTGGGATTGGAGAAATCCATTGAACTCGCGACACTGTTACCGACACAAGTTTTCACTTCTGTCAGCACTCCCGGAGTGACTGCCAATGTTTTTTTTCTTGCATTCGCGTGTCTACTTCGATTTGTATCATCATCATCATCAGGTCTTTTTGTCTCCACTGCAGGATCACGACCATCTCTGTACTTCCAGAGCCATACTTAGCCAGAGCAGCCAGAGGACTTGGCCTACACTCCCCTCGCTGGCTATACGGATTAGTATGGGAGCCTTAAATTGTTTTGTATTTTGATATTTATACATTTATTGGGAAAGTTGTTTAAATTTTACACTACCTTTTAAATATTTAATTTAAATGCAACTTGTTATACATATGTCGCAGTTGGATTGTGTAATCCGCTGTTATTCAAAAACTTTAGCTGTTTGGCATTACAGCTCGGTTTTGTAATATAGCCTAAAATCATTCAGCTAGATCGTCCAATGTGTTACGTTTAACAAAATAGCTAACGTAAGATTGTAGAACGATTATTTCGGAATTCTGCCACTTGTGGGTCTTGTGGCTTGTGAAGTGTCAGTGTCATAACAACAAATATGGCTTCCCATAAAGTAAATTCTTCGCCGCGTTCCGGGACTAAGCTGTTTTTATCGAGAGACGTCGGGGGCATCGTTTGTGATTTCTATAAAGCAGACCTTTAGCTTGGATCCCATATTGTTATTTCGACGCCCGCCTTCCAGCCAGATGGAAAATTCACGTGATCAATAGGCCGTAAGAAATCGCTGCGCCATTGAGTTGTCGGGTTTACAATTTTTTATATTTCTAATCCAATTGCATCAAGTTGATTATCATTTTTCATTGGTGTTTTATGATGTTGGAGACTGAATTATTTAGTAAGGAGTTGAATTGAGGTTTTATTTTAATCCCACGAAAAATAATAAAGAACAACTATTGTCTCCTCATATATTATTTCGTTTGGTAACACAGTTTTATTGAATAATAGTAACCCTGTATGCTATCTCAACGTAACTCATTGACAATCGAGCTGAAATATTTACAGCTGTTTTACAAAACCGAGCTGTATTGCCAAACAGCTAAAGTTTTTGAATAACAACGGATTATACAATTCAACTGCGACACAAATAAGACCAAGAACAATTTGAATACGCCATTTTCTAACTTGCCGTGGCTGGGGTTAGAACCCAGAACCTTCACAGATGACGGCCGGGCGGCCTAGTAATTAAAAGAGGCACCCAGACGTTATATTTTTAGTCTTTATTTTATGGTACCTACGAAATCCAAAGAGATTAAAACAATCTCTAGTCTTTATTTTGTGGTACCTACGAAATCCAAAGAGATAAAAACAAAGTTAATGACAATGCTCATCTCGCTCGCAGACCAACCGCGTCCTACAGTTTCACAATAAATCCGACTTGAGCTAATAATCACAGCGATATAGATGCCTATCTTTTGTTACTTGGTTTACTTGTGTTACGCTACATGTTACCATTACCAGTCCATTATGCATAGCAAAACTAGTTGAGGATGTTGAGGAGTTTTTTTAAACATAAATGTAGACATGAAAAGAGTAACCATTTACTTATGTCAATAAGGAAGTTTTTCTACAACTCGAATTATTATTTGGTCTGAGCTCGAATCATATACTTTTTTCTAAACGTCAAAACAAACATTTTCTACATTCGTATAAAATAAAGACTATATAATGACGGCATGGTTTCCTGTAGTCGAATAGTTAAATGTGCAAATTTTCTCGAGCTGTTTTTGAAATTGGTTAGAGTTATATTTTCTTTATCATTTCTCCTACATTATCAAAGTTTTATATTAAAAAATAATTTACTTGTAAAAAAAATGTAAGTATTTTAGTATTTTACTACATACATACATACATACTATCACGTCTGTATCCCTAATGGGGCAGACAGAGCATTTTGGGTCTTGCGGCTCTATGCAGAACTCAGGGCCGCAAGACCCAAAAGCCACTTTTAGCGTCATGGTGGGCGAGAAGATGGAAAAGCAATCAATACAGAGATGGGTTGCTAGCCGCATCGCCTGTTAACATGATTCGCATTTTTGCCCATTCCCTCGATCGGCTTTTACGATCTGCGCGGGAAGAGAAGCAGCTGGTACATTCTAAGTTTTTTCATTTGTCCCAGACCAGCATGGGAGTATTTTACTACGGACGATTATTAGTAGTTCGGTTGTTATCTATGCGCCCTCCGTGGCGCAGTGGTCACTATGCTTATCCGCCACCCAGAGGTCCCGGGTTCGATCCCTGGTCAGGGCAAGTTGGAAAATGGCCTTTTTCAAATTGTCCTGGGTCTTGAATGTTTATCTATATGTGTATTTGTTATAAAATATAGTATCGTTGAGCCTTCAGGTCTGAAAAGTTGAATTTGCTAAATGTTGAATTTACGAAGTTAGTATCCCATAACACAAGTCTCGAACTTAGGTACTTTGGGGCTAGCTCAATCAGTGTAATTTGTCCGTATATATTTATTTATTATTTATATGTATTGATTATATATTGGAAATTGTTTGCACTCGCAGCATCTTTTAGTCGGGACCCTTTTTTTTTGCATAATTTTTTTGTCCTAATATGCTTTGGCATACTGGGTTTGGCATAAAATATTTTGTCATAATAGTTTTTAGGCATAAGTTGTTTTTTGGCATACTGGTAAGTTGGGCATAATTATATTTTAGGCTAATTTGTTACGGCATAATATTAATTCGCATAATCGCTTTAGACGTAATAACTATAAGACTAATAGTATTTAGGCATAATATTTTTAAAAATAACAGAAACAAAATTAAGTTATTTAAGTGTTTAATTTTAATTATCATGCAAAAAAAAAATATGACCACCCAGAACAAATGTGAGGGCAATAGGGAAGTTAGGTTTAAGTTTTTTTTTTATGATCACCTGGAACAACTGTGAGACCAGAAAGGAAGTTAGATTCAACTTATTAGCAATTAATAAACAATTTATATACAATGAATAAAAATGTTATGCTTAATCATTTTTATGCTTAAAGTAATGTTATGTCTTGATAAATTATGGTTTGATGACATTATGCTTACATCCTTTTATGCTTTAAAATGTTAGGGCTAAATAATGATTATGCTTAGGTACACATTATGCTTAAAATTATTATGCATACTCCATTATGCGAAACGACGTTATGCTTAAAAACGATTGTGCATTAAACCAGTATGCTATGTGATATTATAGCTTAAATTTGTATGCATATAGATAGTGATCCCTTTTAGTCATGGTGGTTCACTTTTATATAGGTATATGTTTAAAGATACCGTAATACTTCTTTTACTTACAGCCGTGAGGCTTGTAAGCCATATCTTTTAGTATCAGTAACTAAAAGGCTCTTTCTTCAACAACGGCAACAGTATTGCGATGTTTATTTCAAAACGGTGCCCTACCGTTAGCTACGGGAGGTCGTATCGAGAATTCGAGACTGTAAGTAAGGGCTATAACAGACGAGTGACAGTACGCCCGCGAGACGCGACCGCGGCGGCGATCGACGACGGTTGTCGCACGTCGCACGACATTTCGTGACAGCAGTGACAGTTGACGACCGATTAGCAGATCCGAGTTAGTATGGAAAGCCAAAAAAATATTCACATTTCGACATATTATTATGTTTCACGGGGAAAGTTGTTCACTATCACGGACTGAATTAAATCTTAAAATAGTTTCAGTTTATTTCGTTAGATACGGACCAACCACACAGATTGAGTAACTATTACTCCAAAGGCGATACGATATGCGCACGTAGATTAGTGTCCGCTTTTCAGATTAAAGTGTCATGCAATAATGAGCGCTACTAAACTAAGATTAAATCATATTTGGTTTGTCATTAAATTGTTCTGTACTTCTGCCTTCCTATTAATAGTAATTGTCCTTTGTTTCTCTGGTCGACTGGAAGAGATCCCTTCTGGGATAAGTCCACCATTTGTACCATTGTGTTTGTAATTTTATGTGATTAATGTTTGTTTCTAAGTACAATAAAGTTTTTAAATAAATAAATAAAATGCACCGACTGTCGTGTCACTTTATGAGTAACGGTTCAGGTCGCCGAAGGTCGGGAGCAGGGACGTGCATCACCGATTATTGCAGGGTAGACTAATTGTGGGGCCATTGCCCAGCAGTGGGACTAAAATAAAGCTCTCTGACTAAACTGACCCTATTAGTGTGTTTACATCCTGAGAGCCACTTATACGCGTCATAATGTTTAATATTAATAAATGTTCCTTTTAGCTTACCGCTTGTTTGAACTTAATCCAAAATAGGCTGGCATCGGCCATTTATGATTATTGCACTTTTTTCCTCAAAAGTTAAATGGTTAAACGCGTAACTTCTCAGTTTTAGCAAAAAAACACCTGGCGCACCACTTTCACATGGAAACCTTTCCATTGCAAACTGTTTTAAAGAGGTAATAATAGAAAAGAAAAATAAGAAACTTCTCCTAATTTCATCTGTTATCGCAAACAAAACAAAGTTCAGAGTTCAGAGATTTGTAATGCGACAATGCAAATAATTATCATTGGACAAGAAAAAATATCAAATATATACGACTAACACAAAAATCTTCGTGTTCCGTTTTATCCTCGAACATCTTCCGTGTATTTAAATTGGTAGCATAACACAAGCGAGAACCAATAACATTCTAGATTTCATCTCGGTACGCATCTCTGAACAAATGAATAGGCCTAAAATCGATATCATTCCTTATTGGTCAAAAGTGAAAAGAGATAAAAAACGTTGATTATTGAGATAGAACTAGCTTAAAGATAAGGACCATTTTTGAAATCAGCGTTTCACTAACCTAATGCTTTTTTCCATACAAAAATTTGCTTTAATTGTTACTAATGCGTTTCAATAATGGCATTCATCAGCCAAAGTCTAAAATATTAGTTGTGTGCGCGAATACTTCATGTTTGTGTGCGTGGGTGAAGTACGTTGACGATCATACTACAGACGCAAATCCTTATCCATGCGTTGTGAATGTGTGCAAATCGAGACACGATAAACAATTGTCTTTTAGGTAGGTAGCCCCTAGAGTACATGAGCGTATATACGTATAACCTAAGTAAGGTAGTACGTGGCGGTGGCCTGCATATGGCGCGATGGGAAACGGACGGGGAAGCGCGCGTTTATTTGAAAATATATTTCTATTTATAATTTATTATAATATAAAAAATGCGGATATATTAGGGAAGCTCCGGGTAGCCAATGTCTTTGCGTCTCTATGGACAGCACGTCCCTGGTCGGGAGCATATTGTCGCCCGTATGTTAGACTCCTAAGTAGTTACTTCTGCTTCAAGTGTAATCGCTTTGTAGGGATTTTCGCCGTGTCGGATTGATATTATGCCAGTAAGTCGTTGGTAGACCTCTCCAACCTGTCTGGCCAGCGTGTAGAGTGTAGGCCAAATCCTCTGGCTGCTCTGACCAAATATGGCTCTAGTAGTACAGAGAGGTTCGTGCTCCTGCAGTGGAGACTAAAAGACCTGATGTAGATGCTGAAGATGAGTCATTGGTTGGTAGTGTGCGTGTAGCAATGAAAACATGAAGGAGTAAATTAGTTGAAAACGCCGCGTAACCTCTCATAAAATTTGTTATAAAAACGCGCAGTAACAGCAGATAGTCGGACCCGCTCCGAGAATTCCACCGTATGTTTCACTAAGCCAATTAGCTGAGGGATTAGCGGAGATTGCGCGTGCGCAGACGTGGCACTGCCGGGAGATTAACACGGACACGTCAACAACGGTGATGATAGCACTTGACACATATGAAATATTTTTATGTACCATATTTTTATATATATTTATTTTAGTAAGTAGTATACAGTAGTTTATCTTATGTATTAATTATTAGTAAGTATTTATCTGAATTCCTTTTGCCATCCCATTATTTTACACCCACATAAATTTCTCTAACAACCCAAAGGTTGACTGTTAGATAATGCTTTTAGCATTAAGTCCGCCTATTGTGCCATACAAATTGTATTTTGTACAATAAAGGTTAAATAAAAATAAAATAAATAAAAATAAATATATCTCAATGGAAATCTTGGTTAGAAGTGAATGAAATATATCTCAATGGAAATCGGACTGAGAAACTGAGGAAGGCCGGTGCAAGCATTATTTAGCCCGGTGGCTAATAGAATCACATGCAACACAGTGTCAATGTGGTCATAACGACCAGATTGTGACACGCACCTCTCCTGCCCATTGTGCCCTACCAGCTGCACTAAGCGAGACCTGTATGAGGCCTTAGACGACGCTGTGAAAGGGACCCTTCTGGAAGGAAAAAATCTTATTATATACTAGCCGAAGCCCGCGACTTCGTTCGCGTGGACTTTATGTCTCTGGAAAATGCTCATCAGGCTGAACAACTTTTACTAAGGCGGCATTTTTATATCTCTTATAGTTTAGCTGGACCATTATGGTTCTGCATCAGGCGTTCCATTTTCCAAAATCATGTATACCCTATATGTTGCCCAGGCTTAATAGCTATATAACAAAAAAAGTTTCATTCGAATCCGTCCAGTATTTCCGGAGATTAGCGTGTACAAACAGACAAACAGACATACAGACAAACAGACAAACAGACATACAGACAAACAGACAAACAGACAGACATTTTATTTTATATTCTTACTCTATTACTAAGTCTCCGTCGCCCCCAATATTTTTTTTGGAAATATATTTAATGTACAGACACACTTTTTTTACTGTTTTATTATATGTATTTATTATATGTATAGATATAGATAGATATATAGATGAGCTTTCGACACGAGAAGAATAAATGGAAAACTTGGTGCGAAGTGAAAGGGAAATAATATGTTTTGGTTCTGATAGGCATGACGAATGAAACAATATGTTGGGCCCATCGGTTAGATTTCTCTCTCCCATGCTGGTCTGGGAGAAATAAAAAAAAACTTAGAATGTACCAGCTGCTTCTCTTCCCTCGCAGATCGTAAAAGCCGATCGAGGGAATAGGCAAAAATGCAAATCATGTTAACAGGCGATGCGGCTAGCAACCCATCACTGTATTGATTGCTTTTCCATCTTCTCGCCCACCATGACGCTAAAAGTGGCTTTTGGGTCTTGCGGCCCTGGGCTCTGCTTAGAACCGCAGGACCCAAAATGCTCTGTCTGCTCCATTAGGGATAAAGACGTGAAAGTATGTATGTATGTATCGGTTAGATTCTAACCGATGGGCCCAACATATTTTCATTCGTCGTCTTATCTAACCGTTAGATTATTAAAAAATATTGTACACGACTACACGTATTTTTCTTTTCTCTGAGAAACAAAAAAACAGCGTTAATAATGTCATCAATATCAATACATATAATAAAAAGGTAAAAATCGCGTGTCTGACATTTAAAAATTTATGAAAAAAATGTGTGGGTAATAAAAAATAAGCGGCCAAGTGCGAGTCGGACTCGCCCATAAAGGGTTCCGTAGTAGCAAATAACATAATATAAAAGTCTTGTAGTTGTTTTTTTTTAAATTTTATATTTGAGTTGACTGAATGAAAGGTAAATTGCCGTTTATGATTTATGACGTATTAAAAAAAACTACTTACTAGATATCGTTTAAACCAATTTTCGCTGGTAGTTTTTATGGTAATGAACATCATGTATTTTTTTTAGTTTTATAATTCCTTTATTTTAGAAGTTACGGGGGGGGGGGGGACGACGACACACTTTTTTCCACTTTGGAAGTGTCTCCCGCGCAAAGTATTCGGTTTAGAAAAAAATGATATTAGAAACCTCAATATCATTTTTGAAGACCTATCCATAGATACTAAACACTAGGGATGCAACGATACCGATACGATAATCGTATATCGGCGATTATCGTAAACCTTTAAGATTATTCGTTATCGTAAATATTACGATACAATATTTTTACGATACATTTACTCCAAAATTTTTAAATTTTTACTGTTTCGGGTGAGACGAAACGCATAACGCGTCAATTTCTGAACGCTTCGCATCCGTCACTTTTAGCATTGATAGTTTTAAGCAGGCAGGCAGGACTGATACACAGTGATGAGAGAAACCGACTTAAGGGAAAAAACTCAAATATGTTGTGTTTTCTGAATCAAACTATTTAGACGTTCCGTCATTTAATCAGCTATGTCCTGGAAGGTTGAAATATAAGTTAATGATGAAAATTGATAAAATTAGTAAATATATTGATTAAAAATGCATAACTTTTTTATACTTTTACTTTACTTAGTTCTTAACTTAAGAGTTAGAGTTAGAGGTTAAGAACTTAGCGGAAGGAAGAGAGACATGGAAAGCACTCCACCGACAAGAGCCCAGCTCTTTAATATAAGAAGAAGAAGACTTTACTTAGTCTTACAATAATAACATACAACAAAGCTTCCAATAAATTCATGAAAATGGTATAAACAAATATCGTAATGCATTCGTATCGTAATTCGTTATCGTATTTGGCCATTACGATGTATTCGTCATTTGTATTGGTATCGTAATAGCCATATCGTTGCATCCCTACTAAACACGTATCGGTTTGATGAAAAATAAATTTTTGAGTTTCAGTTCTAAGTATGGGGAACCCCCAAAATTTATTGTTTTTTTCTATTTTTGTGTCAAAACCTTAATGCGGTTCACATAATACATCTACTTACCAAGTTTCAACAGTATAGGTCTTATAGTTTCTGAAAAAAGTGGCTGTGACATACGGACGGACAGACAGACAGACAGACATGACGAATCTATAAGGGTTCCGTTTTTGCCATTTGGCTACGGAACCCTAAAAACCGGCCAGGTGCGAGTCGTATTTACGCACGAAGGGTTGCGTTCCATAAAAAATAACGTTTGTTGTATGGGAGCCACACTAAAATATTTATTTTATACTGTTTTTAGTATTCTTTGTTATAGCGGCAATAGAAATACATCAAATGTAAATTTTCAGCTGTCTAGCTATCACGGTTTATGAGATGATGAGGTACACCCTGGCGACAGACAGGCAGACAGATAGACAGACAGTAACTGAACACAAAAAAGAGGAAAAATTGTCTGTCTGTATGTATGTTTAAGCTAATCTTCAAAACTTCTGGACAGATGTTAACGCTGTTTTCAATAATAGATTAAGCTAAGCTCTGAGCAACATATATGCTTTGTTTCATTGAAATCTGATATCAGGAAACAAAGTTGTAGTCATTTTTTAATTTCACGCGCACGAAGTTGCGGGCACCAGCTAGTTGATAATATAAATGTAATACTATTTGAAAGAGTTGGAAAATAAATTAAGTACAGCGGCACAGCAACAAACAATCAAACAAAACCACGATGGCGTGGTGGTCACCTTGCTAGTCCGCCAGCTACCCACCCAGAGGTCCCGGGTTCGATCCCCGGTTAAATTGTCCTGGATCTTCGATGTTTATTTAGTATATACACGATGATTTTTCATTGGTTTTGAAGCCGAAGGCCACTTCAAAGGCATCGTTAGTAAGACCTAATTAGCTAGTCAAAATAAAAATTCAGAAACAAAAAATGTTGCCCAAAACTCGAAAGTACAATTGTGAGATCAATTAGTAGTACCGCCGCCATACATCGCCCGCCGGCCGGCCGGGGTCATCGACATTACGCAGCTGGCGGCCGGCGTATAACTACGTGGTCTCGATCGAAAATCATTTACGCAACTTTTTTATCTTATGACATACAGAAATTTGGATTACATATATGGATAGAAGAATTTATTTACTATACGACATTTTTTTTTCCAAAACCAATAAAAAGTCAGCGTGTATGTATTTGTTATAAAATATAGTATCGTTGAGTTAGTATAACACAAGTCTCAAACTTACTTTGGGGCTAGCTCTATCTGTGTAATTCGTCCCTGTATATTTATATATTTATATATGTGGTATAAATTGTAACTGTATTGTAACTGTATTGATTGCTTTTCCATCTTCTCGCCCACCATGACGCTAAAAGTGAGTCTTGCGGCCCTGGGCTCTGCATAGAGCGGCAAGACCCAAAATGCTCTGTCTGCCCCATTAGGGATAAAGACGTGATAGTATGTATGTATGTTATATATGTGGTTATCCATCGAATCAAAAACAGGGCCGGACGGATAATGAAACCTAATTGTTTACATAATAAATTAATGATTCCAATAATGATTGCTAATTTTAATTGGCGATTAAGAGTTTATATCTTGTTTGGCATTGACCGATTGTCTGTAAGCCTGTTACCCTAGACTGTCCTCAATTTCTGTCGTAATTTTAATTATTTTAAGGCGATATTTTGTGAAATTTGGTTTGTATTTCACTCGACCCGACTAATCCTTTCACAACATCTATATAAGTGTTTAGTTTAGTTTATTTTAAATCTTTATTGTACCAAACAAAACATAATGTTACTATACTTAGTAACATTATGTTTTGTTTAGTACAATAGATACATAAATCAGATGACAAAATCCATACTTATATATAAAGCTGAAGAGTTTGTTTGTTTGTTTGTTTGTTTGTTTGTTTGTTTGAACGCGCTAATCTCAGGAACCACTGGTCCGATTTGAAAAATTCTTTCGGTATTAGATAGGTCGTTTATCGAGTAAGGCTATAGGCTATATTGCATCATGCCCGCGACTTCACTCGCGTGGTTAACGCGGGCGAAGCCGCGCGCTGCCTCTAGTAGATACATAAATCAGATGACAAAATAAATAAATATGTATAGACAAATTACACCGATTGAGCTAGCCCCAAAGTAAGTTCGAGACTGTCGTGTTATGGGATACTAACTCAACGAAAAAAAAAGGCGGCCTTATCGCAACTGCAATCTCTTCCGGGCAACCGAGCGAGGTACTTGGAGATGTTTTAAAGAGTTGCTTAGCCCTTAGCCAGGTAGTGATCACATAGCGAACCACCTCAGAAATATATTTTTTATGACGAGCAGATGCTAGCTAGAAACCGCAAAATGTCATCCGTCTATTGTCTATGATACAGTTGATTTCTGAACGAAAAAAAAAATACGCCTCTAGAAAAAAAAACTTGACATTTCGCTTGTCAAAGTCAAAATATTGGTCGAACAGCGAATTTTTGTGCAAATTGAAAGTGTTTTTTAGTATTATGGCGGAAAAAATCCCGGTAAGTGATATTATTTGTTTTTATAATAGCAGATAGGTTGAATTATATGTAATATGTTTCGGTTTTACATGATATTTGTTTTTCTTTGAAATATTTACGCCGAAAGTTTGTGGTCAACATGTGACCTCTGCCTATCTGGATAAACTTACTATGGTTATTATGTAACCACTGCCCTACAAGCGTTTATCCATATAAATAAAGGCAAAACCATATTTACACATCAAATAGTTTGTATGGTAGATAGATAGGTTCTTGGAATAACGGATACCCTGGTGTCAGAGTCTTTTAACCACTAGATCACAGAGACATTAATATTTATTAATATTTTTATACAAAGAAACACACAAATCTTCCCTCTTTTTAATATTAGGCTTATATGTAGATGCACCTTTTTTTTTCAATACTTACATGTTGTGACCTAACTGGGCAGTGGTCAGATCTAATCCACATCATGTATATTTAAATGGGCAGTGGTCATATCCAGACCAGAGGGTTTTTTATAGGAAATTGTAGGAATAAAAAAAAATAAGAAATTAGTTTTTTTATTATCATCCAATCTACCATTATCTGTATATAAAGATAAAATAATCACCAGGCCTGGCTAAGGGTTAGTATTCTATTCCGGAAACCATACGGCATATTTTGTGTGTTAAGTGGCCAATACTGGTGTCAGATTTTTCAATTATAGTGCATACTCCCACCGGGCCAGCGAGCTCCTATACCACATGGCATATTTAAATGACTAACCTCAAAAAAAAAAACGACGGGTTGCACTCTGGGAGTGCCGGCAGAAGTGAAAACTTGAATATTAACGTTGTGCATTTTTGATATTTTGGAATGGTTAGGGAATAATTTTGCACGAATTGCTTTAATTATCAGTATAAAATATTTCAAATCTTTTCTGAACCACAGTCTGTCACAAATGTCACAAGCATGACCAAATTCATTTTCAACAAAATCATTTTCAAATACACAGCAGTATGGCCACTACACAGACGGTCGAGCCATCAGCTGTCACCATCCATGGATGCGCGTAGCACGCTGTAACATAAACACACACGAACATTCGCGCAAGCGCCCTGCGCCGTCTTACGAATTTTCGATCAGGCCACGTGTCCTGACGCGAGTTTAAAATTTTTTACCCATTCCAAAAAAAGTGCACAACGCCGCTAAAGAAGTTTTCACTTCAAAAATGGTGATGGCATGATAATCCAAAAATGCATTTTACATTCCCAATTTACGCGGGAAGCCGGAGTACATCAGTTATATCAATTGTTTGTCGATTGAAGCCATTGTCGGTAATGTGTGGCTTCCGGTGTTCTTGAATTAGGCTGGACTTTATTTCAGACTCGCCGAAGTCCGCGACTTCGTTCGCATGGACTTTATGACAAACAGAATGGAATCTTTTAAGGTCCCGCGCATTATGTGTCCCCATTCCCCGTGCTCGCACCTCTTTGTGAAGTGAAGAGTGATGATGCAAGGCGAGAACGGGGGAGAAGTGCGGGGGACCTTAGGTGATTCCGTTTTGAATGTCATACTTGTATTAATTCGCTATTTTCCAACAAGTCAAATAAGATACATTTTACTGAACGTCAAAACAAACATTTTCAATGGGGATTGTATAAAATACAGGCAGGATGACGTCATAGTTTCTTAGAGTCAAATAGCGCTCTTAAGAGCGCCCAACCCGCCTCACTTTTCATACAAACGCTCGTACGTGATTATGGCGTTGTAACAGAACTTTCTTAGAAACTTTTGAACTAACATGAATTTTGTGCGCTATTTCTAAGTTTCAATAGAAATCAAAAATTAAAATTTGGAAAAACAAATTCAGTATAAGTCTCCAAAAATCTGCTTCTTTGTACAAATTTTACCTGAAATTCGGCCGATCATATAGTACTCATGAATTGTGAAAGTAAAGAAAATATTTGCATAGAAACCTTGCAAATGTAATGAAGATTCTAAATAAAAAACATTTATTTCACACACTCGTAAGGCTTACTGAAAAACACGTATTACCTGGAACAAGTTTTATGAAATTTCCGCACCCTATGAAAAGTTAATATTAGTTCAATTAATAGTTAATAATAATACTAATTTCGTATAATATAATGCAAACTGAGCACTCAGGTGCTATCTCTCTCTTTTCACTTTGCTTTTTTTTATCATTGCGCTGGATGAAACAACAAGCATTTCCAACCATGCTCGCGTTGACAATAGACGGATCGGGAAGGGCCCTCTTAATTTAAGGTTTTCTGCAATATAATAAATCTATAATTACTTTAAAAAAGTATGTGATCATGACAAGTGACATTATTTTGTGACGTTTTATTTTCCGTTTTTTTTTATTAGGTACCAAACAATTTACTTTTGATTTAGTAAATACTGAATTCTGTGCTTAGGTTTACACAAAGAATTTAATTGTGGCGTTAGTTGTTTTATAGTTGAAGACTTTGCAAAAATGCTACGTAATGTTAAGTTTGTCTACTCCGTAAATGATAAAAACGTTAAAGAATATATGCATCATGCAGAAACGCTGGCAAATAAAACAAATTGTGAACAAAATCGTCCGTGATTCTATCATATAATGCGCGGTTTCCTGCGGCCGCCCTTGGATCGTGATGGAAAGCTATTTTGATCCATTTGCAGTGATGGATCTTTATATAGCCGGTGTTACGTCAAAAATATATTTCGATATTTGTTGACGCTGAAGTTACGTCAAAATTTATTTCGATTTTAGTGCACGTATACATTAATAACCAAGATTTATGTAATGGTGTTTTAACCACTGCTTGTTATGTCGCAAATGTGAAATGGTAGGATCTGACCTTTTTATGTCGAGAGTCAATGCACTTTTTTTAACAAACTTTGAAAGAATGTAAGTTCTGTGCTGGCTTTCTTCAGGTCCTTGCTTATGACAGATATAGACTATCCATGTTAACTTCTTTGGACAAATCGATTGCAAATATAAATCCTATACTTTAAACGAGCAATTCTTGTTTAATATCATACTAGCTGCACCCGCGGGCTTCGCTCCGCGTCGGAATTTCGGAATAAAGAGTACTCTATGTCCTTCCCCCAGTCTCAATCTATATCCATACCAAATTTAATCCAAATCGGTTCAGTAGTTTAAGCGTAAAAAGGTAACAAACATACAAACTCACTTTCGCATTTATAATATTGTTAGTATAGGATAGTAGGATACATAGAAGATATTGGAAGGTTTCAATGATTTTGATGAAACTAAGTATATAGGCAGTGACGAGGCTGAAAAATCGATCTAGCTTAGTTTCATTTTAATAGAACCTCGCTTTTCCGAGCAAAGCTGGTCACCCAGCTAGTTTCACTAATGCAAGCAAAAACTGTCTATATTATTAAACTTGCATCTGTTTACGTAAGAGGCAGGAAGAAACTGAGAAGTAGACGAGAAATGGATCTCGTGGATGCAACTCGAATGCAACTGCATCAAAGAAAAAGGAACGCAGATACATCGTTTGATACAAAATTATAGAAAAATCCGACGTAAACTAAACAGAATTCCCCTAATTAAGCTAATATTTCTGGCGTATCAAGTTGTACAAATTATAAATATATAGTTAAATTAAACTACTTTTATACTGAAAGCTTATACTAACCTTAATGGCTACTTATCTAGCGATAACAGACAATAGTAGCTCTTGACTCAATGTCAGAAGTGGTATTTCAATTAGCAATAAGACGGTATAAAATATGGCAAATGTGCGAAGAATCGAAAAAAACTACATTTATTTATTTACCGATTTATGCACACGGAAAATGTATACAGAGAAAATGAAATACGTTGTTCCTTTTTTTAAGAAGATGGCGAACTACCTACATAAATACCACAATCAGAAAAACTGAAAAGCTCAAAATTTGACAATGTTCATTCACACTATTTATTTGATTAATCCTGGAATCGGTTTTAATATACAATACACGTAATGTAAATTATACATATTGACATGAAAGAGTGCCTGTACAGTGTACATGTTTAATTACTGAATCAACATTTGAATCTTGAATCTCAATTCCACCTGAATGTCATAGGTGAGAGTCAAAACTAAGGAACAGACTGACAAGGAACCCCACAAAACCTCTATAAAGCTAACAAACCGCCTAAATAAACAGCAGACGTTATCAACACTGTTGACTAAGGAATGCTTATCAATTCTGTAGGTACAGACTGGAATTTCATCTGCAGACTTGATCTATGTCTATGTTCGCCACTTCGCCGACGACCTCTTAGTGTTACTAGCTGGATTAAAGAAAACCTCACTTGTGTTGTGAAAATGAATGGAAATAAAAATATTTTTTATTTCTTTAATATAAACTGTCTGGCCAGCGTGGAGAGTGTAGGCCAAGACCTCTGGCAGCTCTGGCCAAGTTTTGCTCGGGTAGTACAGAGAGGGTCATGCTCCTGCAGTGGAGACAAAAAGAACTGTTGATGATGATAATGATTTCTTTAATAACATTTGGTATATAAAAACCTGTGATTTGTTGAAATATAAATTTTAAGAGTGAATTCATTCCATTATACTGATCAATTTTTCTTAAGGAACACGTATCAAAATATGAAAAGTAATTGGCCTCACATACTAGTTGACCGATTGGCTGATCTGAGTTTGTATGGAAAGCAAAAAATTATATTGTTCATATTTCGCTACACGTTTCTCGGGGAAAGTTGTTCACTATCACGGGCTGAATTCACTCTTAAAATAGTTTCAGTATATTTTGTTAGACCTTATATAACACACTTCCTTAGCCATAGTAAAACAGTACCTATAACAATGATTTGTGGTGGATATATTTGGGTACCGTTTCTAACCCCCGATGCAAAAAGAGGGGTTTCATAACTTTGACACAAATGTCTGTCTGGGGCATCGTAGTCCTCGAACGGACGGACCGATTTCGACGCGGTTTCTTATGTGAAAGCAAGTTTAGTTAATTAAGTTATTGGGAGTGCTTGAACGTCGGGAGTTTAATTTGCTTGCCTGGCACATAAACTTGTGACACAAATTTTAATTTCTACCACGAGAAAATATCTCTCACAATCTTCTGCCAAACATGTACCTATGTCGATGATATTATTATAAGTTTTATGTAATATAATGTAAGATTTGCCCTAAAAAGCAACTGAGTTACACGGCAAAAAAACTTAAATACATATGTACTACAACTACCATGTCTGTTTCCAGCAGGGGTGGGTAGAGACTATGAAGCTCCACTTGCTATGATCGATCCTGAGTCCTGTCCTGACAGACCTCTTTCGCTTCGCCTACTCTCATCACTCTCTCCATGCATGCCCGCCGGTTAAGGGTACTTCTGACCTCTTCTTTTGTATTTAAAGCCACTTTCGATCGATTTATTGAATGAATAAATGAAGTGAGCAAACTTGTCTCTAAGATTACTTGGACAATCTGGAAGAACTATTTTTGAAATATGGAATTCTTATTCTACATTCAAAAAAATTGTTTAGTAACATTCCGTTCTCTAGGTGTTTTGTATGTTTTGGTGATAACTCAAATCAAGCACTTTATGGATGCCTAGGGTCTGATTATGGAGACTGAAGGTGGTCGATGGAACTCAGTAAAAAAACGTTGCAGCTCTATCGAGTTTAGGCTTATTTCGTTTGTCTTAGTAAGAACTTTGGCCTTATCGGTCAAGGCGTTGCCGACGTATGAAGTTGTAAACGGATCACCTACACACCTACACATCCACAGTTTGACCAGAACTACTAACTACTTAAAAATTTAGTCGCAACTAACTAGAAGCCCCAGAGAATTACCAAGAAAATAGGGAAAACCGGCCAAGTGCAAGTCGTACCAAGGGTTCTGTACCATTATCTGCGAAAAATCATGTAGTTGTATGGGAGCCCTACTTAAATATTTATTTTACACTGTTTTTTAGTTAGCAACAGAAATACATCATTTGCAAATTTCAATTGTCTAGCTATTACGGTTCATGTGATACAGCCTGGTCCCGTTTATACCCTTTGGGTCATCATCATCATCAGGTCTTTTTGTCTCCACTGCAAGAGCACGACCCTCTCTGTACTACCAAAGCCATAATTGGGCAGAGCAGCTAGAAGACTTGGCCTACCTTCACTCTCCTCGCTGGCCAGATGGGTTGGAGAGGTCTCATTGATATTTATAAGCTTTGTTCAGCTTGTATTTATTAAGTCGCCTTCTACGACATCCACGGGAGGACTTGGAGTGGTCTAATTCTACTCTGCCGGAAGCCACACGGCGGCATACACTTCGCGTATGGAACGTTCGAAAAATCGAGGCATGACGCCGCAAATTACAGGAAGCCTCAAGAACTATATTCGATTAGATTCACCACAAGGAATATTTAATCCAGTTTGTATAGAGATCAGTGATCGTATTCAGCGCAACTGCGACGATCCATTCCAAACTCCAAACTAGCACGCAGTCACAAACGCGCTATGCGACAGACCGCACGTCTCTTCACGACGCTCGACTTGTTTACGTGTTAACATAACAGTTTCCTTTTCATTGTTATGCGACCTATTGTTAGTGACAGTGTGGCAAATGAGTAGACAGAGTGTAAAGTGAGTGATAATGGCTAACCTGACGTTACGATACCTGGATGAGCTGAGCTATGTCTTGAATAGCAGGAGACATTTGGCGACGCAAGGGAAGGCATCTTCTGTAGGTGATCTCCTGAATGCTGACGAGGACAGGTTCGCGCCGGTAAGTAACGGTTTTAAAATGAACAACAGTGAATTTTTAATATCCAATTGATTAACTGAGAATTTCGTGTCTTCTGTGATTGTGACGTGTGAAAAGTCATAGAACAATAGAGGTTGCATACAGCCACGACCTCTTTATTTAATTAGTCGATTCTTTGAATCGAATTGCTGAGATTATATCTATTATCTTAGGCCATCTACTCTAAGCCATTTATCTTTCGTTCTTGTTGATTTTTGACTTGCTAAAAGCCAAGCATCCTTTCACAATCATAACTTGGATTTGCTCTTTTTTTAATCACAGAGATTGAGCCAGCCCCAAAGTAATTTTGAGAAAACTCAACGAATCAACGATACTGTATTTTATAACAAATACATATATAGATAAACATTTAAGACCCAGGTCAATCTGAAAAAGATCACTTTCCAATATGACCTGATCGGGGATCGAACCCGGGACCTCCACTGTGACAGCCTGGCATAATGACTACTAGGCCACAGAGATACACTAAAGCTAGCTCTCTTATGCATTAATTAATCTGACCAAGGCCTTGCTTGTCCCGCAAAGCGTAGTTATTGACTATGGATCTCAGTTATTAACTTGCTCAGGCTTGCATCCTTTCACAACCACAATCATAACTTTGGTTTGCTCTTATATCTCATTTATAACCTCACGATAAGCATAGCCTTATAGTTTATTCTCTGGCCCAAGGCCTTGCTTGTCCCTGATACCACTAGAAACATGGCTTTATTCAGCAAAAAATTTGCATAGTAATATAATTGACATTAGGTACATTACGAACCATAGAGTTAGAGATACACATCAGTCCAGCAAATAGTAGTGTTGACTATGGATCTAAGTTATTAACTTGCTCAGCCTTGCATCCTTTCACAACCACAATCATAACTTTGGTTTGGAGGGCTTGCTCTTTAAATATCTCACGATAAGCGTGACCTTTAGAGTCTATTTTATGACCCAAGGGCTTGTCAGTTCCGCAAGGAATAGTTGCGATAGGTAGTAGGTATGTTTAGGCACATAAGACTAGGCATAAGCATATTGGTTATTCCCTGATGTTAAATGTTGTAAAGTAAGCTGTTACCTAGTCCTTGTGTTTTGCGGTCTATTAATTCTTCTTCTTCTTAGCGAGTCGGACTTTTTTATTGCCAGTCCGTAGCGAAAGGATCAGTCGATCTGCGTTGCGTCTATTAATTGATGCTATGATAGATCTAGATTTTTATGTAATCACCTATCACGTGGATCGTTGCCTGTTTGCCTTCTCAGTATACAAAACAAAGGTTAGATCGTAATAGCATGTTCATCACTATTCATGACTTCCAAATGAATGGATCAATTTAAATCAAGGGTTCAAAGAACTATGGTTTGAATAAGTTGATTTGAATACTGTTTTGTGTTGTGTATTACCTAAGCAGTCTCAGCTTCTTCAAGTCATGGTATAATAAAACAAGGTATTCTCTTCCCGTGACAGCTGATGACGTAGGTGGAACTTGACTACGTCATCAGTTTGATGTGTTGTCACTGTGTGAAATTGAATTACCCGAGCGTAATGCATTTTTGAACTTTATATACCAATTTAGAATTAATAATCCATTTTATCAATTTATAAAATATTGAATTGATGAATCACGCGAGAATCGCGAGATACTAGTTAGCTAAGTTACTTAATATTTTATTTAAAATTCATGAACTAATTGAAAATGTCCTTAAATTTACTAAAAAGGACAATCAGTGGCAACACTTTGTGACGTAGTCAAGTTCCATCTCGGGAAGAGAATACCTGTTTTATTATACCATGCTTCAAATGAGAGAATGAAAATTAGAGATCATTGTGCATTCAAGGTGTACAGGTACACACGGCATTACCCATCAGGAATTGGCTTGTCAACTAAATAAGAGTGTTATAGGTGCCTTAATTGATATAGACAAATTTAGGAAAGTAATTTGAAGAAAAAAATTCTACGTGTTGGTAGATGACAGTGACAGTGACAATACAATACAGTGGTGCCATTTTTGAAACACGGAGTCACTAAACAAACGGCTTTTTGATGGAAAAACATTTGTTTCACTTCAGTACAGTACCGAAATTGGAAGTTGACAACTTTACTCAAAAAAATCTTCATCGTGACGTCACTTCCTCAAATAAGCTTGAACTTACTTGAAAATGAAGGTCATTGGGATTTTTGCAAATATCTAATTATGTAAGACTTTATTTTAAAATCTGATTAGAGAAAGCTTTTCATAGAGGCTTCCTCGAAAAGGTTTGCAAATCAGATTTCTTGAAATTACTTGACATTGACAAGTCATTTCAGGATTAGAAACTTAATTGTTCAAACAATTCTGCCTTATGGCTACCCTACCTAACTCACTGGTACAACGTGTCTCGTTAATTGACAATAAAGTTCGTGAACGTTTGCGACTCAATGACATTGTAAACAAGGGTTTATGATCGCTAATTTGACGTGTCACAACCTTTTACCCTCTAACCTCATGGTCACAAATCACAACGCTCACAAGGGTTAATCATATTATTTAACAAAAATAACAGTACTACGTTATTAAGGAGAAGTTACAAATGATTGATACAAGTTCTGATAATTGGAGAGTTAAGATTTAACCGTTCCTTTACCGCCAATATCAGACACAATAGTAAGACAATGAACGTGGCCATTAATTAATGTCCTGCGGATCTTTACCGGTTCTCTGTGTGACTAAATAAATAAATAGGGACAAATAACACAGATTAGCCGCAAAGTAAGTTCGAGACTTGTGTTATGGACTGTAGGAAGACTGTAGTATATTTATTTTAAAACGCAATGATTATGTCGTGTGGTTGCCGGCAGAGTAGAGTAGGGTCACTTCAAGTCCTCCTGTGGATGTCGTAGAAGACGACTTAGGCAATACAAGCTAAACAAAGCTTATAAACATCAATGAGACCTCTCCAACCCGTCTGGCCAGCGTGGAGTGTAAGCCAAGTCCTCTTACTGCTCTGGCCAAGTATGTCCCTGGTAGTACAGAGAGGGTGGTGCTTCTACATGCAGTGGAGACAACAAACCCTGGTGATGATGATTATTATTATACATATAAGTAAAGTCTGTTATAAAATAATAAGCGTTACCAATATCCAAATATTATTTTCGATTGTATGTATATTGTTCCCATAACTACTAATTAAGCTTTCTTTTTTGCTTGGAAATGCAATGAAAACTTGCTAGTAGGAAAGATATAGAAGACGTACATAATATCTCGTATTTAATAAAACGAGCATAAAATCTATCAAAAAGGTACTTCTTTAGGCAAGTAAAATACAAATTAAAGAAAAACAACGCTACAGTGCGTGTCCGATAACATTTACTACTGGAGTCTGGACGCTTTAGCATTAAAAAAAGCTTGAAAGTCACCGCATTAATTCTCTCCACACCTCATTTACGTAAAAACTACTTTATTTCCCTGTATGGGTACCCAAGGGCAACTAACAGTAGGATGCGGGCTTGGTCCAACAACCGTCACGGTTGAGGCTGGGAGCATTGAGCTGTGACATTCCGGTTCTAAGCATCCACCACGCAGACGAGAGTATGAAGGCCTATTTTTGACCGCGGGAGTCGCGCAACGAATGATTGGCGCGTTTCCAATTTCAAATTGCCGCATTTTTATCGCTCGAACACGAAAGATTTGTAAAGTGGTCTTGTTGACCACTCGTTTGCGTTATCATTATCAACTGCTCGGTTAAGACAAGTCAAATTAGATATTTTTTTCTCAAAACAAACATTGTCTGTCAAATTTGTATAAAATACAAAAATTTCATATTTAATTTCTTAAAGTCAAATAGTGCTTCTGTTGTCAGTTTTTCTGTATTAATAAATCTAAAATCACGTTGAAAATGGCTATGAACAACTATCGTCATCATCAGGTCTTTTAATCTCCACAACATGAGCACGACACTCTCTGTACTACCAGAGTCATACTTGACCAGAGCAGCTAGAGGACATGGTCTACACTCTCCACGCTGGCCAGACGGGATTGGAGAGGTCTCATTAATGTTTATAAGCTTTGTTTAGCTTGCATTTCCTAAGTCGCCTTCTACGACATCCACGGGAAGACTTGGAGTGGCCCTATTCTACTCTGTCGGAAACCACATGGCAATAAGATATAATATGAAAGAACAATGACTAGTGACATTGTTTTGGGAAATTCTCTAATCACCTTCTATCTTTTTTTTACAGCCTAATCTTTCTACTGCAAGTTATAGGCCTCCTTCATTGCACGCCATTCATCTCAAAAAATCTAATCAGTTAAAAAATTATTTGTTTTTGACCCTGGATACTACCCTTATGTCAAATAAAAACTTCGTGTTGTTCGAATCCGTTCGAATTTTAAAATATTAACTTTTCTAAGGTTTCTGCGGAAGTATTATTTTTCGCTGACGCGGTTTCAGTCAAACGGTGTAATGGCATTTCGTAACTTGGAACGCGAGCGATGACTTGGAAAACTACACAAAAACTTGTTTCGATTACTCTGGCGTTCAAAAATAGGTCTCAATATTAGACGAAAGAACGAGCGAAACGAGCGAATGTCAATGAGGATGTCGAATGCGAAGTGGGAAAACAAAATGCTGGAACCATTACAATTTTCCTAGTAGATATTATTATTCTATCTTTCACATCCTGCTGCGTCTAAATTTGTTATTTTCTTTTTAGAAATTTGGGTTTATTTGGAGAGCCTTCTTAAGAGGATCACGTCTGGATATTAGTAGATTCAAAGAGTGGTATAAAATAGAATTTACTAAATTCATTTTTAAGCACCTTGATTCTTCTGACGAAATCTCGATGAACGCTATGCCGATAGTTCATAACTTTTCGTGCTTTTCGTAATAATAAAATGGGGTCTCTAGATTTGTTTATCGTTTGGTTTGCTACAACTAGTATTTAGTTCGCCCGGAAGTGTGAACCACAAATTAGAAAGATAGGTGTGAACTCGCGAACCCCATATCTCGACAACCCCTTGACCGATTTGGCTCATGAAGCTCCGATCAAAGATATTTATTTTATCGTCAAACAAACATACATACAAACGCAGGATTGCTCAAGCAGACTCGGAGAATTTCACTCGCTCGATCAGAAATTGTTCAAAATTATAAAAGTATAATATTTTATAGCAATAGGATAGTTATAGTAAAAGGAAAGGTTAAAAGTACTCGTAATAGTACTGCCGATCAAATATTATGTCAGTCAAACATCGGCATCGGTCGTACAAAATTGATGTCGAGCAAAAGTGGTACCGATCAAATGTTATGTCGATGTCGGTCATACGTCTGCCGGGCAATGGTTTGTCGCACAACTGTAGTACTTTCCGTAACATAAGAGCATGTATCGTCATCACTATCATTTCAGCCGCATAACGTCCACAGCTGGACATAAGCCTCTTCCAAGGATTTCCATAATGACCGATCTAGAGCGGCTTGCATTTAGCGCCTTCCAGCGACCTTGGTCAGGTCGTTGGATCACCTTGTAAGAGCATGTATGAAGAGATTGATAGTAGATAAAGCTAAAGCGGTTTGTCAGGTAGGATCATCCAACTGAAGTTCCACAGTCGTACGCCAGCTGTGCCAGCGAACTTCTTTTATAAAAATATATCAACAAATCTTCTAGCTATATCACCTACTCCGGAAATCCGTAAAATCTGGCCCAGATACCAATAATAGTCCGCATGTTAGACCGCTCCAACTGTTTCGAATGCGATTTTATGCTGCGTCGGATTCGACGGGCTTCGGTTATTTTGATGAGCGGCGAGTTCGTCATGTATATCTACAATATAAACGCTTACTTCGGAAACTATTTTTTTTTTATGAAATAATTTATTTAAAAGTTTTAAATTAAAAATGTTGTTATTATTAAAAATAACGTGAAAGACTATTACAGGGTTACTTTTTAAACATCGGCAACATTTTTGGAGTAAGCTATGTATGAGCATGATAATAAACTTCTTTCCATAAACACAATTATCGAGAAACGGAAAAAAAATTGGTTTCTCATACAATTCAGCGCTCAGCCGAATGTAATTTGTATGGGAGGACAATAACATTTTTTTTATCGGTGTTCAATATATTTTTTACAGAAAATAGTTCAGTATCATGGACTCCACTTGTTTTAAAAATGTTGCTGGTCCAGTGTAAAAGTAACCCTGTTAAAAAGTAGTAAAATAAAATTCTTAATTTTTTTGGGTAGCTACATACGTGTGAAATGAGAATAAAAAATTTTTTGAACCCTAAACTGCGCGTGACCTGTCACGCACTTTACCGGTTATTTTATATCTCTCAGACAAGGATATAAGAATCGTAGAAAATTCTTCTTACAATAAATGTTTTGTAAGTTTGTAATTCTTGAAAGCGTTTTGTTCCGCTCCTCTTCTCACAGAAACCGCAGCCTTATATTGACTTTCTAAACTCGATGGCGGTTACCATTTCTATTGTTATATTTTTGCATTCGGGCCTAACTATTCTAAACGGTTTTAAAACAGCTCTAGTAAATTTAGCAACTGTACTGGGTAGGTATTTGAAAAGGTCAAATTCAATTGTGTCAGCAGAGTAGAATAGGGCCACATCAAGTCCTCCCGTGGATGTCGTAAGGCGACTTAGGAAATAACAGCTAAACAAAGCTTATAAACATCAATGAGACCTCTCCAACCCGTCTGGCCAGCGTGGAGTGTGTAGGCAAAAGTTCTCTGACTGCTCTGGCCAAGTACGGCTCTGGTAGTACAGAGAGGGTGGGTGTCCTGCAGTGGAGACTAAAAGACGTGATGAAAATGATAATGATAATTGGATGGCAACAATACAAATACAAAATCATTTATTTAACAAAAACTTAATACACTGTATGATTAACAATGATTCCCGCACTAGGTACAAGCCTGTATCGCGGGCAATCAGAAGGATTAACAAAAAAATTAAGCACTTATGCATTTAAAGGACGAGCGGCAACGCTTACTCTTTTATTTTATTTGTAACTGCATTCTGAACCATAGCAGTTATGCTAAAAACCATAGTCGTATTTTAACCATAGAATTTTATGTATATAAGGTCTAACAAAATATACTGAAACTATAATAATGAATTTCAGTTCATGATACTAGACAACTTTCCTCAAGGAACACGTATCGAAATATAAAAAGTAATTTGTGGCCTCCCATACAAGTTGACCGATCAGCTGATACGAGTTTGTATGTAAAGCCAAAGAATATTTTTCATAACTCGACATATGTTCCTTGGGGAAAGTTGTTCACTATCATTGACTGAAGACTTTGCTAAGACTGCCTTGACTAACTGCCTCCGTGGTGTAATGGTTAGAGCGTTTGGCTCATACCCGGAGGTCGCGGGTTCGATTCCCAGCGGGGGCAACGACTTTGTGTTGTTGTCTTAGTTTGGTTAGGACATTGCAGGCTGATCACCTGATTGTCTGATAAGTAAGATGATCCGTGCTTCGGAGGGCACGTTAAGCCGTCGGTCCCGGTCACTGTCTTTGACATTGGTCGTTACCTAAAACCATGTCAGAGGCCTTTAAGGCGGTTTAAAAACTCTGACACTAGTGTTAGTCACTAACACACACGATAAGAAGAAGAAGAAGCTAAGACAAGAATTTTATTGGGAGCCCTGACTGTACACTTTTACAACCGCAGTCATCACTTCAAAATGAGACTTGATGAGAGCCCTAAATGTCGGGCATATGAGAAACTAAAGGAGAAATTTAGACACATTTTGTGTAGCTGCAACTCAATGGCTGGAAAGCGTATGGACCTCTTTCGATCAGTTTATCTTAAGTTAGAAGACTACAGGCACTACGCACCAGGTGATATTCTGAAGCTTATGCAGTCCTTTAGAAATCCCGATGCGTGTGAGTAAGGCAAGGGGGTCTTCTTCTTATCGAGTGTGTTAGTGACTAACACTAGTGTCAGAGTTTTTAAACCGCCTTAAAGGCCTCTGACATGGTTAAGGTAACGACCAATGTCAAAGACAGTGACCGGGACCGACGGCTTAACGTGCCCTCCGAAGCACGGATCATCTTACTTATCAGACAATCAGGTGATCAGCCTGCAATGTCCTAACCAAACCAGGACAACAACATAAAGTCGTTGACCCCGCCGGGAATCGAACCCGCGACCTTCGGGTATGAACCGAACGCTCTAACCACTACACCACGGAGGCTGCAAGGGGGTAAGTACAATATAACCCAAAGGTTCGACGTCCTTCCAATTATGGACCCCAAAGCGGGAGAAGATAAAATCATTGACTGAATCCACCATTAAAATAGTTTCAGTATATTTTAATAGACCTTATAAAGCTGCTTATATTTTGTTCATATTGCTTAGCAGTTAAAAAACAACCTACTTACATTGGTCTGGTCTTGTTATACTTTCGAATTTGGCCCCGAGGCCGGCGGATACTAGATATACTGAAATATACTTTTTATACTCTACGAGGCCATAGACAAAGTCATCTGCCAATGTAGCACAAAGGCAGTCCAGTGGCTTCCCCATTTAAAATAATTAAATTCAAAATTCACGACAAAAACAACAAGTTTATTTGCTAGCTAATAAAAAAATGTAAGCTGACCTTAAAAAACCGCGGCAAATTTATAAAATAAAATAAAATAAAATATAAACAGATTTGATACTTTTTGGTGTTTAATATTATTTAAAATAATTTTGGATTCAAATTAAATAATAACCGGCCAAGTGCGAATCGAATTCGCGCACTAAGGGTTCCGTACCATTATCTATAAAAAATCGCGTTTGTTGTATGGTAGCCCCCCTAAATATTTATTTGTTTTTAGTATTTGTTGTTATAGCGGCAACATAAATACATAATTTGTGAAAATTTCTACTGTCTAGCTATCGCGGTTCTTGAGATACAGCCTGGTGACAGACAGACGGACAGACAGCGAAGTCTTAGTAAGGGTCCCGTTTTTACCGGAACCCTAAAATGTGTATTTGCCGCGGCTCTTCAGGGTCAGCTTTCGTTGGCTAGACTCATGTTACTTAGTAGGTTGGTATCCACTAGCAACAATGACCTTCCATTGGTTGGTATTGTTTATTTACAAACAAGACATTGTATAAACAGTAGTAGTGTGTATATAAACATTATAAGGAAGATGTCGATGGCTGGGGTTCATTTTTTCTTTTGAGACGCGGTGGTCTACTCCAAGCTCTCAAAAATATTTAATCATGTCATGAAGAAAAAGTGCTAGAAAAAGTAGGAAATTTGTTACAACTTTTACTAAATTGTGGCTACATTTAATATAATAAGGGTGACGACACGGTCCGAAATGTATGATTATACCTAATTAGTCCGTCTTTTAGATTATTCAAAAATAATGGACCCGTATTTTTCAGTTTACCAAAAAAGTAAAAATTGACAAAGATACGGAGCGTCAAAGTCCCGGAGTGGGGGCTTGCGACGTCACACTTGAGTAAAAATCGTATCCAGCCGTGACGTCACGCGAAATTTCTGTATCTTAAACATTTTTGGTTTCTTCGAGAAAAGAAAAAAAATACGTGTACAATTTTTTTAAATAATTTAATCGATGGACCAAAAATATTTTTCCATTCGTCATGCCTATTGTTTTTAGTACAGAGATGGTCGTGCTCCTGCAGTGGTGACAAAAAAGACCTGATGATTTTGATTATTATTACCTAAATTAAGACGGTGCAATCAAACAAGATACATTTTTTTGCTAGTATCCGACATTAAATTAGGGTGGATCAGGGTAGACAAATTCTATTTGTCTGTATCACAGGTCTGTGTGTAATGCACGCTGCTGCTGTCCCGTACACTCCCGATTCAAATGCTATATTTAAATGTAACAAATCAGCCGTCAACCCAGCCTATCCCAGATTTACTCCTAAACTCGACCACTCGACATTCGACCTTGTGGCTCTAACAATAAGATGGAATATGCGCCGTGGTGGAGGCAGGAAGCTGGGGGACCGTGACAGGAAGGCACCAATTGTCCGATTTGCCCTTGCAGTGAAGACTGCGTATTGTTTAGTATCATGTACAGTCATAGTCATAGTCGCCGTGTGGTATCCGGCAGAGTAGAATAGGACCACTCCAAGTCCTCCCGTGGATGTCGTAGAAGGCGACTTAGGAATGACAAGCTAAATAAAGCTTATGAACTTCAATGAGACCTCTCCAATCCGTCTGGCCAGCGTGGAGAGTGTAGGCCAAGTCCTCTGGCTGCTTTGGCCAAGTATGGCTCTGGTAGTACAGAGAGGGTCGTGATCCTGCAGTGGAGACAAAAAGATCTAACGTTGTTGTTGTTGTTGTTATGTACAGTCGCATACAATACACGCCTTAATCCCTAATGGGCAGATAGAGCATTTTGGGTCTTGCCAAAAAAAAAACACCTGGTACTCGTACTGAGCGAAAAAAAAGCACGCCGCTCTGCCGCCCCTGTTACATACTCTGGCGAATTGGTAGCAATACCCAGCAGAAGTCGCGCCCTTATTCGAAACAAACTGTTTAAAGTAAACACGCATGACAATAAACAATTTGACCTCCAATAATCCAGAAAGACCTTCAAATCAAGCCATGAACGACCGCTGAAAGTATTAGCGACAGTCCGGTTAGTTTTAAAACTAGATTTCACCTAGACAGACTTACGCAATTACTTTTAACGGACGTTCATAAAATAATTCAAAGGTCCTTCCAGAGATGGTTGGAAATCAAATAACCAATCATTACCTTTCAGCGCCTTCCTGCAACCTTGCACCGGTCGTCTGACCATCATCCGATCGGTTGTTTTGGAAATTCTTGGGGGAAGCCTATGTCCAGTAAACTTGCTGTGACTTATATGATGATGATGAATCCATTTCAAATAAGGCCGCCCCACCTCCGCCGTGTTCTGCTACCATTTCGCCTTAACATATGTACATACATACATATTTTCACGCCTGTTTTCCATGGGGGAGGCAGACTGTGGATTTCCACTTACTACTATCTCTCTATCTCTCCGGTTATGGGTACTCCTTACATCACCTTTCTTCAGAACATCTGCTATTTAGTCGCCGAACGTTCGTCGCGGTCGACCCGTCATTTCGCCTTAAGAATTTCTAAACTACAATGAATTTAAATGTTATGCTAGCTGACTGTACTCCTGCGTTCATTGACAAAGGATGGGCCTTATTATGTTTTTGTTTACGTTCAAGAGCACCGATTTGTAAGCGTGCTTCGGAAGGCACGTAAAAACCTCGGTCTCGAAAAGTTGTGCACGAAATGAAACAATTAAAATAAATTATTTTGGTAAACATAATAAAATGAAAATGTACTGGGCTTTTTTGAATCTTTAGAAAGTTATATTTATTTAATAAAAACCTGAAGGTAATTTAAATAATACAAATATATTATACTAAATAAATAAAAACGAAATTTATCTAAACTAGATCTATCTTTAGATAATTCGGTCATGCTATTCATATAAAAACTTAGAAAAAACTATAACAATATGATGACTATAAAATAAACACTATTATGTTAGTACTCAAAAGACTTTCTAATCTTTGTTAATGTTTTATTTTTTTACCATTGAATTACACTTATGAATTTGAATTATCTGAAATCAAAATCGGAAAAATAATTTTTCCGATTTTAAAGTTTATTCATGAAAAATATTTTCATAATACTTAGGACATAAATAACATTTTCGTATAATATCTATACGTATATGGACCAATTCCCTTATGTGGGTTACTAAATGAATCACGTCTATTGTCAACTGAAACGCAGTGCAGAATAAATATCTTTATTGTGATGCAAATTTTTATACAAAAAGAATAAATTAGTCTTTTCTCTCGAAATCTGGGACGTTTTAGCAAAATCTGGGCCGGCTTATATTTCCATTTATTTCTGTCTTGTTGGATTTTGTCATACATTCTTTTTAATATTTTTTTGTTTTAAATATGTTTCGAAGTAGGTGGAAACAACAAGGGGAGGCCTTTGCCCAACTATGGGACATAAACGGCTATTAAAAAAAATGTTTGTACATTACTTACTAGTTTTTATCGTGAGTACGTCGTATCACGTCTTTATTCCGGTAGAGACAAAGTCAAAGTCAAAGTCAAATTCATTTATTTATCTTTGGATATTTGCATCACTTGATAATTGTCACTTTTTTCTTTTTCTTTCGGTTTCTTAAAAGTTGACGTCAGATCATTTAGTTACGGCTAAGTTTACTGCCGCTTCCTAAGCACAAGTACAGAAGAAGCGGTAACAAACTGTAAGACGACGTAGACAGAGCCCAACCCAATGCCACTTAGCATTATAATAAATAAATAAATATATATATAGGGACAAATCACACTGATTGAGCTAGCCCTAAAGTAAGTTCGAGACTTGTGTTATGGGATACCAACTCAACGATACTATATTTTATAACAAATACATATAAAGATAAACATCCAAGACCCAGGACAATTTGAAAAAGGCCATTTTCCAACTTGCCCTGACCGGGGATCGAACCGTGAACGTGACAAAAGGAAATGATAGCCGCTTCACATTAAATAAAGCAATTTTACTTACTTCATTTAATGTTAATGAACGGAAATGATTTCACAAGTATTTGTCTGCACAAATTACTGCAATACACTGAAATAACTTATAAAGATTTCAATTTTATTATCAGATATGATTAAATTATAGGCTGCAGGCGCCTGCAGCTGCCTCTAGCCCTCTATAATACAAGGCGAGAACGGGGAAGAGGTGCGGGGACGGGGAATGAGGACGCATATTGATACTGCCGATGCCGTGTGGTTTCCGGCGAAGTAGAATAGGGCCACTCCAAGTCCGTGGATGTCGTAGAAGGCGACTTAGGAAACACAAGCTAAACAAAGCTTATAAACATCAATGAGATCTCTCCAACTCGTCTGGCCAGCGATAAGTGTGTAGGCTAAAGTCCTCTGGCTGCTCTAGGTAAGTATGGCTCTGGTAGTACAGAGAGGGTCGTGCTCCTGCAGTGGAGACAAGACCTGATGATGATGATGATGAGATTTCGTTTTGTATGTACTATTTAAATTAATTCTGTGGTTTCAGTACCGTTTAAATTAATTATCAGACCCTCGATATCATGTTTGTAACATCAGAGAAATTCTTTTTCTCCACACGCTCTGAAGTGCTATTTTTGAAACGCGGAGTCACCTAAACGAATGGTTTTTATAAAGAAAAAATAGTTCGTTTAGTGACTCCGCGTTTGAAAATTAGCACCTCAGGTCTTTGGAGTACTTTATGTTAGATAGCATTACGCGTCATATTCTTACTAGCTTTATGACGTCATCGTGATTGTTGTTCCATGGTTATGGTTAGACATAATGCGACAAATGCGATAGTGTGACCACAGCCGTGGTTAATTTAACCATAATCTTAACAATGTTTATGTGGCGTGTAGTGTGGTTTCCGTAACTTCAAAAGGCCTATTTTTGAATAGTTTATTAGTCGACTTCACGTCAAGAATATACTTCTTTTGCTAATTTCGGTCATCTAAATGAAGAGTTTATTCTACAATAAACTGGGTGTGCGTTCTTTTACAAAGTTTTATAGATTTTCGTTACACATTTTTTTTTTCTAAGATTGATAATCTTAGAAAAAAAATATGTAATTTGAAAATCAATACGTAGAATACTCAGTATAATTTTTTTTAAATTAGATTTTTGTTACACGGAAAGTAAATACTCTGAATATTTATTATAAAGAATTATATAATAAAAAAATGTTTCAAATACATAATATTTTCTTTTTCTAAAATTATTCAACTGTTTGCAAATTTAAATTCAAATGAAACTATCTGTAAAACATGGGTCACCCCAATAAACGAATTACAACGTAGGTTTTTTTTATTATAGACCAATGGGCAGATGGTAAAAACTTTATTGCAAAATAATCTTGCTAGTACGAACGCTAGCCGCAAAATGCAAACGAGCTATAGTTAATCGCCGCCATCTTTTTATTCCGTTTCTGCATGAAATAATCTGTTGCTGTAAAAAACAGTTATGTGCAGTTATGCAACTCGAGTGCGGAAGAGGATTCTTCTCGATAATGTGTGATAAAGTAATAAACCACCTACAAAAAAGATTCGAATGTATATATGTTTTTTGTATGTATTAATAGGTACCCCGATTACTCGAGAATTGCCTGCCTAGACCATTTCGGAAAATTCTTTTTTTGTTTGAGATACTTTGCCAGTTGACCTATAGAAATTAGTTATTAGAAATCAAATAATTATAGTTTTGTGTTGAAGTAGGATTTTAGTTTCATTTTTTTAATAAAATTTATTTTAATGTGGATATAAAGCCTCATGTTCAAACGATTTTGCACTTTTAAACAATAGTTTAAAGTTTATTTTCGAGTATCAAAAAAATCCTCTTCGCTGCCGCTGCGTTACTCTTGGTTTGAGCTGACCCTGGGTATGGAACCCTAAAATTGAAAGAAACATTAGATTTTCATTAACTATAGATAGCAACAGGAACGTTTACATAATAACCGGTTACGTTGGAGGTACCAAAGAAACGTTATCGCGATGAAGAAATGCGAATTTTCTCACGTCCCTCGCTGATTGCACTGAGAAGTTTTAAAGCTATTTTACTTTATTAAAAATGAAATAAGTAAATAAATATATACGGAAAAATCACACTGATCGAGTTATCCCCAAAGTATGAGTTTTAAACTTGTGTAAGTAAGTAAGTAAGTAAAAACACTTTATTGCACCAAAACACATGAAAATAACATTTAAATATAAATTGTTATATTACATTTTAAAATAAATACACATAGATAGATACATTAATAAACACCCTAGATGCAGGACAATTTAATAAAGGCTATTTTGCAACCTGCTCTTTCGATCGAACCCAGACCTTGGGATTGGCGGACTAGTGTTTTAACCATTACGCCATAGAGGTCGTTAACTTCACTTATTTACTTGCCTATATTTAAAAAGATTTTTAATAAATTGATCATTTATGGGACATAGGTAATTATATCATGATAACATTGATTGATCGAAAGTTCATTTGGTCGAAATATATTACATTGAAGTTTAAGTTCGACACTGGTTATGTAATAGTTAAAGTGAAAAAATAAATAAAAGTACTTTAATTACGAAAGTTGTGATCAACATTTCTTCTTAACTTTGAGGCACCACCTGCTGAGCTTTTAAAATTGACACCTTGATTTATATATAAATAAAAATCTGTAGATTAAAAACTTAATGTGAATTTGATCTTTTTTATTTAGAAATTTCTTCATTCCATCCTTTATGATAGGAGGTAAAATTAGGATTTCTTATATTGATTTAGAAAATGGCCTGTTAACGAATGTTATGGACTTGAGATGATTTATCTCCTGACTCAAATTTTTGGCGTTTGTAGAAGGAATTAAGCCTTTAAGTACCTATTATCCTAATTAGCATCACAGACACAATTATTTATTTACCTTTTAACATATATACAGAGCTAATTCACGTCACTGGGCGTCAAAAATAACAACTGTATAAATGAGATGTTTGCTTTCCCGCCATTACAGCTTCCCGTTGTTGACACAGCTGTTTAGTATTCCGTCTCTTTCTTTGGATATGATTAAAAGAAGGATAGTGCAGTATACTCACGATCACGATTGGTTAAACATGTTGATAAATTTTACGTTATTGTTTTATCCAGTTCCTTCTTGTAAGTTAAGTTATGTATGATTCAATTTCAAAACACGTCTACTCTACATACATTAAAACTGCAGTAGATAGATAAGCAATACGCTATTTTCCAACAGTATCTATAGGATTTTGTATGAAATACAGGCATATGACGTCATAGATTTTTGGAGTCGAATAGTGCTCTTATTATCAGTTTTTCTGCAATAATAAATTTGAAATCACGTTAAAATGTATATGTCTAAAAACAAGTGTCATTATTTTTTAAAAGTTTCATTTGGTTATCAGTACAAAATAATTTATTTTTGGCTTAGAAAAATACAATACAGAATGCTGATTGTGGTATGTATTAAATTAGCCACCTTTATTAAAGCAGCCCTATTTTTGATAAGAGGAGTCTAAATTAAACTAAATTACATTAATCGAAATAAATGGTTATTCAAACGACTTAAAAATAAAATAAAACTGCGACCACACTGATGCAATTTTATTCTTTCTATTATTTATCTAATTTGCTAATTATCATGATTATTTAGTTTTGAAACTGCTCACCGGTAATTTTCGATTGAAATTCATTTCAAAATAAGTAATTATACTTCTTCGTGTGAAACTAATATTGATTGATCTTAATGTAACAAGGTAATGAGTAAAAAAACAGGTCGATGTTAATCTGCTTAATTTTTGTAATCTTTGGCCTACTCAAATGAAAGACAAATTGAATAGTCTACTCTTTCAGAAACAACGTTGAGATGCAATAAATTAATATCACAATACGAAATACAGAATTAACCTCGATTTGCAACAGATTTGTGTTTTACAATCTCAGTTTACAGTCCAATAGCGTATTGATCACCACATGGCGTAACGTTTCGTATTTCCTATTATATTCGGAGTTTGGTAATTAGTTAAGTAAGGCCCTTCACTTTTTAGTATACCTGCCGTCATATTCATAAAATATTTTCTCCTTTAATCGTTTATACAGGATTATTTTTTAGCAACCAGTAACATTTTTAGACCAAATTCAGTCAATGATAATTATAGTGCTTTCTATAAAAAGAAAAACTTGAGAGGTGTCAAGGGACACCCGGATGGAACGAAGTTCCTTTCGATAAATTAGGAGAGAGAGAGACAGACAGAGAAACACGCGCACGCCGCACGGCTTACAACTATAGCAAAAAGTGTCGTTACAACTTTTGGTCTTAATTTTTTCCGTCTAGCCCCCTTTCGCAACGCGCGATAAGGAACTTCGTTCCAAAATCAATGATGGTATGGGAAGGCAAAACGTGTTTCGTTTTTCGTTAATTGTTGTATTAAAAGGTTAGTAATTACATATATTATTTATGGTACTAGTTGCTGATTTTTGGAGCTCACTCCTTGAATTAGCAGAATTCTTACTACAAGTGGTCATCTATATATAAGGGATATGCTCTTGTCAGTGTTATCAGACCTGTCTCACTCCGCGAAAGGTTTTAAAAACGCAAGTACAAAAAAAGTACTTGCGGCGGCCACGCCGGCGTGGCTAATCAGTGCGGCAGAAAAGGTAAGCGTCACGCGATAGATTAGTAATCTGTGGTCTAGGTGAATATAACTGTAGGTTATTAGCGTTGTGCGATCTGAATTGAACTTAATTGTGTCGTAACGAGAGTCGCTATTCCTTTAATTGATTTTTCGGAGTGAATCTTCTTTATATAATCTAAGTACTATTATGTATTCTGTGGTATTGTATGAATTTTCTTCCATTTGTCTCTCTCGACTGCTAGGTGTTTTACTATTGTGTACGTCACGAAATTTACCTTCTTCTTTAACTGTTTCATGTAACAATGCTCTAGTCATCCTGGTCCAGTTTTCTCTTCTATCTTCTCTTCAATCATTTTTTTTATGAAATCGTTGTGTCGTCGTATATGACCTATCATCTTTTCTCATAATTTCTGTATTATGTCCAAAATGCACCTATTAAGAGGCACCTACATGGCAATTGTTTAATAAATATCGCAACACAATCATGCTAAAGTCTTGCAGTGTTTAGCTCTGTCTGTTGACATTTTTTTGCTAGCTCACATAAAATCGTCTATCTACATTTAAAACACAGTTGCAAAAAATTGGGCTATTACAAGCTTAATCGATTTACGTGATAGACCGCCGACAATTCAAAACGGTATATTAATTTCTCTTTTTATCACACCTGAATTGCCAGCGACTGTCTCTTTTTAGTATTTTCCATTTTTTTAATAGATTGAGGTCATCTTTGTTATTATGAACTAGCCTTCATGTCTCTGGAAAATGCTTATCTGGCTGATCAAATGTAGCTAAGGCGTCATTTTTATATTTTCTATAGTTTAGCTGGACCATTATGGTACTGCATCAGGTGTTCCATTTTCCAAAATCAATTGTACCCAATAACAAAAAAGGTTTATTTAAGTCTGTCCAGCATTTTCGAGGATTAGTGTGTACAAACAGACTACTTTAAAAAAATTCTTACTATATTACTATGTCTCCATCGTCCCAAATATTTTTTTGTTGGGAAGTATATTTTTACTGTCTTAATATATGTATAGATAGATATAGATATGTTACAATTTTGACCTGACAACTCGTTACCTCAAGTTTCATATAGCAACTTCGTTCTAAAAACCTTGTATCTTCTCGCAAGAACAAATGTAACTAACAACAAAAATGATTAAGCATAATGTAAGCGAGTTACAATGGAGTCGCCGACGAAAGTAAAATAAAGCGACGTCGGGAATCCATTGTTAGCGTTCAATGAATGTGAACCGAATGGAATCACACCCGATTCAAACGCGAAAGTTATTTGAGAAATATCTGCGGTTCATTCAATTTAATGTTATACCTATACTTTATTCAGAGAAATGAAAAATACAATCATTAAAACTATAACATAACCTAAAAATAAAACTTTATCTTAAAACTAAACTATATTTAAAACTAAAAACTATTCTTCAAATTAAAAGAACTTCAAAATAAAAAAAATTATTCACTTTATAAAGTGAATAATTTTTTTTATTTTGAAATTTTTTAAATTGAGATAAATCTCAATTTTAATTTTATTGTTTTACCTAGCCGTTTTGGTCCAAAAATATTAATTTAGATCACCTAATTTTTGGACGAAATCAATGTTTAGACCATTTCCTATTAAGACGACGATTTAGACAATGAGCGTTTTAGACGAATTAATACTTAGAAGACCATTCAAGACTTATTTCCATAGTTGGGCAAAGGCCTGCCCTTGTTATTTCCAGCTACATATTCGATCTTAAACTACTTCTTTCTTATAAAATTAATTGTTAAGTATCTTATAAATAAATAATCTAAAAGATTTTGACCTTGCGGCACGGTGCCGATAACTCTGGCTACGTTTCCTCTCTGAATAGCTTGTTGAGCAAAGAAGTCAAAGGCGAGTAGGCAGAGCCATGCCATGTCACGGTACAGTCTGAATGCCTCCGAATCATGGAATTGTATATGCTTCGCTCCGAACGGAGTCACACCCTGTGTAGGTTCTTTGTATCGGTTTCGCCCATCAATCGCAAAAAAGTCTGCAACTCCATACATTTTGAAACGGTAGGTATTAAATTTTGTATGGAGCCGCAGTTTTTTTTGGCGAATTCATGGTTAGGAGAAACCGATAAATGGAACCTACACAAACTACCCAACATTACCTTAACGGATCGGACATGTTTTTTTTTTAATATACTGTATTATGCTTCAAATAAAGCTTTTTGTTTGTATTTCTTTAGCTTTTTTTTTCTGAAACGATTGTAAGTATAACAAAATTTTGTAATTTTAAAGAAATTTAATACTGCTTTAAGTATTCTGGGTTTGGTACCTATTCGAAGTTAATTCTTGTGTTGCAGACCAGCAGGAAAGATTGGTAAAAAATAAAGTATTCATTGATTTAGTAGTTAATATGAGATATTTGCATATAAATCCTTTACAAAATGCGTCATAACACCGGATGTTTATCCAGTTTATCTATACCGTGTACAGTCGGCTACGGGTTATGTGTGACATTACTACGCGATGTAAAAAAAAAGTTTTACATTTAAAATTTAAGGAGGCATGACACTTTAATCATTTACAATATTAATAGTTTCTAAAATGTAAATCAAATATTCTAGCATACCAACCGTAAAAAATAGGACACCTGCTAGGTTGTCTGACGATCTTAGTAAAGTTGCGGAAAAAACGCTGGATGCTGCCGTTTCTAATCGGTCATTTAACTGCCTCCGTGGTGTGGTGGTTAGAGCGTTCGGCTCATACCCGGAGGTCGCGGGTTCGATTCCCGGCGGGCGCAACGACTTTGTGTTGTTGTCCTAGTTTGGTTAGGACATTGCAGGCTGATCACCTGATTGTCTGATAATTAAGATGATCCGTGCTTCGGAGAGCACGTTAAGCCGTCGGTCCCGGTCACTGTCTTTGACATTGGTCGTTATCTAAAACCATGTCAGAGGCCTTTAAGGCGGTTTAAAAACTCTGACACTAGTGTTAGTCACTAACACACACGATAAGAAGATCGGTCATTTTGGAAAACCTTGGGTGAGTTTTTAAGCAACATTTAGAAAGGAGGTTACCGATTCGAATGTATACGTATAAGTTTTTTATGCATGTTCCCATATTACTGGAACATGCTTTTTACCACTATGATTTTCATAGGGCTTACTTGTCAGGTGGTTCCATAGAAATTCAACAAAATCGTTTGTGTAGTTTTGCGTTGAAGTCGGTTTTTACTTTTGAAAAATGATTTGTAAAACAACACAAACTAAACTACCCAGCACCATTTACGTCGCATTTAGAACGTAACAAACTCCGCACTGCCACACTTAATGCACGGCCGACTGTACTGCATTTATCACAGTCACTCTAACACTGTGACCCCTGACCTCTGCTGCGGCGACCTAGTTTTGACACTACATGTGACTTAGTTAAGATTACGATATTGTGGTTAGAATAGAATGAGTAAGCTTGAGTTTGTGACTGACTATTTTAAATAAAATAATAAATTTTGGTTCGGTCTAACAATATACTGAAACTATTTTTAGGGTTAATTCAATAATTCAATCAAAGTTGTTCAGTATCATGATATTGTTACTGAACAACTTTGCCCTCGGACGGAAAACGTATGGAACATACATAGTAATTTTAGGCCACCCATACAAATTGACTGATCAGCTGTTTCGAGTTTGTATAAAAAGAGAAAAAAAATCATACTTCGACATGAGTTTCTTGGGGGAAATGGTCTTCTTCTTATCGTGTGTGTTAGTGACTAACACTAGTGTCAGAGTTTTTACCGCCTTAAAGGCCTCTGACATGGTTTTAGGTAACGACCAATGTCAAAGACAGTGACCGGGACCGACGGCTTAACGTGCCCTCCGAAGCACGGATCATCTTACTTATCGGACAATTAGGTGATCAGCCCACAATGTCCTAACCAAACTAGGACAACAACACAAAGTCGTTGCCCCCGCCGGAAATCGAACCCGCGACCTCCGGGTATGAGCCAAACGCTCTAACCACTACACCACGGAGGCAGTTAAAGTTTTTAAGAAATGGTTTACTGTCACGAAATGAATTCACTCTTAAAATAGTAACCAAACCTTAAAAAAAAGTCACCCAACTAACAAGCTAACTAAATGGTGCAGTTATGCCATCGTTTTAGGCTACAAGCTTTATTTTATTTATTCAGTTTCAGAATAAATATAAGTATTACAGAACGGGAACTCATACCGTTATATTATAAAAACAGGATTAACTTTGTTACTACATACATACATACATACTATCACGTCTCTATCCCTAATGGGGCAGACAGAGCATTTTGGGCCTTGCGGCTCTATGCAGAGCCCAGGGCCGCAAGACTCAAAAGCCACTTTTAGCGTCATGGTGGGCGAGAAGACGGAAAAGCAATCAATACAGTGACGGGTTGCTAGCCGCATCGCCTGTTAAAATGATTCGTATTTTTGCCCATTCCCTCGATCGGCTTTTACGATCTGCGCGGGAAGAGAAGCAGCTGGTACATTCTAAGTTTTTTCGTTTCTCCCAGACCAGCATGGGAGGATTAACTTTGTTACTTGTTTAAACCATTATCCACCCAATTCAAGTTGACATTGACAGGATGAGTTGTTTAACTTTGCTAGATGTCAACTTGATTAGGGCGGATAATGGTTTAAACCTAGTAACAAAGTTAGTCTTTTTTTTATAATAAGACGGATAAGGTCCTGCGCATGCGCAATATGCGTCCCCGTCCCCCGTCGTCGCACCTCTTCCTCGTTCCGCCTTGTGGAGGGTGTTGAGCGGGCAGCTGCAGCCGCCTCTAAGGCTAGAACAGGGGGAGAGTTAACTTACTTTAAGTTAAGAGATCTGCCTCCGTGGTGTAATGGTTGGAGCGTTTGGCTCATACCCGGAGTTTGCGGGTTCGATTCCCTAGTGTTGATGTCCTAGTTTGGTTAGGACATTGCAGGTTGATCACCTGATTGTCTGATAAGTAAGATGATCCGTGCTTCGGAGGGCACGTTAAGCCGTCGGTCCCGGTCACTGTCTTTGACATTGGTCGTTACCTAAAACCATGTCAGAGGCCTTTAAGGCGGTTTAAAAACTCTGACACTAGTGTTAGTCACTAACACACACGATAAGAAGAAGAAGTTAAGAGATTCCGTTCTGTAAGTATGTAAGTAAAACTTATATTCATTCTGTGCTTCAGTGTTGGCCATAGCTAAAGGCATGACGAATGGAAAAATATTTTTGGTCCATCGGTTAGATTATTAAAAAATATTGTACACGTATTTTTTCTTATCTCTGAGAAACCAAAAATGACAAAGATACAGCGCATTGAAATTTCGCGTGACGTCACACTTAAGCACGATTTTAGTGTGACGTCGCAAGCCCCCACTCCGGAACTTTGACGCGCCGTATCTTTGTGAATTTTTACTTTTTTGGTAAACTGAAAAATACGGGTCCATTATTTTTGGATAATCTAAAAGACGGACTAATTAAAATCATACTTTTCGGACCCTGTCACCCCTATTAAAATGGTACTTAGTTATGTTACGATCAATTTACCACTCTTTATGCTTTCCATACGATAAGAACTACTGTTTTTACACAATCGAAATTGATGAATCCCATTAAGGCCATACCCAAATTTTCCGGGGTCCAGTGGCGCCGCCATTTAAAATAAATCATTTAAAAGGAAACGGAGATATCATTTAAAATTGTGTCTTGGTCAAGCCCTAGATAACCCTTAAAACTATTTTATGAACTACTGTTTATAATTTAAAGTGCGAACGTGAAGCTTTTCTACGCACATTAGCTAAAAGTGGCCGTTTTTCGCAAATGTGCGTAGAAAAGCTACACGTTCTCACTTTAAACTACAAAAAGTAGTTTAAAAAATACTTTGAATGGGTATCTAGAACTTGATCAAGACAAATTTTTAAATGATATCTTCGTTTCCTTTTAAATGATTTATTTTAAATGGCGGCGCCACTGGACCCCGGAAAATTTGGGTATGGCCTTAACAAGGATAGGTATATGCAAAATGCTGTTACGGTGCTAAGTTAGGGTTGCCCTCACTTAAACTTTATAACCGAATTGTGTCCGTTTCAGCTTGGGCAAAAATACTTTTTGGTATTTGTTGTTGTTAATGATGTTTTGATGTTTGTTCCGCTTTTACGCCAAACGGCTAAACACGAATTGGAATGTTTGGCATGTAGAATGTAGATAGCTGATTATCTAGATTAACAAAGATGATACATTTTATCTTAATATAAAAAATATATCAAAAATTTTACCACGCGAAGAATGCCGCTGGTATCAGTAGTTTCTAATAATTGTCATGTTTTGTCGATTCTGTTTTTGAAAAAAATATTGATGGTGAATAGCAAAATGACGGAGCCTTTGCTGTTTTAAGTGTGCGGTGAATATTTATTCAGTTCTAAGCTATGTATGGAGAGACTCGTGAGATCACAGTTCACTACACCCGACTTACAAGCAATAACTTAATAGCTTTTAAACGGTCGAAGAGATTTTCACCAAACATAGCTACGAACCACCGCAAAGGAACTTGCTTTCACGTAAAAGACCGCATCGAAATTAGGCATCCGTTCGAGCGCTACGAAACAAACAGACAGACAGACATGCATTAGCGACGACAGCGTCAAACTTCTCTTTTAGTCTGGTGTTTAAAAACTAGTGAAAAGGTTTTTCTTAGATGGTTGTTATAAGCATTTAATTATAATTACTATAACTATAATTCTTAATTACTGTAAATAATTATAATTATAAATTACTATATTTTTTTTTCTTCGAACAACTTTATGATATTATAAATGTAAAGATAACTTAAACAAAACAAATATAATATATAATTAAAAAATATTTATAATTACTATAATTATACATACTGTAATTATAATTACCATAATTTAATGGCTATAAGGTTGCCAACCCTAGAGCTGACGAGGAATGATCTACAGCGCATTACGAAAGTGCATTACCCTCGCATTTCGTATGCATTTCTGCAATAGTGCGTAAGAGGAACTCACGCGTTGATGCATTATATTGTGTAAGTTATAAAACCACTGAATATTTATATACATGGATGATTTATACAGACGGTTGCAGAAATGAGAAACGCATAATCAGTGCACTTAAGAATGTTACTCTAAACATTTCCTAACAAACGTACTCTACGTTTTATTTCGAAACCAGATAGATTTCGGTAAAATTTTAATTTTAAAGAAATTGCAATTATCTAGTCTTAATCATCATTAATCTAGCATTAATCTATTATAATTGGTATTTTACAGTAAAATTATAAACTGAAAAGAAAATATAAAGATGTAGAAGTTTCCTACACTATTGATAAAAATGATTTAACACACTCTATATTCTATTTCAAGTTCATATTTTTACAGCCGGAAAATCTTTGAAATTACAAAACTTTGCCGAAATCGGGCATGTCGTTTCGAAATAAAACGTAGACGACGTTTGTATAGAAAAATATAGTTTAGTCTAGGGTAAGGGGACTCTTAAGGCCCATTTAGACGGTGCAAGTTTCTTGACCGTTGCATGCCATTTTATTGCAGCAATAGACAACTTGCATGGTCTAAACGAAATGTCAGCCATACAAATCATTTATTGCTTCAATAAAATTGTATGCAACACGCAAGAAACTTGCACCGTCTGTATGGGCCTTTAGGTACATGAAATTGTAAGTCACAAGAAAAAAGAATGTAGATATATCTTTGGCAATTTTTCTACGTCACTAGAAAAAAGAATGTAGAAATATCTCTGGCAATTTTTTTTTATTATATCTATATATTCATATACATTTGGAGCGTGCGTTTGGCCTGAAATTTGCCACCCCCCAAAACATGCCGCCCTTAGTCTATTTAGCCTGTTGGTGAATCCGCCACTGAGACTGAGGTACCTGATAATGATAACCCAATTTCCTCCAAACACTAATTGCAATCATAATTACAAGGTTGAAACTTTCGTTTTTACAAAATAATGGTAATGAGACTCTAATCAGACCGGCACGTCGACCCTGCGAGAGATCTGTGGTGCCATTTTTGGAATGCTGAGTCACTGAACGAACGGTCTTTCGTATAGAAAAACCATTCGTGTAGTGACTTTGCGTTTCAAAAATGGCACTTCTGGCCTTCTTTCAGCTGTTAGAAGATAGATGTTTACGCCGCTTCCGAGTGTTAATGTAAGGCTAATCTGAAGAAAGTTGATGTTAAATTTTTTGAATCCAACATGAAGTCAGGACCGGATCTGGGGCGCAATAGGGGCATTTGCCCTGGGCTAGTGTGCCGCTTAATACTCCACTATCTATCGACATTTTAAATAAAATCGATACTATTAATAGACTATCGATGGTATCGATCGATGACGACAAACAAACTATTGATATTATCAACTAGCTGTGCCCGCGGGCTTCGCTCCCCGTGGGAATTTCGGGATAAATTGTACCCTATGTCCTTCCCCGTGTCTCAAACTATATCCATACCAAATTTCATACAAATCGGAAGAGGTAACAAACAAACAAATATACAAACTTATTTTCGCATTTATAATATTAGTAGGAAGTAGGATAGTATTTCTTGGATATTATCGATGGTATTGTTGGTTATCGATAGTTTGGCATTTTTCAATTGTAAAAGTATCGATTTTTCGGAAATATTACCCTGGGCGATTGGTTTCACAGTACAATAATCCTTCCGCTTGACTCCTATTTATACATTTATTTAATACTAGCCGAAGCCCGCGACTTCGCTCGCGTGGACTTTATGTCTCTGGAAAACGCTCATCAGGCTGAACAATTTTTACTAAGGCGGCATTTTTATACCTCTTATAGTTTAGCTGCACCATTATGGTTCTGCATCAGGAGTTCCATTTTCCAAAATCACTTATACCCTATATGTTGCCCAGGCTTAATAGCTATATATCAAAAAAAGATTCATTCGAATCCGTCCAGTATTTCCGGAGATTAGCGTGTACAAACAGACAAACAGACAAACAGACAGACATTTTTTTTTTAATTCTTACTCTATTACTACGTCTCCATCGCCCCCAATATTTTTTTTGGAAATATATTTAACAAAATTTAACAGTAAAAAAAGTGTGTCTGTACATTACAGACACACTTTTTTTACTGTTTAATTATATGTATAGATAGTATAATAATTTGACCTGTTGACAGATCCTCTTGGTAATTTACATATAATCGGCATTTCGCCGTTTATTGATATCCATTTAAATATTTAAAAGTTGCGTAATGTACTGATTTCTCCCATAAAAGATAAGAAATACCTTCTTACCTAACTGTATAAAAGTGGAATCAATTTTGGAAGGAAGTATTCAAAATACCACAGATTATTATGTAAAATGGCTATCATGAGTACCTATCTTACCTAACTAAACGAAATCACATAACATAACTTGTAATGTACCCATGAACTGCCTCCGTGGTGTAGTGGTTAGAGCGTTCGGCTCATACCCGGAAGTCGCGGGTTCGATTCCCGGCGGGGGCAACGACTTTGTGTTGTTGTCTTAGTTTGGTTAGGACATTGCAGGCTGATCACCTGATTGTTTGATAAGTAAGAGGATCCGTGCTTCGGAGGGCACGTTAAGCCGTCGGTCCCGGTCACTGTCTTTGACATTGTTCGTTATACCTAAAACCATGTCATAGGCCTTTAAGGCGGTTTAAAAACTCTGACACTAGTGTTAGAAACTAACACACACGATAAGAAGAAGAAGAAGGATGTACCCATTGTACCTGTGATTGACAAAATAAATGATTATGATTATGAATGTATCCTCTTTAACCCCCGATGAAAAAGAGGTGTGTTATAATTTTGACGTGGCTGTGTGAAAGGACTGAATAAACAAGCGAATGCGCTGATTTTGATGCGGATTAATTTTTTGTTTGTATGATGATTTGAACGAGATGGTTCTTAGTTATGTTTGATGGGAATCAGTTCAGCGGTTTAAAAGTAATGGGGGGAAAGATTAAAAGTCAAGATTTTTTTTAATTGCCTGGCAAATATGCTTTTTGCTAAAATTAAATATATTTGTCAATTTGATGTTACCTACACTTATACTACCTATACTTATAGGTCTTTAGGAATAAAACGTAAAGTGAACCAGCTGCTTCTCTTTCCGCTGAGATCGTAAGAGCCGATCAAGGAAATAAGCAAAAATATCAACCTATTTTGATTTTCTTTCAATCTACATGCCCACCATCTTACATGGTGTTTGGGGTTTTGTAAGTTAATCTATTTATTGTTAAAAAAAATTCAAACCATTATCATAATTTCAGCCGCAAACACATATACAATCAAGGAAGAAGAAAAGAACGAACAAACAAACGAATTGCTGGACATAGGCATCTCCCAAGGATTTCCAAATTATAATTTTCATAAATTAACCGGTCGTTTTGAAAAAAGTAAATAATATAAAATATTAAAAATTTGTACAAGAGCGGGCAAATCCCAGAAATGGATCTATTCCAGCCAACCAAGACAAGAATTTGATAGGAGTGCAATCAGAATACAACATTAACAAGAAAGTGAATATACATATCTACATAATATGAGTTATGATGACCCAAGGCTCTGCCTACTTTGTAGGGATAATGATATGATTGTGTATATGTGCGTCTGTATTTAGGTGCTTAAAAGTTAAATCTGCTGTGAAAGTATATAGATCTCTAACGTAGATTTAACACTTACAAATTAGATTTTAATTAATTATATCACGCGCTTGCGTAACAATGGATCAAGATGGCGACGAGATATACATTCAAAAATGGCGGCTTTCTATTCACATCTGTTTCTGTTATACTAGGTGGAAGGGACATACCCGTAATAAATCAAACCATGGAATATACTAGATCACTGTAGTATAATGAAATAAAATTAAAGGTCAAAAACTAAAAATTCAATTCGGCTTTTCCATAAAAAAGTGTTCAGCCGCCCAAGCATTTTTTTTTTGTTTTTTGACTTTCCTTTTTTTTATTATCGTTTTAATATAGTGATCTAGTATAGCCTGTTGTGCGATATATTAACCCTTAGCCAGGCCTGGCGATTATTTTATCTTTATATACAGATAATGGTAGATTGGATTATAATAAAAAAACTAATTTCTTAATCCACTCCACACGTTTGATCGACGTCTCTGGGGACCCAAGAGTTGGTGCGCATTTCGGCCAAAGGCTTAGCCTTGCAATACAACGCGGAAATGCCGCCAGCCTCTTGGGGACTCTGCCTGTTGACGGTGGCGATCTGAGAACGATTTTTTATATAAATTAATGTTTTTATTTTTAGTAATATTTTTAATTTATAGAATAGCATTTAGTTAATTATTTATAATGTAATTCTAAAATAAAAGACACCCATTTCTTAATTTTTTTTTATTCCTACAATTTCCTATAAAAAAACCCTCTGGTCTAAATATGACCACTGCCCATTTAAATATACACGATGTGGATTAGATCTGACCACTGCCCAGTTAGGTCACAACATGTAAGTATGGAAAAAATAAAGGTGAATCCACATATAAGCCTAACATTAAAAAGAGGAAAGATTTGTGTGTTTCTTTGTATAAAAATATTAATGTCTCTGTGATGTAGTGGTTAAAAGACTCTGACACCAGGGTATCGGTTATTCTTCGATCCAAGAACCTATCTATCTACCATACAAACTATTTGATGTGTTAATATGGTTTTGCCTTTATTTATATAGGTAGGACAGTGGTTACATAATAACCACAATAAGTTTTTCCAGATAGGCAGAGGTCACATGTTGACCACAAACTTTCGGCGTAAATATTTCAAAGAAAAACAAATATCATGTAAAACCGAAACAAATTACATATAATTCTACCTATTTGCTATTATAAAAACACAATTAATATCACTTACCGGGATTTTTTCCGCCATAATACTAAAAAACACCTTCAATTTGCACAAAAATTCGCTGTTCGACCAATATTTTGACTTTGACAAGCGAAATGTCAAGTTTTTTTTCTAGAGGCGTATTTTTTTTTTTGTTCAGAAATCAACTGTATCATAGACAATAGACGGATGACATTTGGCGGTTTCTAGCTAGCATCTGCTTGTCAGAAAAAAAATATTTCTGAGATGGTTCGCTATGTGATCACTACCTGGCTAAGGGAGAAGGGATAAGCCCCATCCACAATTCTAAAAAAATGCATCTTGAAAATAATTTAAATAGGTAAAAACATTACTCGTAATGTAGGTAAGTATTAAATTTGTATTGACGTGTAAAAGTGCCTGTAAAGACCCATTCTTGATTCTTCCTAGATAACAATAACGAAATAATGCAAACCAATTACCCTCTAACTTCATGATAAAACTAACTAATAAACCTAAATCTATAAGTTAACCATGTGTTCAACTTATAGATTTAGATTTACTTCATTCTAAGAAATATGCTGAGCGAAGACTTTTTAGATATAATGCGATAGACGCGTAATAAATACCAAATAAACATTTTTTCTTTCTTTCTTTAGGTACAAAATGTGACCAACTAAATACAAAATAATTTTGTGTCACCTTAAAAGGGTTATATAATTGTACCTATGACACGAACTTTTAGAAAAAATATAGGTGTATGGGTCAATTCATAGATTTCTAGGTCCTAGGTTTCTAGGTTTTTAGGTTGACAAGTGCTGATGATACATTATCAGGTCTCTTAGTCTCCACTGCAGAAGCAACACCTTCTCTGTACTACCAGAGGCATACTTGGTCAGAGCAGCCAGAGGATTTGGCCTACACTCTCATCGCTGGCCAGACGGATTGAAGAAGTCTCATTGATGTTTACTTATAAGCTTTGTTTAGCTTGTATTTTCTAAGTCGCTACTATCTTCTACGACATCCGTAGGAGGACTTAGAGTAGCTCTATTTTACTCTGCCGAAAACCACGCGGCAATTAAATGATACCCAAGGATCCAATAATAAAGCTGAAAGATACAAAATGTAACTTTTGAAAGAAGTTATTAATGGTAAAGTTGCATAAATACAAAGTACACTTGTATTATAAATCATAATCGTCCATTGACCGTTCTACGAATGGTCTACAATAGATAGTTGACACATTTGCAAGTCGACACGTTTGCCAATAACCTCTGCTATTTATGAAACAATGAATCGGTTTAAGTATATTCAACATGACATAGTGCCGTGTGGTTTTCGGCAGAGTAGAATAGGGCCACTCCAAATCTTCCCGTGGATGTCGTAGAAGGCGACTTAGGAAATACAAGCTAAACAAAGCTTATAAACATCAATGAGACCTCTCCAAGTCTGGACAGCGTGGAGAGTGTAGGCCAAGTCCTTTGGCTGCTCTGGCCAAATATGACTCTGGTAGTGCAGAGAAGGTCGTGCTCTTGCAGTGGAGACCAAAAATCTGATGATGATGATGATGAACATGACATAGATACGTGGTGACATCGATGTGTAATATTTATCCCAACATTTCTGTAACATCATCCTCCCGTATTCCCGGTTGCATCCTCAGCGGTAACGCTTCAGAGCCCGGGGTCCGCTACCTATAAACTAGGTGATTTGACGAGGTAACTAATTTTTTACGGAGCGACTGCCGTCTAACCCCCGCAATCCAAATGGTCAACCAGAACTAATTCTTGGACAGGTTTGAGCAAACGCAATCCAACAGTACCATATCTAGACTTTTAATAAGGTTGGGTAAAGTCAAAAAAAATGAAGAAGTGCTGATTGTCATTAAGGAAATAAAAGAAATGTTATTTCCTTAATGACAATCAAAAAGAAAGAATTTTTTTTTAAAGAAATCGTATATAAAACACAGCTCAAGTTTATAAATATAGGCTCAGCTCACCCACCGTTACAAGTAACTAATTGAGCAAACAACAAAAACCTTCAAGTTAATTACGTATCGATTATAATAACGATTTGTCCCAGAAACCTTACCATGGAGATTTCTGCAGTGTAATCGAGATAACTGTTCGATTATCGATTTAATCGGGTCTTGAATGTCTTATTATAATTGCATAGCATCGTTATGCAGGCAAATTGGAAGTGGCAAGGTGTAATGTTGATTGCAGTGGTCAAGGAGATACAGGAAAACTTAAAGTAATCTAAGTGCAGTGCGGTATTTAACATAATTTCTTTTAATTATTCATATCCCATCAAAAACATTAATGTGAAAATGGGAGCCAAGTTCACGACAAAAGAATTGAGATCTAAATGATCGCCAAGTAGAGAATCCTGAAATGTATTATAAAAATCTCAACATCTGACCTTGCTAGTTTTAGCTCACCTAAATCTCGACATTAGTTTTTTTACCAGCAATTCTGATACATATATTAAGGTATAACAAAATATACTGAAACTATTTTAAGGATACTTAGAATGTACCAGCTGCTTCTTTTCCCACGCAGATCGTAAAAGCCGATCGAGGGAATGGGCAAAAATGCAAATCATGTTAACAGGCGATGCGGCTAGCAACCCATCACTGTATTGATTGCTTTTCCATCTTCTCGCCCACCATGACGCTAAAAGTGGCTTTTGGGTCTTGTGGCCCTGGGCTTTGCATAGAACCGCAAGACCCAAAATGCTCTGTCTGCCCCATTAGGGATAAAGACGTGATAATATGTATGTATGTATGTATTTTAAGGATTAAATAAATCCGGAATAGTAAACCACTTTCCGCAAGGAATTTACGTCGAAATACGAAAATTACTTTCCATACAAACTGGGATCAGCTTATCAGATAACTTGGGAGGCCACAAATTACTTTTCATATTTTGACATATTATGTTCCCTGGGGATAGTTGTTCAGTATAATGAACTAATTTCACCCTTAAAATAGTTTCAGTATATTTTGATTAACCTTATATAGGAATATAACCTTACAATGTAATAAAAACAATAACTTGCATATAACATAAATATAGCTAAAACTAGCCAATTCAAATGTTGATAATGTTGTGTTTAAAAATTAGTAAGTTATACGTTTAGAGTAATCTCATTCTAGCAACAGCCGATAAGAAGAAAACAAAAGATGGGTATATATTTAAGAATCTCTCAATGAAGTTCATTCAAAGCTCTTCTCTTCGGCGCGTTGAAAATGTTCTCCAAAACCAGTATTGAAGGTATACTTAACAAGATTATTATATGGGACTCGAGTAAATTGCTGCTTTTATTCGGAGTGAGCCCCAGTAATAGATCAAAAAGGCTCTATTTTTGGAGCCTATCAGATCGTGCAAGTTCACCCTGTTGCGTATTTACAAAGTCCACCCTACTGTATTCGTTTTTGATCTTAGTATTTTCTTGATAAAAAATTCATGATAAAATTTTATAATTCATGATAAAAATTTAATAATGTACAGTCGATGTTAAAACTATCAATACACTATATTTAATTGAACTATACTAAACTTTAAATATATATTAGACTAAATTATGGAACTAAATATTAATTATACAATGTCCTTTTTTATTAAGTACAAATATTTTAAGGAGTGATTCAGTCCATCATTTCGAACAACTTTTCCCAATAAATTTATATCGAAATACGAAAAAATAATTTTCATTTTTCATAGTAATGATATCACGTGACTACTTCGATTTCTATGAAAACCTCAAAATTTTTTTTCGTATTTCGATATACATTTATTGGGAAAAGTTGTTCAAAATGATGCTCTAGATCACCCCTTAAAATATTTGTACTTAATAAAAAAGGACATTGTATATAAACTAAAACGAAATGATGTCTAAAGTAAACAGAATCAAAAATTCCGCCTCGGATAGTATCTGGTTCAAAGGTGCCTATCACGCTAGCTGCATTCTCTTTTTGTATGGCGATGGCAATTCTTTGAACCAGATACCATCCGAAGCGAGGGTCAAAACCTTAAACTTTTATAATTTAAGAGCTGGAATCGTTTATCGTTTTTGTTACAGTAACAGTTTTTTTAAAACTGAATTTAAAGTGATTAAACGAAGGCTTGAATGCGGATACATACGCGTGTGATACGGACAGTAGTGATACACTAAATCATTGTAGAGTTTAAAAATACGCCGCCAAGCATGATCTTTGCCATTTTCCTGAGGGTAGCTGAGGAAGGGTGGGGTGATATATATGACCATCCGTTGCAGACCTCGGTTAGCCGACTTTGACTTATGGCTTCATTATTTTCTCATGTTTTCTGCATTAGTACATTTTATACTAAAATATTTTTACAATTTTTTTCCTTTCGTTTTTAACGGTTATCGGCTCGTCTCTATTTTTTATGCATGTCACGCGATATATTCGTTTCGTTTTTATATAACAGCCTATCTGGTCTCTCTTGACTTTTATATAAGTAACATTTAAACTCTTTATTGGGATTTATTCTATCTTTTGAGTTGTGAGACCTTTCTTCGTTGGTGGCGTATTTGTCGTGCTAATCCACAACTCTAATTAACCAATTGCATGAAAGGAAAGGCAAATTAAAAAAACGAGTTTCATGTGTAAACACCAGCTAGTGATAAACGGAAGAACTAAATAGTAGAGCTAATATTCGTAGTGATATATAATTATTTTCCAGACAAACTACAAAAATCTCGACTTTTAAGCGTTAACACCAATACCTTTCAAATGGACGAACCGATTTTCATCAAACAGCTAAGGACCACAGCAAGGGAACCTGCTTCAACGTAAAAAAACCGCATCGAAATTGGTCCATCCGTCGGAGCGCTACAATGCCACAAACAGACAGACAGACAGACATCGTTAAACTTACACCCCTCATTTTTTCGGGGATTGAAAAATAATTACATACGTCAATATGACAAAAACCTTCTGTATATAATGCTTTCTCTATATATAAAATTAAATTTCAAAAAACTCATAATAAAACATTCGCTTGACGTTCCATCTGCAATACCTAACAGGATTCATATTGTGCCTAATTAAAAACAGTGTTAATATAAGACTAAAAGCGAATGTATGAGTGCAAAATGAATTGAACTTCTAACATTTATCTATCCCTGCCGGGTGAGACAGTCTGAAGTAAATAAAAACTGACTTCACCCCCAAACTACACAACCGATTTTTGATAAAATTTATATGGCACCACCTCCCAACTATACCCTTTCAAATCGGTCCAGTCTTCGAATAATCGGTGAACATACATAAAAATAAGTACACGACGAATTGATTTATAACCTCCTCAAGCATGTACCCAAGAAGTTAGACTAACTTTATGCATATCATTACCTACGCAAGCAAATAAAAATAGATATATTATACGTCTATATCGAGGATCTGAAAGGGCGTAGGAGTATACGATTTTATCTGCAAGGCTGCAGCACAATATGAAATTAATTAGTCAGATGCTGATTAATTATGTACAGTTAAAGTCGTCGTTCACAGTCTTTTGAAATGTTTGTTAAGCCTTGTAGACCTTCTGAAACACGGAGGAGCTCAAGAAAATGCTTTGCCACTCGTAGTCAGAAATCACAAGGTTGCTTACCTTGCGAAAGCGAACTTCCAAAGGGCTGCGAGCTTCTCAAACTATCAAAGTAGAATAGAAGTCTGCAAACTTTGCTCGTTTGTAAAAAAGTTGTTCTGCCTAATGAGCATTTTTTGTTGAGGTATAAAAATCGAAGACCTGATGTAGAACCAAGTTTTTATTTGCATAAACATGTGTTTATAAAAAATCTATGTGGAAACAAATATTTTCTTATGTATCTATATTAGTCCGTATGCCGGAGTCATAGAGTCCACACGAACGAAGTCGCGGTCATCAGCTAGTGATGTTTCCTTCCTTAATAATATAAATATGAAAGTGAGTTTGTATAATTGTTTGTTACCACGTCACGCTTCAACCACTACACCTACCAACTTAGATGAAACCTATTTAGATGAAATTTGATATGAATATAGTTTGATACCCAGGAAAGGACATAGGATAGTTTTTATCCCAAAATTCCCACGGGGAGCGAAGCCCACGGGCACAACTAGTAAATTAATAATTAAAGAAATATCTCAGCAGAAATGATGTGTTCATTGCCGACCGTACCGGGAATCATATCCGTATTTGTTAATATTAAAATGATTAACCGCAGTTAAATGTCTAGATTAGTGTAATTTATAGCCGTTTTGTTTCTGGTCAGTGGTTTGGATTTTGATGAGCAATATTTAGCTAGAATTTATTTTATTAGAGCAGATTATTTGGTTTTGTACAAGTGACTTTAGTTCTCCTACGAATTTCCTCATTTCTGATTCGATCACGTATAGAAACACCGAGTATAGCCCTTTCCATACCGCGTTGCACAGGTATGGCACTTCATAGAAACGGAGCAGCATAATATATACCATAGTACGACTACAAACTAAACAGTACATCCGTGCACACGTTTAATGTGTGAGTTAAACAATCAGGGTCGCTGCCACAGAGTTTTTTGCTTTGCTTACCTGTTTTCATCATTCGGAAATCTAATAAAGTTTTCGTTCTTTATTGTTTTCCGTGGATAAACAATGATAATATGCGTAGTTTCTCACCAATATGATTCAATAATCCTAAGTAACTCGCGTAACGTCAACGTGCGACTAGCAAGAACCCTATTTTACAGGCACTTACACGGTCCAATAACAGGAGAGGGGTTGCGGGGACGCCAGATTGCGGGGGACGGTGCAAGTTTCCGTTCTGTATACCTAATACTATTATTAATTCTGTGGTGCTTATGGGACCCATAGTAAGGGGCTTTCTTGTACTTATAGTATCTGAGTAGGACCGCGGTCGGACAGACAGACATGGCGAAACTATAAGGGTTGCTTGTTTACTACGGAACCCTAAAAACCATTCGTTTAGATAAGCGTTTTAAAAATGAAACTAATTTTCTTTATTGTTTTTTTTTAATAGAATTCCGAGTACGTACACACGATTTCACATGAAGAACTAAACAGACAACTGTTAGTATGTACATGCTTTGCAATTACAATACCAGTACCTACCCACACCGTGCGTGTCAAGTAGGAAATTGTCTATGCATCGGTGACAAGGTCAATGACATGGTTTGTTTATATTCTGGCTGTACCGTTCGCGATTGTAGCTTGTGGATTGTAACATGTCCCACTTGTCATACTTTCACTGTAGGTACCAATAACTAAATTTGCTAAGCATGGGCTGAATTCATTGACGACTTCTTCTTCTTATCGTGTGTGTTAGTGACTAACACTAGTGTCAGATTTTTTAAACCGCCTTAAAGGCCTCTGACATGGTTTTAGGTAACGACCCATGTCAAAGACAGTGACCGGGACCGACGGCTTAACGTGCCCTCCGAAGCACGGATCATCTTACTTATCACACGATCAGATGATCAGCCTACAATGTCCTAACCAAACTAGGATAACAACACAAAGTCGTTGCCCCCGCCGGGAATCGAACCCGTGACCTCCGGATATAAGCCGAACGCTCTAACCACTACTCCACGGAGGCAGTACGACAATAGTCTCCGTTTCAGCTTAGGCAAAAAATCTCCATCTGTCCAACTGAAATTCCAAATGCCAGATTTCCATCGAATTGATAGATTTCGTTGCCATTGCACTTTTTTAATTTTTGAAAATGGCAGCAATATTGGGTTCGAAAATTAAAAAGAAATGATTTTTTCCTTTTTGCGAGGTCCACAGCTCACAGCTAGAAATAAGTACTTATCTGCTTTGCATCTCTATATCGTTTTTTTTTTCTCTTTTTGGAGGTGAGAGTTATTTTAAAACGACCTCAAAAAAGAAGGAGGTTTTTAATTAACTTTAAAATATTTACTTAACTTTTTTAAATATAACATTTATACATAATAGTACAAACTAGGTATAGCTTTTTCCAAAGACCACCACTGCAAATCGCAGTGATAACATGCAATTTTTTAATATACCTAAATGACCGATCTAGAGTGGCCTGCATCCAGAGGTGCTATTTTTCAAATGTGGAGTCACTAAACGAACGATTTTTTGTATGGAAAAACCATTCGTTTAGGTGACTCCGTGTTTCAAAAATAGCACTTCAGATAAGTTTTTAAAACAATATAATTTTAAAACTATGTATGTATCATAACTGGATGCGGGCCGCTCTAGTCGGTCATTTTAGAAATCTTTGGGAGAGGCCTATGTTATGCGGCTGAAGTGATGATATTTATCTTATATTAAATAATTGTAGAATCGAAAATGTAATCAAAGTCCATTGAATTTATGGCTTTTTCTTTTGAGTGTATAATTAATTAACCAACACTTTTTCTTTTATTTTCAGGTAAGTTTATTGACATTGCTGCTTTTCACACATGCCAATCATGGCTTTGGCTACGTAAGTACTAGTTTATATTTATTTATTTATTTATTATTATTTATTCTGTACTTTGGCGAATATTAGGCACAAATACAATTTGTTCCTGTTACTTCCCTAGAGAGCACCTGTAATACGGTAAGAGATATGATGTGAATATTTCATTATCTCTTTACCTATATTTTACTTTCGAAATCAATAACTAAACTGTTATTCTGTAAATCTGTTACCTGGCCATATTCTAAGTACTTAAACTGATTATACTGAACAACCATTCCTTGGTTAGGTCGAAATATGAAAAAGAAATTGGTACATCCTTCCATAAATCGATGAGCTGATTAACAGTTTTGTATGGGGAATCCAGATTTTTATTCGTATTTCGACCTCTGCTTTTGGGGAAAGTTGTTCAACATGATCAGTATAAGTACGTCTGAAAATATGGCAAGGTTACAGATTTACACCATGTATTTATGTTATCAAATATGTCGACATTTATTTGACATATTTATTTTCAATGTTGGATAAAATAAAATAACTGAAATTGGTTAAGAATATTTAGAACATTCCGAGTTCACAACACTCTAAATCTGTTATTAATATCCCTTACCTTGTTTCCATTTAGTAATACTTATATGTATATTGAATTAAAATTATTGTAAATAAGTATGTTTATTATATTGAAAAACTCACACTAACTAATTTCCCATTCTTTTTATCTACAAAGCGTTTTAGTTTATGACTGTTATTTTATTATCATTATACTATAGTGGTCTACTTTAGCCCGTGGTTCGATTTATTACGGGTACCTTCCACGTTGTATATAGCAAGGTTTCCTGGAAGAAATTGCTTAGTGATAAGGCCGTCTTTTGCGCATTTCCTAGTTTTTAAGATAATTATGTGCTGTATTTATTTATTTTGTGCATAAAGGATATTTGTATTGTATGTCTATTCAGTCAGACAAAATAAGCTATTAACATTTCATGAAGTTGGCGCCAAAAATTTATCAATCAAATTTTCATAAAACAATATAAATTCATCGTAATTTAAAAAGCGACCTCCGTTGGCTCATAAAAACGTCGTAAAATCTGAAATAAAGGCTAGAATGTAGCTTACACTGTAGGAAGCCACCCGGACGACCTAGCTCCGGCCAAGGTCGAGTTGTGTAACCTTGAGGCACTGCAGCATCCACCCACGGCCCACCCTAGTAGCTCCCCCCACTCCCTCCCCCTTCCTACGCCCAATTAGCTCCCTACGGTACTCTTAGAGAGATTGGTCTGTATCTAGACTTTCGGAATACGCTATTTTCCAACAAGTCAAATCAGATACTTTTTTCTAAATGTCAAAAGTTCAAAACTAACAGTTTCTATGGGTTTTTTTATGAAATACAGGCAGATGACGTCATAGTTTTTTGGAGTCAAATAGCGCTCTTATTATCAGTTTTTCTGCAATAATAAATTTAAAATCACTTTAAAATGGATATGTTCAACGACAAGTGACATTATTTTGCGACGTTTTATTTTGTTATCAGTACAAAGTAATTTATTTTTGGCTTAGGAAAATACCCAATTGTGTAGTCTTGATATTCTGATCTTTCTAACTGACTTTAAAAAAAAAGGAGAAGGTTATCGATTCGTTGCGTTATTTTTTTATGTATGTTCGCGTATTATCCGCAGACGCCTAGACCGATTTGGAAAATTCTTTTTTTGTTTGAAAGGACATACTTATCAGATGGTCCCATTGAAATTTTATCAAAATCTGTTGTGTAGCTTTGGGGTGAAGTCAAATGACTTTACCCGGGAGAAATTAAAATGCGTCGAATGTACTAGCTGCTTTACTTGCCGCGCACATCGTAAAAGCCAATTAAGGGAGTGGCTGAAAATGAAATAATAGTACGCGATGCGGCTAGCAACCTATTGCTAGGTTGATCAATGAGGCCTCTCCAACTGTCCCCTCCGTCGAGGAGAGAGTTGGTCAAGTCCTCTGACTGCTCTAGCCAAGTATGGCTCTGGTAGTACAGAGAGGGCCATACTCCTGCAGTAGAGACTAACAAAGACCCGATGATGATGTTCAGTAGATTACACGCATTCCTAGCCAGCAAGATACATCAACACATCGCCTCTCTCCATGCAGCAAAACACAAACATCATGAGACCTCTCCATGGCGTCTGGCCAGCGAGGAGACTGTAGTACAGACTACAGAGAGGATCATACTCCTGCAGTGGAGACTAACAAAGACCTGATAATGATGTACAGTCGATTATATACATCGTTTGGTTTTCGGCAGCGTAGAATAGTATCACTCCAAGAGAAGGCAAGTTAGGAAAAGCAAGCTAAATAAAGCTTATAAACAGCATGAGACCTCTCCAACCCGCCTGGACGGCGAGGAGAGTTAGTATAGAGAGGGTTCTCTTGCAGTGGAGACAAAAAAATGACCTGATAATGAAGCTTATAAACATAATGAGACCTTTTCAACCCGTCTGGCCAGCTTAGAGAATGTAGTACAGAGAGGGTCGTACGCTTGCTGATGATGACACGATTACTCACATTGCTAGCCAGCTAGATACGTCCACACATCGCCTCTCGCAGCAAAACATTAACTCTTCTTCTTCTTATCGAGTCGAAATGGCTTAAATTAAATGTTATTAGACCAAAACCTAGCCACGGCGACTGCCCTGTCATTGGCCACATTCAGATCTGCCTTAGTGCAAGGAGTCGGACAGTTGGGACATGACAAAAGATGGTCCATGGATTGAGTGACCCCACAGTCACACAAACTGTTGCCAGAGTAACCCCACCTGGCTCTGCTCTCTCGGCATCTCCCTGTGCCAGATCGGAGTCTATTTAAAGATTTCCAAACTTCCCATGGGAGATCTTTACCCGGTGGCAGCTTCTCGTTAGGTAAAATGTCAGATGGTGAAGGCGGGAACTTATTTTGCCACAGTGTGAGTTTAGTCTTCGAGACTTCTTTAGGTGGTAAGCTACGCTGTCTTAAAAAGCTGTTGCGGCTTTTAAGGCGCGTTGGAGGAGGTTCTTGCCCATAAAGCAGATGTTTGCTGTCATGTATTTGTTTATATTTTTCTCCACCGCAGGCAACCGCACGCCGAACGCTAGGTGGAGCTATCCCAGACAGCGTATATAACTGATATAATGGGGTAGGCTTTAAAGTTCCAGTGATGATTCTGCACGTAACGTTGAGGGCAACATCCACATTTTTGGCATGTGCTGAGCGTGCCCACACAGGGCTTGCGTATTCGCCAGCTGAGTAGCATAAGGCTAAGCCACTAGTTCGAAGTATATCAGGCGAGGCGCCCCATCGGGTGGAAGTGAGGCGACGCAGAATACAGTTACGTGCTTCGACTTTAGCTTTCACAGAGTAGCAGTTTTCCCTATATTAACATCATGAGACCTCTCCAACCCGTCTGGCCAGCGAGGAGAGTGTAGAACAAACTGCAGAGAGGGTCGTACTCCTGCAGCGGAGACTAACAAAGACCTGATAATGATGTACAGTCGATTATACATATACATCGTTTGACACGCACCCGCCTGGCCAGCGAGGAGAGTGTAGTACAGAGAGGGTCGTACGCCTGCTGATGATGACACGATTACTCACATTCCTAGTCAGCTAGATACGTCCACGCATTGCCTCTCTCCATACAGCAAAACACAAACATCATGGGACTTCTCCAACCCGTCTGGCCAGCGAGGAGAGTGTAGTACAGACTACAGAGAGGATCATACTCCTGCAGTGGAGACTAACAAAGACCTGATAATGATGTTCAGTCGATTATATACGCCGTGTGGTTTCCGGCAACGTAGAATAGTATCACTCCAAGAGAAGGCAAGTTAGGAAATGCAAGCTAAACAAAGCTTATAAACAGCATGAGACCTCTCCAACCCGCCTGGACGGCGAGGAGAGTTAGTATAGAGAGGGTTCTCTTGCAGTGGAGACAAAAAAATGTCCTGATAATGAAGCTTATAAACATAATGAGACCTCTCCAACCCGTCTGGCCAGCAAGGAGAGTGTAGAACAGAGAGGGTCGTACGCCTGCTGATGATGACACGATTACTCACATTCCTAGCCAGCTAGATGAAAAATGAAAATGAAAAATGCTTTATTGTACATACTATTAAGTTGTTTTTTGTACATGGTGTCGGAGAAACCTTTTAGGCGTGAGCCTGTGCTAGGTTACTCCACTCTTTCATCCGTGATGCGATCTTTAATAGTAGACAACATTAGTAACAAAAGGCACATAAATGGTAATTATAAAACAATTTTTGACGTGATAACGTCTTTAAAATCGTTTTAGTCGGGTGACATGTTCAGAAACTTGTGTCACACCAAAACCTCACGAGCGCGATCGCAGGTATAACGAGAGAGAGACGGACCGATCTCCCGTCTCATCTCGAGCGCTGCCAGTCATTCCGTGAAACGACGTTATCACGTAAACATCTCGATCGTAAACCTACTTTACAAACAACCAATTTTTTTTTTAGCTAGATACGTCCACACATCGCCTCTCTCCATGCAGCAAAACACAAACCTGTCGATTCAGTAACAAGGCCACTTCGGTCACGGTCACCGGCCACCGGTATTCGGAACTTAGGTATACTTGCGTGTTATTGGAAATGACTTGTACATTCCTTCTATACGGGTCTGGGTAAAAAAGTACAATTTACCAGCTGCTTCTCTTCCGGTTTATAGGACTTAATAATAAGCGACCTGTCAATATTTTGAATACGTTGATTGATTGATTGATTGGAGCTACACCACTTGTCCAATATCACGCTAGAAATGGCATTTTAGCATAATAATAATAATGGTATTTATATATGTAGTTACGTATCCCTTAAAATTCTTTGCTTCGATCGCAACTTAGTGGTTTGACTTTGAGAGTGAGCGAGGCGAATTAAGGTCTCCGTTTCTACTTCCACGAGAATCTTTCTTGTGTCCTAATTGGCTTTTTTTTTTCTTTTCTTGATTCTTCTTCTTCTTCCTCGCCTTTTCCCTATTTGGGGTCGGCTCTGTATGTCAACTCCCTCCATAACCTTCTATCCTGTGCCATCTCTGCACTGACCCCCAGTTCCCCCATATCCGATCTTACGCATTCTTCCCACGTCTTTCTCGGCCTTCCTCTTCCTCTGTACCCGTCTACTTTCAAGTCGATCATTTTTCTTTTCTTGATTATCATATGGCGGTCAAACTTAGTTGAAGCTTATTTTGCCAGTGTCTAGTAATACTCTTCTTTATTCCTAATCCTAAACCCTTAACTATACAATCAAAGGTTGGTATAGGTCCTTTGATTGCTTCACGGGAGCTTCTGGCGACAAATCTTTAAGAGTCCACTGGTTTTCATAGCCGATTGAGTGGCGGACGGCGCCCAAAGACGCCCACCGCAGTCCGCAAATAAATATCACTACAACCGCACTATGACTGTCCACTTTAAACATTTCACATATTGTCCATGAGAATGAGCATTTATAACACCAAACTACACCAATTTCATATTATAAAGTCCACTAGAATCAATTTGCAAAACAATTTAAAGCAAACTCCAACTGGACCCCTTGACTTCCCGCCAAAAACTCCCCTAATTGGCTTGTCAACAAAAAAATATAAAAGTGTATATAGGTAGGTGCCATAATCGAAAATATAGACAACTAGCTGTGCCCGTGGGCTTCGCTCCCCTTGGGAATATTAGGATAGAAACTATCCTATGTCCTTCCCTGGATATCAAACTTCATATTAAATTTCATTTAAATAGGTTCAGGGGTTGAAGCGTGAAGTGGTAACAAACAAACCAACAAAGAAATATACAAACTCACTTTCGCATTTATGATATTAGTAGGATAAATGTACACGGGAAACGTATGCAGAGAATTCATAAACTAAAAGTTGTACAAAGGCACTACTTATCTCAAAAGAGATCTCTTCCAACTGTGAGATATTTATGTAAAGATTTAACAAACAAAACAAACATTATTACATACATACATACTATCACGTCTTTAACCCTAATGGGGCAGACAGAGCATTTTGGGTCTTGCGGCTCTATGCAGAGCCCAGTGCCGCAAGACCCAAAAGCAACTTTTAGCGTCATGGTGGGCGAGAAGATGAAAAAGCAATGAATACAGTGATGGTAGCAACCCATCACTGTATTCATGTATGCCGCATCGCCTTTTAACATGATTCGCATTTTTGCCCATTCCCTCGATCGATATTTATGTAAATGTGAGTTATTTATGTAAAGATTTAACAAACAAAACAAACATTATTGCGTTGTAGAAATGCATATAGAACCTGCTGAGCGGCCTACGCTGCCCTTGCAGTACCGTTAGCGTAGGTCAATAGTCGATACCGCCACACGGTACACTTTCACTATTCGTATTAGGGAAGTTGTTTGGACTTTTGGAGATTTGAAGATCACGGTCCGACAGTGTTACTAGGAATACGCAAGTCAAATCAGATACATTTTTCTAAGTTGCTCAGCCTGATGATCATTTTTGTCCACGCGAACAAAGTCGCAGGTATCAGCTAGTTATAGAATAAAACTTTTTGCTTATATCCCAAACACCTACCAGTACCTATACTCTAACAAGAAACTAGCTGGTGCCCGCGAGTTCGTCTGCGCAGGATCACACAATATCTTTATAAATTGTAGCCTATGTGTTATTCTGATGTATAAGCTATATTATTGTAAAGTTTCATTTAAATCCATTCAGTCGTTTTTACGTGAAAGAGTAACAAACATTTATTCATCCATACTTACAAACTTTCGCGTTTATAATATTAGTAGGATTCCTATGATCGACTTTTACGCCCTGCGCGAAACAAGCTAAGTGAACAGGGTCAGAGGTGCTATTTTTCAAACGCGGAGTCACTAAACGAACGATTTTTTGTATGGAAAAACCATTCGTTTAGGTGACTCCACGTTTCAAAAATAGCACTTCAGGTCGTGTCCGGCTGCCGATACTCCGTTCATTGCGCCCTAATTGACACTGTGAAGTAGCTGGGGCGTGGGAAAACGATTCAAGAAAGTGTTGCCAGGTCGTTGCTTTGTCACAGGTATGGCACTTCGTAGAAACGGAGTAACAGATATACCTAGTACTACTACGAACGAATCAATATATCTGTGCACACGTCAAATGTGTGAGTTAAACAATCAGGGTCGCTGTAAGTTAAAAAATATTTAATTGCATTTCATAAAAGTCCTATTTAATTTAAACAAAACAATTATTTCTGCTCCTTGTCGGTTTTTAGTTTTGAAAAATTATTTTATGCGAATTATTAGCAACAGACTGTGCCGAAGTTCCGTTGCGTTTTTCAGGAAAGAATAGCTACAAAACTTCGCTGCGTAACTTCGGCACAGTGTGTTTAGATATCTATACGTCATAACTAAATAAATAGGTATACGGACCAATCACACGCTAGCCCCAAAGGAAGTTCGAGACATGGAATACTAACTCAACGATACTATATTTTATAATATTAACAAATACATAATATATAGATGCTGTGTGGTTTCCGGCAAAGAAGAATAGGACCACTCCAAGTCTTCCCGTGGATGTCGTAGAATGCGACTTAGGACTTAGGAAATACACCTCTCCAACCCGTACTGGTCAACGTGGAGAGTGTAGGCCAAATCCTCTGGATGCTCTGACCAAATATGGCTCTATTAGGGTAGGTAGGAGACTAAAAAGAACTGATGATAATGATGATGAACATCGTTAAATAGATAAACTTCCATCATAAGTCATCGGCATAACAATGCATTCCATATTTTTACGTAGTCACATTCTAATACAATCGAGTAGTGTACGATATAGACCGATCAAAATAGCACAACCTGGACATAAATAATAAACTCGTTGTTTTCAATATTTTATCGGATATCAATATTGAGTATCAAATATTAATTAGATATATTGTGTAATTTATCCGCGGTCGCAACCGTATTATATAAAAATCGTGAGATTTTGTACACTACTCAACTTTTCCCTAAAAGCATAATAGGTAACCAAAGACCTTGTTAGTTAAACTTTTAGGTGCATTCAAATGCGATCACTTAATAGCAAAATTAAACTGACCCCATTTTTGTTCATACATTTTTTTTCACAGTTTTCACCTGATCTCGATATCTAGTTAAGCCAAAATGATAACCATAATGTTTATATCTTTATAAGCTATATTGTGTCTTTTTAGACATTAAAGACCAAAATTAAACATCATTTTTTAATGTTTTAAAATTAATGTTTTTCTCAGTAGCCAGAAATAGTAACTGTGTTATTTTTGTTTAATTATAGCTTTTTGTGTACTATAATCACATTTTCATCAAAATTAAACACATTAACGTCTTACTTAAAACAAAAAATATTTGATTGAAAATACGCGAGAGCATGTCGTGAAGCGGGATGCTTGCGGTGATTGCGGTGCGGTGCGGGGAGAGAGAGCGAGGCACCAGCCGGGTGAGCGCGCGGCTGCGAACGAGTTTATACATGTTTTCAACCGATCGCGCCGTGTGCTTACAAAACATATAACTCGTAAATATGGAATTTTGCTAATTGTAGGATTGTTTTGATTGTGCTTTGAACTTTAACCCATTCGCAACCGCCAATACCAGACACAATAGACAGACGATGAACGTGGGCATTTTAATGCCGTCCGGGTCTTTACGGGTTAACGTGGTGACACAATGAACAATTTAAAACTCTAAAAACAATATAAGTCTTTTAACACTCTTGTTGTCACGGCAAACCCGTACAACATGACAGCCCCTGGACTAATACCGTTCCAAAAATGGCCCCCTGCTGAAATATTCCATTTCCCATGACATTGCATATTAATGGGATGTAACATGAGAAAAAATTAAATACATAAATATATAACGAAGTTTTTATGCTGTCGTACTAAAATGTAGTTGGGTATTTACAGAGTGCAAGTTGCGCCGTGCAACTTAAGTTTCATTATGTTATGCGCTTACATAGTGTCGCGAACGAGATAAATGTAGAATATTCACGAGCAAGAACTCTGCTGGCGAGATAGACTCGGAATGTTCGCGAGCGGAATGGTTTAAAAAAGACGTCAGGATAATGCAAGCGAAACTAGGCCTTATATTCTTATAGCATAAAGGCTAGAGTTCTTTGAATGGTCGTCGGCTTAGTCGCACTCACACACACATACCGGCGTCTCGATGTTTCCCGTCAATCGAAATACATTCGTCAAGATATGAGAATATTCGAGAACAATGTAGACCGCTGTATCGGCGCTTATAAAAAGGCGATCGAGTGCACGTCCCGCCAGTTCAGTATGAGCTACGAAAGCGATAACTTTGAAGCGAACCGAAGTCAAGGAAACCTACCTCAGTGCGACAAGTGGAAGTAACTGCGACTAATTTGGCGAGATACCTGGACCTCAGATGCTACGCGACTTGGACTTGGACATCAGGAAGACCATCTTCACGTGTCAACCTTTGGGTTCCGTAGTGAATAAAAACCCTCATACGAACTTTGGCGTTTTTCTTCAAATCTCGAACCCAGTTTCATAACAATAGCATTTTACACAATTTCTACCCACCGTTCACACGATGCGACGCCCAAGTTACGTCTCAACGCAATTCGCACTGCACACGTGCTCGCAAGTGCCCGCACAAAGGCCGTGTAGTGTTAAAGAGCAGGACTAAAATGTTTGACATAGATAGACTTATTTTTAACATAGACCTTGTCTATCAGACTTCTATGGGAAATGGCAGCATTTCACTAATCTACATCAGCTGTCTGAAAGAAATTATCGCTATTAGCTATAAGACCACCCACGCCCATTGGACAATTTAATGTCTTTTTCTGTGTGCTATGTACATTTTAAATAATATAATTTTTTTGTATTTAATAAAGTATTATTACTATTTATTATGTCGTATTATAATAAGCGCTATGGAAGTTAAACTCAGTTGCTTTTTAATGCATAAATATAATCAGTAAAAACCAAAACGAAATCCACACTTTAATTTTTATGTGTATAAGATACTATTTTCAAACCACTACACGACACTAGTCACTAAGTATCGACTGGCCAGCTTGTTCAGTATGACTTCATCACATGGCCAATTAATTCCTAGCGTGGTTCATCTAGGTATCATGTTATGAGGTTCAATAAGTTTTTTAGTTAGAAAAAGTAGAATTACAGTCACATAAAAATTAATTATTTCAGTAAAATAATTATTGGGTTTAGACCAAAAATGACTAGAGCGATTGGACACATTTAAGGCTAGGTATTCCCGCAGAGGCCGTGCTTTAGAGTTTTTGAAAACCATTTGAAGCATAGACAAAAGTGTTTTTTTCATCCCATCTGCTCAAAAAACGATGGTTTCATCCCAAAACATTTGGAGCTAAAGTTACTGCTAGTTCTCTCGGGATTAAAAAGTGAAAAAGTAAATCTTACGGGATTAAAACACAATTTGAAAATTGAACACGACGTTATCTATGTAAAAGAAGCTAAAAACAAAAGAATTAAGTTTTAATACAATAAATAACTGGAACAGATTTCGTATTTTTTTTAAATTTGGAATACATATCATCGTGAATGTAGGTAAAAAAGTTTATGGTCTTTGCTTCGAAAAAGGAAAAAAGAATATTTAGCGCAATTTTTGTCTTCGATTCAAAGTAATTACAGATGTTTTAGGTTATATTGTGTTAAAATTAATTATTTTGTGTAAATTTAAATCCTTTTTCGTAAGTTTAAGCCGATAGTGCACATTAAATTTATTGTTATTATAAAAATCTTAAAATATGTAGGTCCACGCAAACAAAGTTACGAGTTTATGCGTGAACAAACATTTTTTTTAGAAGTTGGTTCTTAAAAATTATTTCTTAGTATTTATTGAATGAAAACGACACTAAATAAAGGTTAGTTCTTGTCGGAGCTTTGATTAGGTATTGTAGTTGTTCTACTTTCTCCATATTCTGTTTTGTATCTTTTTGCTAGTTTTTCTCATGGATGGCGATGTAATGTGTGCTACTTGCGTACGGTAATATTTTTGTCTCGGGCGTTATACACGAATCCCTCGCTTCACTCAAGATTCCATCGTAGAATCACTCGCTACGCTCGTGATTCAACTGAGCAATTCTTCGTTTTGCTCTAAATTCAAAGTAGCGCACTCGACTTAAAAGTATTACCTTTACGCCTTGTAGCACAATCTACTATTAAACTCTTACAAAAAGGTATGTATAAGTTAAGTATCCAGGCTCGTCAAATTCGCATTTAGTTACAAGATCCTATAAACTTCATTCGGTTGGAAAAAATTCCAAAGTAACCCTTTTTTGTGATATTTTTTCAAAACTACGAGTAAAATAATGATATTTTACATAAAAAAATTGTACTTAATTAAAGTAAGTGGCTTTAATTAAGTACAATTTTTTATTTACAGAAAAATTCGCTGAGTTTGACTTGATATAATTATTTTCTTAATATTTATATGAAATTCGCGAGCGCGACGACTTGAACTCGGCAGGTCCGTTTAGACGCGTGCTAGCGCTTACTAACATTGGACCAATAAAACAACTAAAGATCGCTAGATGTTTTTACAAGCTTTTATTTAACTTGCAATGTATGTATAAATGTAAGTATGTTTGTTCGGGTGGAATATTCGAACTCAATTTTCGACCAGTTATCCTCAACCAATTTAGCTGAAATTTTGTATACTTTTGTAAGTTGGATGATAATACAATAATATGATGTCAATGGGCTGTTCTGATAATGGAACCGGGAGATATTCGACGGAACTCAGTTAGAACCTCATCTAGTAGGTCTCGTTTGATTTGTCTTGACGAGTACTTTTTGGAAGACGATGCTTATCTAGGATCTGATTACGCAGACGGATGGTGGGTGGTCAATAGAACTCAGTTATAAAACAACTTAACACAATCGAGTTTGGGCTAATTTCCAACCTTTAGGTACGAAACAATAAAAAGACTTTTTAGATCATGTCACTTTGAAATGTAAGGATTCTAACGAAACGCCATTCCACAGGTATGGCACTTCATAGATACGAAGTAACAAATATACCTAGTACTACTACAAACGAAATAATATATCTGTGCATACGTCAAATGTGTGAGTTAAACAATCAGGGTCGCCACCACAGAATTTGTTGCTTTGCTTACCTGTTTTCATCACTCGGAAATCTATAAAATTTTCGTTCTTTGTTGTTTTTTGTGGATAAGCAATAATAATATGTGCTGCTTCTCACCAATATTATTTCAATTACCCTAAATGACTCGGGGAACGTCAACGTGCGACTAGCAACAACCCTATTTTACAGGCGCTTACAAGGTCCAAAAACGTGCGAGTTTCCGTTCTGTATGTATAACTATTATCTGCTCTGTGGCCATACATTCAAATCCGTGGCGACATTAAGGAATAAAGAAAATCAAATACATTCAACATACATACATGCATATACAGGGTGGAATTGAATTCGTTGGCAATATTTTAAGTATCTACTATACTGCCCAACTAAGCGCAAAAGCGGTATCTCAAAAAAATTCGAAAATTTGATTTTTATGCCATCGGATAGTTTAAAGAAATACGCATCTAATGCATTAAGGCACTTAGCGGTATCTTGTTTAAAACATGAGAAAAACCCTTAAGAAAGATTTTTCTATCTCAATTTTACCTTATATCACTAAGGGTATTAGAAGTATATCAATATTACGAAAGCAATTAGCCGTAAATTTGGATACCCCCAAATCCCTTAAAAATCGTCAGCAATTTTTCTTAGCCGATAAGCGGCAACTCGTCATAGTTGTAAGTATACACTGATTTACCGCTATAAAGCTTAGTAAATTTGTGTTTAGATGACCCGCAAATTATTTTGCCTACTTGAGATACGGTTGCAGTGGCAAATAAAATTGACCCTTAAAGTTTAAGTGATACGGTCTCATTTTGTATATATTTTACAGTGAATGCTCTTTGGTTTTGTTTACTTTCGTGTCATTACTTGTTTGTTTTTGCGGGAAAAAGGTGATAATCCGTAACTTCTGGTAATAATTAAGTAAAATACAGTAAATTACTGTGTTCTGTGTATTAATTGCAAGATTTTTATGAGTGGGAAGATAATACCACTCAATATAAACTGTCTCGTATGAATCCACGTCCATATACAATGTCCTTTTTTATTAAGTTCAAATATTTTAAGGGGTGATTCAGTCCATCATTTTGAACAACTTTTCCTAATAAATGTATATCGAAATACGAAAAATATTTTTTCGGTTTTCATACATATCGTGATATAATTACTATGGAAAATGAAAATTTTCTTTTCGTATTTCGATATACATTTATTGGGAAAAGTTGTTCGATATGATGGACTGAATCACCCCTTAAAATATTTGTACTTAATAAAAAAGGACATTGTATAAGTGAAATGATAGAAGTGGAGGTGAACAGAGGTAGTTTTGATTTGACTTATAGAACTGGGTGGTCTAAAGACCCTATTACGGCAAGTATTATTGGAAATAAAATTTTGAAAAGTCAAGTTCTGCCGCCACCCAAGAAGAAAACTGTACCAGAAGGCATATCGAAAACAAAAAAGAAAATATTTTAAAATCTTTTGAAAATATTATACCCCAAAATAGGATGTCTTTTTTGAGAGAACTTCCAACTTTTGATTAAAAATATTACAATGAATAACATATTTTATTTTATTTCTTTTGTGTAATTTTTGTTATAAAGGTATAATACTTTATTAAAACAGGTTGATTAATTTTTTTTTCATTAAAACTATGCGTTTTTTATTTGACAGAAGATTTTAATAATTTTACATACAGACATGTATGGAAGCAATAAACCGGATAGAGGTAACTCATTTTTTAATTTCATTATAACTAAGCCGTGTAGCAGTATCTCATGAAAAAGGTATTTCCACAAATATTTTTGTTGATCTAACTATTCTAAAAAATAATAAACTTAATATTGAATATCAGTTTTTAAAATTGGAACTATATCTATCTTAAAACTAAAAATATAACTACTTTTACAAAACTCCAAATATCTCGAAACTCGCGTTCACTGAGATACCGTTTTTGCGCTTAGTTGGGCAGTATACCCATGATACAAAGTAATTTAAGACTAATAAAACTTCAATCAAAAGTCGTCATTTTCATATTCAAGAAAACCTCTAAACATGCGTCAGACTCTTTGATACATACCTCTACTGCAATTATAAAAAAAAACTAATACGAAAAATAAATTAATTATAATAGTATCAATTTCGTTGCGTCTTGGTACCCTAACATTCGTTCCTACTTCAAACGTACCTATTGTCCTCAAGCTTTCGTGTGACACGACCCGTCCCCATTCGACTTCAAACCTTATTCACGTAAATTAAGGTCTACTTTTGTATGCCGGTCGGTCGCGCCATTTGGCTGTATCCGTCCAAGGTCTTTGACCTTGCGGCACGTAGGTATCAGTACGCGCGCACGACTCGAAGTGTTTTGATACTTTATTTATTTTTCTTACTTTTTGATACTTTTTAACTACTGCATTAATTGCAGTATTGTTACCATACAAAATATCCTTTAGGTGAGTATGATGATAAGTTAAATCAATGCTAATGATTTCAATTGCATCCTATAGACTATATATTCGTAATCTTCTTTGTCAAGTCGTGTGAAAAATACTGAGATCTAGGTGAGACCCATGTTTTTAGGTTCAGTGTTGTATCTTAGATAGTAAATAACAAAACTACATAATACCCATAAGTTAATATTTAAGAAAAATAATAAAAACCGACTTTAAGGTGTTTACTCCTAATAAATTTTGAACGGCTGAACCAATCTATACATCTATACATATAATAAAACAGTAAAAAATGTGTGTCGGTACATTAAATATATTTCCAAAAAAAATATTGGGGGCGATGGAGACGTAGTAATAGAGTAAGAATTTAAAAAAAATGTCTGTCTGTTTGTCTGTTTGTCTGTTTGTCTGTTTATCTGTATGTCTGTTTGTCTGTTTGTCTGTTTGTACACGCTAATCTCCGGAAATACTGGACGGATTCGAATGAAACTTTTTTTGTTATATAGCTATTAAGCCTGGGCAACATATAGGGTATAAATGATTTTGGAAAATGGAACGCCTGATGCAGAACCGTAATGGTCCAGCTAAACTATAACAGATATAAAAATGCCGCCTTAGTAAAAATTGTTCAGCCTGATGAGCATTTTCCAGAGACATAAAGTCCACGCGAACGAAGTCGCGGGCTTCGGCTAGTTTTTAATAAATATAGCTATTTCTAATAAATATAGCTAAGAACTATGACGAAAAGTCAGTTTTCAAACAAAAAAATTAAATCTTCGTTCAGGCCTTACGATGCCATTAACAGACACCTAGATACACAGACATACCGACACGTCAACCTTATAACACTCCTCTTTTTGTCGGGGGTTGAAAATAAACAAAGACACTAAATAACGACTTTGCAGGGTTATTTGTTTCTATTAATTGTTTATTAATAAATCGCTACTGTCAAATTATGTTAATAGGCGATGCGGCTAGCAACCCATCACTATTGATTTATTTTTTGATCACACTAAGCCTTTGGGTCTTACTGCCCTGGACTCTGTCTACCCCGTCAGCATTAATATAAGATAATGTAGCTGTATCGAACACTACTTTAAACAAAGTTTAATCGAAATAAAACTATTCTACTGCTTATTTCTATACTGTGTCGCTGGTGGGGTCACATGTGAGCTCACCGACGCAGCGTCCACGCGATGCAAATTGCGGCCGGGGCAGCATTAAATACCTACATTTGTAGGAATACCCGGCTTTAACGATTGTTTCGTGAACTTTCATGAGAAAACCCATCAATTAATTGAATGGGTCAGAATCAGAAGACCCGGATCGACTACTCACAACAGTTCAGTATTGGTTTAGACCTTAAAGATTAAAGGAACAACACATCTCTAATAACCAACAATACTATCGATAGTTTGTGTACTATTGATTGTAATTCCTGTTTTAGGGCAACAATATGGATAACCAACAAAACTATCGATAGTATCGATCCTGATGACGAGTAAACTAACTATAGTATTGCGTTTCATAAACTATCCATAGTATCGATTATTTATTTATTAGAAAAGCAATACTATCGATAGTTTGTTCGTCGTCAGAACCAATACTATCGATAATATTGGTTTTATTCAAAATACAGATAGTCTATCGATAGACTAGCGATAGTGTATTATCGAGAGGCAACACTGGTCATCGCAGTGTTGTGCGTCGCGATCGCGACTCGGTAGGTACGGGAATGTGGCTCTTCGCATTCGAGTTTCATGCGGAACGGTAACAACGCGTAGGTACGTACCGGTAAAATTACCTTTAAATTTTAACAATACCTATAACGTTACTATTACTACATAAACGATACCCGTACTATACGAGTATTACCCTTAAAATTTTAACATAATGAAAATTCTGGTACTGGTACTTAAAATGTGAATTTGGTACCAGTAACAAACCCTGGGGATAAGTCCGCAGTTGTACGTTTACTTTTCTGATTTGTGTCTGTGTTCTTTATTATGTACCATAAAAAGCTTTATAAACAAACAATAAAAGCTTAACAATGTAGTTATTATCGATCTAATAAACACAATATTTCAATAAATCTCCACCCTAGCCGATCCATGGTTAGTAAAAGTTCCCACGTGCTTATAAAAGTTTGACAATGATTGACTACAAATAAATGCATAAGACGACGCGACGAAACTACTGTACACGAGAATCACTCGCGACTCGCTACAGCACGGTCGGGAGTTGAGGCACAAACCAATGACGACCTTATTGTGCAAGAAATAACGTTCATATTAAAACGTAAGTAAGAAAAAAATTAAAAAAAATTAAAATCATAGATATTTTTTGTTTGATTTGTTCCTTATAGTATCAAAAATATGTTGACGGCATAAGTTAAACACTTTCAAAATAGTTATGTATTTTAGCTTTACAAAAAATACAAAAATTTGTAATGTAGAAATGCATAACATGAATTTGTTTAATTTTTAATAATTTATCAACACACATAATATAATATTTAGAATAAATTGTTGAAAGACAGTAATCTATAATTTCTGGTGAGATAAGCCTGAAAATTTGTAACATACCGAACCTTCTTTATTAACGATAGTGCTAATTGATTAATTTGTTTAATTTAGATTTATTCAACTGGAATGCACACGTTATAATATGGTAGAGGTAGTTTTCCAAAGTTATTAATTATGCTGTACTTATGAAATCAAAATTTGTTCAATTTTCAGTTTTTTGGTTTTTTTACACTGACGCAGAGCCCTGAATTGTTTAATTCGGTTTATTTTAACTATAACTAACATTACTTTATATCATACAAAAAGAAACTTACGGTTATAGCATTATGTCCAGGTTACGCTATTTTTACTGGTCTAATATTTTCATGCAATGAGACAATGAGCGGTTAAGACGAGTTTAAACATACATAGACTGTGCATCTGCGATTATCTATACATATAAGAAAACAGTAAAAAAATGTGTCTTTACATCCTTCATTCCTACTAATATTATAAATGCGAAAGTGAGTTTGTATATTTGTTTGTTTCTTTATTTGTTACCTCTTCATGCCTAAACTACTGAACCGATTTGGATAAAATTTGGTATGGACATAGTTTGAGACTCGGGGAAGGACAAAGGGTACTATTCATCCCGAAATTCCCACGGGGAGTAAACCCGCGGGTACAGCTAGATGAATATTTAAAAAAAATGTGGCGATGGAGATATAGTAATAGAGTAAGAATTAAGAAAAAGTCTGTCTGTTTGTACAAGCTAATCTCCGGAAACACTGGGCCGATTCAAATGAAACCTTTTTGTTAAATAGCTGTTAAGCCTGGGCAACATACGGTATAATTGATTTTGGAAAATGGGACACCTGATGCAGAACCATAATGGTCCAGCTAAACTATAAGAAATATAGAAATGACGCCTAGCGAAAGTTGTTCAGCCGGATGAGCATTTACCAGAGTAATAAAGTCCACGCGATCGAAGTCGCGGGCTTCGGCTCGTTCAATATTATAAGTATTAACTCATGCATGCGACGTGCGATTGGTGTTTCAAACGGTACTTATGGTTTATTTACGCCTACTAGTTATTCGCTAGTGAAGTTCAGTGGTCGATAATTTGATATACCTCCTTACCTTATCGATATGTACTATGTTTACTTTTATAAGGTTTTTTTCAGTGTACATGAACCAATGATAAAAAGTAAAAAAAAAAGATTTTTAATTTATGTATTTTTATCATTTGTAACGCCGCAAACAAAGTATGAAGTCGCAAAAAATCAGTTCCTTTATAATTTTGCTTCGAGATTTTTATTTAATTAAATTTACAAAACCTATGATAACAATATATTGTAAATTCGCTATTACGACATCACGCTCTTACTTTAAACTGTAAACTGTAAACGTAAAATAGTTTTATCTACACTAATCTACACTAATATTATAAAGAGGAAAGATTTGTTTGTTTGATTGTATTGAATAGGCTCCGAAACTACTGGATCGATTTTAAAAATTCTTTCACTGTTGGATAGGTATGTTATCCCTGAGTGACATAGGCTATGTATGTACCACGGGCGAAGCCGGGATGGACTGCTAGTAGTACATATAGAGCCGCATAAGACAAAAAAATTAATGACATCTCAGTTTCTTTCGAAAAAATTTTTTTTTCAAAAACTGGTAAGAACCGAAAGATTCATGTATGCTCGGTTCTCTTTGCACTTCTGGCATCTGGAGGCCAACTTAAGGCGTAGGACAATACTCCTAATTTATAAAAAAAATACAAACAAATTTAGCTACATATTTTTTTCGTGTTCTTGCAAATAACATTGAAAACAGTTATATATATAGAGACGAAATATACTTTAACTAAAATAGGTTTAAAACGTTAGATTTTTTTATGAATAGTTAAGCGGAATAGTATTTTATCGACTTCGCCCATCACTAGCGCGCCCACAATCAGTGCTGGGAACTGGGGCACAGATAATACCACGATATCAGAAGTGGATTTAATGCAATTTTATATTTAACCAATGCAATTGCTTATTAATTGGTGCATGGAATAGAAACAATAGGGTTCGATAATGTTATCAGGCGGGAAATTCTAATAATATATTTCCTCTGACGAACTACGCTACTCAGCAGTGGTCGTTGCGAAGAGCTAGTATCGGCAGAAAGGACATACCCGTAATAAATCGAACCACGGGCTATACTAGATCACTATAGCAGTAATTATATCTTTGACCATAGTATAATATGGAAAAGACAGTCACAAACTTGAGTTCAGACAGTCACAAACTGAAAAAGTCGGCATTTGTGCAGCCGCGCCCTAGCTATTTGTATGGGAATGTTGTTGTTTTTTTGTTTTTACTGTTATTTTATTATTATTATACCGTAGTGATTATACTAAATCACTACAGTATAATAATAATAAAATAATGCCCGTAGTTCGATTTATTACGAGTTCTTCCCTTCCATGTTCTATAGAACATTCTTTAGGTATATATAGAGAGACTCCTATTGAAGGCCATAATAATAAAAACGGAGCACTCATTCGACCTTGTTCGTCGAGAATCGAGTCCTGGGCGCTAAAATGGAGTAATCACGAATTTATATAACAGTACCTGGGCGACCGAGCTTTGCTCGGTTACATCTCAAACATCGAAAATACGCGTTTTCCCAAACATAAGACTAATCTAGATCGATTGTTTACTCCCGAAAACCCCCATATACCAATTTTCAGCGAAATCGTCAGAGCCGTTTTCGAGATCACAGAAATATATAAATATAAGTATATACAAGAATTGCTCGTTTAAAGGTATAAGATTATGTACTTACCTTGCTACATATACCTTTTCACGCCTGTTTCCGACTACTGCGCCAGAAGGAGGGTTATTTTCTGTGGTTATTTTTAAAACTATCGTTTCATATACCTGCAAAAAAATATGTGAAAAAATAAAAGAAGGCGAAGAATTGCCTGCTCTTTTTTTTAAAAATCGGTTTACAAAAAAAGAGCTGACCCGAATATTACATTTTATCATATTTAAATATAAATGTAATATTCAGGTTAGCTCTTTTTTTTGAAAAACCAATAAAAAAAAGAGCATGCAAATCGGCTTGTTTTATTTTACCGCATATTGTTTTTACTAAAATGTATATATTTTTAAATAATCAATCAAGTAAGCCAAAAATATATTTTTGTCCTTATCTCTATTACTTCTTTTAATAATGATTTGTCACAGTTATAGTATGGGCCTCTGTCAAAATAAAGTGTGCTCTCCGAGTGTTTATAAATATTATAATTCGTCTTACTGTCGCTTAATTATCGCAAACTGTATGTATATCGACCGACGCTTGTCTCTACGCGCAGTTGTTGTCGACCGCGGCCCGAACAGGCGACGGACACGGTGGCCATATACAGCCATTCTGTTCTGGATTGTGCTTCGAATGAGTCGATTGGGTATCTGCGTGTTGCTTTCTGTTTTATACAGTTACTAGCTGTGCCCGTGGGCTTCGCTCCCCGTGGGAATTTTGGGATAAAAACTTCTATTCTATGTCCTTCCTAGGGTATCAAACTATATCCATATCCAATTTCATCTAAATTGGTTCAGTGGTTGAATCGTGAAGAATACAAACTAACTTTCGCGTAAGTAAGAATGCAAACAAACAAAATACAAACTAACTTTCGCGTTTATAATATTAGTAGGATTGTATAAGTTTTTGAATAATAAGCGGGGCACAATTTGTAATGAATAAAGAAGTACTTTATATATCAACTAAAAAAGACTTTATGTATTTCGAAATCAATTAACAAAACCCTATTCATTTTCCGATCGGATTGACCCCAGCAGTGTCAAAAGTTTTGGTTCGCCGCCAAACCGTCTGCCCTACATACTATCGTTTATTTCCATCTTGGAACCCCAAAACATTGATCTATTTTACACTGTAACCATTAGGAATAGAACTCATTTTAAACTGTAACCCATTGGGAATATAACTATTGTTTGGTGTAGAATTTCAGAAATATGAAATCTCCCGAACACAGTTATTTTAACTTTAAGTATTGGGAATAGAGTTCTTGTTTAGTTTTTGGTAGAAATACCCAAATAACATGTGGTAATTTAACCGGGAATAGGTATAACTATGTTGACATTTCACGAACTGTTTTTACCCAATTTTGAGTTGTACAATAGGTATCAAATGTCAATTCACACACTATTTCTAACCGACTTCAAAAAATAGAAATTTATCAATTCGTCAGAAATGTCGGTATCTTAATTTTTTTTATGTGTGCTTCCTGATTACTCGAAAAAGTCTGGACCAAATTAAAAATCCTTTTTGTTTGAAGGGGTATACTTTCCAGGTTTAAAACAGAAAAGAAAGCTGTTGTTATTTTCTTCTTTGGAGAAATACTTTCCAACTCTTTTGGTCCCATAGAAATTTCAGTTTTGTTTTTAATCGAAAATAGAAAGCTAGTAACAAAGTTAATTACTCGAAAACAGGAAGCTTTTCTATGACCGGCACTGCTATTGAAATCGGTTTTTTTCGATTGTGTATAAATATAGATTGTATATCAATAATTTTATAAGTACTAGAAGTTCCGAAGTTATAAAATCCGCCAATATTTGTTAGTGTGTTTAACACTAGCTTCTCAACCTCATCTCGAAGCAAAACCGCAGTGATTTATTTGATTTAGAAAGGACATGGTTGAAGGTCTGGTGAAAGCTCTTTGACGGATTATCTGAGTCATCTTGAGATCGATCGAACATGCGTGGGTTTCTTTGGAATTGGTATTTAGTACAGTTGCCATTAGGAGGCTTAAAGAACAGATTTAATTTTTTTTTTAAATTTTACCAATAAATGAAAAACTAAACTTTACTAAAATAAACCTTTTATCATCATCATGACTTTTGGCTCCACTGCAGGAGCACGATCCTCTCTTTACTACTAGAGCCATATAGCCATTTGGCCAGAGCAGCACTCTGGCTGCTGCTGCTAACTGCAAATGGCTGGACTTGGCCTACACTCTCCTAGCTGGCCAGATGGTGGAAATAAACCTTTTTACAATTAAAATGCTAACCTCTTGTTTAATTGTTGTTAAAAAATAATAATGCTAAATATAAATTAGGTAGCTACTTCCCCTGCGGAAGAGTACCCTGAAAGCTGGCAGCATTGCCACGTTGGATGGCAATGCTTACCGTTTGAGCTAAAATTTTGCTCACTTGTGTAAGTCGAATGACAATACAATATTATGGAATCAATGAGTTTTTCTGATAATGGAGCCGTGAGATATTCGACAGAACTTAGCCGATAATGCCGAGTGGTTTCCGGCAGAGTAGAATAGCGCCACTCCAAGTCCTCCCGTGGATGTCGTAGAAGGTGACTTAGGGAATACAAGCTAAACAAAGCTTATAAACATCAATGAGATTTCTCCAACCCGTCTGGCCAGCGATGAGAGTGTAGGAAAAGTCCTCTGGCTGCTCTGGCCAAGTATGGCTCTAGTAGTACAGAGAGGGTCGTGCTCCTGCAGTGGAGACCAAAAGACCTGCTGATGATAAAGAAGTACTTTGACCTTACAAAAAGCTGGTACAAAAATATATTTTTTCTTAAATTTATTTAATGTCGACTTAGGCTAGGCAATAAACCTTAGTACTTATTTAGACTATCCAATATCCAAAGCTAGAAATTAGGTAAAAAAAACCTGTCCAAATAAAGTTAATTAGTAATAAAGGTTGTTCAAACATAGACAACAGCATTAACGAGTCATTACCTTTAATTTTAAAGGATTAGTCGCTGTTCGTGCGTCCATAGTTTTATGTAAACAACAGCGTTGGTTGCGGTTCGGGCGTTCTACAAAATGACAAAAAAAATGTGATCCTAAGATGGTAGCGGTTCGTGCGCTCAACAAAATTACATTATTGCAGTGGTTGCGTTTCGGGATCTCTTCGATAGACTATCCTCGCTAAGTTTATTGAAGAGATCCCGAAACGCAACCACTGCAATAATGTAATTTTGTTGAGCGCACGAACCGCTACCATCTTAGGATCACATTTTTTTTGTAATTTTGTAGAACGCCCGAACCGCAACCAACGCTGTTGTTTACATAAAACTATGGACGCACGAACAGCGACTAATCCATTTTAAACAATTATTTGAGTAGGCAAACCTTCCTACGCTTTTTGTCGAATGGCAAATGTCAAAACAAAGTAATTTGAAACGTAATTTACTTTACTCTGTATTGTATAAGTGTGTTCAAGGCTTTATTTTATTTGAAACGAAGTAATACAAACTATCCGATCCTACTACTCTTTCACGTAAAAACTACTGAATGGATTTTAATAAAACTTTACAATAATATAGCATACATCAGAATAACACTTAGGCTACAATTTATAAAGATATTGTGTGTACCTGCGCAGATGAAGTCGCGGGCACCAGCTAGTTTAAGCATAAAGAAGACTGTTTTTTTTATTAAGTTTCGGTTTCATAATAAGCAAAGGTAATGCGTTCGCCGAGGACGACACCTCCTCACTCTTCCACTCACACTCTCGGACGGATCCCTAAATCGAAAAAAGGTGTTTGTAATACCTATTTTTGAAATATTTTTGAAATACCTATTTAACGAAACCCAATACGATGGGTAAGTCGAGAAAAAATACTCCTACTTTGCAAGTATGGCTACAGCAAAATAGTACATTACTGTAGAGGCCGGGAACAAGTACATAAGAGGCAGTTTTAAAGTAGCCCCAATATCAGAGAAACTTGTGGAGAAACGCCTGAGATGGTATGGACACGTGCAGAGACGTCCAGAAGACCATATAGTTAAGCTTGCCCTAAATTTACCAACGACGAAGCGGGGACCTGGAAGACCACCTTCCACCTGGCTGACGACGGTCAAAAATGACCTGAAACAAGCACAGTTGGACGCCACCACCGCTCAAGACCGTGCAAAGTGGAAAAGAAGGACAAGGAAGGCCGACCCCAAATAAATGGGATAAGGTCTAGAGAGAAGAAGAGAGAAGAAGAAGACTGTAGAGGCCGGGAAGTAAGGTATTGAAGGACGAGGAATTCTCTAAGCGCATTTCCTTCCGTGGAAAGACGCTGAATGTAGGTTCCAGCTGCTTTTTCTACTGCGCAGAAAGTAAATCCGGGCGAAGGACTGGGACAGAAAGTAGAATCTGAATCATATCATTGCAGCTAGCAATGAAGAAAGAAAGAAAGTTATCTTTTTACTAAGGCCATACCCAAATTTTCCGGGGTCCAGTGGCGCCCCCATTTATAATAAATCATTTCAAAGGAAACGGAGATATTATTTAAAATTGTGTCTTGACCAAGTTATACATACTTACTTAAAGGAAAATTCAGGTATGGCCTTAAGCTAAAACATTAAAATAAACAATCACATTCCTACTTGTATAAGAATGTACATATTTAATGCACCATCACGCTGTCGGCCTCTGAATATCCTGTTTGGGATAAAGACGTAATCATCATCATCATATCAGCCACAGGAAGTCCACTGCTGGACATAGGCTTCCCCAAAGACGTAATCTATATCTATACATCTATACATATAATAAAACAGTAAAAAAGTGTGTCTGTACATAAAATATATTTCCAAAAAAAATATTGGGGGCGATGGAGACGTAGAAACAGAGTAAGAATTTAAAAAAAAATGTCTGTCTGTTTGTACACGCTAATCTCCGGAAATACTGGACGGATTCGAATGAAACTTTTTTTGTTATATAGCTATTAAGCCTGGGCAACATATAGGGTATAAATGATTTTGGAAAATGGAACGCCTGATGCAGAACCATAATGGTCCAGCTAAACTATAAGAGATATAAAAATGCCGCCTTAGTAAAAGTTGTTCAGCCTGATGAGCATTTTCCAGAGACATAAAGTCCAACGAAGTCGCGAGCTTCAGCTAGTTGTAAATAAAATTTGTCAAATAAAAGATTTCAACGCGCGAACATTTGAATAATTCGTATTATAGCTACTTACTTTGGGGTTAGCTCATTGTCATCATCTCATCATCATCAGGTCTTTTTAGACTTCATTTACTTACTTTTTTTGGTGTTAGCTCAATCTGTGTAAATAAATATACGGACTAATCGCACAGATTGAGCTAGCCCCAAAGTTCGAGAGAAGAACCTATTGCAAAAATAAGGAAAGGTTTATGGGTTAGGTATGGAATGAAGTTGGGAAAGACTAATTATTGCAATAGAAATAACGAATTTATTTATTCATATCTAAGTTGAATCTTTCATTTGCTATTGCACTGTGTATCCGACCATATTCTTTTCTCTGCGAACAATTAGAAAGCTATGTTAGAAGTTACTTTAAAAATTCGTACTATTTTACTGTAGTTTACATAAACCCAGTTACATTTTTAACAGAAGCGCCTTGCCTTGGTTCTAAGTTCATGAGGTTAATTTGTAAATACCAACACATCGCTGCCTAACGCCATCTGTTGAATACCTTTGTAACTTTAACATAACCCGTTTAACGCACTAGTTTAGTGCTACGAAATATGGAGTTAGTGTAGCAGGGGGTCGATAGATGGCGTTAGCAGTATGAAAATATATATTTCATTTTTATTTTTTATTGTCTAGTGTACATATAGACCTAGAATTTTATTGTGTATGTGTATAAAAACACTTACACTAGACTAGTTATGTTTTTCTTTTTATATCCTACCTGTAGTAGAATTATTGTATTTTTATAATCTTCTCCTATTCTGAATATTTATGTATTTATTTACTTATTTTCGTGGTATGTTCGACACTAGGCGTGGTAGGTATAGGTACATAGATAGGTACCTACATGAGAAATACACATAGCCAAAGTTTCACAAATTTCGTACATGCCACCACATAACGAGCTTTCAATAAAATAATAGAACCCTAAATGGGTTTTATTATATGTTTTAAAAATAATTTTTCAAAACTAAAAATCGACTACACCTCCTCCTTTTTGTAAGTCGGTTGAAAAAAACAGATAAACCGAAACGATTTGTACATGGTACCTATCAATTGAAATTAATTAATTCTATCACATTTCAATTTTTTATGTGAAATCAATTTATTATTTTAGTATTTATTTATGAACCACTCACATCTAAATCGCTGAATAACAATTTTCAACCGACCACCCAGACTTTTATGATAACTACCACGAAACAACCACATCCTTACACTATGGTTTCTGTTCACCACACACTATTTCTAATTAATAACATAAACATTAGCCCCTTGTTACTATTTATAACTTTTTCTCCGTAAAAACTTTGTCTGCCATATCGAAAGATGCTCTGTTTATATCAACGAATTTACTTAGCCTAAGTAAATTATGTATTTTAGGAGAAAGAATTAGATTTGGATTCTAAGACCCAAAAAACCCTGGATACCGAGTTTCAGTCAAACAATTAGCACTCATACAGTTGACATTCGGCGGCCATCTTGGATAAACAAATAGTTGACGTTCGGCGGCCATCTTGGATTAATGAAACAAAAGATAAATCATTTTTCAAAACTAAAAACCGACTATATTTCCAAACTACACATCCGATTTTGTTAAAATTTCTATGGCACTTCCTCGCAAGAATACCCATACGAACAAAAAAAAAATTACAATAGATCTAGGCTTCTTCGAATAATCGGTGAACATACATAAAAAATAAAGAAAAGATTAACCTTCCCCTTTTTTGGAAAGATCCTCCTCGGTTAAATAAGAAGGCCTTTTATTTTAAAACGACGTGTCAGATTTCGGTAAAATCCTGTCATTTCAAAGAATTTGCACATATGTAGGCATACAACTGGTTTTTCATCAAAGTATTAACTTGAAGGAGAATATAATTTAAATATCATTTTTGACCATCAGTATGGGAAATTTCTACACCCTTTTATTTTCTTTCAAGTGCATATTTTAAATTTGAAAACTAGTTATATGCGTGCAATTTCTTTGTAATTAGTAATTACCTACAAAATTTTATCGAAATCTGACATGTAATTTCAAATTAAAGGTAAAGTACGTTTGTATGAAAATGTCTATGGTAAGGGGAATCTTAAGGGGACGGGATTATTCTGCGGGTTGAAGCTCGGGCTTCAGGAATTTATCATTGACATTTTTCGCGAGCGTAAGGCGATTAACACACTGCACCGCGCCCCGCTGCGTACTGCGGGGCCGCCATACAAAAACGACGCGCGGAGACGCGGTGTTAGTGTGTTGTACTATGCGTGTTTTCTATACAAATGGGGTTACTTGCATACAATGCTGCCCCGCACCACACAGCGGGGCGCGTTGCAGTGTGTTAATCGCCTAAAATACCAGTTGCGGCCTGGGGGGACGCAAATATCTCTTCCAGACAAGAATGTAGTTTCTTAAGTTTCTTTGTTTACTAAATTACAATGTTAATGTGATCAGGAATCAATACGACCGTGTTGTGCGTAAGTAAAGTACATTCAAATCGCGTGACTAATCAATCAGTTATGCTCTATATGTTATTTGAATTTACGTTTTTAGGGTTCCGTAGCCAAATGGCAAAAACGGAACCCTTATAGATTCGTCATGTCTGTCTGTCTGTCTGTCCGTCCGTATGTCACAGCCACTTTTTTCAGAAACTATAAGACCTATACTGTTTAAACTTGGTAAGTAGATGTATTATGTGAACCGCATTAAGGTTTTGACACAAAAATAGAAAAAAAAACAGTAAATTTTTGGGGTTCCCCATACTTAGAACTAAAACTCAAAAATTTATTTTTCATAACCCATACGTGTGGGGTATCTATGGATAGGTCTTCAAAAATGATATTGAGGTTTCTAATAGCATTTTTTTCTAAACCGAATACTTTGCGCGAGGGACACTTCCAAAGTGGAAAAAAGTGTGTCCCCCCCCCCGTAACTTCTAAAATAAGAGAATGATAAAACTAAAAAAAATATATGATGTTCATTACCATAAAAACTACCAGCGAAAATTGGTTTGAACGAGATCTAGTAAGTAGTTTTTTTTTAATACGTCATAATCATAAACGGCAATTTACCTTTCATTCAATCAACTCAAATATAAAAAATAAAATAAAAACATACTACAAGACTTTTATATTATGTTATTTGCTACTACGGAACCCTTCATGGGCGAGTCCGACTCGCACTTGGCCGCTTATTTCTTCTAGTTGGTAGATACCTTTCTGAACGTTCGTACTTTTTTGTTTAGATTTTTTTAAATTTTTAGATTACTTATTCGCTTTTTGTGAAAAAAATGGCCATTAAACTGCTTTATTTTTATTTTTAAATGATTTATCGATCCAAAGTTTGGTCTTTATTTAAGCAATATTCTCTCAGTGAGATAGTTTTGAAATTAAGTATAACAATTTCATCATCATCATCAGGTATATTTAGTCTTCACTGCAGACTTTCTCTGTACTACCAGAGCCATACTTGACCAGAGCAGCCAGAGGATTTGGCCTACACTCTCTACTCTGGCCAGACGGATTAGAGAGGCTTCATTGATGTTTTTAAGCTTTGTTATCTGGTTATTCCTAAGTCGCCTTTTACGACATCCACAGGAAGACTTGGAGTGATCCTATTCTACTCTGCCGGAAATCACACAGCACACGCAAACCACTCTTCATTACAATTTGAATAAGACCAATTTAACATTTTGCGAACATTTTTAGAGAAATAAATAATTTTTTATCAAAAATGTATAAATAAAAACTTCTTATGATTTACATAATACTAAGTGATTGTAGATAAAAATTGCCGTATATCATACCACTAAAGGCATAGAGTTTTTTTTTTTTATAAGCCTGTGATGTCCCATTGTTGGGCAAAGGCCTACCTTCTATTTTTCCATAAACTTCTATCAGTGGAGATAGTTAGATTGAAAATAATAAGACTTTTTTTTTGTTTTCAGGTAAGTTTATGAAAAAAGGCAGTCATCGTAATGCATGCGACTATGTATACCGACTGCATTTTGGTAAGAGCCCTATACACAAACGTTGATTGCATATTAATAACGTATTCTTCAACACATCTTTTGGCAGGAGGACCTTCACGGGCCACTTAACTTTCTGTCAACCTTCTTGGTTCTATATAGGGTCTTATTATTTTAAAACTTATTTACACTTATAATAACAAACATTAATCAGTCACAGTGGTACAAACAGTGGACTTATCCCAGAAGGGATCTCTTCCAGTCGGCCAGAGAAACAAAAGACAGTTATTATTAATAGGAAGGCAGAAGTTGGTAAGGGTCTTATTCTAGCTTTAAATATTTAAATTACAATTATAACCAAGATTTCATGTAGCAAAAGGGTTACCTAAGAACCGCAGCTCCAGCAACCATATGTATCTATTTAATCTTGGCCCTATGCCACATGGGCACGATTTTAAGCCGTCTTCAAAAGGAGGAGATTGTTAATTCGACTGTTTGTATAGTGGGAGTCACCCACATTTTGTAAATAAATATGTAAATTACGTTATCTTACTTATTTCGATTTACCTTTATTGTACTAAATTCAATTTGTATCGCACAATAGGCGGACTTAATGCTAAAAGCATTATCTAACAGCCAACCTTTATAATAGGTAATGACACGCAACACCGATGGTTTTGTTGGTTACCAATAGTTTATGAATAATCATATCGAAAATGACAAACTATCGATAGCTATTTTGTGGTCAGATGACCTGACCAGGGTCGCTGGAAAGCGCTGGATTCAGGCCGCTCTTGATCGGTCATTTTGGAAATCTTTGTGAGAGGCCTATGTCCAGCAGTGGACGTTGTGCGGCTGAAATGATGATGATGATGATAGCTATTTTATAGCAAATAGCTATCGATAATTTGTCATTTTTCGATTGAAACTATAGATTTTTTAAAACACTAGCGTAGAGTTAGATCTAAATAAATCTTTTGTTTGTTTGTAATAACTTTATTGTACTATAAAAAAAACATAATGACATACAATAACAACAGAGTAATCCCATATGGAATCTTTTCCAGTCAACCGGCGAATAAGAACAAGAAGGGTATAGAAGTTCGTATTACACAGCATAAATGAAACTAATATTATACATACGTACATAATACTATCACGTCTTTATCCCTAATGGGGCAGACAGACCATTTTGGGTATTGCGGTTCTATGCAGAGCCCAGGGCCAGTTCGATTCCCAGTCGCATACATATTGATGCCTTTCGCTTCGCTTGCCGCCATGTTCTATTAAACATCAGTTTTTATAACATGTTCTTTCCGCTATATTTTATTTGATTACTCTACCACTGTGTAAGTATTTTCGTGTCGTAAGAAAAGTATATAGTTTCTTCAATAAATATTATTAACATTATATCTACCTAACTAAAATAAAATAACTACACATGCATACTTGCCACAAGATATATACTTACACAAACATTCATTTATATACATAATCCTACTATCCTACTTCCTACTATCCTATCCTACTAATATTTTAAATGCGAAAGTGAGTTTGTATATTTGTTTGTTTGTTACCTCTTAACGCTTAAACTACTGAATCGATTTGAATGAAATTTGGTATGGATAGTTTAAAACTCGGGGAAAGTTATAGAGTACTCTTTATCCCAAAATCCCCACGTGGAGTGAAGCCCGCGGGTACAGCTAGTCTATAAATATACATACAAATATATAAATCCTACTAATATTATAAACGCGAAAGTTTGTAAGTATGGACGGATGAATAGATGTTTGTTACTCTTTCACGTAAAAACTAGTAAATGGATTTTAATAACACTTTACAACAATGTAGCTTACACATCAGAATAACACAAAGGCTACAATTCATAAATATATTGTGCGATAATCCTGCGCAGACGAACTCGCAGGCACCAGCTAGTAATACATAATTATTAAGGGCCTCCGCTAAGTGACGCGGGCGCACGCGGCGGGTATCGGTCTATCTCTGTCACAAACTCTAAATGCGAAAGAGATAGCAAAATCCGTCGCGGGTCATCTATCTCTGTCGCACGTAGCGTATGTGACAGAGATAGACTGAACCGCAGCGTGCGCCCGCGTCACTTAGCGGAGACTCTGAGAGTCATCTACATTTTTATGCGTGAACAATCACTCAATCGACCCTTCACCCTTAAAATTAATTCAAAATGAACAGCATGCAGGTATAATAATGTCCTGTCAACAGATAATTTATTAAAAGGGGTAGAGCCCGTATCCAAGTCACAAGATGCATTGATAATGGAGTCATTACTTTGTAATGTTTAATAAAAATATTGGTTGTCATATACTTAGATAGATATAACAATAATTTGTTTATTTGTTGCTCTTGACACGCATACAAAATATAAAATTATACACATAGGTCTTATGCTGCATATACGACGACGTGGAAGGAACGTACCCGTAATAAATCGAACCACGGGCTGTACTAGATCACTATAGTATAATGAAATTAAAATAACAGTAAACACTAATAAAAATCGACATTCCCATAAAAATTGGCTGGGCGGCTGCACTTCCGTATGGAAATGTATTTTTTTTAGTTTTTGACTGTTGTTTTAATTCTATTATTGTATAGTTTTTTAATAGCCCGTGGTTCGATTTATGATGTCTTCCACGTTGCATTTTTTTTAAAACACATACATACTCTCTGTGTATTTTTTTATTTTTTTTTTATCTATAAGTATAAAACAGATTAAACTAGCCCCAAAGTAAGTTCGAGACTTGTGTTATGGGATACTAACTCAACGATACTATATTTTTTAACAAGATAAATGCAAGAAAATCCGCAATACAAAAAATAAGCAGATAGCGGATCTGTTTCAATGGCCGCTTTAATCAGGGTAGCCAGTTCGATTCCCAGTCGCATACATATTGATGCCTTCCGCTTCGCTTGCTGCCGTGTTCTATTAAACATCGGTTTTTATAACATGTTCTTTCCGCTATATTTTATTTGATAACTCTACCACTGTGTAAGTATTTTCGTGTCGTTAGAAAAGTTAGTTTCTTCAATAAATATTATTTTAATGAAAATTCATCTACACTATCTACACTAATATTATAAAGAGGAAAGATTTGTTTGTTTGTTTGTTTGTTTGTTTGATTGTAAAAATTCTTTCACCTTTGGATAGGTATGTTATCCCTGAGTGACATAGGCTATGTATGTACCACGGGCGAAGCCGGGATGGACTGCTAGTAATATATAACGTGAAAGGGACATACCCGTAATAAATCGAGCCACGGGCTATACTAGATCACTATCATCATCATCATCATCATTTCAGCCGCACAACGTCCACTGCTGGACATAGGCCTCTCCCAAAGATTTCCAAAATGACCGATCAAGAGCGGTCTGCATCCAGCGCTTTCCAGCGACCCTGGTCAGGTCATCTGACCACCTTGTAGGTGGGTGCCCTACGCTTCGCTTGCCAGTACGCGGTCGCCATTCAAGAACCTTTTTGCCCCATCGGCCATCGGTTCGTCGCGCTATGTATAATGGAATTAAAATAACTAGATCACTATAGTAAGAATTAAAATAACAGAAAACAAATGGCATTACCCATACTAAAGTGGGCAGCCGCCCGGGCAAATTGTATGAGATTGTCGTTTTTTGTTTGTTTTTTTGACTGTTATTATAATTTTATTATGCTACAGTGATCTAGTATAGCCCTTGGTTTGATTTTTTTCATATATGTCCCTTCACGTTGTATATATTATATAAATAAACTTATATTAAGTAATAGTTTCAAAACACTCTGAGGCTGAAGAAAACAACTTTCCATTTGAGACAAAGAATAAACTCCATCAAAATCTACAAGTGCTATTAACTCAGTGCGAATATTTTAAGGGGTGATTCAATCTATCATTTTGAACAGTTTTTCCCAATATCATACCGTAACTTTTTACAATCTTTGACCATTCCTTTAATCGGTTTTGAAGATTTGCGTGCGTCTGATAAAGATCAGTTTTTACTACAAAGTAAGGTAGTCGTTCTCCACATAAACGGCAAAGCTTTGTTCGGTTGTATTTCCCCAAAAGATATGCTAAGCTGAATAGGGTGGAAACGCAACTTTACAATGTATGCAACGCAACAAAAAAGTAGGTACTTAATGAACGCGAATTTCTTTTTATAGCCGATGTGTATCTGTAATTTACCTTGCGTGTGTTACCAATTACAAGATTACATCTCTTTTTGTCTATTTGCTATGTCTTTATTAACGAATACTTGATGCACGATTGAAATGCTTCAGTCACATGAAGAAGATTCAGCAATTAAATATTCAGTAACTAGCTTTTACCCGCGGCTTTATCTACGTTTTAGTACTTTGTAATAAAGTCTACTTTTGTATGGCAAAATAGGAGCCCCCATACAAAGTTCTACTCCACTTTGCGTTCCCTTAGTGGCTAATTTTTGGGATAAAAACTATCATATGTCCTTTCCCGGGTCTCAAAATATATCCATACCAAATTTCATTTAAGTCGGTTCAGTAGCTGAAGCGTGAAGATGTAACAGACAGACCGACAGAGTTACTTTCGCATTTATATATTAGTGAGGAAGCAAGGATTAAGCTTTTGCAGGAACTAAGTACCTTTACATACATTATTTGTATTGTTTATTTAAGTACGTACATAGTTTAAATTTTTAATATTTTTTTTTATCTCTTCTTAAGTTATGGCGGAATAAAGAAACTCACATACATATACACATACACGAACCCTGAAAACATTAAACTCCTTTCTTTATAGTCGTGTAAAAACCCACCTCAACTGTAAAACGCTATTTTCCAACAAGTCAAATCAGATACTTTTTCTAAACGTCAAAACAAACAGTTTCTATGGGATTTTGTATGAAATACAGGCAGATGACGTCATAAATTTTTGGAGTCAAATAGCGCTCTTATTATCAGTTTTTCTGCAATAATAAATCTAAAATCACGTTAAAATGGATGTGTGCAAAGACAAGTGACATTATTTTGCGACGCTTTATTTTTTCATTAGTACAAAATAATTTATTTTTGCCTTAGGAAAGTACCCAATTAACAAATTTCCACACTTTTATAAAATTATTCCAAACAACAATGTAAACAGATAAAAGAAGTTATTATATACACTGTGGTCGATGGTTTTGTGTCATTTGCAACATAATAGGGTCTGATTAGCTTATCAAAGCGATTAACAGTACAGGCACTGTGAGTCAGTGACAGATGTGGTGCAATGAACCCTTGGAAATAACATGAAACTTTCGTACAAATCCCTTATTTGCGATTTGCAATACGGTATTAAAGTAAATATATTTTTTTAAGAAAAAACTTTATTTGGCATGCACGGGAAGCATTTTTTGAGATGGGAAAAAACCATTGAGCTCGCGACACTGTTACCGACACAATTTTTTTGTCCGAAATGGAAAACTTGGGCAAAGCTGCAAGACCCAAAGAACTGATTTTGGGTGAGAAGACGGAAAAAGCAAACAAAGTAGGGAAAGCGGCATTGCCTTTTAACATAATTCGCATTTTGTTTATTACCTCGATCGGCTTTTATCTTATCTGCACGGGATTACCCATTTACTAGCTGTTTAAAAAAAAATAGCTGTGCCCGCGGGCTCCGCTCCCCGGGAATTTCGGGATAAAAACTATCCTATATCCTAGACCCCGTGTCTCAAACTATATCCATACAAAATTTCATCTAAATCGGTCCCGCCATTCTTGAGTTATACATACTGGAATTAACACGATTTTGTTTTATATAAACATTTACTTAAGCTTTGCTTAAACTCAAATTACTTAATATAACATAAGATAATAAGATAAATTTATTTATATTTAATAATAATGAAATTATGTTAAACCTATTCTATAAATTAAAACTATTAATAAAAATAAAAACATCAATTTTTATAAAAAATCATTCCCAGATCGCCACCGTCAACAGGCAGAGTCCCCAAGAGGCTGGCGGCATTTCCGCGTTGTATTGCAAGGCTAAGCCTTTGGCCGAAATGCGCACCAGCTCTTAGATCCCCAGAGACGTCGATCAAATATATTTTATATATCAAGATATTAATCAAAAACATACACAGTAAAAAAGCATTACCTATTGCATAAATTAAACACTATGATAAGTATTTATGCAATTTGTATCTACTAAAGTAAATATACCCATATAGAGCTATCATTGAGTGCAACAGGCCCCTTTTTATCTTCGGTACACTCACCCACGACTTCAATTCAGACAATTTACTGTACAGTCAGCTATAATTACTAATTGTGCTCAATGTAGCTCAATTAATAAAGGTTTTTTTATTTGACGATGGACCTTGTCCTCTTGTGAAGTGTTGAGTAGGTTATATCTCCTCTAGGTAGGTATATCTTTTCACATGATATATAGATTCATTTTCACGTCCTTATACCTGAAGGGGTAGACAGAGCCCAGGGCTGTAAGACCCAAAGGGCGCGCTTAGTGTTATGGTAACGTTCTGCGCGGGAAGAGAAGCAGCTGGTACATTTTAAGTTTTTACTTTCACCCAGACCAGAATGGAGAGATGATTTTGTTATAATAAGAGACATTTTTGTCATTGCGTGATTTTTGTTGGGGTGAGTAGGTTTTATCTTCTCTATACATACATACATACTATCACGTCTCTATTCCTAATGGGGCGGACAAAGCATTTTGGGTCTTGCGGCTCTATGCAGAGCCCAGGGCCGCAAGACCCAAAAGCCACTTTTAGCGTCATGGTGGGCGAGAAGATGGAAAAGCAATCAATACAGTGATTGGTTGCTAGCCGCATCGCCTGTTAACATGATTTGCATTTTTTTGCCCATTCCCTAGATCGGCTTTTACGATCTGCGCGGGAAGAGAAGCAGCTGGTATCTATATCTACTCTATCCCTAACAATAAAAAAATGAAATTTGTCGACGATCGAGAAAAAGTGGTCGACCAAAGGAGTAGTTACTAAAATTACCGATTTAAAAAAATTACTCGAAGAAACAATGCTTCTTCAAGATTTTAAACTCGTAAACGATTGAAAACATACAACAATAAAATCTTTTATTAACTGCAGCTATCAGGTGGTCTCTCCATCCATTAACTCTTAGTCTATGGCCGCCATAAACCGTTTCATTTCCGACAAGCTATGAAACAGATACCTTACGAAATCACACAGAATGCAAAGGTATAAACCTATTTCTTCGTTCTCCGGTCAGTAAGTTTGAAACTCTACTCGGGGGCGTATCTAAAGGGGGACGAGTGGTGGGGTCACAGAATGAATATGAGTATTACATACAGAACGGGATCTCCTAAGGTCCCGTAGTAATAATATCCCTGTACCCCATCCTCGCACCTCTTCCCCCTTCTCGCCTTGTGGAGGGTGTTGAACAGGCGGCTGCGGGCGCCTGGCAGCCTTGACAAGGCGAGAGTTAATATTTATTTTAACTTTGTGGTTGAGACTGTCTCTTAGGTTAGATGACTAATGAAATACTTTTTCTAGAGTTTAAATTTTTGGAGCAAGTTTACTCTAGGACGTTGATAATATTCCCCCAAGCAAATTTGTGGCATGATATGATTTTCTTGACACATTGATCGAACATTATTCTTAGCAGTTTTAATTGAGAAGCATCCCTGAGTGTATAAGAGTAGAGTCTGTCAATCTGTGCATGATTAACTTAGAAACACTAAGGGTGATCTTGTTGTAGTTTTCACAAATACAAACCTAACAAGAGCCGAGCAAAGATCGGATGGACCACTATTTACAGTTATTTATAAAAACCATTCAACTAAAGTATGTAACTCCTAAATTCTTCTGTTGTTTTGAAAGAACTATTTGTATTTTCATAAGTAAATCTAACTTTTAATTTAATTGAAACAAACTACGTAGGTAATTTTATTATATGAAAATTGCACACTTCGAGGGAAATGCCCCTCCCAGAAAGCTATATTTACGCCAATAGCTATTTAATGAATGAATAAAGCGAACTACAAAGATCATTCATAAGAAAATTAGATACTTAAAGTCAGTTGAAAATTATATCTTACAGCTCTCCATTAAGGTTGCTTCTATGATATTTTTGTAAAGACTGTTCAGACTTTATGGTTTTGGACAGTAACAGTCAATGACCACTGTTTTGGCGCAGTTTGCATTTGGTTTGCATGTGCATTTGTTAATGAATACTGAATTGTGCTAAATATAGCTATGGTGGGCCATTTCCGATATATACCTATGATTTGTGGTGCATTCGTGCGTTGTCTACGTTTAAATTCCAATAAGTTAACCCTTTGTAGCGCAAATTTTTCGATTTTCATAAAACTTACATCATTAGTCAATAATTATCCAAAAAACACGGGAAAAAATATAAAAACAATTTTTTGCTTTGTTTAACGCCCAAAATTTTAAAAAGTTTAGAATTTTCGAAAAAAAGCCCCCCTTTATAAAATAAAATAATTTTTCATTGTCGTTATTTTTATATATGAATTATAAAAATATGTTTAATTTCCTATTTTATGCAGTTTATTTTGTGTCAATTTGACAATATTAAGTATACAAAATATTTTTTTAAATAAAAATGGATTTTGGCTCTATGGTTCGTTGTCGCAAGAAACTTGACTTGGCATAGACAAAAAAAGAAAAAAAATTAAAGATTTATTGAACAGTTAATTTCTTTTATTAAATACCAAAAGGATATTACAACTGAATTTAAAACATTTAAAAAATATTAAAAATAATTAATAAAATAAAATAAAAACCAGTACGTTGCATATATGCAACACGACGCTGCACAGGGTTAATTTTGAAAAATTCTACAGAATGTTTAAAAAATCCTGTCTGATCCGTTAAGGTAGTGTTGGGTAGCTAGTGTAGGTTCTATTTATCGCAAAAAAATCTTCAGCTTCATACATTTTGGAACGTTAGGTATTCAATTTTGTATGGAGCCGTAGATTTTTTTGCGATTTCTGGAATGGGAGAAACCTATAAATAGAACCTACACAAGCTACCCACATTACCCTAACGGACACATTACCTTAACGCTTATATTACCTTAACGGATCGGAAAGGGTTTTTTAACATATTTTATAAGTTATAAATGTTATAATAGGTACTTATAGTTAGTTAATTCCCTATTCCCTGATTAAAAACGCGAAATTCAGGCAAATACATACAATAACGTGCAAACAATAAAACAGGTTGCTTGCTACCTTAATTAAAAACCAGCCAAGTGCGAGTCGGACTCGCGCACGAAGGGTTCCGTACCATTATCCATCAAAAATCATGTTTTTTATGGGAGCCCCTCTTAAATATTTATTTTATGTATTCTGTTTTTAGTATTTGTTGTTATGGCGGCAACAGAAATACAACCTCTGTGAAAATTTTAACTGCCTAGCTATCACGGTTCATGAGATACAGTCTGGTGACAGACAGACGGAGAGTCGGATGGACAGACGGACGGACAGACATACGGACAGCGGAGTCCTAGTAATAGGGTTCCGTTTAACCCTTAAAACGTGACTATTAGTGGCGATTACCCATTGACGTCAATATTTAGTAGGATATCGAAAATAATAATAAAGTAATGTGACAGTAAGTACCTAAAGTAATCATTAGGTACTGTAATGAGCTTAATAAAGCGTTTTAATTATTTTTATGGCTAATTACTTAGATATTTTACTATTGTTGCGAAATCATTTTTAAAGATAAATATAAAAAGTCAATTTAGTAGTATGTATTTTTTTCTGCATACAAGTCCTTTCTAGAGCCTTTCTTTATTTTTTCGTTTCTTTATTCCTATTCCTAATTCCTAATTAAAAGTTTATTGTAGGTTTAGAAGCGGTCCTTTGAAGTAATCAAGACTTTGATTGCACTTGTGGTCATCCCACCCACCCATCTTTATGTGGACCACACCCGGGCTCGCTTTGCGAAAGCGCTAGCAAGCGATGCATACTTCCACCGGGCCATGGGGCTCCACAAAAAAAAACAATAAGCCATACTTAATCATTGATAATTATTAAGATACCTACCAATTAAAATTACTTCATTTAAATTAAAACAATTATAATAAAACCCAATACGAAACCATCATACCCATAATAAACAACATAATAATATGAGGAAAATACCTAAGTAATCTTCAAACGAATTGGGAAACCCGTGCTCGTTCGTAACAGCGGAAAGGTCGACCTGTATCCAGTATTAAATCGCTATGGCGTCCCGGCGCCCGATCTGCATCATTTATCTAATGCACAGTGCATTTGCTTTTAGTTTTTAGTGTGGTTACGCCATGCAGCTGAGCTCTGCCACAGAAATAACGCAGAATATCGGTCACACAGGCTCCGTACAGAATGAACGCAACCAATTAATTATACTGGCCAGAGCAGCACTATCGCAGTGGCCGTGGCGCGAGCGGACGCTTCCGTTCGCTTTTTGAAATCGGGAAAAGCGCGCGAACGTACCGATCTAATCGGGAATACCAACCTTTATTTTTACTTTTTTTCTTACCGGCCATTATTGTTATTTACTTTTTAAATTATTTTTTGTTAACCTTTTTATTTTTAATTTGTTGATTTTTATATTAACTTTACTGAACGTGTTATCGCGGTTTAACGAAGAGCAAAAAAAATATTACGCGCAATCGCAGAGGTCAAACTGTCTTCCGATGTTTTCGTAACGTTTTAATAAGAAGCGTTCGTGATAAGCAATCGCGGTCGAGTGCAAATGTCGCCGATAGCGCATCGTAGCGCCAACATGCACGCTCTAATGAATATTAGAATGCAGTAACTAAACTAATGAGCGGTAAGCTTCGTCCCTTCGCGGAATCCGTTGATTCATACACCGGTTATCGGTTGCTGCGTGTTTTGAGGCGACAATGTGTGAAGTCGCAAGTTGGATTCCGAACGCTGTGGCGGCTACACTGCGCGCCGACCGCTCCGCACAGCCCGTCATCGCGTGGTTACAAGCGATAAGAGACTCCATAGAAGAATACGATCCTTTAATAGCTGTGAGACCAGCTACACAGGAGTACGAAGACTCAGACTCCTCAAGCACCACTCCAGACAGCGCGTTCGACGAAATTCTGTCTCAACTAGGCAAAGAGATCTACAAGCTAGATGAGTATCAGAGAAACTTAGTGCCAGATGAAAAAGAAGTGTCTTTGAGCATTCTCAACATCTTTGACGAATGCATCCAAGGAATGAAAGAGACTGAAGATGGAAATAGTGAACTAGAAGTTACTAATGAAGAAGTTAATGAGGTTGTTGTAGAAAATTTAGTGAACGGTATCGAGGAGTGCAGTGACGGTGAATCTACTCTATCGGATGTATCGTTTGTGACAAGTACTCCAGCGAGAAGTGCTAAAGTGGTAACTAGTGATATAAACAAAATTTTTGATAGGGGCGAAGGTACGCCGGTACCGCCTCCGCGAGTGAAGCTAAAAACTCCGTCGTCTACGTCATCGGCGTACGACAACATGGAAGTGAAAACCCAAAACACGATAATAGAAGTCGCAAAAAGGTTGGAATCAGACAGTGATAGCGAAAGCACGTGTTGGAGCTATAAGGAATGCAGTTCCGACACGGAAAACGAAGGAAGAGATGCGTACGCGAAAGTGTGGTCTCACTCGAGCGGATTCCACAACTCCGATAAGATTATACAGACGGTGCTATCCCAGAACCACGCGACGGTGTGTCGATTGTCTTTCGATTCGGCGAACGACTTCGAGCCGCCACAGTTTTCGGTTTACGCTCTTGAAGAGGTGGGAGGCAGGTGCGTCGAAATGCCAGTCGCCGCTATGACACCGGACCGGCCGATCGACGACGGCTACGAGCCCGTACGCGACGCAATCACCACCGACGAAAACATTTACGAAGAAATCGAGTACGGATTCAGTTATACCGACGAGGGTTGTTCGTGTGGCGGGAGTGTTGAAGTCGAGAGTTGTTCAGTCAGTGCTAGTTCCGAAGGCGTCGGTCGGGAGAGTCCTCTCTATGAAAACCTGAAGGATCACAACGCTTACGCCGTCCCTCCAGATGTCATTTTCTGGAAGGAGAGGATTCTAGCTGATCCATACTACAACGACGATGAGGAGGATGAGGTTAGTTGATTCATAGAATTAATAATATTCATATTATACCTAACTTACTTGTAAATATTGTATAGTGGTTTAATAATATTGCTGGGAACACGTATACACTTTCCTGTTTAGGATGTTTTGAATGTTGATTCATGTTCCTTTGCATTCTTATTTTGAATTTCTAAGTACTATTACAACACTTAATGCAAATATCACAAAAACTATAACTAAACTAAACACGAAATTTTTGAAATAAATCTACGCAATATTTCCTTGTTCAGAAACGATAAATTAACAAGTCAAGAATGAAAGTATTAAAACTAGGTTAAACACTTAAAAAGTACATACATGTTTGATTTATAAAAGATACCACGTCGTGTATTATGATTGTGTATTAATTTAGGTACCAATGGAATATGCGAACGTAAACAATCGCATTATTTGTTAATTAAATGACTCACGGATCACGGACAATGCATTACAATTTAGGTTATCATCATCACACGTTACTTAGAACACAGTAAATAATGTTAATAATAACTAGTTGCCAGTTGACTTTTGCCCTTTTACCCTCCAACTTCATGCTTTTGCCTCTTTCTAAGGTTTAATTAAGTTTTTTATTAAGGTTTAATTACTCCCATGCTGGTCTGGGAGAAACAAAAAAACTTAGAATGTACCAGCTGCTTCTCTTCCTGCGCAGATCGTAAAAGCCGATCGAGGGAATGGGCAAAAATGCGAATCATTTTAACAGGCGATGCGGCTAGCAACCCGTCACTGTATTGATTGCTTTTCCATCTTCTCGCCCACCACGACGCTAAAAGTGGCTTTTGAGTCTTGCGGCCCTAGGCTCTGCATAGAGCTGCAAGACCCAAAAATGCTCTGTCTGCCCCATTAGGGATAAAGACGTGATAGTATGTATGTATGTAATTAAGTTTTTCTCTATTATCTATGGAACCCATACATCGATGTCTATGATGAGGCGAATTTTCACATGAATTAGACTTTTCTTGTGGGAATTCGCCTCGTCATAGATCTTTGTACCATTATCTATAAAAATTCACGTTTGTTTATTTGATTCTGTTTTTAGTATTTTTTGATAAAGCGGCAACGTAAAGCTCTACATCGTAGTTGCTACGTAAAGTCTAGCTAGGTTCATGAGATAAAGCCTGGTGACAGACAGACAGGAGGACGGACAACAGTCTTAGTAATAGGGTCTCGTTTTTACCCTTTGGGTACGAACCCTAAAAATGTACTCATACTCGATACTTCAAAAAAATGCTTGGTATTCATTTTAACAACATACCTTACGTATACTGTATACTTCCTGTTAGCCTACCATACACGGCATAGAACTCATAGATAAGGAGAATATACATACATACATACATACATACTATCACGTCTTTATCCCTAATGGGGCAGACAGAGCATTTTGGGTCTTGCGGTTCTATACAGAGCCCAGGGCCGCAAGACCCAAAAGCCACTTTTAGCGTCATGGTGGGCGAGAAGATGGAAAAGCAATCAATACAGTGATGGGTTGCTAGCCGCATCGCCTGTTAACATGGTTCGCATTTTTGCCCATTCCCTCGATCGGCTTTTACGATCTGCGCGGGATGAGAAGCAGCTGGTACATTCTAAGTTTTTTCATTTCTCCCAGACCAGCATGGGAGAATATAATACCTTCAAAATCCCACCATAGTTGCTTGTTTGTAGTACGGAAGGCAAATAGATAAATTAACCTATAAATTACGTGAACAAATTTTGCCTTAATATTTTCCTACTTAGGCACAGGTAATAATCACCGAAACGATTTATTACGTTTATACAAATGTTAAATAGGTACCTACATTAATTGTTGCTTCTGCCACCATTGTTTTTGCTTCAGCTAACATAGGTTCATTTTATTAAACTACTAATTAATGTATCTGCTAAATTTTATCTTTCAATTTCATGTTGATAGTTCATCAAAGTATTAATTACCTCTATTTTGTTTTAAAAATAATAACTTTAACTAGCCAAATCTATTTATAGAAATATGCAACCTATTAATTAATTGGCACACAAAATCAGTACACTTATAATTGACACATTATCTGATACATCAATCATTGTAAATGGAACAATAGGTTGAAATATCTTATCAATTTAAAATTGTTTTTTAATTAAAACTTTTAACTAATTTGTTGACAGTTTTAAAAAGAGCTTTATCAGTTGATAAAAATCGTTGCCAACCTAACAAAATAAAAAATGTTGCAATGTTGTTTATTGATTTAAACTTTTAACATAGTTATTGACAGTTAAAAAAGAGTTTTATCAGTTATTTAACAAAAATCGTTGCCAACCTAACAAAATAAAAAAAACGTTCCAATGTTGTCTTCGACATTTTCTAAACATTTTCCAACTAAGTAAGTAGAAATATATAGCCAACATTATCAAAAAAGAAAAAAAATGTTGGCATTTTTATCATTTGAAACCTACACTGCACGAAATGTAAATTATATTTATTGACGTGTAACAGTGCTTATAAAGGTCTAATTACTGAATAAACATTTAAATCTTTGTTTCGCAAAAATGTAGCAATTTCATGTAAAAATTCTTTAAACCTATTTATAATTTTATAATGTATTTTATAAAGGCAAAAGTTTGTCTGGATACATGGATGGATTTGTTCTACTTTCACTTCAAATCGGCGGAACGGATTGGAATGAAATTTGACATGTGGGTGGATAGCTTATTAGTTATATTAACACATAGGCGTAGGGTACTATAGTTATTCTGGGATAATGTGACTATAATCGTTAAATTTATTTACAAAATGAGAAGCCCGAACTATCTTACCACTTTCCATTAAAGGGACCGCCTGCTTTGGTTACTCATACATTCTCATACTCACCTATATTACAACATAATAGACGACACGTGCCTGTATGACTATATGACGTCAATTTTAATGGTTGATCGATCGGCTACACCATTTTGATCAGGATTGTGTCATCGTGGCTTTTGTTGCAAGGGTACCACGAACAATGTCATCATAAGTAGGCTTGCGTCAGACGGATCTTAGATTTGTAAGATATTTGTCTTTAACTAGAGTGCTTTAAAAAATATAACCTATTAACTAAGTTAGTTTTGATAGCGTAAAGTAGAAGTAAGCAAAAGAAAAACTCTTTCTTAAATCTACAAGCAATACACATAACAAAAAATACGAGAGAATTTCGTAATTTTTCCATTAAATAAAAATTATGAAACTATCGTCAACGCTATACGGATTCTAATGCGGTTTTTACTGTGTTGTAGAGCATTTTTTTTCAAAAGGGTTTCGTATTATATATCACTAGGCAGTCAGAACACATCCTCGCAAGACCAAAGGCCACTTTCAGCGTACCTAATAGTGGACGAGATTTTAGAAAAAGGAATCAAAATAGTGATTTTGCAAAAATGCGAATCATGTTATTAGTGTAATATTAATAACATGATTCGCATTTTTGCCTAATCCCTCGATCGGCTTCTACGATCGCGGATTGAGAATCAGTACATTTTTACATTACTTATAAAAAAGGAGGATGTGATCAAATCGTCGTGATCTTTTTTATGTATGTTCACTAATTATTCAAAGACGTCTGGCCCGATTTGGAAAATTCTTGTTTGAAATAGCATATTTGTTAGGTAGTCCCATTGAAATTTTATCAAAATCGGTAGTTTGGGGTGAAGTACAAATGAGAAGGTACTAGAGGATGTGAGAGAGAAAAGACAAATATTACAAATTATAGAAAATAGAAGAGGGAAAATGTTCGGTCATCTACTACGCCACGATGCGTTCTTTAAAACAATAATGGAAGGAAAAATAGAAGGAAAGAGAGGAGTAGGAAAACCCAGAAGAAAATTTATAGACCAAATAAAAGAAAAATTAAACGTGAAAACATATAAAGAGGTTAAGAACTTAGCGGAAGGAAGAGAGACGTGGAAAGCACTCCACCGACAAGAGCCCAGCTCTTAAATATAAGAAGAAGGGGTGAAGTCAGTTTTTAGTTTTGATAAATTATAAGTAACTATTTTCACCAAACAGCAGAAAGATTGTCTCTATTTATTTAGGCTTCTTTTAACCGTTTTATGTTGACTTCTTTTAGCGGAAATGATGTGATAAAACGATCAAAAATATCTTCCTAGAACTGTTTTCATTCATAGTTTCAACAGACGCTATTGTCATAGAAAAGAGTAGAGTAAACAGTGTTATCAGATATATAGCTATATGTGAATCATAGCGGCGTGGTTTATCAATATTTAATTTTGATAAGTATGTAAAGAAATGTGAAGGCAAGAAAGAGAGGACACTAACGACTTCTAGATATACCTTGGAAGCTTGTATCCTTAATTTATAACCATTTGCTAAAATATTTTTTGTCCCTTTCTTTCTTATTAATATTTGACTTCTGTTTGTAGCACACAGCGGCAAAAAAATAAGTTGGGAATTCCACAGAACATTATTTTTTACATACATACATACTATCACGTCTTTATCCCTAATGGGGCAGACAGAGCATTTTGAGTCTTGCGGTTCTATGTAGAGCCCAGGGCCGCAAGACCCAAACGCCACTTTTAGCGTCATGGTGGGCGAGAAGATGGAAAAGCAATCTATACAGCGATGGGTTGCTAGCCGCATCGCCTGTTAACATGATTTGCATTTTTGCCCATTCCCTCGCTCGGCTTTTACGATCTGCGTGGGAAGAGAAGCAGCTGGTACATTCTAAGTTTTTTTTTATTTCTCCCAGACCAGCATGGGAGATTTTTTTTGCAGTAGAAAATACGTTCGTTTCATTTAGCCCGATGTTGTTAACTTCAAAAAAGAAGGGGGTTATCAATTAGAATGTATTCCTATATATTTATTGTTTTTCTTTTTAATGTATGTTCCCCTATTACTCAAAGAAGCCTTGACCAATTCGGTAAATATTTTTTTTGTTTGGAAGTATCAAAATCTGTTGTGTGCCTTATCGTTGAAGTTTTTTTAAATATTATAATTATTCTTTCTTAGTTTATTACAAATACGGTAGTTTATTGAACATTTATTAATATTCAGAAGATTTATCTCTCCGAGGTCAATCGTAAATTACGTTTTTCTTAAGTTTTTTTATATATCAATCGACATAGCTCATTATTTTTATCTAAAGCACTTCGAGATAGCGGCCGTAAATTTAGGAAGAAGTTATCATTTGGCCTCGAAATTTTATTAATATTTAAGTGAAGTTTTTAGCATTAAAAAAGACTTGAAAATTTAGCAATCTCCATTAAATTTTGAATTCGTAACTAAGAAGGTTTAAAACCACTTGTATATTTAGAAACAAAATAAAAAAACGGATTCATCCTATAACTAGCTGGTGCCCGCGACTTCGTCTGCGCAGGATTATCATTATCACACAATATCTTTATAAATTGTAGTCTATGTGTTATTCTGATGTACTTATAAGCTATATTATTGTAAAGTTTCATAAAAATCCATTCAGTAGTTTTTCCGTGAAAGAGTAACAAACATTCATCCATACTTACAAACTTTCGCGTTTATAATATTATAGGAAGTAGGATTTTACTTTCGTTTTGAAATATTACAGAAAACTTCTGTTACATTCAAACTGAAAATGGATGCTCTACTAGGCACTTCTGGTAGTAAAGTAATACTCCTACCAACTGGTCAACTTGTCAAAATATCCAGCCATAATCTTTGGCAATATCTGCAACACGCGAATTACGAGACTTTCGGCCAATAACACGCAATGTCGTTGCAACAGCAGCCTAGATTACAGCCGTAATTGCATAGACCGCCTATTAAGTTGATAAAAACTTGCTTTGCTTAAAAAATATGAATGCGTGCAGTAAAAACTAAACGCGACGCAGAGGTACGCGTTTTGTTTTTGTAATGGCATGCGTGCGTTGGACTTATGGCATAAGACGCCTATGCCCGTTATGTCTATGTCTATTAGCTATGCCTTTCTACTGTGATATGCGTTGTTGTGCTTATAGTAATTTAAAATATTATAATTTTATCAGCTCTCCTTGATTTTTAACCTCCGACTAAAAAAGAGGGGTGTTATAAGTTTGACGCTGTGGCATTGTAGCGCTGGATTGAATGGACCAATGTCGATGCGGTTTTTAACGTGAAAGCAGCTTACCTTGCGGTAGTTTTAGCCATGTTTGATAAAAAATCGGTTCAGACGTTCAAAAGTTATTGGGTGATAGTGATTACCTGAGAAATAATAGATGTCGCTACCATATCAATACATTAGGTAGTTCTGCCACTTATCACTAGATGGTGTCGACGGGGTTTTCTTGATTTGCCTGTAGCATGCCTACCCATCGTCATACAAACATTATTATTTATTTTCCTTGTAACTAGATGGCGCTTTAAGGTAAAAATTAAAACATAACAATCTTTTATAACTATTATTTAAATAAAGTAGTACTCTAATTAGTTAAATAAGACATATATGAAGTGCAATATATTTTTTAAAAGTATATCCAACACTTTCTTCGTCATCTTTTTGGCTAGTCGTGTGTGCTGCCATCTCTGAGAGGCCGCTCCGCAACTCCCGTTTTGCGTGCTTACGGGCTCTCCAATCGTTTCTATGGCGTTGGGTATCTGTTACGTTAGTAATTATATTATCTTTGCCTGTAGCTATATAAACTTGTTATATTTTTCTTTTTTAACTTACCCTTTAGAATTTTGATTTTCTGATTCCAAAATTCCATCTGGCTAGTCTAGGAGAAAAAAAAACTTAGAATAGCAAGCAGCTGGTCTTCCCGCGCAAATTGTAAGTGCCCGTCTAAGAAATGCACATATCGCTAGCAGATTTTTACAATAACTAGATACAGAGAAATTTTTATTACGAAAGTTCGAATAATATGTAAACAAAAGTCAGTACTTTACAACCAGGAATTCATCAACAACGATATTTTAAAAACCGCGAATATTGTCTACTTCCACGTATTCACTTTTCAATCATATCTTGTTGGTTCGTTTGTATTTTGACGTGATAACGTCTTTAAAATCTTTTTAGTCGGGTGACATGTTCAGAAACTTGTGTCACACCAAAACCTCACGAGCGCGATCGCAGGTATAACGAGAGAGAGACGGACCGATCTCCCGTCTCATCTCGAGCGCTGCCAGTCATTCCGTGAAACGACGTTATCACGTAAACATCTTGATCGTAAACCTACTTTACAAACAACCAATTTTTTTTATTTATTGCACATAAAATAGGATCAGACATTCTATAACAAACATTAATAAAACAGTAAATAAAAATGTGTCTGTACATTGAATATATTTCCAAAAAAAACTATTTGGGGCGATAATGACAAAGTAATTAGTAATAGAGTAAGAATTTTTTTAAAAAGTGTGTCTGTTTGAACACGCTTATCTTCGGAAATAATGGACGGATTCAAATGAAACTTTTTTTGTTATATAGCTATTAAGCCTGGGCTATATATTAAATGGTAAAATTATTTTGGAAAATGGAAGACCTGATGCAGAACCATAATGGTCCAGCTAAACGATGAGAAATATAAAAATGACGCCTTAGCAAAAGTTTTTTAGCCTGATGAGCATTTTTTTTGGAGTCATTAAGTTCACGCGTACGAAGTCACGGGCTAGTAGTAGTAGTAGTAAAACAATAATTCTAAAATAACATTCATATAATTCATCATCTTTTTACAATGTTCCGACCTGCGTAGAACATTCGATATTTGTATTGCAAAAGGCAAATCTGAATTACAATGAGGTACATCTGAATCTGAATTACATATAGTAGGTACATCAGAATAAGGTTGGGCGCAAACAAACATGCTTATCTGAGTTCACTGAATCTAAAAGTAATTGTTGTTATTCACCTATGAATAACGTATCCACCAATTTAAATATCAAAATATTCTTCAAAAATAATCCAAGCAGTAAAGAATACTATAGTGGCATTTGTTTTTGCATAGTGATCCCTTGTTTATCGGATGAAAAATTTGTTCAAATAAAAAAGTTGCATATTTATGACATTTTGAATATTATTTTACATTTTCAACTATCATATTTCGGCCATTTTGAAAAACTGAATCCACAAAAAGATTGAAATTTTACTGCTTACAAAATTTCTCGCGCCTTCCCCAAATTTTCCGGGATCCAGTGGCGTCCCCATTTGAAATAAATCATTTGAAAGGAAACGGAGATATCATTTAAAATTGTGTCTTGATCAAGCCCTAAATAACCCTTCAAACTATTTTATGAACTACTGTTTATAGTCTAAAGTGAGAACGTGAAGCTTTTCTACTCACATAAGCCAAAAGTGGCCGTTTTTCGCAAATATGCGTAGAAAAACAATACAATACAAAAAAACTTCACGTTCTCGCTTTTAACTATCAAAAGTAGTTTAAAAAAAACTATATGGCCTATAGCCTTCCTCGATAAACGACCTATCTAATACCGAAAGAATTTTTCAAATCGGACCAGTGGTTCCTGAGATTAGCGCGTTTAAACAAACAAACAAACTCTTCAGCTTTATAAGTATATAAGTATGGATAGGTAAAGTACAATTGAAAAGAATGTCTACGCATATACAATATACATACAATACATACATACATACATACTATCACGTCTTTATCCCTAATGGGGCAGACAGAGCATATACATACAAGGTCATTTTTAATTAGACATGTATTATAAAAACGCAAAAGCTAATCAAAAATATGTTAATTGATACTTACGTACCTACATACATACACGTTATCAAATATTTAGGTAGGTACCGCACCGCTTAATGAGGCCGACAGCATTTTTAACCCCCGTCCAAAAAAGGAGGAGGTTATCAATTGATCGCGATAGGGTATACTTGTCAGGTGGTTCCATATAAATATTATCAAAATCGGTTGAATAGTTTGGGGACGAAGATGGGTTTTAGTTTTGAAAAAGGGTATTGTGGATATGCAGACAGATTCGCAAGACTAAAAAAGCCTGGCGATGGTTGGTGAGAAGTTGTAAAAAGGAATTAAAATAGTGATAGGTTGGCTGCCGTATTATTCCCTCGATTGGCTTTAAGTAGGGATCTTAATCCGCGCAGATATCTAGCTATCTGCGCGGGAAGGGAAGCAGCTGTCAAATTCTAGGTTTTTCTATTTTTCAAGCATGGAAGAAATTATTGACAGGTACTCGATTTTAGAAAGGTTTACTTAAGTTGTTTACTGACATTTCTTTTGTGGTTACTATGGTTTTGTTCCGGCGCATGAGAATAGACCCTAAAAATATCGACGTTCCAAAAATTTTTTACTCTATATACTTGCCATTATTTTGACCACTAGATGCACTTGGCGTATTAGGAGAAGAGTATTCCTTCCTTTTTCCTGACCCCTCCAACCCGTCTGGCCAGCGAGGAGAGTGTAGGCCAAGTTTTCTGGCTGCTGGCCAAGTATGACTGGTAGTACAGAGAGAGTCGTGCTCCTGCAGTGGAGACAAAAAGATCTGATGATAATGATGATAATCCTTCCTACCATTAGGTATTGTAATCATTTCTATACAAAAATCCAAGCTCAGTGGGCTGGAATTGAATAGTAAATGTAATGCCGTAATTATCTGTGCAATGACATATGTAAACAACCGGGTTTGTTCGTTAATTAGCTAATTATCACTAAGCCCATAATGAGTGCCAGCGAAGGTAGAGTATCGATAGATTGGTTGGATCGATTGTCGATACTTTGATCCAGGAACTCTAATTGACTATCAAGTCGATCTTGGATCCTTACATATGATAATAAATAAATGATACCACTTGAGATTTATTGTACAGCTGACCGTGTTTCGGAATGGATAAACTACAGAAAAGGATATCTAAGAGTATCTACATCTATATATCCCGTTACAGTATTTTTAATATTCAACAAATTTCAGATATCACCATATGATAAGTAGCGAAACTGCATAATATTCTAAGTGGAATTGATATCCTGCTGGTCTGGGAGAAATGAAAAAACTTAGAATGTCCCAGCTGCTTCTCTGCATGTAAAAGCTGATCGAGGGAATGGGCAAAAATGCGAATCATGTTAACAGGCGATGCGGCTAGCAACCTATCACTGCATTTATTGCTTTTCATCTTTTCGCCCACCATGACGCTAAAAGTGGTTTTTGGGTCTTGCGGCCCTGGGCTCTGCATAGAGTCGCAAGGCCCAAAATGCTCTGCCCCATTAGGGATAAAGACGTGATAGTATGAATGAATAATGAATCTATTATTTGCCAGGCAAATTACAAAACCCAACTTTGAAGCGATATCACCTAAACTTTAAAACGACTGAATATAATACTAATAAAAAAAGATTTTTTAGAAGAATATATTATCGTTAAAATCGTAATATTGCATGTCTATCGACCAATCTGTTCCTCAATGGACATCACTAAAAGGCCATAAACCATCATTTGAAGCCATTTGCAATGGAGATGAGCTAGAAAACTTGCATCGGTCCAATGAGCTGATGCTCGTAAAAAAAAACAACACGCATTGTGTAGTGTTAAAACGAAATTCCGTATCATCGGTAAACATTTATGCAATTTTTTTATTTATCAGATTTTTTTGTTGACGTGACTCGACGTGACACGTTAATTGGTAGAAAAAAGGAGACAATGTAAACAAAATTTAAACATGAATAGATTAGTTCATAACGTCTAAATTATGAGGTTTTTGAACTAGAATAACGGTAAGTAAGCGATGTCAGAGACAAACATACAGACAGACATAAGCATCAAACCTAAGCTTTACACCCCTCTTTTTGTCGGGGTATAAATAATAGATTCACTGTATTGATTGCTTTTCCATCTTCTCGCCCACCATAACGCTAAAAGTGGCTTTTGGGTCTTGCGGCCCTGGGCTCTGCATAGAACCGCAAGACCCAAAATGCTCTGTCTGCCCCATTAGGGATAAAGACGTGATAGTATGTATGTATGTATGTAATAAATAGATTCCTTTGCTAAATTATTATTTATATATATATATTTTTCCCATTATTGGGAGAAGAGAAGCCAGCCGGGTTTACTATCAGTGGACTAATATAAGAAAATATCTTTTTTTTTACCACAAAATTAAATGCATTGCAAATTTTTGATTTCTTAATTAATTTTAAAGTTTTTTAACTATTCGTTATCTTTTTATAACAATTTTAATCCTGATTTGTCAAGATGACAGTTCAAATTAGTTACAGACTATAAATTCTTAACGCAATGTCTATTCCTGTCTCGGAAATTGTGTAATCGTAACGTGTCAGTAGCTTACGGAAGCGTGTGATGAATTATAACCTATTTTATAGTATAGATTTTGTAACGAGATTTCCTATTTATATAACCTGAAATTTAACAGGCAGACAGTATTTTCTTAGTAAAATTATGTTAGGGTGTTAAAAGGTATGTAGGTAGTAGGTACCTAAAGATTTATTTTCACCAATATTTTAACTTTTTCTTCCATGTTAGTCTGGAAAAAGAAAAACAGATCATAGAACCTGATTAAAGGAATGGTCAGAAATGCGAATTATTTAATATTTTTTCAGAACTGAAAACCGATTTCACATTTGGTACCGTTGTCACATCCATTTTCAACGTGATTTTGGATTTAGGTATTATTGCAGAATTAACTGATATTAAAAGGCTATTTGGCTCTAAGAAACTATGACGTTATTAGTCTATATTTCATAAAAATCCTGTAGAAAATGTTTATTTTGAAATAAGTACCTGTTTTGAGTTGCTGTAAGGTAGCTAATTATTACCCGTCTTATTTTAAAACGTGATTTAACTTTAGTACTTGCTTCAAACCACGCCCAAAAAACAAAAAGACCTAATGAAATATGTCACCTTAAGAGTCCGGCGACCCTAGACTTCTCCATACAAACGTAGTACACGTTTAATTTTGAAACCACATGTCAGATTCCGGTAAAAATTGGTAATTGTAAAGAAATTGCAATTATCTAGGGTTCTATCTGGATTCCTATAGTAAAATTATGAACTGGAAAGAAAATATAACGATTTAGAAGTTTCCCATACTAATGGTCAAAAATGATATAAAACACTATATTCTATTTCAAGTTCATATTTTTACGTCGGAAACTAAATATAAACCTAGATAATTGCAATATCTTTGAAATTACAAAATTTTGCCCAAATCGGACATGTCGTTTTGAAATAAAACGTAGACTACGTTTGTATGGAAAGTTGTATTTTGGTCTAGGTCCGGGGGACCCTTAACTTTCGTAACTGTCAAAGTCATTTAGGTAATACGGTATTTTCCAACAAGTCAAATCAGATACTTTTTTCTAAATGTCAAAACAAACGGTTTCTATGGGATTTTGTATGAAATACAGGCAGATGACGTCACAGTTTTTTGGAGTCAAATAGCGTTCTTATTATCAGTTTTTCTGCAATAATAAATTTAAAATCACGTTAAAATGGATATTTTCAAAGACAAATGACATTATTTTGCGACGTTTTATTTCGTTATCAGTACAAAATAATTTATTCTTGGCTAAGGACAATACCCAAATTGGGTTTTATAACATAATAAGATGGAAATGTCAATTTAAGTACCACAAATAAATCAAACCATGGGCTAAACTAGACCACTATTGGATAATAAAATTAAAATAATAGTAAAAAAAACAAAAAAACATCGTCATTCCGATACACATAGCCCGGGTGGCTGCACACTTTAGTATGTAAATGCCATTTGTTTTTAATGTTTAATTCCATTAGGTATACTAAAGTGATAATTGCCTCCGTGGTGTAGTGGTTAGAGCGTTCGGCTCATACCCGGAGGTCGCGGGTTCGATTCCCGGCGGGGGCAACCACTTTGTGTTGTTGTCCTAGTTTGGTTAGGACATTGCAGGCTGATCACCTGATTGTCTGATAAGTAAGATGATCCGTGCTTCGGAGGGCACGTTAAGCCGTCGGTCCCGGTCACTGTCTTTGACATTGGTCGTTACCTAAAACCATGTCAGAGGCCTTTTAAAACTCTGACACTAGTGTTAGACACTAACACAAACGATAAGAAGAAGAAGAAGAAGAAGATACTAAAGTGATCTAGACGTATAGCCCGTGGTTCGATTTATTACGTATATGTCCTTTCCACGTAGTGTTTTGCAAATTATAATCATAGACACCTTAGAGTCCAATCAGTATGTTGCGTATGAGTCGTCCGTGCAACTTCCGGCGATGGAACCGGAACCATATAATTTATAGTCAGTATTGTGTTTTGATTGATTGACGTATGAAAATCAATGAATTAAATATATATATATATATATATATATGTGTAACACAATATACTGAAACTATTTTAAGGGTGAATTCAGTCCGTGATATTGAACAACTTTTACCAAGGAACATAATAAAGGGAGAAAATGCTCTTACCATTAAGTCCGCCATATAATTGTATGTTGACGTTTTTGGAGAAAATGCTGCAGTACAGTTTGTTACCGTTTCTTCTGTACTTGCGCTTTGGAACCGGCAGTAAACTTAGCTATGATCTGACGTCAACATTTACCTTATAAGAAATCGAACGAAAAGAAAAATGACAATAAGCTATTTTCCAACAAGTCAAATCAGATACTTTTTTCGAAACGTCAAAACAAACAGTTTCTATGGGATTTTGTATGAAATACAGGCAGATGACGTTATAGTTTTTTGGAGTCAAATAACGTTCTTATTATCCGTTTTTTGCAATAATTAATTTAAAATCACGGTAAAATGGATATGTTTAAAGACAAGTGACATTATTTTGCGACGTTTTATTTTGTTATTAGTACAAAATAATTTATTTTTAGCCTAGGAAAATACTTAATTATCAAGTGATACAAATATCCAAAGATAAATAAATATGATTTTGACTTTGACTTTTTAAAGTGTATATTTGTACTTTGAATCAATAAAGTTTGATAAAAATAAAATAATATGTCAAAATATGAAATATAGGGTTAAAATTGGGTACCTACTTTCCTGGTTCAAAAATAATTTAATCTGGTAATAGGAGCGCTATTTGACTCCAAGAAACTATGACGTCATTATTCTGTATTTCATACAAATCCCATAGAAAATGTTTGTTTTGACATTTAGAAAAAAGTATTACATTTGAGTTGATGGAAAGTAGTGAATTTTGTATTTTATTGGGTCAAAAAGAAATTATTTTGTACTGATAAGAAAATAAAACGACGCAAACGTGGTTTTATATTTATTATTGCAGAAAAACTGATATGAGCGCTAAGAACTATGACGTCATTAGTTTATAATGTAGTAGTAATATGTTTGTTTGACGTTTAGAAAAAGTGTATCATACGGTTGGAAAGTTGCAAATTGTGCAATTCATCATGCAAGTTTTTTGATGCTTACAACACGGAGCTTACAATTTTATGAACAGAAAGCTGACATTAGTCAATTTATCTCTCGTATAGCTCTATAACTCCCATACACGCATACTGACCACTTATCGGTTCATTTGGGTTGCCCCGCCATCTGCTAGTCCTCGTCTATTGCACTTTAAAGTGCTTTTATCGACACGTTTTATTACTATGACTCATTAATTCCAGTGGGAATAAACTGAAATGAGATTTTATGGACAAATCACACGTTTTGATGAAGATGTTACGATTTGAATTTCTATTTTATTTACCCGACTACGGTAAAGTCAAAAGAAGGGGAATATGTGTTTTGCCACTATGTATTACCTGGAACAAGACCACTCCATCTCTTCCTGTGGATGTCGTAAAAGGTGACTAAAGGACTAAGCACATATATCTTGTGTTACAAACGACTGAATTCCCAAGGAGGGTTGACGTAGGGCCGGTTATAAATATTTTTGCTATAACATACAAACTATCACGTCTTTATCCCTAACGGGGTAGACGGATCACTTTGTGTCTTGCGGTTCTAAGCAGACAGAGCCCAGGGTCACAAGACTCGTAGGCCACGTTTAGCGTGATGGTGAGCGAGAAGATGGAAAAAGAAATCAAATAGAGATGGGTTGCTAGTCGCATCGTCTGTTAAAGTGATTGCTATAATGAATTCCCAAAGAGGGTTGACGTCAGGCTGGTGGCAGGCCGTAGAACTCCGGCTATTTCTAATTAATTTCTCATCATCTTCGGCATCATTAGGTTGACTATTGACATGCATATTATATTTGGAGAAGAAAAATCCGGAAAGCGCACCCTGACCTCCGAAACAGCACAGCTAAAGATGAAACCGGAAATGTGCTTAGTTATACAAAAAGATTTTAAGTGTCCGAAAGGCATTCTACTGAATTGAAATTATCACGGCGAGTGACAAACGCTGTCTTTCATCATCATCATTTCAGCCGCATAACGTCCACTGTTGGACATAGGCTACATCCAGCGCTTTCCAGTAACTCTGTCTTTAATATTGTCTTAATAGATTTCCTCGTTTATAACGTTTTATATTTTTTAAAGTTCATATTTGACCTTCAAATGTGCATATTTGCCCGCCAAAATACTAAATTGTCTGGCGAGGCAATAAATAACTCTTCTGCCGACACATGCTCGCCACATGATGCAGATTGCAAGAAACGATTGCGCCCGTCTCGGAGTTTCCTTTCAGCTAATTGCTCATTTGTTTTTCTTTTTTACAAAACAACTACTGTCGAAAGTATAAATAGTTTGTCTATTGTTAATGGAAGCGGTGGTGCACTGGCAGTATTATAGATTTAGAAGGTAATGGACATAGTGTATCGTAAAATGTGACCAGAAACGAAATATTTGTGTGCGACCCTGTACTGCAAGAACTATTGGTAAAGCAGTACGATACCATCTTTCCAAAGTAAGAAGACTGATTAATAAATACAGACGATTTGAAAAATATGAGTTTGTACTCAGTTATGCACACTAGCGAATATTAAGTTTATTATAGTGTGTGAATTTAAATGGAGATGGGAGTAGCGGAAGCGAGGTGCTATGCTCGACCACAGAGAGAAGATCTTCCCGCCAGGCATGGTGTTGCGAGGGGAACCGCGGTTCCGTCAGTGTATTGTCAAAGGTCGTGTATATAGTCAGTTGCAACCAGAACTCTGAGATCGAGATGTAGGATACTGCTGGCGCCATCTCGTATGCTACTTGTAAACTATGTTGTCGTTGTACCACAAAATAATAAAGCGACAGTTCCTCATAGTGGCATAGAGGTCGTCAATAAATCGACATTATGTCGTATTGCTGTACAACGACCTACAAAGCTTGACTCTAAATGTAGTAGCAGACCCTGTCAATCCGCTAAGGATAGACGTGTTTAGTGTGTATTACAAATCCAAACAAAGTAGTCCCAACCAGACAGCTCGACAGCACTTACGCGCTAAGTTACCATCCTTTTTAGGGCCAATAAGGTGTCTAGATCGTGCCTGGAATGCTGAGACCTAGGTCATGCGGTGAATACTAAGTGGCTGCCGCGATTGGTTTCCTCAACCAACTTTATATGGAAACGTGGTTCGTTTTTTACCGGTCCGTCTATAAAAGGGTTTTGCGTAAATTAATTATCCAAATACGGTGAAACATAGATGTACATTCGTCCCCACACTGGTCTGGGTAAAATGAAAAAAACTTAGAATATAGTTTTTCTCTTCCAAAAGATGCCATCGAGGGAAAGTGCAATAATTTTTCACCCCGACTTTACCCCCATGCTACACAACAAATTTTGATTAAAGTTTTATGGGACCACCTGACTAGTATACTCTTTCAAAGAACACAAGAATTTTCCTTTTTTGGAACTGGGTTAAAATGCGAATCAGTTAATAAGCGATGCAGTTAGCAACCCATCTCTATTTTGATTCCTTTTTAGGTAAAAAAGGGTAAAAACGGAACCCTATTACTAAGACTCCGCTGTCCGTCTGTCCGTGCTTTAGAATGACACCAGGCTGTATCTCATAAAAAAATTATAGCTAGACTGTTGAAATTTTAAGAAATTCTGTCAAAGTTAAAGTTAAATTTCAACCTTTTTTATTCAATGTAGGATAAAATCTCTAATTGAAGGTCATATTTTTAATATATTATTTTAGTGCAAAAGCTAAAAACTAGCTAACTTTCAGTAAGGAACCCTAAAAATGCACATCGAACACACTTGTGCTGATGTAGCATTATATTGTAGCTACAGCTTGTTCTTACACAGCCTTTATGGTTACTTAAAGCCGCAAGACCCAAAATGCTCTGTGTGCACCACTGGATAAAAAGACGTGCTAGTTAAACGCTAATCATGCCCCAATAAAAACAATTTGCCGCCAATAAAAATGTGACTCATCTGGAGTCGATTGATCCCATTGGCTTCAATTTACCGCAGCTGCAGCAGTAGTGTTTATTGCAATGAACCAACCTTGGAGCACGTTCGTCTGGACCTGATATCATAATAAAAACATGGATTACGTAATTGTTTTAGGAGTATTTTTAAGCGTCTTTAAAAAGAGGAGCTTGTCTTTAAGAAGTTCTGAGAAGTTTCCTGGGTCAAAAATAATTGTTAGAATATAATTTTGTAACTGTTAAAAGCAATTTCAAAGAAATTACACATATGTAAGCATATAACTGGTTTTCACAGTCAGAATATGACTTTGAAACATACTTTATATATCAATTTTATCATTTTTGACCATCAGTATGGGAAACTTCCACACCCTTATATTTTCTTTCAAGTTCATATTTTGAATTTGAGAACTAGGTGAACTTATATGCCTAGATGTATGCAATTTCTTTAAAATTAAGTACAAAATTTTATCGAAATCTGACATGTAATTTCAAAACAAAAGCTAGACTTCTGTAATATGAAAAAGTCTAAGGCAAGGGGGATTCTTAACCGATTTAGAAAATGATTTTTTATTTGAAATGGCAAAGGTGCAAGTAGGTACACCCCGGTGTCACCAGGTGAAGATCTGATGAACGAATCTCGAGAAATTGAGGGATATCCCTAAATATTCTAGGCACACTTATGCATTCAGAAAGTTAAGTGGAATTGACGAAGAGGACCGAAAATTGAAGTCATTTTTTCTATTATTTCAACTAACCAACGCCCACCATCACCCTAATCATGGTCTTTGGGTCTTCGGTCCTGGGTTCTGTCTACCTCTTCAGGGATAATTCGTGAAATGTATTTGTATAAGTATCTGTATACAACGTGGAAGGGATACATATACATACACTATCACGTCTTTATCCCTAATGGGGCAGACAGAGCATTTTGGGTCTTGCGGTTCTATGCAGAGCCCAGGGCCGCAAGACCCAAAAGCCACTTTTAGCGTCATGGTGGGCGAGAAGATGGAAAAGCAATCAATACAGTGATGGGTTGCTAGCCGCATCGCCAGTTAACATGATTTGCATTTTTGCCAATTCCCTCGATCGGCTTTTACGATCTGCGTGGGAAGAGAAGCAGCTGGTACATTCTAAGTTTTTTTATTTCTCCCAGACCAGCATGGGAGTGGAAGGGATATACCCGTAATAAATCAAACCACGGGCTATACTAGATCCTACGAATAAGACTAGATCACTATCACACTAATATTATAAATGCGAAAGTTTGTGAGAGTGTGTGTATGTTCGATACTTCTTCACGCGCAAACGGCTGGACCATTTTTTAGGGTTCCGTAGCCAAATGGCAAAAACGGAACCCTTATAGATTCGTCATGTCTGTCTGTCTGTCTGTCTGTCCGTCCGTATGTCACAGCCACTTTTTTCCAAAACTATAAGACCCATAGTGTTGAAACTTGGTAAGTAGATGTTTGTGTGAACCGCATTAAGGTTTTGACACAAAAATAGAAAAAAAACAGTAAATTTTGGGGTTCCCCATACTTAGAACTAAAACTCAAAAATTTATTTTTCATCAAACCCATACGTGTAGGGTATCTATGGATAGGTCTTCAAAAATGATATTGAGGTTTCTAATAGCATTTTTTTCTAAACCGAATACTTTGCGCGGGAGACACTTCCAAAGTGGAAAAAAGTGTGTCCCCCCCCCTTAACTTCTAAAATAAGAGAATGATAAAACTAAAAAAATATATGATGTTTATTACCATGAAAACTACCAGCGAAAATTGGTTTGAACGAGATCTAGTAAGTAGTTTTTTTTTAATACGTCATCATCATAAACGGCAATTTAATTTTCATTCAATCAACTCAAATATAAAAATTTAAAACAACATACTACAAGACTTTTATATTATGTTATTTGCTACTACGGAACCCTTCATGGGCGAGTCCGACTCGCACTTGGCCGCTTATTTATTTATTACCAAAGTTTGGAATGCAGTTGCTCGAAATGATGGACTGAACCACCCCTTAAAATATTTGTACTTAATTAAAAAGGACATTGTATAACGGGTATGCCGCATGTCCCTTTTACGTTGTAGCAAACTTAACATAAAGCTTGCTTCCGGAAGTGAGGCATTAAATTGATCAAATAAAAACAATAGTTAAGGGCCGTAGTGTGCCGAAGTAGGTCATTGCTCTCACATAAACAGTGAGTCATTACCGAACTGCTAAACAGTAACCGTTACGTTGTACAGATACCGATGGTAATGAGGTGTTAGTTACCTTGAATGAGAAGGAGAGTGTACAGTCGGCGTCAGAGATACCTGGGCCCTGTTTAATAAAGATTACAAATTGTCAATTGTAATTGTATTTTACAAGTTACAATTCTACAAGCTTCTGTTTAATAAAGATTACGACTAACAAATTTACAATGGTGGAAAATCTACAATATTGTAAAATTGTACCTACAATTTTACATATTTCTGTTTAATAAATAAAAAAACTATTTACATATTTGTAGGAAAAATTGTTCTATTGAACACATAATTGTAATTAAAAGTTTACATATTTTGTAAATTGTAGTACAATTCTGACAGGTGGACTCATCGTGTGTCAGAACTTTACAATTGATTGGGGATTAAAATGTAATAGGAATAATTCGACCATAATACCTTTCTCTTATATCCAGTATAACAATAACTATTATAAACAACTTAATAATCTACTTACGATGGTCCTTTGTCTAAACTTTTGTCTTGTTGAGTCACATAGGTACCTATTTTTAGTCTTTGTTGTATATGCTCAAAGATTTTAATTGTTCCGCAATGTCTTTAGACTTTTTTATTTTCATATCGTGAGTTAGTTTTTCGCTTAACCGATCGAATAAAATATCTTTATTCTTGTATATGAGAGACAAAATTGTAATTTTGTTATTGTGCTCATTGTGCTCCATTATTTTGGTAATGAATCAAACAAATACGAAATCAAACATTAAAACCAAATTCTACAGAAGTATGTAATTTTTTTTAATCTACATACCCTTGTTAACTTCTTAATTTAAATAAAAATTTTCATTTTATGTAAGTTGTAACTTACAACTACAAATTTGTACTAACAATATTTCATCGAAGTCTATAGGCGTTTTCTGCACTTGTAATTATTCATTAAACAGCACTTGTAATTACAATATTTGTAAAGTTTTCATGTGTAACTTTACAATATTGTCGGATTGTAAACTTTATTAAACAGGGCCCAGGTACCTCTAATGCCGACCGGATATACATTCAATGTACAGACAAATTTTTTACCTGTTTTTATTATATGTTTATAGATATAAATTAGTACCTATTTAGTAAATAGGTTTATTTAATAAATAGGTTTACTTGTAAATAGTATTTACAAGTAAAATACTTTATATAAACCCATGGCGTATGACACATGTCACGCCGGTCAGATGAAACATTTTAATTTAATAATAATTACAATAAAATAAACAAATGAATCAGTTATATTCGTGAAACAGCGCAGTAAGAATCATGAATCACATAGACGTACATAGTTTGGGTTATCTATAATGATGTCACTCTATGGGCGGGGATCAAATCACATTTTTTTTACAATTAACAGACGTTCACCTATTTAGTCAAAATGTGTGACTTGGCCGTTTTGATAGTTAAAGAATTTCGTAGAAACTCTGTAGGGCTTGTGAACAGACAGTACTTACGCGTTAGTTAAGGACCTAATTTTGCTACGTCCTTAAGTTAAGGACCTAGCAACATTAAGGCGTAAGTACTTTCTGTTCACGAGCCCTACGGAGTTTCTGTGAAATTTATTTTTACGCAACCGCCAGGCCACATATTTTGACTAAAGCTAAGATAATATAATTACTGACTTAACAGATACTCAACGCCAAAACTAGGCAAAACTAGTAGGTGAAATTAGTAGCAGCTCTTACAGGGATGGCAGTACACATGACTAGCAAAAAAGTTACAAAGAAATGAATGTTTTAAAATATTTATCGCATTTCATTTAAGTCTTATTAAATTAATTAGAGTACTTTTATTTAAATAATGGTAATAAAGGACTTCAACATACTTAAGTATTGAAATATGAATTAATTATTAATTAAGTAATTTTTGGCCTCGCACACAAGTTGACCGATCAGTTGATGAGAGTTCGTATGGAAAGCCAAAACATATTTTTTATATTTCGACATTCTTGGGGAATGTTTTTCACCATCATAGACTGAATTTACCCTTAAAATAGTTTTAGGATATTTTGTTGGACATTTAGATAGGTTTTTTTATTGGTCGTTCGTTACCGCTTCATATAAACATAATTAAATTTTTAACAAAAAACAACAACCACCTTAAATTTTTTTCAGGAGTTTCTTTCATATCGCCAAAGTTCTTCATCGTGTCTTCACCAAATTAATATGGGACCAACTTGGGAGTAAGGGCTTTCAAATAAAAAAAAAACATCAAAATTGGTCCACGATTGCCGAAGATATCGCGTCACATACATACAAAAAAAAACATACAATCGAATTGATAACCTCCTCCTTTTTTGAAGTCGGTTAAAAATACAAATGTTAGTCCTCAAATAAACATGAAAATCATTTATCACTTAAAACTTATCTAACATCCATTTAGATTCCAAATAACACAATAGTAATGTAAACTTTATTTATATATGACTTTTAACCCCCAGTGAAAAAGAGGTGTGTTATAATTATAAGTCTGACGTGTCTTTGTGTGTCTATCTGTGGCATGCTAGCTCCTAAACGAATGGGCCAATTTTGATACGGTTTTTCTGGAAAATCTAACTTGATAGAAATGGTTCTTAGCTGTTTAAAAGTTATGGGAGTAAACTAACCTAAAACTAAATAACCTTGTTATGCAACGTGGAAGGGTCATACCCGTAATAAATCAAACCACGGGCTATACTAGATCACTTTAGTATAATGAAATTAGAATAATAGTCAAAAATTAAAAAATAGGCATTTCCAAAGAAAGTGTGCAGCCGGTCCGGATCCAATTTGTATGGGAATATCGAACGTTTGTTTTTGTTTTTAGACTGTTATTTAAATATACTGTTATATAAATGTCATTATACTATATTGATCTAGTGAAACCCAGGTTCGACTTATTACTGGTATGTCCCTTCCACGTTGTATATTAACGTACTGTACTTGTTATATACGTACATAGGCTACTGGAAATAAAATTATTCGTTACTACAATGTTACTTTTTCGAATTAGTCGTTTTAGAAAAACCTTTTTTTTCTTAGTTACTGGTAACGTGCCCTCCCAGACCTGCTTACAACAGAGGAGAAGAATTCGATCTTTATTAAAAGATTAAAAGCCCTGCTTATAGATAAAATTATCATACATTGGACGAGTTTTTTAATGATAAAGATTTGACAAAATATACAATTAGTGATAATGACGAATAGCATAATCTGCATTGACATTTAATATTAATTGACATTTAAATTAAAACAACATTTGGACGTTATTAAATATTAAAGTATAGTATTGACTCATTAAATAAAATAAAAAAGATGCCCAAATTTAAATTAAATTTTAAGACATCAATCAAAAGAAATTACATTTTTATTCATAATAATTTTAACATTGAATTTGATACATACTAAGAAATAATCCGCATGCCGTTCCGTTATTTTCTGTTGCAATGCCCTAACAGGGTTCATGTTGTACCTACTAACCTAAGAAGTGACTGTGTAGTGTAATCTAATACATGTATAATGTGAAAAGCAATTAATAAATTGAAAAAAAATAATTGATCGCGTCAGCATACCGCTGTATCCCTTTCTTCATATCTCTTCTCTATCGATACCCAGTTATTAATAGCGCAATAAAACAAACAGCATCACCCTGTATATCTGTCAGTGGCCACCAAAAATAGCCCCGAGCCGAAAGGATTGTAAATTGTAACGGCGGATATACTTACGATATTCGGTTTTTGTTAATATTATGTTGGTTAAAAATAAACCTATGTTTTATATTCTTATATGAGTATGTTTAATATCGCCAGCAAGGAGAGTGTAGGGCCAAGTCCTCTGGCTGCTCTGGCCATGTACGGCTCTGGTAGGACAGAGAGGGTCGTGGTAGGTATCTAGGACGCATAATAACCTTTTGGGCGCCTTTTGCCAATTTTTGACACTTGCAACGTAGTCGCCTGATGATGACGATATATTCGTATTATAGATCGTAAACAGATTTTCAATCGGTTTGAAAAAGGCTTTAATATGTTTCAATTTCAAACCGTCCTGTACCATTTTCAGTACAAATTAACACATTGCTAGGCATTATCATCATCATCATCAGGACTTTTTGTCTCCACTGCACGAGCACGACCTTCTCTGTACTACTAGAGCCATACTTGGCCAGAGCAGCCAGAGGACTTGGCCTACACTCTCCACGCTGGCCAGACGGGTTGGAGAGGTCTCATTGATGTTTATAAGCTTTGTTCACCTTGTATTTTCTAAGCCGCCTTCTACGACATCCACGGGAGGACTTGGAGTGTCCCTATTCTACTTTGTTTTTGGTTTATCGATGCATTCCCTGGATAAACGTACTTTTCAGCAAGAATCTTCCCGTAGTCGTGTGTACATTTTTAAAACTATCTTGTTACCCATAGCGTCTTCTTCTGTATCATACATAAAACTTTCATTCATATCCTACAAGAGTATAAATTATGCGCCCGAGTTGATTCAACTTATTGACCTCGGTGACACGACGGCCGTTCCATTCATGATTCCGACATCTGTCTCTGTCTAACACTAACCATTTTAAAAGGTGTGAAAGAGACAATTGTATCACGGAAATTAACTCAATGAAAGACAATTAACGGGTAATGAGCGTGGTAATTTTTTTTTTGTTTTGTCTGGCTGCATTGTATTCGAGACGTGGTATTTGGTATTGTAATCAAGGTTTGTTTGTTTTTCGTGTGTGTATGTGGCCGATACTGTGTCAGTTTTTCGAGCTGCTTAGGCATCTCCACTTGTCTCATTCGATAAGAGCATCTGACATAGCTTGACGACTGCCATTCATTCATGACGACTTTACCTAGGTGCCTTGCAAAAAAAAGCACTGCGCTCAAAAAGTTCGGGGATCAAACCCGGAACCTATGGATGGCATTCGTGTTCTTTCGTTCATGGTGAAATTTTTATTAAAACAAAGAAAAGCTTTTGCAGCTTTCTGCGTAAAACAATTGGTTTTCGCTGACACGACGCTTTCAAAAATACGATCGGTAATTCGGAAAACTACTAGTTTGTGTTTCGGTGAATCCTATTATAATAAGCGGCCAAGTGCGAGTCGAACTCGCCCATGAAGGGTTCCGTAGTAGCAAATAACATAATATAAAAGTCTTGAAGTATGTTTTTTTTAAATTTTTATATTTGAGATGATTGAATGAAAGGTAAATTGCCGTTTATGATTTATGACGTATTAAAAAAACTACTTACTAGATATCGTTCAAACCAATTTTCGCTGGTAGTTTTTATGGTAATGAACATCATATATTTTTTTTAGTTTTATCATTCTCTTATTTTAGAAGTTACGGGGGGGGGGACACACTTTTTTCCACTTTGGAAGTGTCTCTCGCGCAAAGTATTCGGTTTAGAAAAAAATGCTATTAGAAACCTCAATATCATTTTTGAAGACCTATCTAAAGATACCCCACCCCACACGTATGGGTATGATGAAAAATATATTTTTTGAGTTTTAGTTCTAAGTATGGGCAACCCCCAAAATTTACTGTTTTTTTTTCTAAGTAGATGTATTTTTTTTTATACCGCATTATTATTTTGCATATTAATTTGTAAACCGTACACTATACATCTACTTACCAAGGTGGCTGTGACATACGGACGGACAGACAGACAGACATGACAAATCTATAAGGGTTCCGTTTTTGCCATTTGGCTACGGAACCCTAAAAATGGCACTCCAGGTCTTTTGGTTTTGGGCGGATAATGGTTTAAAATAGTTTCAACCAAATACTAAAGTTTAAGAACGTCTTATAAATAAGACGGAATAAGTCTACGAGGTTCCCCACAAAGTAGAATAGGACCACTCCAATTTCTCCCGTGGATGTCGTAGAAGGCGACTTAGGAAATACAAGCAAAGCTTATAAACATCAATGAGACCTCTTCAACCCGTCTGGCCAGCGAGGAGAGTGTAAGCCAAAGTCCTCTGTCTGCTCTGGCCAAGTATGGCTTTGGTAGTACAGAGAAGGTCGTGCTCCTGCAGTGGAGACAAAGACCTGATGATGAAGTCTACGAGGTACCCCAATAAGCTTATCTAACGAAATGCAACAATTGCATTTAGATTGATTGAATCTAAAAGCAATTTCACTATCGCAGTAGCTCACCTTTGCCGGCAAGGCTGTTTAGATATGAATCATTTTAATGAATCACAGTTCCTTATTTCGTATATAATAAATACAGGTATCCTATTTAATTTCTGACGGTTTTGGATTTATTAGGTTTGGCAAAAATTGTTGGCAAAAACTGAAGTTTCGGGTTAGTCTGTGAGACTACCCCGCAATTCCAGTTTTCCCTACTTACGGACCCTCGAATAGTTTCTATGGTTTCAGGTATCTGTTACGTTAGTAATTATATTATCTTTAACAGTAACAAATTTTTAAAAAATAACCCCTTGGCTTATTGACGCCGCTGGTGATAAGAGGGCTGGCTCATATATCGCGTAGAGGATTGCAGTAGCTATTCAGCGCGGGAATGCAGCCAGTGTTCTTGGCACCATGCTACATGAACGACATTTAGATTTTTAATTTAATTTCGATTTTAATTTAGTTTTTATATAAGGTTTATTTCAATAATTATTACTTGTTTTTAATATATCACAAGGCCAAAAAACATTATTAATAAAAAATAGTAAAAATAAAATAAAAAAATAGGAAAAATAGGAAAAAAATGCCCAGTAAAGTACAGTAAATAGTATTTTTTTTGCTGACGTCACAAAACCCGTTAGAATCATCACGACCATAGACACGTTTTGCCTGTTCGTCATTAAAAATCATTGGGGTCAAGGCACACAAACGGAACCACTCGCGGAATACCCTCAACCAGCCGTGACGTCATCGTGATTCATTGATAAGTTAAAAGTAACCCGATGACGGCCAGTATTTTTTGAAGTTTGAGGTCGTTTCAAGGAAAAGGTCTAAAGCAGTGGTTCCCAAACTTATTTTGTCTACTGCCCACTTTGAGAATAAATATTTTTTTTGCGCCCCCAAACTTGTTTATCTCATTCGACGCTCAATCGTACTCAACAAGTCCGAACAAGTATTCAATGAACCAGCCAACTGATACAGGAATGCACAATTCGGGTTATTTAACAAAAACTTGTTAAAACATGATAGATATCTACGAGTACTAATAACTATTATAATGCGAAAGTGTGTCTGTTGCCTTTTTATTTGTTTGTTTGTGTCTACTTTCATTACGAAACGGAGCGACCGATTGACATGATTTTCATTTTTTCTATATTCAATAAAATAGGACAGATATATGAACTACGCGGAGAGAAATATAGAACCGAGTTTGAGCAATCTTTTAATTCATATTAGTTGATGTTCACAAGTTGTTGTTGAGAGTCGAGAGCTCTTGCAGTCGTTGTTTAAGAGGCCTCCTAGATAAATAAAGCTCCTAGCAAAAAAAAAAACATTTTCTTTCTGGGTCTCTTACCGCCCCCCTTGAGACCTGCAGCGCCCACAAGGGGGCGTTATCGCCCACTTTGGGAAAGACTGGTCTAAAGGCTACCACACATTAGTATAGTGGGACAAACCACGATTAATATCTGGCAAAAAAACGATATTAATCGCGGTAAGTCCCGAAATACTAATAACAGTAATTGTGACCGTGAAACTCTAAAATCATATAGTAGGTCAAAGATAAGGCAGAAGAAGAAGAAACATGCTTTAGATAACGCTTCAAACTATTTTATGAACTACTGTTAAAAGTTTAAAGTGAGAATGTCAAGCTTTACTTAGCACATTTGCGATAATCTGCTACTTTTGGCAAATGTGCAAAAAGCTTCACGTTAGCAATGTAGTTCATATAATTTAAAGGATTACGTAAGGCTTAATCACGAAAAAAAAGAAATCTCCGTTTCCTTTCGCATAATTTATTTCAAATAGGGGCGCCACTGGACCCCGAAAAATTCAAATAGCCCCTTAAGATCTGCGCGGAAAGAGAAGATGCTAGTTCATTCTAAGTTTTTTCTAATCTGCCAGACCATCAAAAGTTAAAATGACTAGGTATACTCTATGGTAAAGATGACTAGGTATTCTCAGAGGTCATTCACTCGACCTTACCGTCCCACTACTGACGAGGCGGAACACCCAAGTACTTCAATACATAGTACTTCTATCAGCAGCATCAATCACTCAATGTCGACGATAAGGACTTTGTGGCCGTAGGGTTATTTAACAATTACTGTTGTTACATCTATAATGTTCGTTATGTAAAGGGGCACAACAAACTTAGAGTGGCCAGCTATGTCAATCGTAAGTGTCTCAGCAGACTATGCCGAAGTTTAGAGGCTTAAGTTAAGCGGCTAAAGTTCAGCGGCTAAAGTTCGGTGGGGATGACACACTGTATAAGCTAAAGTTCAGCCGCTAAAGTTCGGTGGGGATGACGCAATATATAAACTGAAGTTCAGCCGCTAAAGTTCGGTGGAAACACCGACCAGTAGTGATGTGCCGATATGAGAATATTATCTGCGTCTTTCTAACAACATTTAACTCTTAAAGCTTTGTAAGCCTTTCCTCTTTTACCTTTTTAATCTCCGACAAAAAAGAGGGTGTTATAAGTTTGACGTTAGTGTCTGTACGTCTGTGACATCGTCTGCTCGAACGGATGGACCGATTTCGATCCGGCTTTTTTACGTGAAAGCAAGGTTCCTTGCGGCCGTCCTTAGCTTTGTTTGATGAAAAACGGTTAAGTCGTTTAAAAGTTATTGGGGGTATGAAAGTCAGTGTTTTCCCTAGCAAAAATAGATGGCGCTAGGCGTAGTTTCGCTATACTTATCACTGGATGGCGCTCTTGACAGTCGGGGTTTTTTAATTGGCCTAGCAAATAAACTTTTAACGCATTGACAATCGAGCTGACCTTTTTCAGCTGTTTTACAAAACTGAGCTGTAATGCCAAACAGCTAGAGGTTTTGTCAAACAACGGATTATACCATTCAACTGCAACATATAAATACCTACATCAAAATATTCAGGAAACAACCTAAATAAATAATTTAATTTTAACCAATCATACTTATTACATCAAAATTACATTGCATAAATCACAAACCTAGTAATTTACATTATAAAAATTATAAAGGTATATTGTATTATGTCAAAACACCCTCACGTAATGCGTGGCATTTTGGTAACATTACCCAAATGTCAGGTTGTGTAATGTAAACATTAAACAATAATTGTATGTGTTTCCGTTGAAATGATCGTTATAAATTATGATATGATTGATGGACATGCTCTGGTCAGCAAAAAATGCAGTCGTTTTTAGAGTAATTCCAGTACGTAAAACTATAGTATAATCTTCCGTGCTGGTCTGGGAGAAGAAAAACACTTTGAATGTACCAGCGGCTTCCCTTCCTGCGCAGATTGTATCGCTGAGTTAGTATCCCATAACACAAGTTTCGAACTTACTTTGGGGCTCTAGCTCAATTAGTAGACATAGAATTTTTGGAACGTAGATCCTTATCACGCGTTGCAAAAGGAGGCTAGACGGAAATAATTAAGACCAAAAGTTGTAACGACACTTTTTGCTATAGTTGTATTGTAAGCCATGTGCGCGTGTTTCTGTCTCTCTCTCTCTCCTAATTAATCGAAAGGAACTTCGTTCCATCCGGGTGTCCCTTGACACCTCTTAAGTTTTTTTTTTCGTAAGGTTTGATCAGTCCCTATATTTTATTTATTTATTTACGTTATAACATTTCATGGTAGTACTTTACTGAATAACTTGATATGAATAAGATCTTCTGTAAAATCGTTAGCCGAGCAATGTCAGAGGTCAAACGAGATTGGATGCTGCGAATATCTTCCGTATCGCTATCTGGTGTAATTGGTACATCCTCGGATCGAGTTACCTGTGCATTGTGAGCTGAGATGAATAAGGTATTGATGGAGCGGATCAGGATATAGCTGAAGGAAAGGATGCGATAAGAAGCGAATACCTAATTCAATCAATAGGAATCCTAATTATAATATAAAAGCACAGGTTTTTATGGATGATTGTAAAATTTTGGCTGACGGCTGACAGATTAAATGTTTTCAGTGTTAAGGGTCCTCCCCGCGCTAACGACCTTGAAAACACAAAAAAAATAATTTCTCTTTCTGTAAGTGAGATTATCAGAAACCCTCGTACAACTTTTTAGCTAGTATCCTTAAGTTTCATTAGAACCTCGAAAATCATTGAAATAAAATACCCTGAATTTTCCTTTGCAAAAAATACTAAAAACGGCCATTTTTGACTCTTTTTGTAAAGGTTTCTAAACCGGATAGTATTTCAATGACTTTCGAGGTTCTAATGAAACTTCAGGATACTAGCTAAAAAGTTGTACGAGGGTTTCTAATAATCTCACTTACAGAAAGAGAATTTTTTTTTGTGTTTTCAAGGTCGCTAGCGCAAGGAGGAGCCTTAATGGAGTGTAGCAGTACTACTAGCACTACTACTAGTAATACTTAAACATCAATGAGAGAATAAAGAGGTCTTAAACCCGTTTGGCCATCGTGGAGTATAAGCCCAATACTCTGGCTGCTTTGGGTATGGGTCTGGCAGTACAGAGAGCGCATTTGCATACTGCAGTGGAAACTTAAAAGACTTCATAATGAATAATACTAAATTTAATTATTGTTTAAAAAAAGCAGAAGGTTATCAATTCGAGTCTATATATGTTTTTAATGTATATTCCTTATTCGAAGACGCCTGTCAACCAATTTTGAAAATTCTTACAAAGGAGCATTTTGGTAAGGGTAGTTTGGTGCAAAAGTCGGTTTTAGTTTAAAAAATGTTATGGCTAGACTCCACTAACGTAAAATGTCTCGTTGTTACAGTGGATTACACCAGAAGAATGTGCGGAGTACAGCAGAGACGCGCGCCCACCGCTGGTCATCCCCAGGATCACGCAGTACCGACAGCCGCGCCTTCAGAGGGCACAGCTTCCATATTCAGAGGTAAGTTGTTGGTAGGATCCCCACCGCTAGCGACGTCTAAGGGCTCTTACAGACCAGCGACAGTATAGCGGGCATACGCTGGTATGTCGCTGGTCTATAAGAGGTCTTAGACGTCCCTTACGCATAGATTTACGCAGTAAAAAAATATTAGGTCTATGGTAAGAGCGCTAAAGGCACAAACTTACACCGTCTTATTTATAAAACGAGGACTAACTTACTAGAAGGGACAGGAGGCGCTTTCCCTAACGTGGGTTTTTAGCGGCTAATTGATAGGCTTGAATATTTTTATTGGATTAAAAACCCCTATCGCTGGGTAACTCTTTCGATCGACTAACCGTATCATATGGAAAGTCTTTAAAAGGGTTTTCCTTTAAATAAGTTGTTAAAACATGCACGTTACGTTACCCTTACAAAAACCATTTCTCATAGGGTAACCCTATCTCATAGGCTAACCCTTTAAAAAGCGCTTTCCCTGGCGGCCACGGGGCGAAGGGGATACGTGGGGGGAAAATCCTTTCGATAAAGCGGAAAAAAATACCCCTTCCAATGAATTGGTAAACGCTTAGCCTAACATAAGGATAGGGTTACCCTATAGGGAATACGGTAAGCCTTTCGCTGGGTAAGCTTTTTACAGGCTAACATAAACGTGATGGTAAGCCTATCGTAAGGATGACCACTTAAAGGGGTTTTAAAAATTAGCTGCTAATCCGGTCCCTGTACTAGGTTTAAACCATCATCCACCCAAATCAAATTGGCATTTAGTAAAGTAGCACTATCTAAGTTAATGTCAACATGATTTGGTCGGATAACGGTTTGAACCCAGTGACAAAGTAAGTCTGCGTTTTATAATAAGACGGATAGAATTTAAGCTGTTTTTGTTTGTGAGTTTGAGTAAATACATTTATTATGTACCTAAAAATTGTTATGAAAACTATCTTCCTTTATTTATGTCTATTAATATAGCAATTTAAATTTAATGGGTGTATTTAACTACTTTTTAAAACTTTATTTAGCCCGAAACGCTGTAAAAAAGCTGTAATTCTGAGAAGCCCTGGGTCCGCATTTCGACTTTTTCTTCTCGATTTCGCACAGTCTTGAAGTGGAGAAGTCAGCATATTTATATACTATAAGTACATATATACTTTGTAGGTCACGCGTCAAACGTCGGAGACAAGTGCGAGCGAGACAAAAAATCGCTAACAATGTCCACCGCCGCCATATTGTTGTGTTAATTATTCGATTACTTCATGTTGTTTGTTAATTATGCGAGTTGGCAATGATAAGGCACGTGCAGACGCGACGCGGGGACGTTCAATGCCTATAAGGCCAATGAACTTTGTTTGCTAAGTTAGGTTGAATGAAAATTAATAATATTGTTGTTACTAGCAGACTCAAGATGGTAGAATCTAATTTTAGCTTGAATGTTATAAATAAATATAGGAAAATTTGATTAAAAAAATACTTTGTTTTGTGTGTGTTTAATTGTCTCACACATAATGTTAGTATCATTTATCCTGTTTAAGTACGAACTTCTATACCCTTCTTGTGAATAATTGTCCTATCTTCTTATTCGCCGGTTGACTGGAAGAGATTCCATTATGGGATAAGTTCGCCCTTTTCAATTTATTGTATTATTATTGTGTTTTTTCATAATACAATAAAGTTAATACAAACAAACAAGCTGCCTAAAGGCATTTGTTGGAAAGTTCGATAACTATCATCTAGTAGTAACAGCCATGACCAAGAACTTGACGTGCCTCCCAAAAGCACGGAGTTGCTTAAGATTTTTGTACCGATCCAAGTGCGCACACTAACTTATGCGTGTTCCACCCATGCCATCAGATAAACTTTTATTATGTTCCGATAAGTTGTGTTAAGTTTTTAAACTTCTTAATTTTGTAAATACGGGACCTTAATTTTGTGAGTCGAATAGCGTCTCCAATGCAAATTGCAATTATCTTACAAATCCAGGGTTAAAGATAAAAAATTTCTAACAGATATATAAATAAAATTACAAATATCACCAAAGAATGCATACCACATAACTGAAAAGTAGAAACATGGCTATCTTACTGCTTCCTAGCCTTGTCGTACTTTGGCAGCCTCTCTGATGCTCAAGTGTAATCAACCTACACATTATATCAAACAACGCTTCTGTAAATTTTATTCTCTGACCAATTGGTGACCAGTCCAGCACCAATATGGCTGCGGTTTGCGAGCCAATCTACATCCGGTGACGTGTTTGCGTGTCCGATTGAATGGCATCAGTTATTCGATTTAAATGGCACGAGTTAATGAATCGAATAAGTTGCGTGGACATTGGACACCCATCCAGTTTTTAGGTTTAACCTTCTTGAAATTTTTTGACTGCTTCAGTGTTCCAGTGGTCAAGGTAATCCGGTTCGAATGAAAGTACCACAGTTGTGCGACAAACCGTTGCCCGGCAGACCTATGACCGATATAACATTTGATCGAATTATTACTCGACATCTATTTTGTTCGACCAATGTTTGTTTCGGAGAGGAACCCACTGGATAGCATACTTTGTAAAAAGTTATTTCCAGTCTGGTTAGGATATTGCAGGGTCGAATTACCTGATTGTCCGAACAGAAAGATGAATCCGTGTTTAGGTACATATCAACTGAGGGTCCCGAACGCCATCTAGCGTTTGCTCATCAGACCTATCCAAGGATTAGATCTGGTCAGCCCTGGGTTACAGAGGTCAGACGGCAGTCGCTCTGTGTAAACCAGTAACCTCGTCAAATCACCTAGGTTAGGTAGCGGACCCCGGGCTCTGAAGCGTTACTTGGATGACTACCTAATTAACAGCAAGTTTTTATTATAGTATCGATAATATTAATTAGTTATGACTCACTTGTTCTTTAAACAATACCGATTACTATTTCAAGTTTTATTAATTGGTAAAACCTGCAATTTTTCCAGTGTAAACGTTAACCCATTTTGAGTTATGCTACGTTTTTAGGCTTTTGTTTAAAAAAGTCACCTTGGGATCGATACTTACTTATTTTTTCTTTATGTATGTTGTTTTTGTAGATTTCTCTGTAGTTTTAGGTAGAAAATTAATCTTTAGATGATAAATAAATAAAATTTTAATCGACAAAAACAATGCAAAATATTTCAGTACCTACCTAAAAATAAGTAATCAATCCTAAGGTGACTTTTTTCCATAGTTTTTCTTTTTTTTTTAAATGTGGAAGTGACCAACACTGATGTCAGATTTTTCAAGCTGCCTCATCCATCTGGCATAGCTTGACGACTGACATCTAAATGGACCAACAACTGAACGTGCCTTTCGAAGCATGGAGGCACTGAATAAATTTTATGCCACATGTGGTCACCCATCCCAGTGTAGACCACGCCTGGTGTTGCTTAACTTGTGAAATCTCTAGTGATACGTACCACCAGCCTACCGAGCTCAGTCGATAGTGCACTCGTCTGCATACAAACAATTAAAACTATGAAAGGAACAGAATAATCAGAGAATGCGTAATAACAGATAAGTGTCGACGGTTTCCTAACGTGGAATCGACGCCCGACCAATGATAAGGGCACCCTAGTGTTGTAGTATATCGTTATCGATAAAGTGAAAATTAGATTCTGTAAATTTTAAATTGATGATCATTTTCAATGTAGAGTTTCTAAAAAAATATTCGGAATTGAACAAATCTTTTTTATGAGATTTGGATTTATAGAATGTATGTAACTTTGGTTGAGCTTGATATCGACAGAAGCACAAAGATGTTTCATTGCACTTCTGTCTATTAATGTAAAAAGTCTAACTGTACATTACATAATTAAAACAAGCGTACAATAAATTGTGGTTGAAACCATTGGTATAACTAGTGTAAGGCATGCGTGAAACTATGTCAGGAAGAAAATAATTAAAGGATGCCTAGTAATAAAAGTGGCAATGGTTTCCCAACTAACCAAGCATGCTCTATTAAATTACCAGTCCTTCAATAAAGAGGTCAATTGTTGAGTTGCACTCGGTTGGCCAATGATCGGTTAAGTATGCATGTACTCGAAAAAATCTAGCCACTTCGTAAGTTAAATAACTATACACGGTGATTTTTCATTGATTTTGGAGCCGAAGGCCACTTCATAGGCATCGTTAGTAAGACCTAATTAGCTAGTCAAAATAAAAATTCAGAAACAAAAAATGTTGCCTAAAACTCGAAAGTAAAATTGTGAGATCAATTAGTAGTACTGCCGCCATACACCGCCTGCCGGCCGGCCGCAGGTCATCGACATCATGCAGCTGTTTTGGCTGGCGTAACTACGTGGTCTCGATCGAAAATCTTTACGCATCTTTTTTATCTTATGACATACAGAAATTTGGATTACGTATATGGATAGAGGAATTTATTTACTATACGACATTTTTTTTTCCAAAACCAATGAAAAGTCAGCGTGTATATATTTTAATCCGTATACACAAAAAAGTGACATCAACAGAGATCATGAATTGCAGAAACTTTATTTGCAAATATAATTAGAATGATTGACTTTTCTCATTTTTACATGTCTCGAATCAATATTGATTATGATAAGCGCCCGAAATTTGTAAACATTACAGTACAGTAACCTCTCATATGCCGTTGCGTTGATCTACGCGAAACTATTGTGTCTGATATTTTACCATGCAAGGGGTTAATACTCTAACTATTTAAGTTGTCGACTAGAAAATATCGACAAAACGTTCATTTGAACTACACAACACTACTCCTATATCAGAACTTTATACGCGTCGACAGCGCGCGATCCAACCTCACCGCAAAACAGTTTTCCTTCTAATTATTTACCTCAAAGCAGTCGTTTTTAACTAATTATTGTATTAACATGTGAGAAATGGTAGTGGATAGAGAAAAACTCTTAAAATTAGTGGAAGCCAGTGAAATGAATGTGTTTAAGTTAAGAAGGGGGAAGACGTGGTTCAAAGAGGTCTGTATTTGTGTGTGCGCCATCTTTTGGCGGTTATTGTTGAAAAATATTGTAGCAAGTGTGCTGAAAATTGTGATTTGGTTGCTTATTGATTTATGATCCATGAAAATGTATAAAATTATAGTAAAAAGAGACGTAAAAATAGAAAAGTAAACGGGTAAAAAAGCATCAATTTCATGTTTTCAGTATACTTTATAACAAGTGATTTTTTATACTTTATACGTCTAAAAGTGTAAAGGATATGTTGTTCCTGTCCATTCTGCCAACATAGCTAAGTAAAGTGTCATATTGAGGCCCTTTCGTGGGACGCTGTGGGTGTTTCCGGCCATACAACGAGCTTCATTGCCCTTGAATTTGTGTGAATGAATTTTAAAATGACAAAATATTTGTTTGATAATACACTCGGGTAGATAATTGAGTCAAAAATAAATTATTCGGTACAGTACATAAAATAAAACGTCACTTAATAGTGTCACTTTTCATTCATCATATCCATTTTTTAACATGATTTTAGATTTATCAATGCAGAAAAACTGATATTAAGAGCTCTATTTGACTTCAAAAAAGCATGACGACATGCTTTTGTAATTCATACAAATCTTATAGAAAATGTTTGATATGAAATTTAGAAAAAAGTGTCTGATTTGACTTGTTATCATCCAGCGGATTAAATGCATATATTACAAAAAAAAAAACATATATTAAATATACACAAAAGACAGCCTATCTCACCGCAATATCTTCCAGGCTACATTAGGGTAAATCTTAGCATATTAATTTATGTATAAATAAAATAATAATAATATCAAGTTTGTGTAATAAATTGTTTACTTAGTCACGTTATTAGGTATGTTTGCAAGTCATTTTCCTGTATTTCATGCATTCAATAATGCCACACCCTGAAAATTATGCAAAATTATACGGTTATTTGTAATCCAAGTCCTCTAGCTGCTCTGGCCAAGTATGGCTCTAGTAGTACAGAGAGCGTCGTGCTCCTGCAGTGGAGACATACCGTCTTATTATAAAACGCAGACTAACTTTGTTACTAGGTTTAAACTATTATTCGACCAAATTAAGTTGACTTTTTCAGATGAGACAGTGGTATATTACTAGGTGTCAATTTGATTTGGTCGGATAATGGTTTAAACCTAGTAACAAAGTTAGTCTGCGTTTTATAATAAGAAGGATAAAGACCTGATGATGATGATACGGTTATTATTTAATGTACAGACACACTTTTATTTACTGTTTTATTATATGTATAGATTTTGGTCTCATACAGCCATAGATAACCCTTCCAACTATTGTATGAAGTAGTTCTAAGCACATTGCGAAAAAAACGCTGCGCAATGTGCTTAGAATTTTTAGCTGCGCTCTGCGGTGTTACCTGCGCCTAAAGTAGCCTCTGTGTTAATCCAGGGTGTCAGCTTCCTGCATACCAATTTTTATCAAAATTGGTCACAAACTTTCAACTTTGTAACATAAGTGTGAAGTGATAGTGCAATATTAAAGATTTTTCTGTATACATGTAGAAAATCTCTTGCCGTCATCATCATCATCATTTCAGCCGCATAACGTCCACTGCTGGACATAGGCCTCTCCCAAAGATTTCCAAAGTGACCGATCAAGAGCGGCCTGCATCCAGCGCTTTCCAGCGACCCTGGTCAGGTCATCTGACCACCTTGTAGGTGGGTGCCCTACGCTTCGCTTGCCAGTACGCGGTCGCCATTCAAGAACCTTTTTGCCCCATCGGCCATCGGTTCGTCGCGCTATGTGTCTCGCCCACTGCCACTTCAACGAGCTAATCCACTTGGCTATGTCAGTGACTTTTGTTCTCCTACGGATTTCCTCATTTCTGATTCGATCACGTAGGGAAACACCGAGCATAGCCCCTCTCCATTGTAGCGCGTTGAGCGACCTTGAGCTTTCTTATGAGACCCATAGTAAGGGTACACAAAAAATGTTGATAGGTCCAGAGTTTATTTTTCTATTTTTACCAAAGGGTGTTCTTTAACTCAGATAATATCTTAAATCGGTGAAGCATTTCTCACATTATCATTTTTCGCACTTGGCGAATAACGGCCAATATGTATTTGCCAAAAGTGGCCGTTTTTCGCAATGTGCTTAGAACTACTTCATACAATAGTTGGAAGTGTTATCTATGGCTGTATGAGACCAAAATATTTAATAATATCTCCGTTTCCTTTCAAATAATTTATTTTAAATGGTGGCAGAACTGGACCCTAAAAATTCATGTTACATCTTATAAGGGTTGCATAACTGTAATAAATGTTTTTATTAATAATAATTACTTTTAGCATGTAAATAAAAACTGATAAATTACCTTTTGTTACTTATTCCACAATCTAAGGAAAATCTAAGATTTTTTAGGTACCTACAATACATACATACATACATACTATCACGTCTTTATCCCTAATGGGGCAGACAGAGCATTTTGGGTCTTGCGGTTCTATGCAGAGCCCAGGGCCGCAAGACCCAAAAGCCACTTTTAGCGTCATGGGGGGCGAGAAGATGGAAAAGCAATCAATACAGTGATGGGTTGCTAGCATCGCCTGTTAACATGATTTGCATTTTTGCCCATTCCCTCGTTCGGCTTTTACGATCTGCGTGGGAAGAGAAGCAGCTGGTACATTCTAAGTTTTTTTTTATTTCTCCCAGACCAGCATGGGAGGTACCTACAATCTACGTTATAAATGAATCTAATCTATGTTTTAAATGAAACTAGAGTCAGTAATTTGGTTTAAGTACATTATCATATTTATCATGAATGGGATTCTTATCTGATAATACGCATGACACAATTCTAGTGCAAACACGATTGTCATTTTCGTCAACGAAATGATATGATGTGATGAAGATTTTACTGTTTCAGGTACACAAAACATTCTTTTGCAAAAATATATAACTGACCAATTAGTTAAACTTCAACTTCAACGTACTGATATGAGACCATCTCGATTCTAGATAGTAAACGCATTTAAATGAAAAGATGCAAATTATCAAAATCGATTTACAATTTACAATTGGTTAAGATATCGCGTAAGATATGTAAAAAAACATACAGGCGATTTGATTACCATCTTCTTTTTAAAGTTGATATAAAGTACACGAGAGAGATTATTTAGAAATATAACTCAAAATAGCCCCAGCGATGATTCAGGGCAGTAGTTAGTTAGTTAAAATCTTTATTGCACCAAAACATGAAGTAACAGAGTAGTAGATACATAAAACAGATGTCAAAAGGCGGCCTTATCGCAACTGCAGTCTCTTCCAGGCAACCAACAACCAACAGTTAGATTAACAATTTTGAATAAGCATATGTTGCGGATATAACTTGGTCTCAGACGAAATAATCTAAGAACTAGGTAAGTATATTTTGATGAAGCCCCAGACCAAATAAAAAATTATTAGGTCTGCAAGCCAAGTTGTGTATTTTTTTGTACATTTCTCGACGAAGCTTGTTGCTGATGAATCCTCTATGTACTCAAAATTAGGGCAAACATACATAATTCGTAACATGAGGGGAACATTTGAACATAATTTAGAAAATATTTTCATTAATATTTTATTTGTTATATTTGTAGGTTTGTCCACATGACGTCAATATAATTATAATCATTATAATAATATAACATTGTCTATGTCATTATGTTTTACATCACTGTTTTAAGGAAAACAACATACAACTGACTGGTAAACAATATTAGGAAACATGTCATGGTACGCCTGTAGGCTAAATATGGTAGCTTTCTAAAAATTTCATCTATATCTATATCTATATACATATAATAAAACAGTAAAAAAAGTGTGTCTGTACATTAAATATATTTCCAAAAAAAATATTGGGGGCGATGGAGACGTAGCAATAGAGTAAGAATTTAAAAAAAAAATGTCTGTCTGTTTGTCTGTATGTCTGTTTGTCTGTTTGTACACGCTAATCTCCGGAAATACTAGACGTATTCGAATGAAACTTTTTTTGTTATATAGCTATTAATCCTGGGCAACATATAGGGTATAAATGATTTTGGAAAATGGAACGCCTGATGCAGAACTATAATGGTCCAGCTAAACTATAAGAGATATAAAAATGCCGCCTTAGTAAAAGTTGTTATATTAATATTAATTCATTTATTTCATGTTTTCATGCACATACAATTGTAAATCTTAAATTTAGTTTACAAAGTGCACATGAGACCCTGGTAGGGCGCTACATTTAATAAAAATTAGTACTACATTTACACTTAATGTGATTATTATATTTCTAACAATTTAAACTAACTGAAAAAATATTTAAGCTTCTTTTATAATAGGCACTTGCTAAAAATATTTATATATGTATCTATTTTCCTTATCGTCGAAGTATTCGTTAATCGTGTAATAACATTTTCTAATTAAATATTTTTTTAATGTACTGAGGAACGTGCTATCCTTTACAATGGTCCTTATATTAAGAGGTACTTTATTATATACTAAAATAGACATGACATAAGGACTTTCGTTGGTCATCTGCAATCGGACTGCAGGTCGGGCCAGATTATCAGCCTGATGAGCATTTTCTAGAGGCATAAAGTCCACGCGAACGAAGTCGCGGGCTTCGGCTAGTAGATACATAAAACAGATGTCAAAAGGCGGCCTTATCGCAACTGCAATCTCTTCCAGGCAACCAACAACCAACAGTATAATAGATTAACAATTTTGAATAAGCATATGTTGCGGATATAACTTGGTCTTAGACGAAATAATCTGAGAACTAGGTAAGTATCTTTTGATGAAGCCCCAGACCAAATAAAAAATTATTAGGTCTGCAAGCCAAGTTGTGTATTTTTTTGTACATTTCTCGACGAAGCTTGTTGCTGATGAATCCTCTGAATCCTCTATGAACTCAAAATTAGGGCAAACATACATAATTCGTAACATGAGGGGAACATTTCAACATAATTTAGAAAATAGAAAATATTTTTATTAATATTTTATTTGTTATATTTGTAGGTTTGTCCACATGACGTCAATATAATTATAATCATTATAATAATATAACATTGTCTATGTCATTATGTTTTAAGGAAAATAACAAACAACTGACTGGTAAACAATATTAGGAGACATGTCATGGTACGCCTGTAGGCTAAATATGGTAGCTACTGTTGGAAATATTTACATGATCATACCCTCAGCGCTGGACACAGAAAAGACGTAGGACGCGGACGGGACGCAGACATTTCTCTTTCCCGTCGCGTGGCAGATCACACAGAAAAGACGCGCGCCCCGTCCTTGCCCCGTCCTTTCAGTGTGTTCTGTTCGCGACGATTCTATACATTTATTATGAAGCCGTCGCTTGCCGTCGCGGAACAGACATATGTCTGCGCCCCGTCCGCGACGTACGTCTTTTCTATGTGTCCTGCGCCTTAGAGTAACCTCCTTACTGTGATTTTATTCATATATTGTATTTTTGTGAATTATTGTATGGAAGACGTCGAGCGACGTCAGATGCCTTTAGGCAGCCTGAAAACCTGGATAAACGTTCAGCGGAGGCTTTTAATAGGGTCCCGTTTTTACCCTTTGGTTACGGAACCCTAAAAACCTTCGCCATATTTCAGGTCTACTTCTTCTTCTGCTTCTTATCGTGTGTGTTAGTGTCTAACACTAGTGTCAAAGTTTTAAAAGGCCTCTGACATGGTTTTAGGTAACGACCAATGTCAAAGACAGTGACCGGGACCGACGGCTTAACGTGCCCTCCGAAGCACGGATCATCTTACTTATCAGACAATCAGGTGATCAGCCTACAATGTCCTAACCAAACTAGAACAACAACACAAAGTCGTTGCCCCCGCTGGGAACCGAACCCGTGACCTCCGGGTATGAGCCGAACGCTCTAACCACTACACCATGGAGGCAGTTCAGGTCCACTAACTTAATTGTTGACCTTTGTCCTATACAGTAAATATTCCCATACATACATACATACAAAGTTAAAATAGTGAAATCAAATTAAAACTAGGAAAACATACTTAATTGCAGTAGTTACCATAATTCCTTCCTACTGCATAGTTATAATAATAGGTAGTGCTTTTAGGCTTCCTTTGTTTCTACCAGTCTAAGTATTAGACAAAATCCGGGTATTGAAGTCGACATTAAACCATTGTCAGGTACACAGGGCTCAGACAGACAGTGCTATTTTTCATTGAGGGAATAACCGAAACACAAAACATGTAGTTTTCCTACTCACACTCGCTTTGGTCGAATTATTGAAACAGTCGTTTCAGCGAAAATCAATATTGTTTTACGCAGAAAACTTAGAAAATATGTCTATGGTTTTCTAAAAATTTCATTATGAATAAAAAAGCAACGAATCCTTCGCATACGATCGATTCAAAAACGCGCCCGTTTAAAAACTCCGCAAACCATTCGTGATGTGACAAGTGATTTTAAAAATGCCTTTTCTGAAGTGCCTTTTTTAAAACGCGGAGTCGCCTAAACGATTTCTTTTTCCATACAAAAAACCGTTCGATTAGTGACTCCGAGTTTGAAAAATGGCACCACTGATCGGCGACTGTCACCAGGGGCAGTCGCAACGCAAATGGTCGCAAACTATCACGCGACGGTCGCTTATTTATTCAGAAACTATTGACTCATCATGAAATTAAATTAACTTGATGTTTTCTTCTTTTCACACATTCCTAGACACTTACGGCTGTTACGTATATGAATTGTTATTTCTATTGTGATCGGCTATGAGTCCTGCAATCTGTTATGAGTCCCCTTACCATACACATTTTCATAGCTTTTATTTTGAAACTACATGTCAGATTTCGGTAACTATTTGTTATTTCAATAGGTCCATTATAGACTAAGAGGGGGCCATTTGCAACCCTACCTCATCGAGTGCAAGAACAACGCGGAATTGAGTCCAGTGGATGGTGAATGAGATGGATAAGATGTTATGATAGATCATAATATGTTGGTTTATATTATAAATAACCTTGAAGAGGAGAAAATACAAATTTGTCCCAAAGTCAAAGTTCCAGCTATCAGGCGGCTATGATTTTTATAGTCAGTTAGTATGGCAAGAAACCTGTAGGATTATGCCAAAACTTTAAAAAAAAAATATTTTTTTGCTGACTGTACAAAATGTTTCAGGTTAGGCCCAGGCAACCCTGTATATTAAGGCCACGAAAAGACATATCTTTTTTATATGCAACACCCTACATATGTCACATTTTGCTTCTCGATGAGGTAGGGTTGCATACGGCCTTCTCTTAGTCTATTATTTTTAGATAATCTAAAAGACGGACTATTTTTTGACCGTCACCCTTACTAAACATAATATGAGTAAAAAATTTGCTTCAACCATCGACGTCTCTATTCCAGGATACCATCCAAGAGTCCCTGCCAGTGCGGCCGCCAGTCAGGCCGTACGACTGGAGCCCTACGTCGGAGCGGGGCCGCGCAGACCTGGAGAGGAGCTTCAGCAAGGCCAGCTCCGACAGCCCTCCCATCGCCAGAATCAACAAGAGACTCGGTGAGTTCCTATCAGTCCAGTGTTATACTACAGACGTCATCATCATCATGATCATCAGGTCTTTTTCTCTCCACTGCAGGAGCACGACCCTCTCTGTACTACCAGAACCATACTTGGCTAGAGCAGCCAGAGGACTTGGCCTACCTCTTCTCACTATCCAGACGGGTTGGAGAAGTCTCATTGATGTTTATAAACTTTGTTTAGCTTGTATTTCATAAGTCGCCTTCTACGACATCCACAAGTGGACTTGGAGTGGCCCTATTCTACTCTGCCGGAAACCACACAGCGAGACTACTGACAGACGCCTACAAATCTTCTGCATCATCTTAATGCGTTTCTTGTTTTATCATCAGCTGTGCTGCTTCAGAGCCTGGCATGCGCTTTCCTGCTTTTTTATATTCAAATTTAATATGCGTGTCAGTGGTCACTCAGGGATGCCGAAGACCACGCGAAATCGAGAATAGCTGGAACGGTTTAAACGATTTGGGCATAGTTTTACGAACGGCCACCTACATGACGTCAACGCTCTTTGGGAACGCATTGTAGATTTTTTTTACAATCGTCTGTCTTTCGACGTTCCTTAGGAATACAGTTTTAGCACGAGATGTTCAGGCTTAGTCGTTTAGTCACCACTTACTACATCCCCAGAAAGAGATAGAGTGCCCTAGGCCTTGTTTTATTCATTTTCCGATATATAATAATATTTCCAATCATCATCATTATCGTCCACTGTTGGACATAGACCTCTCTCGATCAAGAGCGGCCTGCGCCCAGTGCTTTTCAGCGATCTTGATCAGGTCGTCTGACCATTTCGCTTGCCGCTCTGATTAGAGAACCTTATTTCCACATCGACTAACGGTTCGTTGCGTTGATTCAATTGTCAAATACAGTAACTTAATGTTTTCTTATGAAAATTCCAGGCAACTCTACTGAAAACCTCCTATATCCAAATGTGCGGAGACCGAATAACCTCCAGCTGCCAGCGTCCTCGTCCGGGGACAGCCTGGATGTGGAACTCCGGGAGGCGGCCAGGGAGCCGAGCCACCTTAGAAGTCGCAAGTCCAGGTCGATGGTCGCCCCAAAGCATAGGATGCGGTCGCCGGTGCCGGCGCCGAGGATGCTGATCCATCAGACTCCTGAGGTTAGTTACTAGAATTACAGGGGAGATTTAGGCTCTTTTTTAGTTATTCCGTATTAAATTTAACCCGTTACTATCTACCGCACCTGCTCACGAAATTTCATGAGAATCGGTTAAGAAATGCCACCTGTAGGCGAGAACAGACGGACAAAAGAATTTTTGGACAGGCGAAACTGAGACTGAGACTTTAATTCGCAAAGCAGAAAGAATACAGGTCCTAATATACTCCCTTGCGGAACTCCGTAGTTTGTAAGTATAGATAATGAATATGGTTGTCAATTTTTAAACAACCGCTTTTTATCCTGTTTATTTATAAAATACTTTTTTATTTAACACTTAAATCAGAACCTCTTACACTTTTTTTTGTAATTTAACTGGTATATAAAGCAATTACACAATCTATTAAAAGCTTTATTTAAATTCTAAATAAAACTATACATATTGGTAAATGGCGATCAACAGCATATATCATCCTAATAGGATTAAACTTTACGCAATATTACTGAAATACTAATGTAAAGATTAAGGGTTCAAAAATATGAGACACCATTGGACCATCAGTTGACAGGTTCTTATGTTCCGTCAATATACTCAACAACAGTTTATTGGACCTGACGTCACTGTGCTGCCATTTGGTGTCCCATACTTTTGAAAACCTCCATTGGAAATGAGAATTTAAATTATTAGATATTTAAATAAGAATTTAAATCTTTGGTTATGGCCATGCTACTGATAAATAATCATGATTCTCATTCTTTTTAGATGCCGGTAGTATACGAAGGCGCAGTCAAACGCACCAAGTTCTCCGAGAATGGCAAGAAGAGTAAAAAGAACTGGGTCGACTGCTACGTGGTCCTCACTCCTACTGGACTCGTGTTCTACAAGGATCAGAAGACCTACTATGCATCGGTAAATATCTTGTTTTTATGTCTGAGTTCAATATTCTTGATCCATTTTATCCTATTTTGCATTTGGGGTTCATATTCCACACGTCACGTCACGGCATGTTGAACCTTCGGGTAAATTTACTCATCTGCTTCTTAAAAATCTATTATTTGAATAAAGTAGTACTCTATTAATTAAATATGACTTATATGAAATGCAATAAATATTTTTAAAGCATATTCTTATCTTTCTTTGTCACTTTTTTTGCTAGTCATGTTTGCTGCCATCTCTTTGTGCTTACTCGCAACTACTAGTTTGCCTACTTACGGGCTCTCCAATAGTTTCTTTAGCGTTAGGTATCTCATACCTTTGTTATTATATTATCTTTGTCCTTATCTATTTATTTATTATTATTTGTTTTCAGAAAGCCCCTAAAATCCCCGGCACCCCACCTAGCCCCACTGCGCCTCGTGCTGAAATCGTCTTACCACTGCGGCATGCCAGCGTCGACTTCTGTATACAGATGCACACAAGAAGGTCAGTAATTCGTTGTTTCAACACCATCAATGACATCAACATCATGTAGGTACTTCCTATAATGATACTTACTTCGCTGGCTCAGCGACCCGAAGTGGATCTTGGCCTCCAAGTGTGCCATTCTTCCCTATTCTTTGCCAGATCTGACCAGTCGGACTATAATAATAACCATTAAAAATATTAAAAATGGACAAGCAAATATCAAGGAAACACGTAATGCCGTTGCCCACAGATTTTTTGTAGAGTTGCGTAAAACTCTTTCTAAATATACATTTTCATGTTTATATGGTTTTGAATTTAAGGGAACATTTAAGATATAGGTAGAAGGCCTAGTAATGTCGTTAGCCGACTGTACAGAATGTACTCATATTTACCACGAATATTTTTATTCTTAACACCTTGACTGCCAGTATTACAGACAATAGATTTTTAATTGTTTGTCGGACAACATAAATACTCTATAAAATAAAAGTTAGTCGTACTATAGTGACGTTCTATTTCTATGTCAAACCAAATTAGACTTTATCGTCATACATTAATGCTAAATGTTGCTTGACACTTAAACGCGGATACGCAGTAACGTTCATCTTGCGTACCGCTTTTGGAGTAACCAGGTGACTGTCATAGCGTTGTGACGTTCTATTTCTATATCAAACCAAATAAGACTTTATCGTCATACATTAATGCTCAATGTTGCTTGACACTTAAACGCGGATACGCAGTAACGTTCGTCTTGCGTACCGCTTTTGGAATAACCCCTCAGGTGACTGTCATAGCGTTGTGACGTTCTATTTCTATATCAAACCAAATTAGACTTTATCGTCATACATTAATGCTCAATGTTGCTTGACACTTAAACGCGGATACGCAGTAACGTTCATCTTGCGTACCGCTTTTGGAGTAACCAGGTGACTGTCATAGCGTTGTGACGTTCTATTTCTATATCAAACCAAATAAGACTTTATCGTCATACATTAATGCTCAATGTTGCTTGACACTTAAACGCGGATACGCAGTAACGTTCATCTTGCGTACCGCTTTTGGAGTAACCAGGTGACTGTCATAGCGTTGTGACGTTCTATTTCTATATCAAACCAAATTAGACTTTATCGTCATACATTAATGCTCAATGTTGCTTGACACTTAAACGCGGATACGCAATAAGTTCATCTTGCGTACCGCTTTTGGAATAACCCCTCAGGTGACTGTTATAGCGTTGTGACTTTCTATTTCTATATCAAACCAAATTAGACTTTATCGTCATACATTAATGCTAAATGTTGCTTGACACTTAAACGCGGATACGCAGTAACGTTCGTCTTGCGTACCGCTTTTGGAATAACCCCTCAGGTGACTGTCATAGCGTTGTGACGTTCTATTTCTATATCAAACCAAATTAGACTTTATCGTCATACATTAATGCTCAATGTTGCTTGACACTTAAACGCGGATACGCAGTAAGTTCATCTTGCGTACCGCTTTTGGAATAACCCCTCAGGTGACTGTCATAGCGTTGTGACGTTCTATTTCTATATCAAACCAAATTAGACTTTATCGGCATACGTTGAGGCTCAGTGTTGCTTGACACTTAAACGCGAATACGCAGTGACGTTCGTCTTGTGTACTGCTTTTGGAATAACCCTCAGGTGACTGTTATAGCGTTGTGACGTTCTATTTCTATATCAAACCAAATTAGACTTTATCGTCATACATTAATGCTCAATGTTGCTTGACACTTAAACGCGGATACGCTGTAACTTTTGCCTTGCGTACCGCTTTTGGAATAACCCCTCAGGTGACTGTCATAGCGTTGTGACGTTCTATTTCTATATCAAACCAAATTAGACTTTATCGTCATACATTAATGCTCAATGTTGCTTGACACTTAAACGCGGATACGCAGTAACGTTCGTCTTGCGTACCGCTTTTGGAATATTCCCTCAGGTGACTGTTATAGCGTTGTGACGTTCTATTTCTATATCAAACCAAATTAGACTTTATCGTCATACATTAATGCTCAATGTTGCTTGACACTTAAACGCGGATACGCAGTAAGTTCATCTTGCGTACCGCTTTTGGAATAACCCCTCAGGTGACTGTTATAGCGTTGTGACTTTCTATTTCTATATCAAACCAAATTAGACTTTATCGTCATACGTTGATGCTCAGTGTTGCTTGACACTTAAACGCGGATACGCAGTAACGTTCATCTTGCGTACCGCTTTTGGAGTAACCAGGTGACTGTCATGGTGTTAAAACTGATTTAAACTAATTACATAATAGGTACACGCGATCCCTGCTGATCACGGTGGGCAGAGACCAGTACCTACTGCAGGACGAGACGGAGAAGGGCGCCGAGAAATGGCTGTTCAACATCAGAACCATTATACACAAATTGGTGAGTCACTTTTATTGTTTGTTTTTCGTGTGTGTTAGTGTTAGACAGTACAAGATTCTAGCCTGTTGCATACCATTTTATTGAAGCATAGGTATGCTAAATATACGTTTAGAACATGCAAGTTATCATAGATAGATAACTTGCATGTTCTAAACGTAAGTCGTACAAATCATTTATTGCTGCAATAAATCTTCATAAGTTACAATATAGCTTCATCTCCGTGACCGGACTAGACTACCATTATACTTAGGGGTCATAACATAACACAACAATAATAAATATATAGGGACAAATTACACTGATTGAGCTAGCCCTAAAGTAAGTTCGAGACTTGTGTTATGGGATACTAACTCAACGACACTTGAAATTTTATAACAAATACATATATAGATAAACATCCAACTCCCAGGACAATTTGAAAAAGGCCATTTTACAATAATCTACCTTAAGTCTACTTTCTTGTGTGGATTATAAAATAAATAGTACTTTGAAAGTTATCAAAATATCTACGGGGTTAACTAATTACAGCAGTAATAAAAGATAAATGACAAAGACTTTTCTTTCTAGGGTCCTCCACTCCCTGATGATCCGAGCCTGACCCAAATGAGGAACAGCAACACGGACCTTGAAAGCCTTGGGCGAACTCCACCACCGTCAAGACACAACCATAAAGGCAAAAAACAAGGTTGGTTTAAAATATTTTACATAAACAAAACTTATTATCTCTTTTCAGATAAAATTATATGGTTTGTATGACAAGGTAAGTTTGTTATAGGTTTTAAGATATTTTGCTATAATTTTATATTTTACACTTTTTTGCACTTTCTAGATTTTTGGTGTAATTTGAATTAATAAATATGTAAGGTCCCATGACACTACCCTGTGGTGTACCATTTTTGCAAATATAAATATTCATTGGTGAATCCTCAATTTATTATATAATAATATAATATTAATGGATAGTAATTTGTATATTGTAAACTAAGTAAATTATTTAGGTTCATTAGTTAATTCTAAAGTAAAAGATAATTAACAAATATATCGCCTTTTTTAATTATTCGAAATCTTGTTCACGACATTATTTATACACTTGTATAAGTAGATACATTTGTTCATAATATAAATGGGAACAGTTAACTATACTATTTTAATACATAAATTCATGTGACTATATAAATATTTGCAGCCTTAAGTTTAGGTTAAATACATGACACTAATCAATCCTACTAATATTATAAATGCGAAAGTGAGTTTGTATATTTGTTTGTTTGTTTGTTACCTCTTCACGCTTAAACGACTGTACTGATTTGGATGAAATTTGGTATAGATATAGTTCGAGACTCGGGGAAGGACATAGGGTACTTTTTATCCCGAATTTCCCACGGGGAGCGAAGCCCGCGGGTACAGCTAGTATATTATAAAATCTTCGAACTTTTAAAAATTATTTTGAAAACATGTGTTACAATTTCTGTACTATAACTAATTAATTAAAATAAACTTACAAACTGAAAATAAAAAACATTTATACAAACAATTCTATAAATTAAATGGCTATTCCCTCATCATAATGTAAAATATTATCTATGCTCACTATATTTTCCAGGTTGTGGTTCATTAATGTTATCAATTGTTGACCTCAAAACTTATAAAGGAAATAAGTATGCTGATATTATAAAGGAATGGTGTCAAATTATAAACGTAGAAATTTTAATACTAACGTTGATAATTTTGCATCAAATGTAACAAGTACATTAAGGCAGAAAAAAAAAAACTACATTTAATTTAAAAAAAAACATTCAAAGCCTCTCTCGTTCGGGGTTATGTAAGAATCCTAACGAATGATACCATATAAAGATAACCATATAAAAAAGTGTAATTAAAATACAATTATTTATAAAAGGGATATAAGGGTATAAAAACGAATATATAAAATAATAATCAGTTCTTATAAAAAAAAATTACTCTACATGTTTAATAAATTTATGAAAATAAATAATTATCTATTATCCTAGGTACTTAAACAAGATTTGACACGCATACGTTTTGTCCTAGAATTATTTTATGATTTTTACGCTTGCTTGCTTGAGGAGTCACGTAGGTTCCTACAAAAGTTATAAAATAGTAATAATTATTTATTATTCCACGTACATACCTACATGTAAACAGTCCTAGTACATGGTTGTACTTTGACCTACCATTTGCACCTTGTCCTCGATGTTATAATATACCTAATACAAATATATCTATGACGGTAGGCCACGTCATCCACAGCTTTGATACCAGATGTAGATTCCTGCAAGGTTAAAGCCCAAATTGTAAACAAACAGAAACCCAAAGAACCAGATTTGTAACAATATTTATTTTAGATTTAAACTCATTAGAACTGAAACTAAGAAATGAGAAATAGGTACGACTCCTTAGAATAAAAACATATTTTTATATAATATAACAAGTACATTTGCCCGGAAAATAAAATAAAAAACGACTTTCAAGCGTCCACCATTCATAAATTTTGAACCGCTAAACATATTTCTATCGAACATAGCTTAGGAACATCGCATATTAATAATAATTAACTTTCAAATTGTAAAAAATAGGAATACATTTTACATATGTGCACACCTATAAGTATTTGTTTAAACAACATTTAAAATTATTATTTATTTGAAATAGCATTAACTCTAGCAGTTTAAGTAATATTATTATCACACATCAGATTTAAAAAAATCCAACGACGGACTTAATACGACAGAATTAATAAAAAATACATACATAAATAAAGTCTTTAATTAATGCGAATATAGGAACAACATAAACATATTTCCATTCATAGATACATTAAATTGCGCATCTCAAATAAACAGTCAATTAAACGAACCACATCAAACGCTGAATAATTTAATTATTCATTAGAATTGTTATTTACATAAACAGAAGCACAAAATGTGCCTCGTTTTCCTAGTCTACAGTGACGAATCATTTCTCAGTAGGACCGTTTTCCTCCACCAATGGACTTCATTCCTGGCAGTTTTACTTTGGATACCATGGCGTTATGATCGTATTTAGCAATTTGGAGTTACTCTTCTTAATTCGGTGTTTGTCTTGTGATTGTTTTTCTGTTTTTTAATAGGATCGGATTGCATTTAGTACCATATTTGAACTTTCATTAAAGTTCATTTTTTTAATGTGTGAATTGATTATTACATTAAAATACAATGCTGTGCAGATGAAAATAATAGTTTATTCTTCTTCGTTTGAAAATTGTGTGTTGTGTTTGTTTTGAAAATGACTGTGTTATGTTGTATGTCCGATGGATTTCGCCGGCTGAGTTCATGTGAGATTTGAATTTTAAACTTTATTTATAAAAACAAGTAATAATTAATGAACTAAATATAAAAATAATAATTTTGCATATTGTTCATTTGTCATTTATGTATTTCTCATTCCTTTTAGAATTTGACATAGACAAGGCGAAGGGCACAGACGCATATAGTGCTTACAGATTAAAGAATCTTACGTATAAGGATCTCGAAGACAGTCCATGTTTAAGATCTTTCTTGACTTCTAGAATACATGTGGAAGTAAAAATAATAGCGGTTTTATTTTATGTTCTTTTTTTCAAGTAATAAGTAACCTCAATATTTCCATGAATACGATTGTTTCTTCTAAAATAGATACATACATAGAACAGTGATTCATTCTCTGGATGATGCTGCTTGCTGAAAGAACGTCTATTTATCATATTTGTATTTGTTGGATATTAAATTGTTGGTTGATTCTTCTTTTATTCACCTATCACAAATGAACAACCTTGTCGTGAACCACTCTTTGTACCTACCACAGTCAAATGCGCAAATACTGCTTCCCTATATCAATGTTGTTACAGATAAAAATGATAAATAACTTTATCAAACATTAATTATAGATAGATCGACAATTATCCTGTTTTAAAGATACTAAGTTTGCAGTATTTCTTGAAGTTCCGCTTTGCAAAGTGCACGAAAATGTTGCAAACGTTGATTCATCAAAGTGTAGTAATAAAAACTTTTGTTGATAATACAAATAAGTAGAAAATTCACAAATTTATAAAGACATTGTAAGCAAGTGTCTATAAATGCTTCCAAGGGATTTATAACTGTGTAGTGGTAATAAAGTGTTTACAATAAGAAAGATGGAGAGTACTATTAGTGTGAAACATTTTCAAAGTCACAGCACAGATGTGAAAGTGGTAACAGTGACTAAAAGAAATTCTGTGAAACATCGTCCGTCTAAAATAAATCAATTTTTCCACAGAAAAAGCTGGACTTTACGTATGTTAAGATATGACGTCATTTATCGTTCATATAAAATAACCATCTACCGAAAACTATATCATTATAATAAAAACTTATGAAGTCTATACAATAGGTGACCATTATATTTGAAGATACCGAACTAAATTTAAAACAAAGGTGTACTTGTAACTTATACGATAAAAAAAATCACGATTGCTGAATTAATCCAGTAAAGTTGAGCCAGGTGTCACTGCTATTATAACAAAGATTAATAAAAGAAAGACATAGGTACTTTAAAATAAAGATAATGAATACTGAATAAGAGATACCTAAGTACATGAATGTAGAAATAGCAACGTTAAAACTTATCGTATAGTCGATAACGTATCAGTTTATCTCTAGGACCTAAACTCTTTCTTATAAAGATCAAGAATTAGGTTTATCGTTTACGTTTTTGTGTCATGCACTAACAAATTTTTGGCAAAAACAATTTTTATGTGAAAAATTTGCGTTATTTTACTTAGTTTTCATTGGATCTGCTTAAAGGATATTCTGAGAAGGTAAATAGTGATGATTACTATCAATTGTGTCTGTCTAAACTCGTATAATCTCATGTTTTGTTGAAACTTCCTAATTTAAGGTTTCTAGTTTCTGTATTGTCCAAATGTTATTTAAATCTTCTGTATCTTGGGTTTTGGTTACATCAATAGCAGTTTAACTCTCTTCAATTATTTATATGTCATTTCTAAGCATTTTTACATAGTAAACACTTACCGCACGTTAATATCTGATTAAAAACTTTCTAATTTAAGTTTACAATTTTATTTACTCTAATTCTTATAAGTATTTAAGTAAACTAATTCTAAGATTATGCTTATTTATACTATGACTACTTATAAGTAACATAAATAATGGTGGTTCATGTGGCTTTATGGGATGATTATCTACTTGCCTTAAACCTTTTACATGCTCTCATTATTTTATTTCTGACTCCTGCTTCTTCTTCTCTGCTTCTTCTTCACGTGTTTGTATGTTCTTACGTTTTGAATTTCAGCTGGTGGCAGCAGTAACGAAGATCTCAGCGATTGCACGGAGGTTTCCATCCAAAAGTCGGATGTGAAGAGTAGACTCAAGAAGTTCTTCGCCAAACGCCCTGCCATGGAGGTTCTAGTCAAGAAAGGAATCTACAAAGGTTGGGAATTTCATTAAATTGGTGTCAGATGCTTTCACATATTGCACAATATATTGTAGCATTTGAGTAGTTTATATGGAAAGGAAGCTTGGTTTGAACATTTTAATTTTAACGTGGTTATAAAGTTTCTTTAGATTATTTCTAATTTTACTAATTCTAAGTAATAATATGGGAAAACCTTTGGTAATATTAGTTTTCTTTTTTGGAATAGTATGCAAAAAGTATATCACAGAAAGTATAAAATACTACATTACTAGCAGTTAATCCAAAACTGTTAAGGTCATTTGAAAGGTTACTGATTAAATATAGCAAAAAAGTTTAATATTTGTTACCAATAATCCAATGAGTTTCTCAAAATTTATAGGGTTTAGAAATGGTATAAAGTAACTTTGTCGATTTTAATCTTAATAGTTTGAAATTATAATGGAGCATGGTTTTGGTTTTGGTGTTAAAGTGTTTCAACATGTTTTGAAGATGGATTACAGGTCATCAGGGAAGGATCTGGCTCTGAAACGAAGATATATTTTATCTTTAGTTTATTTTCTGATCTCAATGATCTCACAAATTTTCGAATCTCGGATTAGTTATCGCATTAAAATTTTCATTCCATTTCTTTGTAACTACTTATTTAATTTTGATTAATACACAACTAAATAGGTTAATAGGTACCTATTTAGTTTTTGTTTTTAGTTTTTTTTTTATTATTGATCTACGTCGACACTTTATAAAATGCTTGTATTTAAAGACCTGATCAATTGCGTACTTTTATTGTTTTATTTTGTAGTTAGTTTAACCGTTTTTTTTCTGTTTTGGCTTGCTTTTGTAATTTGCTAGATTGTTTTTCTGTAAAAAAATTACTTACTAAGTTTTTTTTAATGGTGTTTTATTTATTTAGTTTTATACCTTTTAATTATCCCTTACTAACTAGGACCGGGTTTTTATTAGATTTAATTAGTTTTTCGGTGGATGGTTGTTTGATAATATAGTTGTTTATAGATTTTACATTAAATGTTTAAGAATTAAATATAGCAGTTAATAAGCATGTGTTTTCTTTGGTGTGTGTTTTAATGAGTAGTATTGTAAGAAAAACATTGCTTATTATGGTAACCATTAGGAATACTTAAGGGTTTGGTTTGTATATAATATTAATAGCTATAAATTCAGTGTTTAATACTAAAAAAATATTATTCGTATTAAAATAAGTCTTTTTAAATACATCGCAATGTTTCTACTTCAATACATTATTTACTATTTGCATATATGTAAATATTGTAGAAACCTATTTCGATTTCAGTTGATAGTTTAGTAAATTATTAAAATACTTCTTTTTAACTAAAAAAAACGTGCATTTAGATATTAAATTTAAATATTTTCATTCGGTCATACAATTAGTCCTAAAAATCACATGTAATAAAAGCGTAACATCTTTCTTTATATATGGTTAACATCTTGAGTTCTTGAAATCATCTGAATTCGTGATAAAAACATTTGATGAACCTTTAAGAAGCACGTGTCCATCATTTTAGGTCTTTAAACTTTTTGTATGACCAAATTAATGAAAGTTCATATTGTAAATATTAATCCGTCCATAAATTATAGGTTGCACAATCACTTTGTATGAAAAAATGAGCACTATTATTATTCTTGGCTCACCTTTTATTAACCCGTAGCTGAGCATAATCATTATCATCAAGTACAAATGCACCTATTAGTGTATTCTCTATCGCTTTTAAATCTTCAACCTTTTTATAATTTTTCCACCTGGTTGGATTTATAGCAGGTAAATATTAAACTACATATAAACCACTATCACGACACAAATACTTTATTTTGGTTACTTGTCCATATCCCAGATATGGCCATGTAAGATTCAAGATACTGAAATAAGTATTGATATCATAAGGAGACAGATATTTCCTAGTATCCTTGTTAATCTACTGATTGTCAAGTATAAGTAAACAAGTTACACGGGATGGCAATGGCCTCAACTAAAGATACATTATTACCATTTGAATAAGATAAAACCCCAATATACAATATCCTTTTTTATTAAGTACAAATATTTTAAGGGGTGATTCAGTCCATCATATGGAACAACTTTTCCCAATAAATGTATATCGAAATACGAAAAGAAAATTTTCATTTTCCATAGTAATGATATCACGTGACTATTTCGATTTGTATGAAAACCGAAAAAATATTTTTCGTATTTCGATATACATTTATTGGGAAAAGTTGTTCCATATGATGGACTGAATCACCCCTTAAAATATTTGTACTTAATAAAAAAGGATATTGTATATTCCACGTGTAATTTGCTTATTCACGTGGTTAATATAAACTCCCAATGTATACTTGAAAGCAAGAGTAGGTATGATATGTAGATCCAAAAAATATAATCTTAAAGAGTACCTTACCATTGGAATGTTCAGTCAGTGTTAAAGTAACGCTGGAAAAATGTGTTTATATCAAAAAATAGGAGAATATATGAAGTCAAGATATAAAGTAACAATTCTTCTACTTCACACATGTCTTGTCAAAGTTAAAAATAATACTCTTACTACAGAAAGGAAGAAATGCTGAAAAAATCTGTAGTATTCGTATGTCAAAACATCAATAAGAACAAAAATTCTAATGTATCAGATTTAGACACTAAACACCTGATCAAATTTCTAAAAAGTGTGATTTTCTCATCTTCAGATGAGCCAGTCTTCGGTCGCAAACTCGATGAGGTGTGTCCTACAGAGAAGGGAGTTCCCCGCGTGCCGAACTTTGTGGTGGCTTGCATCAAGGAGATTGAGAGCAGTGAGGAGAACATGTGCACAGACGGGCTCTACCGAGCCAGTGGGAACCTCAGCCAAGTGCAGAGGATAAGATTACAGGTTAGTAGTAAGATTACTCACATAATAATTTTGCCTTTTGGCTTTCGGCCTTAAATATTACCACTCTATCCACCTACACATACATCTCCTCCTCTGGATGCCGTAAGAGGGGACTAAAGGACTAAACACAAATGTAGCCAAGGGTAAATCTAAAATTAAACTCTTTTCACTATAATGGCTACAGGCTCAACTGTAACTAAAGTTATGAGGAAATTACAGTCTTTCCCGATATAGTTTGAATGCAGAGATAGGGGTAAATCTGGTCAAAATTCAAATATTAGTAAAATTAATTTCCTTGTTTACTTCACTATCACACACTTATGTGTCTACACTCAGCGGGATCACCTGTCTGGCAGACTGATGACTGATGCAGATAATTAGATCTGGATATGTACTACTAAATTATGCTGAAAATAGAATTTGTTCCGTATTAAAAACGGAAATATTAACTTTTCTAACTTACGTGCAGCCAGCGGGATATTTACCAAAGTTACGTCCGATGAACTTTAAATTGGTATCAATTTTTAGATCTGTGATTGTTATGTTCACTAAAACAAAAACTATTCTTCTAACGTCTTTACTTTAGCCACAATCAAGCTGCAAAGAATCCTCCAGCCAGCGGACTTTTCCTCATTATTAACCAGATTTCTTCATATGCAAATGTAATTTCTTTTACAAAAGTATGGTTTTCTTTTAATTCATTCTTCTTATGACGTACTTGATTTTTTTCTTTTTGGAAATTAAATTTTAATTCTATGTTACTTCTGATGTTTCCAGGTGGATCAGAACGACATGGGTGCGATTGAAAACAACACGGATATCCATGTGCTGACTGGCTCGCTGAAGCTGTTCTTCCGGGAGCTGAAAGAGCCTTTGATTCCCTGCAATATGTTCGACAGAGTGCTCGCCGCTTGTTGTAAGTATAACATTTTAATACTGTGATGTTATTTGAAAAAGAATCAAATCTTTTTTAAATTGATGCTTATCTAAATACAATACGGCGACAATATATAATAGACATTTTTAATGTTTTAATTTGCAGATATTTAACTTAGTCTAGATCTAGACTCTAGATCAATAACATTGTAAGTAAGACATGTGTTGAATTATTTTAATTTGATGTTTTTTTTATAACAGCTATAAAACCGAGAGAAGCGAAGATTAAAGAATTCCGTGACATCATCCAGGCGCTACCCCAATGCAATAGAGAAACACTGAAGTTCCTATTGGAGCACCTTTTAAGGTAAATTTTATAATTAACATGTTTTCCCTTCAAAAATAAAATTGAAGTCGAAATCAGATGACTGAAGGCATTAAAGACTTTTCGTTATAATGACCTTAAAATCGATAACCTCAGAGCACACGCATCTAACCTTAAACGCAACTCTACTAAATAAACTTTATTTTTTATCAGTATTAGCATAAACTATAATACTTAAATCTGAACACACGTGAATTTCAATATGACAAGCGAAAGTTAATTAGTGTTCATGTTATATTTTCAGGGTTACACAATACAGCGAGCAAAACCGAATGCACACTGCTAACTTAGCCATCGTATTCGGGCCGACGCTGCTCTGGGCCCCGGCAGAGCAAGCGCACAATATAGCAATCGACTGCATCCAACAAAACAACGTCGTCGAGGTGCTCCTCAATGATTTTAAGGAAATATTCACTGAAGATTCCAAAAACAAAAAGAAAGCGTGACTCTGAAGTCACCGGACTCTCCGGACATACTTTTGAGCCCCAAAATAGCTCTTTTCTTAGTAAAAATGTTTCTTTACTGGAACCCGAAAATGAGTGAAGGCATGGACTTCCGTACTGACTATTACCAAATTGGTATTCGTGCAAAATGTATACCAATACGAAAAGTGAAGCATGGCTATGCTATATAGTTATGTTATTCAAGTGTATTCGAGTTAGAAAAGTGCTATAACCAGTTTTAAAATAATAAATGGGCTATATATTAACTATTTAAGATTTTCGTGTATATGGATGATGTTGTGATACGTAAAGATGTTTAGATCGAAAAGTCCATTAGTAATTTTATTAGATATATGATCTCTGTCACAAATTGCGAAATTCAGACTATCAGAATTCGTCGATATATTTTTCGTATTCATCCAAATCTGTGTTGTGATCCTAAAGCAATATTGTTACGGAAAGACTGCGAGAGGCTCTAGAAATAATAATATATTCAGATGATGTTAAAAATGAAATATAATATGTGTATCTAGTATTAGATATATTATTTTGTGTGATGTAGATGTTATAGAGATATATCCTGGTTGATACAGCATTATTTTTGGGGCCAACTTTGTATATATGTGTCCTACCATAGGCTTTAAGCCAGCTTGTATTGTGTGCCTTAAGCAGTGCGTTTGGATTGTAAATATTCATCATGGATGATTGAAATGTATGTGATAATGTCGTATGTTGTATATTTTCCCCTTGAATAAGCTTGCAAAGTGACGGTCTAGTCGTTACATCTAAACTTGACCCTATAATTGATGGTTAAACGTAACATCCGTAGACAATTAGAGAAAGATTGTGCCGTAGTACCCTATATGTAATTATTTTTAATACCGTGTCATTTCTGAATCAGTGTCTGAATGCGGAGTGGCCACGTGTTGACGCGGTAGGAATATCATCAGTTGAGAAAATTCCTTTGTGAACTATAAGGTGTTTCATGTCACAGTGACTACTTAACATACAGTTTGGTGTACATCTTGAGTGTTGTCTTTAAAGATATGCTAAAGGTTGACTCATAAGTTGATGGTGCTTGACATATTCTGAAACTATATTTTACACAGATTAAAAAGTAATCTAGCTCCATCATTTTAGGTACGCTTCGTTGTTGGCTACAGTAAAATCTTACTCTAATATCAACATGTTATGTTATAGTATAATTAAATACAGTAAATAAATACTCAAAAGTGTTAAAATCGAACAGTTGTAATATTAAAAGAAATATAACATAATAAAATAATAAGCTAGGAACCAAAGTTTGTATTTTTCGGCTGATAGAATATTTTAATGATATTTGTTGCGTAGTTATTATTATGAATTATGTTAACGCCAATTTATGCTTGGAAATAATAATAGACAATGATGTTACATCAATAAAATCACATATTTTAACTTTCTGCTTTTTATTTATATTATTTCTTTTGAAAATCACGGGTCTTTTCACCCCGGTCCTTATAGAGGCTTGCGAGGGGATACAGATCCAACACGTAGAGGCCCTTTGGAGAAGTTGTTGTCATGTGGCGCTTCCGCCAAAACCTATTCCTGGATATACCTATGAAAGGTGTACCCTTGAATAAGTTTGGGCAGAAGAAAAATCTATTGCATGAAAAAGGGAAAGGTTTATGGGTTGTGGAATGAATTTGGGAGGGATTGATGCTGGGATATTGCAATATATTATTTCATAATATTATCTTTCATCATTATCAGGTCTTTCTAGTCTCCACTGCAGGAGCACGATCCTCTCAGTGCTGCTAGAGCCATATTTCGCTAGAGGATCACCATTTATATGCATACAAATTTAAGCTACAATATAACAAAGCATACTGGTTTAATGCACAATAGTTTTTAAGCATAACGTCCTTTCGCATAATGGAGTAAGCATAATAATTTTAAGCATAATGTACCTAAGTATAATCATTATTTAGCCCTAACATTTTAAAGCATAAAAGGATGTAAGTAGGATGTAAGTTGTTTTTGTGTATGTATTAGTTTCGCCCTAAGCTAGAGTCGCTCGCTCGCTCATGTTTTGGTCACAGGAAACCTAACTAACCTAATCTTTACTCTGTGGCAAAGATTTTTTTGTGTCTGTGTTATCTTCGCCCTAAGCTTAAGTCGCTCGCTACCGTTTTACTCATTTTATTCGTAGAAATACATTTTCTTATTATTAAACTTATAGTTACTATGCCTATGGAGATTATGCCAATTAACATTATGCCGTAACAAATTAGCCTAAAATATAATTATGCCCAACTACCAGTATGCCAAAAACCACTTATGCCTAAAAACTATTATGACAAAATATTTTATGCCAAACCCAGTATGCCAAAGCATATTAGGACAAAAAAAATATGCAAAAAAAAGGGTCCCATGGCCAGAGCAGCCAGAGGATAAATCCTACACTCTCCTCGCTAGCCACACAGTTGGGAGAGATCTCATGATGTTTATAAGCTGACGGGGATAAGTCCGCCTTTGTACTGTTGTGTTTTAACTATGTTTAACTTGTGTCAATTTATGTACAATAAAGAATTTACAATACAATACAATAAGCTTTGTTTAGCTTGTATTTCCGAAGTCGCCTTCTGCGACATCCACGGGAAGACTTGGAGTGGTCCTATTTATTCTATTCCGCCGAAAACCACACGGCATTTATATAATATTTAAATCTACTTATTAAAATGTTGCCCGATTATCCTACTGTAAGGATAATCTTTATTTTACGAGACAGTGGTTTTTTGTTATTTTTCGTTTAAGTGACCATAATCAGTGTCAGATTTCTCAAACTGCTTAAAGGCATCTGACAGCTTCACAACTGCCATCTAATGATGACAACCGAGCCAACGGCCTAAAAAAGGCTGAAGAAAATAAGATATTAGATGAAAATGTTTACATTTTTTTTTTACTTTTACATAGAATCTCGATCAGTGGATTGCTCATTTTATATAGATAATCATAATACGGCGAAGACAGGGTCAAAAAAGTATTATTCTAATTAGTTCATCCTTTAGGTAATTCAAAAAAAAGGAGCCCGTATTTTTCAGTTTATTAAAAAAGTAGAAATTCACGAAGATACAGAGCATCTAAGTTCCAGAGTTGGGGCTGGCGACGTAACCGCTATGAAAAAATCTTACTTATCCATGACGTAATCTGAAATTAAAATGCGACAATATCTTCGTAAATTTTTGTATCTCAGAAAAAAGAAAAATACGTGTACAATATTTTTTAATAATCAAGCCTTTTATTTAATATAGTATCGTTGAGTTAGTATCCCTTAACACAAGTCTCGAACTTACTTTGGGCTAGCTCAATCAATGTAATTTGTCCCTATTTATTTATTTATTTAACAAATCGACCATGACCTTCAACTATTATTTCGCCACTCTGAACACCCTGTGTAGTCTAAGTTAACAACCTCGGTAGTCTATTTTCAATTACGTGGGCTGGCTGGCTGGACACTCCCAAATCTATGCACAGCCTAATGATGTAACATAATGAGAGGGCGTGGCTGTATCAATAGTTGAAAAAAGCAGGAATCAGGTAGCTTTATTTTTACAATTAGTTAAAAGGTACTATTCGCCGTGTGGTTCCCGGCAGAGTAAAATAGGACCACTTCAAGTCTTCCCGTGGATGTCGTAGAAGGCGACTTAGGGAATATAAGCTAAAAAAAGCATATAAGCGACGAATAGATGGCCGATGGGGCAAAAAGGTTCTCGAATAGCGACCACGTACAGGCAAGCGAAGCGTAGGATACCCACCCACAAGGTAGTCTGGCGACGTAACAAACGTCGCTGGAAGGCGCTGGATGCAAGCCGCTCTAGAGCGTTCATTTTGGAAATCTTTGGGACAGGCCTATGTCCAGCAGTAGACGTTATGCGGCTGAAATGATGAAAGCATATAAACATGACTCTAGTAGTACAGAGTGGGTCGTGCTCCTGTAGTGGAGACTAAAAGGACCCAATGATGATGATGATGATTATAAGGAATTATCAATTCTTACTAACAAGTAAGATTTTCTTAAATCCTAAGTTTTTATTTTCTTCTTAATTTAAAAGCCAGGTTCTTGTCAGATATATTGCACCATCATCATCATTTCAGCCACAAAACTGCTCTCAAGGATTTCCAAAATGACCGATCAAAAAACCATTTAAATTTTGCGTCAAAAACCCAACATCATTTTGTATACTTGTCAGTTGTCTTGTTACTCCTAACTCTTTTACTTAAATTCAGACCGTTAAGGCGGCAGAGTGTTGAAGAAATATACTTTTGAAAAACATAACTCTCCTTCTGGCGTAGTCGAGTAAAAACTGATAAATAAATAAAAAATAAATATATAGGGACAAATTACATTGATTGAGCTAGTCCCATAGTAAATTCGAGACTTGTGTTATGGGATACTACCTAACTCAAAGACCTATATTTATAACGTATACATATATAGATAATATAGATATACATCCAAGACCCAGGACAATTTGAAAAAGGCCATTTTCCAACTTGCCCTGACCGGGGATCAAACCCGGAAACTTGATATTTTCTGCGAATAAAAACTGCGACATAAGCCATTACTTATTGAAATGGTGTGTTGTCTTCTGACTTCTCAAGTTGATAAATTAAAATTGAATTAATGACAAATAGAGCCTTTTCAAAGATAACAGGTACCTAAATTCCATCACAGAATGAGGCGTTTTCCAGTGACAAAAATGAGTTTAAAAACATTCTCAACAGATGGCTTTGAGATCGTTCTGCCTAAAATCTTGGTTTAATCCTATTAATAAATTTGAAATTAATTACCCAATCTTGTATTTTAATATATTTAAACATACATATGTACAAACAATAGTATATTTTAAACTAAAAATAAAAATAAAAATATTTCAAAGACAAACTCACACCATGGAAATTGTATATGACTTAGACACTGACAGATATATCGACATAAGCTTACGTAGCACGCGTAGCACAAAAAAAGCCTATGTCTATGGATATAAGTGATTGCTGTGCTATCAGTGACGATACTAACTTTTTTTTTAAGAAAACGCCTCACTGATTAAACCTTCGTACTCAAAAAGTTTCATCATAAAAAAACTTATCAGCATATAGTAACAGCTACTATGGCATGATGTGTCGGATGTTAACTCTTAGATAATACCGAATCACCAGCCTTCTATCAATTAATGTAAGTAAACATGGCATTGATAATAAGCATTACTGCTAATTAATATTATACAATATGTAACAAAAACCCTGTCCGATCCGTGAAGGTAATGTTGGGTAGCTTGTGTATGTTCCATTTATAGGTTTGTCCCATTCCAGAAATCACAAAAAAAATCTGCAGCTCCATACATTTTGGAATGGTAGGTATTTAATTTTGTATGGAGTTGCCGGATCCAACATCGAGGACTTTAGAATCTGGAAGTCTACGGTCGGGGGACCCTTTAGAGGGACCCGCGCCAAGCTCAAGCCAGACATTTTTGTCTCTAAGGTAATCATCGGTTATCACAAACTACTTTCTTTACATAAACTTTAAATTTTTTTATCTGGCATACCAAGAACCGATTCTGGCAATTTATTATAAAAAAATTACCGTTTCCCTTAATCGACTTACTGACTGTTTTCAGCATTTAAGTATAAGTAGTACGGAGTAAATAAATCATTTATATTACGTAAGTTTCTATCCGTAAATCACCCACTTTATTAAACAAGGCAATATTTTTCCTTAAATATAGATATATTTTCTTAAAAAATCTCTTAGGGAGTCTCTCGATCCTAAACCGTAAATAAAACGTGCACTTTTTTGCAAAAACAAATAGTCTGTACTTCAGCTGCACTCCCCCATAGAAGAATCCCAGACTATGAATGTAACTAAACTAGTCTAGCAGTTGCCACATCTGTCAATTGTCTGATTCTCCAAATAGCTTAAGCCGCTGAGCTAAGCCTATTAGCGAGTTTAGAGATATGGGCACCCCATTAAAGTTTTAATCTATTGTGGTTCCCAAGAAAGTAGTATTTTCAACGAGATCTAATTTTTGACCGTTCAGTAGCTCATCAAAATTGCCTTGCCTCACATTAGGAAGACTAAATCTAAAGAGGTTATTGGCTAAAAACCAGTTAGAAATGGCCGTCAAGTTGTCATTCACCGCAGAAGCATCTTCGCTATGACGGTCTATTTCAAAAATAAGAGACGTGTCATAGACGATCATCACAATGCCAGCTTGTTTCTCAACCGCATAAGGCAAATAATCATAGACATATAATTTTTTTTACTACGTAAGAAGACGGAACATGACGAGTGCGACAAAAAATACGTTAATGTCGCTAATACAAGAGCAAAAGAGATAGCGATCACACTGACATGAGCCAACTTTTGGATGAGAGTCGACCGCGGTAATCCTAGCTGATAAAGTGTCAAACGAAAATTGGATTTTTCTTATAGTAAACTGTGTTTTGCCATAAGTTTCCTTACCTTGGTAAGATGGTATTTTGCAGCTTTACCGACTGTGATACAACAACAAACAAGATTCCCAGTAAATACACATTTCACGGGTAATTTTGCCAGACACATATTTCTCCAGTTAGTCACTATTTCCTTCGCAACTTCACCAAAAAACCACTCAAAATCATGCATTTTATATTTTCATTGAAAGATAACACAATATTTATTAGTTATTTAAGGAATTCAGTAATATATTGCATAAAATATAAAATTGTCTGATTCCGCTAGGGCTTGACTAATTATTGACGTCATTTTGTGTCATGAATATATATATCGATAAAAAGTCAATAGTTTTTTTGTTATCTGTACAAACTTTTTTTCAATAAAATTACAATCGGAATATTTTATAATGAGTTTCGATTTTCGTTGGTAAGATTTATTTCCTAACATTGGTTCCTATATATATTATTATGTAATTTTTTTGTTACAGTTAATTTTATCAGTCTAGCGCTTATTCTTTTTTCTTATTCTTATAAAAACAATATATATATTATTTCTGTAAAAGTAATTGATTACTTTTTATTTTGACAGATTCCCAACAAATGACAATTTTAAAAATGGATAACCTATTATTTGCAGTAAACATTTCGAGCTAACGCGTTTTATACAAAGAATGCAGAAGAATTCAGAAGGATTCTTAAGCCGGGTCTCCTGCACCTAAATTTTCGAAACATTACACAAAAACATGCAAACAAAGGGGCGTGGCTATACACAATTGTCTATGGCATACACATGTTTCTGCTTTCCAAAGCAAAAGGAAAACATGCGCTGCGCGAGGCGAGAGGGGAAGGGTTTCTTTTTTAATTATTTTATGGTTTTGGGTACGAGTCCTTTGGAGCCTATCTCTATTATCTGCAATTGGTAAAACGCCGAACACATCTTCTAGTTCTTCGTCTGGCAAAAATGATGATAACAGTAATCAAAAATAAATATTATTAGGTATCTTAAGTGTCATTTTTGAAAAGTGGAGTCACCTAAACGAATGGTTTTTCCATACAAAAAACTGTTCGTTTAGTGACTCCGCATTTGAAAAGTAGCACTTCATGATGTGGTTAACCATAGAGAATATAAACCCTAACGTTAAAAAATGTTTCGTTCAAAACAGAAATTATTCGCTGGAGACGGTTTGTGTATGAAAAATAATATTTTTGTTTCGTGTTTTTTGTGTAAACTCTGATCTGCTGATAAGTCAACTTGTACGGGAGGTAATTTTTTTCTTCTTTTTCACATATGTTCCTTGAGAAAGTTGTTTGCTATCATGACTTGAATTTAGCCTGATAACATATTTTTATCCGTTTATTCCATTTTCTACCCACGCATCTACTAAAGTAATATAGCTACTGAACTGACTTTTAGACTTGGGCGACATCTACACCGCTAGGGACAAAGAGATTAAAATGTTTTAAGTATATATTTCTTGTCATAACATTACCAAGAACATTAATTCATAATCACAATACATTTTTTTATCGATATCGACGAAGTACGTGGCGTGTAGTAGGTACAACCATTTTAAAGTCAGACATGACATTTCGTTTCTGGTCTCATTTTACAATAAGGTAGTTATATCTTGTAGTATGATAGATCTATGCAAATAATATCTTACATAACAGATAATAAAACAAAAAAAAAACTTTTTCTTAAAAAGTCACGAATACTGATTAATAAATGAAGCAGGAATACGCTATTTTCCAACAAGTCAAATCAGATACTTTTTTCTAAACGTCAAAACAAACAGTTTTTATGGGATTTTGTATGAAATATAGATAGTTTCCTGAGTGTGGTGTTTCAAGCAGTCTATGTATGGGGGGTCAGATGTCACCGACTCAAAATCTTCCTGATCCATCTAACTGGGCATAGACCATATGTTGTTCGATTTACAGACCTATAATTCACTCGAAATTATTACCAAGTCTAGTTTAGCTGTAAGTTTTTAAATATGACGATGTACGTATATGTAGGGTTATACAAAATATTTTTATCAAAAAACATTATACATTTTCGCTCTATTCTACAAAAACAATATTCTAGTCTTAGTAGTTACAGTTCCTTAGCAACATCTAAAAGTATTTTTACTGTCCTGTATTTTTCTAAAAAATTTCGTCTCTGCCGCGCCGAGTTAAATATTTTTTTAATCAAATTCATTATGATATTTTTCAACAAAACTAATATTTTTGGAATCTATATAAAAGCACCTTTTGAAATATTTTTTTTAAGCAGATACTAGTTCAAACTTAAAATTTATGGTCATTAGGGAAAAAAAATTGACTCTTTTTTTTATTTTTGAATGCTATTAATTTTTTTTTGTATGGAAATGCCCTTTTTTGTTTCAGAAATCAATCGACCATCCTTTATTTAGCTAGAAACGATACTAAACTTGTTAGCAGTTATGACGAGTCACAGTGCGCGCGGAGTAAGAAAACTTCACTCCCTCCCTCTGCCACCCAGCGGGGTGTTACCCGCTGAGTCCCAGTTGTTTCCACACCAGTCTACCTAAGGAACAAGTGTGCCAAGGCTCACTCTTTAATCCGAAAAATATTGGTTCCCATACCTTTAATGCACATACTGACTCTACTAAATATACAATTCCATGGTAAGAATATTTCGCTATATATCGTACGCGCGAGACTAAATAGTAGTGACGTCAAGTGCGCTGTACGCGCATCCGTTACTTGACAATTTCCCTTTCCATTAGATTTGAAAAGCTTATAACATACGTATTTTTGAGTAGATTAAAACAATCATTTTGTTTTCGGTTTCGAAATATGTTACGTATTGATATGAACAAAAATAAAAAATGATTAAAATACCGTATTACTGCTAAAAGATGGCAAGTTTGGCCGCAGGTTGACCTTATTAGATCATAAAGCGATATCTTTATAAAAAATAATTACTATAAACATGCTTATCGAACTTCCATATAAACAGATAATTACTAGGCTTTCCCACTTTATTCGCTCGTCAGCAGTTGACAGAAAACTGTTGTGTCCACATTGTGTCAAAGATTCTATCAGACAAAATGGCAGAGCAGAGAAACTATCAAATGTTTTTGGACAACGGGCAGTATACCAAACATGGCTTGGAAAAATACGAGTGGATATTTGGTGAGACGTTTCTCTCCACTGGAGGTTTGAGCACTACAGTTCAAGTGTTGAAACATGTTAAATTACCCCCAAATTCCAAAGTCCTCGATGTTGGATCCGGTCTTGGAGGGCACAGCTTCCTTTTCGCTGAAAAATTCGGAGCACAAGTCATCGGTCTAGATTTATCAGAGAACATGCTTTCAAAAGCTCGGAGGCATTTGGAAAACCGACCACATTTAAAGGACAAAGTCGAATTTCGGTTTCAAGACTTCAGAAAAGTTGACTTCCCAGAAAATACTTTTGATTTGATTTACACCAGAGACGCTCTCATGCATATGCCTAATAAGGCTTACCTTTTTAGAAAAATTTACAAATTCCTTAAGCCAAATGGATGCGTATTGTTTACTGATTATATAAGAGGAGAAGACGAGATGAAGTACAGCGAAGAATTTAAGTCATATCTGAAAACACGTGGTTACAAATTTGCCACTATACCTGAGTACAAGGAAATTTTGAGGAATAATGGATTCAAGAATATTCGGGTTGAAGATTGGAGAGAACAATTCAAGGAAGCCTTAGAAATTGAATTAGACAAATTGCAAGGAAGAAAAGAAGAATTCTTGCAGAACTTCTCTGAGGAAGATTTTGAAGATTTGGAGTCAGGGTGGCTGAAAAAGCTTCAAAGGATAGATGAAGATAATCAGGGATGGGTTTTAGGTTTTGGAATGAAGTGAAAATAATGTTTCGATCTTTGTACAACTAAGTTACTTATAATAATTATCTCAGAAATATCAACAATAGAGCCACCGTTACATTCTGCCAAGTGGCCAAGTGCCAACTAGAAAGCTGAGCGAGGCTGTAAGTAGGAACTGTACTTTGACAAACAATATGATTCCGAGGTCTACATATAATATCTCAGGTATCTTTGTGTCAAAAATAAAATGTTATTTTAAAACACAGCACATTCTCGCTCTTTTTCATATTTTTTTTTTGCTGTGCTCCTTTATTTTATTTTGAGTAAGGAGTGGAGGAGAAAAATCAAACAATATGTTATTGAGAGCACTGTTATTATGTTTTTGTATACAAGAGACCTTAAGTCGGTCATTCTCCAGTTTTTTCTCTACCTAATTAACGAGTCGCTTTTTATAAAAGTGAAAAAAAATAATAGATGGAGAACAAAGCAAGACAATGATTTGTCGACAGTTTATCCATTTGGTTTAATTTTTTAAAAAGCAAGTGATTAAAAACGACGCGCTAATCAGGTAGTGTTTTCGCTAAAGAATAACCGGAATATTTTTCTATTTTTTATAATTTTGGCAGTCCTTTATATTTATTTTTTGCTGTAGTGTAATTAAGACATATTAAAAAGGAATATAATGAAATAATTGTACCTTAATTTATATACTGCGCAAATAAACCTTAATAGAAAATATAATTTGATTGTAGTTTAAAAATAATTTATAAAATCAATATACGTTTTATATTACAATCTTACGTAAATTAATAATGTTAAAACATTTTTTTTTCATAAACTTAATTATCCAATTATTTAAAAAAATGCCAAAAATACCAAAACACTTAAGAACCTAACAATATTCACGTAAAATTATGAAGTAAAATATCTATCCACATACAGGTTGTTTCAAAAAGTTTCCACGAAAATGTAATGTAATGTGTTAGGCACTTAAAAGAAATTAAACATTTCAAGAGTAACTAAGCTACCTATTATAATATTATTAGTACCTATAAATCTTATATTTCCTATTTAATCTAAGTCATTAAAATTCAGATGAATAGAACAAGGTATATACAAAATTTCGTCCAAAAAAAAAATAACATCATTTTGGTCATAAGATTAGTTATAAAAAAAAATGAAAATAAAACGTATTTACAAGATGGTTTTTATTTTTGTCCCTTTTTAATAAAATACCAATAGATAAATGATTAACCACCATAATTTTAAACGTTGTCTTTAGGTCTTATGGCCATAGGCCCTCTATACCTCGTTAGAAATAAAGACGAGATAGTGTGGTAAACTATTAAACTACAGAAATAGAAACGTTAAAAAATATTGAAATACCTAATATTTAATGAAACTCAATAGCAAACATATATCTTTATATATGCCTATTTTCTCCAGTTATATTTAAATTATTAATTAGTTAGTTCCTTTAATTACACACAAAATAACTAAAAACTAAATATAACTAAGTATTGATAAAAACTAAACTAGATATAAAAACAATAAAAAACAAACATCAATTTATATAAAAAATGGAGCCTAAATCGCTGCGCTCGCAGGGTAGAGTGCCCAAGAGACTGGCGGCATTTCCGCGTTGAATGGCCAAGCTAAGCCTTTGGCCAAAATGCGCACCAGCCCTTGGATCCCCTGAGGCGTCAATTAGGCGTGCGGAGATCTCTTTATACAACTGACGAGCTTCCGCACCCCAAGGCCCCAAGGTCTCCACGGCAAAAGGAGCAAAAATATAGGGCTCTCCCAAAGCCGCATACTTTCGCTTCTTATTGGCTTCTGCCGTCGCCGCAGCTGCGCCAGCCTTACGAGCAGTCGCTCGTATATGAAATGGAGCAACAGTATCTACGCATGTTGCATCCCATACGAGCGACCGCCCGTTTTTCCAAGGTATGAGCGTCATTCCGTCGGGCCTCTTCCCATCGTCTCGATTGATACCAGCAGGTTCGAGTACCGCTGGCACACCCGACGAGGTAAGGGCGCGACGGATGACGTCATTCAAGGCGGCATGACGCGAAATGCGACCTGCGCTGCGACGACACGCCAGGCCATGGTGACCTAGGGGATCGACACTTCCACCACAGCGGCAGCGATGAGGCTCGTTCGTCCTGGCGCCTAAACGCAAGCTCACTGCCAAACTAAACGTCGTCTTCTCCAAAAGCGTACCTACGCCGATCGAAGGAATGGCATTGAGCCAGTAACTTGATTCTGGCTCACAGCTGGCTAGGAGACGAGACCGCTCTGCCTCATCAGCTGCTGACTGTAATAAATTTGTACGCGTTTGCAAGCAAAGAGGCTCGTCCCACTGCCGCTGTGAAACCAGATTCAGTGGAAGTTCTGTATTCGGACCGGATACACTGATCCAGGCATCCCTGGCCTCGGCCAAGCAAGCAACCTCTACGTCGCAGAACGACGGGCCTAGAATTCTACCTACGAGGTTAACCGTGCTATGAACCGAAGACAGGAAGGTTGGCAGTGCTATATTTGTAATTTTTCTTAAGCCAAGACCACCGTGGCGTATTGGTAAAGTTGCTTGGGCCCAGCACCTGTCGTTCAGAGGGCAGTTGAATATTTTGTTTAAAGCCTCTCTTACAATGTTGTCCAAACGAGACATATATGCCTATTAAAACTAAGCCCTCATATTCATATTAATTCTGCTACTGCTGCTGCTAAATTAGTCATAAATAAATAAATAAATAAGCCTTTTTATTTCCTTAACCAATTTACATATTTTACACTACAATTTTTTTTCTCTATGTTAAGGCCCCTTTCTGGGTATAGGCCTCCTCCAGACGTCTCCACTCCGGTCTATCCTCTGCCTTTCTTTTCCAGCTTTTTCCATCATATACTTAATCATATACTTGTAGTGAATTTAATTACCATTAGAATTAGATGTTACAAATTAAAAATTTATAACCTCAGCTCACGTACGTAAGCTAAAACGCGACGATAGTAAATGAACAAGTTAATTTTTATCAATATTAATTAGCATGAAAATGTGTGACAATTTTAATGTGACAGGCAAAGGTTAATTAGTGTTCATGTTTTTTTTCGCGATTACACAACATGGCCTATATCAGCCTATATAAATATAAAAGAATAAACTCATTGATCGACTTATATATTTGAATTTAAATTTCCGATATATAGAATGGTCGATCAACAAACAGCTGAAACCGTTGTGTCTACAATCATGATAATTTTGCAGAAACGATAATCAAAATACGTTAGTGCACTAAATAGAGACTTTAGAAATTCATCCCCTATTAAAGGTTATATAAAAGTTGGTCAGTTTTGAAGTTAGAAATGTAAAATTTACATAAGAGCTCACGGTTTCAAAGAAAAGTTTGCTTTTCTCAGAAAATTCATTCTCTAAGGGGGTGTAAGGTTGTATAAAATTTATTGTTTCTGCATGAATGAATGAAAACCTGTTCACCAATACAAAAAATGTTACAATTGAAAAAAAACACAGGCGGTCTATAAATAAATAAACGATACCGGTGGTGCTAAGAAAGCTATAAGTTAAATTAGTTAGGGTTGGTTTTATTATAAATAATGCACTACAATTATACCTACTCTATAATTATTAAACTTACAAAAAAAAATATTTACAATACAAAATATAAACTTTGAAGTTAAAATGTTAAAAAAAATGTATAGGTAGGCTAACGGTTTGCAGAAAAAATTACTGTATTATTATTATGATGAAGAAAATTTGTATAAAACTCAGGTCAAAACGGCTGAACAGCGGGAAAATTTAAAAACGCGGGGGAGGCCGTGGGTTTTAACTAGTAAAAAAAAATGTAAATTTCTTATCAGCAAATAGATAACTGCAAATACGATGGCATGATGTGTCGGAGGTTAACTCTTAGATAATACCGAATTACCAGACTTTATCAATTAATGTAAGTAAACATGTCACTGCTATCAGCGTTACTAACTTATAATATAAACAGTACCATATCCACCGTTAGCCATTCTTTACCCAGTTGTCTTGAACACAACAAAGAAACCGTTACGTATCAGCGACCCAGAGCGGATCTTGGCCTCCGACACCAGAAGACGCCACTGTTCCATTTTCTGCAGGGCATCTGCAGGTCTTTCTGGAGGGCTTTGAAGTTCTCGTCTTTCCAGCGGTATCTAGGACACCGGCCTTTTCTGGTTTGGTCTCCCCGTGTACGCTCATTTGACGGCACGATCTTCTTTCATCCTCACCACGTGGACCAATCATCGAAGTCTAGCTGCTATAACAAATAAGACGCTGCTTTAAAATAAAGATGGCGGATAAACAAAATTATCAAGAGTTTTTGGACAAAGGACAGTACTCCAAACACGGCCTGGGAAAATACGAGTGGATATTTGGCGAAACTTTCCTTTCTACTGGTGGTATTGACTATACTATGAAAGTTCTAAACCACGCGAAGATACATCAAAACCCTAAGGTCCTAGATGTCGGGTCAGGATTAGGAGGACATAGCTTCCTTTTTGCTGAAAAATTTGGAGCAGAAGTCTTAGGTCTAGATCTATCAAAGAATATGCTTGATATCGCACGAAGACATTTGGAGAGCCGTCCAGAAATCAAAGATAAAGTTACATTTGAGCTACAAGATTGTACTAAAATTGACTACCCAGAGAATACCTTCGATTTAGTATATTCTAGAGATGCTTTCCTTCATATTCGTCACAAAAATAAACTTTTTAAGAAGATTTTTAAATGGCTGAAGCCAAATGGATATGTTCTTTTTACAGATTATGTCAGAGGAGAAGATGAGACTAAATATACTGAAGAATTCAAGAAGTATTTAAAAGAACGAGATTATGATATGGCTACTATAAGAGAATATAAAGAAGTTTTGAGTAATAGTGGATTTAAGGACATTCAAGTAAAGGATTGGAAAGTAGAATTCAAGAATGCTCTAGAAATAGAACTGGCCAAGTTACGAGATAATAAAAGTGAGTTTCTTCAGAGCTTCACGAAGTCGGACTATGAGGATTTGGAGTCAGGGTGGCTGAAGAAGATATCTCGGGCTGAAGAAGGGAACCAGGGGTGGGTACTTGGAGTTGGAAGAAAGTGAAAAATACTACCTGATTCCAGCGAAATTTTACATTAAATATGTTCACTACTTACTTATTAATAAACGATCATTTGTCTATTCTTTTTAACTTAGTTTTTGTCTGTGTATTCGATAACGTTGTTGATAAAATTTGTTTTTGTGTGACATTTGCCAAGTATTTATTGTAAATTAGGTATATATCTTTTATGAATAAAATACCCCCACGAGATTTTTGTATAACCCTTCTATATCTATTTAATTTTTATTTTTGTATATTTCTTCTATACCTTCTATAGTTATTCTTAATTTGTAGTCCAAATTGCTTATTTATTAGATACATTTTTGTTTACTTTTTTATAGTAACTGACAAAGCTAAAATTTTGATAAATCCTTATGGTAGCAAAGAGCTAGTCTCACGTTGCAGCTGGAAAGTGGTCCTTTGAAGGTAATATTATGTCAGCTAGCATGCAGGATTCTTTAAAACTTAGACGATTCAATTCAATTCAAATATATCTTTATTATCATAGGATATTTATAATATCTCTTAATAATCGTCATTATTTTGTTGCACAATTGTTGACGTCAAATGATTACTTACAGCTAAGTTTACTACCGCTTCCAAAGCGCTAGTGCAGAAGAAGCGGTAACAAGCGGGAAGAAGTAACGAACTGCACTGCAGATTTTCTCCAAGGACGTCAACTCACAATTAAATTAATACTTAATGTGGACAGATTAAGAAAACAAAAAGTTGTAGCTTCTTACAATTTCCGGTTACCAAATATATCCATTGACAATGATCAAATTGAAACCAGGGGGTGATACGAGTAGTAGTGACAATAAGGTAAAAGTAAGTAATGCATCATGAACTGAACTTGGTGTAAAAATCTTTTCTGTCTGTTACACGAAAAGAGGAACAAGTGTGCTCATTATTCGAAGACGCTTGGACCGACTTGTACCTACATTTTTTTTTTCTTTACAAGTGTCTACTTGCGAACTGGTCCCATAGATGGTCTGATATGTATATATAATAGGTTTTTAAATAATGTAATTTTATAGTATATATTAATATTTTATAATGTAGGTATATTGTATTGTTGCTTTTTTGTGCCGCACAATTTTCTCTGTTTATCCCTATGGTTGACTGGGAGAAAATGCTCTTAGCATTAAGTCCGCCATTTGTTAAAAGTATATTTGTACTTTGGAACAATAAAGTATGATAAAATAAAATAAAATAAATATTCTATCAAAATCGATTTTGTAGATGGGGGTGAAGTCGTTTTTTAAATATTATTATCAACACATTACGTTCACTTCCATATTTCATTGCGTAACACTTCAGAAGAAGGTGCAATCACCGAGTCGTTGTATTGAACTAGTTGCGAGTAACCCGTTAGATAGGAATTAAGGCTTTTTTACACGAGTCTGCCTGTGTTTGTCTTTCAGATATATAAATACTGACCTGGGTAAAGAGAAAAACGAAGAATATACCGAGAAAATACCGTTACTTCTCTTCTCGCGCATATTAGTAAAACCCTACATTAATGCAATAACTACTTGCGAAAACATGTTTACGAGTAGATACAAGTATAGACTTCTCGTATTCAATATCGGCATCGTCGTTTTCCAGCAAAGTGAGTACGTTCCAGTTAATAATAAATTCTTTGAAGTCCGTCTTGTCCATTAGTCCATCCCTACTATTACAGATTACAGGCTACAGGCGTAGTTAAATATTTGTAGGCCCTGTAATTGTAACAGATGAGTAATAAAAACGCGGATTTCTCTAAGTATTTACAGTTTTAGGTAGTCATATAGGTACCATATAGTTGCCGTGTGGTTTCTGGCAGAGAAGAATAGGGCTACTCCAACACCTCCCGTGGATGTCGTAGAAGGCGACTTAGGGAATACAAGCTATACAAAGCTTATAAACATCAATGAGACCTCTACAACCCGTCTGGCCAACGTGGAAAGTGTAGGCCAAGACCTCTGGCAGGTCTGGCCAAGTTTAGTACAGATAGGGTCGTGCTCCTGCAGTGGAGACAAAAAGACCTGATGATGATAGGTACCGTGTGAAAAGGCACTTACACGTGCATCTGCACACGCCTAATCATTAGACGTTACGGGCCAGTGCTAATTAATGCTAAAAGATGGCACGTTTAGCCACAGGCTGACCTCATTAGATCATAACGAGATATCTATTAAAAAAATCTAACTATAAACAAGCTTATCGAACTTCCATATAAAGAGAGAATTACTTCCCGCTTTATTCGCTCGTCAGCAGTTGACAGGATACTGTTGTGTCCACATTGTGTCAAAGATTCTATCAAACAAAATGGCAGAGAATAGAAACTATCAAATGTTTTGGACAACGGGCAGTATACCAAACATGGCTTGGAAAAATACGAGTGGATATTTGGTGAGACGTTTCTCTCTACTGGAGGTTTGAGCACTACAGTTCAAGTGTTGAAACACGTTAAATTACCCCCAAATTCCAAAGTCCTCGATGTTGGATCCGGTCTAGGAGGGCACAGCTTCCTTTTCGCTGAAAAATTCGGAGCACAAGTCATTGGTCTAGACTTATCAGAGAACATGCTTTCAATAGCTCGAAGACATTTGGAAAACCGACCACATTTAAAGGACAAAGTCGAATTTCGGTTTCAAGACTTCAGAAAAGTTGACTTCCCGGAAAATACTTTTGATTTGATTTACACCAGAGACGCTCTCATGCATATGCCTAATAAGGCTTACCTTTTTAGAAAAATTTACAAATTCCTTAAGCCAAATGGATGCGTATTATTTACTGATTATGTAAGAGGAGAAGACGAAATAAAGTACAGCGAAGAATTTAAGTCATATCTTAAAACACGTGGTTACAAATTTGCCACTATACCTGAGTATAAGGAAGTTTTGAGGAATAATGGATTCAGGAATATTCGGGTTGAAGATTGGAGAGAACAATTCAAGGAAGCTTTAGAAATTGAATTAGACAAATTGCAAGGAAGAAAAGAAGAATTCTTGCAGAACTTCTCTGAGGAAGATTTTGAAGATTTGGAGTCGGGGTGGCTGAAGAAGCTACAGAGGATAGATGAAGATAATCAGGGATGGGTTTTAGGTTTCGGAATGAAGTGAAAATAATGTTTTAATCTTCGTAATTACAACAAGTTAATTTACTTACAAATCTCAGAAATCTTCCAAGTGCCAACTGGAAAGCTGAGCAAGGATGAAAGGAGGTACTGTATTTTGAGTTTTGACAAACAATAGGATTCCGAGGTGTACTGATATATCTCATACTCATTATAGGTATCTCTTTGTGTAATAATAAAATGACACTTTAAAACACAGCACATTTTTGCTCTTTTTAAACGACTTCCAAAAAAGACAAGTATATCAATTTCCGGTCAGGGCAAGTTGGAAAATGGCTTTTTTCAAATTGTCCTGGGTCTTGGATGTTTATCCATATATTTGTTTGTTATAAAATATAGTATCGTTGAGTTAGTATCCCATAACACAAGTCTCGAACTTACTTTGGGGCTAGCTCAATCAGTGTAATTTGTCCCTATATATTTATTTATTTATCAATTAGTCAGAATCTTTTTTATGTATCTTCACCGATTATTCAAAGTCACCTGGACAGATTTGGAAAATTCTTGTTGGTTGAAAGGACATGCTTGTCAGGTCCCATAGGAAATTTATTAAAATCGGTTGTTTAGTTTGGGGGTGAAGTCGGGGTGAAGATTTTAGTTTTGAAAAATTATAGTACAAAACCAATTTTTAAAGCAGTGGTGACCAGGTGGTTGAAGCACTGGCTGTGTCTATAAGGCACGAGTTCGATCTTTAGGCGGAACTAGTACCTCTGAGTTTGTAAGTACTTATTTACTGTAATTTTCAAATACTGCAACCATGTCTACCCATCACCATATAAACATAATTATTTCTCTTTCTTGTCACTAGATGGTGCTTTATGGTAATAATTAAAACATTAAATCTTTTATTCCTATTATTTAAATAAAGTAGTACTCTAATTAAATAAATATAACTTTGACGAAATGCAATAATATTTTTGAAGCATATTTGACACTTCCTTTGTAACTTTTTTGCCAGTCGTATGTGCTGCCATCTCTTTGGATACCCGCAACTCCAGTTTTGCCTACTTACGGGCCCCCAAATAGTTTCTATGGCGTTGAGTATCTGTAACGTTAATAATTATATTATCTTTACTGCAGCTAACTTCTAGTGAAGGAAAACATAGTGAGGAAACCTGCACAAAACTTCACTAGTGTGTAATAATTTCATCGCAATACGTAGTGTGTTATTGTGCTTAGGCAACTCGAAAATAAGGTTTTTCTTATGTATTAAGTCCATTCATATTCAAGTCTATTTCATATCAAGTTTTTCTTTCATGTTATGGAGTAGAGGAGAAAAATCAAACAATATATAATTGCGAGCACTGTAATCATGTATTTTTATTTTTACACAAGAGAACTTAATATCGGTATTTCCCTAGATTTTCTTCTCTACCTAATTAACGCGTTTGCGATCTAAAAATCAAGACAAATAAAAAAAAATAACATGGTGTTAATTTTATCAAAAATCAAGTAAAAAAAAAACGACGCGTTAATTACGTAACGAAAAAAATAAGAATGACCGAAGTACAGAGTTTATCTATTTTTCATAATTTTGGCAGTCTTATTTTTTTTTTTGCTGTAGTAGTAAATAAGACATGTTGAAAAGGAATGTATGATATAATTGTAACTTAATTAAAATATTGCTCAAATAAAGGCTTAATAGAAATTATTTACAATTTAATTGTAATACTTTAAAAAAATTATTAAAACCAATTTTATACTTAATAACCAATTTTACGTATTTTATATTATTTTTATTAATACAAACCATTTAATATTCGCACCATATTATTTTTTATAAAATCCCAGTGGATTTAATAAAACATTTTTTTTTTATAGACCAAATTATCCGATAATGTAAACAAAAATACTTAAAATAACAGAATGCAAGAAAACCTTACAATATTCGTGAAAATTTTTAGGTAATCAAAGTGAATAATAACATCTAAAAATCACAAAAATTATAACTCATCAAAAGGTTTATAAAACAAACTTATATTACTTATTATTAATATTTTACATTTAACATTCAAGTAATAATAACATATCATCACAGCAAATTATTCTAATTATCAAATTATAACAATTACATTACAAAAACGTATGATACATTATTTTCTATAAAATCGTGGCTCTATACCACCATGGAAAATTATGTTTTTGGTGCACGAAAATATCTATCCACATACAGGTTGTTTTAAAAAGTTCCTATGAAACTTAAAAAAAACGAAACACATTACATTCACATTTACATTCCTGTGGAACCTGATTTATATTTCGTTATTATTTTATATTTTATTATTAACTTAGAATGCCCTTAAAATATTATTACGCCTTTCTGAAACACTGTATAACTTGGCTCCAAAAAACATATGTACAAGTACATACGTATTTATTATCTGTTGCTTCGTTTACACGTCAAATACAAACACGTTATCTGTCGTTTAAAAGGTATAAAAATAACAAAGGTATAATGCACAAATACTAAGTAAACTTTACTACAAATACAAGTAAGGGTGTGCCTGTTTTTTTTTTTTGTAATTATTTTTTTTTTATTAAAAAAAGTAACAATTCGACATGGTTGGTTATAACTAGGCACCTTAAAATCAGACATCGCAAAAAATCAGACATTTCTAGAGTAAAAAAGCTATCTAGTTATTAGTACAAAGCTCATATTTCATGTTTAATCGACGGTAAACCACATACGTATAAAACAATATTCACAAGCTCTACTTATTAAAATTCAGATGAAAAAAACGCAATGTATATAAAATTTCGTACAAAAAAATCCTTACATCTCTTTGGTCTTATGAGTAATTACAAAAAACAATATTTTTGAAAAAATTGTATTACATGGGTTTTATTTTTGTCCCTTTTTTTATAAAATTCCTATAGATTAATCACCACCCTCACTCTAAACGTGGCCTTTGGGTATTATGGAAATATAGCTTCTACATGTATATATGTACCTCGTTAGAAATAAAGACAAGATAGTTTATCTATAAACTATTAAACATCAGAAATAGGAACGGTAAAAAAATATTGAAAGCTAATATAAAATGAAACTCAATAGCAAACATATAACCATAAGTATAATTAAACTAAGCCTTCATATTCATAACGCCGGCAGAGTAGAATAGGTCAACTCCAAGTCCTCCCGTGGATGTCGTAGAAGGCGACTTAGGAAATACAAACTAAACAAAGCTTATAAACATCAATGACACCTCTCCAACCCGTCTGGCCAGCGAGGAGAGTTTAGGCCAAGTCCTCTGGCTGCTCTGGCCGAGTATGGCTCTGGTAGTACAGAGAGGGTCGTGCTCCTGCAGTGGAGACAAACAGAACTGAGATGATGATGATGATATTCATAATAAATTTAGTTTCCTAAATCAGACAAAGTTAGTAGTCAGATCAGGTTAACAATTAAAGGATAAATTGAAGGATATTTTTTAAATCAGTAGCGTTAAGTTTATTATATAACTGATTTAAAGAGTGCAGGTTTCTTTAAAAATAAAAGGTTAATAAGTATCTATCTTGCTAAAAAAACATATTTTTGCGAAAAATCGCATAGTATAAGGCTTTATATCAACTATTCTTAATGCTAAAGACGACTCAGAAAAATCTTCAATAAGCTTCAACATCAACATTTGTAAAGTAGTAAAATTATATTGTTATAGTTGTTTACCGCCGAAAAACTCGCTCGCTTGCAAAAAATGTACATCAGATTCAATCTATATAAAAGCAGACTAGATTTTGCATATTTTCTCAGAGAAATCTACATTACGAAAAAAAAACCGTTTTGATCATCAAAATGCCATAAGACGCTGAGTTGAGAAGTTTCTTCCATATCTCCTATACAGGGTGTAATTTAATTCGTTGGCAATATTTTAGGTATTTACTATACCCATGATACAAAGTAATTTAAGACTAATAAAACTTCAATCAAAAGTTGACATTTTCATATTACAGAAAATCTCTAAACATGCGTTAGACTCTTTTATATACACCATTACTGCAATTATAAATAAAAAAACTAATCGTCATTGAATTCATGAAAAATAAATTAATTGTAATAGTATCAATTTTGTCGCGTCCTAGTACGCTAACATTCGTTCCTACTTCAACGTACCTACTATCCTAAAGCGGTCATGTGACATGAGCCGTCCCCACTCGTCTTTCAACCTTATTCACGTAGTTTAAAGTCTACTTTAGTCTGCCGGCCGCGCCCGCCTTTCAGCTGTATTACAGTGGGTCGCTGACCCTGCGGCTTGTAGGTATCAGTGAGCGCGCACGACTCGAAGTGTTTTGATACTTCGGTTTTTTTTCTTGCTTTTTGATTCTTTTTAATTACTGCATTAATTTTAGTGTTGTTACCGTACAAAATATCCTTTATGTGATTATATTAATAAGTTAAATTATTGCTAATGATTTCAATTGCACCCTGTATAAGTATCATATCTTATGGGACTAACTAGATATTATCGGTTTTAAAATTTTTTACAGTCGAATTGATCTCGAATTTCGACCTTTTTTGAAGTCAGTTGAAAAGAAATTGAAATGCAAGTTTTTTGCATGCGAGTATTAAATCTATCTCACAACAACTCGTAAAAAATGTTTTTGGATGTACAAATATATAAAAAAGTGCATAAAATGTTCCAAAAATGTGTATCAATCCGCTTTTACCAACCCTATATAACCACTACGCAGCGAACATAACACTATGGAAGAGTATATTCAAACATTATTATCATAATATTTGTCGCGTAAAATGGCCTCTCGAAATTTATATCAAATTACTGTCGTGTGACGCGCCATCTTTCGGCTAATGTCCGCTATGACGCAACAGACACTGATTGGTCGAGCATTGACGTGAAGTTACGTCAATAACAGAATAGGCTATGTTACTGTATGTTTTTGGTTAATATTTTATATGAAACTAAAAGTATCACTAAAAAGAAATCTTTCATGAAAACAGCGAGAAAATTGGTTAATTAATTAAGAAGGATAGCATTTGAAATATTGCTATGAAGTAGAGTGGGAGCGTGGAGCAAGACTTCTCGCTACTAGCTCTTTCTTAGAGACTTAATAGCAGTGACGTCAAAGCGTTGTAATTGTATCCTTTTTCTGTTACTTGTCAGTTCTCTTTGAGTCAGATTCTAAAAGCTTACGTATTTTTGAGCAGATTAAAAAAGTAATTTTGTGTTTGTTTCAAATTATGTTAATTATTGATAAAAAATTGAAGGAATAATAAAAAAAATATTGAAATACCGTATTAGTAAGAAACTAAATGTAGTTTTTAAGGACCGTCTATTTGAATGTACTTTTGATGGGTTTTTTTGCGCTCGGTTAAAATATATAGAATAGAAAATCTTTATGTTTATGCTTCTTTAGTATTACTGTTCGCTGCAACTACGCTATCATTGCAAAATAAGTATAAATCTACAGATATACAGTATAATGTATATGGATATTTTGTCTACGTACATATTTAAGCTCTATATGTTTTAAGCATTGCTGTCCAATCTAGCAATATTGAGACAATATTTATATGACATCGCAAATGTCAGATTCATTTAGTTCGTTTGATCGAAATGCATAGATGTATATTGACATTGAAAGTACCTTTTCGTAAGTATAATCAATTTTTATTAGGTTCAGTGATAAAAAGAAATCTTAATAGGTATCTACTTACATATTTTTTTAAAGATGTACAGATTCATATTTAAAAAAAGATCCTTCCGTAAATAATTGAATTCTTAAATATTATATATGAGTGAGTACAATAGTTTTCACTATTCATAAAAAAGTAAAAATTCATATTCATATTAACTAAAAAATATATCACCTCAACCTATGACGTTAAGTTATTTAAATCTAAATAAAAAATTATTTCATCCTCCATGAAATTTGATTTTTGTGAAATTAACAGGAAAATATCCAATAAGGTATGCGTTATATGCATATAAAAACAAATTCGTATATACACATATAAACATACGTAGTATTCGTGATACACGTAGGTACCTTTTGATCTTACTTCGCTGTATAAAGTAGTAGACTGTGAGAATAGACATGACGAATGGAAAAATATTTCTGGTCCATCGATTAGATCATTAAAAAATATTGTACACGTATTTTTTCTTTTCTCTGAGAAACCTAAAATGACAAAGATACAGCGCATTGAAATTTTGCGTGACGTCACACTTAAGCACGATTTTTACTTAAGTGTGACGTCGCAAGCACCCACTCCGGAACTTTGACGCTCCGTATCTTTGTGAATTTTTATTTTTATGGTAAACTGAAAAATACGGGTCCATTATTTTTGGATAATCTAAAAGACGGACTAGGTAATTACAATCATACTTTTTGGACCCTGTAGTCACCCCTATTATTTTACAGACAAAGATCAATATGGCATTCATTATTGTGACCCTGGTGATTTTACTATTAGGTCTAATTGTCGGTCTTTTTGTGGCAATCTAGAACGTACTATCAACGATTAAGCCGTTTGATATGAGATCATCTACCATGTATACAATACATAATCATACATATACGACTAAATGTTCGATAGAAAGAAAGAAAAATTGTTTATTTGGTACACAAATGAGAAATACAATAACAATTTCAAATTCACGAACAGTACGAAATTGGTCTACGCTCAGCATTTTGTCATGGGGTTACCATGACGGGGATGCCATGATTAGACCAAAAATACAAAAATATAAAGTAGTACCTAACCTAGTAAAATAGTAGTAGGTAAAGTAAAGTAGTAATAAATCGTTCTTATTACATCCACCTTAATATATAACAGCATATTTGTTTTAGATATCGTTGAGATTATTAAATCATATATTATATGTATATTCTTTAACATATATGGTTTTAAAAACGAGATTGTCTCAATATTGCTAACAGATTTTTTATTTTAATATCAACAGAGTGACATCGCTTTAGGTATATCTTGATATCACTCGACAATCATCGCTTTCCATATCCATACATTTTCGATTGATTCTGATGATTGCCAAGTGACATCAAGGAGCACATATGAATATAAAAACAAAGGAGTACACTTACTTAAGTGGAATGAAGAGAAATATTTTTACTTGGTAGGATTATTTAACTAAGAAGTCAAAACGTTTGTAATTTATTTTGAAACATTGTTTAACCGATGATGGAAATGGACGGACAGTTATTTTGTTATTTTTTTATTTATATATTATGTATTGAAATGATTAGACCAATATGAATAAAACATCTTCATATTATTAATATATTTTACAAAAGATGATATGAATAATCTATTTTAGTCATTAAAACCACATTTTATATAATTTATGATCGTATTGAAAGTAATTTACTATCTTAATATTTCACCATGTCATAAATCATATTAAATTTACCTGATATTAAGTTGCAGAATCAAAAATTTGTAAAGTTAAATTTAACCCCTTGTCACTTAGGTAGGGCTAAAAAAATATATTTTCCGACCTATTTCCAGACCTACCGAAAATACACACAAAAAAACATAAAATCAGTCAAACCGTTTCTATTCTTCTACATTCTAACTACATGACCGATTAATGTATATCATCAAATCAAAATGGAAATCAAGTGAAACGATTTCTCTTTCAAGGACCTCAAACAAGATTAATCAAAATATAATTAAGTGGTAATATGGATCTTATTCCTTTGCCATAAGGGTGGCATTTGGATGGTTAAATCGACGAAACTTTTGTAGGACTTTCAGCTTTTATTTGGAAATAATGAAGGATGGTTTAACCTTGACTATTTTCGTCACGCGATCGTGTAATCGCTATTGTACTTTTTTTTCAACTACTTACATATTTTTTTTGGTATAATTAATTATATTGTTCTTCTATGATTTTGTGGATTTTAATGGTAGAATAAAAAATGGTATAAAGATTTATGTACATGTTTTTAAGTAGATATATATTGATAGATGGATTTCTAAAACAGTAAAGCAAAATTTATCCTTTCATAGGTCCGTCAGTTTCAATATAGGTACATTATTATTAGATACTATTATGTCCTGTATTTGTTTATTTTGTGCAATAAAGATTATGTTAAGAAAAAAAAAATATTATATTTGTTTTTTTGATAAAAAAAAATTAATAGGGTGCATATTTACAGGAGATGCGTTTAGTTATTTCTTTCTTTCTAATATTAATTTGATAATAATGAATACCAAAATTGTTTCTTCTCTTTCAATACGTTAGTATTTGTCGTTGCGTTAAGTATATATTGCAAAGATTTTTCCATCAATATTTTTTTGATATTCTATTTTTCTCACGTTTTTCTAGAATGTACATAAACATTTTTGGCAACAATCTTTAAATAACTGGTAAAATAATCTTTAAATAAATAACTATTTGAAAAAAATGGATGTTTTCAAACCGGATAAAAGCAATTTTTAAAAGTAATTGTTTTTCTTAAAGCTATGTCACTCTATTGCTTTATATCACGTAAACCTAGCCTTGCTACTATATAACAACCATTGTATACTAGACGCTTACCAAGCGGGGCTCCAAACCAAATCACAACTGATTAGGAACATTTTAATACAAAATAAAATATGCTTACACGTTACACTATCTAATAACATTATAATTGGTTTCCCCATAACTATCCAAAGCACAAAAGTCCATGGCACCAATTGTTACTATAAAAATATTAACAGTCCTACGGGTGCTAAATTTCGTCTGAATCAGAACGTATTGAATCGTAGTTCGAAGTTTTGCTCCTAAGCATTCTAAGGAAGGACCCGACGGCGAAAATCGTTCTTCTGTGTCTATGAAATATACCCTGATATAAGGCTTCCCTCAGTGCCTTCCTGTCGTCAGTTATCGAAGGCTGTGTGCTCAGCGTGATGTCCGAATGGGCCCCGATCGCCTTCTGATGTCTCAAACTCCCGTGTTTCTTCTCCAAAGACTTTTGGTTCGGCAAACTCATCGTAGATTCTATGGACGAATTCTTAGTTTTCCTTAAATTTAGTAGTTTCTTCCCGGAGGATTGCGTTTCTGACGTCGATCTCGTTGGGGCTAGCTTCGATCTGTGCAGTGGGTTGTTCGAGCCTTCAGGATGAACCATAATCTCAACAGATTTCTGGCTAACTGCACTTGATCTCGTCAGTGTCCTTGGGTGTGACGTTGTGGGCTCCACTTTGGGAACCCGCTCCTCTTTCGGCATGCTTTGTTCGGGTTCTAAAGCAATCATTGTGGCTGTTTGCTCGCGAAATACCAATTAGAGTAGTGAATTGATAGGCGAGGTCACATCATAGGCGGCCGGGACTCGTCAGTGCTGTTAGAGGGCACGGTCAAGTGAATGACGACCTCGGGATTGTTCGGCCGCTCGCCGGTGACGCACCCGTCGCAACAATTGCTGAATGTTATCGTGGGCACCTTCTCATCACTGTCCAGTTTCACAGACTTCAAGTTTTGTGCTAAACAATCCACGTTAGACTCTTTGTCTTGTTGGTCATCGGAATTTGCGCTCATAATCGGCCATTCCTTCTCCTCCTCGGTTCCTTTATCTACTTCTGGTGAGACGTCATCGTTTTGTAGAGAAGCGCAGCTTTCTCCAGTAACATGGAGACCAATCAGATCAGCCAAATTGACATTGAAATTCTTATTTCTGCTTGTATTCGGAGTTTCTTCTATAACCTTTATCTCTTCAGTGATAATCTGATCGTTTATTGTTTCTATTTCTTCTTGCAGAACTTCGTCGTCTTCGTAAAATTCTGATAGGCTTTGTAGATTCTTGTACCAGTTGTTTCCTAGTAAACTACCGGGTGTACAAGTCTTTTGCTCGGCTTTGGCTTGGCGGTAGTTGTCGATTAATGGTTGTAGCGACTCCTCGTGCTGTTGAAACAGGTAGTGGTAGGTCTGGCTGACGGTGTGGAGCGAGTAGGAGGAGCGAGGGCGAGGGACGACGGATGCTGACGGCTTATGCTCTACAACGCGACGCCATACGTGGCCGTGCGCACGCTCGTTCAGTATTGCATTAGAATTAAGAATCCTTTCAAAGTCCGACGCTTCTTTGGCTTCGCAGATCTGCAACAGCAGCTTGTTCTCCGTCTCGTTCCCGCTGCGTACAGTTTGACACGGCCTCTTGTTGTCGCTGACCTGTTTAAAAGGATTAAGTGACTTAGTCTTGTCAATATCGATTTGTTTGCTATTGCATAAGTTCTGACTCTGAGGTTTGGAGGTTGAATGCCTAGGTTTCGGATTATCTGCATATTTCATAGGTATGGATAGATTCTGAACGGAAACAGCGAAGGGTATTTTTTCTACGACTTTCCTATTTTGTTGTTTGACGGTGATTTCGCTAGGTTTATCGTAGCGTGTGAGTCTTTGGGTTGATTGGGGTCGTTTTTGGTGGAATCGTTCATAGCGGACCCGTTTCGCGTCAGCACTGCGGGCTGTTCTAGCATATTCGTGTTTAGGACGTTCCGCAAGGCACACACTTCGTGCTCTGAGAGGTATATCGGCGCGGGTGTCCCTTGGGACGGCCAGTTTGGGAGAAACTGGTAACTTTTCGCGAGACGAGCGTTCAACGAGTGCTGTTTCGTGAGACTGCCATGCAATCCTCTTCGAATTGAATGGAGAGCGTAAAAAGTAATTTATAACGGTAGCGTGCCTCGGCCGATCGATTCGGAGGGTTCAAAAGATGGGCATAAATTGACTGAATGCTCGGAACCAGTCAGTTTTATTTTGCGGTGTTCGCCGTGCATGATTCTTAACCTATATTTTTTCCGTTTATTGCCTGAATACAGGAAAAGAGTGGGTTGTGATTCGGCGTTGTACATTTTCATGTTTACATGCAAGATCATTCATTAAACGTACAATGTTAGTCAAAATTCAACATGAACAAATAGAAATGATAAATATACAAATACCTACCTAAAGACAGCTAATGTAGATACTATACTACCTATATTTATACCTAATAACTTGATATTATAATACTTGATCAATCTACACGTGACTGCATTTTTATAGAGAGTTTATAAAAGTTATATTATAATATACCGTCGGATTTAAAAAAAAAAATCTTTTTTAGGGTTCCGTAGGAAACAACAGACTTGCAGACTGCCTGTCTGTCCGCGGTTCTAGTCAGAGACTTCAAGTACTAGAAAGCTGTAATTTGGTATAGGTAATATGTATAAATATTAGCCACGCTAAAAAAGTAGTAAAAAAAATCTTGTATTTTGTTTTTAGATTAGCTCCCATCGTTTATTTTATCATTTAATAGGTCTTTAAAAATTGTGTGAGCTTGTAAACACTATTTTTAGATTTAGGTACTTATCCGTTTCTGAAATGGTTGGTTTCATAGTGCTAACTTTTGTTAGAGTCAAGCATCCCTCTATCTGCAAAACGGTTGTACATAGACTCATGAAAAAATTCACGGCAATAGTATATGTAAGGGAGATTTAAGGAAAACTATCAGAGCTAAGTAGGATTTACAAATTAAAAAGTTATAAGCGACAAACTATAATATGTACTCGGAAAAGGAAAATTTCATACAAATTCAATAGGAAAAACGAGCTGTTATGTACTTTTACGTACAAAGAGAACTAGTTTTTAGAGTTTTAATCGAGTGAACACCAAGTCGGCATTCGTAACTACGGAACCCTAAACAGCGTGTGGCTCGACACGCTTGGCTGGTTATCTATATCTATCTATACATATAATAAAACAGTAAAAAAGTGTGTCTGTACATTCAATATATTTCCAAAAAAAATATTGGGGGCGATGGAGACGTAGTAATAGAGTAAGAATTAAAAAAAAATGTCTGTCTGTTTGTCTGTATGTCTGTTTGTACACGCTAATCTCTGGAAATATTGGACGGATTCAAATGAAACTTTTTTTGTTATATAGCTATTAAGCCTGGGCAACATATAGGGTATAAATGATTTTGGAAAATGGAACGCCTGATGCAGAACCATAATGGTCCAGCTAAACTATAAGAGATATAAAAATGCCGCCTTAGTAAAAGTTGTTCAGCCTTATGAGCATTTTCCAGAGACATAAAGTCCACGCGGACGAAGTCGCGGGCTTCGGCTAGTTATATAATATTAGGTAGGCTGGTCTACATTTTTTATTTTTGGCAACCTATTGACGTAACAAACTCACCAGCTCACACACCATACAAATATCGTCTATAAATCACATGCTGCCAGAATGAATCGACTTTTCCTTTATGTGGTACATAAATAAAAAATAGTATAGATAGGAAACTTTATAAATGGACGATGTTTATTCAAAAAATACTACGTGAAAGTTTAAGTTATGAAAAATAACCAGCCAGGTGCGATTGGACTTGCGCACGAGGGGTTCCGCACCAATATCTATAAAACATACATACATACATACTATCACGTCTTTATCCCTAATGGGGCAGACAGAGCATTTTGGGTCTTGCGGCTCTATGCAGAGCCTAGGGCCGCAAGACTTAAAAGCCACTTTTAGCGTCATGGTGGGCGAGAAGATGGAAAAGCAATCAATACAGTGACGGGTTGCTAGCCGCATCGCCTGTTAAAATGATTCGCATTTTTGCCCATTCCCTCGATCGGCTTTTACGATCTGCGCGGGAAGAGAAGCAGCTGGTACATTCTAAGTTTTTTCGTTTCTCCCAGTCCAGCAGCATGTATCTATAAAAAAATCATGTTTATTGTTTATGAACCCCATTTAAATATTTATTGTATTCTGTTTTTACTTTCTGTTGTTACAGCGGCAACAGAAATATATGAATCATGAGAACCCAAAAGATTTGCCACCGAGTGGTACGAGAAAGATATTTTAATGATATTACGTATATTTTTTCATGGTCGGGCTATAGGTACTCTTGATAAGACGTATATGCAATTTGAAGTGTGCTTATCAGACCCTTAACAAATTTTCGGTCGGTGATAAGGACAAAACACCGTCTCTTTTCTCTTATTCTCCGTTTAGAAGTCGCAATAAGACTATCTCGCTCTATCAAAGCGTGTCAAGCCCTTGGTCTGTACAGAGGGCATAGAGCGCAGACTTTTGACAATATCACATTATAAGTTAGCATCATGTTAGCATTAGTATTGGTATAATCTGCTAGATGTTAACGAGTCAAATTAGAAACTTTTTCTACGTCAAAACAAACATTTACTATAAGATTTGTATGAAATCTCTGAACATTTTTTGAAGTCAAATAACGCACTTAATATCAGCACGTCTTCGTTCAGTCGCGTGCTAAACCTCGATAACATATACATTAAGCTTGTGTGTAGACAAGTTATACTTCTCTTGCCTCGTTAAATTATGTCGGAAGGCACCTACGGCACGGTAAAGATATCATACAGTAGAACAACTCGGCGCTGTCCTTGAAAAACATACCTACGCCACGCGTGCGCTAGGGCTGCCCCGTATTTTAATTTCATCTGCCTACCTAAGTGACTAGTTTTGTGATTGTAAGGTGAATGAAAAAGGAAGCGTGTTATTTTTTTGATTATTAGCATATTTAATAAACATAAATTGCATATTTCAATAATAAGTATATGTAAGTAGCTAAGTTCCCACATTAGTAAGTAGACATGTAGCCTAGGAAACAACTACCTACTTACCTACTAGTTTTTTTATCGCGAGCGTATGTAAAATAGCTCACTAGTGGTCGTGGGTTAAGTCTGTCTTCAATTCAACCTTATCACTTATTTATTTTTTAATCCAGGTAATTTACTCAGTGGGAAACTGAAATACTTACCTATTTAAAAATTAATAAACGACGTACTACCTAGTAGGTACTCATATAAAAACTTCTTTACTGACGAGTTCAAACATCCAAAAACAGCACAATATTGTCTGTGTTTTGCCATATTATTATCCCACAAGAAAAAGAATAATATACCTTCTTAATAAGTGTTCACAAATAGCACGCTGCTTACAACAAAACACCGTTCGCTACTGCGGCGCAATCCCGACTGTTTGTATACCGAGTCACGGAACATGTGTATACCGACCTTCGAGGCGCGTAGGTATAACTTGCGTTCCGACCGTTTGTATGAAGATACAATACTGTCTTTACCGTGCCTACGGTTACAAAGAGGCGATGTTTCCACAGGGATATTGACAAAATGTGCGAGCATATGTCTTGTTAATATAGCTTTATAGTCTTCTTATTATCGTGTGTGTTAGTGACTAACACTAGTGTCAGAGTTTTTAAACCGCCTTAAAGGCCTCTGACATGGTTTTAGGTAACGACCAATGTCAAAGACAGTGACCGGGACCGACGGCTTAACGTGCCCTCCGAAGCACGGATCATCTTATTTATCAGACAATCAGGTGATCAGCCTGCAATGTCCTGACCAAACTAGGACAACAACACAAAGTCGTTGCCCCCGCCGGGAATCGAACCCGCGACCTCCGGGTATGAGTCGAACGCTCTAACCACTACACCACGGAGGCAGTTAGCTCTATAGTATACCTAGCTCATATTATTACGTAAAGACTTTACAAACAACCATACAAAAACTTGTCGAAGTTTTGCTGCCTAATAGTGTTGCAAGCAATATTATAAATATCGATAGTCTATCGATACTATCGTGACCTCGGGAAACAGTAACAATATTGATAGTTTTTCATACAAATATGTATTTACAGTATCGATACTATAGATAGATAGATAGATAGATAAAACGTTTATTTGTGAAAACTGCACAAACACAATCACACACAAAAAAATACACGAATTATTTTTTAGTATATCAAGAACAAGTTTTTAGTGATGCGATGTGTATGCTGCAGTTGCACAAAAAGGTCGTAGGCTCAGCGACAATATTGCTCAAAGAGCAATGCGCTGATTTTCAGCTAAAACCTTAGGTATAGGTGCAAGTGCGATCAGTTGTGAAGATAGTTTTAACTTTTTAAGTTTCATAAATAGTATTGCAAACTATTAAGATCCTATCAATATTCTGACTGTTTTTCGAGGTCCACTATCGATAAATCGAAATATCAATCGATAATCAAAATATTGATAGTTATGCAACACTAGTGCCTACTCTTGTTGAGGCTTGTGACCTACGCAAACAAGTCTACAGGCTTGTGACTTTAAATAGTGTTGATTTGATTGCTTGTTTACCCGACTGCGTCAGAAGGAGGGTTATGTTTTTTTTCGATATGTTTACAATGAGTAACGACATAAATCAATTTGTAATATATTGTCTTTGGTAACGATAAGGAATCAACCACCCGAAAAGGAGTAAACGTACTGATCTATGTTAAACACTTTTAGTGTGGAACCATCCCTGAAATCGCAAAAAAATCGCAGCTTTATAAAAAATTTAATAACTACCATGCCAAAATGTAATTATTATAAATATAATATGGACAAATCACACTGATTGAGCTGACCCCAAAGTAATTTAAAAACTTGTGTTATGTATGTATGTCTTTATAGGAAGCTCTGAGCTTAAACGACATGATGGATTTAAGCTTGAGAGGTCATCAGGTCTTTTTGTCTCCACTGCAGGAGCACGACCCTCTCTGTACTACCTGAGCCATACTTGGCCAGAGTAGCCAGAGGACTTTGGCCTACAATCTCTTGGCGTCGCGTTAGATTCTTCCTTAATTCTGAGAATGACACAGGGTATACAATTTGAGTACAAATATTTTAAGGGGTGATTCAGTACATCATTTTGATTATTACTGTTATTAGTATTGCGGGACTTACCGCGATTAATATCGTTTTTTGCCAGATATTTCGACGGCCCTTCTGCCATCATGGTCGCTGGCCGACTCATGTAATACTTATAACAGTAATTGTGACCGTGAAACTCTAAAATCATATATTTTGATCATTTTCTGTTAATAAATGTAATTTAGTATAAAAAAATAATTTTCCATATTAACGATCATCATCATCATATCAGCTACAGGAAGTCCACTGCTGGACATAGGCCTCCCCCAAGGATTCTCAAAACGACCGATCGGAAGCGGCCTGCATCCAGCGTCTTAGTAACGATTACGTACTTCGATTTGCAAGAGAGAACCTCATTTTTAGGGTTCCGTACCCAAAGGGTAAAAACGGGACCCTATTACTAAAACTTTACTGTCCGTCCGTCTGTTCGTCTGTCAGTCACCAGGCTGTATCTCAAGACCCGCGATAGCTAAACAGTTGAAAATTACATAACTACTAAAAACAAAATAAAATGAATATTGGAGGGCTCCCATACAGCAAACGCGATTTTTTTTGCCCTTTTTTGCTCGATATCAATAATGACAACCGGTAGGCCCTTGTAATATTCACAAAATACCTTATTAATATACCTAATTAATAAACTTGATTTTTATAGATAATGATACGGAACACTTGGTGCGCGAGTCCGACTCGCACTTGGCCGTTTTTTTTTCCCAAATTTCTAATCAATTTCCTCCCCAATCGCCAGCCTTCCAGTCAGTTGCCGGTGGTGACAATAAAATGGGAGATTTTTGATTAGTATATATCAGTTAGTGCTAAGTGGTTTCCAGCAGAGTAGAATAGGACCGTGGATAACGCAGAAGGCGACTTAGGAAATCCAAGCTAAACAAAGCTTTTAAACATCAAAGGACCTCTCCAACCCGTTAGGCCAGCGAGGAGAGTGTAGGCCAAATCCTCTGGCAGCTGTGACCAAATACGGCTCTAGTAGTACAGAGATGGTCGTGCTCCTGCAGTGGAGAGTAAAAAGACCTGATGATGATGATGATATATCAATTGGCTTTAACTATCTTTTTTTTCTACTCTGCCGGAAACCACACGACCTAGTGCTTAATAAGTTTCAAAACTAAACAAGATCCTTGCCAGATCACAAGTTAAATGAATTAGGTAATTAAGTACTTAATGTTCTTGGATTAAGGAGCTAATGGATCAGAAGTAAGAAGATTAGTTAGTATCCACATCTAAGTAGATTGAATAACGCTAGCTATTCTGTTTATTGTTTCCTTTAAATAGAAAGTCCAGAACTAAAGAAAGGTAGAGGCCGCCCGACCTCAACCTGGTGGTCAAACATAGGGACCTTAGGAAAGCCCAATTGCCAGAACCGACAACCCAGGACAGACTCTCCTGGCGCCGTAGAGTGAGGAGACCCGACCCCAAATAACGGGACCAGGGATGGACAAAGAAGAAGAAGAAGTTTCCTTTAAATAGAAAAATCGAAGGTGGATAGCGGACCCCGGGCTCCGAAGTACAAATGAAATGACAGATGTAAGTAAAGTAGACAGAAATAGGAAAAACTAATTTATTATTAGTTTTGGAAATGCTTGGGAGATGCCTATGTCCAGCGGTGGACGTCGTGTGGCTGACATGATAAATAAATAAATATATAGGGACAAATTACACTGATTGAGCTAGCCCCAAACTAAGTTCGAGACTTGTGTTATGGGATACTAACTCAACGATACTATATTTTATAACAAATACATATATAGATAAACATCCAAGACCCAGGACAATTTGAAAAATTATGATGATGAAAATTAAATTAAAAAGTTAAAAATTTCGAAAATAAATAAATAGGATCACACTGATTAAGCTATTCCCAAAGGAAGTGTCAAATGTACCTATGTTATGAGATACTAGCCAAATGATGCTATATTTTATGATAAACCATAATCATTTATTTTATTTATTTATTTTATCTTTATTGACATAGTACAAAACTAGTGCATTCTCTACCAGTGATATATAATAAAACAATTTAAGATAATGATTATTTCATTGATATTTATATTTACCAAACGTTGGCAATATTTCGCTTAGTGAATGAACAGATTGATGATGAACATCATCATCATTTTAGCCGCATAACGTCCACTGCTGGACATAGGCCTCTCACAACGATGCCAAAATGACCGATCTAGAGCGGCTTGCATCCAGATTGTTGTGTACAACGCACAGATTGTCCTTGTCTATTTAAAATACCTATATCTTTATCATTTGAGAGCTAGGCTCTTGTCATGTATCATTACATAGAAACAGACGCACACAATGACTCTTTTCTGCAGAGATAATGGAGTCGTTTACCATTACCTTCCCTTTTCACACACCCATTTATACACTGAGAATAAACTGCCTCCGTGGTGTAGTGGTTAGAGCGTTCGGCTCATACCCGGAGGTCGCGGGTTCGATCTCCGGTGGGGGCAACGACTTTGTGTTGTTGTCCCAGTTTGGTTAGGACATTGTAGGCTGATCACCTGATTGTCTAATAAGTAAGATGATCCGTGCTTCGGAGGGCACGTTAAGCCGTCGGTCCCGGTCACTGTCTTTGACATTGGTCGTTACCTAAAACCATGTCAGAGGCCTTTCAGGCGGTTTAAAAACTCTGACACTAGTGTTAGTCACTAACACACACGATAAGAAGAACTGAAAAAAAAGAATTGTTGCTATTTTTTTGCAAAAAAAATTTTTGCTACACGTTACCAAAATCGAGTGACTGCTGAACTCAAGCTACAGTAGTCAAAATGTGTTTTAACCGATTTCCAAAAAAGAGTAGGTTTTCAATTCGTCACGACCTATTTTTTTAATGTATGTTCACCAATTATTCAAAGACGCCCCGGCCGATTTGGAAAATTATTTTTTTGTTTGAAAGGATATACTTGCCAGGAGGTTTCAGAGATATTTTATCAAAATCGGTTCTGTAGTTAGGGCGCACAGTCAGTCAGTTTTTTGTTTTGAAAAATAGTGATGGGTTGTTAGCCACATCGCCTGTTAACAAGAGAAGAGAAACAGCTGGTACATTCTAACCTTTTTCTCTCCTTTCAGACTATATAGAGTCATAAATAAATCGGGGTAAACGCACCAAGAATTTACATTTTAAGAAAAAATGTTTCAAGCTTTCAGTTTTACTTATAATCTTGTAAGCCGTGTTTGACGTCAGTCACAAAGGTGCCTACTTAAATAACAGCCAAGTGCGAGTCGGACTCGCGCACAAAGGTTCCGTATCCGTACCCTTATCTATAAAAAAATACATTTGTTGTATGTCAGCCCCACTTAAATATTTTTTCATAGTGGCAACAGAAATACATTATTTGTAAAAAATTCAACGGTTAATGCCAACAGCCTGGTGACAGATAGACAGACAGACGAACAGGAAACCGACAGACGGACAGTGGAATCTTAGTAATAGTAGGGGTCCCGTTTTCACCCTTTGCGTACGGAACCCTAACAACATTTGCGTCACTTGTAAACGTCTTGGAAAATTAGGCACATTTTTCGTATAAAATATAAATTGAAGAAGTAAGTAGATAATATTATTTTCTAGGATATATTAGTCTTTATATGTACTGAGGGCTGATTTAATCTAATGAGTGCTGTATAGTATTGTAGTAGTGCAGAATAATAGGGATTAACTGCCACCGTGGGGTAGTGGTTAGAGCGTTCGGCTGATACCCGGAGGTCGCGGGTTCGATTCCCGGCGGGGGCAACGACTTTGTGTTGTTGTCCTAGTTTGGTTAGGACATTGTAGGCTAATCACCTAATTGTCTGATAAGTAAGATGATCCGTGCTTCGGAGGGCACGTTAAGCCGTCGGTCGTTACCTAAAACCATGTCAGAGGCCTTTAAGAGTCCCCTTACCCTAGACTTTTCCATACAAACGTAGTCTACGTTTAATTTTGAAACCACATGTCAGATTCCGGTAAAAATTGGTAATTGTAAAGAAATTGCAATTATCTAGGGTTATAACTGGTTTCCTATGGTAAAATTATGAACTGAAAAGAAAATATAACGATTTAGAAGTGTCCCATACTAATGGTCAAAAATGATATAAAACACTATATTCTATTTCAAGTTCATATTTTTACCGTCGGAAACTAGTTATAAACCTAGATAATTGCAATATCTTTGAAATTACAAAATTTTGCCCAAATCGGACATGTCGTTTTGAAATAAAACGTAGACTACGTTTGTATTTAAAGTTGTATTTTGGTCTAGGGTCGGGGGACCCTTAAGGCGGTTTAAAAACTCTGACACTATTGTTTGACGCTAACACACACGATAAGAAGAAGAATAGGGATGAGGATTGGGTAAAAAGTAATTATTTTATGACGAAATAATATTTAGTCTAAGGTCACCGATTATACGAAGACGCCTGAATCGATTTGTAAAATTCTTTTTCTGTGAGAAGAGAAATTGACCAATCACAATGCTCGAAATCTCCGCTTCGCTGTTTGAATTAAAGCGGAGCGGAGATTTCTAGCATTGTGATTGGTCAATTTCTTTTCAACGCAGCCTAAAAGACTTACTTGTCAGATGGTACTTGATTTTATCAAAAACAGATGTAGTTTAGGGGAAGAGTCGGTTTTTAGTTATGAAAAATTGCAAATATATTCCTTTGATTAAGCAAATCTAGGCTCCCATGCTGGTATGGGAGAAATGAAAAAACTTATAATGTACCAGCTGTTTCTATTCCCGCGCAGATCGTAAAAGCCTATCGAGGGGATGGGCAATTCAATTCAATTCAATTCAAATATCTTTATTATCTTAGGATATTTATAATATCTCTTAATAATCGTCATTGTTTTCTTGTACAATTGTTGACGTCAAAAGTTTACTTACAGCTAAGTTTACTACCGCTTCCAAAGCGCTAGTGCAGAAGCGGTAACAAACTCAACGTCAACTCACAATGGAATTAATATTTAAAGTTAATGTGGACAAAGAATACATTGTTTGTTATGTCATATCATAATATTAATTGAATTTTTAAATGTCAAAATTTTAAAATAATGTCAAGTTGTAGATTTAGTTTGTACAAAATGTACCAAATTATGACAAAAATGCAAATCATGTTAACAGGTGATGCGGCTAGCAACCCATCACTGTATTGATTGCTTTTCCATCTTCTCGCCCACCATGACGCTAAAAGTGGCTTTTGGGTCTTGCGGCCCTGGGCTCTGCATAGAGCCGCAAGACCCAAAATGCTCTGTCTGCCCCATTAGGGATAAAGACGTGATAGTAAGTACGTATCTTTATTTGTTGTATAATCTTGTATATATATAAACAAGAGTATAAACTTGTTTGAGATATTGATTGCGTCGTCATAATATATGTGCGTAGTCATATTATGTTGTTTTGTATCTGTTTGAACGAAGGTTAAACTTTTAATATCGAATGCAAATATGTTCTTGTGCGTATTTTGAAATGCGCAGTATGTTTACAAAATAGATCGAGCTTTTAATATTGTTTTTTGTCTCCACTACCGGAGTAGGACCCTCTCTGTACTACCAGAGCCATACTTGGCCAGAGCAGCCAGAGGACTTGGCCTTCACTCTCCTCGCTGGCCAGACGGGTTGGAGAGGTCTCATTGAAGTTTGTTTAGTTGTATTTCCTACCTAACTCGCCTTCTGCGACATCCACGGGGGGATTTGGAGTGGCCCTATTCTACTCTGCCAGAAACCATACGGCTTTTAACATTAAATTATACTATATAACATAGACCTCGCGATTATTGACCGAGCGAGCGAAGCGAGTGAGGTCTCTAAATCGAGTTGGGGGCGAAAACACATTGTATGTATGTATGTATGTATGTATGTATGTATGTATGTATGTATGTATGTATGTATGTATGTATGTATGTATGTATGTATGTATGTATGTATGTTTGTACCGCGATAGCAGCCGAACCGATGGTTTGATTTTGATGAAACTTGGTAGGCATGTAGGAAACATCAATAGAATTTTCAAGTTCGTTGGGCATCAAAATCGGTTCAGTAGTTTTTGAAATATTAATAAAAATGTCCGCGATTATGTAGCAAACGATACCATAGCGCGTTCTAACTTTGGATACCGCCATCTAGGGGTTATTTAGGAAACTGAATTGCGAAAAATAATCGCGAGGTCTAAGTTCGCGGCGAACTACTAGTACTTTGGTTTTGAATAATTTTACTAAACCGAGCGTTTTTTATAAAAAAAATTATAAAATTTCTAAGATATCACCTGACAACCATTTCAAACAAATAATTTTTCCACGCGTCTAGTAATCGGGGAACATACATGAAAAAGAAAATGATATAAATTCGAATTCATAACTTCCTTCCTTTTTTTATGATGATTAAAAAAATCGCAAATTTCTTTCGGAATCAGAGCTAATTCCAAATTAAGGCCTTTTTTTATTCTTTGCTATTTTCTTGGAATAAAAGCCTTCGCAATGACTATTTTGAGATATTTAGTTATTTATTTTAAATTTTATCATAATCCGCCTATTTGATATGATATAATAAACTTACTATGAAGCATAATAATTGTAAATAAGAAATATATAGGGTCAAATCACACTGATTGAGCTACCCTCAAAGTAAGCCTAAAAGTATTGTACCTATGGTATGTATTTACGTACATAAAATTGTATAATGTACAAGCAAATAAATGTGTGATTGAGGGACATTAGTTACCTAAAAGGCGATTTTTATTTGTTTTTTTTTTTTAATCATTATAAATTCATCTTTCAGTATATATATCTTTAAATAAATACTTACTGAACTAAATATAAAAACTAAATTAAAAATCTAAATTAATATCTATTAATTTTTTTAAATTAATTATAAATAACAATAAAAAAAGACGTGTGGCACTCGGGGACTGCCGCGGTAAAGCTATTGCAAACAAGGAAGGACAGCAACATCGCAAACGGACGACGGAGACGAAGCGGCAACCTACATGGTAGGCGGAGTGGGGAGAGCGTGAGGTTTTTTCGTTACGGAATTTCTGGATTCGGTCCCCGCGCTCAAGGCCCGCGATAGAAGCTATGCAATAGCTTAAAAAATATTAAAATTAAAGAAAGAAAAATATAGATTTTTAAACTCCTAACAACTCGAAGTATGTAGGTTATAAAAGTTAAAAGTTAAAACGTAGACTAACCTATCCAAAAATACAAACAATGCCTCGTTATATATACAAAAAAAAGTTTGTAAATATAATTACAGGGATAGATACATCGCGTGTGATACTACTGATGTTCTTAGAATATACGAGGGTTTCTTATAAATAGAGACTGTTTAATAGGAAATGGGGCTAAATAATTCATTCTGCCTGCGTTAGTCTTCACAGGTAGTTTCATTTATACCTAAAACTGTTTTGTAAGAAAGTGAGCTAGACTCATTTTATAACGAAAAAATATTACTTTTTTATGTTTTTTATAAATAGATACTGATGAATATGAAATGGACCTTAATAATTTATTCATCATCATCATCATTTCAGCCGCATAACGTCCACTGCTGGACATAACCACGCTGGACATGACTAAAGATTTCCAAAATGACCGATCAAGAGCATCCTGCATCCAGCGCTTTCCAGCGACCCTGGTCAGGTCATCTGACCAACTTGTATGTGGGTGTCCTACGCTTTGCTGGCCAGTACGCGGTCGCCATTCGAGAACCTTTTTGCCCCATCGGCCATCGATCGGTTCGTCCTGCTATGTAACCCGGTACTTTTAAGTTTATAATTAGTGTATTTATAGTGCAAATCTCTTATGTTTGACTTATCCTTATGGTTGACTGGGAGAGAACGCTATAGCGAATTGTAAACAATTGTATATTGTGGATCAATAAAGATTTTTATAAATAAATAATTAAAAAGAAACTAATTTTGTCTAGCATATCCTTCGCACCTTGCTTGTCGTAGCACTGCTACGAAGTTCTACCACAGCCGTAGCCGCTACGGTCATGTGCTACGAGCTACGTGATTTATAAATCTAGGGTTGGTCTACATCTGTCAGTATAGAACAACACTTTTTACAAGCTTTTGCTTAACTTGCAATGTATCTTGTATGTATGAATGTTTGTTTAGACTATCTTGCAACTCAATTTTCAACCAGTTATTCAACGACTTAGCTGGAATTTTGTATACTTGTCGAAGTCGAATGACAATACTATATTGATACAAATACATGAGGTCAATAAGCTGTTCTGATGATGGAGCCGGGAGATATTCGAAGGAACCAGATAGAAAACAACATAACCTCACTGAGTAGGACTTTTACGATTAGTCCTGAAGATCACTTTATGGTAGACGATGCTTTGGGTCTGATCACGGAGATGGAAGGTGGTCGATGGGACTCAGTAATAAAATGACGTAATTTCATCGAGTTTGGGCTTATTTCATTTGTCTTATTAAGTACTTTGGCCTCAGAATAAAAGCTTGTACAAAATATTTAAAAAATATCTAAAACTTATCTTTGCTTCTTCTTATCGTGTGTGTTACTGACTAACACTAGTGTCAGAGTTTTTAAACCGCCTTAAAGGCCTCTGACATGGTTTTAAGTAACGACCAATGTCAAAGACAGTGACCGGGACCGACGGCTTAACGTGCCCTCCGAAGCACGGATCATCTTACTTATCAGACAATCAGGTGATCAGCCTACAATGTCCTAACCAAACTAGGACAACAACACAAAGTCGTTGCCCCCGCCGGGAATCGAACCCGCGAACTCCGGGTATGAGCCGAACGCTCAACCACTACACCACGGAGGCAGTTAAATTTTTAAAAAGTTATCTTTGCTGCTAGCGAGTGACAGCGACGAAACGTATATTTACTCGTTTACCATATATACAGGGTCTAACAAAATATACTGAAACTATTTTAAAGCTGAATTCAGTCCAGTCATACTGAACAACTTTCCAAAAGGAACATATAGCGAAATATGAAAAATAATTTTCGGTCTCCCATACAAGTTGACCGATCCGAGTTAGTATTGAATATTTTTCATATTTCTATATATATGTTTCATGGGGAAAGTTGTTCAGTATCATGGACCGAGTCTACAGTCCTTGATACTGAACAACTTTCCAAAAAAAACATATACAGAAATATAGAAAATTAAATAGTTTCACTATATTTTGTTAGACGTTATATACATGGAAACATGTAAACATTGACTTTTTAAATTCTGTAAAATTACGTAACTTTGAACCCGGCGGAAAGACGTCGGCAAATTAGAATTTTAAATCAGGTATTGAAATATTCAGTACGACTACAATATGGCTAGCAAGCCACGTATTGATTTGTACAGTCTACAGCAGGTTAAACCCTTCACGCACCTTTATACTGTGGCAATAGTGGCGAAATTGCAATGAATTCGGGTAGTTTGATGTGCGAGTGAATGCTTTGGGCTTAAGTCGGGCTTTTCAATACTAAGATATATTTTAGTCACCAGAAATTAAAATTAAAATTCTTTCGAAAACCTCTATGGCCTAGGTGGTAGGGTGGATCGCTCAATGTATGGGGAAGAAAAAAATCCAAGTTTCTGAAAACGATGGGTCCAATTTTAATGCCATATATAAAGAGGTTTCCGGGAAAAATAATGAAAAAAATATTTGATGTCAGTAAATGCCTCCACAAAGCAATTGAATTTATAAAAAAAAATTGAATTAAGGTACATCATAGATTATTATTTATTATTATATATAGTGATAAATAGCAATTATTAGTATAATTTAAATATTATTCTTACTTTTTAGAACTAAAGATGAAAAAAAACTGGTAACGTTGCGATAAAAATTAAAGTGGTAGATCTCTAAAACTTTGCGTTGACGCTACAAAATATTAACTTTAGTCCCAAGACTCAGTGGTATAAAATTTTCAATTTAATGTGTTCATAATTTGTGAGTTGTAAGTTTAACTATTTATAAGTAATAAGTTTTATTAAGAAGAGTTCATTTACTTGTCCAATATACAATTGTACTTAAATCGGCATTGCACGCTAATTACATGCACATAATGTTTTGCCAACGTAAAAGTTGTTATGTTGTATTTGTTGTGGGAATGATAACCGAAACAGACACATCCAACATCATCGACAGGAATAGAGTTGACCGACTCCGGAATGAAGAAATCAAGAATTTACTGAAAATACTTTCATTTTTGTAACAAAAGCAGATTCACTTGAAAAAGTTGGTTGTGATTAGACTGCGATCAATAAAACCAGTATTGATTGCTGTCTAATCGGTATACTGGCATTATTTGGAGATTAAAGTGCTGAGATCGTACTCTTCAGTGGTTAGTGTGCCAATTACACGACAATGAGCTCTTATTCGCCACTTGTTCGATCATTTGGACGGGACTACAACAAGACCAAAAAGTTTTACAGGAGTAATCAGAAAAGCACTTCCAGTGTTGCAATTTTCATCAGTGAGATATAATTTACCGATTATTTCTTATGCAGATGATTTAAGTAAGTACAGATCAGAAACTGTTTTTGTGATAAAAATTTATCTAGAAGTAATCGAGGCCAAATTGTACATTCATAATGACTTACTACTGCAAATCGTATCCTTAGATTGTATATTTCCAGAAAATCCTTCTAAAGATTTTAAGTATATTAGTAAAGTTCGTTTTGTCAGTATATGTTGTTTACTATTAAGTCTAAATCATCAGGTATCCACGGTGCTAATCATTTATTTAAAACAATCGTCAACTCACGTTGTCTTCTGGATTCACTGAAATTGATAAATTGGTCCTGGAGTACCATACTACATTCAAACTATCTAAAGATGCGTGAAATTGATAACTAAAGCATCTGCTTTAGTGTGTGGACCACTACGAAGGGATAGATTCATAAAAAATTGCATGAAAAATAGAGAAAATCATGCCTTAACTTGAGAGTAAAAATAATTTAAATTCCAGCAAATTTAGCACATTTTCATTTTTTTAAATATTTTTCCAGAAGTTTTGGTTTACGTTTATTTTGGGTTATTTCATGTTATTAGTATAAAATACACCTTTATCTTTAATATTCCCATAACTGTAATAAATTTTGAGTGTTAAAATTATTTAAAAAAATTAAAATAAAAAGTAACAAAAACATATTATTTTTTAGTTTTTAGAAGCGTTGTGGAGGCATTTCCTAATATTTGATATTTTTTTAAATATTTTTTACGTTATCACTATCCTATTTGGCATCAAATCCACACCCATCTGTATAAGATATCTAAAATTTAAAAAAATGATCCACCCTACTAGGTGGTCATCATGCCACGCTGTCACCCGGAGATCTCGGGTTCGATCCCCGGTCAGGTCAAGATGGAATATCAACCTTTTTCAGATTGACCTGGTCTTGGATGTTGATCTATACTTCTATATCTATTTGTTATTTAATTAATAAATTATATATATTATGATTGTAACTCAAAGATACTATAATTAATAGTTAATTATAGTATCTTTGAGTTACTATCCCATAACACAAGTCTCGAACTTACTTTGTACCCCAAAGTAAGTTCGAGACTTGTGTTATGGGATAGTAACTCAAAGATACACAATCTGTGTGGTTTGTCCACTGCAGGCAAAGGCCTCCCCTACTCTTTCCCTCCATAACTCTCTGTCCCTGGTCCTAACTTTCCAATCCTGTTTGAATGCTTTCAAATTGTCTGCCCATCCGTTCGAATTCAGACTGTGGCTCTGAGCGCCTATCTTTCGAATCTAGGATAGGACCCCTCCAAATCTTTCCGTGGATGTCATAGAAGACGACTTAGGGAATACATACATACATACTATCACGTCTTTATCCCTAATGGGGCAGACAGAGCATTTTGGGTCTTGCGGTTCTATGCAGAGCCCAGTGCCGCAAGACCCAAAAGCCACTTTTAGCGTCATGGTGGGCGAGAAGATGGAAAAGCAATCAATACAGTGATGGGTTGCTAGCCGCATCGCCTGTTAACATGATTTGCATTTTTGCCCATTCCCTCGATCGGCTTTTACGATCTGCGCGGGAAGAGAAGCAGCTGGTACATTCTAAGTTTTTTTATTTCTCCCAGACCAGCATGGGAGAACAAGCTTATAAACATTAATGAGATCTCTGGATGCTCTGGCCAAGCATGGCTCTGGCAGTACAGAGAGGGTCGTGCTCCTTTAGTGAATATTAAAAAAGACCTGATGACGATGACGATGAGCATAATAAATTCAATTAGGTCCATAAACACGCAAACCCTAGAATTATTTATTCATCCAATTTAAATCGGCTGAGGATCGAACCTTATACCTCTGGGTGGTGCAGACAAGCTTATTAACCATTACCTACGCCACGAAGGTCGCAAAAAACGTAAAGAAATAAAAACAATAACAATATCTTCATGTTAACATATTGCTACATATTTTTAAACATGATTTAAAGGATAAAATATGATAATATACATAAAACAACATGTGGAAACGTTTATTTACGTCCTTCCTTATGTATACGTCGCAGTTGGATTGTATAATCCGCTGTTTGACAAAACCGCTAGCAGTTTGATATTCAGCTCGGCTTTATAAAACAACTGAATGACATTTAGAGTTTACATATAATATTTATTGTTTACTAGCTGTTACAGCCACTTTTGCTGACGGTAAGGAGTTGTCGGACTAGGCTAAAAAAGTGAAAGATTTTTCTGTCACTTTTTCCGTCACTAACTTTTTAAGGGGTCTTAGGGGGCTTCAATTTTTGAAACTTCTTTTTAATCCAATGATCCACGATACTCATTTGTTGTTTATTTATTTGTTTAAAGTATTAATAGATAAGACTAGCATGTTGAAACTTCAAAAGGTTATCTCGTCATGCTGTGAAATACACAATTATAACTCTACAACAATATATTCTCTACATTTTACTTATACAAAAATGACTTTAGACCTTTTTAACCTATGCTTGTACAAAAGCGAGACGCAGTTTTAATCTTATCTATTTATAAATGAGTATATTCACGAAATAAACAACTTCTATGTCTCACGCTGCATAATGCATTTTACGATACAAAAGTAATACGCAGGAAGTCATAAATATTCCATAAAAATATATTGGCAAGTTACCATTTCGCTTAACAGCGCTGAAAAAATATAGGTGTGTATTCGAAGCAAACATTACGTTTTGTGGATCGTATTTCAGGAAATCTAACCCTTATGAGCAAAGGAAATGTGTAAAAAGAGTTTGCGAAAACAAGAAAGATTCGCAGGTAATACCTGTACCGTACCTGGCACCAAAGATCAATATTCAACGCCTTCCGTAAACAAAAACATAGACATTCAACCTCAGAATAAAACCTCTTTCATCAATTTCACCGCGAAATCGGACCATAGACGAAAAATAAAATTAAAACACTGGCACGTAATAAATTTAAATCAATCAGATGATGACCTACTTACCGGCAGTAGAGGCGATACAATCTTAAATCTACCAAAACACACGCAAAGGCACTTTTTCGTTTTATTCTTAAATTAATTCACTTGCACAGATTTGTGGACCGTTGATAGATATAAAAACTAACACACTGTTGCGTCGAAAATCAATAGCTTGGCCATTCCGTCGGGCGCTAACGGAAAATCGGTGTGTAGGCCATCCGAGTTCATTCAATACAGAGCCGAGATGAGGCATGCGTACAAGGAGCCGGGGTTGACGTGACGTAAAGGCGGGAAACTGTGACGTTTTATTTTTTTTACAGATGAGATCATGAGACGCAAAGATGTTTGCGAACAGGCTGTAACAAATTGTCTTATTATTGTACAAATATAGATAATTTTATCTTTGTTACTTACCACTATGTAATTGTCTTGTTTGTTTTTCGTCTACAAAGTAAATATATGCCGTGTTTCTTCTCAAATATCTGTTTTATTAGGTCATTGTCATCTTTAACGTAATTTCCACTTATCCCGATTTTATGCGACCTGCGACCAATTTTTCTCAAAATATCTGATTTCGTTACTTCAACGTTTTCTAGGCCTGCCTGCCCGATTTCACGCAACACATAGTACCTACATCGTTTTTTAATATCCTCTATAAGAAAGAAAAAACTATATAGCTTCCCGCCCTCTGTATGTTAGTAATAGATCTTTTAAACTACGCAACGCATTCCAATGCGATTTTCATCAATACTTAGGTAGAGTAGGTAGATGCAAATAACCAGCCAAGTGCGAGCGGACTCGCGCACGAAAGTTCCGTACCACTTATATCATCTGAATTTTTCAACTGTCTAGCTATTTCGGCTCATGAGATATAGCATAGCTTGATGACAGACAGACGGACAGCGGAGTCACAGTAATAGGGTCCCGTTTGAACTCTTTGGAACCTTTAAAACACTTATATGTATAACACATACCAGAGAAAGCCGGGACGGGCTATAGTCTTACGAGTAGAGTAATCCAAAAAAAGCGTAGCCTGGTAAAAAGCTCTTTAACTCTCGCTCTTTATTTTATTACATACTTCGTTCGCGTGGACTTTATGACTCCGGAAAATGCTTATAAGGCTGAACAACTTTTGCTAAGGCGTCATTTTATTATTTCTTATAGTTTAGCTGGACCATTATGGTTATGCATCAGGTGTTCCATTTTACTCCCATGCTGGTCTGGGAGAAATAAAAAAAACTTAGAATGTACCAGCTGCTTCTCTTCCCACGCAGATCGTAAAAGCCGATCGAGGGAATGGGCAAAAATGCAAATCATGTTAACAGGCGATGCGGCTAGCAACCCATCACTGTATTGATTGCTTTTCCATCTTCTCGCCCACCATGACGCTAAAAGTGGCTTTTGGGTCTTGCGGCCCTGGGCTCTGCATAGAACCGCAAGACCCAAAATGCTCTGTCTGCCCCATTAGGGATAAAGACGTGATAGTATGTATGTATGTATATGTATAATACATACCAGAGAAAGCTGGGGCGGGCTATAATCTTACGAGTAGAGTAATCCAAAAAAAGCGTAGCCTGGTAAAATGCTTCTTTAACTCTCACTCTTTATTTTATTACATACTTCGTTCGCGTGGACTTTATGTCTCCGGAAAATGCTTATAAGGCTGAACAACTTTTGCTAAGGCGTCATTTTTATATTTCTTATAGTTTAGATGGACCATTATGGTTACACATCAGGTGTTCCTTTTTCCAAGATCAATTAAACCCTATATGTTGCCCAGGCTTAACAGCTAATATATCAAAAAAAGTTTCATTTGAATCCGTTCAGTATTTTTGGAAATTAGGGTGTACAAACAGACAAGACTTTTTTTTTATTCTTACCCTATAACTATGTCACAGAATTAACAATAATCAATAGGCTATATGTCTCAATGCATCGCCCCAAATATATATTTTTTGGAAATATATTCAATGTACAGACACATTTTTTTTACTGTTTTATCTTATACCTTTAAACGAGCAATTCTTGTATATATATATATTTATAAATTTCTGTGATCTCAAAAACGGCTCTAACGATTTCGCTGAAAATTTGTATATGGGGGTTTTCGGGGGTAAACAATCGATCTAGATTAGTTTTATGTTTGGGTAAATGCGTGTTTTCGAGTTTTCATGCGTTTTTCTTTCCACGCAAAATATGGTCGCTAATTTCGTCGCGCCGACCGCCTTGTTTTTAGCTCAGCAGTTAAGGATACCGACCGCTAGAAAGAGTGTTGCGGGTTCGAATCCCACTCGGTGACTTACTTTTGTTTTTTTTTATGTTTAAGTTTATATATAATTTTTTATTTTGCATTGTCTTTAGACAAGTTTAAAAAAATAGTTAATGTTTGAGTTGTAACCGAGCAAAGCTCGGTCGCCCAGGTACTTATATGTATAAAAGAAGTACGAATCTCACCCTAGTTTTATGGTATTGATCCCAGGTCGACGACTGCTACTTCTAGCATGGTAATCTTTCTCCGTTACGTAATCTAGTACTAAATCCGATGCAAATAGAAAGACCACGATTGTTCTTGTTGGATAGATAACAGCATATGTATATCAACAAAAGTAAAATTCAGCAAGTAATTTATGTACCTACTGTAAGTCTTCTTCTTCTTATCGTGTGTATTAGTGACTTACACTAGTGTCAGAGTTTTTAAACCGCCTTAAAGGCCTCTGACATGGTTTTAGGTAACGACCAATGTCAAAGACAGTGACCGGGACTGACGGCTAAACGTGCCCTCCGAAGCACGGATCATCTTACTTATTAGACAATCAGGTGATCAGCCTGCAATGTCCTAACCAAACTAGGACAACAACACAAAGTCGTTGCCCCCGCCGGGAATCGAACCCGCGACCTCCGGGTATGAGCCGAACGCTCTAACCACTACACCACGGAGGCAGCATATATCAACAAAAGTAAAATTCAGCAAGTAATTTATGTACCTACTGTAAGTCAACAGAGGTTTGCTTTACATTTTAATGTGATAGATATTGCCTTGACTTTTTTCTTTGGTAAGATTTTAATAGATTTATTATTTCCTAGATTTTAATAAAGATACAGATACATTTTCACGTCTATATCCCTGACGGGGTAGACAGAGCCCAGGGCCGTTAGGCTCAAAGGCCACGCTTAGCGTGGTGGTGGGCGTTAAGATGGAAAAAGAATCAAAATAGTGATGGGTTGCTAGCCGCATCGCCTATTACCATGATTCAAATCTCGCCCATTCCCTCGATCGGCTCTTACGATCTGCGCGGGTAGAGAAGCAGCTGGTACATTCTAAGTTTTTCTTTTCTCCCAGACCAGCATGGAAGAATTTTAATAAAGATTTTTCAAAATCTTAGTTTTAAATTTTCATCATCGTCATCATCATATCAGCCAAAGTAAGACCACTGCTAAACATAGGTATCTAAGGATTTTATATTTTCATGTTGATGTTGTTAGATAGTTTGTTTGTTAGATAGTTGTTTAGATTTTCATGTTGATGTTGTTAGATAGTTTGTTTGTTAGATAGTTGTTTAGATTTTCATGTTGATGTTGTTAGATAGTTTGTTTGTTAGATAGTTGTTGAGATTTTCATGTTGATGTTGTTAGATAGTTTGTTTGTTAGATAGTTGTTGAGATTTTCATGTTGATGTTGTTAGATAGTTTGTTTGTTAGATAGTTGTTGAGATTTTCATGTTGATGTTGTTAGATAGTTTGTTTGTTAAATAGTTGTTTAGATTGTCATGTTGATGTTGTTAGATAGTTTGTTTGTTAGATAGTTGTTGAGATTTTCATGTTGATGTTGTTAGATAGTTTGTTTGTTAAATAGTTGTTTAGATTGTCATGTTGATGTTGTTAGATAGTTTGTTTGTTAGATAGTTGTTGAGATTTTCATGTTGATGTTGTTAGATAGTTTGTTTGTTAGATAGTTGTTGAGATTTTCATGTTGATGTTGTTAGATAGTTTGTTTGTTAAATAGTTGTTTAGATTGTCATGTTGATGTTGAAACCTAGTTTGTTAAATTCGTCATCATCATTCATTAGGTGACTACTTTTGATGAAACAAATACAAGATTAGAAACCTGTATTTTATTAATCCTTTCTTTTGGCGCGTTCCAGATGGCATCCTTAAAATATCTGAGCTACTTTGGAGCCCGTAGTCAGCGTTCCAACTTTCTTTCCCTATCGCCCGTTTTCCTGAACGGGCGATAGGGAGAAAAGAAAGTTGAAAAGATATATTTTAACAAAGATACAAATTTTAAAAAAATCGGTTTTGTAGTTCGGGGCTGAAGTTTTTTATTTTATTTTATTATATTTATTAGGTACACCAACCGTTTTCATGACAAGCCTTATAATTAACATTCAGTTCTGTGTTCTAGCATGCAACCCAATTACAGGTGAACACAACATTCTTAGAATTTTTAAGAAGCAAGTACTGTTAACTAAAAATATAAAAATACTAACATATTGAAATTTTGAAATCGAAGCTATATTGGAATATTCTTGTTATTATTTATTTTTATATTAACGCTCTAGGATTAAATATTAAAATTAATTTAACATGCATTATCTTTTTGATGGGATGACTGTATTTTAGATTTAAATATAGATAACGAGTCGTGGTAGATGTCCAGGTCATATTTTGTGTTTTGAAAAATTGTCATAATGTGAAATTATATTATTGGAATTTCGTTCGCGCATTTATGTAAGTATATTGTGTGTAACAGAAAACAAATAAATCATTCAAATATAGTGGTTTAAATTGTACTATTTTTACTAGGCATCGGGTGTAACGTAACGTAAATGTGTATAATGAGATCTGATGAATGTATATCTGTATGTCTAATGTGTACGTGACAAGCAGACTCCTTCATGTAAGTACTGTAGAGCAATGGCCCATGGTATAATAAAATAAGGTATTCTCTTCCCGTGACAGCTGATGACGTAGGTGGAACTTGACTACGTCATCAGTTTGATATGTTGCCACTGTGTGAAATTAAATTACCCGAGCGTAATGCATTTTTGAACTTTATATACCAATTTCAAATTAATAATCCATTATATCAATTTATAAAATATTGAATTGATGAATCACGCGAGAATCGCGACATACTAACTAGCTAAGTTACTTAATATTTTATTTAATATTCATGAACTAATTGAGAAAGTCCTTAAATTTACTGAAAAGAACAATCAGTGGCAACACTTTGTGACGTAGTCAAGTTCCATCTCGGGAAGAGAATACCTGTTTTATTATACCATGCAATGGCCAATTTGTCTACTTAGAACCATCAGATAAGTGGAAAAAGTTTAACGCTCCTTATCTTCTTCTTAACTGCGCTATCAGGGTAACCAAGTCTTTATACTTTTTCAGGGTATTAGGAAAAAATCTAATAATTTTTCAAACTAAAAACCGACTACACTTCCTGTTTTGATAAAATTTCTATGGGACCACCTGACAAGTATATGCTTTTAAACAATTTTTTTTTATATCTGTCTAGGCGTATTCAAAGTATCGGTGAACATACTTAAAAATAGACCGAGACGAATTGATAACCTCCTTTTTTTGTAAGTGTCTTTAAAAAATTATACAAAGGATAAATGTATTTTTTCGTAAATCAAATCAATCAAATCAATCAATTTTCGTAAACAATCAAAGTGTATCATTATTAAGAGTTGCTTAGGTTTTATATAGGTACTATTTTTTATATTAAATTTGTTATTTTCTGACTGGATGAAAAAGTATTAATCTATTTAGTCAATCCGATTATTTTTGATAAATGGAGCCATATTTTTCAGTTCATCAAAATTAGTAAACACCATTGAGACCTCTCCAACCCGTCTGGTCAGCATAGAGAGCGTAGAGCACAAGTATGGCTCTGGTAGTACAGAGAGGGTCTTGCTCCTGCAGTGTAGACTAAAGACCTAAAGATGAAATGATGAGATTTGTCTACAGAGTATCAAAGTTCAAGAAAAGTAATGGAGTAGGACCTACAAGTATTATCTCACAAAACAAACACAAATAACATTTACAGTTTGACCTTTAATAAGAGACAGATTCCGCTTCTTCAGATTTTTCCGTAGCAACAACTCTTGGCCACCCTACGCCGTTCCTATAATCACCTGAACGTATTTTACGCTCGCCGATTCGTCACGTTAATGGCTTTTTTGCCAACTTCCGGCGGAAACGGGCTGACCTTAGAGAAATACCGTTCTTGAGTCATTTCCTTCGTTAAATTTTGAAGACAAACAAAAAAGGTAAAACTTTTTATAGGACTTTTGTTCTAGTTCGCGAAATAGAGTAACAGTAGTTCCACTAAGCTTGTTCTACCAGTAGGACTACTGGGAGTTTTTGTCCCAATAGATACGACTTAGGAAATACAAGCTAAACAAAGGTTATAAACATCAATGAGACCTCTCCAAACCGCCTGGCCAGCGTGGAGAGTGTAGGCCAAGTCCTCTGGCTGCTCTAGCCAAGTATAGCTCTGGTAGTACAGAGAGGGTCGTGCTCCTGCAGTGGAGACATAAAAACCTGATGATGATGAGATCTACCGGATGGCTGTGATGTAACAGTAAGTAGTTCTGATAGGAATATTATGAACCCCAATAGACTAGAGATTCTTTGGGGATATGTCAGGTGTGTAAGGAATGTGTCGAGAACTCGAGAGTGGTACAGCAAGGTTTGTTTGTAATCTCTTTATTGCACAAAAATAACATAAGTACAGACGGACTTATTTTAAGGGTCCTCCCCGCGCTAGCGACCTTGAAAACACAAAAAAAATAATTTCTCTTTCTGTAAGTGAGATTATCAGAAACCCTCGTACATTTTTTTAGCTAGTATCCTTAAGTTTCATTAGAACCTCGAAAATCATTGAAATAAAATACCCTGAATTTTCCTTTGCAAAAAATACTAAAAACGGCCATTTTTGACTCTTTTTGTAAAGGTTTCTAAACCGGATAGTATTTCAATGACTTTTGAGGTTCTAATGAAACTTCAGGATACTAGCTAAAAAGTTGTACGAGGGTTTCTAATAATCTCACTTACAGAAAGAGAAATTATTTTTTTTGTATTTTCAAGGTCGCTAGCGCAAGGAGGAGCCTTAACAAGCTTTTGTTTAGTTTCATCTGTCATATTTTCTGTCGGTCTGTCTGTAATCAATCTTGCAAGTTAAAGACCCAATTCCCGGTTTCTGATTAAGTGAAATTTAAGTAGCACGCGTACTTATGTCGCGTCTTCTTCTTCTTCCTCCGGCCTTATCCCATTTCTAGTTGGGGTCGGCTCTCCTAATCTTTCTTCTCCAAAGAGATCTCTTTTGGGTCGTCACTGGTTCTTGTTGGCGTTCTTTAGGTCCTTGTTCATCCTTGTTGTACTTATGTCGCGTGACAATGCAATATTATATTGACATGGAGCTGATCTGATGATGGAGCCGGAGGATGGCCATAGGAACTCTGTAATGAAACGACGCAATTCCATCGAGTTTGGGCTCGTTTGATTCGTCTTGAAAAGAGTATTTAGATAAAAGCTAGTTATAAAAAAGACGTGTGGCACTCGGGGACTGCCGCGGTAAAGCTATTGCAAACAAGGAAGGACGGCAACGTCGCAAACGGACGACGGAGACGAAGCGGCAACCTACATGGTAGGCGGAGTGGGGAGAGCGTGAGCTTTTTCGTTACGGAATTTCTGGATTCGCTCCCCGCGCTCAAGGCCCGCGATAGAAGGTATGCAATAGCTTAAAAGTATTTTTGTAATAATTACTTGTTACCCAAGACCCAAGACCCAGAACTTTATAAAAAAAAGCTATTTTCTAACATGCCCTGGCCGGGGATCGAACCCGGGAACCTTGAAACGGTGGTATACCGTGGTTACCACTACGTGCTACTACACCACGCAGGTAAAAAGGTTTATTATATGTAGCTGCAACCAAATGATTCCTTGCAAGATCATGAAACTCTTTGACGAATACAATGTAACTAAAGTAGGTCAATTTAATTAGCACTAAGCTAACATTGAAGCATATCACATATTAGCTTTAATTGTTTTACTTGAGTAATCTTAGAGTTAATTGACCTTTTGTTTTAACTACAGTCACGCGCATTACTAGCACTTTCGCAAGTGAAGCGACAACGGGTGTGGTCCCCACTTGGATGGGCGACCCAAGGCATAAAAATTCTTGAGCTCTTCTATGCTTCAGAAGACACGTAAAGGCCATATTTCTGTATGCCAGTCGTCAAGCTATGTCTTAAGGGGCTACCTGAATTTTCCGGGGTCCACTGGCGCCCCCATTTGAAATAAATAATATGAAAGAAAACGGCCACTTTTAGCTAATGTGCGTATTAAAGCTTCACGTTCGCACTTTTAATTATAAACAGTAGTTTATAAAATAGTTAAAAGGGTTATCTAGGGTTTGGTCAAGACGAAATTTTAAATGATATCACCGTTTTCTTTCAAATGATTTATTTCAAATGGGGGCGCCACTGGACCCCGGAAAATTTAGGTATGGCCTTATGCACCGCGGAATTTTATATTTGTAATTTTTCAAAACTAAAAACCGACTTCACCGCCAAACTAAACAACCGATTTTTATAAAATTTATATGAGACCAACTCGCAAGTATACCCTTTCAAACAAAAAAAGAATTTTCCAAATAAGTCCAGGAGTCTTCGAATAATCGGTAAACATACTTACATAAACAAAAGATCAAGACGAATTTATAATCTCATCCTTTTTTTAAAAATAAGTATAATACCTTCTCTTTATACACTCTTTTTGTGTCGTAGGTTCAGAGCCACTTCATCATCATCATTAGGTATTTTTGTCTCCACTGCAGGAGCACGACCCTCTATGTACTACCAGAGCCATACTTGGCCAGAGCAGCCAGAGGATTTGGCACACTCTCCACGCTAGCCAGACGGGTTGGAGAGGATTTAGAGCCATTAGTGCGATAAAATCATAAAATCCACAATTCGCAGGCCCATTTGCACTAAATCAAACGAATTACATAGACAATGCACTATAGAAGATTATTGCATCGTGAAATGCATACCGCATTGACCTCTTTAGTGGGTCAGTGACCGGATTTGAACCCGTCACTGAAGATGGCATAACACAAGTAGGACAGAACGACATAATATAGGTTCTGTTATTTTAATTTTATTATGCTATGGATCTGGAAGCACATAGAGGGGCCCCTGCAGTGGAGGCAAAAATACCTAATGATGATTATGAATGAATGCTATAGTGATCTAGCATAGCCCGTGGTTTGAATTATTACGGGTGTGTCCCCTTCCACGTTGTATATTATAATCTTGCTATTGGCTATAGCTAGATAATAATATACATATTTGTGATAATAATATATACAATATGTAACAAAAAAATCTGCAGCTCCATACATTTTGGAACAGTAGGTATTCAATTTTGTATGGAGCTGCCGATTTTTTTTTGTGATTTCAGGAATGGGAGAAACCGATAAATGGAACACACACAAGCTACCCAACAATACCTTCACGGATCGGGCAGGGTTTTTGTTACATATTGTATACTTGCTATTGGCGTGGGATAGCACATAGCACCGTCTTGTAATCAAATTTGACGCACTTATTGATATTCCTTTGTTTAAAATTAAATTCGTGTTCTCGTTTAGTTCTTTTATATTTCGTACACTGCGGCCCATGCACTTCACGACTAAAGGATCAAATATTTATTCAGTAATTAGGCCCCTTTTCGACTAGATAAGGGCAGCCGATAGGTAATAGTCCTTCTGTTTCCTCATTTGTACTTAGATGGTAAATCCAAATGACATACATGATTTGCGTTTAGTCGGTCATACTGGACAATATAAATTCCAAAGTTGTCCACCAGTTTTGCATAAGGAATAGCTATGGTAGGTTTGAAGGTTCAAACACCCCCCGAAATCTTAGGAGCCAACCAAACCAACATGGGTCTTTCTTTATCGTGTGTGTTAGTGACTAACACTAGTGTCAGAGTTTTTAAACCGCCTTAAAGGCCTCTGACATGGTTTTAGGTAACGACCAATGTCAAAGACAGTGACCGGGACCGACGGCTTAACGTGCCCTCCGAAGCACGGATCATCTTACTTATCGGACAATCAAGTGATCAGCCTACAATGCCCTAACCAAACTAGGACAACCACACAAAGTCGTTGCCCCCGCCGGGAATCGAACCCGCGACCTCCGGGTATGAGCCAAACGCTCTAACCACTACACCACGGAGGCAGACCAACATGGGTGTGTAGGTATGATTTGGCTCGGACCCCTCTTGCTACAGACGTGGTGGTATTTGTTGTTTTTCGTGCCAATACTGGTGTCAGATTCTTCGAGCTTTATAAAGGCATCTAACATAGCTTAACGTCTGCCTTACAATGATGACAGCCGAGACCAACGGTTTATACGTGCCTTCCGAAGCACGGAGGAGCTCAAGAATATTGTAAGCCACATGTGGTCACCCATCCAAGCGCGGACCACGCCCGGTGCCGCTTTACTTGCGAAAGCGCTAGTAATGCGCACCCCCGCCGGACCATCGAGCTCCTCTGGTGGTGGCCAAGCGGTTTAAGCACTGGGATGGCAATCCCTCTGTAATAACCTCGTCAAGACACCTAGGTTAGGTAGCGATCCTAGGCTCTGAAGCGTTACCGCTGAGGATGCAACCGGGAATACAGGAGGATGATGATGACTTATATAGCTATGTGAACCAACTGAAAGAAAAGCAAGGGTCATGTCGTATCTAGCTCTAAAGATATAGAATTCGCGGACACTCCACCGACAAGAGCCATAGAAGAACATCTCATCATCTCATCTTTAGGTCTTTTAGTCTCCACTGCAGGAGCACGACCTTCTCTGTACTACCAGAGCCATACTTGGCCAGAGCAACCAGAGGACTTGGCCTACTCTCTCCTCGCTGGCCAGACCGGTTGGTAAGGTCTCATTGATGTTTATAAGCTTTGTTTAGCTTGTATACCCTAAGTCGCCTTCCACGACATCCACGGGAAGACTTGGAGTGGTCCTATTCTACTCTGCCGGAGACCATACACGGCGAATATACCAACGTATTCTTACACTTAGGTATTCAGACCTACATACACACAAACAATGTACCGCTATGTATATTCAGTTAATGAACATAATAAAAAATCAATAGAACTAACAAGGAATGATTGTTTCTTAGAAGATATATTGAGGAGAATTGACATTTGTTAGTTAGAATATTAACGGTGCTTTGCCTTTCAACTGTTTTGTTTTTTACCCCCCACAAAAAAGGGGTGTTATAGTTTGACGGTAACGTCTATCTGTCTGTATGTATATGATTTTAGAGTTCTACGGTCACAATTACTGTTATTAGTATTACGGGACTTACCGCGATTAATATCGTTTTTTGCCAGATATTTATATGTCTGTATGTAGCATCGTAGCGTTCGAACGGATGAACCGATTTCTGTATGGTTTTTAACGTGAAAGCAAGTTCCTTAGCTTATGTTTGAGGAATATCGGTTCAGCCGTTTAAAAGTTATTGAGGGTTAACGCTGGAAAGTCAGGGGGGTCACTCCAAAAGCGGTACGCAAGACGCACGTTACTGCGTTTCCGCGTTTTAGTGTCAAGCAACATTGAGCATTAACATATGATAATAAAGCCTAATTTTGTTTGAAATAAAATGTCACTATCGTACGACAAACGTATAATTATTTTATGGACTAATCGCTGGCTTTCGCTAACAAAAAAAAATTGCGCTGCGGATATCACTAGATGGCGTTTTTAAGACGATACCACAAAAATTATGTACCTCATTTGTGGGCGGAGCTAGACGTATCGTGTCGATTGCGCGAGGGGGCGCTTTCCTTGATATTATATTTACGCGCACTGCCGAGAACATGTTCATGAACTCGGGAGCTTAGAACGTATGGAGATAGCAGACAGATATATTTACAATAATATTTTTAATTCAGTAGATACAAATATGTTAAAAGAGGTGATTCGGTCCATCAATTTAAACAACTTATAGCAGTACATGTATATTGAAATACGAAAAAAAATAACGTTCTCAAACAAATCGAAGTAGTCACGTCATCTAGTTACTATGGTCTTTATGTATGGTATTTTTTTCATACAATAAAGTTAACAACTTTTATGTTGCTTTCGCCAAGAAATCAAAAGACAAAATATATAAATATAGTTACAAATTGACCGGTCGGCTGATCAGAAAATATTGTTCTTTATATATAAGGTCTAACAAAATATACTGAAACTATTTTAACAGTAGGCTCAGTCCGTGATACTGAACAAATTTTCTCAAGAAACATATAGTGAAATATGAAGTTTATTTTTTACATACACTGACCTTCGACCGCACATGCCGCGCCGTCCGCTCATCGCCGCAATACCTAAAGGCAGCCACAAACGTGGCTAAATACACGACTTCACAACACAATCACAGTCACTAAACAAATTCATCAAATTAGTCGAGTGATTTATTATTTTTGATATCACTTGCCTAAGGCAACTAGTATTTATTCTGTACCCTATTAAACCTCAAGTAGACCCGCGTCTATTACATGATGCATGAAGTTATTAAAACAATAAGAAAATAAATAAAATGGCGCAAGTCACCTAAGTTTGACGTAAAAGTATCTAGGCTGGCGTTTTAATTACACACAATATGACTAGGTATTTTTGAATAACTGCCTATAATTTGGCATAAAGAAAACGTACGCACGATGCTATTTGCATCACTTCCAACTCAAAACTGACCAGACCTAGGAAAGTTTTTTTGTTGTTTATTTGTTTTCAGTTAGCGTTCCCACGGTTAACATTTATGGCCCCTTTTGTTCTCGCCGCAGGCACGAGCTAACTTAAATTTTATTGCACATTTTTTGCTTGTTGTGAACAGTATTTTTGTAAGTAAAATGCCGACAAAAGAAACAAACAAAACATCATAAAAGCCGGCAAAAATTGAACCGGTGAATTTTTACTACAAAATCCTTTGTTGTCATATTCAAAGAAATACCGCCTCATGTGCATAACATGTTTTTACTTATTATAGCAAGAAACAAAACCGACTAATAACATCAGTTGACTTTTGTTGCTCTAGTGAATAGGTAGTTCAGTCTCCAAAATATGCGAGTTTAGTGTAAATTAGATTTTTCTTATTAATAACCTATCGCATGAGATGTTTGAATATTTTTGACTGTATCAAAATATTAATTTGGAATGTGTTTTACTGTTGTGAATAATGTCGTTATTAACTGTTTGCACATTGTAAAGATACTTGTCGAAATAGTAAAAATAATCTTAATTTCTTAGGTACTTAATTCAAAGTGTGTTGTGAATTGATTAAATTACATATGACTACCTAATGACTACTAGGACAACATGTGATTGTTTGTGAATGAGTGTAATCGTAGCGTGTGTAGACGTCCTTTGCTGCATACAGCTGATGTGTCGGGTAGAGCGGCGAGGCACATAGCAGTCAAAGGTGGGTGATATATGAAAAATATATTTTTTATATTTCGCTATGTGTTCCTTGGGGAAAGTTGTTCAGTATCACGGACTGGACCTACCTTTAAAATAGTTTCAGTATATTTTGTTAGACCTTATATTTCGATACAATGATAAGGTCTTTGGGGAAAATTACACACATTAAAACATAGGTATGGAATATGTAAAAGAAAAATATTCAGTATATTTCGTAAAATAGTTTCAATGTATTTATATATATAGGTGTACAAAATAAAAATATAAAACAATTTTTCATAGATTTATTGCTAAACATATACAATAAAAATAGAATAATAACAATAATAATTGATATCTTTTGATTATACGATGAGACTGATGTATTAAACATAAAAATAAAAAACATCCTAAGTAATATAATAATCTTGATAAAGTTTGAACTGGACAATCAACTGCTAATAAGATTACATTATGTTCAAAGAATCAGAAAAATATTTATTGCCCAATACAGCAGTATTTATTTTTCACACACATAAAGAGCACTTGTGTAAATCGCCTCCCTATCATAGTTGCAGCACCAGACAGAGCGGAGTAATTTCTCTCAAGAGTCTCTTTCACCAGCAACCATCCAGTATAACATCAATTATGGCATTGCCATTTTTATCTATTTTACCCTCTTCAATCGCAGCAGCTTTTTCTCTTTGTCCAGCTTTTTTCATTTCGTCCTAAGCTGTGGTCCCCCAGTTTTCGCATATTTTGTCATGTGCACGGTTGTAAATGCGCTCAGACATAATTGGTATATCTAAGGAGGCAGGCACTAATTTGTTTGAGTTGGGGGTGACCACAACCTGCTACCATAGCTCCTGCTACTCCATCTTTATTAACACCCTCCAATGTATTCTTTATTGTAAATTGTTCGTTGCAAATGGAGCATGATAAAAAGCAATTTGATGTTATTCCCGTACATTTTTCTGATACAATATTGATGGTATTTAACCCACAATCACAAAGCGACTGGTGGCTATTTTTATTTAATTCTTTAAAGAAGTACTTGATGTTCACTATACGATGTCCAGAAATATTTTCATTAAATTCATCCTGAAACAAATACCATATTGTAATTTTTATTTCATGCTATTAGGTATACATATGCAAAACTATATAGATAAAGGTAATTTCAGACCGCAATACTGAAAGAACTTCGATGTCACAGACAAACAGACATCGGCATCAAACTTATAACACCCCTCTTACTGTCTGTCTGTCCGTCCGTCCGTCTATCTGCGACCAGGCGAAATGCCCGTTTACGAGATTAAAAAATAACTTAAAATATTGTCATATTTGAAAGTATGTATTCTATTAAGTTCTATTTAAAATACACACCTTTCCATTCCACCTGTAGTGATCCTGACAAAATATTTTAATTGTCCAGATCCATAATTTGTAAATCCGACTCCATATCAATTACACCTCCTTGTTTTTCTTGCGGCGGCGACGATCGACGCGGACAAAGTCATCAAACTCTGATAAAAGAGGATTTTTTTTTGGCCTGAAAACAGTAGTACTTTTATATTGTCGGATTTACTTCGAAGTTATTCGGTAGGTGCATATTATCCAAAATGTTAGTTGGGTAGAATAAGTTGTAACTTGTAACAGTAGAATTAGACAAAAAGGTAGATACGTATGAAAATAACATAAGTAGGTAATTATGGTTTGAAAGTAAGACAGTACGGTGCCATCTCAGTATGATACAACTTATACCTAGTAGGTACCTATATTTTGAGTAGTCAGTAAGATTGGTAGGCACTTATTGACATACCTACTCCCTTTCTTACAAACTTTACATATTTTATCAATATAAGCCACTTATTTAGAAACATTGAGGTAGGTAAGTACTTACCATCTATTAAATTTTTGTCTTATCATGCTTGCTTTTCCGTTCCCGTTTTCTATTTTACCTATTATTATTATACTTATGTACACAATCACGATGTAAAACAGTAAGTGAAAATAGGGTTCTATTTTCACAGACCAAAAAGTGCGGCTCGGATTAGTCTGTCGTCTGCGTTGGGCCTAAAACTTAATTTTTACAAATAAAAGATCGATCATTCGAAACGTTGGGATGTGCGGACGACTGGCACAGGTCTTACGTCCAAGGAATCCATACGCAGACTGAGCAAGCTGTGGCAAGAGATAGCGCTCGGCGAGTTGACGCGCGTGGGGCCGAGAGAGGTATACGGTGGGTGTGTTCAATTGGGGTTCCAATCCACATGAACGAATAGGTCGTAACCGCCAAAACCTTTATTAATAATTTACGGCAAAATTAAATGATCAATCAAAATTTCATCTTGTTATTATTAAAAATGTCTGAAAATCTTACTTATAGTTCAAACGGTTTCTTTTAAGTCGTCCTATTCGAGCGATAATATTGACAAGTTTGCTAAGTAAGACCATATTTCGAAAAATATTTCTATCGAGATTTTTCTTTTCAATCATGTTTTCATCTTATCAATAAACTAAGAAAAGAGTAAAAAATCATATCCTTAAATTTCAAATTTATATTTCAAATACTTTGCGAGATAAATTAGACTCAACACAACCTTTTTTGCGGAGGTATCGTCTTAAAAGTTGGGGATTTTTAACTTGTCTTAAACTTGTCAACTTTATGTAACTACCCTACTTATTGGTTATTGCATTGTGTTCGCTTTGTATACAAGGTTATTTATGAGTAATATTTTAAGGCATGATTCAGTCCATTATTTTGAACAACTTTTGCCGGCATAACTGGTTTTATGATCAACAGGAACACCCCGAAAAAGCACCCCCAGCTGCAAAGCAGGATGCAACTAGGAACACAGTCAGATCAGGGTGAGCATAGATTATATGTCTAAGTCATTTAAGACTGATATTTGTCAAGATATTACTTATACAGGGACACATAAGCGTAATGTAAATGCCTAATTTCGATATTTCGTAGAGGAACACCGAGCTTTCCAAAGCGCGTTGGGCGTACTTATGAGACCAGTTTAAGTGCAAACCAAAGGCATGCCTATGCCTAAGCCATCGCCTTATAAACATAATTATTTCCCTTCCTTGTCACTAGATGGCGCTTTAAGGTAATAATTAAAATAACTATTAATATTTCTTATTACTATACAGGGTGCAATTGAAATCATTAGCAATAATTTAACTTATTAACATACTTACAGAAAGAATATTTTGTACGGTAGCAACACTACAATTAATGCAGTAATTAAAAAGAAACAAAAAGGAAGAAAAATAACCAAAGTATCGAAACACTTCGAGTCCTATCTACCTATGGGCCTTAAGGTCAGCGACCCGCTGCAATAACAGCTAAACGGCGAGCGCGGCCGGCATTCAAAAGTAGACTTTAAGCACAGAAATAAAATAATAGTATTACATACAGAACGGAAACTCGCACCGTCCCCCGCAATCTGGTGTCCCCGCAACCCCTCCCCCGTTATTGTGAGGTGTAAGTGGCAGTAAAACAGGGTTATTGGTAGTTGCACGTTGACATTACGCGAGTCACTTAGGATTATTGAATTATAATGGTGAGAAACTGCGCACATTATCATTGTTTATCCACGGAAAACAATAAATAACGAAAATTTTATAGATTTCCGAGTGATAAAAACAGATTAGCAAAGCAACAAATTCTGTGGTGGCGACCCTGATGGTTTGACTCACACATTTGACGTGTGCACGGACGGATTGTTTCGTTTGTAGTAGTACTAGGTATATATGCTGCTCCGTTTGTATGAAGTGCCATACCTGTGCTATAAGTACCTAACGTGAATAAGGTTGAAAGTCGAGTGGGGACGGATCGTGTCACATGAACGCTTGAGGATAGTAGGTACGTTGAAGTAGGAACGAATGTTGGCGTACCACGACGCGACGAAATTGATACAATAAAATTTCTTTTTCATGAATTTAATGACGATTAGTTTTTTATATATAATTGCCGTAATGGTATCTATCAAAGAGTTAGACTCTCGCATGTTTAGAGATTTTCTGTAATATGACAATGACAACTTTTGATTAAAGTTTTATTAGTCTTAAATTATTTTGTATCATGGGTATAGTAGATACCTAAAATATTCACAACGAATTCAATTATATTATTTAAATAAATTAGCACTTTAATCAATTAAATATGACTTATGCAATAAATATTTCAAAAATTACCTATAATCAACACTTACTTTGTCACTTTTTTGCTAGTCGTGTGTGCTGCCATCTATGTGAGGCCCCGCAACTCCAGTTTTGCCTACTTATGGGCCCTCTATTTGGACGGTATCTGTTACTTTAGTATAAAATATCTTTGCGAGAGGCTCGAGTACGTACAAGAATACACCTACCTAGGCCAAGTAATCTCATTAATTGATCAAACCTCTAAAGAAGTAGACACAAGGATAGGCAATGCGTGGAAAAGGTACTGGTCTCTGAAAGAAGTTATGAAGAACAAAGAAGTAAGCATGTTCATCAAAAGAAAACTATTCAACACATGCGTCCTCCCTGTACTTACATACGGGTGCCAAACGTGGGCTCTTACCAAAGCTCACTTTAAAAAACTTCAAGTCTGCCAAAGATCCATGGACAGAAGCATGCTGAATTTAAGAAAATCAGACAGAGTAAAGATTAAAACTATAAGAAACAAAACAAAAACAAAAAATGTCTCATACACAGTCATAAAACTAAAATGGAGATGGACAGGGCACACGTTGCGCGGACGTGATAAGTGGAGTAAGGCGATAATACACTGGTACCTCAGACACAAAAAACGAAAACGAGGCAGACCGTTTACAAGGTGGGAAGATGAAATAAAAGAGATAGCGGGCTCAACCTGGACGAGAAAAGCCAAGGATAGGAAAGAATGGAAGTTGTTGGAAGAGGCCTTTGCTGACATCGGGCACACAGATTCAATACAGTGAATATTTAGTATAACCTGTGCAACTAAACAATTGTAAAAAAATCTGAAATAAAGGCTATTTATTTATTATTATCTTTGCGAGAGGCATCCACAAAACCTAAACAAGCCAAGCCCGGTCCCACGCTGCAGCCGCACAATGCAGCGACCTTGGCTGCAATTGTGCAAGCTTATTGGATAATGACCACGTGGGCTGTCGGCCTAATGGGCTAGGCATTTGCGTACTAGTCTATTTTGGGTCTACCGTCCGTTTCCGCTTAGCTTTGTTGGTTTTTAATTTGCACTCTATAGTATCAAAAACAAGTCAAGAAAATATCATACATCTATCTACACATACCTAAAAGGCAAAAGTGATTGGCTGATGTATCACCGCACAGGCCAAACCGCTGGGTCTAGACTCCAGATTTGGCACATAGGTAAGAAGGATTTTTCAAAACTCACTCCATAAGGGAGTGAAACGGGGGTCCAAAGCGTGTATGAAGAAACAAGATTAAACAAATGTAAATAAATAAATATATAGCGACAAATTACACTGATTGAGCTAGCCCCAAAGTAAGTTCGAGACTTGTGTTATAGGATACTAGCTCAACGATACTATATTTTATTACAAATACATATATAGATAAACATCCAAGACCCAGGACAATTTGAAAAAGGCCATTTTCCAACTTGCCCTGGCTGAGGATCGAACCCAGGACCTCCGGATTGGCGGTCTAGCGTGTTGACCATTACGCCACGGAGGTCGCCAATTTTATTAATTTAGAAGAATTAGAAATTTAGAAACAATTAGAAGATTAGTTAGACCACTCTGTCCGTCTGTCTGTCCGTGCGTCTGTCAGTCTATGTATGTATGTCACCAGGGTGTACCTATCTCATGAACCGTGATAGCTAGACAGATGAAATTTTGACAGATTATGTAATTCTGTTGCCGCTTTAACAACAAATACAAAAGAAATTATAAATATTTAAGTAGGGCCATACAACAAACGTGATTTTTTAAAGATAGAATGGTACGGAAACCTTAATTAATATAAGTAGGAATAAGTTGAATCATATAAGGTCCCGCGTCCCCGTTCCCCAGCCCACTCCTTCGTTCTCGCCTTGTCGATGTTGTGCGCATTGGTGAGGGTGAACACACACACATTGCCGTGTACAAGGATGTATTGTTTCGTTTGAAGTATTTCGCTTCTATGAAATGCCATAACTGTGGTGTAAAATAGTCTTGTCTAAGTCGGACACGTTAGTGCCCCCAGATTGAAGACAGTTTATAAATTACTTAGACATTCATTACATACATCTTCTTCTTCTTCATTGCCTTTTCCCTATTTGGGGTTGGTTCTGTATTTCAACTCCCTCCATAACCTTCTATCCTTTACCATCTCTGAACTGACCCCCCTTTTCCCCATATCCGATCTCACGCATTCTTCCCATGTCTTTCTCGGCCCTCCGCTTCCTCTATACCCGTCTACTTTCAAATCGACCATTTTATTTGCCAGATGTTCGGCATCCCTTTTCAAAATCATATATCCGTTCTTATTACGTGACCAATGGCCATACCTGTCAGGCGATGGCTTTTTAATTTGTTTGTGCAGCCTTCATTACATACATAAAACTTTATAAATAAGAAACAACGTCATACTAAAAATATTATGTTTAATTCACTTTAGCCTCTATATCCAAATGTTAACTTAGTACTTGCTTAAAATAAATTATAAAATAAATATTAAGTAATTCATAATTGGTTACATCTAATTGTTACAGACTCGTAAACATATATAGTAAAATGGTGTTCTTGGAACTTTGCTAATAACTGCTAAATAATAAAATATTTTGCAATCCATTAACCACAAAACTCTAGCAGTCTTTATCTTTAATGTGGCAGACAGTATTCCGGGCCTTGCGGCTCTAAGCACACAGAGCCCAAAACTGCAAGACCCAAAGGCCACTTTAAGCGTATTGGGGGGCAAGAAAGTAGAAAATAAAAATAAAATAGAGATGGGTTGCTAGCCGCATCGGCTGTTAAAATGATTGGCTATTTTAAAATAAAGTAATATTAGTAAATATTACAAGTTTTTAAAGGCAATATTGCTTATACAATGTCCTTTTTTATTAAGTACAAATATTTTAAGTATTGATAAAATAAATACATCAAAGTATGTAAAAATACAAACGACTTTCAAAACTTGGCAAGTTAAAGAAAATTGGCAATTGGTTTATGACTTGTACAACCAGCCTCAAAATAAAGTAACAATAAATACATTATGCATTATACAAAAATATTAATAAAGTTACAAATTAACCTAGAAAATAAATTAAAAATTGTAAAAAAAGTTCACACATTAAAAAAATAAAGATATTTGGTTATTTTACTTTGGAATTATTCAATGACGAAAACTTTGGATTTATTTTTATTTACAAAATTGTGATGAAAATAGATGTTTCCCAAAACCTAGGGTCGCATTCAACCCATAACCTACAATTGGTAAAAATATACGGCGAATTTTAAAATATAAACATTGAAAAATTGTCTGATCAACCAATCTGTTCGTTTGTATAGTCTTTTTTTTACTGTTACTGAATTTACTGGAAAAATATAATTACATATTTTGCTGCAATATCTTCCTCTCATTTATACAGTTTTCTAACTCATCATGGTATTTATCAATTTTAGCATCAAACCCCGGACTTTGTAGTCCGTAGTCAAAACTATTCCCAGTAATAACTTTCTCTTGATTCAATGTGGAATCAAATCTAACTTTCTTTCCAGGTGTAGCAGTCCTATTATGAGAAACATCACCATAATCTATGTTCTTTTCTTTTAAAGGAGTGACATTCATATTTAGCCGTGTATTCCTTATTGTTTTGATTGTCTCATATTGATGTTCAGGGTCATCTTCATCTTCTAACTCTTCAATCTCTATTTCATCAGAATTGTCTAAATTCAAAGCAGGATTTTCAATACCAGAGTCTTTCTGCCCTGGCTTTTGTTTGGGAGGTTTTCTAGGTACTTCATAAGGGTTTAATGTAGCATTATGTTCGACTTTATCACCTTTAAAAGTCTTCTTTAGAGTTTTGAATACTTTTCTGGACAATTTGTTACTGGCTTTTAGTATCTGATGTTTTAGTTTTTTATGTTCATGAGATTCGTTAGAACTGTTTGGTTCTTGTTTGTTTTTGTTTAAATTCATTATATCTACAGCACTGAACTGTGACACATCACAGCCTAGTATTTTGCTTTGTTTATTATAATTTCCATCTTGAAATTCTCCACTAACATTCTCGTAAATAGGGCTCTCAGCTCTGTAACTATCAATGTTCTCGTATTCATGTTGATCCACGTTTAGAGATTCATTCACAGTGGATATAGTACTGTTAGTATCACATGCAAAAAGTCTTCTGGGCATCAAGTTATTAGGTTGGGCTTCTATTCCTATAGGTTTATTTAACATTTCATCAGTATACTCTAACTCTTTGACGTCCTGATCTAGAAAAGGATTTTGATCAGAAATCGGACAATCCATTTTCAAATTCGGATCCAAAAATGGATTTGTAACTTTCTTTCGTTCAGGAATTCTTTTCTTTTTTGTTATTATTGTTATAGTTTTGATTTCCATTATGTTACTTTCGTTTAAATCGTCATCTAAGTATAAAGATTGGTTCGATAGATTTGGTGAATCTAGTGCCAATCTATCAATAAAGCTTAAATTCAAATTGCTTGTGTTATTTATAAATATTTGGTTTGTAACATTTGTCTGTATATTTGTTGTATTTATTGTGGAATTCAAATCATTTTGGGTTTCCGTATGAGTGACAGTGTTGATGGATTTCTGTTCTAATACTGATATTCCGGAGTCCATTTCGATTTCACTAACATCGGGTTGGAATTCTGAAACATCCATATTTTGGGTATCCCTGTACTCTGAAATGTCCATGTTTTTTGTATTATTGTATGGAACAGTTGAAATATTTGAAATATCTATATTTTGAGGTTCATTATACGGTACATGTAGAATGGTATTGTCTGTATCTGTAATATTTTGTACAGACATACTTTGTGCACTTTGGTATGGTACTATTGAACTGTCAACAACACTTTCAGGTATATTAGATAGGTCTGTTAAGTTAGCATAGATTGGTTCGTCACTCTCCATTGCGGGTGACATCTCTTTAACTTCCACTGCTAGACTTGAATCATAACTTTTAACATTCTTCCGTACATTCTCCAGCTCTCTAACAAGGAACTCGTTAACGGCAGACTTGCTTATTCCCACGTCTAATGCAGAATTTTCGAAAGCAACGATTTCACAGCTTTTTGTTCGTTTCCGTTTTTTGGGAACAATTTCCATAGCGGTGTTGCACATGGGGTCCTCGTTGACTAGAAGGTCTAATGCGGGGTTGAGGTATGCAGTTGAGCACGGGGTCACAATTTTTCTCTTTACTTTTGAACTTGGAATCACTTCAAATTGATTGTTGTCAATGGTGTCCATGGTATCCTGGAAACAATTAAAAAAAATTAGAAACTGGCATTCTAAAATGACATTCGCTCTGATGAAGACCTCTGGATGAGGTCGAAACATGTCGGCTAGTAGCTGACTCTATACTATATACTTATAAGTAACCCATTTATTTAATGCTAATAAATAATAATAAAAGTATTAAGAAATGCGTTGTATAGCAAGAAAATTATTATGTATTTTTTTTTATATTGGCATCATACTTCAGGCTCAGAAAGCCCACTGGACAGAGTTCTCTCCAAAGATGCATACTGGCATTTAGAATATTTTTTTTGTGAATCATTTGATAAGAGGTAAGTGTAGTTTTTTGTTGCAGTCATTTTATTTACACAAGTTTCTCAATTAAGTATATATGAACAATCTAGTATATGAATATTCCAGAAAAAGATGTCCTAAACAGACTTATCATACAATAAAATGAAGTTTTATTTCAATCATACTTAAATAAAAGTAGTGACGCAAAACTTACCGAAAACATCCCAATATAATGATTCAAACATTGGAAACAATACACAACAAAGCACAGAAATTAATATTCTCACTGTTTTAATTTACTTGATTGGTCAAAACAAATGTTTTAATTCATAATTTTCGTTCGATCGAATTGTAAACAAAAAACCTGAGGCAGGTGTTCAACGACGGTTACAAAATAATGACGTATGGTTCCAGTTGCCAGCGTAGAAAATATTTTCTACCATTATCAATCGGCGTGGTTTGAAAAATAATATGATATGTAGGTATGATTAGAGATGGGCATCTACCCGGGTATTTACCCACGCTTGGGTATTTACCCGATATGCACCGGGTATATACCCGTATCTACCCGTTTGGGTGGGTAGATTGGAATATTTATTTAAAAATTTGTGTGAGTCCACTATTTATGAGTAGAAATGTACAAAAAGGTTATATAATGTATAAAACAATGAATATCTCTAAAAGAAAAAAATATCAAAGATAAAAATCACTGATGCTTTCCATATTAAATATACAGATGCCATCTTATTTGTTATCTGATTACTTATTTTAACATATAATTAGGTCTACTTACGTTTGCCAGCAAAAAATGTAAACATAGACCTGTCAATTTGTATGTTTCCATACAACGGGTAGATACGGGTAAATACCCGGCATACTATTTGTGGGAAATGTTATGACAAGTTGATGGGGGATCGAAGAATTCGTCTAAACGAATATCTTTTGTTCCGAGACCAACCCCGAAATCAGTAGTTTTGGCTCTTAAATTAGCAGTCAAAGATACCTAATCTCTATACATGTATGAGGGTGCTCGTATATTGATATCGCATTTGATGTCTGATTGCACATTTTAACATCTAGTTAGGTCTAAAAATATTTGCCAGCAAAAAATATAAAGTTAGACCTGTCAATTTGTATGTTCCCATACAACGGGTAGATACGGGTAAATACCCGGCATACTATTTTGTGGGAAATGTTATGCCAAGTTGATGGGGGATCGAAGAACTCGTCTCAACGAATATCTTTTGTTCCGAGACCAACCCCGAAATCAGTAGTTTTGGCTCTTAAATTAGCAGTCAAAGATACCTAATCTCTATACATGTATGAGGGTGCTCGTATATTGACATCGCATTTGATGTCTGATTGCACATTTTAACATCTAGTTAGGTCTAAAAATATTTGCCAGCAAAAAATATAAAGTTAGACCTGTCAATTTGTATGTTCCCATACAACGGGTAGATACGGGTACATACCCGGCATACTATTTTGTGGTAAATGTTATGACAAGTTGATGGGGGATCGAAGAACTCGTCTAAACGAATATCTTTTGTTCCGAGACCAACCCCGAACTCAGTAGTTTAGGCTCTTGAATTAGCAGTCAAAGATACTTAATCTCTATACATGTATAAGGGTGCTCGTATATTGACATCGCATTTAATGTCTGATTGCTCATTTTCACATCTTATTAGGTCTTCTTACGTTTGCCAGCAAGAAGTGTAATCTTAGACCTGTTAATTTGTATGTTTCCATACAACGGGTAGATACGGGTAAATACCCGGCATACTATTTTGTGGGAAATGTTATGACAAGTTGATGGGGGATCGAAGAACTCGTCTCAACGAATATCTTTTGTTCCGAGACCAACCCCGAAATCAGTAGTTTTGGCTCTTAAATTAGCAGTCAAAGATACCTAATCTCTATACATGTATGAGGGTGCTCGTATATTGACATCGCATTTGATGTCTGATTGCACATTTTAACATCTTATTAGGTCTTCTTACGTTTGCCAGCAAAAAGTGTAATCTTAGACCTGTTAATTTGTATGTTTCCATACAACGGGTAGATACGGGTAAATACCCGGCATACTATTTTGTGGGAAATGTTATGACAAGTTGATGGGGGATCGAAGAACTCGTCTAAACGAATATCTTTTGTTCCGAGACCAACCCCGAAATCAGTAGTTTTGGCTCTTAAATTAGCAGTCAAAGATACCTAATCTCTATACATGTATGAGGGTGCTCGTATATTGACATCGCATTTGATGTCTGATTGCACATTTTAACATCTAGTTAGGTCTTAAAATATTTGCTAGCAAAAAATATAAAGTTAGACCTGTCAATTTGTATGTTCCCATACAACGGGTAGATACGGGTAAATACCCGGCATACTATTTTGTGGGAAATGTTATGACAAGTTGATGGGGGATCGAAGAATTCGTCTAAACGAATATCTTTTGTTCCGAGACCAACCCCGAAATCAGTAGTTTTGGCTCTTGAATTAGCAGTCAAAGATACCTAATCTCTATACATGTATGAGGGTGCTCGTATATTGACATCGCATTTGATGTCTGATTGCTCATTTTCACATCTTATTAGATCTTCTTACGTTTGCCAGCAAAAAGTGTAATCTTAGACCTGTCAATTTGTATGTTTCCATACAACGGGTAGATACGGGCATACTATTTTGTGGGAAATGTTATGACAAGTTGATGGGGGATCGAAGCTCTCGTCTATACGAATATCTTTTGTTCCGAGACCAACCCCGAAATCCTTAGTTTTGGCTCTTATATTAGCAGTCAAAGATACCTAATCTCTATACATGTATGAGGGTGCTCGTATATTGACATCGCATTTGATGTCTGATTGCACATTTTAACATCTAGTTAGGTCTAAAAATATTTGCCAGCAAAAAATATAAAGTTAGACCTGTCAATTTGTATGTTCCCATACAACGGGTAGATACGGGTAAATACCCGGCATACTATTTTGTGGGAAATGTTATGACAAGTTGATGGGGGATCGAAGAACTCGTCTCAACGAATATCTTTTGTTCCGAGACCAACCCCGAACTCAGTAGTTTAGGCTCTTGAATTAGCAGTCAAAGATACCTAATCTCTATACATGTATGAGGGTGCTCGTATATTGACATCGCATTTGATGTCTGATTGCTCATTTTCACATCTTATTAGGTCTTCTTACGTTTGCCAGCAAATAATGTAAATTTTGAACTGTTAATTTGTATGTTTTCATACAACGGGTAGATACGGGTAAATACCCGGCATACTATTTTGTGGGAAATGTTATGACAAGTTGATGGGGTATTCAAGAACTCGTCTATACGAATATCTTTTGTTACGAGACCAACCCTGAAATCAGTAGTTTTGGCTCTCGGATGAGCAGTCAAAGATACCTACTCTCTATACATGTATGAGGGTGCCCATCTATTGACATTGCATTTTATATCTCCTTACTCATTTAACCACTTTTAAGTATGTCTTTGCGCACCTCCCAACAAAAAAATGATAATAAATCAAAAAAGCCTATTATCAAAGTATGATTAGTATCGTGGTTTCATATACTTTAATGTCAGATTTGACGTCTACCTGCATTTTAAGCATATTACAGCGCTTGCACACACTTTCCGACACGAATTGCGAAGTAATTACTTATAAAAATCAATCTACCCACCAAATGGGTAGATACGGGTATATACCGGGTATTTACCCAATCTACCGGGTATATTCCCAAATGGGTAGATTGGGTATTTACCCGCCGCCCATCTCTAGGTATGATCAATAAAAATAATCCTTAGCCAAACAAACGAACCGAATGCTGTGCACACCGGGACAAACAACCGCCAACGAATGTGCTGCATACAGCTAAGCTGAATCTCTTTTGTTTTGATATAAAAAAATGAGACTAGGGTAAATAAGAATGGAATAACATAATAAAAATACCACATACAAAATAAAAAAATAGGTAGGTACATCAAACAATAAGATAAGAATGAAATGTTTCATTCGTTAGCGTTTGTTGGTCCGGTATGTACCATACGACCTTAGACCCTAGTGGATAGGACTTAATTCAATACCTATTAGGTATGTGTCAGTTGAGTTTGTCTATTTCAAACAATCTCAAACAATTTTATTGAGATTTCTACTACTGTATTAAGTATGGAGTAAAGCATTTAAGCCTACTTACTTTTTATAATGTAATAATTGTACATAAATATTATTGTTAGTACGATAATTTTTACTTTATGTACTTACCTAACTTTGGTGTAGTGGTTATATTAATTACAGATAAAAAGAAACAGTAGTTGAGAGGGTTTAGTTTAGGATATTGAATAAAATAACATAGTTAACGCTCAATAAAAATATATTGCTAAAATTTAGATCACAACATTGGGTTTCTCAAACCAACAAAACAGCAGGTACTATCTAAATCACAAAACGAACCCATTTCCAGGATTTCACTAATACTTAGCTAACAATAGGTAAATGCTTAAGTACAATACCGTCACCAGTCCCTGATTAGTAAGTACTTACTAACGTGCATTGAACATTAACTGTAAAAATTTTAACTAAAAAAACAACCGACTTCAATTTCTTTCAGGAGTTTCTGCCATATCTCCAAAGTTCATCATGTCTTCACCAAATTAATATGGGACCAACTTGGTAGTAAGGGCTTTCGAATAAAAAAAGAATCATCAAAATCGGTCCACGGTTAACGAAGATATCGCGTCACATACAAACAAAAAAAACATACAATCGAATTGATAACCTCCTTTTTTTAAAGGCGGTTAAAAATAAATTTCTTTCAAAATTCTCTAGATAGTCTGTGGGGACTCTTTGATTTCTTGATGAAAACGGATTTTAAAACTAGGCGATTACACTTAAAACTTCAACAATATAAATATCATGAACAAATGATGTACGTACAATACTTCATAAAATAATTAAAACAAATTAAGAATTGTTTTAATTAGATTATTATCTAGAGGTTTTATGCACAGAAACAGACAAGCAAACTGTTTTAAAACAAAACTGTCGTAAGCATCAGCTAAATAAGTAATTATACAATATTTGGTTGACTTCTTTTTTGTTTTTCTTCACAAAAATATTATACACAATTATTCGTCACAAAAATGTCAATTTAGAGCCAAGATTTTTGAAATCTTAACGTGACACATGACAAAAAATCTTCTAATTTACATTTAACATCTAGACAACTATTGGACTTTTTATGGACAAAAGATACAATAAACATAAACATATCATTTTGACAATGTTCTAAACTTTGTACTAAGATATTAAAATTGATTTTGTCATTTTTTCTCCAGTATTAATTGCCGCCTAGATTTTATTTTAGCTTTAAGCGTATTTGCATATATAATTTTCTATGTATTTACAGTTCCTAATAATTTATTAAAGTATAGAAATCTTCGAGCGACGGCCTATATATATTTATTTTACGTCACCAAAATATATGGAAAATTTTTATATATTCAAGAAATATATATTATGGCTTCTTAAAGGTATGAAGGCAAAAATATATATTATAGGTGTATCTTGCAAAGCCCTGTACGTATACAATATGTTAAAAAAATACCTGTCCGATCCGTTAAGGTAATGTTGGGCAGGGCCGTGCATTCCATAGAGACATGTAGACGTTGTCTACCCGGTCGATCGCTAGTATATGCGCATTTTTTAAATTATTATATAAAAACGATTACGCGCTACACGTCTTTTAAATTGCGCGCTCTTAACGGCCGTTCTACTCCAAAGTCCGCTGTGTCGCTACCAGCGCGGCGGCGGCGCGGCGCACCAAACGTAAGTAGGTACGCGCCGAAGACAAATATCTAGATGGCTTAATTTACACACATGCATAGGTAGCTAATGTGTATGAATAGGCTTTTGCGCCTGCGTTTGTGTGCATGAACGTCCTTCATGGACACACCACACACGTAACAAATGCACACATAAAGCTAGAGCTGAGACCGAGGCTGTGGCCAATTAGAATGTATCAATATTTTTATTTGTTCCTGTGATGTCACGAAGGTCACGACAACAAACCCTATTGGCTAATTGTAGTATTAACCAATAGGTTTTCTTATCGTACTGTGCTTCCAAATTAGAAACGCGTAATTCATATCGAAGATTGTATTGATATGTGTTACACATTTTTTTGCCGGATTATATTTCGTTTGGTATTTAAGTACCTAGTTTGGTTACTGAGTTTGTTTACAAATGCATAGGTATGAAAGTTTTATTTAAAACTTAATAAATTGGTGCAAAGTTTTACTTGTGCATGTTGTATAACAAAGTGATTGCTTGTTCAAACTGAATAATGATTGTTTAATATCAAAACCAATAAGTATTCACAAATGGCCACTGATTTTGGAGGACGTAAAATCGCGTAAGTTGTATTGTAGTCTACCCAAACAAAAATCTCTATGCACGCCCCTGATGTTGGGTAGCTTGTGTAGGTTCTATTTATGGGTTTCTCCTATCCTTGGCATCTCAAACAAAAACTGCGGCTCCATACAAAATTAAAAACTTAACGTTTCAAAATGTATGAAGCTGCAGTTTTTTTTTTTGCGATTTCACGGATAAGAGATACCCTATAAATACTACACAAGCTACCCAACACTACCTTAACGAAGCGGACAGGGTTTTTAACATAGTGTATTAATATGATATTGTAGCTAACTACGACTGTGATGGGCATTAAGCTGTTTACATCATTTTATTAAACTATAATTTATCACAAAATTGCTAGGTAATAATTGACTCAAAGCCACTAATCATTGAATCAACGAGGCAAACGGTGCGTAAGATAAAATATTTTATAAGGGCGTCCACTAAGTCACGCCCTTAAGAATACCCTTACCCTAGACCAAACTACACTTTTCCAAACAATGTCGTTTCAAAATAAAACATAGACTACGTTTGTATGGAAAAGTCTAGGGTAACGATTCTTAAAGCGCACGCTGCGGGTTCAGTCTATCTCTGTCACAAAAGCTACGTGCGACAAAGACAAGTGACCCGCGATGGATTCTGCTATCTTTTTCGCACTTAGAGTTTGTGACAGAGATAGACTGAAAGCCGCCGCGTGCTACTGCGTAACTTAGCGGACCCCTAATACCGTGCATTTTAGTGTTACAGTATTACTATACTCCGTTTGATTTGGTATTTAAATAAATGTAAACTATTTTGAATTGTATTTTTATTGAAATTTAAATCAATAAAAATAATTTTATAAATCAATAACATTGCAAATTACAAAGTAATTACGTAATTTATAATTTATAACATAGTTAATTTGTAATTTGCAAAGGTATTAATTTATAAAGTGTATATTTCAATAAAAATACATGTCAAGATTGTTAACATTTATTTAGATACCTAATCAAACGGAGTATACGTCCGGTGAGCATTAATTCAATCTAAGATTTTACATCAGGTACCTATTTACTTTTCTTTATAAAATATGATATAATTTATCTTAGATACTATGACAAGTGTCAAACAAACAATAATGCTATTTATAGCTGTCATTATTCGTACAGATTTCTCTTAAAAGTAGTAATTTATAGATCAATAAATTACTATTTTCGAAATAAATCCGAATATATGTATACTTTATGTATAATAATTTAAATATTAATAAACTTATTGACGTGTCAAAGTGCCTGGAAAGGTCTACAACGTGGAAGGGACATACCCGTAATAAATCGAACCACGGGCTAGACAAGATTACTTTAGTATAATGAAATTAAAATAACAGTAAAAGAACAAAATTTTGGCATTTCCATACTAAAGTGTACTCAATACTTAATCATTTATTGCATCTCATGTGTTTACATAGTTTGTACATATGGTGTAAGGAGTACATTAAGTTCGGACATAAACAATGTTCAGCCGCCCCGGCAATTTGAATGGACGTCTAATTTTTTTTTTGTTTGTCTGACTGGTTTTTTTTAAATTTTATTGTGCGATAGCAATCTTGTATAGCCCGTGGTTGTATGTTCCTTCCAAGTTGTATATTACTGAACAACATTTGATTTATTTTTATTATTTTTTATGATAGCACGAGACAAAAATTAGTTTTGCTTTTTGCTTTGCACTGTCATCATAAGACCTACTATTGTGATTTATAAATGTTGTTAGATATCTAAATTTGTAATTAATACTAATATAATGCATAATACTCATCTTCTTCAAAAGCCAGTCTTCACAGCTGTATTATTATAGTTCTTTACGATATAAGTGCGTCAAGGTGGTTATAACACACGCGAGGCGGAATTTAGCCCGAGCCAAAGGCGAGGGCGTAATAGAGCCGAGTGTGTTTAACCAATATACGCACGTATATCGTACGATGTTTTTCAACACACTTGCGAGAAATATACCTAATAAAAAAAATTATTTGATTTTAAATAAACTCAACCATAAAACTGCACACTGTTGCTTTCCCGCAGTTTTTTTTAATCAAAACAGCTTAGTTCGAAACTCGAAGAAAAAAAAATTGACGCAAATAAATAGCAAATATTTTATTTATTTATTAAAACTTTATTGATCCACAATTAAAATTGTTTATAATTGGCGGACTTAACGCTAAAAGCGTTCCCTCCCAGTATAATAATGCGGTTATAACTTTAATAATTTGCGTTTATATAACACACGCGTGTTTAATGAGCTGCTATATATCTAAAACCGGTGAAATTAGATCCACTATACGAGCAAGTGTGTTGAAAATAGATAAAATTGTTTTAATCATTTATAAATAGTATCATCAGCCCTGCTTTAACAATGCCTTATACGTATGCATTTATTTTCTTTACACCAAATCCGATTGCCCTTCCAATATTTAACTATTCTAAAAGTAGGTTACTATATAAGTTCTAGTAAGCACGTCAATCGACTTAAGTCTAGGTACTAGTCTTTTTATGCCTTCAAATTATTATGCTTTCGAAATTTGCAGTATGTAAATTATGTACAGTCAATAATTAATTACTAACGTAACAGATAGAAACTATTAAATTCTTTTTTTTTAGAATTTCTATTTATAAAAAAAAAAGTTTATCTTATACACGCTGACTTTTCATTGGTTTCGGAAAAAAAATGTCGGAAACTAAATTAATTCCTCTATCCATATACGTAATCCAAATTTGTGTATGTCATAAGATAAAAAAAAGTTAACAAAATGATTTTTGTTCGAGACCAACGTAGTTACGCCCGTCCAAAACAGCTGCGTAAATTCGACGAACTCCGCCAGCCGGCCGGCGGCGGTACTACTAATTGATGTCACGATTTTACTCTCGAGTTTTAGCAAAATTTTTTGTTACTGAATTTTTATTTTGACTAGGTAGCTAATTAGGTTTTACTAACAATTCTTACGAAGTGGCCTTCGGCTCGAAAACAAATGAAAAATCACCGTGTTTACACGAACGTCGCTTCTTCGTGTATTAGGAAATATATATTTTCTTTTTAGCTTTTTCTCAATGTCATCTGTTCTTAAAGTACACAAACCAAATCAATAATTTACTTTAGTATATCATGAATATTTAAAAACCTATACACTGTCCCTAACGGTAAACAGTACACCTACAAAGTTAAAACTAATAAATACAGTAAGCAAGGAAGCTAGAGTTGCCAAATATTGTCATGGAATAACTAATGGAATCTTACTAAAAGTCTAACAAAGCATCTAAAACAAGTACGAAACTTTTTAAAGTATGAGAGCACATTTAAACACAAGTTTTTGCCTGTTGCATACAATTAAATTAAAGTCTTCAAACTCACACATCAAATGCAGTTGTCCCCAACCTTAATCTATGTCTAAATTCTTGAAAGCCTTTTCCATTTTGTCCCTCTTTTTGTCGGGCAACGCCGCCATTCTCTGCGCCTCTTCGTATTGGAAGTACGGAACCATGGAATGTAAGGTTTGCATGCATTTAGCGTGCAACGTCTGTGTGTCGGGTAGGGTTCCCCCGTAGTCTGGAGGTAGGGTGGATCTGGGTATGGCATTTTCGTAAAATTTCTCCAAGTCTTCGTCTTTCGTGTGGAATTTTATCTGGAAATTTTAATAAAAGGTTGAAAAATAATTTTGTGGCGTCATATTAGGGAAAAATATTGAAACAAAAAGAACCGGTCATGGCCCTATCTTGTCAAGTCTACTAATTTAATTGTCTACCTATCCTATAGTTAAGGGAGATAATGAAATGAATAAATAAGAGAGAGAAATTTAAAAATCATTTATTTATCTTTGGATATTTGAATCACTTGATAATTTTTCTTTTGATTTCATAATAGGTTATTGTTGACGTCAGATCATTAACTTACAGCTAAGTTTATTGCCGTTTCCTAAGCGCAAGTACAAAAGAAGCAATAAATAAATAAATAAAATAATAAATAAATAATAAATAAATATATAGGGACAAATTACTCTGATTGAGCTAGCCCCAAAGTAAGTTCGAGCCTTGTGTTATGGGATACTAACTAAACGATACTATATTTTATAACAAATACATTTATAGATACACATCCAATAAACGTCAACTTACAATTATACTGATGTTAAAATTAGATATGTGGACTGAGAATACATTTATGAATATACATTAACTATATGTCAATTTAAGCACTTATCAATTTAATTAAAGCGATAAAGCGGTTAAATGCGGTTTTGCCTAACGCAGCTCTCGATTTTTGTCAAGCGTCGAATGCTACGTGAGGTTAATCTCACCTTGGGTTGAAAGTTCTAGTCAATTTAGGAATTCGTTTTTAATCTGCCTAGAAGGCATCTTAATCGGTCATGTCCGATGACATTATTAAAAAAAATACAAGGTCTAAAAAAACCTACTGAAACTATTTGAATGGTGAATTCAGTCCGTGATACTGAACAACTTTCCCCAAGGAACATATGTCAGGGAACATTTTTCCCTAAGGAACACGTATCGAAATATGAAAAGTAATTTTTAGCCTCCCATACAGTTGATTGATCAGCTGATCATGTGTCAGCGGAAAATGTTCGGGATCATGGACTGAATTCACCCTTAAAATAGTTTCAGTATATTTTGTTAGACCTTATATAGTCATCAGCAAGATTGTTATTGTTAGATCACCTGTCACAAAGAGAGAAATATTCTATCAATCATACAACTGCTGCTTGTATACAATACAGGTATTATGTATCAGGATGACAGAATGTTGAACGAATTATATTCCAATACGATAATTTAAATAACAAATTAATGATTGACATATTATTTCAACATTCATTTTAGCTTTATTTTTACAATATATAAGGTCTAAAACATACTGAAACTATTTAAAGAGTGAATTCATTCAGTGATAGTGAAGAACTTTCCCAAAGGAACATATATCGGAATATGAATATTTAATATTTTTGACTTTCCATACAAGAGTTTGTATGGAAAGCCTAAAATTATTTTTCTGTGAAAATATTTTTTTTTATATCTGTATACATTGATTAGGAACAGATGTTCAAAATGATGGACGAAACCACCCCTTAAAAATTAGTACTTTAAAAAAGGACATTGTATGTAACGAGGAAGTTGGAACAATTCCTTACCATATCGAAGAATTTCTTCTCCATGAACGGACGGCATAACAACATGAGTTTGTCGACAATGGGCTCAGTGTTCATCACGTGTATTGCCTTCATCTTTAAAGGCAGTGCTTCCTGGAGGTATTGGAAGAACTTGCGGATAGACCTGTAAATATATATGTATAGATTTTAAATAGAATGAAAACTTTTCATATGTTTCCAGATTTTATGTAAGTACTCTTAACCCCGGTATGCAACAACGACTTTTGTAAAATAATTTAATTAATTAGATTATGATATTTTTTCAAGTTTATTACTTCATAATAATATTTTTTGGTACTTCTGTCGTGCCGATTTTGTTTGGAGTAAAGGCCCTTTTGTTGTAGATGTCCATAGGCAAGTGCCATTTATTTGTACATATTAAAACTTCACACAAAAATAGTATTGTGGCGACTAACTACAACTACAAATAATGAAGCGACCACGGACAACACAGTTCACAAGAATCATACGAGATGGCGCCAGCAGTATCCTACATCTCGATCTCAAAGTTCTGGTTTGAGCTGACTATATTATACAACTCCGACGATACACCGTCGGAGCCGCGGTTCCCCAGGAAGATTATCACTGTGTCACAATGTCACTTCACTCCCGCTCACAGTGGTGATTCCTGCCCACGTGCCACAGTATCAAGCTTTAATTATAAAGATAATAATTCTTTCGCTTAATTTACAGTGCAAGAGACGTATTTTTGAAATCACTTGTCACATTACGAAGGGTTTGCGCGAGCGTTTCCAAACGGGCGCATTTTTGAATCGGTAGTTTGCGAAGGATTTACAACGTGTGGTCTTGACCACTCGTAATTTTGACATTTGTAGCGTAGTTATGTCATCGAAACCAATCATGTTCAATAATAATATAATCATGTTCGAATTTTTAGAAAAGCATAGACAAATTATCGATGTTTTCTGCGTAAAACAATATTGTTTTTCGCTGACACGATGGTTTCAAAAATACGATCAATTTGTATTTTACACGAGCGGTGAGTTTGAAAACTACACGTTTTGTGTTTCGCTGAGTCCCTCAATGAAAAATAGCACTCCAGATGAAGAACGAAAAAATAAAATACTGAATGGAGATTCCACACTCATCACTCTCTTCATCATAAAATACTTGTGTTTGCATATCAATTAACACGTCAATGTCAAGGCAAACTAAATTATAATAATTAATTCTAGCAATAGGTAAATGAATAAATATTTGTACATTATTATTCCAGTTCCAGTAAACAGATACCAGCTTTACCTTATATCATTCAATAAACTAGAAATGATATGTGATATATTTCTAAAAAAAAATGCCGGATAAATCCTAATATTTTCTGCTACCAATAAAAAATGATAATCAATCAAAAATAATTATACTCGTAGGCTCAAAATAGTTAGTAAGACGTTTATGGAGAACTGTATACCTTTTTATTATAAATTGCCAAAATCGGTCCCAGCAATGCCAGACAAAAAATTAAAAACTTACTTAAAGAAAGTACTTTGTGAAAAAGCTTATTATAGGACCAATGACTACCTTAAAGACATTGCTTGAGCTTAGCGCGGAGGGCTCGCAAATGTCATAATTTGGTACATTTGGTAAACACTGAACCAAGAATGTAACATTATTTTAAAATTTTGACATTTTAGTTGTGCAAAAAATCAAAATGACGATTATTAAGAGATATAAATATCCTATAATAATAAAATTTGAATTGAATCATTGACCTCTTATATAAAATCTCACTCCAATAAATGCGAAATTTCTAATATATAAGGTTAAACAAAATGCACTTTAAGCGTGAATTCAGTCCATGATACTGAACAACTTCCCTCAAGGAACATAGGTCGAAATATGAAAAAAAAAATTACTCCTGTTCTGTTATTTTTCTTTTATGTCACGGACACTAGTACTAGTAAGAACATAGATAATTTATGATTTTTTCACCAAAAAGATACGCCTAGCAAAAAGTAATAGAACATAAATCGTGAGTGAGAGAGAATAAGATTTTATTAATGTAACTGTTTGTTGTTCCTTAATAAATAAAAATCAAAATCAAATCAGATACTAAAATCTATTGAGGCTTTTCTAAATTAGCAAAGTAAAAGAGTGCCTATTAGCATAAATACCAGCGCATTCATGGTGCCACGTGATTGATGAGCTAAAGGACAAGGGCAGGCAAAAGAATGATACTGGACGATTAACAGAATTTCTGTCTGCATTTATAGCTATAATAATGGTACATTTTATCAATACTTTACTGGCAATATGTATATATAAAATAACAATAAAATTTTATTAATTTAAACTTAATTGCAAAAAGAGAGTACAAATTCCGGACTTAATGCCATATGGCGTTCTCTGCCAGTCAAATTATACAACGTGAAAGGAACATACCCGTAATAAATCGAACCACAGGCTATACTAGATCACTATAGCATAATGTTATTAAATAAACAAACAAAAAAAAATTTGGCATTTCCTTACTAAAGTGTGCAGCCCCGCCTGGGCATTTTGTATGGGAATGTCGATTTTTTTTTGTTTCTTGACTGTTATTTTTATTTTATTATGCTGTAGTGATCTAGTATAGCCCGTGGTTTAATTTATTACGGGTATGTCCGATCCACGTTGTATACATATAAATCTTATACCTTTAAACGAGCAATTCTTGTTTATTTATTTGTGGAATAAATAAATAAATAAATAAATTTATATATTTATACATTTCTGTGATCTCGAAAACGGCTCTAACGTTTTCGCTGAAAAATAGTATATTGAGGTTTTTGGGGGTAAACAATCAATCTAGATTAGTCTTATGTTTGGGAAAACGCGTGTTTTTGAGTTTTCATGCGTTTTTCTTTCCACGCAGAATATGGTCTCTAATTTCGTTGCACCGGCCGCCCTCCGTTTGGCTCAGCGGTTAAGGATGCGGAACGCTAGAAAGAGTGTTACGGGTTCGAATCCCATTCGGTGACTTACTTTTGTTTTTTTATGTTCAAGTTTAAATATAATTTTATATTTTGTATGGTTTTAGACAAGTTTAAAAAATATAGTTAATGTTTGAGATGTAACCGAGCAAAGCTCGCTCACCCAGGTACTTATATTATTTATAATGGCAATAGTATACATCACATGATTTCGACTTGATCATCGTCAATGGATATCTGGTAGTGCTTTCTCTCTCATCTCTTGGTACCATGGAAGACCAGCGGCATGATGTTAAGGCACATCATTGCCATAAGTTGAGTGGTGCCATTTTGGTGTTAAACTAGTTTCAGTTATTAAAGTTAAGAAACTACTGTAATTTTTACAATACAATAAAAATTAACTTATTGCACCATGATAAACTAAAAACAATTACAACAACAACAAGAAACAATATAAGGTGGACTTATCGCTATAAATGCAATCTCTTCCAGCCAACCTTTGGGTGGAGGAAAAAAATAATTTGAAATTAAGTGGGCGAAGCCTATAATTAATTTACTTACATATTAATAACACATAAACATATCTATATCTATACATATAATAAAACAGTAAAAAAAGTGTGTCTGTACATTAAATATATTTCCAAAAAAAAAATTGGGGGCGATGGAGACGTAGTAATAGAGTGAGAATTTAAAAAAAAATGTCTGTCTGTTTGTCTGTTTGTCTGTTTGTTCACGCTAATCTCCGGAAATACTGGACGGATTCGAATGAAACTTTTTTTTGTTATATAGCTATTAAGCCTGGGCAACATATAGGGTATAAATGATTTTGGAAAATGGAACGCCTGATGCAGAACCATAATGGTCCAGCTAAACTATAAGAGATATAAAAATGCCGCCTTAGTAAAAGTTGTTCAGCCTGATGAGCATTTTCCAGAGACATAAAGTCCACGCGAACGAAGTCGCGGGCTTCGGCTAGTATTACATAAATACATTTTATATAAATATAAATAATTCATACCTATGCGATACATAAAATAACAATGTAAACATACATATAAATAATGCAAAGAATATTTAATAAATACATTATTTATAAATTTTACTGCACGAAATAAAGTATTTTTTCTTTGATAATGAAATATATGGATAATCTGACGCTGAAGTGACTTACATCCTTACATTAAAAAAGAAGCCAACCTATAAGGGCCCATATTTAAACGTGTCTATCTCGTTTTGTCTGACATAAGAAAAAAAAGATAAATATAGTTTGAGTAATCGTTGACATGAATAAATCCAACTTTAAAATTCAAGGATATACAAAATATGTACTCTTTTAATATTAGTCAACAATATAAATAAACACAACTAAATTTTAAGACGGACAAAAACAACAAACCGGCTTTTTGTTAGCTCGTCGTAAACACGTAACGAAACAAAGAGGAAAACTTACTTAATCTGAGAAAGGTCGCTGCATTCTCGGTAGTAAATATTAACGACCAATTAAACATAGCCATTAACTATCACAGAAATTAACTAGCATGATATAACAAAATAAAATTGGTGTCAAGATTTCCTTCTACATATTTATGAACTAGCTGTGCCCGTGGGCTTCGCTCCCCGTGGGAATTTCGGGATAAAAACTATCCTATGTCCTTCCCTGGGTATCAAACTATATCCATATCATAAGCATGAAGTTGTAATAAAAATATCACCTTATACAAACTCACCTTCGCATTTATAATATTAGTAGGTAGGATAGTGCTCAATAAGATAGCAGAGCGCACACATTTTTCGGACCCACTATTTATTTATAAATAATTGGCCAAGTGCGTGTCGGGCCACGCACAGTGTAGGGTTCCGTTCTTGAAAAACCGACTTTGAGTTCATATCACTAAAAACGTCTAAATCTAATTTTCTATTGAATTTGTATGAATTTTCCCTTGTCCGAGTACATTTTATAAGTAGGTCACCTATTACTTTTTAATTTGTAAACCCTACTTAGCTAGCTCTGATACTTTTTTAAACTTCATTATATATACTACTGCTGTGTTTTTTTTTACTTTTCCATTTATAACCTTTTAGCAGATAAGAGGGGACACTTGACTCGTAACAAAAATTTGCAATATTCAACCAAATATTTCAGAAACGGATCCCTAAATCAAAAAATGATGTTTACAAGCTCACAATATTTTTAAAAGACCTATTCGATATATCCCACACGACGGGTTATTCGAGAAAAAATTTACTCCCACTTTACTTAAATGGGAGATATTTATTTTCAAGATTTATTTTACCACATTTTCGGCATGCCAAATTACAGCTTTCTAGTACTTAAAGTCTCTGAGTAGTCTAATCTCTGGCGAAACTACAAGGGTTCCTAATTGACTACGGATCCCTAAAGAGGTACGCTTTCATATACAGAAATGAATTTAGAAATTAGCATATACGGTCAGAGATTTATATAAAGACACCAATTATTAGCATATGCCACTATACAAATTGGTTACCATAAATAAAATATACAATTGTAAATTCAAATGATAAAAACATTAAACTACTTGTTAAAGGACATAAATCAACATAAATGATGAATGATACTACTATGCAAAAATAAAGAAATAATAATAAAGTTAAACAAATTATAAGCAAACAAAAAAACAGACAGTACAATGTAGTATAGCTATGATAATATTATTGCACGTCTTTTACCTTTGCTTCTCCTTTTGAAAGCTAGAAAACAAAGTGTATGGGTACATAAGATATAAGGTCTAATAAATATAGTGTAACTATTTTAAGGGCAGATGCATTCTAAAATACTAGACCTTCACTCCATATTTTATTTCATTAGGAACACCAAAAACTATTCTAATTTACATATACAGCAATAATAAACACAGAAATTCCATTACAGATCCTCACTGATAGAAAATATAAAATAATTCAAGTCTTATTTCAATGTCAAAGGAAATTAGACTATATCGATATGTTGTAAAGTCTAGGTCGAGTCTTGAACAAAAGCAATACAAACAATAACTCTGTAATTACTGTAAATACAAGTCTATACCCATTATTACACAAGAAAAATTAATAACCGGCCAAGTGCGAGTCGGACTCGCGCACGAAGGGTTTGGTACCATTATTTATTTAAAAAAACACGTTTGTTGTATAGGAGTTCCACTGAAATATTTATTTTATTTTGTTTTTATTATTTGTTGTTATAGCGGCAACAGAAATACATAATCTGTGAAAATTTCAACTGTCTAGCTATCACGGCTCATGAGATACAGCCTGGTGACAGACAGACGGACAGACGAACCTTACTTATGTATAAAAAACAAGGATAAAGTTTCTATATATAGGTTGATTTTTTACCCCATATTTAAATCTTGGAATAGGAATCACAAAACAGAACAAAAAATTGTAAAAAAAAGAATTATAAACTTATTAATAATATAATGCAATGTTATTACTTGTTTAAATCGAAATAATTAATCTGCCACTAAAACAGTTTCATAACATTTAAAATATATGAATATTATGACAAACAAACAATGTGTAACACATTATTTAGATGGTAAGTTTTTTGTCACCTAAAAAAACGTTCACATTTTACCGAGCGTTACACATGAAAAATATAAAAGACGGCAAGTATATATAAGGTCTAACAAAATATACTGAAACTATTTTAGGGTGTGAAAAACTTTCCCCAAGAAACATATGTCGAATATGAGATAAAATTTTTGGTTTCCATTCAAACTCGGATCAGCTGATCGGTCAACTCGTATGGGAGGCCAAGAATTACTTTTCATATTTCAATACGTGTCCCGTGTAGAAAGTTGTTTAGTATCAGTACCTGGACGACCGAGCTTTGCTCGGTTACATCTCAAACAATAACTACATTTTTTTTAACTTATTTAAAAACAATACAAAATAAAAAATTATATATAAATTTGAACATAAAAAAAACAAAAGTAAGTCACCGAGTGGGATTCGAACCCGTAACACTCTTTTTAGCGGTCCGCATCATAAACCGCTGAGCCAAAATGGATGGCGGCCGGCGCGATGAAATTAGCGATCATATTCTGCGTGGAAAGAAAAACGCATGAAAATTCGAAAACACGCGTTTTCCCAAACATAAGACTAATCGAGATCGATTGTTTACCCCCGAAAACCCCCATATACCAATTTTCAGCGAAATCGTTAGAGCCGTTTTCGAGTTCACAGAAATTTATAAATATATAAATAAATAGTACCTGGGCGACCGAGCTTTGCTCGGTTACATCTCAAACATTAACTATTTTTTTTTAACTTGTCTAAAAACAATGCAAAATCGTGGAAAGAAAAACGCATGAAAACTCGAAAACACGCGTTTTCCCAAGCATAAAACTAATCTAGATCGATTATTTACCCCCGAAAACCCCCATATACAATTTTTCTGCGAAATCGTTAGAGCCGTTTTCGAGGTCACAGAAATTTATAAATATATACATACATACAAGAATTGCTCGTTTAAAGGTATAAGAATACAAGAATTGCTCGTTTAAAGGTATTAGATGTTTCTTTATTTCTTTATTTTTTTATTTTCGCTTACATGCACTCATACATTACATGGTTAGTAGGTTAATAAGTACATGAACCCTGGCAGGGTGTTGCGAACTAAAAGTATGTTGAGTTGAGTTTATATAATAATAGTGGTTTTAGATTCACGATATGTCAAAAATTGTTAGTGATTACATTGAATGTCAGCAGAGATACATAGAACTTTTATGTTATAAATATATATAAATAATTGCCGTTCATTTCAGTTAAGTTTGATAACATTTTAATTTAATTTTAATGAGATGTAGTTTTTGTAAATCCTGTTGATGTACTGAATTCACCCTTAAAATAGTTTCAGTATACTTTGTTAGACCTAATATAGTGAAAAAACATTAATATACATACTTATATATGTATTCAAAATCTTTTGCGACTATCCTATTTTATACATTTATTTTAAAACTAGGGTAAACGCAAGTATTTCAGAAAAAAATATAGTAAGTATAAGATACTTAAACAATAAAAAACGGGAGTGACCTAGTACCTACAACTATTTTGTCGAACTAACTAACCATAAAACTATTTGGCAAAATAATCATAAACAAGGTAATCGAGACCGGTCGTTTAACATTGACAAAAACTACACGCGACTTTATAATGGTAGGGTAGTCATTTAATTTCAGACATGAATTTTACTAACAATAACTAATGGCAACAGTAAGAAAAAAAATAACGACCCAGGATATTACAGACAGATTTAATGAAACATTATTTTTACGGAACCCATACTCAACTACTAAACGGCAGCCATGAGACTTTTATATTTATTTGACATACGTTAATGTTATTACGACATAAATGGCGCCTTGTTTACAAAATACAAACATATTTAGTGTTATTTACACAAGTGCGAAAGGTCAAAAATGTGCAAGTTGTAATTTAAATTAATGCGGACTGTGCGAAGTTAAGCTTAGCGAAGTATGAACTGTCAAATTTTGAAAGTGGAACGGAATTTTCAATTACTGCGATTGGTCGATTCATGCACCGCTAAGCCATATAGTATAGGTATCAGTTTTTACACAGACCGTCTGCAAAATCAGCTAAGAAATCAAGGAACAGCATCATAAGTAGGAATTAAGTGAGGAAGAGGAAGAAATATAAAAATTGTTACTTACGATAATCCACATCTCGCCAGATGTCCCAGTTTGACTCCGCGCATGTCAAACAAAAATATCACCCCAGGTTGGGGTCCGCGTTGACTCAGACACGCATCTGTGAACAGTGGAAAAATCTACTAAAATGGTAGTTTTTGGCTACGATGGCAAAACTGAGGAATTGCAGGGTTGCGGTTTTTTCTAAACCTTTATGATGATTCTTTCAGATTGTAAAATAAAAACCGATAAATTTTTCTCTAGTAACCATAACCACAGAATTGTTGATACATACAGAACGGAATCTCCTATGGTCCCGAGCAATATGCGTCCCCGTCCCCCGTTCCCGCCTTTTCGAGCCGACTACTCAACACCCTCCACAAGGCCAGAACGGGGGAGAGGTGCAGAGAGGTAAGTTTTTCTTTCCTAAAGAAACCAATTTATTATTTGCGAATGATTTTCTTAAAAAAATAAAATTCGAAGGCTATGCCAGTTGATTTTATAACGTAAAAATAAATTTATCGTTAAATTATGTAAAGCCAGCCTGACATAAATAATGAAAATGATGCCCGACGTAACGCCCGTAATTTTCCACCTCGCTTAACCAGTTATCAACTTATCAGCGTCATCAGAGCGAGATTGAACTATACAAATTACAGAAATAATAACTTCGCCATGCATGGACGGGGCGCAATAATTATTATGAGTCCGTGTGTCGAATACATAGCGAAATCTATTAAATTAATCATGAAAACACAAATATACAAACTCAGTTTCGCATGAAATGCGAAAGTGAGTTTGTATAGTCGTTTGTTACCACTCCACACTTCAACCACTGAACCAATTTAAATAAAATTTGATATTGATATAGTTTGACACCCAGGGAAAGACATAGGATAGTTTTTATCCCGAAATTCCCACGGGAAGCGAATCCCGCGAGTACAGCTAGTTTGTCTATAATCTTTGTTTTAACCGACTTCAAAATGTTTGTTGAATTGGGTACTTTCCTAAATCAAAAATAAATTATTTTGTACAAATCTTATGCCTTTAAACGAGCAATTCTTGTATATTTATTTATATATACATTTCTGTGATCTCGAAAACGGCTCTAACAAATTCGCTCAAAATTTGTATACGGGGGTTTTCGAGGTAAACAATCGATCTAGATTAGTTTTATGTTTGGGAAAACGCGTGTTTTCGAGTTTTCATGCGTTTTTCTTTCCACGCAGAATATGGTTGCTAATTTCGTCACACCGACCGCCTTGTTTTTAGTTCAGCGGTTAAGGATACCGACCGCTAGAAAGAGTGTTACGGGTTCGAATCCCACTCGGTGACTTACTTTTGTTTTTTTATGTTTAAGTTTATATATAATTTTTTATTTTGCATTGTTTTTAGACAAGTTTAAAATTTTTTTGTTAATGTTTGAGATGTAACCGAGCAAAGCTCGGTCGCCCAGGTACTAAAAAAATAGAGCGTCGCAAAATAATGTCACTTGTCTTTGAACATATCCATTTTAACGTTATTTTAAATTTATTATTGTAGAAAAACTGATAATAAGAGCGCTATTTGACTCCAAAAATCTATGACGTCATCTGCCTGTATTTCATACAAAATCCCATAGAAACTGTTTGTTTTGGCGTTTAGAATAAAGTTGCTGATTTGACTTGTTGGAAAATAGCGAATTGTTCACCAATTATTCGGAGTCGCCTGCCTAGACCGATTTGAAAAAATCATAATCAGTTTTGTAGTTTACGGGGGTGAAGTCGGATTTAGTTTTGAAAAATTATTGAGACAATGATTTATTTCACTTCACGAAAGCCTTAAAAGTGGTGTTATACGATTATTTATGTCTGTTTATAGCATGGTGGTTGCGTGTGGTTTCCGGGAGGGTAGAATAAGGCCGCTCCAAGCCCTCCCGTGGATGTCGTAGATGGCGACTTAGGGACACAAGCTAAACAAAGCTTATAAACATCAATGAGACCTCTCCAACCCGTCTGGGCAGCGTGAAGAGTGTAGGCCAAAGTCCTCCGGCTGCTCTGGCCAAGTATGGCTCTGGTAGTAGAGGGTCGTGCTCCTGCAGTGGAGTCAAAAAGACCTGATGATAATGATTATGATAGCATGGTAGAAGACGGTCCGTCCGTCTAATCGGATACAACAAAAAACTACGTCTTATCTTCTTCCATATTATCGACCGATGCAATACCTTAGTAGGTACCTGTTACTCTTAACATAGTTACACGTTTATACAAAGCCCTTGTACCTTGCAAAACCGGATTTCTAGGCGACTTGTTGTACTTATTCGATACTAGTAGCTTCCCGCGGCGTTGCCGCATGGTCAAAGCAGAAGTTATTTAATATAGTTTGAGACTCGGGGAAGGACATAGAGTACCTACTTTTTATCCCGAAATTCCCACGGGGAGCGAAGCCCGCGGGTACAGCTAGTTTGACTAAAAACGTGAAAATTTATAATTATAGATGGATGGATGTTTGTTACACTTTCACGTAAAAACTTCTGAATGGATTTTAATGAAACTTTACAATAATATAGCTTATACATCAGAATAACAAATAGCCTACAATTTATAAAAATATTGTGTGATTATCCAGACGAAGTCGCAGGCACAAGCTAGTTATAACTATGTGTCTTGACGCCTTCGCAATCGACAACGAACAAGCACCGATATTGGTTCAGATTTTCCCATCGTTTATTGGTCATCGATGCAGGTGCTATATTGCTATATCAGCAGTTCTGTTTCTGGAAACTGATTCATTGTCTTCTTGTTTTCGTAAAGCCGGTCCAGGGATTCCATACGTAACACAGTTGACACTTTTAATTTAACCAGGCGCATGACATAATAACTGAAAACTTTGAATTTAATTTGAAAATTCATATTGGTATTTTATGAACTAAAACTAAAACTTTCCGACTGTTTTTAGCCTAAGTTATCACAAGAATATATTTTTAGACATTATCTCATATGGACTAAAATATCATACCTATTTTAAGATTCTTGAATAAATTCAAAAATGTTTCGGGATCGGGAACTTTATAGGTATTTTATCGACGTAAAAGTTTCTAATCCATCTAGCCGTTTAAGCGTGATTGAGTAACAAACATTCAAATATGCAATAGCACAAACTTACGTATTTATAATATTAGTAGGATGATGAATATTACGTAGTATGAGTTGATACAAGCATAATTTAAATCTTATCTCATAAATAATCATAATGGAAAAGAAACACCGAAAAATAATATCAATGATTTTCAATTCAAGGACGGGTAAGCATATTTTTTGCAGTGGTTAATGATAGACCCAAATGTAAAAATAATTGCCGAAAAAATATATTTTTAAAACCTTTTTTGCTATTTTTTTAGTCTTATTTTAGTAGAATGAACTTCCTTAATTTGGTATGGGGCGACCCATGTTTTTATTCGAGTTTTTATATCCGAGTGTGTTAACTACTGTGATTAATTAGCCAACACTGGTGTCAGATATTTCGAGAACCAATGTGCAGGTTTCTGAGGTGCTATTTTTCAAACGCGGAGTCACTAAACGAACGATTCTTTGTATGGAAAAACCATTCGTTTAGGTGACTCCGCGTTTCAAAAATGGCACTTCTGATCTTTTTCTTTACTTCTTTTTTATTTCTTATAACTACCGATTTCACCTTAAACGACTTAATTGGGCCTTAAACATGATGCACTGTGATGTCAAGTCATCAAATGACATGACATATGTACTTAAAGTAAGTGTATTTAACCGACTGCGGAAGCGAAGCAGGAAAACATGTGCGGAAGACAGTTGAGATCGCCCATTTTGTGTTTAATGTCAATGTAATGTGCTGTCAGGTCAAAGCGTCATATCCGGGTCGAAGGACCAACTTTGTAAATACAAGTTTTTTGTTTTTATGTTGCCGTGTGTTTCCGGCAGAGTAGAATAGGGCCTCTTCAAGTCCTCCCGTGGATGTCGTAGAAGGCGATTTAGGATCAAGCTAAACAAAGCTTATAAACATCAATGAGACCAGCACTTCTGGCCAGCGAGAAAGGTGTGTAGGCCAAGTCCTCTAGCTGCTCTGGCCAGGTATGGCTCTGGGGTTCGCTACCTAACGAAGGAGATTTGACGAGGTTACTGGTTTTTACACAGACAGAGCGACTGCCGTCTGACGTCCGCAACCCAAAGAGTAAACCAGAACCAATCCTAGGGTAGCTTGATGATAAATCGCTAGATGGCATTCGGGTCGGGACCCACAATTTATACGCGCCTTCCGAAAACCGGAATCATCTTCTTTTTCAGATAATCAGGTGATTCAAGCCTGAAACATCCTAACCAGACTAAACAACTTTTCACAAAGTATGCTTCCCAGTGGGATTCGAACCGATGACCTCCGGATCACAAGGCGAACGCCTTGACCACTGGACCACGAAGGCAGTCTACCTGTGTCTTTGGCAATATACTAATATTGGCTGGATATGGATACATACATACTATCACGTCTTTATCCCTAATGGGGCAGACAGAGCATTTTGGGTCTTGCGGTTCTATGCAGAGCCCAGGGCCGCAAGACCCAAAAGCCACTTTTAGCGTCATGGTGGGCGAGAAGATGGAAAAGCAATCAATACAGTGATGGGTTGCTAGCCGCATCGTCTGTTAAAATGATTCGCATTTTTGTCCATTCCCTCGATCGGCTTTTACGATCTGCGCGGGAAGAGAAGCAGCTGGTACATTCTAAGTTTTTTCGTTTCTCCCAGACCAGCATGGGTATATATGGATAGGCTATGGATATGGATAGGCTATGGATATGGATAGGCTGATAAAATAAAGAAAACCGTGAGTGTCGAGAAAAATATTATTAAATGCTCTCGGCCATAGCTAACGCAACGCTTTCAAAACTTTGATACCTACATACTTATTTGTATTGCGTCACGCCGCAATGTTTGCTATGCGAGATCTTATGTCAATGTACATTTAACAAGGCGACGTCACGAATGTGGAGGGCTAAAGATTTAGAATATACAAGTAGATGGCCATGAAGTTAGTGGGTTATGGAGGGCCATAGACATGGATTTTTTTTACGTCTTCTTAAATCTATGGGCCTATACATAGAGCAACGTAGAAAGCACGGAATATGATCCGTCAACTTGCTATAAGTAAGGGCCACATGCATGGCATGGATGCTGTTATTTTTAACTAACTTCCAAAAAGGAGGAGGTTATCAATTTTTCGGAATCTTTTATATTTTTAGGGATCCGTAGTAAACATGGAACCCTTAAAGTTTCGCCAGTATAATTTCATTATACTAAAGTGATCTAGTATAGTCCGTGGTTTGATTTATTACGTACTAGCCGAAGCCCGCGACTTCGTTCGCGTAGACTTTATGCCTTTGGAAAATGCTCATCAGTCTTTTACTAAGACGTCATTTTTATATTTCTTATAGTTTAGCTGGACCATTATAGTTCTGCACCAGGTGTTCAATATTCCAAAGGCATTTATACCCTGTATGTTGCCCAGGCTTAACAGCTATAACAAAAAAAAGTTTTATTCAAATCCTTCCAGTATTTCCGGAGATTAGCGTGTACGTACATACAGACAAACGTAATAACAGACAGACATTTTTAAAAATTCTTACTCTATTACTCTATCTTCATTGTCCAATTTTTTTTTTGGAAATATAATTAATGCACAGACACTCTTTATTACTGTTTTATTATAGAGGTAGGTATGTATAGAGGTATGTATAGATGTATGTATAGATGTATAGATATTTCCCCCCCTTCCACTGCGCAGGTAATCTGAGTACACTATGAACCCTGTTGGATACAGCAACCGCAAAGTGGAAGTTTGAAATGTGGCAGTGAAACTATGGTGATATGGACATGTTATGATGGTTACGACTCAAACGGCCATACTAGCGTCACCTATGTGTTAACCCTTTCACCGCGAGACTTTATATCAGTTGTGCCCCCAGCGCGAGACATGGTAAATCTAACATACCTATCTACAACCAAAAACGGATATGGATACGTAAGTTATGTGCCATACGAGCATTTTTTTTTGTCACAAATATATGACCTTCGCGGAATGGGCCCGACAATGTTTGTCACATATATACGACGCTCGCGGTTAAAGGGTGCACAAGGCCTATGATGACGCTTATCATGAGGCGCATCTTAATCTTGTCCACTAGCGATATTAATAATTTTTCAAAACTAAAAACTAACTTCACCCCCAAACTACACAACCGATTTTGATAAAATTTCTATGGAACCACCTGACAAGTATACACTTTCAAACAAAAAAAGAACTTTCGAATTATCAGTCATCATCAGGCGTTTTTGTCTCCACTGCAGAAGCACGACTCTCTCTGTACTACCAGAGCCATACTTGCCCAGAGTAGTCAGAAGACTTGGCCTACACTCCACGCCGGCCGGGCAGCCAGAGGACTTGGCCTACACTCTCGTCGCTGGCTAGACGGGTTGGAAAGGTCTCATTGATGTTTATAAGCTTTTTTAGCTTGTATTTCCTAAGTCGCCTTTTACGACATCCACGCGACTTGGAGTGGCCCTATTCTACTCTACCGGAAACCACATGGCAAATACATAAGTTTTTATGCCTATTTATTAATTAGTGTAAATGAAGCAAGGGTCTGTCAGGAGTCAGGGTCGTAGCAAGTCTATAATCTCTGCTTACCCCTGCGTGAGTATGCATATATGTAATACGTTATTATCCAACAAGTCAAATCAGATACTTTTTTCTAAACGTCAAAACAAACAGTTTCTATGGGATTTTGTATGAAATACAGGCAGATGACGGCACAGTTTTTTTGGAGTCAAATAGCGCTCTTATTGTCAGTTTTTCTGCAATAATAAATTTAAATTCACGTTAAAATGGATACGTTCAAAGACACCGGCAGAATAGTGACATTATTTTGGGACTTTTTATTTTGTTATCAGTATAAAATTATTATTTTTTTTGCTTATAAAAATACCCAATTATGTATGTTTAAGCTCTTATAATTACATTTTTGTACTTTATAATTGTACCTACATTGTAGAAAAAATATATATTGACATCCATTCATAATACATACATACATACAGTGTACGAATTTATAAAGGTTGTATAAAATCTTTAACACGGGCTCATCGTTTTTCGTCGATTAACAATCGATGTTCGTGTCCACAATCGAGCTCGCGACCCGGTTACCGCTCCAATCAATCGGAAATTAGAGGACACGTGGTCCCGTGGTAAACATTGTTTTAATTAGTGCCTTTGTTTCCACTTTCAATGCAAGTACAAGAACCGCATCTTTAATCCTTGGCTGAGGCAGTCTTACTAATAATATAAACGCGAAAGTAAGTAAGTGTCATCAGATGTTTGTTACTCTTTCACGTAAAAACTACTGAATGGATTTAAATGAAACTTTACAATAATATAGCTTATACATCAGAATAACACATATAGGCTACAATTTATAAAGGTATTGTAATATGCGCAGACGAAGTTGCGGGCACCAGCTAGTTAAAAATAATACCCTTCTACTTTAGATAAGTTTATTAATTAGTAATTGGCCAAGTGCGTGTCGGCACCGTGCAATGTAGAGTACCGTAGTTGCGAATGTCGCAACCACGGAACCCTACACCAAATCTCGCCCGGTCCCTCTAACGGCTTCTACGATCGGTGCGGGAAGAGAAGCAGCTGGTATATTCTAAGTTTTTTCTTTTCTCAAAGACCAGCATTTCAGGACTGTGCCGCCTTATTCAGCGCGTCAGGCTTTTTTTTAAGAGATTGTACTCTACTTGTGAGTAGTTGTGAGGTACAAGTCGCCTGTAGTGAAGATAACACAGAAGTGCTATTTTTCAAACGCGGAGTCACCTAAACGAATGGTTTTTCCATACAAAAATCGTTTGTTTATTGACTCCGCGTTTAAAAAATAGCACCTCTGATGTCGCCCATTCCCTAGATCGTTTCAAGGTATCTCGACCCTCATTGAATCATATCCAAACAATACATCATTACAGTAACGATAAACAAAATCTCTTTGCCCTTAACCATATGTGTAAACGTCGTGGTGGTTTCTAAACTAGAACAATAGACCTATGAAGTTACTTAGAAGGTTCAAAATGAGATTCCTGTGTGGCCCATAGGCAATACGAACATGTTTTTATAATGTACCAACGTATGTGAAAGAGATAATTACTGGCGAGCGAAGTTCTTAACTTCTTAAGTGTAGAGAAGTGCCGTGTGGTTTTCGGCAGAGTAGAATAGGGCCACTCCAAGTCCTCCCGTGGATGTCGTAGAAGGTGACTTAGGAAATACAAACTAAACAAAGCTTATATAATCATCAATGAGACCTCTCCTACCCGTCTGGCCAGCGTGGAGAGTGTAGACCAAGTCCTTTGGCTGCTCTGGCCAAAAGAGGGTCGTGCTCCTGCAGTGGAGACAAAAAAAGACCTGATGATAATCCTACTAATCCTACTCCTACTAATATCATAAATGCGAAAGTGAGTTTGTATATTTGTTTGTCACTTCTTTGATTTGGATGAAATTTGGTATGGATATAGAATGAGACTCGAGGAAGGTCATAGGGTACTCTTTATCCCGAAATTCCCACGGAGAGCGAAGCCCGCGGGTACAGCTAGTATTATAATAATAATATTTTTTTTTGGTATAACTTACCAACAGTCATGAAGAGCATTTTGCAGCCCAGTTCGAAGTTGTACTTGGAAGGCTCCGTGTTCCTCAGCCGGTGGAAGATGATATCGTATCCCTCGCAAGACTTGCCCGGCATCACTGCAAACTCTCTGCAACATGCATTTACAGCGTTTAGTGTGTCATTAATAAAATTAATACATTTCTGGACACTTAGGACCGCGCTACACTGGATTGGCATGGCATGGCATAGGAAGCGACGCGTCATTTTGGAACAAGCTTTATATCAAGTGACATAAGATGCATAACCGCTTGAACGCGGATAGCCGGCCGGCGGCCTGCCGCGCACTACCGCGGAAAAGACGCCCTCGGGCGGTTATGCATCCTCACTTGACATGTTTTGAAATGACGCGTCGCTTCCGTTGCCATGCCATGCCAATCCAATGTAGCGCGGCCCTTACGGCTGTGAACGTCATTAAATAAATCCTACTATCCTACAAATATTATAAATGCGAAAGTGAGTTTGAATATTTGTTGGTTTGTTTGTTACCACTTCACTCTTCAACCACTGAACCTATTTAGATGAAATTTGATATGGATATAGTTTGATACCCAGGGAAGGGCAAGTATAGTTTTTATCCCGAAATTCCCACGGGGAGCGAAGCTCACGGGCACGTATAGTAAATATATGGACGAATTACACTCTAGCCCCAAAATAAGTTCGAGACTTGTGTTGTGGAATAGTAACTCAACGATATTATATGTTATAACAAATACACATATAGATAAACATCCAAGACCCCGGACAATTTAAAAAAGCCATTTTCCAACATGCCCTCCCCGGAGATCGAACCCGAAACCTCTGGGTAGTGGACTAGCGTGGTAACCACTACGCCACGGAGGTCGTCAATTCAATTGATATTTTAAAAGGCTTGACACACGACAGCTGTAATGTAAAGATGTACAATAAAGCAAGATAATATATCTCAATACATTTTTCCGTGGAAATCGTAAGGATGTAAAAATATACACTATATGACGTGTGTGGCCTCCTGGCGATTTTTTAATGAAAGACACACAATATCTTTATAAATTGTAGCCTATGTGTATAATGTTATGATGTAAAGTTATTTTATTGTAAAGTTTCATTAAAATCCATCCAGTAGTTTTTACGTGAAAGAGTAACAAACATCCATCCCCATCCATACCTACAAACTTTCGCGTTAATCATGGTAGAATAAAATAAGGTATTCTCTTTCCCGAGAAAGAACTTGCCTACGTCACGATAAGTGTTGCCACTGATTGTTCTTTTCAGTAAATTTAAGGAGTTTCTCTATTATTCATGAATATTAAATAAAATATTAAGTTACTAAACTATAAAGTATCTCGTGTAATTCCTTTATATAATATTTTATAAATTGATATAATGAATTATTAATTCGTGATTGGTATATAAAGTATAAAAATGCATTTTGTTCGGGTTATTCAAATACACGCAGTGGCAACACATCAAATTGACAAGTGTCACACTGACAGCCCAACCTTGCATCGTTATCGTCTTCTCGCTCACACATATAGCGCTATTTCGTTCGGTAACAAAATGTCTATGGTTTGTGGTTTACAAACTTCTGCAGTGATTACTCTGAAGAAAACACAAGAAAAATGGTTTATTGTTGCATACTTAACTGTAAAAACAGAAGTATAAAAGGAGGTGCAATAAGATTTTTTTGTTTTCCCAAAGAAGAGACTTTAGCAAGTGCGTGGCTTCAATATTGTAAACCAAAATAAGCGGCCAAGTGCGAGTCGGACTCGCCCATGAAGGGTTCCGTAGTAGTATTTTTTAAAAATTTTATATTTGAGTTGATTGAATGAAAGGTAAATTGCAGTTTATGACATATTAAAAAAAAAACTTCTTACTAGATCTTGTTCAAACCAATTTTCGCTGGTAGTTTTCATGGTAATGAACATAATATATTTTTTTTAGTTTTATCATTCTCTTATTTTAGAAGTTACGGGGGGGGGGACACACTTTTTTCCACTTTGGAAGTGTCTCTCGCGCAAAGTATTCGGTTTAGAATAAAATGATATTAGAAACCTCAATATCATTTCTGAAGACCTATCCATAGATACCCCACACATATGGGTTTGATGAAAAATATTTTTTTGAGTTTCAGTTCTAAGTATGGGGAACCCCCAAAATTTATTGTTTTTTTTCTTTTTTTGTGTCAAAACCTTAATGCGGTTCACATAATACATCTACTTACCAAGTTTCAACAGTATAGGTCTTATAGTTTCGGAAAAAAGTGGCTGTGACATACGGACGGACGGACAGACAGACAGACAGACAGACATGACGAATCTATAAGGGTTCCGTTTTTGCCATTTGGCTACGGAACCCTAAAAAAAACAACTACAAGAAATGGTAAGTATTAAGTTGTAATTGGTACTTATATTACTTCAACATTTTATTTATGTATGTACAGTACACGTTATAAATTCCATAAAATGCATCTTATAAACGGCACTAAGTGACATATCATGGTAAATTATATCCGTTTTATTTATAAATCGGAGTCTGTCCATGTGTCTGTGTGTCTGAATTGTATCATAAATTAATATTAATTAATACTTATTGTTTTCTGAATGTAAGACTTTGACTGATCTGAGATAATTTTTTATGTGGAAATTTACAAATTATTGATAATCATGTTACCAAAAAAAATATTCGTTGTTGATTTTTCATAATTTTTACTAATATTGTTTTTGTTTAAGTAAACCTTACTGAAATATTTGTATAAGGATAATTATATAGTTGATATTAAAACTGAATAGTTTTCCTTTTAGTTGTTTTCAGTACATTTTTCTATAATTAAGGATAAAAGTGCCAATTTCTTCAATCAAAAGGCTGATTAGTTCTTACAGATGCTACCAAAAGGCTGATTAGTTATATTTACTTACTGTAAATTAATGTTAAAACTTAATTTACTTATATCTTGATTAAAAATTGGTTCCCTTGACGTCATTTATTGATTCCCCTGCCCAGAAAAATTTAAATTGCTATAATTTAGGAACCAAACAGCTAAAAGTGATGCCTGTTCGTCATATGTGTTTATAATTGAGTAAAATTGCATGTTTCATTATTACTTATAAAAAAACTGTGTAAATAAATTCCGCCAAGGGAATCAACTAAATATGCGAAATCTGAAGATTCACCCTTATATTGACTCTTCCTTCAGTCGGATTAATCATTTTCATAAGAAGAATTGTATTAACACTAGAATTATAAACATATTATAAAAAAAAAAAATCATTGTAAGTCTCGGCTTTCGCTTCTATAATCATATTCTAGATAATATAGGTAGTAGCATTACCATTACCTAAGTTTAAGACCGCCGTTAAAAATTATTTATTTAACATGAGTATTATCATGTAAATGACTATTTATCTGATAAAAATCCTTGGAAATAGTGGACTGAAAATATTAAATGTGATTTTAAACGTAACATAGAATGTATATTAAGCTTAAGATGTAAATCTGTATTATAATTTGTAACATAGCCTACCAGGCCGGGAAGGAAAGAGACCAACACTGAACTGGGTTTCTTTCATTGTTAACTTACCAGCAATGGTCATTCCGAAACAACAAACGAGGCAAATTAAATAAAACCTTGTAATGAAAAACTGTATGTACCTAATAACTGTATTGTTTTTATCTTTCATCTTTTTCCCCACTAAAAAAGTTTGAGAACCACTTCGCAAGTGATGACGTAGTCAAGTTTCACCTACGTCATCAGCTGTCACGGAAAGAGAATACCTTATTTTATTCTACCATGGCGTTAATAATATTAGTAGGACTAGTACTGAGATGTATTGTGCTATAATCAGGCCTGTGTCACTCCCCGTTTAGGTATCAAAAATATAACTACATTATTATTACATCAGTATGCGCGCGGCGACCACTCCGAAGTGGCAAATTCAGTGACATGAATCGTATGTCGAGAGTAATAAGAATGAAATTAGCTTGCAATGCACTTCTAGATATCTAAACGAAAAGGTGCCGAGTTCTGGCGCGAGCTAAATTAAACCATATCGCTAACGACATTGAGTAGATATTTCTTTGGATTCCTTTGCTGAGTAAGTCTTCTGTATGTGAGTACTAGTAATTATTCTGTGCTATAATGCACATCTTTACATTATAGCTGCCATGTGTGAAGCCCTTATTGTCTGGCTGAGTGTACCAGAATGTGTTTGTCATAGTATCTATGATAATAAGAAAATAAAAATGTTAGTCTATGAACTCAATTCATGACTCTCATTTGTGTGCTCTGATAAATAAAAAAAATATAAGAAAATAACTGTGTTAACCATGAATAATGGAGCTGGGTTTTTTCATGCTATTCTACTTCTTATCTTTCTTGCAGGGTTTTTATGATTGTGTCCAATCAGTAGCGTGCATTTCATATAGACACATAGAATTTGTCTACCCTTTGCCCCACTAATATAAATAAAGATATAGGAACAAATTAAACTGATTGAGCTAGCCCCAAAGTAAGTTCGAGACTTGTGTTATGGGATACTAACTCAACGATAGTATCATCGTCATTTCAGCCGCACAACGTCCACTGCTGGACATAAGCCTCTCCCAAAGATTTCCAAAATGACCGATCTAGAGCGGCTACGATAGTATAATTTATAACAAATACATATATAGATATAATATCGGATACAAGCGAAAAATGTATTTTGCTTGATACATATGCAGCTGTTCTAGTAATTTAGGTAAGATTTGTGCCTACCCTGTCTAAAATATTTGCACACATCACTGTCAAACTATTATCAACTTGCTAAAAACTATTGACAAACTTTTAACTATTAAAAACAAAAAACATCAAAGATTTTTTTGTTAAAAACTAACATGAGATGCAGACATTATTTGTATCTCTACATTAGAACATTCTATTTGAGAGATCCATTAACTCATGCTAATAATGAAAGAGAAAGAAAGAAAGAAAGAAAGCTCAGAGATATTTGGTCATTTATATCATCATCATCATCATATCAGCTACAGGAAGTCCTCTGCTGGACATAAGCTTCCCCAAGGATTTCCAGAACGACCGATCGGAATCAGCCTGCTTCCAGCTCCTTCCTGCAACCTTGCACAGGTCGTCTGACCATCTAGCAGGTGGATTTCCTAGGCTGCGCTAGCCCTTTGCTTTGCTTTGAAACTATTTTGTTTTTGTGTGTTTGTGCAAAATACTGGTGTCTGATTATTCAAGCTGCCCGAAGAATGATAAATTTAAAATATAGCCTTTTATTCAGATCCATATTACAATTATATGAAAAAAATATTTAAAAACTTAAAATTTAATGTAAAGCTTATTCTCGTCTTTTAATTGGTTTATACTTATTTTCTGTAGATCTGTTTGCCAGTTGGCAAAGGCCTTCTCCAACCTTTTCCACTCATGTCTTTCTTGAGCCACTCTGTTCTGGATTCTGGAACAGAGTGGCTCAAGAATGATAAATACTTAGATTAAATGTTGAACAGAATTTACTGAGATAACTGCTGAATGGAATCTCATAATAGAGTCAAATCTAGTATACTTAGCACAGATAATCACATATTACAATATTTAAAAGGGCAATTACATTCATAGTTCTCAGGGACAAACATTCACAATTTATCGATGGTTTACAATCTCGCGCTACAGTTTATAAACTATCGGTGTTCAAAACCATAAAGTGAATTTCTACATGGTTTGAGCCCAGACCCTCGAGAGTATCAGAGAGCACCACTCGGGTTAAAAGTAGTGAGCGCAGAATAACTATTTTATGTACTTATTTTATTAATATAATTAAGCATATAACTCACAGGGCTTCGACCATAGGCTTCATTTCATCCGAATAAACAGCACGATTATCGAAAAAATCCGGCGTATTCTTCCGACAGAAGTAATACTTTTCTATACACGTCTTACTTCTCGGCAGATCTCCATCACAAGCGTTGTAGAACAGTAATAACTGTTTATCCGACATATCCTTCGGGATACACTTGGTTTTATCAGCTTTTTGAGTCCATTCCTTCAAACTGTTGAAATCCTCTTGAGAGAAACACTCCATGGACGCCACTGCAGCATTGTAATCATATTCTAACTCCACTGGCATTGTTATTAAATACTAATTATCGCGGTTTCGTGATAAAATACGAAAAAAATCTTAGTTTTATAAACACACACCCAACTCGTAATACAATAATTTGACAACTGATGAAAATTTTACGAAAAATTGATAATGTTGACAATGGTTGACATGTGAAGAAATGTTGCCAGTCCTGAAATTAAAAAACTACTAATTTCTGAAAATCGTGAAATACAGATTAGTACATATATTGATTAACTACTTTGATTTTTATATTGTACTAGCCGAAACCCGCGACTTCGTTCGCGTGGGCTTAATGTTTCCGGAAATAGCTTATTAGGCTGAACAACATTTTCTAAGGCGTCATTTTTATACTTCTTATAGTTTAGCTGAAGTATTATGGTTCTTTCTTTTCTCAGGTCTTTGGAATATTTAATTTTTTTATTTTATGAAATAGTTAAATATATTATTGTTTGTAATTATTATAATTGTTTGTAATATTGTTTGTAAATATGTATTTTTTAAGTAAATTATAGTAAAATACAAGATTGGTTAATAAATTACAAATTTATTAAGAGTATTGAACCAAACGGCCTCTTTCATTTTTGAGAGAACGATTTGAAACTATTAAGCGCCATCTATTGAAAATGTTTTTAACCTCATTTTTTTCACTGGAAAACGCCTAATTTTTCCATAAATGTTGCAAAGGGCTTAACACAAAAAAAGTTTTATTCGAATCTGTCCAGTATTTCCGGAGATTAACGTGTGCACTGTACAAACAGACAGACATTTTTTTTAATTATTACTCTATTAAGTACTAGGCCTCCATGGTCCCCATTTTTTTTTTAAATATATTAAATTTACAGACACACTTTTTTTACTGTTTTATTATATGTATGTATAGATTAGCCTATGTATAGTCTTTGGTTAGGACATTGCAGGCTCACCTGATTAATAAGATGTCTGATAAATAAGATGATCCGTGCTTAGGAGGGCACGTTAAGCCGTCGATCCCGGGTAAATGTCTTTGACATTGGTTGTTACCTAAAACCATGTCAGAGGCCTTAAAGGCGGTTTAAAAACTCTGACACTAGTGTTAGAAACTAACACACACGATAAGAAGAAGATAGACTAGCCGAAGCCCGCGACTTCGTTCGCGTGGACTTATGACTCTCTTGAACAACCTTTACTTAGACGTAATTTTTATTATTTCTTATGGTTTAGCTGGACCATTATGGCTCTGCATCAGGTGTTTCATTTTCCAAAATCAATTATACCCTGTAGTAAGAGTAATGAGTCCTGCCTGCATGTCTGCCTATTCTTAGATGCAAAGTACAACCAAATTTCAAAAATGTGAGTATCTTTTCGGAACCAACGAGATTAGTACGTTTATGAATTATGGCACAGAATATAAGAAATAGAAAGACATAAAATGGACTCCGAACCATCGTAAGTTGCGAAATAAATTAGTAATTAGTAATAAGGCAATAAGTAAATAACTACATAAGTTTCAAACTAATTTAATATTTCATTAATGTCATTCTAGAGAAAGTAATCTTCTCATTATCACAAGGCGAGATCGCTTCAAATCGTTTGTCAAACTGTATTGGAGGTCAATCGTGATAATTGGAACTCCGACTGTATTACTGCCCATAGCTTTTTTAGGACAAAATAATGTAAGTCTTTCCTCTTTTTAAAATACCTAAAAATTCTAAAATTATGGCACATATTGTAGATTTTGTAATCTGGGTAACGCATAGAGAATTTCAGACGCATCAAATTGCTATGTTTTTAGTTCTAACTTTTTTTCGTAGTATGACAAGATCTACCTATAAGTTATTGTAAACGTTTAAAAGTAATCAATCTCTAATTTCCAAACTTGTAGACGACCTTGCATTTGTTTTTTTTTTTTTGAATAAAAAGTCTTAATTGGTTTGACATAAAAAATCGGATGAATATCGTTTTATTTTGTGGAGTAACGATTCTGAAGTGCTATTTTTGAATCGCGGTGTCACTTAAAGAATGATTTTTCCATACAAAAAACCGTTTGAACCGACTACGCATTTGAAAAATGGCTATTATACATATGGGTAATATGAACATGTCCTGAACAAAGTTGCTAGTAATCGCTGAATGGATTGGCCTCTTTTAGACAAATAAGCACTTAAAGTTGTAATACAGAATTAAGTTCTTATATTTTATTTACAGGCTTACAGGTGTTTCTACATGTTTCTTATAAGCACAGTTTACTGGATTTTTGATGTGATGCATCCTAGTGTAATATCTCTGATTCCTGTTGCTTTTTATTCGCTTATCAGTACAACGGAACCTCATTCTTCGTTCTTCCCCACCCAGGTACATACGTAGCTACGTTACGCTCTCGTTTTGCAGTGTTAGTAAAGGAACATTAAGCGCTAGCTTTACAAAATGATGATAAAACTCCTAGTCTAATTTGATTTGGCACTGAAATAGAACGACACTGTAGACAAGTGCATAGATTTGCCGTGTGGTTTCCGGCAGAGTAGAATAGGGCCACTCCAAGTCCTCCCGTGGATGTCGTAGAAGGCGACTTAGGAAATACAAGCTAAACAAAGCTTATAAACATCAATTCTCATTGATGATTGTAATAAGCTTTGTTAAGCTTGTATTCCTCTCCAACCCGTCGGCGTGGACAGTGTAGGCCAAGTACTATGGCTGCTCTGGCCAAGTGTGGCTCTGGTAGTACAGAGAGGGTCGTGCTCTTGCAGTAGAGACAAAAAGACCGGACGATGATGATGAAATGCATAGATATCACTTTGTCACTCGCATTTGTCGCAATTATTTTATTGAGGAGAGATGGACATATACTTATAGCCATATATCTTGGCAGGCCACAGTCAAGAACGAGATCCTCGATTGTATGTCGATCATGATAATGGGCATGGCGATAGAGTACTGCCAAATTAATAAGCGACTAGCGCTGAAGCTCTTGCTGACGTTCGGGTGTTCACATTACAAGTTAGTACTCGATTTAACAAAATTTATGGCAAGGTGTCAATTTACAATCCAAATTGAGCTTTATTTACTGGGTTATAGAGCATCTTTTAGTATAGTGACAAATGTTAGATATTGTTAGCTGAGGCTCTGTGAACTGGCGGAAGTGCGCGTTACTAGCTTTTTCGCAGGTAAAGTGACATCGGACATGGTCCGCACTTGGAGGGGTGACTACAAGAGCTCCTCCGTGCTTCGGAAGGCACGTATAAGCCGTTGGTCCCGGCTGTCATCATTGTATGGCAGACGTCAAGCTATGTCAGATGCCTTATTAGGCCGCCTGAAAAATGGGACACTAGTGTTAGTAACTTACACACGAAAAACAAACAAGTCGCCGAGGCAACACTTTTCTCCGCTGTGGCGTCACGCGCTTGGGTTTTGTTTGACGCTACCACGCGACGACGCAGCGGTCTCAGGTTCAGTTTGGTTCAGTACAAATACTAACACTACTGTTAAAAAAATAAAAATAAACTTAAAAAGTTTTAATTGTGAAAAGGTACTCTACATACACGGAGTTTACACAATTTTAATGACAAAGTGGTGGTGGCGGGGTGGGAAGAACCAAGTGAACAGATAGCACCAGAGCCAAACTAGGTCTATCCACCAGGCCCCACACCATCCCGCCCCAATTCATACATTTGTAGGTAGGAAGAGCGGGTCCCCCTGCCACAGGCTTTTTAAAAGCTTACTAGGTGGGTCCCAGAAATTTGTATTACTTAAACTACTGGCTTGAAAATAAAGATTTTTATATTATATTTTTATTTTATAAGTTAGACAGCACAGGTAGATAGGTACCTTAATTCTTAATGCTACAAGCTGGGAACACTTATTTCCCAAACTAGTCTTACTGTAATTTGGGAATAAGACAAACACTTAAATATATTCCCTTTTCACATATATAACTAAATATATTTTTTTTTAAATAAGAAAGAAAAAGGAAAAAATTATATATTTACAAATATACACACAGAAAAAAGTTAACTATTAATTTAGTCTAAAAAGTCGTGCCCACGTGGCATAGTGCCAAGAACGCTGGCCGTATTTCCGCGTTGGATCGCAATACTGATTCATTGTGCGAAAAAACCGCCAGCCCTCTTGCCACCAGCGGCGCAGATTAGTCAAAACTTAAATACTCTCAATAAAACTTATTTCGTTTCTGACTTACGAAACGTATGTACGTTACGTACATGCATGACCTTTATGACTTTCGTACGAGTTTCAGATTGAGTTTTTTACTCTTCTTCACCGCCATGTTTTCATCAATGCTCATCACAGACATCGTAGCGTGTGGTCTCATGATGCCGCTCATGAAAGCTATACTAAGAGAACTGGAAAGAGTAAGTAATCATCAAACAAACCATTATCCGACCAAATCAAG